>JAVFKF010000015.1:64447500-65930000 GCA_036926295.1 Pachydiplax longipennis | reverse complement strand
CTTCACATCTCTTGGTGTTCAGTTCAGAACCGCTCTTGTCCAACGGTTGTCGTTTCTTCTCTCCACATGGCCTGCCCACATCCATTTCAGTGACCTTACTTTATCTATGATGTCTGTCACTCCGATCTTCATCCTCACCCAGGTGTTGCGTTTCCTGTCTCTTCTTGTGATCCCAAGCATACACCTTTCCATACTTCTTTGCGTTATCTGAAGTCGCTGGGTTATTGCTGCGGTTAGCACCCACTTTTTTCACTTCCATCCGTCAACACTGGTAGAATATATTGGTTGAAAACCTTCCTCTTCAAGACCATAGGCATAATATATATAAACATAGGATCATTCTTGATTATGGGGAAATTATCCACAACTGGAGGAGAAAACCCACTATGCGAAAAAAATTCATACAAGAAGAGGGACAAAAAAACTTGCGAAAACACAGAGGTATCATAAAATATTACTTTGATGCTGATGAGATATACAGAGGAAATTATCAACAGCTTTGCATCATCTGCTGTGATTAGTAAATACGTCGGATCTCAACAGGTACAACTTTATATCGGTATCTATTGGGTTTTTGCGACACGTTTTCCTATTCCTATACTAAGTGATAAAATATACTGTTGAATATTTTAAGCCCTTAAAATTATAAAACGCTAATCATCCTTCCTCTGAGTGAAAGATTTGGTATAATTTTAGTTTTCAATTGCTTAGAGATGCAACAGCAATATGCTACATCGAGAGCTCTTAAAATTAATATTGTAACGCTAACAACAAACTTAAATTAAATTGTAAGAGATCTTAAAATCTGGGTAAATATGAAGAAAGCTCGATACTTTAACAGCAAAGGAAGTTTTTCTCCGAAGGCAATTAAATAAAAATAAATTGAATATTGAATTTGGATAATGATTTAATGGGAAGTCGCCAAATTAATTTCATTTCATTTAGTTATGCGTAGAGATTCTCACGCGGGATCTCGTTTTCCCGGGATCCTGAGGGAGCATGGATCCCGGGAAATTCTCGAGTCATTCAGAATTGATTTATAATGAACTTATATCTCTATACAAGATTCATTCTATCAGAAAGAAGTAATCCTTGCTACCCCTAAGGATAAATCAGAGATGTGGGTAAATATTTCCGATGAAACTCTATGAATATGCCTCCGCTAAAGGTTTTCAATATTCTAAAGTTTCTGCAAAGAAACTTATGCTTATTTGTGATATCATTTTTTCATGTGTAAATATTTCATGCTGTCATATTACTCTGCGCGCAAATTTAAGTGTATATAGCGTAAATAATATATCCCTTGAAAAATTATTAAAACACTGTTCCAAACTATTGAAAATTTTTCAACAGGTAGAATGTTTTTGGCCTTTAATAATTTTTTGATTAAGACGTATAGTACATTTACTTTTTTATAAAATTACCTATATGCATTGAGATTACATCCGATAAATGCTGATAACTGTAAATAATTTCGAATGTATTATTTACTTAATTAATATTCTACTGTGTATTTACAATAAATGAATCTCGAAAATTTTACGGAATGCCGTGAAAAATGGCAACACTGCTTTTTAACTATTGCATCGGTCACAACAACGCCGGCTGATCAAATGCATGAAAATTCCAGAGAGAGATAAACTGAGTTAAATTCTTCGTGCTTTTGATCCGAAGACAATTTTTTTGGCAAGACGATGTCAACAAGTATCTTCATAAACACTCTTATTGTGGTGAAAATGCATTTCATGTGTATACCCTTCCGACAGACTTTCAGTGGAGTGCATGCAACGTACTTCCCTAATCGATTATCTTCGCAGAAAGAATGATTTCTTGAAGCAACTTTTCGTGGAATCAGACGTCCCAGGAAGAATATCCGCGAATAACATGTCTGAACCAACAGTTCCAACTCTGAACGTGCTAACTAGGTTATATAAGTTCTAATGCGATACAGATTGCGTCTTCTACAAAAGGTAAAAATTATATCCTACCAAATGAAGATTTCCATTTCAATGATTTTATGGCATCGAATTCAAGCTCCTTCCAACAATCATTGATGGATAAACAAACATTTTAGAAAAACTTAAGAAGCAATAGATCGCTTAAGACAATCATTAATAATATTTTATTTGAACATAATATTGTAATGATTATTTTTTTTAATTCTAAGAATCACAAGTAATAACGACTGATTATTAGTATCTAAGATCACGAATTTTTTCGCTTAAGAGTTAGTGTTATTTTTGGAACTTAAATATTTATGTGAAAGAGTAATTGCTTATATCTGACAGGAGAATGTAAGAAATGTAGAAATTTGCCTTCAGTAGGAACTGTAAATATGTTAGCTATATGCATTAGATAGTGTAATGATAGATGGTGTACTCGTATGTAAATATTTTCTAAGGGTTTATGATTAAAGGGCTGCCACCTGACTTATCTCGCTGCAAGGATATTTAAATGAATAAATTACAATGCGACTAATTGTAAGAATGCATATTTTGTAAGATAAACTTGCCACTAAACAAGCAAGAACTACGACCGAATGCCAGTATTCTGAAGATGATGTATTAAGTAGAAACCATCCAACAAGAGATTTTAAGGAAATACGTGGATTGAATGGATTACATTTACCAAGCGAAATGAGCTTTATTTTAGATTTGATGGATTTGGTACAATTGATTCGCCCAAGTACCGAAATCTACAGTAAATCATCGTACAACGTGAAATCTCAAAATTTACAGAACAATTTATATTAATTAGCGTATAATTAAAATATTTTAACCGAAATTAGGAGCGAAATAAATACCGATTTCGGTTGGTTTCAATATTTTCAGTTCGGTGTCCACTCCGGTTTTTCCGTTTCCAGTTCTCTAACAGCCATACTCCCAGATCAAATGTTTCAAGCACGGAGGCGATCCATTCCAAACAATTTTTTTTCTTGCATAATTAAATCAAAACACGTAGAGAATGGAGCCATAATATCCGCTACATCTTTACATAACGCATCATCTGAATTTATATAACAAATATAACTAAAAATTTGATATTCAATCTTCTAAGTATCCCCATTTTCCCCTTCCACGGACTACACCTTGACGTGGTGAAAGGGCTTGCGTGTTCCTATGACCTAGAGAGCTATACTGGCTGGAACTTTGTTCCTGGTAGGGTCACTCATGCCAGAAAGGTCAATAGGTAGGGACCAAAGGTAGCCCACGAAGCATCTGTACTTCAGTGCGGCGACTGCAAAGGCGTCTGTACTTTAGTGGGGCGGCCTATATGAGTGATGGTGACACGTGAAAAACACTGTTGAGGAAGGCAAGGGGAGACCACCTCGATTATCTACACCATGAATATGATGTGCCACAATACAGATATTGTCACTGGCAAAAACGGGACTCAGCCCTCCAGGGAGAGTCGTGCCCGGCAGGGATGGTGGTAAGGCCACCCCGGTCGTCATTCCACGAAATCCTTACCCAACGACACAAGAGAAGAAGAAGATGACCAAGGAAACCAGGGTAGGAAGCTGGAACGAAAGAACGATGCTTAGGAAAGGGAGGTTATAAAACGTAAAGTTAGAAATGAAGAGGTCCAGCATAAACATTCTGAGGCTATGCGAAGTACGGTGGAAGGATGGGGAAGATTTCTGGAGCGATGATGTGAGGGTTATATTCAGTGGGGGAAATGATAGCCAGAGAGGGGTTGCTATAGTGTTGGACAAGGGAGCGGGAAATGCTGTGATAGCCATCGAACTAATAAGCAACCGAGTAATGTCCATAGAAATTGAGGCGGAACCAATAAACACTGTGATAGTTCAAGTGTACCTCCCTACTAGCGACTACAGTGAGAATGAAATAGATTTAGTTTGTGAACAAATATAAGAGGTTATTGAAAGAGTGAAAGGCAATAAAAACCTTGTTGTAATGGGGGATTGGAGTGCTGTGGTAGGACAAGGAAATAATGGGGTCAAAGTGGGAGAGTTCGGACTAGGAAAAGGAAAAACAACAGAGGACAAAAACTGGTATATTTTTGCAGGAATAACCTCTGTATCACCAACACTCTAGTTCAACACCATAACAGAAGGAGGCACACATGGAAGAAGCCGAGGGACACGGATAGGTATCAAATCGACTATATTTTGGTAAGGAGGATGTTTAGAAATAGTGTTAAAAACTCGCAAAGTTATCCTGGTGCTGATGTAGGCTCGTATCATAATTAAGTAATGATGAAGACCGAGCTTAGATTCAAAAAGATTTATAGGGCAAAAACTGCACCCAAATGGAACATAGATGCCCTCAGGGGTTGGAAAGCTAGAGAGTTTCAAGAGTCAGTCAACAGGGCTCTAGATGGTAAAGAAAGGGAACTCACCGTAAACGAGGGATGGGAAAAGATCAAACCTGCATCAAGGATAGTGCCCAAAGAACCATTTGGAGGGTCAACAAAAGCAAAATCAGGAAACCATGGGTGACGGTTGAAATGATGACTAAAATGGAGGAAAGAAGGAAATGGAAAAGGGTCAACACAGAACACGGACGTAAGATGTACAGGGCACTAAACAACGAGCTGAGGAGGGAAACAAATAGAGGAAGAGAATCGTGGTGGCAGGGTCAGTGTAACGAAATAGAGAAGATGGCTGAAAGTGGGAGGGTCGACCTATTATATAGAAAAGTTAAACAATTAACGGGGAATAAAATTAGTAATAAAATGGCCACTATTAGTGGTAACAGTGGAAACGTCTTAAGGGAGCCAGCAAGCATAAGGGGACGATGGAAAGAGTATGTTGAAGAATTGTATTCTAATCACATGAAGACTACCCACATAGAGATAGAAAGTGTACAAGAAATAGACGAAGACGACGTTGGACCGAGTATACTAGATAGTGAACTTGATAGAGCACTGGGGGACATGAAGGGGAAGAATGCAACGGGTGTGGACGAGATTCCAGTAGAATTTCTTAAGATTCTGGGGGGAAAGGTTAAGAAGCAATTCTATGATTTATATAGGAAAATTTACGACAAAGAAAATTGGCCAGAGGATTTTACCAAGTCTATCCTGATTCCGTTACAGAAAAAGAATAATTTCTTAGAATGCCGGGGCTACCGCACAATTTGTTTAATATCTTATAGTACAATAGGTTTACAGGAGGTACATCTGTTGTATACGAGAATCATACCTCATGCAAATTTTCAAAATGATAGTCTCCGTTTTGAGAATCAAAATTTAAACGGTGTTGTTGTCGTAATTTTAAATTTGGAAATTCCCAATGAAAAACGAATATGAAAAATACCGGGACTCGAACCCGAATCTTCTGCTTTTGGATCGACTGCTCTAGCCATTGTTCTAGATCAGAGTGCAGCGATTGCTATTGCCTAGACAGTCTCCCAAAATGGCGTGTCTGAACGTTCTTAGAAAGATGGGCAAGAGCAGTCATCCATAACACGAAAGATCCTGGTTCGAATCCCGGAACATTTATTTTATACATATATATGATTTCCGCCTTCCCTATTTACTAACGCAGGATTCTCGCTAGGATAGATTTAACTAAATGGTTGCCGCTAATAATATAGTGAAGTTGTAAAAGTTTCAGTAGACAAACAAACTTCTTACGATACAAAGGTGTACTATTATTATAATTTCACCTACAACAAAGACTTATTGAAAGCCTGAGTGCGATCTGGTGTACTTGCAGTTTCTTACGGGGGTGCAGTCTGTCCGCTACAAATCAATTATATTGTTGCTAATCACTGTTAAACTAGTGTATTACACCGTCAGGATATGACGGAATTTAATATGGTCTTTAGATATGGGATAATAAGGCCAATGTTTCCCCTATGTTCGCATGAGAGTTCAACTATCGCCACCTTGTCAAGGGATTTACCACAAAATTGTTCAATCGTTTCTTCTTTTCTCTCGTAACTTCAAATCCAAAACGATATTCTACGACCAAAATAGGAATCTTTTTCCAACTTTCTTTCTTTCGATACTTGTCTCGATTTCATAGGAGATTTATTTTAAATTTAATTGTGTTAAACAAAAGAAGTCTTCAATCGATAAAAAAACTTTCTTATGAGAGTATTTTCGCATAATCAAGAGTCGAATCCATTATACTTAAAATTATCGATACGTTACCGTTATTTTGACCTCAAGCGAATTTCCTAATTTCAGAATTCTATCTCGTCGGGAAGAGCTTATTATGATATTAATTTCAAAAAATATTTTCCATTAATTTCTTACGGGAATCATGGACATCGGATACATAAATATATAAAGATATACAGCAACATCATACAGCAGTTAACATTATATAAGGTAGAAAAGTAATGAATATTGAACATTGTCCAACAATATTTGCGAGCTTTTGTTTATGGCGAAACCGCATTGATACACCGCAAGTGGTGTTTTTTTCAGACCCCTTTAGCGATGATTAGCAATGAAGAAAGTGTAATGCAGAAGAAAGTAGAACGAGTTTTCTGATAGTTTATGAACCTCTTTAAAAGCACCGTGAGTCTAACCAACAAATATTCTTCGGGAAAATATTTTAAAATAAATAAATTTATAGCCTGAAAACCATTCTACAATACCCTCCCAAAAATAGATATGGAATTTGAGACTTGCTGAGAATTTAAAGAGGTTTGGGGAAGTCTAGGCAGGATCAGTTTTGGAACGGAAATAGGAAAAGACAAAAAGAAATCCGTCAGTTGTTCCATGAGCCGCACGGATTAGAGAGCTACCATATCATTGAATCGATAATATAATATTGATATAAGAATAAAACTCCACTTCAGTGAACCAGCAAGAAGTAGTTAATCACCTGATACAAATCTGATGAAATCACCAACAGAGGCGAAAACCGGTTAACTGGAGTCAATTTTATTTTTGCCATCTGTTTGTCCTTCTCGACAAATTCCAATCCTTAGATATTATTTCTAAACATCCGTTTTCGGTGAAAAGCGATTTTTACCCTTCACACTCCATCAAAACATATAGATGACACACCATTTTAAATAGAAAGTTTCCCGCTTCCTGCTAATATATTCCAAAAAATGAAAATATTCCAATTAGTCAAAAACAGAGTTAAAATTTGAATTTTCCCATCGTTACTGGATGTGTAGATATCGATATTTATCCATATAAACGTGGTACATCGAAACTGACACTGATACAGAATATGAAGGTGACTTTTATAGGCATTTTAAGTATTTGTGTATTCGTTGTAATATGTTTGGATGGAGTAATGGAGTATCCCTCTGCGAAATTTTTGCACGGGGCAACTATTATAAGCAAAATAGAAATAAATAAAATGTATCTCTTGGTACCGGATTTATAAATGTACACCAATATTGTGATACCAGTCTGTTTTGTGACACTGGCTGGCAATATCACAGATGAAAACCTAATATTTGCCACCCAAAAAGGGAGACAAAAATTTTCCTACGATTCCTTAGACTTATGATTACGCTTTCATTACGCTTATTCATATATTAATTGAAAGAATCTTGACAATTTTTTCCATGGCAATTTTATATAAAAGTGACTAAGGATCTTAAGTTCCTAACAAAATAAACTGCAAATCAAAGGGAACTAATAAGTTTCTAAGTTGAAATAATGTCAATTTTGAAAGCTAACGTTATCATCGCAATTCAGTATATATTTTTGTAAATGTTAAAAATCCTTCTGATTTGCCAGAAAAATTTTTAACTTGTCAGATTTCAATTTCACCATTAGGTTGAACTCTTTCAGTTTCTCAGCATCAGAAAAATTCAATTCTCTTTATTTTCTGCTTTTTTCTACTTAAAAATTTTACAATTCAATGTAAATCACAAAAGCAAGCAAGTTATGAAAAAACTTTTGAAAGGACATAATATTAAAATTGTTGGAGCAAATAGAACTGTCCGTAGTGGTTGGCAATCGGAAGGGATCCGGAAATGAACCGAGTTTGTTTTTTTTAACAGCAGAGAAAACCAGAACGAAAAATATAACGATTAGATGCACTGCTGAAGACTAGAGCTACCCTTCCTGTTAATTTTATTTAAGTATAATTAGAGGATGGGAACCATAATATTAAGCTATGAATTGCAACTATCAATTGCTCAGTTCTTTAATTCCCTTCCTTTATTTTGGTACTTTAAATGTGCGTATTTTTTTCTTTTACGTTGCAATTTATTTTTTATCCTGTTTGTAATGGTAGTAAATGTAAATTGTCAGCTATGCTCGCTGCTGATATATAAATAAATAAAACTATTGCAATTTTTTATTTTAAAAATTACTGTAATGATGGGAAAGGGTAAGAAATGAAACAAAGAGACTCAAGTTCAAGATAAACCTTGCAGAAGCTCATACTTAAAGAGAATATTATTCTCATTCGCAAAATATAAATAAATATATCTTATACACTTCCAATGAATTGGTGAAAGTTTATAATAAATATTTATCAATCTTTACTTAGCGAAGAAAAATAATATTCATTTTAATAAAATAAACTTTCAGTAGGATGTTAAATTAAAATGGTCGGAGCGAAAAAATCGGTACAAAACAGAAGCAAACATTTGTGGTAGGTACCGAAATTTGGTTATCTGGAAGATCTGAAGCGAAAATCGGGCCGGAAAATTCGCGGTTCGATGCCCTACAGCTTGCAATATTCTATAGTTGCAGCCGCTCAATTAGCAATACGCTATAAAGCAAGGTTTATATAGAATTCGAAAAAGTGCGGCAATACAGCGGAAACATTCTCTCGAAACGTATCACATAATGTAAGAACCGCAGTTTCCTCTTCCCTTCACATTTCCTCCCCTTAATATGCAATAATCAACTCCTCCCGTTTGATGCCAACGCATTCCGTCGAACGAATTCCTACAGTTTCTTTGGACTGA
Source organism: Pachydiplax longipennis (assembly GCA_036926295.1). Taxonomy (NCBI): domain Eukaryota; kingdom Metazoa; phylum Arthropoda; class Insecta; order Odonata; family Libellulidae; genus Pachydiplax; species Pachydiplax longipennis. Next base: position 65,921,136 of record JAVFKF010000015.1, on the reverse strand, counting down.
AATTTTTCTACTTCTACAATACCTTTCGGATACTCATTTAGTAAAGAGAGAAAAAGAATCTTTTAGAATAACTCTCTAAAAGAGCTTCTAGGTCTCTTCTATTGAATTGCTAATTTAGTTAGAATAAAATGAAGATATCCGCATGAGAGCAGATCCCTCGGGTGACATCACTTTTTCTCAGGGCAGAACGTAAGATAAAAAAATTTCTTAGCGGTGTGATAGAGAAGATCTCAGGCTAACACAGACGGTGGGCGATACATCGCTTAGCTTCTCGATATCTTCGTTTTATTTTCTCAAAATTAGTCATTCGAAAGAAGACTCTCAAGGAAACCTTAAATAGACAAAGAAAGAGCACACAGATAATTTAAAACTTCTTATGTCTATTAAATGAGACTATAGCGGGTTGCAGAGCATCTCAGGCAAAATCCTCATCTTAACAAAGCGTCTTAAGCATTATTTTTACCAAGTGTTTCGTGTGCCAGAGATAAGTATTAAGTAGGATAGAGTCATATGATTATTCTCAAAGCTTCCGAAGACAAACTTTTCAACAGTAGAATCGATGAAAAATGCTGGAGTCATTAATTAAATTTGGGTACCCACATTCATAAGTGTGGGCGAGCACTTAATATTCACGGAAGAGTCTGTAGGAGTTTTTGTTATGTCGGTATTATAGTATTGAAAGATATACGTTTTGTAAAGAATTGCTACGATCGGTATTATTATTATTCAGATGATTCGAGACCCAAGATGAGTATTTTTGGAAGAAATTATATACAAACAAAGGCTCAATTTACTTAAGAGAGGACGTTATTATGGATCCTCCAGTCATAAAGACCGTGCTGATACAGCGAAAAAAATCGAAGAAAAAGATTCTAGAATATTCGATTCCAGAAATCATTTATCCGCGAACGATGGGCAAAAAGAAGGTATTAGGATTGTAGTCACCCTCTGCCATACGCCAAAAGGTGGCGCGAAGGGTACATGCTTAGATGTAGGAAATAGACTAATAAACTGAAAAAGACGTGAGCCTTTTACTTCTCTATAAATGCATAGAGGTGGTATTAATTGGGCTTAAATATCTTATTTAACCTTTCTTCACGGCTTATCTATTTACCGAACCTCCTCTTACCCACTGCGAAAATGGAGATTAAGGGGTCTTTAGGAGTAGTAGAGTTTGTTTATTTTTCGACCAACGGTTGAACCGCACGTGGAGATCTGGTTGTGGCCATTCTATAATCGCATGAGGAAGCATTATTCCTGATCAATACACGTCTTGGATGACATCCAACTGCACCATCTCTTTTCTGCCGGAAGATCGGATGCTGTCTGTTCATTGCGTATGTTTCTCAGAGTGTCCAACGAGTATAAATTCTTCAGGGGTTCACTACCTGTGGGCCGCGATAACCCCTCCAAAGACACCACACGTATCACCCAGAACTTTTAAATCAAAATATCGTTTGGGCAGCTTTAAAAACAAGTGTTTCATTGCTGTGATGCTTTATAACAGTAGAATCGATTGTCTCATCTTAGTTTGCGTTTTCACCGCAGTATTGGGGTTGGAAATATCGTAAAAAAATCTTCACTTTGAATTGACTTCTCTTCGTAACACCACAAACAAGACTCAAAAACGATTAGGACATTATCAGGAAGATTTCTTATCTCTATGACAAAAGTTGCCAAACATGGTTGAGTACTAACATAGCATTAGGAATAATCGTATAGATTAATATTACGATTCCTACATGTCATTAAAATACAAAATTCTTTCAACATTGTTCCCTTAATTTACTTTTCTCCTTGTCCTTTTTCATATTTACAAACACTTTGTTTCTTTTAGTCATTTATGTAGCGCAACAATCTCATTTATTCATCTTTTTATTGAATCAAACATTATTATTATCTACATTTTCCTGAAATATAATTTACTTGTGTGTTTTACTGAATCGCATGAAAGAGGGTCATTATTTGTATGTGATACATATGTAATATTATTTAGGAAAAAATAACAATATATTGCGAAAGCATTGAATACGTCGAGCTTTGCAAGGCTATCAGAAGGGTGATTAAAGGAGATGTGATAAATGTCAATGAAAAAATTGAACAAGAGGCATAAAAAACAACAAAAGTATGAAGAAGACCAGACAAGCCCTAGCAGCTTCAACGCAGCAATAACCCAGTGACTTCAGACAACGCAAAGAAGTATGGAAAGATGTATGATTGGATCAGAAAAGACAAGAAACACAACACCTGGGTGATGATGAAGACAGACATCATAGATAAAGTAAGGTCACTGAAATGGATGTGGGCAGGCCATGTGGTGAGAAGAAACGACAACCGTTGGACAAGAGCGGTTCTGAACTGAACACCAAGAGATATGAAGAGACCAAGAAGAAGACCAAAGGACCAATGGAACAGAGACATCATTAAATATTTAGAGGTGACATGGCAAAGAGAAGCTCAGAATAGAGAGAATTGGAAAGCACTTGGGGACGCCTACATCCGACATCGGATTGAAAATGGCTGATGATGATATTATATATTCATATATTCACACATTATATAAATATACATTGAAAATTTTTTGAGATAAAAGTAAAGTTGTTTTAAAAGTGAAAGTTGCTTGTATACTGCAAGCTATCAGTTGAATACAGTATCGTACCAAGAAAGGCCTCTAAACAATTTTCAAAACTTCGCGCAAAAGACCACCTGGCGTCGAACTCAGGACCCGTTCATGAGAGACAATGGTATGGGAATGTTCCATAAGTGCCATTCTGACTTGTTCCTAAGGCCGTGTGTTCGACGCCAGGTGGGTTCGAAATGCTTCCGTAAGAAATGCATTGCTGAAATCTTGGACGATTTTTCTAAATGCCTTCCCGATAAGCTGCAAAGATAAAACCCGGAATGGTGACAGAGGCGTTTGAAATCCTTCTTCCATGAGGTTCACCGTTTCTCCAGTGGTCCTTGGTTCGATGCAAGAGCGTCATTCCAATTCTACCATGCATTTCAAACGGGAATAACGGAATCTTATTTTAGGACCTTCCCGATACGATGTTGAATCGAAACTTTGGAAGAAGTCAGAGTGGCACTTATCTAACATTCGCATGCCATTGCCTCTCTCGAACAGGTCCTGTGTTGGACGCCAGGCGCTCTTTCGCGCGAATTTTCGAAAATTGTTTTGAGTCCTTTCTCGGAGCGATAGAACAGTGAAAATCACGGAGGTTGGAGATGCCGTGATTATCTACTAAATATAGCTAACTGAAGAAATGTTACCAAATGACCGTAGGAGGTGCTTACCGAGTCAAAGGCCTGAACATAGTCCACAAAGCATAGTACAAGTGGCATCTCATATTCATTCGTTCTATTGATTTTTTCTTGTAGTGTGTGGATGTGGTCCATAGTACTGAGTTATCTTGAATCGTTCAGCTATTACTCTCTTAATGTTTTGTAAACTACAGGAAGGAGACTGATGGGGCGGAAATTCTTCAGTTCTTTCTTGCTTTTTTAACATATCAAAATAACTAGAAAGGAAGTGCAGCGTTTTGTGAGAGTAGTCTCGGAGATATCGTGATGCCCTCTTACAACTGTTGATAAAGTAATTCATTATTGTTCGCTGATAGCCTATTCGGTAAATACAGCCTCATTTCAGAATGAAAAATGACCAGAATTAAGTAACTAGGACACTCTCTACGTGTGAAAATCAGACCATTCTTCAAGAATATGATGTGAGCCATTACGCAATCCTGCATTACACAATCCGTTATATGAATCACTTTAAATGCTGATTTCGCTGTCTTAACCGAGTTCTTTTGAATTGGGATGTATCGTGCCTCTCGCCACCATTGGTTGGCTCTGTATGTACTGCTCTTTTGCGAAAACCTTCTCTTCTTTTTTCTCTTCATTCTTCACTCATCCCCATTTCGTCACATTCTTAAAATATCCTCCTTAACACACTTCGTAAAACATCAAAACGCGATACATAGCTGTTTGATATCAGATCAGAGAAAAATAGAACAGAAGTTTCTAGTGAATTTAGTGGGAAATGAGAATATCCTGAGAAATAAATAAAGAGAGAACATCAGTTTAGAAAAACATTACAAGGTGAAGAAGAACTTGGCTGGAAAATAAAATAAGGAGGAAAGAGAGAGCCAAATGGCAGTGAGAGACTGAATAGAAATATGTAGGAAATAGAAATGCCCCCATTTATGGAATTCAATTGATAGCATTAAACATTGTAAGAGAAAGCCGACTACGTCAATGAAGCAACCCCTAGAGTTTGATTTCATGTTGAAGAATTTCCACGATCTACTACATTTATCGCTAAAATATGCCATTTTAAAAGTTGATTAGAGACAAGTCCATAAGAATATCGTCACCCCCTTCCTTGGTAAGTACCGTCTCCCTCTTAGCAAGTTTCTATACCCACCCGTCAAATTGCAGTACATCCTCGTACTGAATTGCAGCAGATTTTGGAAGAACATTCCGCGAATCATGGGCAATTTTGAAACGAATTTAAACTAAAGGAAGAGTGGGAGTGATAGAGTAAGTTGCTCCAAAAAAAGAGAAAAATAAAAGGGCGAAGGTGGCAATTTGATTGGTTAGGACTGAAGCGCAACAGTAGGCCGGATAACAAATGATCGTTCTCGGGATGCCAAATCTTCCAGGCATAGCAGAGTTAAAATGTCACTATGGGATATTTCACAACGATCTTTAAAATGACGTCTAGACGGATGATACATAAGAACAACCCTTTTCTTGTGCAACGATACAACATCTTATATAATAATCACCGTTGTGTACATAATTTTTATATGTATCCAATGTCTGTAACTCCCATTACAGATGCATTGAAAAGTGAAAATTATTTTCACGTACTTCCCGAAGAGATAATAATAAGGAATTTAGAAATAAATTAGAAAGCAAATGAACTGTTGTGAAACGATGCCTAAGGCATCTTAAGGTTCGACTCCGTATGGATCGAAAATAAGAAATGCAAGTACTTTTGTACGGTTCACCAGCTTCATTTCCTTAACATAGTTAAATTAGAAATAATTAGTAAAATTAGAAGAAATATCTCATAAATATTATTATTAAACGAGAAATGTATTTTTAGAGACTAAATTTTAACGCATTTGTGCCTAGAATAATACACTGTTTTCAGTAATAAATATACATAAATAAATTATATTAAATTAATAATCCTCATTATTGACGGGTGTACTAAATAATTGATAAATAATCGCGAAAAAATTAGCTCAAAGAATCTTTTTTAACCATCAGTTAACGCTTTTAAACACAGAGTTAAAAATTTCATTTGATAGATCGCTTTAAAAATCTCATTTGATAGATCGAGATTGTTTACATTACCCGCATCCCTTCATTTAAGGCTTTTAATAATTTTGTATTCAGTTTGTATTCCCACATCCCTGCACCTGAGGGTGTCCGTACTCTGAAACCAACAGAAAATATCTTGTGGAAAATGCCTCATTAACATTTATTCCCATTTCGGTCGTCGTTTTCGACTCAAAACTGTGAAACTTTTGATAAAATACGCGAAATGTTTCTGCAGTTGGTCTTATCAATCCCCGTCTGCAGTGACTAACACAATTTCCGATAAATTAATTGTAAGAAGATATGGTCACCCATGCGTCGGTCTGAGAGCTCCGATAGTTTCATTGGGGAGAATTTTCGGGGAATGCGAACCGGCTTAAGAATTCAATCGAATAAGATTCGACGCGAATTGTAAATGTAATGGGCGTCCTTCGAAATCAGGTCACCATCGATCAGTGGACGCAATCCTCATCCACTTAATTATCTGGGACGCCGAAAAAACAATTGAGTTTAATGTTATCGCACTTTTGTACATGTCGTTTTCGTTACAAATCATTATTTTTAAATGAAGTAGCATAACACAAATATATTTGATCGAGTCCAGTGATATCTGGTAAAAAAAACTTTAAAAAAAACAATAAAAAGTAAGTTCACACGGTCTACAAGTAATCTGACGACAATTGTAACGGTGTTACAGATTGAGTTCGACGGGAGAGTCCCGGAATTACGTAGAAATTTTAAAAAATCTCCGGATTGAGGAGTTTTTCTCTGGCTTTCACTCACCCACACTCTTCTTAAGTTTCATATACCAATTTACTGACTGACCATTTACGACTTAGCTTCTTTTATATCAGTTGGCCTTCTTTGTAATCTAAAATGTGGACTTTTTCCCGCTTTGTTCATTTTTCTCCGTTGAACTTCAGTTGAGATGTTTACTTCACCAAATCAAAAATTTTTCGCACATTATAAAATTGTATTAAGACATACTTTGAAACTGTTAGCTTTTATTTATCTATTGACAATTATATATTACAGTTTCTTAAAGTTGCTCTTTAATATCTTTCGTTAGTTCTGCATTAGATTTTATTTATCTGGATGTTAACTGCAGATGCTAGTTTTGAATTAGTTTAGTATATTTTTTATAAAAGATCAGTCAAAGTTGGGTGGAAGAGAGGCCACACTGGCCTAACCTACCTAAAAGAGGTACATAATAATAAAATATCTTCCATGTTCGTTCGAAAATATTCGGAAATATCTTGGTAAATCTTGGAATATTGACGCCATAGCTAATTTATCTGATTCAGCAAGGGAAATCGCCATAACTCGTTCAAAATTCAAATCTGGATATCTATTATATATAGCTTAGTTAGTACAGATGTGATCAAGTTGTTCATTTATGCCATTCATTACCGAATTATACATATTCTACGGTAGTTGAGATTATGTCTTATACAGTCTCCCGTATTTAGCCACTCCAGGAATGGAAGACTCTCAGAGTAAACTCTCCGTGAGTTTTCAACCCCAGTTACAGCATCATCAGCTAACAGCTTAAAACAACGGAGTGGAGGGGAGAAGAAGTACCATTCCAAGTCATGGCCTCACGAGCATATTCAATTGTGTCCACGTTGTTCTATAAAAATACAACAAGTAATAAGTACAATCATCAAGAGGAAAAAATTCATTTTAGTGAATTATTTAGGCAGCCACTTACGTTCGGTTTCTCAGCGCATAAGTATTAGTTATGAACAAGTAATACACCAATCAATCAATCAATACACCAAAATTCTAAAATCTCCTAACTTTCAGTCCGTGCTGCACTCGATTTCAAAAATTGTACAACAATTTTCGTCCGTTAATAGTTTTACGTACTGAATGGAATTTCTTCAGGATAAAAGCCCAAGAAAACGACTCTCTTGTTTGCAATCGAATCACCATGATGACAGCCTTTTCACGGAGTAACATTTCTCTATATTTTTCCAGATCTGTAGGTGCATAAGTTTCCGGGTATGATCGTTTAATTTTCCTTTAATTTATCATCCTTACATAGCATCTCGTAAAATAGGCCGTTCTGGTGCTGTAAGGAAGATCAGAGAAATGGATGCTAGAACCAGTCGATCCAAGAATTAATTTTTTCTGCGAATCCTAAGTGAAAGTTATCGATTAGGAATATAGAGTCATGGAGTATACAATGCCGAAAGTGCAAACAAAAATAGACGTACACGCAAGAAAGAAGACAGCAAGTTTAGTTGTCTAATAGTTTGTTTTCGCCTAAAATACAATCTGCGGAATACATCTCTCTAGATTGCCAAGAGATTATCATCTTCCGAATTTTTTAAAAGGCTTTTACATCAGGAGTATCACAATAAAGGAGATCATAACCTAGAAAGCATTGTGATCCGGATAAATAAAAATTCATTGAATTACTGAATAAAACGTTGTTGCAAACCGATTACAAATGTTCGGAATTAAGCAATGATGAACCCCGCTGGGATGAGAAGTAGGTGAATCATAGGATACTTATCAGGGAGGGGAAATACTGTAACTTCAGTTACGTTGGGAAACTTTGTACTTTACGTCAACGTACTCCTCCTTCAATTTGTTGCTATGATGGGAACCATCCTAGGAGGTGTTGGTGATCATAGATGTCCCATCTCTGTTAGATCCTCCGAAGCACACCGTATCATAGCAACAGAAATTGAAAGGGGATTGCTCTTTCGTGGTAGCTTAATTGGTCCATCGAAATCTACATCCACTCTACAATAATTCAGTTATTACTAGATAGTGACTAAGGGTTGAATAAGAGTGGCGAGAGGGCATCTCCGAGACTACAGCCTCTCTTTCTTCTGTTTTTATTTCGATATGTTTCCTACAAAAGGAAACACCGAATAGCTCTGCTTCGTTAAAGCTTCATTTAATTCTCACAAAATTAGTCATTCTAAAAGAAGGGACTCACAAGGAACCCTTTCAGAGGACGGGGATACTGATAATGTAAATATTTTTGGTCAGCCGAATGAGGTGAACGGTTTGCTACGCTGCACAGTGGGCTAGAATCGAAAAAAGCTGGCCAAAAATACGAAAACGCTTTTCTTGAGTGCGGACCTCGAAACTTCGCATGATTGATTACGAATAAATTCTGCATACAACTATTGAGGTAATTTACGTTGGATCCTTCGCATTGAAACTATGCAGGAGGTCAAAGTTGACCAATTTTTGCGAAAATTTCCCGTTTCCGATTTTTCGCGAAATTCTTCAACTTCGAGTCGATTGTGAACCCAAACTAGGAAAATCATCGGGTAAAATATGATACTATATTATAAATATGTTCCTTGTTCTTCATAAGACTTAGTTTCAATCAGCTCTGTTGAATATTTATATACTTTACATTACAAAATGGCCGACCCTTATTTTGGAACAAATTTTTACATAAAGCGAGGAAAATAGTAGATTGAGACACCGTGTGACACGAGATTATTTACACCACGATAAGCTATAAACCTTCCTTAATGGGAATCTGAAATAAAATCTTGCCCCAATTTGCCCCAATAATATATCGTATAAGTCGACTTTTCGGCAACGCTACAAGGCCCAAATCCGCGCGGCGGAGCACCGTCCTCCGTTACGCTCTCGTGTTTTGAGAGAACGAACCAATACGATTCTGATTCTTTCTTTTTCACTACGGAAGAAGTAATATGCCTCTCCTTATTTCTACATTACCCTTTCTTGTTGAAAAGGCAGTCAGTGTTAATAAGTGATAAGTCAGTGTTTTCCATAAAGATAGGTCATGTAAGACCCAATTAGCCCTATTAGGGTGTTAGAACAGACACAGAAATTTTAGATTTTAGAGAAGCCTTTGATGCGGTGTCCTACTTATAAATAATTCAAAAACTGATTACCAAGATGAATGATGAAATAGTCGTCGAATAGGTCAAATCTTCTATAGAAAAAATATAGCTACAGTTTGCATTGGACGGGATTTAATCTTATGGAGTGTGCATCAAGTGCAAGGAATTGTTCTAAGGGCAATTTTGTTTATAATATGCATTCACAAACTAGTGGATAGTGTTAAAAGCAGTTATATTGTTATGTGCTAACAGCGTTATTCATTAAAAATAAAAGCCATGTCTAACGTCCTTATTGGGTTAAGATCTATCAAAGTGGCAATGTGACTGCAACTCCCATGCAGGCTTTATAACAGCCAACAGATCCATTGCTGCTGCAATCGTCTTTATACTGAGCTAACATTCCAGCTGAAGGAGATATCTTACCTTCTCCTTATGGTACAGGAAAATGTATCTTTCAAATACTTACTTCTCGGATCTTTTCCACTATGAATGCGGCGTAATTTTCTGAGGAACAAGCTATTATTATTATTAATGTTTCCTCGATGACGTTCCAAAATATACGGAAAATAAAGAGTAGGTTCGCGCGGCATTTTTGGATGTCAAAAAGCATTTGATAAAATCTATCATCATGTAAGGGATGTTCAAATGAGAAGGTACGAAAAGACTACGTGGATATAATTGAAGACTTTATTAATCACCAGAGGCCTGAGCACAACTATCCCACCGTTTAAGGCTGCGACAAGAGACAGTGGAGCGCTTCCTTTTATATATTTATATGCGAATTAAATTTGCAAAGGACTTTATCTCTAGCAAATACTGGATAGTATTATTTTAAATTGGTTGAAGGGAGTCCTGCAGGGTAATTTAATTGTACCTTTTCTACTCTTAGTGTACGACCTTCGTAACGACGGTAAAGATTCTTAAAGACAAAATCTTAATTTACAAGAAAATAGAAAGTAACAGAGATTTAGATATATTTCGGTGGAATCGTGAAACGTCGCAGAAATTAGAACTCAATTTAGATAAATGCTCAGCTGTTTGAGAAGAAAATCATCATAAAAATATCCGTGTAGAGGAATACTAAATAGCAGTAGATTGGAGTCAGTCTCGCGAATGATTTAACAGCCGTAAGATATGTGCTTCATAAGATGGGCTTCATCAAGAGTTTCGTCGGCATGCGCGAACTATGTTACTTGGAAATTTTTAACTAACTTTTAACTCTACCTTGGAAAGTTGTTACTTATCATACCCTGTTTAGAGTATGATTGCAGCGTATAAGGACAACTGTTGCATTCCAGAATTAAAAAAACAAACAGAAGGCATTCCTTTATCCAAGAATTGGACATTTTGATAAGAACTGTTACGACAAATCAGTAAGCGATACCCAGATGTTTCGGAACTACTCATTCGATATCTGCGGTGGTTCATACACAAATTTCACAAATATTTGCATGTGTTTGAATTATACCTTTAGAAGTCTGAATTATGGTATTAACCATAGGCTATTTCAACATTTGCGTATCATTAAGGCTTGTATTTACACAAGAAATTGTAGATAATTTAACTATTTGATTTTGAAGAATGGATTGTCAATTAAAATAATGTTTATTTCTAGGCGGGATTTTCATAAATAATAAACCAAAGATTGTATAATTTTTTATATCTCCTTTTTTATTGTATTCTGTTTGTATTTAGATTTTATTTTCTAAACTAAGTTAACTGGGGATAATAATTGTGTATTTGTTAATTTTTTAAAGTTTTTAGAATAATAGTAAATGTCTGGTGGAAGAGAAGCTATAAACCCCCCAATAACATTAGATAAACCAAATTGATAGTAAGAGACTATATTTCAAAATAGGAGACAGAGAGAGAATACAAAAGAGTCAACCTTAATTGCTGACAGAGAGCGTTCATTCAAAAAGAAAACTTTGAATCGGACTTACAACTTTAGAAAAGGCGAAAATTCGCGGATATACAAGGCAATACAGATAACTCTCAGTTATCTTTTATTCTGAATTAGCAGAACTAGTCGTTTCAAAAATCTATCTTTTCCTCGAACTTAACATGACATTAACCGATGAGAATATAGAATGAATGCACCCTTTGCTCTCAGGGTAAATGCGTTGACGTCCCCTCAGTTGGGAAAATTAAAAATATATGCGTTGGGAAAGGGAGGAGATGAAGGACCATAGACAACATGTAGAAAAATTTCAAATGCTCAGTAATAGTTTTCCAGCCGTTTAATAGAGGATTATGCATATTATGGTATTACGCAATCCTAGGAAGGATCAACCAAACTGATCTGACCCAACAAAATCTCACATTGCACTGCGTGTTTAAATCACACACTTATTCAGCAATTTCTCGGGAATAAAAGATTTTGCTACTTTATTTTAGTTGGCGAGAATAGGTCAATAATTCGGGGATCGATAATTTTTACCGGTCACTCTTCTGTTGTCATTGAAATGCATATTCTTCTCAATATTGAAGAAGTGCTGATTATGTAAATATTTGGAAAGGAGATAAATATTTTGAGATGAAATCAATAAAGATATTCAATTCAGAATTCCTTGAAATGATACATTTTAAAGAAAAAGACTTGTTTTCTAAGCAACATTCTTAACAAGAGTTCTTGAATGGTGATCATTCAAAAGTATCGGATTTGTGTCAGAAGACACGTAATTTAGCTCAAACTGTTTTTAAACTGTATGTAACTCATTGAAATGGATTCGTGGATATTGAAGGTTTCATTGTCTATAACATTGCAAGAGAAGAAATCTCTCACAGATGAAAGCAAGTAAACTATTTTGATAAAGGATGAAAGTCGCTCCTGTTAAATTGAATTACAAGAATTTGAATATACTACATGTCTGTATATAATTATATAAATTTGAAAATACAACGGGAAAAATAAAATGGGTAAGACACATAACACGGTGTGTCATGTCTCTAAAACTGCATAAGGCCTCAAAGAATGGATGATTAAAATCACTATATTACGTATATCAATTTTCTTTTGATGAACTTTAAAGAAAAAAAGAACTGGACATCGTGTCGTGTATCTGGGAAAAGGAAAAAGGTGTACTTCCTGTAACATCGCAAAAGATGACTAACGATTAAAGGTCAATGAAATAATTATATGCACAGGTCAAGCCTAAGCATACGCAAGTCCTAAGGAAAGCATATATGACTGGACCGGAGGATCTGACTCCATGGTACTTCCTATTGGCACTCTAGTGAGTCCATATGACAAACAGGGATATATTTCGACTTAGCAGGGAAGTTCGTTCTACCTCCGAGATCCTGGGAATCCCGAAAAGACGAGCAGTATTATGAACCTACTCCAAAAATATACCGTTTCGAATACCTTTTAAAGTCTTAAGTTTTCAATTATGCATTCAATGGAGACAAAATAATGCCTTTTTATCAAAAACACAGAACACAAAGTGTACTCGATTATAATTCGAATGTACTAATTTCGCGAAAATAAAATTTGAGTTGCTGAATTGAAAAATAATGAGTAACTTTAGCCTTAATATCCATGAAAAAACATGGTGTAGTTTAATCATATGAAACGCAGATAGGCTTACCATACGTTCCGTTTTGACTCGGTTTCAGCAAAAGGTACATTTTTCGGTCATCACTGTTTTGAGGGAAAAACTTCGACAAAGATTGCAATGTCAGAGACTGCGATTTCAATGATAGGGAACATTTAAACAATAAGCCCCGTATTTTGCCACACTGAGCACAATAATATCTTAAGAGCACATATAATTAATTCACATCAAGTTCTGTGGCAGCGTCCTGAATTTATTCGATCAAAATTTCCAAGAGCCCCGGTTTCGTATCGTCGGACTTTGGTAACCGTACACATAGAGAAAAAGTCTGAAAGAAAGCATCTTATGAAAATATAGCGTAATCCTGAGGTAATGCTGATGACAATCGCATGTGCTTGAGACACGGGACGCCGAGTGGAGCTGCATCAAATAAAAAGGTCACCAGTGCGGATCGCATGAAGAAGGAAGGCTGAAGAGTTTTGACGAAGTATTTGCTCTTTTATCATCATAATTTGCAATGCTTGCGACAGGGCCGGATATGATATTTATACTAAATTATGGGCCTAATAGGTATTTAAATCCCTTGCAAAATATGTATTAATTATGTTTAGTACATTACTTTTAAATCTTTTGGGCCCCAAGACTTGGGGTCCTAAGCTATAGCTGAACTGAACTATATACATTTACAAAAATAAACTCAAGTATAAACAGGTTAGATACGCGAATAGATAGATTATTTTTTTAAATCACGATATTCGTCGAAAAGCTATTGATAATCAAAAAAAGTCTCGAAAGGTGGCTCAAGGCAAAAAGAGCTGCCAGATGAGAAAGCAATGCCAAGAAGACCAAAAAACAACAGCCTTCTTCAAATAAAATTTCAGAAGCAGAAAAGGTGAATCTAATAATAAAAATTAATCATGAAAGTTTTAATTTGGCATCTCACCCACGAAAGCTTAAGTAAAACAACGATAATGCTACCAATCCAGAGGAACTATCATTAAATCCCAGTATCTTCCAAATGTAAGACGCAACAAGTTCTGAACCAAACAAACTTCGTAGAATATCACATCCTTCGCTTGTGAGGCAACACCTTCAGGTCTTCTGGAATTTGGTCAATAGGAGATTGATAGAGATTGTTTACAGAATTTTAAGCAAAACTTGCCTCAATGCAATGACAATTCTACCATCAAGTGACTGCAAATTTGTCATCAATACCGAGACCGGATTGAATCTCAACTATTAGCTATCGAAAAAGACTTATCAAACAAAATACTGTGTGAGGTCCTTAATGAAACATACTTCTATAGGCGGAAATAATAAGTGCAGCCAAATGAAAGTGGCGCTATGTGAAACTATGCCCGATGCATAGCGAACAACATAATCCTCGTAATCCTATTAGAGTAAATGCAGAGTAAAATTGAAAACAAACGTGTAACTTATAAGATTTAGAACTAATTAGTCAAAATGTCGGAATCTCTACCGCTTATCCTGTCTGAGAATCGTCACGATGTCCGTATCGGAATCTCGCCAAAGACGCTTTGAGACAATTTTCTTTTCAAACCTTCTTCAATTAAATTTTAAAATGCTATTTTGTTGGGCTAAATGTATGCAGTAAATGTGTATTGATCACGGAAAATCTAAATCTGGTTTTAATTCAATCATCTTGACGAAGTCATCAATGGGGTAGGCCCACCAATAAATAAAGCTTATTGTAACATTTAATAATTAGCAACTCAGACAACCCTATATACCGGAATCAGTCCTGGATCCATCCATGGCGTGCAGTGTTCTGAAAAAAAGCTTTGGAGCAAGATAAAACTTAAGTATCTCAGTCGGAATCATTTCAGTTGAGTAATTTTCTGACATTAAGAAAAGAGGAATTTTCTTATAGTCATACATTCATTTGGTCAATAAAGGTTTTAAATAAATTTGGTCAATGTAAGAACAGTTTATATCAATCAAAAATTTCAGCAAGACTTCTTGCTTTTCTTCGAGCGATGGATATTTCAGAAACAAATATTTGGGATTAGTTTTCATTTTCAAAGAAGCGATACTAACTCTCTTTTCTTAGAATGTGACAAGAAATTTGTAAAATTTTACTGTCCTGAATTTATTCTAATATTTTGGCATCACTGTACGGAATAAGTAAATAAACCTCGATGATATCCGTGAAATCCCATCGTCTTTATAGCTCACATCTCAAAAAAAGATCACGTTTGCATTGTCGGAATTTTATCCGGTAAAGTATGCATCCAGGTGTACATCAGATGTTCCGCAGGGAAGTGTTTTAGGGGCGACTTTGTTTCCAATCTGTATTCACAAAACAGTAGAGGATGTAATTATTAAGAAAAGTTAGATTTTTAAGCAAAGATACTCTCATATGCAGAAAATGCCACTTTCTTATGGATCGCTCTACGTTATATCAAGATGGGTCTATTATTGCCAACTAGAATGGAATATAAAGATATGTTAAAATAATTTTCACCAATTTTATTCGCATATTCCTAGTTAGTTTTTATCTAGAAATCCCTACGAATTACGCTCAGTAGTAGTTTATCTTTTTCGATAATTTGTTACTTCCCGAGAAGTAACAACTTCCCAAGAAGTTGTTACTTCTCGGGAAGATTCTGCTACGTAATAATAAATCTTCTATCTAGGAAGTATTTTATAGTGGTGATATGCACAATATATATATATATATATATATATATATATATATATATATATATATATATATATATATATATATATATATAGAGAGAGAGAGAGAGAGAGAGAGAGAGAGAGAGAAATTTGTCAACAGTCTCCATCAGATGACACTGTGGCGAACGGAGTGCGGCAAGTCGACTCCTGCGCCACTGCACGCAGGTTAAGCCGGGATGTCCTTTGCCGCTCTTCCGACAAAACACCGAAAAATCCGATAGGGAGGAATCCGATACAGGTCAAAAGAATTCCGAGATATGTAGGCCGAATAGACCTCGATATCGATGACGAAATAACGAAATATAATAGAATATCGAAATAACGACAGTGAAACAGGATGAATGGATAAATATATCTTTAGATAGTAAAGCTTTCTTCGGCGGCTCTTCATGGGATTTGGAGGTGTCATTCGATCCGAATGCGGTGGTGGTCACTAAATATTCCCAAAATGACATGAGAAAATTCGACGAACCAGTGGATCCATCGTGAAGATGACCGTGTGCAGACACGAATCAATTGAGAATCGCAGAAACACTGTCAACAACGCACACCTGTCGTGAAAGGGGCTCTCGTGACACGACTCCTGCGAAATGCAGAGTTGCCTCACGATCAGGATTCCAACATACGCGGGTTACTTCAATGGCATTCTTTTGCAAACAAAAATAATTACGCCGGTCTTCGGCGGTTTTCTTTATGTCGACGGGAGGAAATGGCCGAGCCGAGTTCGGAAAACATTCGCAAGAGGGGATTGAATTCGTGACAGCTGCTCCTTGGGATGAAATATTATTTCGAACACAATCCGACGGTCGGTGCATATATATGGAATGACACAACTGACCGTTCTTTCTCTGCGGTCTCGCCTGCTTTCTCCGCCCTTTCGGTTGCGCCTTCGTAGCCATCGCCCCTCCCGCCTCTTCTCGACTTCCATCAAAGAAGGACTCGAACCGAGGACTCCCGCGCACCAAGCATACAAAACCCGACGACGGCCACCAAAAAAACAAACACTTATAGCACCACTGCCGTGGAACACGCACGGGGCCACGTGAGTGTACACACGCACCACCCCTCCCAAGCGAACGCACCACTGGCGACTCAAAGGAAGACGATTTTCGCTGCGACCGCCGCGCCTCCCCGCGCCCGACCACGCAACTAAGAGCGCATGCCATTGGCGGCTATTCGCCCCGCCTCATACAGCGTGTGAGGAGGGGCGTAATTTTGAGGCCCTGCAATGCGCCCCTAATTACAATCGAATTCCATCGTTTTACCATTTATTCCATTGTTTACAATTTATCGAATAAATTCACTAGCTTTGTAGGTTAGTGCTTTAGCTCGGGCCGAATCTTCATCCATGCCACATCCTAAGAAGCTGTTAAATTTGCTCTCAGCATTTCCGAAAAGTGATTTGCCACATCAATTTCGTCATTTGAAATGCTATTAAGTAGGCAAAGAAGGAAAAAATATGAATGAATATGCGATTAGAAAAACTGCATTTATGAAATATAACATACTTTCAGGTTAATTTTTAAAAAATCCCTCTTTTTCCCTTTAGTTTCCCTTCGTATGGAAGGATGGAAGTAATCCTCTAAATATTATTTTAAAACATACTTTTTTGGTGACCGGGGCTTTTCTTCCTTATTACTCTACCAATACATGTAAATGAATGACCATTTGAAAGGAAAAATTTTCCGGTTCCTGCTAAAAATTGTCAGACAGCTGAAAAATTCACCATATCTTAAACAAAGTGAATTAATATATTAATCATCGCGTTGCGTCCTTGACGAAAAGATACCCGGGTTGCTATATACAGGTTTAATTTGTTTACTCAGTGACGTCTGTAAACAATTTATAATACAGGATAGAGATATCTATATTCGGTCCTAAAATCGCAATTAAAATTATACTTCTTTAGAACGAAAACTTAGAAGTCATACGCACTTATAGCAATATTTTATTAAACCAATATTGAATTGCTTCTTTTTGGAGCAGAACGACAGTCACAAAAACATAAGCAGTGCTGAATACAAAGGTCTGTGTCTCATTTTTAACAGGTATTTTAAATTTATGCTTAATGTTGACCTCATCTATATAGGAATTTAAACTAAAGTGATATTTAGAGGAATGCTGTGTATTATAAAGTTGTTTACCTCCCTGTTCAGTTAGATACCATTTTGAATAGGAGATTCTTTGAATAAGAATAATTTTCATACGCGTCGTCCATTGTTTAATGGATATCTTTCATTAATTGAATAACTCTGATTCAGTGTATGGATAAGATGTTATTTCACAGCAGACGAGTAGTAGTTATTTTTATATTTTTGTGTAAAAAGAAAAATCTAGGAAATAAATAAGAATCGTGGATGCAGAAGGTACATTTTTTCATATATCTTGGTTATAAGTAGTTTTTATTGTGTGTGGTTTTTAGAAGTTTTAAGTGACACAGAATTACCGGTATACAGACAGTTTACGTAAAGCTGTTAGTGATGTTTTGAATTTTGTCTAAATTCGTTATGTGATATATCCGTCGAGTAAATTGAGGTATTCGTTATAAAATCAAATGCCTATATCGTTATAGTGATATCGCATACTGTTCATGATTATATTGCTAAAAGAAAGTTTTTAAAGCATTTATGGCATTTAATATGATATAAAAATCTCTCTTATAAGTTAGGGATTCGTTTATGTTCAAATGGTAAGGCATTAGAAAACGCAATACCTTGAATTTGCCCAGAGTTTCGTTACTGGATGTGTAGATGACGATATCTATCGCTATAAAGAGGTATATCGAAACGAACAATGATACAGAATAAGAAGGAGTGAATTTTAGGATATGTTTTAGTGTTTTTTTGTTTGTGTGTTCGTTTATAGCTATTTGAGTGTTTGTTGAAATGTATTTGGTGGGGAAATTGAGTGTCAGTGTTCGTCTGCAAAATTTTCGCACGGGGCAACTAGTAATAGATTATTATAATAATATAGAAATAATAAGAATCAGATTTTTAAACAGAAATTATATCTACCCAGAAGTTCGATTTTGTGGAAAGGTATCACTTTCCGGAAGAAAACATCCTAGCAATTTCCACATCTTTACTGCGACTTATGAATCAGTTTCCCTAACTTTTTCATGCTTTCATACAGCCGCTTCCTCAATCATCGTACATGAAAATTGTTTTCTGAACGACCCAATCTAGAGAATATTAAGAAGTCAAATAAAACTGCAACGATAATAATACCAACTAAACCACCAAATGGTAATTCAATTGCTTCTTAGAACCCAGTAAAATAATTCAATCGAGAGAAGGATGATAGGTTATGAAATAAAATTCTTTAGTATCAAGCT
Source organism: Pachydiplax longipennis (assembly GCA_036926295.1). Taxonomy (NCBI): domain Eukaryota; kingdom Metazoa; phylum Arthropoda; class Insecta; order Odonata; family Libellulidae; genus Pachydiplax; species Pachydiplax longipennis. The sequence goes on along the minus strand of JAVFKF010000015.1, from coordinate 65,902,372 downwards.
CCCCTCCCATAGCGCCCCCAATTCGAAAATTGCTACTCAAGGAAAACTTCAGGTGACGAATAGTCGTAATATTCTAGGGAAATTGCAATCTTGTCTTCTTCCAGAATATAAATTCCGTTGTTTTCTCCACTAAATTTTACAAAATAATCACCGTTTTATATCATCTTCAGCCATTTTCAAAGCTACGTCATATGTAAGTCTCCCCAATTTTTTTTCAAATACTCTCTATTCTGAACTTCTCTTTTGATACCCCTAAATGTCTCTTTCATTGATCTTCCTCTCTTCACATCTCAGGTCCAGAAGTTGTCGTTTTTCCTCGCCTTTCTATCCCAATGATCTTTATCATGCTGATCGATGTCATAAACATTTATTTATTTATATTTCTTTATTCGATGTCAAAAACTCCCGAAAGAAATACGCGGAAGAAATATTTGGACATTAATTTCACGCACTTCTGGACGAGATAGAATTATGAAATCCATTAAAGGGCCACAGAACAGGGATATCTTTTTGCATAAAGTATCGTGAGTTCGACTCTCGACGACTCGAAAATACTCTCATAAGAAATTCACTTAAAGTGCATTTTCGTCGATTACAGCGTTTCTTTACTTTGCAAAATTAAACTAGAAATAATGCTCCTACCAAATCGAGACAACTGTCGGAAAAAAGAAAATCATACATAGATTTTCATTTCTGTCGCGACATATCGTTCATTATACGAAACTGCAGGAATTCTGACTACATGTCGAAAAATTTGTATAAATTGCGTGTGTAAATAACCGGTCCCCTTGATGCGATTGATGATTCCGAATTGAAGAATATAGAGGGAATTTACCTACATGCATCTACATTGGTATCCGGGATTTGGCAGGGGTGCATCCACAATTACTTTAATTTCCTAATAGATCACTTTCGCGAATCATTCTCGGAAAAAATGAATTCTTGAAGCGACTAGTTCTTGCATCTATTTCTCTGGTTTTTCTCGAAGTATCAGAATGGCCTATGTAACAAGGAAGATACATAATATCGGCTACATCTACTACGAACATACTCTGAATTTATTACGTAAATTAAGTCTTTGGTCGAATCCTTTTAAACATTACCATCCTGCCTCCTGAGGCATCCGAGCAGCGCTCATCGATTTGTCATAGCAATTCTTAACGAAATGCATTGCCTTCCGCCATTTACGGCAATGAGGTGTATGATTAGGAGGCAATCCTCAGTGATTCCACTTTTTACAAATACAGTAAGCAAATCGCAGGGAAACTCTTACGTAGATGAATTTCCTAAGCATCTCAAAACAGATTTACATATGACACGATGAAGGAAGCTAGGATACATTAAGTATTTATTAGGGAGAAAATGAAAAGATGTGGGACTATGGCAGACTTTTAGCAAAAAGAAGACTTCAAAGCAATGGTATTTTATGTTTTCAATCAAATTTCATGTTTATTTTTTGAAAAATTCTAACATTGCTCGCTTTAAACTTCATTATAATCGACATTTATTAAAATTTGTAGTATGAATAAGAAATGTATTCAATTAATATGTATGTACAATTTAATTTCCGCCGTAAGTGATGACGCGTATTCATGCTCATTGTATTCTCCTAACGCGGGAAGTTTCCGCCCAAATATAACTAAAACAAGTCTTTTTGTTAACTAGGTATGTAATTAAGGAGTTTCTGTGCTATTTTATAAAAAAGGATGAGGAAATAGACTGAAATTTCATTGTTTATACCTGCAACCACCGATCTGGCGCGCACAGCCGTTGGCGTAGTGATGTCACAAATTGTTAAATAACTAACAGAACCGCAGCTAATCTCAGCTGATTTTTATTACCTTATAATTAAAACATATATCGCATTTAATAAGTGAGAACGCGGTGGTAGACGATGGATTTTTTTAATCAAAATATTTTTCATTTATTGTGAATTGAAAGTAATTGAATATACTGTTTCTTAACAGATCTAAGGGTAAATGAAGTAAATCATTGTTATAAAACTCAAGAGCATAATACGTTAATATTTTCGAATAACTTTAGTGGCAAATGAACCAGTTCTACTAAGGAAATCTTAAGAGCGAATATGGGGAAAATTTTTCCAAAATTCCACCCATACAGTAGTATTAGTAGTATAACGCTGATATTCTACAATATCAGGAGGAAATGTTATTCATGGTGAAGAATTGCAATGAATTTCCTTTAGCCAAGATATCGGGCGTGACAGAAAGTTATAAATTAAGTTAAGAGTTAAGATCAATTTCTCCGTAAAAACGTTGGCTACGCAAACTGCGAACCACGGTTTAGAACCGTAATTATTCTCATTCTGGTTTTCTCTCCGTTTTAATGAAAATAATTATTGCTCAGTTCGGTTCCCGCAGAAACTGTTTCTTCGGTTTCGATAGATTTCCGTTTTTATATCATCAACTACACAGTATGCTGCAAAAATTAATTTATGGTACTATCCGCAGAGCAGCATGCGACCATAATTTCGATGCCGAGCATCATCATAGAGTAAAAATAATAATATCGCGTTTTTTTAGAAATTCAAAATGCCTGATAATAATACTGAGCATCGATGTTGATGCAAAAATCTGTGGATAGTAAAACAAATTTATTCTTTTAACCGCCATCTGTTATTACGGAATGTAACAATTTGGATGACTACCACCTGGCCTGGTGCCTACTTGTAGTCTGAAGTAAAATAAATAAATAAAACTGAGGCCGAAACCATCCTTTAAGAGTAATTCTTGTATATAGTACGATATTTAGCTAGTGAAAATAGGGACGTATCAAATTCTTAAGAGAGCCGGGAAACCTTGCTTTGAATGTTTTTCACCCAATATTATGAATGTGTGTGTAAAGTAATTAAATCTTTAAATTTCTTTTTCCTTTCAGTCTTTTCTAAGTTATTCATTTAAATCGGGATGAAGAACTGAATTCCTCTTCCTCTTGATGGATCTCTGCCATGTCACCGGACATCTGAATGGGTGGTGGTTTTACATCTGGATAAATTTCCGTTACAGAATCTGATCATGAAAATTAGAATTACCTTTGGGGGGCAATAATTCAATTCTACTGCCGGTTGGTGAATACCGCAATTTGGCCGGAAGAAGCCTTCTTAGCAATGCTGAACCTGAGCTACACATTGCCCCGTGGCACTGATATATATTAGCTGAAGTACCCGTCGATTCTCAACGGGGAAAAAAAATGTTCTACCATAATAATTGCATCTTGGATGATGTTTTGACTCATGAAACTTTAAAAATTGCCCTCTTGATGAATTCCTCTCTGAGTGAGATTGACAATTTCGTCCCTTTTTGTCTTAATGCACCTGTATGTTTACGATACATGATGTAAAGTATCTCAATCGTTAATGAATCAATTATATGATTCTTTGAAAGGATTAAAAAACAGAATCGATTTATTATTAATATTTAATGATATTAATGAATTAGAACAACTTTCAGAATAGAGTTTTCAAAGAACATAGTTAATTTAAACTAAAATATATTTAAAGTTTTATAAAATTGGCGCTAGAAGTATTTAAGATACTTTATACTCCAATTGTAATACGATAGTTGCCTTAGAAATCTTTCAACTAATCTAACGAATCCAATTTTTATCTCAAGTACCACTTCTCAACCGCGATAATAATTAAACCGACAGTAAGAATATGAATTCAGATTGAATATTTTCTTGTGAAACTCATCTCTAGTTCGTTGGATGGTTATTTCAAATGAAAATTTGCAATGAAAATAGTTAAAACTCATACATTGAATACGCTTCGACTTTTACATGACAGATTTTCATGATCAAAGAAACGCTTCGACTTGCCTATTCATTGTCAGGAGACTACGTTTAATTGCATGTTTTTTAAGTTTTAAAAATTCTGATTCTTGAGTGAAAATAAACCCACACTCAAACTCAAATTACTGCAAGGAATAGCTGAACCGCCCATTGATTCTCAACGTAAACTAAAAATGGCAAAGTATCATACAAATTGCGACTTGTGACCAAATGAGCGTGGGTTCGACGCCAGGAGGGTATAAAATTCTCACATTTAAAGCGCATCGCGGCGATATTTAAGAACTTTTTTAAAATCCCTTCCTAATAACATGGAAAGTTATAATCCGGAATGTGAACAGAGGTCATAAATAACTTTCAGCTACGCAGTTCACCATTCCTCTAATGATCCTTGATTCGATGCCAGCGCGTCATTTCGATTCTACCTTCCATCTCAAATGGGGATACCGGAATCTTATTTTAGTACCTACCCAATATGATATTCCACTGAAATATCAGAACCTGTCAGTTCCTATCGGAATCCTATATTCGGAACCTATCATTTACCCTTAAGAAATGAACGGCGGGAGAATCAAATCTTACTATACTATGTCGCTTTTTTCGAGGAGGTACATACAACCAACATGAGAACGGCCGTCAATTTGTTTTAAAAAAGCAGTTTACCGTCTTCCTGATGGTATACGTTTAGGTGAACCTAAAAATGTATTGCTAGCAGTTTAGAAGTTAATAATAAAGTGTTCTACCTTTCGGTAGGTTCATGTGCCCCCATATTCCCTATTTGTATAATTCCCTCTCCTTCAATTTCCGGTAACTTATCCCACCCCTTAGTTCGTCAAATAACTTTTGTCTTTGTCTTCCCCTCTGTCTTTTCCCTAGCATTCTTCCCTTGATCGCTTTCTTCAACAATCCCTCCCCTCTCAATATGTGACCCACCCATTTCTTTTGTCGATTTCTAATTACTTCAATCATTACTCTTTTCTCCCCAACCATCTCTAGAACCTCCTCGTTCGTTTTTCTATCGACCCAACTAACTTTCTCCATTCTACGCCATACCCACATCTCAAAAGCCTCCAATCTTTTGACATACTCTTTTCTTAACGTCCACGTTTCACACCCGTACAACATTAAACTCCAAACAAGGATTTTACCAATCTCTTCCTGATTCCTTTATCAAGTCCCTTTATCATCAGTTCCCTTCGTTTCACGAATGCTTCTTTTGCTAATGCTATCCCTTTTCTAATTTCTGTCGAACATCTTGCATCCTTAGAAAAAAGACTGCCCAAGTATGAAAATTTGTCTACTTGTTCTAGTCTTTCCCTATCCACACTTATCGTTAATTTAGCATTCTTTCCCTTTGAAAACCTCATAAACTTAGTCTTTCTTACATTGATTTTCATCCCACAATTTTTTGCTTTATCGTTTAGTGCATTTACTAGATTTGCAACCCCTTTTCCGAATCGCACACAATAGCCTTGTCGTCAGCATATTTTACCGACTTCACTGCTTCCCCACCAACTTTTACTCCCTTAGCCATTTCATCCCAAGCTTCATTCACCATATCTTCTGCATATATGTTAAAAAGAGAAGGGTGATAAAGGATAAGCTTGTCTTACTCCCCTCCCTAACTCTGCCCATTCCGATTCCCCATTAGCAACTCTTACTCGTGCGGTCTGATTTAAATACAAAGTTTGCACTAAACGCCTATCTTTCCAATCCAACCCAATTTTCGTTAGTATCACCATCAGTTTTGGCCATTGAACTCTATCGAAGGCCTTTTCAAAGTCGACAAAACATACACAAACGTCCCTTTTGAATCCTAAGCTTCTTTCTACGAGTACCCTCATAACCCCAATTGCATCTCTCGTCCCTTTCCCTCTCTAAAAACCGAACTGATCATTCCCTATGAGTTCTATAGTTTTACCCTCGATTCTTCTGTTTAAGACCCTTAAAATTACTCTTTCAGCATGACATATTAAACTAATTGTGCGGTAGCCCCGGCATTCTAAGGAATTATTCTTTTTCTGTAACGGAATCAGGATAGACTTGGTAAAATCCTCTGGCCAATTTTCTTTGTCGTGAATTTTCCTATATAAATCATAGAATTGCTTCTTAACCTTTCCCCCCAGAATCTTAAGAAATTCTACTGGAATCTCGTCCACACCCGTTGCATTCTTCCCCTTCATGTCCCCCAGTGCTCTATCAAGTTCACTATCTAGTATACTCGGTCCAACGTCGTCTTCGTCTATTTCTTGTACACTTTCTATCTCTATGTGGGTAGTCTTCATGTGATTAGAATACAATTCTTCAACATACTCTTTCCATCGTCCCCTTATGCTTGCTGGCTCCCTTAAGACGTTTCCACTGTTACCACTAATAGTGGCCATTTTATTACTAATTTTATTCCCCGTTAATTGTTTAACTTTTCTATATAATAGGTCGACCCTCCCACTTTCAGCCATCTTCTCTATTTCGTTACACTGACCCTGCCACCACGATTCTCTTCCTCTATTTGTTTCCCTCCTCAGCTCGTTGTTTAGTGCCCTGTACATCTTACGTCCGTGTTCTGTGTTGACCCTTTTCCATTTCCTTCTTTCCTCCATTTTAGTCATCATTTCAACCGTCACCCATGGTTTCCTGATTTTGCTTTTGTTGACCCTCCAAATGGTTCTTTGGGCACTATCCTTGATGCAGGTTTGATCTTTTCCCATCCCTCGTTTACGGTGAGTTCCCTTTCTTTACCATCTAGAGCCCTGTTGACTGACTCTTGAAACTCTCTAGCTTTCCAACCCCTGAGGGCATCTATGTTCCATTTGGGTGCAGTTTTTGCCCTATAAATCTTTTTGAATCTAAGCTCGGTCTTCATCATTACTTAATTATGATACGAGCCTACATCAGCACCAGGATAACTTTGCGAGTTTTTAACACTATTTCTAAACATCCTCCTTACCAAAATATAGTCGATTTGATACCTATCCGTGTCCCCCGGCCTTTTCCATGTGTACCTCCTTCTGTTATGGAGTTGAAATAGAGTGTTGGTGATACAGAGGTTATTCCTGTTGCAAAAATCTACCAGTTTTTGTCCTCTGTCGTTTTTCCTTTTCCTAGTCCGAACTCTCCCACTTTGACCCCATTATTTCCTTGTCCTACCACAGCACTCCAATCCCCCATTACAACAAGGTTTTTATTGCCTTTCACTCTTTCAATAACCTCTTATATTTGTTCACAAACTAAATCTATTTCATTCTCACTGTAGTCGCTAGTAGGGAGGTACACTTGAACTATCACAGTGTTTATTGGTTCCGCCTCAATTTCTATGGACATTACTCGGTCACTTATCAGTTCGGTGGCTATCACAGCATTTCCCGCTCCCTTGTCCAACACTATAGCAACCCCTCTCTGGCTATCATTTCCCCCACTGAATATAACCCTCACATCATCGCTCCAGAAATCTTCCCCATCCTTCCACCGTACTTCGCATAGCCTCAGAATGTTTATGTTGGACCTCTTCATTTCTAACTTTACGTTTTATAACCTCCCTTTCCTAAGCATCGTTCTTTCGTTCCAGCTTCCTACCCTGGTTTCCTTGGTCATCTTCTTCTTCTCTTGTGTCGTTGGGTAAGGATTTCGTGGAATGACGACCGGGGTGGCCTTACCACCATCCCTGCCGGGCACGACTCTCCCTGGAGGGCTGAGTCCCGTTTTTGCCGGGGACAATATAATTATTGTGGCACATCATATTCATGGGATAGATAGTTGAGGTGGTCTCCCCTTGCCTTCCTCAACAGTGTTTTTCATGTGACACCATCACTCATATAGGCTGCCCCACTGGAGTACAGACGCCTTTGCAGCCGCCTCATTGAGGTACAGACGCTGCGTGGACTACCTTTCGTCTGGCCAGTATAGCTCTCTAGGTCATAGGAACACGCAAGCCCCTTCACCACGTCAAGGTGTAGTCCGTAGAAGGGGACTTTCGAAGTTATCGGATACTTTATAAAAAACCCATTCGCTTGCAATGTGCAAGAAACTTTTACTCGTATATGAATAGGTATATCTTGAGAAGTCGCCGCCGGTATATTTTAAGTATTTTTAGAACTACCTGAAATTACTCGTTCTTCGCTAGGGTTTTAACTGTCTAATATCATAGAAAAAAGAAACTAAGATATCTGCTAAATTTTACTACAAGACCATAGTACCATTTCATAGTAGTAATTAATCCATGTTAAGCCTTAGTTAGGTTCGTGGATATGACCCCAGGTGATTTATTTTCTTCGATAAAACAAAAGCTTTTTGAGATATTCATATGCCATTTTTTAATTACGTAAATAACTTTGCACTATAATTATGAACTGAAAATTTCGTTAATTTTTAGGAATGAAAGGTAAGCAATTAAAGCGGCGTTAGCAAATTACAAAAATCAATTTAAATTATTATCTAATAAACATTTCATTTATTTTTAAGCGATGATCTGTAAATTAATTCATCAGTAAGTAACAGGTGAAGAATGAAAAATACTATTTGGGAGTTAATGGACTACAAGAATTTTGATATATACAAATATGACAAACAAATTTTGTTGATTCAACTGATAAAAGCACTTAATCATCGCAGTTCACAATTTTAAAAAATTAAATAATTCTTTAATAAACATTTTAATGATTTTTGCAAGAGCTCATTTGTAAAGTAATTCATTAGTAAGTACCATATTAAGAATAAAAATAATAATAATAATCGTATTTATTTGAGCGAGTTTGAGACTAAAAGTCTCTTCTTCCATCTAACCCATATACTCTAAAAATCAGATCATGCTGATCACCAACTGACAATAATAATTTCTGAAACAAAGGTTTTTGACTATATTTTTAACTCTCCAAAATATTTTTCAAAATATAACTATTCTATTCACTTCAAAATTTAGAATCAAATTAATAAAAATAAATGTTTAATATTTTCCCAATATTTAATTTAGGGCAAACACAATTGCGAAAAAAAACTTTTTTCTAATACGAATCGAAATTTATCACATATTACACATTATAATAAATAAAGTTATTTTTCATTATTGATGATAAGACCTAGGTAAATTTTAATCTTTATCATATTCTGGGTTTGATTCTTTTCCGTTTTAATTGTCTCGTACTACAAACGTATTCTTATCTCCTTTCTGCTTACCAACTAAACGTGCAGTAAGCTGAATAAAAATGTTGAAAACGGTTATAAATAATTATTATTATATACATTTACTGAAAATGGTTGTCAACCACTAATATTAACTAGCTAAATTTCCCATTGATTCTCAAGGGGGAAAATAGATTTAGGATTAAATTAGTAATGCTATTTGTGTAGAAGTGAAATTATCCTCTCCAAAGATGTTAGAAGCAAGTCTAAGGGTTCAAGACCCTCCCTCTGTTTGTATATAGGTATGCATTTATGCTTTCATTCTATGAAAAGGAACCAGGAACAATATTAATAATGTTTGGATAGTAAATACTAATATAGATGACTCTAGGATTATATTTGTATGCATTTAATGTTATTGATAATATGATTTAAGTTGGTTTTCTATGAATGCAGAAGGTAAAGGAGCTTTAAAGACCCAAATAGGTCCCAAGCAAACCTTTACTGATAGATTCCAATAGAACTGTTTTCTAATACTTCCATTTCACAAATACTACACATTACTTATTGGACATTATTTAAATCCAGAGGGGTTTAAACCTCCTGGAGGAGAACTTCGTATTATTTTGGAAAATGGAGTGCTGAGATGTACTTGTATATAAATCACTTATGTTATCATCATAATAGGATTCGATAATCAATTATTTGGAAATTGTCGCAAGAAACATTATTGAGTTCGACTCTATATCTTGAGAAGATACATTTTAAGAGAGATGCAATATATGATCTGTAGTCGAACCCATACAAATTTCGATAGATATCATTGCATGTTACGGGCGCGTCTCCTCTACCTTTCTAGTGCAGAAAAAGAATAGGAAAGGGTATCGAAGAAAGTTCAGTGTATCCCATTCATTTCTTAAAAAAGAGTGATTAAAGTTCCCTGGACCAGATAAAATTAGGAAGCGGACAGCTTCCAGTATAAGACTTAATCAGAACTTTTATTCAAACGCTACATGATATTGTCGATTTCACGAAAATTTTTTTAAACCATTCAAATATTAACCTTCAACAGGAAATTTATTCCGCTCTGTTGTCGATCCTTAATATTATTTGGGATGGCTTTGAAGTTTAACGCAAGAAAAAACACCTCAAACGACACCCTAAGTATCAATTCTCATAATTACTGGAAAGAGCTCAATTATTTGAAATGCTTCACAATGACTTTCAACTCGCTGTATTACTTTGCAATTTATCCATGGTAGCTAAATTCAAAATCTTGATTATTAGATGAGAACAGTCTGTGAATAAAAAACAACGAAGAGAGGCGTACTCTTAATCTCAGTATAAATTGGGGAATATTACACTAACCGTAATTTGTATTTGTGTGTTTGCATTCGTTGATTCTTCAACAGGAGAAAAAGGGGTGAACGCGGCAATGTACCTTGGAATATTTGATAAACTGTGAAAATAAAACCTTGTAAATCGGCAAAACAATTATCCGTTTTCATTTCAACCTATTTCCACTGTAGCTAGTTGAACTAATTCATTATTACTGGTACAGCTAGTTCCAAAAAAAACTTACCACCTAAGCCGCAACCCGCATAACAGACGTGAAGCTCGATGAGAGCGAGTCTAGAGTTTTCCACGCATTCTATTGGCTCTCGGAAGGAGGAGCATTCTGACGGCGCCTTTTTAAACCGTTGTGAAACGCGTTGAAAGTATTTGTACCGTCATTATTAGCACGAAATCTAGTTTAAATTTAGTGTTACTTTTTACTATGTCAGCAACAGTATTAAAAAATGAATGAAAATCGGATCTCCTTATTTCGACCTGAAATTTCTGCGTAATTCACCTTTTTCTGGAGGCATCGGGTAAACTTACTTTAGCTGCTTCAATTATCCAATAAAAAATTATGTCATTGCAAGATTAAAAAGGATTATATTATTACGTTTTTTATTCTCTTGACGCCTACAGGAAGAACTTTTAAATTTATTTAGAGGAAATTCACGACTATGACTCAAATAGAAAGATGAACGAAAACTCTGCAAGGAGATAAAAAATAATTAGGAATAAGAACACAATCAACTGTATGTCAACTAATTTATGTTGCAGAAAAATGCTATCGAGAAGGGGAGTATGAAAAAACTTCGAAACCTACTGAGGAAAGCAAAGATGAAAAGAAACTTTATCTGGACGAATGCACCGAGAAAGAATAATTTTAAGTCAACCTGGTAGAGAGCTCTGAAAATTAGACCCAAAACATATTACAATAAAGTAAACCAAGTAAATTACGATCAACTACATCAGATAATTACATCAAATAGTATAAAAATTTTAAATACCACCAAATCATATGATATAAAGTAAAATATATATTGGTGTGCTTTCATCATTTTCTAAGGTAATTGTTTAAAATTCAAATTGCTAATTTAATATTTTAGAAAATAACATAGATATTAGAATAGTAGCACAATTTAAATACTGAGGGCTACAAAATTTTTTCACGTATCGAATAAAAATTAATTTATCACGAAATTAACGCCAGCATCTCGTGACATTTTTCCGAAAATATTGTTCATTGCCAGTCCCAGAAAAACTATCCCTTTAATTAAATCAAGTTCATGTTACTTGCAAAATTATGCTGTCCCAACTTTTATCTGATGCTAAATCTCTTTCTTGCCCCGTGGTGCAAATTTTGACTCGATTTCTTCGCAGTTGAATTATTCTGCAATACAGAGAAGTGTAAAATTTGCTTGATACGACAATTAACAGAGCATTAGGTATTTCAGAATATATGCATCAACATGTCATTCTGTTCTTACTTCCACCAGGCATTCGTGGTGACGGTATCAGATGAAGCATTATGATTTTGAGATGAGATTTTTCTGTTTCTGACGAATTCGCGTCTGAGGTTTCACTAATTCTTCCATAGAGAAAGGAGGTCTTTCCTTCCCTCCACCCTGGCCCTAGGAGTATCCCCTATTCATTCCTTTGTTGTTTCTTTTTCTTTTGTTGCGTCCATCGAAAGGTATTGTCTATTTTCTCAGAAGAACCATAAAACGGCCGATGGGTGAAGGTGAACTCCGCTCCGAGAACAAAAACCCCCTTTTCGGAAGATTGTGGATGGTCGTATGTATCCGGGGTAGCGAATTTGAAAGCGCTAATGAGGATTCCTGACCGCACCCCTGCTGAGCAGGTATCAAAAGTTAGGGTATGGTGGCGGCGACCGATCACAAGTAAGGTGGGAAATGGTGGATCCACGATTTGTAATCTTCGCCACGGGTATTCCCTTAGGGAATGAAGATATTCAACTCTATTTTTGAGGTAGACGACCTTTCAGGACTTCTTGTAAGGAATACAGTTTAAGATGGTTAAGAAACAACAGTTAGTATGGCAAATTAGAACCTTAAGACTGATTTGCATATTGCATATAAACTCCAGGTTTCCTATACTTGCATATTGCAGGTTTACACGTTAACACCTGGTTTATTTACATTTACATTAATACCCCGCGAGCCGCCGTATGACGTATGTCAGGGGGTGTGAAAACAACCACAACAGGATTTCCAATGTTACTGAAATGATTTTCAGAACTATGCGCTAGACTAATGTTTAATAAGACTAATGATTAATGATTGCTGCTTCGGTTTCTGAATGCCTCAAGTAAGCTATATAACCCGAATTGTTTGAATGGTGCATAATATGTATAATAATTAAAAGAAAATTCACTATCAATAATTATGAATGATGGGTAAAAGGAGTCATGGAAGAACACGTTAAAAATAGAAACCAACGGATGGTAACCGGAGTTACATGAGAATATTCCTCTAATTCTCATGATTCATACGCTAGCTGTTAAAATATTCTTGGTTCTATATGTAATCCATTACTCCAACATTCACTCCAAGGACCTTCGTAACACCCTCATCCTAGGCACATCATAATTCTCTACGAACTTTGCGAAGATGTTTTTTAATTTTTTTATAGTATTTTTAAATAGTAATGCAAGGAAGATCATTCCAGTTAAAATAGGACCTTCGGAAAATCTGAACGATAACATAAAGTTGACAATGTTTGGGTGCATCATATCAGAATTAGTATCTCTATATTCTGCTTTTAAAGTGAATGGTATAAACTGTATTAGCTTATACTAAATAACTAATTCAACAACGAAAATGAAAAAATAAGTAATGCTGCCTATCGTCAATTTATATCGATCAAGCTCTTCGTCAATGATTGTTTACTTTATTTATATAAATTGTTTTTTATGCTTTATTTTGTCCCTACATTGAGCTAAAAATTTCGTAGTTTGAAATAACTTGAGAAATGAACAATGAACTAGAGAAATGCCATCTAATATTTATTCCTTACGCTTACGAGAACCAAATCGTTTCACTTCTCTTATAACATCTATGATACAAAATAGATAGAGCGTTGAAGATGATCTTACTACATCGACTAAAGTTTCTATTATCATGTCACTAAAATATGAATTGAAACGTAAATATGGAATTTTAGATACTCCGCATATTCAGTGTCGCAGAAACTTGAAGTTTATACGCCGATTACAGGTAAATTACATCTCTAAAGTTAGGTAAGATTTAGAATAAACCATTGGCTTGCATAGATAGTAATACCAATGTTAGCAATTTTTATCGGTTTGAAAAAACCGAACTCTCTTTCCAAAATAAATTGCTGATAAGAAGATGGTTTAGGTTCTGGCTTAGTAAACTATTCGACCTTTCTTATAGAATTAAAAGGTTGGTACGATACATTGAACATCGCTATTGTATACAATTTCGGAGATCCTGGGAATTACTGATGCATCAGAAGGAAATTTCTGAAAGTATGATAAGCCATGGGCATTATATCCTGTATATTTGAATGTTAACCATGTTTGACTAAGATATTACTTAAATTGGATAAATGAGTAGTTTCTCTGGCTGTCATAAACGGAAGAAATATATGTTGGATGAGAAAATTGAGAAGGTGAGTGAGTGGGTTATACTTTTAAAAGAGGTCGTTGCTCCTACTCAAAGTAACCAATTGGTCAACGAGGAACGCAAAAAATGCCATTACCTATTGTGATTTATCCAAAAATCTGGAATTAACATACCTCTTACACTTTCGGTTGTTAAATTCATGTGAGTGTATATATTACTGTTGCCGTCGTTTCTCACTCCCCTATCTCTATCAAAACAGTCCCCCTCTTGAAGTCCTGGTGAATTCATTGCCTTAACCACTTCTTCCAATCACTCCTCTATCTTGCTATTTTCAAATTTGTCATGGAATGTGGAGAGATGAAAAGTTTCTCATATCCATACATTTTAAATACGAAGGAATATTTTCAATATCACCGAGCGATCAATATGTAGATAGACTATTCATACCAAACCACCGCCCATTCATCTCAATCATTAAAATTCTGTCGAAAAATATGAGAGTTACGTAGGGCCAGCCATCAACCGAGGGGAGCAAAATTTCAACATGAGCCTCATATGCGCTTCTTATCCCCGTGTGATACTTACAGGGTTGGAATTACAGGTAAAAAGGCCCTAAAACTATTTCACTAAGTCCCTATTATTTCGCGTATTTTTAACGTTTTCTACATTATAATAATTGTTAACGTGATAATAAACAGTTGAAATATAAACAATTCAAGTAGTTTTGTATGCATTCAAAATTAATTGAAAATTTTACATTCATAGCTTACAGTAGCATTCAATGAGCATAATGACAAAACCTCATTCGCCCTATCTTTTTGTGTATTTTAGAACTTGATAAATACGAGAGAAGAACGTTTAAGAACGTAATGGTTTGTGACTGCAACCATTTCAAGAGGAATCCACAGAAGAAATCACGTTTATTCGATTCACACTTCAATGACACCAAAAAAATTCATTTTGGATTCAAAATTAATGTGAAAGATGGTTGTCTCGTATCCATCATCTTTATTAATTCAGGAAAATCGATCCTAGCACATTTTCTCTCAATTGATTTGGATGGTATATTAAAAATACCAACTGCATAGATGATAAAATTTACTGATTTTTTACCGATCGAGTTTTAATTTTGATGCTTATCAAATGAAACAAAATGTATCTAAAATACGCAGAGAATGCCTCAAGACTTCATACTACATATTTACTTATAGATTTTTTATGTATTTAAAGTAATAGCGTAGATATGGCCATGAGTTCGCCTTACTTTACTTTTGTAGATTGCATTCACACAGGCTGTGATAAAACAGGTGATCGATATGGACTCCTTAGGTATATAATTTAAAGGCTAATAACTCTTCTCTTGAACGATGTATAATATTATCTACTATTATAATATATAATACGACCCATTATAACCGCAGAGTTTTGCAAGCGAAGGCGTCGAATTCGAGGTCTATACATTTTGGGTCCGACACTGATTCAAACTGCGCGGAAATTTTCTTCCTCCCATCTCAGCCCTAAACATAAGCTCAGAGCGGCTCAGAGGCAGATTTTACAAAAATTTCCTTCGTCCTGCTTGTGCCTTTCGTCTCAGACTCAAATTTTATGAGGGGAAGGGGGTTTGCCTCGGTTTCCTAGGAATAACGGGACCTCGTGTGCGCCGGTTCCCTCGGTGCGAGAAGCAAAGCTAGAATATATACTGATTTGTAATAACCATTTTATAATAACTGAATTCTTGCATTACAACATCCATATTGTTATAATACTATTCTGCTACGCCAATGCCACCAAACTAAGGATACTAATAAATCTTTGCAATATCAATAATGCAAATAAATCCATTTCAACTCTGCAAGCGGAGCCAGGACAGAAGCAGACTATCTCCTCCATGTTTTCCCTCTCTCTCTCTCTCACTTCTTAAGGCTCGCTGGGAGGAAATTCACTGCCTGTTATGCGGGTTGCGGCTTAGGTGGTAAGTTTTTTTTGGAACTAGCTGTACAATTCCCCTTCATGCATGACGGGTCCTAATTTTAATTTTTTAATAAATATGCAGCATTTAAATATAGATGACTTAATATCCAACTTATCAATACCCTATTTTTTAATAAATAATAATCAAGATGGAATTTTAACCTAAGAATATTAGCGAAATTCCGAAAAATTACGAATCCGATTCCATTGAACATTATGCAGTTCGTGAGAGTAACATTAACGCACTGCTTTAAAAATCAATTTAAAATCCTGTCCCTCAAAAATCTTCCTCGACGTAATAATTCTTCGTTATCTTGATCACCACAAAATAAAGTATAAATGACTTTTTGCAATTCGGTTTGATAAAGGAATACTCCAAAATGGCTGTAATTTTGTTCCCGCTATTTAAATATCATAGATTATATTCGCTGAAATCTTAGTAAATTGTATCCTCTTCATAGATTCTGATGTTACTTCCTACCTTAAATTCGGTATGGACTTAAAATCCCCGTGGATTCTTGTAGGAAAATCAATGTATCGGATCCAACAAACACCTCGGTCGTCAAGGGGACTGGTTGTTTACTACGGCGACAATTTTACAAAATTTTCCTTTATTTTGAAATAGTTCTCGTAATTTGGATCCAAAAAGTGTATTTAACGATAACAATAAATTTCTTCATTCAATTTATCTTCGTTTGGTACTTTTCTTGACTTCGTAGGACCATTATTTCCAAATTAATTCTGTAAAAGTAACTAAGCCTGCGGGGTACAAAAACGAACTTTACGTGCATTCCTTATGGAAACGTATTATGGAGACTTGGGTTCGAACCCGAGCCTACATAAAGATGAAAATAGTTTTCGTGGGGCTTTCAGCATACGAGTAAAAGTTGCTTGCATACTGCAAGCTAATTGGTGAAAATTTACAATAAGTTCCCCTTACGGGTATCATCTTCGAAGCTTATCCAGCAAAATTCTTAAAAATTTCCGCAATGCATTTCTTACGTGAGAAATTTTCATCCATCAGGCATCGAACTCACGGTCAAATGTAACCTTTCTTCCACTGGTTCTATAGAAAACTACTTCAAACGAAAACGCTAAGATTTTGAATAGTCTCCTGCATAGAGAAAGGCCTCAAAACAATTTTTTTAAAATTTCCGTAAATGACCGCCTGGCGTCGAACACATGACCCGTTCGTGAGAGACAATGGCATACGAATGTTAGGGAAGTGCCACTCTGACGTGTTTCAAAGTTTCGATTCAGTATCTTATCGGGAAGGTCCTAAATTAAGATTCCGTTCTGCCCGTTTGAAATGCATGGTAGAATCAGAATGACGCTCTTGCATCGAACCAATGACCACTAGAGAAACAGCGGACGTCATGAAAGAATGTTCTCAAACGCCTCTGTCACCAATCCTGAGTGACCGCCTAGCGTCGAACTCAGTGTCCTGAGTTCGACGCTAGGCGGTCTTATGCGCGATTTTTTGCGAACTGTTTTTAGGTCGTTCTCGGTGCGATAGAGCAATCAAAATCACGGTGTTTGCAGATGAGATAGTCTTCCATAGTACCAAAGGATGAAATGTTACCAAATGACCGTGTATTCGACTCCAGGTGGGTCCGAAATGCTTCCGTAAGAAATGCATTGCTGATATCTTGGACGATTTTTTTAAATGCCTTCCCGATAAGCTGGAAAGATAAAACCCGGAATGGGGACAGAGGCGTTTGAGAAAATTCTTTCATGATATTACCGTTTCTGCAGTGGTCCTTGGTTCGATGCAAGAGAGTCATTCCGATTCTACCATGCATTTCAAACGGGAATAACGGAATCTTATTTTAGGACCTTCCCGATAAGATACTGAATTGAAACTTTGAAACACGTCAGAGTGGCACTTATCTAACATTCGTATGCCATTGTCTCTCACGAATGGGTCCTGAGTTCGACACTAGACGGTCTTTCTTCGCATTTTTTGCAAACTGTTTTGAGGCCGTTCTCGGTGCGATAGAGCAATCAAGATGACGGGTATTGCAGATGAGGTGGTTATCTATTATACTAACTGAAGAAATGTTACAAAATCACCGTTACTTCGACGCCAAGTGGGTGCAAAATTCTCCGGTATAAAATGCATGGCGGGCTATTATGAAATTTACTTTTAATGCTTATCCGATAACCGGGAATGATATAATATGGAATCTACATATACGCAATTCATATGTTTCATATACGCTGTTCGCCGTTCCTCAATCGGTTCTTGGTTCGATGCCTGAGAGTCATTTCTATTCCTCAATGTATTTCAAAGGGGGATAGCGTAATCTTATTTTAGGACTTTCCCGAGAAGATATTGAATTGAAATTTTCGAACAAATCAGAATGGCACTTATCTAACATTAATATGGAATTGTGTAGCACGATCGGGACCTTAGTTGGAAGATAGGCGATCTTTTGCACGAAGTTTTCAAAATTGATTTGTGGCATTACTTGGTATGATACTGTATTCAACGGATAGCTTGCAGTATGCAAGCAACTTTTACTCGTATATATCTATCTATATATATATAGCTAACTCTCCGGATATACCTATATAGATATATATAGGGGATACGAATTCTGACCATGTTCCACAAGCGCCATCGACGTCAGATTTTTTCGACGTACTGGCCCTACACTCTAGATGCCAGAATAATGCAGACTTCGACGCTAGCTATCATGGGTTCGATGCCAGAAATTCCCAAAAATCGCAATTTTCCTATAAGAATGCATTGCGCGGATTTTTGAAAATTATTTTGAGGCACTTATCGTTAAGATAGAGTAACCAAAATTTCGGAGGTTGAAGTTGAGGTAGTCTTCTATGCTTCTCATGGAAAAAATGTAGCCAAATGACAGTGAGTTCGACGCCAGGTGGATGCAAAATTCTTCCATAAGAAATGCATTGGACGAGTTTTTAAATGCCTTCCCGATAAGCTGGAAAGATAAAACCCGGAATGGTGACAGAGGCGTGGGACCTTCCCGATAAGATATTGAATCGAAACTTTGGAACAAGTAAGGATGGTACTTATCTAATATTATTTTGCTGTCTTCTCTCACGATCGGGTTCTTAGTTCGTCGCCAGGCGGTCTTTGGCGCGAAGTTTTAAATTTGAACTGAGGCAGTACTTGGTATGATACTGTATTCAACGGATAGCTTGCAGTATGCAAGCAACTTTTACTCGTATATATATAGGTATATCCGGAGAGTTAGCTATATATAATAGATATAATAGATAATAGATTAGCTATATATAATAGATATATACAAATATCTGTGTTCGTAATCTATTCTGTTGTTCCTAAATTTACATTGATATTATAAATAGATAGCGCTCTTCTGATGAATTTCACATACAGAGTTTAGTAAGGCATATAAAATTTAATAATAAATGTTTATTAATTTTATAATGATATAATATTAAGAATGGATAATAATAAATCAAAATATATGAATATTGGTCTGTTTTCAATACAACTGCAAAGGTTCATTAACTTTGGCTATTCACGATGCACCCTAACCTGTTATTGAATCATTTTTAAGAATTATTGGCATGACACTCTTGAAAATGATTAAACAACAAAAAATATGCATCTAATTATTGTTTAAATATATTATTTCAAGAGGATATGAAAGTATAATTGAACTAAATGGCAGTATCATTGCAGAATTACATCCCAATTTTCAAATAACTCCAACAGACAGTAAGTATTGACTTTCGAGCCCAAGATGTAGTTTTAAAAACAAAATGGTTTGATATTTCAATTATAAAGAGATTAAAAGCATTTGGAATGTATCAGAAACAATGTCATAAGGACCAACATTTAATTTTTCGAAACTTGAATAGCATTTCATATCATCTCCAACATCTTTTTTGAAATATACTAGTATATCTTTCCAGTATTCGGGATCTGCTTTCTTACATGTGTCTGTCATTATCAAATCCATTCCATGTGTTATCTACCAATAACAGACACTTCCATGATGATAGCACTGGAAATCCTTTTTAGCATTTATGTAGTCTGCAAAAGAACAAAAATTCCATTTCTAGAATTCCAGCACATTGGTACACAAATTTAATATCAACTCACTGAACTCTATAAATAATGCTATAATAAAGTTGAAACAACTTTTCACAGTTGTTCATCCTGTTATTTAAAAGGAAATACCAAGACATACTTAGAGGAACATCTAAAATTAAGGTTCATGCATACATAGAATCTAAATGTTTCCATTTATTGTGAAGACACTAGAAACTGACAATACCTTCTAAAAATAATCTTCATGTTTGAGGAGTAGAAAAGTTGCATTTTTCAGAGTTTGAAAAGGGAAACAAATCAGAGATTATTAGGTGAAAGAGACATCTCATAGTGTTACTTATCTCTTAAAGCTCCCATGAGAAATAAGCTATCTAAACTCTTTGTTGTTACATGTAATGCAATGCGTTACTTACAGCAGTGAAACCCCTCTTAATGGACACTCCATTATAATGGATGGTTTCGTGATGTCCATATTAGAAGTAATGCATATCAGATACATTTCAAATTTTTTGACACTCTCAAGAAGACACAGACAGCAAAGTTTTTGCACTCTAGATATAAAGTACCCTCTCCAGGATAAATTAGGTGTTTTTAGAACCAGAATCCTTTCCACCCTGAGGTCCTTGCCACACACTGACATTTAATTCATAATCTGGGTCTTGGTTTACTCAGTTCCTATAAACTTACAATACAATATGACACAAATTCATTATGTAGAACAACTTTTCAATCATAGTATATATTCCTATATATGTTTCCTTTGTATTACAATGGTCAACTCACATAGGCTTCTATTATAGTCAATCAATCAATCAATATAGGTTTTCGTCCTATTGATAGCACCACAAAAGTTTCTGTTTTTAAAGAGAAAGTATTAATTATTAACTACCATCAAGATAATAAATATTCTGCGAGGGTATTCTGAATACTGAGTTGAAAAAACTCATATGCAGGAATATTTAAAGATAAAAATTTTTTTAAAATTTAAGTATGAGTAATCTTTCAGATTAAACGAGCCGCATATTTCAGGTCAATGAAGGTGTTATAATTGATAAAGCAGCTTCTGAGTGGTTTTTACAGATTTGGACAGGAGAAATTATGTTGTTGGGCCCTATTATTAAGAAAAAAGCCTTCAAAGCCACCCAAGAATTGAATGTATTTGCATTTAAAGTGTTCAACGGATGGTTAAACTGTTTCAGAACCTGGTGAAAAATAACATTTAAAGCTACTTTTGGTGAATTGGCATAGGAAAGTAAAGATTCAATAACTGAGTGGACATCAAAAATTGAAAGAATAGTTGATGGGTATACTCCGTAAAACATTCATAGTTTACTTACTTTGAAATATATATTTTTTAAAGATGTGAAATTTTTAAAAACACAGTGGAAACCCCTCAGAAACTGACATTTACCAAGGTCCCAAGACTGTCTCTTGCAGATGGCTTTCACTGTATAGTGATATCAATCCTCAGAGGTCCAAATGATATTGCTAGGGGTCAATTCAAGCTTGGGAGTTGATAAGAGATCAATGGAAATATATTAATTAAAATTTACAAATAAACTACTTAGGAAAGAAAAGATCAACACATTACAGATGGCAAAACGGAGTTGAGAGAGGTTTCTCATGGAACTTTAAGGAGATAATAGGTCAAGTTTACACATGAGTTGCTTGATTCTACTCATCTCTGATTCGTCTTCTCTCACATCCTTAAAGAAGTATGATTTCTTTTGCTCCTCTCAATCAACCATGTAGAAAAATTTGACAAACTTTGGTCCATCCATATGTAAATATATATACTTTTCTAAGATTCTTAACTTATGAAGTACAAATCTCTGTTATGTCCAATAAAAAATAAATAAATGCAGGGATGAAGACTTCTCAGTTTAAATCTATAGAGAGAACATTCATGTAGCCCACTCTCCTTGTCTCATAGGCCATTCTGATACTGCAAAGAAGATCAAAGAAATAAGTCAATCAATAATCCATCTTTTCCAAGAACAATAGGCAAAAGTAAGTTAGAAAAGTAGATTCATGGTACCTGCACCTTCTGCCACACGCAAAATGTCAGCTTGCAGATTTGGGAGCTAAAGGGATTAATAAAGCTACCAAGAAGACACTCAGGTTGGCAAATAGGAAAACAGAGTTTTGATTAAATTAAGAACTCAATGGAGCTCTTGAGAAGAGAAATTAAAATTTTCTGGAAAGAAGTGACACTCTGCAGAACAGTTGAGGAAACATAAGGAAGAAGCATCCAAGAAGTTCAGAAGGACCAGATGATCTTGCTGTAGTGACATTAGGTTTGCGAGTAATTTTAGTAATCTCTCACCAAGGAATGAATTTGTCGGAAGTCAGGATAAATGAGAAAATGATGAATTGAGGGAAAATAGGAAGTTTTATTAACCACAATGGTGAGTGACTCAATTTGGTGGTGAGCATTTTCAGGTCAAACTGTGACTCCTTTGAGATCAGGTTACCAAGCTAGGCAGGGTTCAGGAGTTCTGTGACTCAGCAAAAGTCAGTAGAGTGACACAGTCTGCTGGCTTCTTTGAAAGTCAACAGAGTGATAACATAGGAAGTTCTGCGACTCAGTCAAAGTCAAGGTCAAGATCAAGGAAGGTTTCCTTTCTGGTGGTGAGGAAGAAAACCCCCAGCTGCTGGATACATGAGGGCGTTCTCTAAAATTCCGTAAATTCGGATCTTGGCAGTCACATTCTTACCTTACTGTCATATTATCAATCCCTGCTTCCCACATGTTTTGGAAAATCCTTAGATTATGGTAGTTTTGAGAAGGAACAACTCACAAATGTGTTAAAGAATGAGAGGATCATCGCAAGTGTCCTTATAACAATCTTTTGAAAAATCAGTTGGAAATCATCCAGAACCACTTTATACAGAAAAAAATCAAACATTTCTGCAAGAACTTTTAAAACAAACTCAGAGGGTACCTAGCCTCTAGTATTCAGAGCTTCAGATACATCCCTGAAGAGAGCATATTAGGAGTAATCGAACTACAAAAATTTGTAGCATCAAAAACATGATAAGTTGGAAAAGCTGCCTTTTAGTTTCAATAATAATTGTACAAAATCACAGCTCTGACAAAGTTCATTTTGGGTCTGACCAAGTAGCTCAGAAAAAAACAAAATTTCAGTGAAAATTGCATTTCTTTTACCCAAGTTAATAAGTGTATATAAATTTGACTGAATGGCTGTTTTAAGGTGTTTAGATTTAGGAAAAACTATATTGACTGATTATAATGAGAAATTATACTTTTAAAATTGTAAGAAACAGTTATATTAGTTATCTATAGTTAGTATTAGTGTAGAGTTAGCATCAGTCATGAATCAGTGGCTTTGCTCACTACTTCATCAGCAAGTGATATTCAAGAGTCAACATCTAATGGAGAAAAATTAAACATTATTGTAACCAAGAGAAAAGTTTTCCAAAAAAGGAAATAACCCAGATCTACGCTTCAAGAACAAGGTGGCAGAGATTTAAAAATTCCAGCAGTGTACAGTTCTGGACAAAACATTTGCAACACTCGATGGCGCTTCAGTGTGGCTGCCAGTAGAACTACAACGAGAGAAAAAGAATAGCAACATTGGCTTTAAAGGACGAAGATTTGGTGTCTCTCTTGTTTGGGTTTGTGCAGCACCAAAAGGATCTCCGCAAGAATTCGCAGTTGAGATTTCTGTAACCACACTTCGAGGATAATGCTTCAGCAAAATGTCTTAAAATTTTTGAATATTTAATATATATGGTAGTTAATCAGGGTGAAGCTTAAAGCCTATCTATTCCTACATTTTTCGTCTCATCCCTTATAGAAAAGATGGTGAGAGTGTGGAGGTATGCAGTTTTCACAGAGGACTGTCGTCAATCAAATCAAACAGTATGGAATTATTCTCACTGAATGTATCTTTCTACAGTTTTAAATGATCCTTAAAACCACTTTCTGGTAAAGTTCCCCACAATTATTCAAAAGTTTTGCGTTTTTATGAACACAAATTTCAAAGGTTACCAAACATTCCTACAGAAGAAATTCTTTTTCTGAACTAACTCTTGCCCTAGGAAGTGCTTTATGGTTAAAAAAACAAAATCAGTCATTAAACTATTTTTATACTCCTATTCTCTTATAATGTTTCATAGGATATTATTAGAGACAAAAATCTACCCTTTCTCACAACAGAGATGGTTAGGAAAGTAATCAGACCTGACATGAAACTATATATGTTTGGCTAGTGATCTCTTCCTCTAAGAGTGGAGAATATTTGAACATCAGATAATTTGAAGATCATGCTGGACAACTTAAGGATAAACCTACTCCAAGGTGAGCAACTACAAAGAGCACTGTATTGGTAAACATACGATATTACTTTATTCGTTCAAAGTTAAATAGCTTTTACAAAAGTCATATTTCGGAAAAAGAGGAATTATAGTAAAGTCATCTCATTACCTACTTCTTGTTTCACTACCAGATCTGTTAAGGTGCCACAACTTTTCTAGGGGATTCAATGTAGGGATACATTGAATCCAATAGAAAAACATCACACAAGGAATAAAAAGGTGATTTATATATAGACAACATAAAAGGTTCTCCTTTTATGGGTATATGGTGTATAAAGCAGAACGAGGAATGAGATGCATGAAATTTACAATGCAGAGGGAAAGCTTTATCTATCCATTCAATAGTTTTCCTCGCTCAAATTTCATAGAAGGGTTCTCTTATTCTAGGAATTTGTCAGCACTCTTAAGGACTGGTGGTTTAGAAGTTATGTATGTGATTAAATTCATTCGGACATCAGCACGCCAATGTGACATTTTTCTTTGCTTTGAGCATGTTGTATAAAGCTCTGAGATACTATTTTCTTTTATCTCCACAACATATTAGATGAAACATTAGTCAGTTTCTATTGCATATCAATATGCCCAATAGTAAAATTACTTAATATTTATTATTAATTACAAATTGTTTGAACCTAGAGAGAAAGACTGCATATGAACTAAAAATTACATTTAGTGCTGGGAATAATTATGAGAGATTTTAAATGGATAGTATTTTATTACTGAACTATAATCACGCTCTTTGGTTTGTTTCCATTCAGTTATGCTAGACTGCAAGCATATGATTGTTTAATTTTTAATGTCAACTCTGAGGATAATCCTATCAAGACTTCACCTAGGGCTTTTCCTTCACCATTACTCCTTTATTTATATTTCCTCTTAAAAGAAAAACAACAACTTCTAATTTAACCACAATTATGTTTATAAAGATAAATGTTCAGAAGTTTACTTCTTTGAAAAAAAATCTACTGGTAGTGATTAATCTTACAGCCTCTGAGAGATTAACTTAACAAAAGTAGAATCGGTGAAATAGCTTTGAGTGACCATCACGAATTACTTACAACGGGGTATCCACATCTTTGGACGAGCACTGAAGAGATTTTGAAAGAGCACTTACCCATCAAAAGAATGGACCTTAATATTGTTGAATATGATAGAGATTGTTGGGGCCAGTTGCACAGGAAATAAAATATGGTAAGGAGTAGAAGTTAGTGTTCAGATTTCTCTGAAGGAGGTTTGCCATAAGGTCAAAGCTTTGTATTTCGATAATTTCCGACTAAATACACAGTAAACATTATGAAACTCACTTGACTAGCATTAATCACAATACGAAAAAATTTTAAATAAGACTTCAGAGTTTCCTGGTGGATAAAGCGCGTGTTCATTCCATGAAGCTTTTCTATGAAAAACTTTTGTTTTAGCATTTAAGAAATCTTATTATCACCTCACAGCCCTATATCCTTAGTAAATCTTAATATGACCCTTTTGATAATTAAAAAATGGGTTTCCATCCAGTTCCGGAGACAAATCTGCAGAGAAATTCTGCTTATAAGATATTCACCTCTGGCAGTATCTCAGGTGCATAATATTAGTCAAGATTAAATAAGCAACAAAATCTTTCACTCATTCTCCGCTGTACACTCCCTGGAGATACTCAGTCTTCCACAACTTAAGAAATATTTTTCATGTCTTACATAATCCAAAATCTTTCTGATTATTAAAAGAGGTCTGAAGTACACATGATCATGGAAGATTGCAGTATTGTTTAAATTATCTCATATGCCAGTGCTTTCATAATTCAAGCTAATAAGCACAAAAGGTCTTATCATTATGGATAGCTAGCTCACTTCCCAAAACTCTGTATTCTTCTGATCATTACCCCTCCATTGAACCCTCTTTACTATCTCATCACAGTAAAAGAAAGGAATTGTTAAAATTGCTTTAGATAGCTATTTCTGAGTTTCCAGATGATGATGACGAGTACTGGTAGATTCCCATCACATTTATTAATTTCCTTGTAAACATGAAGTTCAAAGACTAGTTAAATGATAAATGTATTTTTTATGCATTACATCACGTTACTTGAGTAATTTGTATAAATAAAATCTTTAGGAGGGGAATATAGTAAATCCATGCTCATTTAATGTTAAATTTATATATTTAAACAAAGTTTACATGAATTTGTTACAAAGCATTCATTTATAGAGATTTTAATTTTCCACTGGCGGAAAAAAAGCATTACATTTAGAAGCATTTGCGCTAGTTAGGCCTCACCTCGAGTATGCATGCAGTGTTATGGGACCCTGCAGAAAAGTGTTGTATTCGGCAGATAGAAAAGATACAACAAAAGGCAATATGTTTTGTAAAAAATTGCTATGATAAATCAGTAAGTGTTACTCAGATGCTTCAGGAGGCAGGATGGGAATCTTTAGAAGAAAGAAGGCTCAATCAGAGATTTAAATTACTAGATAAATTCAGACAGAGTACGTTCATAGAAGATGTAGCCGATATTATGCACCCTCCTTGTTATATAGGCCATGCTGATACTGCGAGAAAGATCAGAGAAATAGATGCTAAAACCAGTCAAGATTCAAGAATTCATTTTTTCCAAGAACAATACGCGAAAATAATCGAATAGGAAAATAGAGTCATGGTGCTTGCACCCCCTGCCACACGCCGAAAGGCAGCTTGCAGAGTACATATGTAGATGTAGGTTAAAACCAGAACCGCGGCTACAATAAGCGAGAGAAAAAACTAGTGCCAGCTGATGAGTCTCTCAGCAAGGCATGGTAAATTTTCATGTTTATCTTCTAAATGTGAATTCTGTTTCCATCAGTTTTTTTACGGCACTTCAAGTGTCTGCAATTACATATAGTCTATGGCATTACATAAAGGTCAAATATGAGGGGCATGCAGGAGAGGGAAAACAATGGAAAAATTATTGCTTGCTTTCAAAACATGAATCACATTCTCCTCATTAAAGTGACCTGTCTTTTTCCAAAGACCATGTCTTGCATAATAGCTTTATTATGAAAATCTTACATCTTTGATCGGTGCCACAGCCAAATATTCATGGTCCCTGTCATAATCCCTACCCTGGAATCGTATGCTAACTAGTATTTGAAACTCTATGACTTGACCCAATATGCAAAACTTTGAGGATCCTCTCTATGCCCAGCGATCTAATGGTATCACACTATTTTCTTTCCTCTTCCAAAACCAACCGCACATTATTGCCAAGACCCTTTTTGTTTGGCTTATAACTTATGGTGGAAAGACTATACATACTAGGGCCAGACATTTAGTCACCATCATCTCTGTCATCTTCCTCAGAGCTGCACTGAGGTGCTGTGAAATTGGAATTGGCTGGTATATATACCTACTCTCAGCCTGGGCCTCCTCTCTGATTGGTCGGTTTTTGACCCATCAGTTTCTCCTTGATAACGCTATCCACCACTCTACTAAGCAAATAACCATTATCCCTATTGAAGTTGTCATTCCTAAGGTGAATCTCAATTGCCTCTTTTGTAATCTGACCCCAATATCCCTTAGAATGCCCAAGGCATTTGGTACTTGGGTCAAAAACTTGAGTTCTAAACATATCAAATTTGGTAGATTGAAAGTGCAGTGTTTTGTGAGGTGTGGCATCTTGAAATCATGCATCATGACAGCCTTTCACCACATCCGTTGAACATTTTTTAGTTCATCCCTTTCTGTACACATGATAAAAATTGCTTTTTAGTTGAATAAATGATGCCAAAAATGAGTTTACAAAAGAAGGCACACTCTCTCTGAAAAACTCACAATATAAAAAAAAAATAAGACTTGTTGTCTCCAGAGCATACCATCAAGAGGGTCCATGGCAATGCAGTTAACTAGGATCAATGACTCCTTCTAATGAATTTTTATGTAAAATATATTTCCTATTCCAAAGTAATAACAAATATAATTTTTGACACGAAGAAAAACATACATTATGTTCCTTATTTGTTGCATCAAGTACATTTTGCTCATTTTTAAACTGATCAAATAATAAAATTCACAGTAACAGGTAAGGTGATGCAGAAATCCACCAGGAAATAAATATGTAAACTATAAATACAATGAAAAATTACCATTTGTTTCCTTTTTCCAAGACATGATAGAATTGGTAACTATGTAAGTAACTTAGACACTCTCTAAGAGTGAAAAGCAGAACATTCTTCAAAAATATAATGAAAAGCAACTAGCATTACATAACCAGGTTTAAAAATTATACTGCTTAAGACACAGTTTTCACTTGGTTTTCTGAAAGACATCTTAACCAGGTTTTACTGTAGTTCTGGAATGCAATGACAGAGGATGGCAGCAAAGAAACTCAGAGGTAAGAGTTTAGGGGGAATGCTATACAACAAATGGCAGTACAGTACTCTAGAATGGGGAGAACACAACCAATCAATATTTCTTTTGGGGCGAGGGGATATTTATGTAAACTAAGTCAAGGATGCATGAACTTGGACATAACATGCCAAACGTGTTCCGTTAAAGTGAGTTTCTTGAAGATTATGCCCAGTTCTCTGTAGGTAGTCACTTTTCAGACTGGGGTGTTATTTATTAGGTAAATTGAGGGAAAAGGTCTGGTTTGAAGGATGAAGGTGATATTTGTCAATTTGGAGGGATTAATTTTAAGACCTCAGTTCAAGCACCAGTCAACAATGGAATCAAGTGCAATTTGAAGAGAAATGGAGTGCATCATTCACTTTTTTGAAAAATTTACATTTGTCCACATAAAAATAGTACTATTGTGTAATTACTGCTTATAATTTCATTAAAGTCATTGAAGAATGAGACAAATAGAAGAGGGACCATAGGGCACCCAAAATAATACTGGAACAGAATGAAAAGATCAAGAACAACATCCTGGGTACAGCTAGTTCCAAAGAAATCTTACCACCTAAGCTGCAATCCGCATAACAGGCAGTGAATTTCCTGCACACGAGCCTTAAGAAGTGAGAGAGAGAGAGGGAAAACATGGAGGGGATAGTCTGCTTCTGTCCTGGCTTCGCTTGCAGAGTTGAAATGGATTTACTTGTGTTTGGGAATATCAGAGCGCATGCGCGCTGGAGGTGATTGCTGCGCCCTCAGACGTCTGCCTCACTTTCTCTTTTTGCTGTACATGTGGTTCTGGCACTTGCCTTGTAAACTGATTGTAATACAGTCCACTTCTTTACCTTCCGGCAATAAAGACTTCCGTACATAAGTTTTTGGTCCTTCGGGCCAGATCTGCTGAACTTGCCGGCCCTTCTGAATCGTCTTGGCTCCA
Source organism: Pachydiplax longipennis (assembly GCA_036926295.1). Taxonomy (NCBI): domain Eukaryota; kingdom Metazoa; phylum Arthropoda; class Insecta; order Odonata; family Libellulidae; genus Pachydiplax; species Pachydiplax longipennis. Next base: position 65,872,839 of record JAVFKF010000015.1, on the reverse strand, counting down.
CAGACGCTGTCTTTATTTGCTGAAATATTCTGCATTTATTCGTAATATACGAATTTATGACTTTTTCTTCTTAAAGTTTGCAACTTTCCAGAAAAACCAAAAGGTCTTCAGAGGATAAGCGTCTTCAGTTCTGGTGTCTTTGTCGTATTCTTCTTCCTGGTAATGTGATATTGCTAGGATTTAAAAGGACTCATCCAGCTGTTGTACTTCCGCCCGTCCTTTTGGCCTGCTTCACCCTCAACAGGGTTTGGACTTGGTTTTTTGGTGAGATAAAAAATTCTCTTGCAATTCTTTGATTCTTTGTTTCCTTTGGGTTTGAGCATTCCATTTCCTGTGTGAAGCCATTATATTTCGCTGTCTTTCGATGCCTTAATTCGGTCTCAGATGAGCAAAGGTGAGCTGATCTCTCGGTTTTGGTCAAACACATTAAAAGTGGGTAGGGAAAAGTTCACTCTTACTTTCCTAGAGAAGCGTAAAAGCCTGCTTGAATCTTACTGGAATGCATTTCTCTCAAGCCATTATGTAATTTTGGAGAAATCAGAGGCTTCTGATAGTGAATATATGAAAATCGATCTCTTCTTGAGCATCGAGGAACAATACATTGACGCGCTGTCAAATATTTCCGATTGCCTTTTAAATCTAACGGGGTCTACTGCATCTGATAGTGAAGTCATTCGCGGTAACTCTGCCGTTAATTCTAATTTACCGAAACTAAAGTTACCGATCTTTACCGGCGATTTACTGGAATGGGAAAGTTTCCGCGAGCAATTCCAGAATCTGGTGCAAGAGGCACCCGAACTTTCTGACGTTCATAAACTTTTATATTTAAAAACGCATCTTCGGGGTCCTGCCGCAGATGTTATTCAAAATTTACCCATCACTGGGGCAAATTATCAAGGGGCGTGGAAGGACCTTGAAAGGCGCTATGGCAGCGTTAGAGTACTTTCGAATTTCCACATGAAAAGTTTGCTTGATCTTCCCAGTATGCAAAAGGGTACTACTACTTCGGAATTAAAACGGGTACTTGATACTTTCCGCCAAACTGTTAGGGTATTCGAGAGTCTGGGTAAGCCAGTCCAGGCGTGGGATGAGTGGTTTGTTTTCCTTTTAGTAAATAAACTTGACTCGTCAACGCGTCTTCAATGGGAGCTCTCGCAGACAAACACGCTTACGGTTCCCTCTTTTTCATTACTTTCGGGAATTCCTGGAAAATAGAATCCAGGCCTTGAACGCCTCGAGAGAACTTAGTTCTAATGCATTCGTAAATCGCGAGTCAAAAGGCAATCACCCCCATTCACCAAGGTCGCGTAACCAACCGTGTAAGTCGTTGAACGCTGTTGCATCTAACTCTCCAAAGGCAAAGAATGCGGTGTGTCCATTCTGTTCTAAAGGGCATATGATAAGCTATTGCCCGACCTTCAAGACCCTTAAATCTGAGGAACGAAAGGTTCAGGTAGAGAAGCTCTCTCTTTGCGTTAACTGCCTTTCTCATAATCACGACCTGAGTCATTGTCGGTCGTTAGGCCGTTGCTTAGCTTGTGGCAACAAGCATCATACGCTACTTCACGAGTCGTATGCAAGGTTACGTAACGAAACTCATTCTCTTACGGAAACCAATTCCCCCAACATTACTCCGACGATGAGTTCTCCCAGCGCAGCTTCATATCGCGCAAACACAAACAGAGTAATTCTGTTGGCGACATTCAAAGCAGCAGTTGAGTCTCCTGTGGGAGAAATGATAAATGTTAGGGGATTGATTGACACTGGTTCTGATACTTCTTTCGTGACGGAATGGTTGGTTCAAACTTTAGGGCTTAAGCGATCCAAAGTTTACGTTCCTATTACTGGCATTCAATGTCAGGAGGTTGGTGTATCTTCTAGTCTCGTTGCTTTCAAATTAAATCTCATTATAACAAGGAGTTTCACCTAGATCTCAAAGCATTAGTGCTTAAAAGACTGACCACACTTACTCCTTCGAAGTACGCAGAAATGGACCATTGGTCCCACCTTGAGGGATTGTCCTTTGCCGATCCTAATTACGCTGTTCCGTCCTCCATTGATATAATTTTGGGGGCTGATGTCTGTGGAGATATACTTTTGAATGACATGCGCCTCCGGGATCCCCGACTGCCAGATTAACTCCCTTTGGCTGGGTGCTCATGGGTCCTACTTCCAGCGTGACTACTGTGTCGCGATCTCATCATGGATGTGCGACGGTCATGCATGCAAAGGCATATGAAAGAGTTATACATGAAATTCAAAAGTTTTGGTCCATTGAGGAAGTTTCGTCTGAAACTCTTCTTTCAGATGACGATGTTTATTGCGAGAATCACTTTCAGACTACCCATCGAAGAGAGACTGATGGGAGATATGTTGTTCGTTTGCCCTTCAAATCCGATCCCTCATCCAAATTATTACCTTCCCGCGATCGAGTTTTGAAGTTGTTCTTAAAAAATGAAACTCGTCTCATAAACCAGCCCGACTTGAAGAAGAAGTATAATGATTTTATGACTGAATATTTGGAATTGGGTCATATGACTCCGTGTCCTAGTGACCAATCGTGTTATTTGCCACATCACGTTGTCTCATGGATTTAATGAGTAAAATTAGTGTCCTTTAAATGCATCGTACAAGGTATCGTCCGGTATTTCTTTGAACGAGTTGCTATTTAGTGGACCTCGTCTCCAACCTGATTTGTGGGTAATCTTATCTCGCTGGCGGTTTTTTCGAGTGGTGTTCACAGCAGATATAGTAAAAATGTTTCGTCAAATTCGCTTGCATGATGATGATGCTGACTTTCAACGAATTCTTTGGGGAAAGGATCCTTCAGAAACTTTGATAGATTATAAGCTAAATACGGTTGCTTATGGGACTACTCCAGCTCCCTTTTTAGCGATTCGCGTTCTCCGTCAGTTGACTGTTGATGAAGGTGCGTCGTTTCCGTTGGGTGCAATTGCTCTTGCCGAACATTCCTATGTGGATGACATTCTTAGTAGTGCCGATACCTTAACTGAAGAGATGGAAGTTAAAAGACAACTAACTGACTTATTAGCAAAGGGAAGATTTCCACTTAGCAAGTGGGCATCAAACGATGCCAAACTTACTACGAACACTTGTGGTGATGTGAAGGTTTTCTCGGACTCTGACGTAATCGAAACACTTGGAATTCAATGGTCCCCCGTGAAAGATGTATTTAGTGTGCGAGTAGCGAATCTCGCTGATAAGGAGATCGCATTCACTAAAAGAACTGTACTTTCCGAGATTGCGTGCTTGTTTGATCCATTAGGGTGGATGGCGCCGGTGTTGATTTCAGCGAAACTTATAATGCAAGACCTGTGGCTGTCTAAAGTGGAGTGGGATGAAGTTTTCTCCTCTGATATGGCTGAACGTTGGTGAAGGTTCCGTAGAGGACTCCATAAATTAGAAAAGGTGAACTTACCTCGATGGGTAGGAACCTCAGATCTAAATCGCCATCAAATATCGTTGCATGGATTTTGCGATGCTTCTGAGCGTGCGTATGCCGCTGCTGCATATTTGCGCGTTCCTGACGTATGCAGTAAGCATGTAATCGTTAATCTCATGGTGGCCAAGACTAAAATCGCTCCCCTGAAACCAACATCAATTCCTAGACTAGAATTATGTGCAGCAGTGCTTTTAGTGCGTTTATTGGCAAAGATTTCGTGGGAACTTAAAATTACTTCGGTGCCAATGAATTGCTGGTCAGACTCTGCAGTCTCATTAGCTTGGATCAAGGGCCATCCATCGAAGTGGAAACCCTTTGTGGCCCACCGGGTTGCAGAAATCCAGACATCTCTTCCGGATGCCAGATGGAACTACGTCAACTCCACCCTCAACCGAGCCGACGCAGCCACGCGCAGGATCGGTCCGGAGGACCTCATCCACTCCAGTCTCTGGTGGAATGGGCCGCCTTGGCTGTCTTCCCATGAGGAGGTGTGGAGTCAACTAACACCCGACTCTCATGGTGCTGAGGAGGAGGAGTTGTGCAGTACTGAAGAGAAGCATCCGATTTTCATCCCGGCGGAACCAACCTCAACCGACACCACCCAGGAATATCTTCACCAATTTATGTTGTGTATATTTTTTATTGTACAATATCATGCTGTTTACCTTCATTTGTGCTTTGCATATTATTTAAACTTTGTTTACGGCGGGCGGCTGCTAAGCCCGTCATAAGTTTTTGTTCGTCTTTGACGAGGCGGGCGATATGTTTGGGAATATCAGCGCGCATGCACGCTGAAGGTGATTGCTGCGCCCTCAGACGTCCGCATCACTTTCTCTTTTTGCTGTACATGTGGTTCTGGCACTTGCCTTGTAAACTGATTGTAATACAGTCCACTTCTTTACCTTCCGGCAATGAAGACTTCCGTACATAAGTTTTTGGTTAGATTTAAAAGATTGCATTATTGATTATTATTATATTATGTTAGTATCCTTAGTTTGGTGACTTTGGCGTAGCAGAATAGTATTATAACAATATATATGCCGTAATACAAGAATTCAGTTACAATAAAATGGTTATTACGAATCAGTATATTTTCTAGCTTTGCTTCTCGCACAGAGGGAAACGTCGCACACAAGGTCCCGTTATTCTGAGGAAACCAAGGCAAACCCCCTTCACTTCCTCTCATAAAATTTGAGTCTGAGGCAAAAGGCACGACCAGGATGAAGGAAATTTTGCCTCTGAGCTGCTCTGAGCTTATGTTTAGGACTGAGATGGGAGAAAGATAATTTCCACACAGTTTGAATCAGTGTCGGACCAAAAATGTATAGACCTCAAATTCGACACCTTCGCTTGCAAAGCTCTGAAGTTATAATGGGTCATAGTATACATCGTTCAAAAGAGCAGTTATTAGCCTTTAAAATTATATACATAAGGAGTCCATATCGATCACAAGTTTTATCACAGCCTGTGTGAATTCAATCTACGCAAGTAAAGTAAGGCAAACTCATGGCCATATCTAGGCTATTACTTTGAATACATTAAAAAAGAACTATAAGTAAATATGTAGTATGAAGTCTTGAGGCATTCTCTGCATATTTTAGATAAATTTTGTTTCATTTGATAAGCATCGAAATTAAAACTTGATCGGTAAAAAATCAGTAAATTTTATTATCCTTGCAGTTGGAATTTTTACTATACCGTATAAATATATTGAGAGAAAATGTGCTAGAATCAATTTTCCTGAATGAATAAAGGTGACGCATACTATACTACACCCTTTCACATTAATTTTGAATCCAAAATTAATTCCTCTTTGATGTCATTGAATTGTGAATTGAATTAACATGATTTCTTCTGAAGTTTCCTCTTGAAATAGTTGCAGTCACAAACCATTACGGTCTTAAACGTTCTTCTCTCTATATTGATCACGTTTTAAAGTTCTAAAATACACAAAAAGATAGGGCGAATGAGGTTTGGTCATAATGCTCATTGAATGCTACTGTTAGCTATGAATGTAAAATTTTCAATTAATTTTAAATGGATAATAAACTATCTACATTATTTATATTTCAATTGTTTATTATAACGTTTACAATGTACAATTATTATAATGTAGACAACACTAAAAATACACGAAATACTAGGGACTTAGTGAAATAATTTTCCCGGGACCTTTTTACTTCTAATTCCAACCCTGTATCACATGGGGATAAGAAGTGTATATGAGGCTCATGTTGAAATTTTTCTACCCTTGGTTGATTGCTGGCCCTGCATAACTCTCATATTTTTCAAAAGAATTTTAATGATTGAGGTGGTTTGGTATGGATAGTCTATATTGAAAATATTCCTTCGTATTTAAAATGTATTGGCTATGAGAAACTTTTAATCTCTCCACATTCCATGACAAATTTTAAAAGCAAGATACAGGAGTAATTGGAAAAAGTGAATAAAGCAATGAATTCACGAGGACTTCAAGAGGGGGACTGTTTTGATAGACATAGGAAAGTGAGAAGTGGAGGCAACAGTAATACATACACTCACATGAATTTAACAACCGAAAGTGTAACAGGTATGTTAATTCCAGATTTTTGGATAAATCACAATAGGTAGTGGCATTTCTTGCATTCCTAGTCCACCAATTGGTTACTTTGAGTAGGAGTAAAGAACTCTTTTAAAAATATAACCCACTCACTCACCTTCCCAATTTTCTTACCCAAGATATATTTTTTCTGTTTATGACTTCCTCCAGAGAAACTACTCATTTATCCAATTTAAGTAATATCTCAATCAAATATGGTTAAAATTCAGATATACAGGATATAATGTCGATGGCTTATCATACTTTCAGAAATTTCCTTCTGATGCATCAGTTTATTCCCAGGATTTCCGAAATTGTATACAATAGCGATGTTCAATGTTTTAAAGCAACCTTCTTTTAATTCTATAAGCAAGTTTGAGTAGTTTACTAAGCCAGTACCTAAACCATCTTCTTATCAGCAATTTATTTTGGAAAGAAATTTCGAGGTCTTTCCAAACCGACAGAAATTGCTAACATTAGTATTACTACCTATGCAAGCCAATGGTTTGCTCTAAATCTTACCTAACTTTAGAGATGAAATTTATCAGTAATCACCGTATAAACTTCAAGTTTCTGCGACATTGAATCAGCTGAGTGTCAAAAATTCTGTATTTACGTTTAAAATTCATATTTTAGTGGCATTAAAATAGAAACTTAAGTCGATATAGTAAGATCATCTTCAAAGCTCTATCTACTTTGTATCATAAATTTTGTAAGAGAAGTAAAATGATTTGGTTCTTGTAAGCATAAGGAATAAATATTTGATGGCATTTCTCTAGTTCATTGTTCATTTCTCATATTATTTCAAACTAAGAAATTTTTAGCTGCATCTAGGAACAAAATCTTAAAAGCAATATTTATAAATAAACTAAACAATCATTGACAAGGAGCTTCATTCATATAAATTGATAGGCAGCATTCCTTATTTTTTTATTTTTGTTGTTGAATTAGTTATTTAGAATAAGCTAATACAGTTTATGCCATTCACTTTAAAAGCAGAATATAGAGATACTAATTCTGATATGATGCACCCAAACATTGTCAACTATATGTTATCATTCAGATTTTCCGAAGGTCCTATTTCAACTGGAATGATCTTCCTTCATTACTATTTAAAAAATTCGAAACATCTTCACAAAGTTCGTAAAGAATTATGATAGGCCTAGGATGAAGGATGTTACGAAGGTCCTTGGAGTGAATGTTGGAATGATGGATTAAGTATAGAACCAAGAATATTTTAACAGCTAAGGTATGAATCACGAGAATTAGAGGAATATTCTCATGTAAGTCTGGTTACCATCCGTTGGTTTCTATTTTTAACGTATTCTTACATGACTCCTTTTACACATAATTCATAATTATCGACGGTGATTTTTCTTTTAATTATTATACATACTATAGAGGTGGGCGCCGCGCCGATTACGCCGCGCCGCCGACAATACAAGGCACGCCGCCGCCGCCGAAGAAAATACTACGGCGCGCCGCCACGCCGCCGCTGGAAATTTTATCCGCGGCGGCGCGGCGTGGATTTAAAAACTAAGTCCCACATTCGAATATCTGCTGACAAGTAGTAGTTCGAAGAGATTCGCCTTGAACTGATAGAACTCCTCGGGCTTTCCATCAGGGCGCTGAGTTATACGTGATATCGACACGTGTTACGATTAGGATTAATTTTCGCGAGCACACCATTCTCACTGCCAGTTTGCTTGCTTCGTGTGACCGCGCAGCTTCGGTTGTGACTTCGGCATGACTCAGCTCACGTAAAATGAGCTTCGCTTGTGTTGATCTGCAATCACAAGTTTGTCAATATGCCTCGCCATGTGGCTGTTAAAAAGCGGTTCATTTTCTTTTACATAAGCATAATGTCATCGGTCCTGACGAATCTATGCCTTCACACTCTCTACGATCACAGCTCTACGTTCTTGCGTATCCCTGCCACAAGCACTCCTATTGATAGGAGTTTTAGTATCTGTGGGCTCACTCTCAATGCTAAGAAAAGCAGACTACAGCCACGACGTTTAAATAAAATTCACGAAAACTATGCCTTGTGCAAAGATTTTGTTCACAGAGTTTAACTTATTGCTGTCTTTATTAATATATGTATTTTATTTTACATTCCTCTTATTCGTTCATTTGCTTATTATTCTTTTAGTTTGTGTAAATCAACATTTTTTGCTTTGCGTTAATCATTTATATATTTAGCATTCTCTGGAAATTTCGATTGAACGTCAACGCCTAGATTCCATACTTGAAATACGTGGCGCAAATGTGATGTTAAAACTAATTCGCAACAATAGTTCTTCCATTGATCGACATTCTACTGGCTGTATGTGCCCAATTTGTGATGCCACTCTTTCAAGTAATGTAGCGTAATTACAATTGCTTTTGTGAAAATAAGGAATACAACGTATTGCTAAATTTTTATTTGCCAAATTAACCCCATTACGGCGCACAGCGAGCTAGGATCGAATAAAAGTTGGCCAAAATGAGAAAATAATTTTTTTGAGTGCGGACTTTGAAACTTCACATGACCATATTTCAATAAGTTCAGCATATAACATTCTCAGGCAGCGCCTTATGAAAGCTCGTTTTCCTTAAAACGGAGGGTTCGAGAGAGGACAAGAGAAATAAATACAACTTAAAGGGGTAGGCCACCCTGACATTTTCAAAAAATCGAAAAAATTTTTATTGTTTTAAAATATCTATTATATATAGCTAACTCTCCGGGTATACCTATATATATAGCGTAAAAGTCTGAATTATTCTGGTATGTACAGGGTGGGGCCGGTACGTCGTAAAAAATTTGACGACGGCGCTTGTGGAACATGCTTAGAATTCGTATATCCTGTATATATATATATATATATATATATATATATATATATATACGAGTAAAAGTTGCTTGCATACTGCAAGCTATCCGTTGAATACAGTATCATACCAAGTACTGCCTCAGTTCAAATTTAAAACTTCGCGTCAAAGACCGCCTGGCGACAAACTAAGAACCCGATCGTGAGAGAAGACAGCAAAATGATATTAGATAAGTGCCATCCTTACTTGTTCCAAAGTTTCGATTCAATATCTTATCGGGAAGGTCCCACGCCTCTGTCACCATTCCGGGTTTTATCTTTCCAGCTTATCGGGAAGGCATTTAAAAATCGTCCAATGCATTTCTTATGGAAGAATTTTGCATCCACCTGGCGTCGAACTCACTGTCATTTGGCTACATTTTTTCCATGAGAAGCATAGAAGACTACCTCAACTTCAACCTCCGAAATTTTGGTTCCTCTATCTTAGCGATAAGTGCCTCAAAATAATTTTAAAAAATCCGCGCAATGCATTCTTATGGGAAAATTGCGATTTTTGGGAATTTCTAGCATCGAACCCATGATAGCTAGAGTCGAAGTCTGCATTATTCTGCCATCTAGAGTGTAGGGCCAGTACGTCGAAAAAATCTGACGTCGATGGCGCTTGTGGAACATGGTCAGAATTCGTATCCCCTATATATATATATCTATATCTATCTATTATATATAGCTAACTCTCCGGATATACCTATATATATACCTATATATATATATATATATTTATAGGGGATACGAATTCTGACCATGTTCCACAAGCGCCGTCGACGTCAGATTTTTTCGACGTACTGTCCCTACACTCTAGATGCCAGAATAATGCAGACTTTGACGCTAGCTATCATGGGTTCGATGCCAGAAATTCCCAAAAATCGCAATTTTCCCATAAGAATGCATTGCGCGGATTTTTGAAAATTATTTTGAGGCACTTATCGTTAAGATAGAGTAACCAAAATTTCGGAGGTTGAAGTTGAGGTAGTCTTCTATGCTTCTCATGGAAAAAATGTAGCCAAATGACAGTGAGTTCGACGCCAGGTGGATGCAAAATTCTTCCATAAGAAATGCATTGCGGAAATCTTTTTAAATGCCTCCCGATAAGCTGGAATGATAAAACCCGGAATGGTGACAGAGGCGTGGGACCTTCCCGATAAGATATTGAATCGAAACTTTGGAACAAGTAAGGATGGCACTTATCTAATATTGTTTTGCTGTCTTCTCTCACGATCGGGTTCTTAGTTCGTCGCCAGGCGGTCTTTGGCGCGAAGTGTTATATTTGAACTGAGGCAGTACTTGGTATGATACTGTATTCAACGGATAGCTTGCAGTATGCAAGCAACTTTTACTCGTATATATATATAGGTATATCCGGAGAGTTAGCTATATATAATAGATATATATATATATATATATATATATATATATATATATATATATATATATATATATATATATATATATATATATACAGGATATACGAATTCTAAGCATGTTCCACAAGCGCCGTCGTCAAATTTTTTACGACGTACCGGCCCCACCCTGTACATACCAGAATAATTCAGACTTTTACGCTAGCTATCATGGGTTCGATACCAGAAGGTACCAAAAATTGCAATTTTCCCATAAGAATGCTTTGCGCGGATTTTTGAAAATTATTTTGAGGCACTTATCGGTAAGATAGAGGAACCAAAATCTCGGAGGTTGAAGTTGAGGTAGTCTTCTATATTACGAATGGAAGAAATGTTACAAAATGACAGTGAGTTCGACGCCAGGTGGGTGCGAAATTCTTCCATAAGAAAAGCATTGCTGCAGTTTTTGAAAATTTTTTTCAATGCCTTACCGATGAGATGGAAAGATAAAACCCGGAATCGTAACAGAGGCGTTTCAACAAATTCTTTCACGCGTTTCACCGTTCCTCTAATGGTCCTTGGTTCGATGCTAGAGCGTCATTCCGATTCTACCATGTATTTCAAAGGGGGATAACGGAATTTTATTTTAGGACCTTCCCGATAAGATATTAAATCGAAACTTTGAAACACATCGGAGTGGCACTTTTCTAACATTCGTATGCCATTGTCTCTCAAGAACGGGTCCTGTGTTCGACTCTAGGCGGTCTTTCGCGCGAATTTTCGAAAATTGTTTCGTGTCCTTTCTCGGAGCGATAAAACAGTGAAAACCACGGAGGTTGGAGATGCCGTGGTTATCTATTGTACTAACTGAAGAAATATTACCAAATGAACGTGAGTTCGACGCCAAGTGGGAGCAAGATCTCTGGTATAAAATGCATGGCGGTCAATTTTCACAATTACTTTGAACGCTTATCCGGGAACAATATAACATGGAATGTACATAGAGGCAATTCATATGTTTCATATACGCTGTTCGCCGTTCCTTGACGGTTCTTGGTTCGATGCCTGAGCGTCCTTTCTATTCTACCATGTATTTCAAAGGGGGATAGCGTAATCTTATTTTGGGACCTTCTCGATAGGATATCGAATTGAAACTTTGGAACAGGTCAGAATGGCACTTATCTAATATTAATATGCTCTTGTGTCGCACGATCGGGTCCTTAGTTCGACGCCAGGTGGTCTTTTGCGCGAAGTTTTCAAAATTGTTTTGAGGCATTACTTGGTACGGTACTGCATTCAACTGTTAGCTTGCAGTATGCAAGCAACTTTTACTCGCAGTATAAACTTTTATCTACGTACATCTCTTGGTCCGATATAAATATTCCACTTGTTTACGAAGTTACAGCTTATTTCGGCTGACGGTTCACTGCAGCTGTAGGGACGATTACGGACGATTCCGACAAACGTCAACATATCAGCTTACATAGACTTTAATTGGGTCCTTGTTAACTTTTCTATTTTGTTAGAATCATTTAACTTGAATCAATGCAAGGTTTTCTGGTTAAGTAAAATTTTTCCGATCTATAATTAGAGATCTAATGATTAATTTATTTGTTCACCTTTGATGCTCGAATAACGCTTAGGGCAGTTTTTTTCGTCTTGGGACTCTCTCCCATAGCAGAGATAAGGTGAATGTTACTCAAAACATCTGGAGCGAAAACAGAAAATATCACTTTTCTATGGGAAAGAGATAATTCGCTCATCCCATGAAGAAAATAAAGACGAACGCGAGTTACAAGCACGAAGATATCAACCTTAGCTATTCGTAAGGCAGTTGAGAAGTATTTCTATTACATAGAACTGTTAAATTAATACAAAATATATTGGGATGCTCTTTGAAGACAATGCAGAAAAAATACCACAAGAGGTGCCTTCAGACCGAGAAATAGAAGCGCACTGAACTTCAGCGTAAAAGTTAAAAGCAAAGTCATCGATATTGTTGATTTATCACACAGCTTTAGAGTATTGAATGCATTGCTACCTTCTCTACAAGGAGTGAATAAATTGTCTGTAATTTTGTGAAGAAGATGTTCCTAGAGTCGAGCGCACGTGGTCTGGGATTTTAACTGATTATCGTTTGGTATGACTGTAAGATGAAAGGAAATAATTCTTGCCTTTTAGTGACATGTTGCATGAAGTGAATAGTTCACCAACATAGCGGTGATGCATTACTGAAATATTTACTTTTGTATAACGGATAAAGTGTGGAAAATTTTTATTCATCTATTTGTATTTAGTTGCTAAAATATTTCCTTTAGGCTATTAATATCTGAAACATAAGTATTTAGAAGCGCGTTCGCTCGTAAATCCTTTCAAAAATAAGATCACCATGGAGGGTGGCCATCCACCATCAGGATAAGGCTCTGTATCCCCAACGAAAAGTTGGTTTATTTATCGGCGTCGCAAATTGTCACAGATTTTTATTTCAATTACTGTTCATAGAGCTTAGATGATATATTGATATAAGTTAGCTCGTGTACATCGTGGTAGGTCACTACAATTTTCCTCGCTTTATGTGAAAGTTAACTGTAAAACGAAGGTTCACCATTCTGTTGAATTAATAATTCAAATATTCAATTGTGATCACTTAAGCAAAGCATAATGAAGCTTAAAGAATGATTTATAACACTGCATTGATTTTTAACCGATGATTGTGCTCATTTGGTTTCAGTATTGGCTTGAAGCTGAATTTTGCGAAAATCAAAAACCGGCATTTTTTAATTTTGACACCTCTAGAATTTTAATGCGTAGTCATCAGCGCAAATAATTTGGTTTTAAAGGCAGGATTCATTCAAGAATAGCCAGTACTGAAGTCCCCACTCAAAAAAAAGATTTTGAAAAAGGTTTTTTGACCAGGTTATTTCGATTATAGCCCACTGTGCTGCGTAGAATTCAAGGTAGCTCTATATTTTTTCATAGGTATGATAAAATTACAATAAAATACTCTGAGATATTCGAGTTATTCATCTTTTTTCTACCGTATACAAACGAAGTTTTACGCGCCGCGCCGGTTACGCCGCGCCGCCGATTAAACATTCGGCGTTCACGCCGTCACGCCGCCGGCTTCATTTTGCCTCTACGCCGCCGCTGAACAAAATCAAGACGGCGCCCATGTCTAACATACTATGCACCATTCAAACAATTCGGGTTATATAGTTTACTTGAGGCATTCAGAAACCGAAGCAGCGATCATTAATCATTAGTCTCACTTTCACCTAGCCCATAGTTCTGAAAATTATTTCAGTATAACAATGGAAATTGTGTTGTGGGTGTTTTCACACCCCCTGCCGTACGTCATGCGGCAGCTCACGGGATATTAATGTAAATATAAATGAATCAGGTGTTAACATGTAAAACTGCAATATGCAAGTACAGAACACCTGGAATTTATATTTATATATGCAAATAAGTAAATCAGTTAGTACGGCAATCAGTTGATATCTGAACCGGATCAGTATCAAATGCTTTGGCTAGGTCTAAATAGAAAACATCAAGCTGCAAGGAATCCTTGAACATTAAACCAATCTGAGAGAGCAAACACAAGTTTGAAGTTTGAGGCAGGAACCATCAGGAAGGAGATCATTTGGTGAAGGAAGAGTGCCCTAATGTTGCTGAAGAGGGTGTGGCCTTGTTTGTTGATAATTGGTTTTTGAGCCAAAAGACTTCTGCGGTGAAGTAGATATATTGGAGAGGGAATTTGAGGAAAAGGGGTGAAGTGGAGGCAAAGCTACACTGGGAGAAGTTTGACTTGAAGCATTCATTAAGACCCTTTTATCCTGAGAGACAGAAGTACCTCCTAGAGATAGAGTTGAGGGTACACATGTAGATTTTCTCCTCAGAGGATGATGATATCTTTCATTCACTTTTTGTTTTGTAGTCTCATTATTTTACTCAGTATTTGTAGCAGTTAAAAAGATATGATTGAATTATTTACAAAAGAGTACAATTTCTAAAATATTATATAAATCTATTTTAGATATACACACACAATGGTAAATAGAAGAGGAAAATCTAATAAATTGCAATACCTTACTTATCCTCTTCTTCATGCTTCTTTTTCATGGATTGAATTCCAAGAAGAGGAAGGTCATCATCCCTTAATACACCAGAAGGAAGGAATCCAATCAGTTTGGCTGCATGTTCCCTCAACATATTCAACCTCTCTTCCTCAATAGCTTTCCGACTGGAAAATTTTAGACAAAATAAAATTCTGTTTCAACAGAGAGTATTATTCCACAAGTAAACCTAAAAATGGATAAGTTATGAAAACTGATAGCACTATGATCTGCAAAACATTGACAATTACCCATCATAATTCATGGTAAGAGAAATGAGAGAATAAATTTTAATAAAATTAAATGGAAGAAATTGAAAAAATGGATTTGAAATTATCCTGTTAATAACTGATTTTAAAACTCTGAAATTATTTGGCAAAGTAAATATTTTCAATTTACTGAATGATAATATTAAATTCCTTTGAAAATGCAAAGCCACACAATCCACATCCAGGTAACTACACTGAAATGATGCTGTGAAATGATTTAATCCCCTGACAATGGTGGTATAGCTACTCAAGTACACCTTGGGTGATTCTTAAAAACCTTCCTTTTTCCATTCTATGAAGTGGCCCAACTATCAGCTATTTGGCTTGTGGAGAGTTTATCTGGGCCTCAAATTTTACATTTACATTTACATCTTAACCCTGCAAACTGTCACTGGCACACGGCAGGGGGTGTAAAACACCAAAAACCCTATCTACTTTTGACTGCTGTTGGCTTCTCTAATACCTCGCGGAAAAAATGACCAGAAATAACTATCTGTCCTGGCAACTATTTCCCTGTAACGCTTCATCGTTTTGTCTCGAAGATCATGTGTGCTACTAACTGGTATTACAATATCAACTACCTCTTCCCCGAGATCCGTAGTGATAAATTTATTAAAAAGCTTCCCACAAAAATCAAGTTTTCCATCACTAAGCGAATCCCAACCGAGGGATTCTATCATAGCAGAGACACTGGTGTCAAATCTGAACTCTCCCTTAACAAATCTAGCTACCCTACGTTAAACCATCTCAAGGCTGGAAGTTAATCCCACTTCGTGCGGATCCCAAATCGCACAGCGGTACTCAAGGAGAGGTCGAATCAGGGAGAAGTACGCTATTTCTTTTACTCTCCATGAGCAACCCCATAGGATTATACTAGCTAAACTTTGCATCCTATTCGCTTTACCTACTACGTTTTGAATATACTCTTTAAAGGAAAAATTACTACTGAGCGTAATACCAAGATATTTATGATGCTTCACGAACTGCAACGGATATCCTGAAATATTATAGGGTACACAGGTAACATTAGTGGAACGTGTAAAATTCATAGCTATGCACTTCTTTACATTCAAGTCAGTCAATCACTGCACCAACCTGAAATAACGTTCAGATCGTTCTGTAAGCAATCACTGTCATCTGGACTTGCAATCTATCTATAAATAACAGTATCATCTGCTTACAGCCTAACCTTACATCGAACATTATACACTATATCGTTGATATAAATTAGGAACAGAATCGGACTTAATACTCTACTCTGTGGAACTCCGGATGTGACGCAAACCTCATTAGATAAAATTCCGTCCAACGCAACTCGCTGCAATCTGTTTCCTAGAAAACATTTTATCCATTCAACAACTTGCTGATTAATCCCATAAGCCATCAATTTATGGATTATTTTTACATTTGACACTCTATCAAAAGCTTTCCTAAAATCTAAAAATACGGCATCTGTGCTAATACCCTTATCAGCTGCCTTAACTAAGTCGTTCACAAAAAGGGCTAACTGGGTATCGCATGACCTATCCTTACAAAAACCGTGTTGACATTCACTAATTGCCCCCTTATCACCTAGAAAACGCATTATTGATCTAGCAATAATATGTTCAATTATCTTACAAAAAATTGACGGTAAGGATATGGGGCGATAGTCTTCCGGTTTCGAGGAATGCCCTTTCTTAGTAATTGGGGTGATATGTGCTCTTCTCCATGACGTTGGTACAACGCCTTCATCCAAAGTTTTCCTATAAAATACGAAAAGATAGGGAGAAAGCTCATCCAACAGTGTTTGAATAACGAGTGATGGTATACCTTCCGGTTCAGACGCTTTCTTCTTGCCAACTTGTTGCAATAGCTTTCCTATTCCATCCACTGACATCTCGATTGTCCCCAACTTCGGAATGAAAAATCGTTTGTGCATCCAGTGACTAAAGTAAAGCTTTCCTGGTAATGTCGATTAAGTAAGTTCGCTTTACCTACCGAATCACTAACTGTTAGCCCCTTGTCATTAACATGGCTAGATACTGAAGACTGACCTCCTCAAGATTCTCGGACGTATGACCAATTATGACATTCCTATCACAATATCCATGCAAATGCTTCTGGTGAGGTTAAGGAACTCGGTCTGCTTATTCCATATAATTCTGCAATTGATGACTAATAGCCGCATTACAATTTCTTTTCTTTTGCCAATTTCTATGTTTTTGAAAATTATTCAAAAAGAAAACCATGCTTTCCTCTCAAAATGACATTATTAGTTATACTCACCGCATTTCCTGCTCTTTCTCACTGAACTTTTGTAGCTGCTGGATTTCAGTAATTTCCTCTTCCCTTTGTTTTTGCTTTTCCTTAAGCAATGTCTCTACTGCTCGTCTGTGCTCTGCCTTCTTTCTCCTCTCATACTCCCCTCCTAGTTGCTCCAATTTATCCATCCTAGCCATTTCATCCAGCAACTGGGACAAGATTACACTCTTTCAGCACATTTTATTTATTTGAAATTTGTGTTTTATATTTCTGTGCTCATCATGTCAGATCTTATATATGTCATATATATGTTTTGCTGGATACCAATCAGGAAGATAGGCTGACTTATAAAAAGATATCCATCTACTATCACCTGTAGGAACAATGACATCTACTAGACCCAACCCAAAGGCAAGTGAAAACAAGGCAGAGCTAAATCCTATGCCAATGTACATCAAAAAAGGTTACACAGTGTATTAAATAATTACAAAATGTATTAAAGGAATTTAATAACTACCCCATGTAATCGTGTACAGATCTATATTGTGTACAGGTCAACCCCCTGAAATTTTACCTAAATTTTCCATTTCTATTCACATCTCTAGTATGAGTCAACTTCTTTTAACATTTGTATCATAAAACTTTTCTTTCAGCTATGTTGCATCACATACTTACTCTCTGCCTTTCCATGGCCTCACTTGCTGCCTCTTCCTCTAGCTTCCTCAGCCTCTCCTTTCGAGCACAAGCCTCGGCAACTTGAAGCTCACAGCTCTTGAAGAGGCGCTCCTGCAGTTCAGTTCGCACCCTCTCCTGTTCTCGCACATGCATTTCCTCTTCATGTAGATCTTCAAGGACTTCTCTCTGCTCTCTCCTCCTCCTCTGTTCAAAAACAGGGAAAAACATATACGTATTGTAGTAGTCCTTTCCAAGCACCATTTTTATATATATTTGGGTTCTTTTTTAAATTTTGTGTGTTTAATTTCTTTAGTTTGCAGAGAATGTTCACAATATAATTGTCTAGTGTATCAATTGGTGTCCCATAATGAGCATAGCCAATCAAAGCAAGGAAAAAATTCTTTTTTAAGGAAAGTATATTATTTCAAAAAACACTCCTTAGGTCACACACATTCATTGTTGGAAGGACCTTAACTCTCAGGATTGGGAAAATTTTGTCATATTAATAAAACTTGAGATCGAGATGGAGAAAAAGCTTGGAGTGTGAGATTGAAGTTTTAACATTTGCTCAAATCAGTATAAATAAATATTACTTAAGTTCTTGCTTCCAAAGCAAACTAGGAATGAAATATCGAGAATATATCATAAAGCATGATAACAATTATTTTTCAAAGTTGATTCTCAATAATTGGTTTAATTATTATTTATTCCTAAATAAGACCTATTAATTCAAACTTTTGTTTGAACCAGTTTGCAGGAGCAACACAAATTGATAATGTATAAATATCCATTGTATCATTTGTAAATTTACTTTAAAAGCATAAATTCATTTTAAATAAATCCAAGCTTCCACCATGTAAGGAAAAAAGGAATCAGTACTACAAAATATGAGTAAAGATTTATGGCAGAACTACATGGTTCCAGATTTGTCTGAGAAAAACATACTTATAAAAATAAATAAGTAATAATATTATTTTAAATGATATGAAGTTTTCCAATCTCTTGCATCTACATCCCTATGGACAGAATAACTTTCTCTGGCTGATGTGGTCTCTCTTTTCACTAAGGTACCCATCGACGAGTCCATCAATATTCTGAGACCACTCTTTGACGAAGGAATTCTAAAATTGTTTGAACATGTTCTGAGGTCGACATACTTCATCTACCAAGGAAAAACATACGAGCAAATAGAGGGAGTCCCTATGGGTTCTCCACTCTCCCCAGCTGTGGCCAATTTATTCATGGAAAAGTCCAAAGAAAAAGCTCTCTGATCAGCCAATCTCCAGCCCAAATGTTTCTTCAGGTATGTGGATGAAACATTTGTGATTTGACCTCATGGAAAGGATTCCCTCGATGATTTTCTTCTCCACTTAAATAGCCAACACCCTAGCATAAAGTTCACCATGGAGCTGGAGAAAAACAATTGCATACCATTCCTAGATATCCTCCTGAGAAGAAAACCTGATGGAACGATAGGCCACTCCGTTTATCGCAAGCCAACGCATACGGACCGATACCTGAATGCAAACAGCCACCACCAACCGGCTCAACGTAAAGGAGTGCTCTCAACCCTAATACATCGTGCCCACAGCATATCAGATCAGGAAAATCTCCCAAAGGAAATAGATCATCTTAAAAAGACCTTACGACAAAACGGGCACAGCACCAGAGACATCAACGGGGCCCTGAAAAGGACCGTTTCCGAGCCCAAGGACACTGAAGAAGACAAACCAATAGCCACGGCCTGCCTGCCATATGTATCCACTGTATCCGGAAAAATCGGCAGAATTCTGGCTAAACACAACATCAGGACGGTCCACAGACCTTTTAAAAAAGTAAATACTATACTTGGCAACCCAAAAGATAACCTTGGCATTAAAACACCCGGTGTCTATAGTATACCATGCGAATGTGGACTCTCATACATCGGAGAGACTAGCCGGACAATAGAGACGAGGCTAAAAGAACACGAGAGGTGCATAAGGCTCAAACAACCCGATAAGTCGGCCGTAGCGGAGCATGTGCTGAATGAACGTCATGACGTGGATCTCTCCAAGACAAAAATGCCATGTACAGGAAATGGTTTCTGGGACCGCATCTACAAGGAGGCAATAGAAATCCGCCTCCAGGGAAAGAAACCCTTTTTGTAACAGGTTATGGGCCCAGGTTACGTTGAGGTTTTAATTCGATAGGGAGTAATAACACCAGTGGAGAATAACTGTTTTTATTCGTTGTTGCGGACTCGTGGAGTTAAGTATGGAAGCGTCGTTCGAGCACGTGGGACGGGAGGAAGTCGTGAAATGTCCGTTATTGAATGGCGAAAATTATTATAAATGGGCAATTAGAATTAAGGCATTGTGTCTTCGATCGGGATGCTGGGAGTCAATTAGTGGTTGGGATTCATCGGAAGCAGACACGAACAAGCTCAGAAAACGATCCAAGACAACAACGTGGCCAAGGGAATTCTAATCTCCTATGTGAGTGACTCCTTTCTCAATGACATAGCAGACTGTGATACTGCCAAGGAAATGTGGGAGACCTTGGAGAGTATGTGCACAGACTACGGCCTTCTACAGCAAACGTTGTTTTTGAGGGAATTAGTAAACTTGCGGAAAACAGATGACATTAGTGTACAGGAGTATATTAATAAAATGCAAGACTTGAACAAGAAAATTAAGAAGTGTGGCTTAATTTTTTCCGATTCGCCGCATTTTTCTTAATGGGATTGCCGATGGACAAATATGAGGGGCTAATCCGTAGTTTGGAGAGGGAAATTGGTTGTCCTAGACCCGGATCACCATGCCTTAAAAGCCTCAAGGAGACCCAGAAGCTTAAAGGAGGAGCCGGAGTGGAGGAAACCGGAGCCAGAGCAGAGGAACCCAGAGCCAGAATGGAGGAAGCCTGAGCCAAGACGCCACAAAGATTTTTGGTGCTATGCCTGTGGGGAGAAGGGCCACATTTCCCGAAAGTGCCCGAAGGTTTGTAAGGAAAAGGACAAAGGAAACCATGAGATGAGGCAGGCGACAGCATCTTTGGTTACAAGAGAGTACAAAGCCCTGTGTCTGCGGAAAAAGGAGACCAACGAGGACCAGAGTGTTTGGCTGTTAGACTGTGGGGCCTCAGACCACATGACATACAGAAGGGACCTCATCAGGGACTTTGAAGCTATGGATGGAGAGGTCACAGTGGGTGATGGAACACCACTGAAAATTGAGGGAAAAGGTAGGGTGCTGTTGCACATTTCACAAGAATGTGGGGGATGGGACATAGATTTTAGTGAGGTTCTGTATGTCCCTAATCTGCAGGACAATTTGATATCCCAAGGAGTTTTGGAAAAAAATTAAAAATTGTGGCGTTCAATGGGGAAGCAAAGATACTGGAGGGAGAGAAACAGCTATTTAAAGCCCACCGAGTAGGTAGGATTTACTACCTCATGACTGAAGGTGGAATGGGAATAAGCAGCTTAAAATCAGAATTCAAGGGACACACAATGGCTTCCAGGGTGACATTCTCAACATGGCATGCACGTCTTGGACACCATAATGATGAAACCTTGAAAAAGATACCCTACATCAATGCCAGGGGAGTGATGCAAGGAAACTGTGATGCCTGTATCCAAGGGAAAATGAAGCGTACCAAGTTTCCCAAGAATTGTGGAGAAAGGGTGAAAGGGGTTCTTGACAGAATTCATTCGGATGTTGTGGGTCCCATCTCTCCAGCTACCATTGGTGGATGTAAATATTTCCTTACATTTCTTGATGAGTGTTCTCATTTTGTGGAAACAACACCAATAAAGAGGAAAGGGGAGGTGTTTGATGCCTTCAAGAGCTTCCAAGCTAAGGTGGAGCTAGAAAAGGGAAAAAGGATTAAAGAGTTCCAGTCTGATAATGGAGGAGAATATACAGGACATGAATTCCTGGACCATCTCAGGAGAAATGGGATTCTTCACCGTCGCTCTGTCCCTTATACACCACAGCAGAATGACATGGCAGAGCGTTTCAACCAGACTTTAATGAACACAACCAAATGTCTACTGATTTACTCAGGTATGCCATATCATTTCTGGGGAGAAGCATTAAGGAATGCTTGCCATATCCATAATATGTGTCCATCATCAGCCATTGGAGACAAAATTCCACTTGAGGTTTGGAATGAGAGAGAGCTGAATACTGTTGATTTTGAGCATATAAGAGTGTTTGGCTGTCAAACAAGGGCATGGGTCCCTGTTAGGGAGGAGAAACTTAGTCCTCGTGCTAAGGAATGTGTAATGCTTGGATACCAACAAGGCATTAAGGGATACCGCTTATGGTGTCTGAAGGAGCAGAGGGTAGTAATCAGCCGGGATGTTGTCTTCCGAGAGGATGTTTTCCCTTACAAAATCAGGAGTGACCCAGAGAGACAATTGCTGAAGGGCCACCTGAGAGTACAGACATCTGAATGGTTCCCACCAAGAGAGGAAAGTGAAGGAGAAGAGGAGCTACCAGTTCCAGGAGAGGAGGGAGAACAGCAGCCTATTCCTGTAGGAGAGGATATCGTGGGATTGAGGAGGTCCTCTAGACAAAGAATTCCACGAACATGTCCATGCTGCAATCTGGTAAATACCATGAGCAAGGGTGATGTGCCTATACCAGAGACTGCAAAGGAGGCTCTCAATGGTATGTTTGCATCCGAGTGGAGAGCCGCAATGGAGGAAGAGGTGAGCAATATGAGGGAGCAACAGACATGGGAAGTTGTTAAGAGACCAAAGGAAATGAATGTTGTTGGATGCAAGTGGATATTTACAGTGAAAAGGAATGACAAGGGGGATATTGCAAAATTTAAAGCAAGATTAGTAGCTCAGGGGTTTGGACAAATTGAGGGAATTGATTATTTTGATACTTTCAGTCCTGTAATTCAGAGGAAAACTTTGAGGATTTTAATGGCAATTGCAATAGAAAATGATTGGGAAATGGAACACTTGGATGTCGTTGGGGCATATATAAATTGTCCACTTGATGTCACTATTTTTATGGAACAACCCCAATTCTTTCATGAAGAAGATCCTAAGTATTATGTTTGCAGATTAAATAAGAGTGTATATGGTCTCAAACAATCTGGAAGGAACTGGAATGGATTCCTCAATGAAAAGTTGTTACAGTTAGGACTGATAAGGTGTGTGAGTGATCCATGTGTATATAAGGGAGATGATTTAATTTTAGGTGTTTATGTTGATGACTTGTTGGCCATTGGTGAGAGAAAGAGAATCTTGGAATTAAAACGTGGACTGGCTAAGCATATGACTATAAAAGACCTTGGAGAGGTATCTAACTTATTATCTCTCAGAATAAGGAGGCCTACAAGGGGAGAATTATTTGTGAACCAGAAGGACTACATTCAGAGTGTCTTGGGCATGTTTAATATGCTAGAGTGCAGGGGTGTTGTCTCTCCTATAGAGGCAAGGGAACCTGAGAGGGGGCACAATAACTCTGAGGATCAGTTTGATTGCCACCTTTACCACAAGGCCATTGGGTGTTTACTGTACTTGGCTTCTGGAACTAGATTTGATATCTCTAACACTATCTGTAGGCTAAGCCAGCACTGTGAGAGACCAACTGTCAAAGACTGGAAGTGTGTGAAGCATGTATTCAGGTATCTCAAGAATACAATGGACTTTGAACTGTGTTATTCAAGGAGGGGTAAGCCAATAGAGGTATTTGCTGACTCAGATTGGGCTAATGACAGGAGTGACGCAAAGTCAATTTCGGGTTATGTTGTGAGTTTAGCTGGGGCAGCAGTGTCATGGAGAAGTAGGAAGCAAGCTTGTGTAGCAACATCAACCACTCATGTGGAGTACATGAGCATGTATGAATCACTGACAGAGACAGTTTGGCTAAAAGAACTTCTATTTGAAATTGGGTAATGTAAATTTTTATCAACACCCTGCATTATTAATGTTGATAATAGAGGTGCAATGAGTATCGCTAATAACAACTCTGTTTCTGACAGAAGTAAACATATCAATGTTAAGTTTCACTATATAAGAGAACTTGTTGAGAAGGGTGAAATTGAGTTTCAATATGTTTCTTCTTAAATGATAATTGTGCTGATCTCTTAACTAAGCCATTATGTGGACCCAAGACCCGAGCATTGTCTCAGTTGTTGGGGTTGAGACCTTTCCAGTAAGGTAGTTATGAGAAATGTAAATAGATTGACCTATGGAGTTCCTTTTTTATAATTTTTGTTTGGTTGATGGTCTATAACGAGGAGAGGTGTCAGAATATGGCGTTATGCGACCATAAATGGTTTTGGTTTGTGATGTTCTTTTTTTTATGTGAACGCAGTGGCCATGTTGGCATCAATAAAGACGGGAGTTCGCTATCAACACTTGAGCAGTTCGGACGTTATTTAAATCGATCCTCATCCACGTTGTTTTAAATGCACTTCATGCATTTTTAACAACCCTTTTTGTAACAATATATTCCCGGCAACAACGAAAAATCGACATCCCTGAAGATGGCAGCAGAGGACGACGCCGAAACGTCGGTGCTTACCGAAGACCTGACTCGGTTGTTAACCCGTGAAAACTTCCACAGCAACATTCACCAGGAGAATATTAAATCCTTCATATATCGATATCTATTATATATAGCTAACTCTCCGAATATACCTATGTATATAGATATACGAGTAAAAGTTGCTTGCATACTGCAAGCTAATTGGTAAAAATTTACAATAAGTTCCCCTTAAGGATGTCATCTTCGAAGCTTATCCAGCAAAATTCTTAAAAATTGCCGCAATACATTTCTTACATTAGAAATTTTCATCCATCTGGCATCGAACTCACGGTCATATGCAACCTTTCTTACACTGGTTCTATAGAAAACTACTTCAAACGCAAACGCTGTGATTTTGAATAGTCTCCTGCATAGAGGAAGGCCTCAAAACAATTTTTAAAAATTTCCGTAAATGACCGCCTGGCGTCGAACACAAGATCCGTTCGTGAGAGACAATGGCATACGAATGTTAGAGAAGTACCACTCTGACGTGTTTCAAAGTTTCAGTTCAGTATCTTATCGGGAAGGTCCTAAATCAAGATTCCGTTCTTCCCGTTTGAAATGCATGGTAGAATCGGAATGACCCTCTTGCATCGAACCAAGGACCACTAGAGAAACAGCGGACGTCATGAAAGAATGTTCTCAAACGCCTCTGTCACCAATCTGGGTTTTATCTTTCCAGCTTATCTGGAAGGCATTTAAAAAAATCGTCCAAGATTTCACCAATGCATTTCTTACGGAAGGATTTCGAACCCACCTGGCGTCGAATAAACGGTCATTTGGTAAGATTTCTTCCTTTGGTACAATGGAAGACCACCTCATCTGCAAACACCGTGATTATGATTGCTCTGTCGCATCGAGAACGGCCTCAAAACAGATTGCAATAATTCGCGCAAAAGACCACCTACATCTACATCTGTACCCTGCAAGCCGCCTTTCGGCGTGTGGCAGGGGGTGCAAGCACCTCCTAGCGTCGAACTCAGGACCCTTTCGTGAGATAAAATAGCAAAATAATATTAGAGAAGTGCCATTCTCACAAGTTCCAATGTTTCGATTCAATATCTTATCGGGAAGGTCCTAAAATAAGATTCCGTTTTCCCCCGTTTGAAATGCATGGTGAAATCGGAATGACCCTCTTGCATCGAACTAAGGACCACTGGACGGACGGTGAAATTCATGAAAGAATGTTTTTAAACGCGTCTGTCATTATTCCGGGTTTTATCTTTCCAGCTTATCGGGAAGGCATTGAAAAAAAATTTCAAAAATTGCAGCAATGCATTTCTTATGGAAGAATTTTGCACCCACCTGGCGTCGAACTCACGGTCATTTCGTAACATTTCTTCCATTCGTATTATAGAAGACTACCTCAACTTCAACCTCCAAGACTTTGGTTACTCTATCTTAACGATAAGTGCCTCAAAATAATTTTCAAAAATCTGCGCAATGCATTCTTACGGGAAAATTGCGATTTTTGGGACTTTCTGGCATCAAACTCATGATAGCTAGCGTCGATGTCTGAATTATTCTGGCATCTAGAGCGTAGGGCCAGTACGTCGAAAAAATCTGATGTCGACGTCGCTCGTGGAACATGGTCAGAATTCGTATCCCCTATATATAGGTATATTTGTTTATTTATTTATTATTAGGTACGTTACAATTTGGACAGTAGTCCAGGTGGCAACGGTGAAGGGGAATAAGTCTGATAGGATTGACATCTGTCCGACATTCGTCCAAAGACTGGAGGGAAACCCCTCCAAAAACCTCCCGTGAACAGCACAGAGAAATGTATGAAGTACAATTTTTACAAAAAAAGATTGCTAGGACAGTGGTATTCATACAAAAATATCATACATATCAGAATAAAATGCACTATAAGAGACAAAATAAAATTATAGTAGTCCTGGTTTTAAATGTACATAGAAGATATTAAAATAAAATATACACACCTACATGAATTTATGAAAGATTGTTACAGATAACTATGATACATAATTAGATTTGCATATCACAACCTTTTCAGCTTCTTTTTGAAGGTTTTAAATTTTTCGGCATTGGGATGAGAAGTTCTCCAGGTAAAGCATTCCATTCCCTAATACCTCTATTAATAAAGGAATACTTCATCATATCGGTTTTCTGTTCCCATTCCTTTATTTTCAAACTATGATCGCCGTGTCCTATATAATTAGGGGTTTGAAACTTCTCTCGCAGTTCTTCCCAGCCATCTTTACAATTCCACGCGTTATATATACCCGTTAACCTAAAAGTCTTCCTTCTCGACGCTAATGATTCCCATCCTAGTTGCTCTAACATTTTGCTAACACTTTCATCCTTCTTATGCTTTCCGAATACATATCTAGCCGCCCTCCTTTGCACTCCTTCGAGTTTTCTACTTAAGCCCGTTTCGTGCGGATCCCAGACACTCGTAGCGTATTCAACGATCGGCCTAACCAAGGTTTTATATGCCCTTTCCTTGACTCCTTTCCCACTACGTTTTATGTTCCTCATAACGAAATGGAGATTTTTATATGCTTTTTAAGTGATTTCTTCTATGTGATTCCCCCATTTGAGGTTTTCCGACAGTTTAATACCCAAATATTTGCAGTGTGGTACAGTAAGAATGGTTTCATTGTTCAGAATATAATGATTCATATCATGTGTCTTTTTCCTAGAAAACTTAATATGTTTACATTTGCTAACGTTAACCACCATATCATTGAGTTTAGTCCAATCGGATATCTGTTTTAGGTCGCTTTGCACGATTTCGCGGTCTCGTTTTTCCCTTATTCGCCTATATAATATGCAATCGTCAGCAAACAACCAGACTTCGGATTCTGTCTTAATTGGAAGGTCATTTATGTATATTAGGAATAAAAGTGGCCCTAGAACGCTACTTTGAGGAATACCCGAGGTTACTTCAATCTCTTCAGAGTATATGTCCCCGATTCTGACCCTTTGTTTTCTATCCACCAAGAAATTTTTGATCCAGCGCACTACCCTTTGGTCAATGTTTAACTCGCGTACTTTCTCTATGAGTTTATTATGCGGTACTTTATCGAAGGCCTTTGCAAAATCAATCACTACAGCGTCAACTTCATCCCGTTCGTCCATCGTTTCGGCAATGTCTTGAACTAGTCCGAGGAGCTGCGTCTCGCATGAATAACCCTTCCTAAATCCGTGCTGCCTCTCACACAACCAGTCGTTTTCCTTCCAATATGCGCGAAGATAGTCTGCTATTAATTTTTCCATTAACTTACATACCTGTGAGGTTAAACTAATAGGTCTATAATTATCTAGCGATTTCTTAGAACCCCCTTATGAATCGGAATCACGATCGCCCTTCTCCAGTCGTTAGGAATTTGGTCGTTGTTTAATGTTGCTAAGAACAATGTACGAAAATAAGGCACTATTGCATTTTTTCCCATTTTAATGGCGTCCCTGGGTATATCATCAGGTCCTTTCGATTTCCTATTTTTCAAATTAAGAATATTCCTTAAAATAACTGAGTCAGAAATTTGGATATAATTTGAGTTGCGCTCAGTCCTTTGCGATATGCTGTCCCTGTTTAAAGTTTTACCTGCTCCTCGGGTGCCCTTATTATAGACTTGCGAGAACCAATCATTAAACGCCTCCGCAACATCCTTTTCTTGAGTCAGATGATCGCCCGCATCTGTATTAATTATGTATGAATTATTCCTATCTCCTTTTCTACGGCGTAAGTATTTGTAAAATTCATTCGGATTACCCGAGTCAAGGGTGTTACTTACGTACACCTCCTCCGCTCATACTTTTTCCGCTGTTAGTTCTTTAGTTAATTGTTTGTATTTTTCTAGTGAATATGAGTCCAGAGATCCGGAGAGTTAGCTATATATAATAGAGAATACGGAGAATATAATACTGGAGAATTTTGCACCCACTTGGCGTCGAACTCACGGTTATTTGGTAGCATTTCTTCCTTTCGTACTATAGAAGACCATCTCATCTCCAACCTTCGTGAATTTCACTGTTCTATGGCTCGGAGGAAGGACTGAAAACAATTTTCGAAAATTCGTGCAAAAAACCGCCTATGATCAAACTCAGGACCCTTCTGTGAGAGAAAATAGCGAATTAATATTAGATAAGTGCCATTATGACTTGTTCCAAAGTTTCGATCTAATATCTTATCGGGAAGGTCCTAAAATAAGATTCCGATATTCCCGTTTGAAATTCATGGTAGAATCGGAATGACACTCTTGCATCAAACCAAGGACCACTGCAGAAACAGTGAACCTCATTAAAGAACGTTTTCAAACGCCTCTGTCACCATTCCGGGTTTCATCTTTCCAACTCATCGGTAGGGCATTGAAAAAAATTTTCAAATATTCCAGCAATGCATTTCTTATGGAAGAATTTTGCACCCACCTGGCGTTGAACTCACGGTTATTTGGCAACATTTTTTCCATGAGAACCATAGAAGAGTACCTCAACCTTAACCTCCAAGATTTTGGTTCCTCTATCTTACTGATAAGTGCCTCAAAATAACTTTAAAATATCCGCGCAATGCATTCTTAAGGGAAAACTGTGATTTTTGGGACATTCTGGTATCGAACCCATGATATCTATCGGCGATGTCTGAATTATTCTGGCATCTACAGGATGGGGCTTAGTACGTCGTAAAAATTTCACGTTGATGGCACAGCGTAATTTTATTTTAGTATCTTCCTGATAAGATAATGAATAGAAACTTTGGAACAGCTCAGAATTGCACTTATCTAACCTTAATATGCAATTGTTTTGCATGATTGGGTCCTTAGTTCGATGACAGGCGGTCTTTTGTGCAAAGTTTTCAAAATTGTTTTTAGGCCTTTCTTGGTATGATACTGCATTCAACTGATAGCTTGCAGTATGCAAGCAAATTTTACTCGTAATAGATAATATCGCTTTTTCTCCAGATATATATAATTGGGAATTTTATTATTTTACACCTTCAAGAAATGGAAAACATATATTTTCTCTATCAATTTCTTGGATGATATTCTCTTCATTACCTGAATGATCATGAAAATTTTTTAATATGGTAAAAAATATTTATCTAAAATAATTAGTGACTGTAATACAGATTTTTAGAAGCAAAGGATTTGAGAAAGTGGGATAAAAGAGTATTGATACATACTTCCTGTTGTTCAATGAAATTCATCAATTTGTCTCTAACAACCACCTCACGCCCTTCTTTTTCTTTGATAATTTCTCGCATCTTTGAATCCTTCTCTTCTTTCATTTTTAGATATTCTACAATGCGCCTGAAATACAATGAAATACATTATTAATTAAGATTTGGTAATTATTCGGATTGTTGGTCTAGAAATAGGTGAAAGTGACTTAATTGTTACTATCAATAATGTGGCAAAGTTTCAGAAAGATATGAAAATGTCATGTATTTTTTTGTTTGGTTTGGCGTGGAATGACCCATATATTCTTTAAGAAGCTTGTTGTAGAAACAAAAGAAGCAGAAATAAGATAAAGTATCTCGTGGTCTGTGAAGGCATAATGGTTAGTGTGCTAGCACATTAACCTCACAGTCCCAGGTTCGAATCCTGGCTGATCGGATTAAGTTAGGGAAAATTGTCCGGGTATGTTGCATTTATTAAAAGAAAAAATGCAAAAGAAAATAAATAAACAAGAAAATGAGTTAATTGTAAGAAAGGCATCAAATGGCTAAGATTAGCCCATATAATAAAAAGGCAGCATTATTATTATTATTATCAAGTTAGCACTCAAAATAGATGGACAACTAAATATTTATAAAGATATGTTCATTACTTAGGTTTTATTTACATTTAAGACTAATTTTGCTAATCAATAATAATAATAATAAATTTACTTGGACAAGATTGAAACTGATTAGTCCCTTCTTACATCTTACCCTTCCTCATACAAAATTTTGGAGCAAGTGAGAGCTTGTAAAACTAGTGCAGTAATCATAAACATTCAAACAGTACTACATTAATGAAGGAGATGAACTGAAACTTAGCACACAAAGTTGTACGAGTATCCCAAGGTATAAGCTACCATATTTGGATTGCTTAAGTAAGTATCCAGTAGTATAACTCTATGTAGCACATTCTATTTCTATTTTATCCTTTTTGGAGTGCATTTTTCATAATACAAGGATATTATAGTTTATGAAGCCAAACAAAAACTGCTCCACTAATAATGATAATCATAACATAAATAAATGTTTCCTAATTGTTTAAATATTAATTTTGATAGTTCTTGGATGTAATCACTTAATAAATTAAAAAAGTCTTTACCTATTTTCTTCTTCTATAGATAATCGTTCCATTTTCTTCCATTTTTCTTGAGACATCCGCAATGCATCCAGTTCATCCTTTGTCTTTTTCTTCCTAATCATCAGTTCTTCTAATTCCCTGAGGAGATTACAAACAATCACATGTGATAAAAAATATAATACTTATAATATCTAATAATCTATTTTCATCTAAGACATATGAACACACTTCACAAAATATCTTGGCCTTATGAATCAGTGAGAAAGATTGGTTTTACCCTAAAACTGACAAAGTAAACAAAGTAGTGATCCTAGACAAACAACAATTTTTTGAAAAAGTTAAAAACAGCTTAATGGAAGGCCCTTATGAATATATTACAAAAAAACCCTGAAAAAAATAATGATCACTTCCACAAAAGATACTTCTCATCACTAATCCCGTAAATATAAAACTCCATATATCCAACCCAACAGTTCTGAAAATGTACTGCCAATCCAAAATACACAAGGAAGACATCCTTCTCCAACCAACCATATCTTCCCCACTTGCAGCTTATCTCAATGGCTTAACCAACAGTTCAATAATGGCCCCTCAATCAACAGTCAAACATTCAAAGCACAAATCATTTAGTTGACCTTCTCTTCACAATAATGTGACATCCTTCGATGTTAAGTCTCTTTTTTCTAGCATCCCTTTAGACATAACCAATCAATTCCTTGGAGATTCGTTATCAAAAAAGAACCAAGCCACCGAGGTAATAAAAAAATATATCCTACTAAAAAAAGCATGAACCAAAATTTATTTCAAATTGAAGGAAAATTTTACAAACAAAATAATGGAACAGCAATGGGGAAGTCTTTCTCCCTTCCTCTCTAACTTATTCATGACTTATTTTAACAAACATTATCGAAAACTTCAACTATAATAAGAATAATAATTTGTCTGCAAGAGATTTGCACTTCATACTGATATCTTTATTAAGCTCTTTGTTTTGGATCACCTCAAATGTTTCCCAAAATTCACTTTTCATGTTATTTTTTATAACTGTGATATATTCCTTACTTTCTAAATTTTCTTTGATTAACCCCATTCTAGGTTGATAAAAATGTTAATATTATGATTTTCATGGAAAAACAATTGAATGTACCTTATGAACATAACTTCTGAGAATCCCTACAATGTAATTTACAATTCAATCACCCAAAGTAAACTTAGCAAGATTTAAGTTTACTGGGAGGAAACACTATGCCAGAGGAGTTTACCACCAGCATCTAACATCAAGAGATAACTAAAGATTCACTGAAAAACATAAAACGCATTGCTCAGGAACAAAGAAGGGTGCCAGGGTAAAATATTCTGTTTACAAATAAGGCTTTTGAGATAAGGAACTTATTAGGTCCTCTCTTTCTCCCCAGACACTATTTGGTTGAGTTATTTATCTTTCCAGAGCATGGTTGGATATTCACATCAAGCTGATGGCCATGTTCTAGAAATACAAGACATGCTATACTGCCTCTATTTAGCGGATAAAATAATTCTCCTATGACAAGCATGTCTCAGAATGAGAAAAGAAAAGAAAAATAAAAGCCAAAGAGTATGGGAGATAAGACTACGTCCTTCGACATATATTGAGATGTGAAAATGAAAGATGCTCCAATTTAATTCTCCAGTAACATTATCAATAATCCCAATCAATTTCTCTATATTTCTGGTTTGATAGGAAAATTTGGAGAAGGAAAATAAAGTCAGTTGCAAAGATTTCATTGATGATAAGATGAGGAATGATGGACTTATGACAGGACCAGGAATGGAACCTATGATCTTCCTCTATCCTGGAGGATACTTTATTTTCTCAAACTATTTAGGGAACTTTGTAGGCAAGAGCAAGAGTGTTTTCGTCTAGCTATATGGCATCATCCACACCACAACCTCATGGAGTCACCAGCTACACAAAGTGGAGTTAAGGAGAAACACACTATAGGAAAGGGTTAAGGTATATTTGCACATAAAGGCATGAACCAAGGAAAAATCCCAAGTAAAATCAGATTTTAAAACAGTCTGATAGGACCATGAATAGTACTCAAAATATTCATGGGTTGAATTCAAATCTATGAAGATTCTGTGTTCAATTCCTGGTCCAATCAGACTTCTTTCAGGTCCATCCTTCCTTGGAAATTTTCCTGGGTGCACAACCTTGCGGGCAAAGATATCTTAACCCTTTTAAAATAATATAATGATTTCATTGATGATCATGATGGTATTTTATGCCCAAATTATCATAAAGTAATGAAACTGGACAAACTCAGAGTGTCTGAAAAGCACAAACAATTGATTAAGACTATGTGTTAAGGCATAGTTCCAGTTTCATCCTGGTTTTCCTCACATCAGATTTTGAAAAGTCTCAGTTTCTTACCATCAGAATATGGTATTCCTAGCTATAACTTAGGGCAGTTCTTTGAATATTCATAAATTGTGATTTTGAAACTGACTGATCGAGGATGATTTAATCCAGATACAATTAGTCTAGGGTTGAACCACTATTTAGCATACCATTGTTAGCAGTTTGCTAAATGTCTCTGAAATAGTCCAATTCTACTTGCCTTTGATCTTCCTCATGTATGAGCTGCACTACATTGTCTATCAACATCTTTTCCCGAAGGAAGTCTTCATATGCTTCACAGCGCCTTTCTTCTACATGTTTCTCTTGTTTCAGCAAATCTTGAAGATATTGAACTTTCTGCTCCGTTTTCAATCTCTCTAATTCCTTTTCACATTTTCCCTCTTCTGCCCATTGTTTCCTCAAACTTGCTTTCTCCAACTCCATATGATACTGTTTCAAAACAAATCATTTTGAGTAGTTTGAAAATGTCATTATCAGGAAAATGAAGGCAAAAGTTTTCACTTTGAAAAAATAACAGGAATTTTGACCTAACAACACAAGTAAAAATTATTCATCATTCTTTTAATATTTTAGTGGTTAGGGGGATTGTGATCCATAGAATTATAAAAGTAGAATGCTAAACAAAACTTGGTGTTACCACTATATAGCCTAATTAATAAATCTATTTATCTGATTGGAATTCTATTTGATTTCAGGATTCTTACACCTAAGGATAGGGACCTAGTTAAAAATGGGACATAAACAATTACTAAAACAGGACAAAACAGACTGCATCACTTTTATAGAGTGATTTTTCCTTTGCCATAAATTAAATATTATCTGAAAAATTGATGACAATTTACTTTATGGTAATTTTATCTTAACAAGAGATAGCACATCCCTAGCTTCTGCATGCAAATGAAAGAAAAAAAACACTGGGGATTCATAAACTTTAAAAACTGAAATAATATTTGGAAGCTGACATTATTTACCATAACCACATCAGAAGAATTTCTGTAAAAGTTAACAACCATTATGACAGTAGAAAAGATTCCATACCAGGAATAATTCCATAGAGGCGTAAAAAAGGATTTTTTCAAATTTCCAAGTCTGAGAATGGCTTAATTGATTTACTATCAAATAGAATGGATAGCAGGGTTCAAAGGTAAAACTTTTCAAGAATTAATTTCTAAAATTGTAAAACTACTTACTGATCACTAAAATTTTTCAAAAGCCCTTTTCATTTATGTATTTATTGTTATAACATTGCGATTTGGCCATCTGATCAGGTGCCAACATGTGAGGGATGACAAATGGCCAGTTTCTACAACACTGGTTAAAATTTATCTTCAAGTCAAATTCTCTAACCGGCAAAATTGGGTTTCTAGAAAGACAGAATAAGATTATCGCCCAGTAGATAGCAGGAAAATTTACCCCCCTCAAGGGTAGCAGTTAAACCATTTACTGAATCGTAGAATACAAAGATGGCTTTGTGCGCAGTACCTGAAAACATCAACTCATAGATTTAAGTCATCTCTCTTGCTTGATTTATCATTGCAAAGCCATGTTTTCTAACATTTTATGTACAAATTTTTTTGTGCTACAATGTTTTGAAGAATTCATCAACGATATTTCAATTGAAAAGGTATTTAACATTTTTTAACAAGTGGAGCGGCTGGGAGTACTTTGAGGAAGTTGATAAAACTATTAATTTCCTTCATAATCCGTACCTTTTTTATAACTATTATGCTTCTGTAATAAATCAGACAATTTCTACAATTATAACGCTTGAGTCTAGCTGAGGTTTGTGGAAGAAAGGCAGAAGTGGAAGGGAGTCAACTCAGAAGAAGGAAAGAGGTAATATAGAAAGATTAATAATGAATTGAGGAGAACGACTGACAAAGCTCAAGACGAGTGGATGAAGGAACAGTGCCAGATAATAGAAAAGCTGGAAAAAGAAGGAAAATTAGAGGAAATGTACAATACCGTGAAAAGGCTGACTATGAGAAAAATAAGAGCTATTTCAAAGAAAGGTATGAAAGATGAGCAGAGAAGGATTAGAACAGAGGACAAGGACATAAAGGAAATATGGGAGATATATATAAAGGATCTATACTGTACAAATGACAGAGGAAGAGAAATGGAGTTAGAATTGAGGAATTATGAGGAAGGAGAGAGGGACAATGAAGGTCCAAAAGTAATGAAAGATGAGATAGAGATAGCAATTAAAAGAATGAAGAATGGGAAGACAGTTGGAGGAGATCAAATACCAGTGGAAATTCTGAAGTCCTTGGGGAAGAATGGCATTGACATGCTAACTAATCTGATTAATAAAATCTATGATACAGGGTAGTGGCCAGAAGATTGACTTAAAATGATAATGGTGCCGATACCAAAGAAAGGTAATGCACAGGAATGTAAAGACTACAGAACTCTAAGTCCTATTTCACATGTGGGGAAACCTTATCAACGTTACCGGGTAGAGGAACTAGAGATGCGATTGGATGTATGAGGATGTTATCAGAGAGGGTGCTAGAGTTGAACCGCGAGATGTGTGTCTGCTTTATTGACTATGAAAAAGCTTTTGATAGGGTAAGATGTCTTGTTAAGAATCTTGGGAGAAATAGGCATAGACTGGAAAGACAGAAGATTAATTAAGCAAATTTACGTCCATAAGAAAATAGTTGTAAGAATAGGGGATGAGAAAACAAAGGAAACTACCATAGGAAGGGGAGTCAGGCAGGGATGCTGTCTTTCAACATGTTTGTTCAACTTATGTGCAGACAAATTACTGTCAGAAACTCTGGAAGACACAGGTGGGGTAAAAGTTGGAGGAGAGAGAATAAAATCCATCAAATATGCGGATGATCAGGCTATCATAGCATCCAATAAAGAAGAACTTCAAAATATGATGGAAAGGATATGGAATAAGAGTGAAGAATATGGAAGGAGGACAAATATAAGGAAAACAAAAGTAATGAGGATATCCAAGTCAGAAGGACCCTTAAATATATGGTTAGCAGAAGAAGAGCTAACACAAGTAAGTTCATTCCAGTATTTAGGAAGTTTAATTGAACAAAATGGTAATTGCACAGCAGAAATAAAAAGGAAAGGGCAAGGAAAAGTAGCATTCAATAAAATTAAAAAAACTGCAAACAGCAAAGAAAATCAATGTGGCTACTAGAAAAAGATTGGCGAAATGCTTCATATGGAGCATTGTACTCTATGGAGCATTGTACTCTATGGAGCCTAAACAAGGACCTTGAAAAAGAGAGAAGAAAAGTATATAGATAGCTTTGAAACATGGATTTGGCAAAGACTGGAAAAGATTTGTTGGAAAGATAAAATTAGTAATGAAGAGGTACTGAGGAGGATTGGGGAAGAAAGAAGTATTCTAAAAGAAATTAGAAAAAGGAAGGCAAATTGGATAGGACACATTTTAAGGAAGAACGGAAAGTGATAATAGAAGGGAAGAGAGGAAGAGGACGGAGGAAGTATGGAATGCTAACAGACATCAAAGAAGGAAGGAAATATGTCGAGATGAAGAGAGATGCCCAAGACAGAATGCTGTGGAGACAAAAGTTTCATTGAAACCTGTCCTAGGACAGAAGGAACAAAGAAGAAAAGAAGACCACGTCATCTCTAACCTCCATGATTTGGAATTCTCTATCCTACCTGGAAAGGCCTCAAAAAGATTTTCATAAATTAGTGCAAAAGACAACCTGGCATTGAACTCGGAATCTGTTCGTAAGGGACAATTGATATTAATTTTAGATATGTGCCATTCTGATCTGTTCCAACGTTTCAATTCAATATCTTATTGGGAAGGTCCTAAAATAAGATTCTGTTATCCCCATTTGAAATGCTTGGTAGAATCAAAATGATGCTCTGGCATCGATCCAAGTACCATTAGAGAAACAGGGTTTGCTTTAGGTATACAGGCTAAATAATGACCATGTATAGTATTTAGGTAAAATACGCGGTAATTATTTTGGTTGGCCTGCCAAGGTTCGTTTTTGGTTTTCTAAAGCTATTTCTTTATTATAAAGATTAGTAGAGGGTAAGGAATTTTGTGCATCTGTGAAGTGTCAGGAAGGTAGAATAATGAAGTTTAAGGGATTAGTAATTTGTGTATCTACTTTTGACGCTTTAGGTGAAGATAATGCCATTCGCAACAGGTATCTTATTATAAATGCGACGTATTGTGAGCCTGAGGTGGACATTGGTCCAAAGAAGGAAATGGTTGAGGAAGTGCAGGAGGATTTACAACCGGAAGAGATTCTCTTATCTTTGCAGTAGGTGTTTCATTAGAAGTAGTACTGCTGTTATTTGTCCTAAGAAGAATTTGTTCATAAGTATAGAAACATAAAAGGTGTAAATTTTTGTTTTCTAACCCAATCATCTGTGTTTCAGAAGGATTTCATATTATTCAATGAAGAGAATACTTTTGTAGGACTGAAAGGATTTATCAAAGGATATCCTAAGTTTATGATAAGACGTATTTGGTTTTATTTTAAACAACCTTGTTTTAGAAATGAATACTTTGTTAATGGTAAGGGTTCTGATGTTTTTCTTCAGGAATATGCAAAGGATATATCTCAGGGAAAACCTCTGTTGGTTCCTCTGGATCTCTTATGGTTGATATTGACCAGACAGTGGAACCTTTTTGCATTATATGAGTAGGAATAATCGTGCAGAAGATTTTATTGCTTCTCAAGTCCTAGATTTGAACAAAATAAAGAATTATGATTCCGTCAACTATTCCAAACCTAAGCGTACTTTGGATATTAAGCACTCTATTTATCCTCAAATGAAAAAGAATTTGCCAACAACATATTAGTATTATAGAAACAGTTCAAATCTTTGTAAAATTTTTAAATTGTTGCCAGACAGGCAGGCAGGTCAAACTATACCCATTCATTATATAGCATGTATACCTAATTATACATAAATAATAAATTTCAGCTGCCTCTTTTCCCATTCTGGGTTTTATCTTTCCAGGTTATTAAGCATTTAAAAAAATTATTAAAAATTTCCACAATGCATTTTAAATGGGAGATATTTGCACCCACCTTGCATTGATCCCATGCTCATTTAGTAGCATTTCTTGCACTAGAACTGTAGAAGTTTTCCCTTTCTGGGTTTTATCTTTCCAGCTTATTAAGCATTTAGAGTTAGTGTCCCTTAAAGATATGGAGAAGTAGTTATATAATAGATTTTTTGTGTGTGTGTGTGTCTATATATATATATATATATATATATATATATATATATATATATATATATATATATATATATATATATATATATATATATATATATATAGACATATATATATATATATATCTGGCTTCGCTCATTAAACGTCATTCTGAACAAGCAAGACTTGTATGTTTCACAATTAATTTTTTATTACCGACCAGATTCGGCTGTGAGGGCCATTTTCAAGGTATTTACAGGGATAGAGGGATTTGGTGTGATTGGTTGCAGGTGAGTATTTTGGTAGGATGGGAAAGTAGCAGGTAAGGGTTGGGGAAGTTGTGGTTGTTTTTTATGGTATTATATATATGAGTATGATTGAGTGAGTTACTTCTCCAAATTCATTACTTAAGAGATGCAGTGATTGTCAATCTAATGTTTTCCAGAATTGTAAGTCCTATTTCTGAGAACCAAACTGAAATTCTACTTACTTTCATTTACCTATCTTACAATTTTAAGCATGTTAAGCAGACTTTCTTTGATCTAGAAAAACCTTAGTTCTGGAGTCAGCGTGCTTTGGTATTAAATAACTCACTGTTACGTAGATGGCAAAATATTTCAAATACTAATTTAAAATTTCAACTATTCTCAAACATCTAATAAATTACAGATAAGGCATACTGTTTGCAACTTATGAATTCTTCATACTTTTTATAATAAACAAAATCAGCCGGTACTATTTCTCTACTTTCGATTCATGTAAGGCATGCCAGCACCATGGCTAAAATTCGTACTATCAGCAGGGATGGTTTGAGCAGTAACTCTGAGATTAGATAATTGGAGGTTAATTTATCTGCCTGATGTTGAAGAAATGGAAAAAATTTAAAGAACAAGTAAATTTTAAGCCCAGATTTAATACTCTGAGGAATTAACTTGGAGTTGGTAGAAACCAGCCATAATTCAGCTATTTATTATTTTAATTTTGCACAACAGATCAATGGGAAAGAGTTGAAAAATTACATATTGGGTCTTCAACACATGCAAAGGATGTAATATTTGGAAAAATGTCAAAAGCATTCTAGTTCTTTGTTTTATTTCTCTAATGGGAGAATAGCCACATTTAAATCTATTAGCTACATTTTTATTTCACATTAAAGATCTAAGTGTGCAGGTGAAAATTTGAGGTTTTTTATATTATAAAGATCTGGAGTATTTTAATAAATATACATGTAGTAGATTTGAGTTTGAAAAAAAGGCCTAAAATTTTAGAACTAAGGTTAAAAATTTGGGGTATAAATGAGGCATGAATCACATTAAAGAATGTAGCAGCTCAAAACTCCATGTAGTACTTAAAATAAGGCATTAAATAAAAAATACATTATGCAGCAAAGGAAAAAGTAGATATTAGATTTTATACAATACCTAAAGAAAAAATCATAGTTACATATTTTGCCTCTTAAAAGGATTTTTTTAATTGATGACATACTTGATGTCTTACCAAGTTAAGTCCTAAGGGAATATACATGTTTACATTGTGAATTATTAGAATGCTCGAATTTACCAAATAATCTTTCAGTGATTTTAGGAGAAATTTCAAACTCCTTTTTACTATAATTAAATAAAACTCATGAATATTTATTAACTGATATATCTCACCTTCTTTGTTAGTCTATCAGCCTCTTTCTCAGCCAGTTGAGCAGCCAACTCCTTATTCACATATGCAGCCCGTAGCTGACGTTCTAAGTGTCTCAATTCTTCACTGTTTTCACGAATTCTCTGCCTGTAAACATAAAAAAGAGCCAACCAAACAATGTTCAACCTGAACATATTTCATTTCTTGTGAAAAATTCAGCACAGCATTATGGTTTCCACAAATATCAAAAACAGAGTGTGAACCAACGGGTGGAATGGGAGGAATTCCCTAGCTCATAAAACTTTTCCTGGCAAGCGATATTTTTCCCTGCCAAAGAAATTTTGATGTAGGTGTTCAAAGCAGATTGGCTAAATATTTCCTCTCCCCACTCAAAAGGAAGTTTGATTCACACACTGATCAAAACCCTATAATATTTGAGGAAACCATAATACTTTGTTCCACTTCTCAAGGTTAATGTGAAACTTTGTGGAACCTGAATATATTCAACAATGTGAGAGTATTAGGAAATATTTTTCTGAAAATAATGATCCAGAAAATTTCTTAAAAATAAAAATGCCAATACTGTATAAATAAAGTAAAATGTACTGTATAAATAAAGTACTGTAATAAATAAACCACAAAGAAAACCTAAGGAAATTTTTAACATGTTTTTTGATCTAAATGTTTTTTGATGATGAGGAAGTAATTGCCAAAATGAAAGACTGGCTGAATGGGGTGAAGTGGTGACAAAGAAGATAATCCCACAAATGCATCAAATAATGATTAATTGGAAAATTAGCTGGATTCCTTAACATAATGCCTGTAAGCTTAATGAATACAATAACATTTTAGAATTTTTCATGACCAATGTAACTTTACTTTCTGAACAAACTCCATATTCTGCATACTTCACTGGTGATCATTTTCAAAACTGTTAATATGTTCTACCTAACCAATATTAAAATCTGTTTTTTACCTCAGTTGCTCTTTGTATCATACCCACGAATATACACCATATGCTATTAAACCAAATGTAACTGTAAATATACCAAATGTATATAACTGTAAATAAACCAAAACTCTGCTAAAAATCTTTTAAGTTGAACGTAACCTCTGAAAAATGCCATCGTGCAGCCCAATTTATGTGTCGGATAAAAAATTTCATTTCTCATGTGACGAAGAACTTGTTGCAAGTGAAATTACAGTGAGTTGCCTCAGAGCTCAAAGCTCACTTTGATGAGTTGCTCACACTCTGGGTTTCTGGGAGTCGTTTTCGACCGGGGGGGTGATAGTGCGTGAGATTCTACAAATACTGTCATTCTTTTGAAGGAAGGTTCATTAACTGTAGTTCAATTGATGAAACATCGAAAAATCGTGATTAATTACAAGATAATTAAATTCACAAATACCAAATCACAAAAATTAAATTAACAAAATCGAAACAAAATATAAAATCACAAAAATTTTATTTACGAATACAAGATTCACAAAATTTAAACTCAAAAGATCCAAATCACGAAAATTAAATTCAAAATACTTAAAATTATAATTGTAAATCACAAAAGTTAAACTCAAAAGAATCTAATCACAAACATTAAATTCGCATTATCTAAGCTCAAAAGAAACAAATCACAAAATTTACTTACTGCGAACCAAGTCTATCGAGGAAACTATTAATGGATTCCGGCAAGTCATATAATAACAATGTATCATAAAGCCGCTGACTGAGACTTTCATAAAAAGATTCCTATTGAAAAAGCTGAACGAATATTATGATCATCTTAGCCTCTTTACATCTTTGGCATAGCATACTTAGTGGCAGAATAGAATTAATAATATTAATTCTATTCTCCTATATAATAATAATAGAATTAATAATAATTTCTATTCATGTATTCTTCAGTTTATGTATATCTAATGCCGGCATATAAAAATTTTCAGAAAAATGCCACAACCTTTTATAGGTATCCCTTATATATTTTTTCTTGTTAAGAATCACTTTCAAAGTGCGATTAAGCAAGATTAAGAAAGAGGAGAGCAAAGGCAGAGTCCTATAAGAAGAGAGAGTCATGAGCGAAGAGTGAGCTGTGAAGGAGTCATGTGTGCCTAGAGAGTCACGTGACACCAAATATGACTCATATTCCTCACATCTCAGTTTGCCGAGTCGCTCATTTGAACTGACTCGCTCACTTTTTGCCCATCACTACTTCGAAATCGAGGAACGTGCTTCTTTTCGGCAAGTTAAGCTTCGAATCTTGACTTGGGATAGTTGCTATTCTTGTTATATTCATGGGTAATAACACTGTGCAGGTAATATTATAATACATTTTTTTTTAATATTAAAGGTTGTGTGATTAGCTTATGACTGTGGTATCATATTTTAAATAATCTTCGACAGAAGAATGTACAGCAAGTTCCAAAGAAAACTTACCACCTAAGCCGCAACCCGCATAACAGGCAGTGAGTTTCCTGCAAGCGAGCCTTAAGAAGTGAGAGAGAGAGAGAGAGAGAGAGAGAGGGAAAACATGGAGGAGATAGTCTGTTTCTATCATGGCTCCACTTGCAGAGTTGAAATGGATTTATTTGCGTTATTGATATTGCAAAGATTTACTAGTATCCTTAGTTTGGTGGCATTGGCATAGCAGAATAGTATTATAATGATATGGATGTTGTAATGCAAGAATTCAGTTATTATAAAATGGTTATTACGAATCAGTATATACTCTAGCTTTGCTTCTCGCATAGAGGGAAACCTTGCACACGAGGTCCCGTTATTCCGAGGAAACCGAGGCAAACCCCCTTCCCATCATAAAATTTGAGTCTGAGGCGATAGGCACAAGCAGGACGAAGGAAATTTTCAAAAAATCTGCCTCTGAGCCGGTCTGAACTTATGTTTAGGACTGAGATGAGTGATCGATCGGTGATATAGAAAATATTCCTTCGTATTTAAAATGTATTGGCTATGAGAAAATTTTCATCTCTCCACATTTCATGACAAATTTGAAAAGCAAGATACAGGAGTGATTGGAAAAAGTGAATAAAGCAATGAATTCATGAGGACTTCAAGAGGGGGACTGTTTTGATAGACATAGGAAAGTGAGAAGTGGAGGCAACAGTAATACATACACTCACATGAATTTAACAACCGAAAGTGTAACAGGTATGTATGTTAATTCCAGATTTTTGGATAAATCACAATAGGTAGTGGCATTTCTTGCATTCCTAGTCGACCAATTGGTTACTTTGAGTAGGAGTAAAGAACTCTTTTAAAAGGGGTATTAATGTAAATGTAAATAAACTAGGTGTTAACGTGTTAACCTGCAATATGCAAGTATAGAAAACCCGGAATTTATATGCACTATGCAAATCAGTCTTAAGGTTCTGATTTGCCATACTAACTGTTGTTCCTTAACCAACTTAAACTGGATTCCTTGCAAGAAGTCCTGAAAGGTCGTCTACCTCAAACATAGAGTTGAATATTTTCATTCCCTAAGGGAATACCTGCGGCAAAGATTACAAATGGCAGATCCACCATTTTCCACTTTACTTGTGATCGGTCGCCGCCACCATACCCTAACCTTAGATACCTGCTCAGCAGGGGTGCGATCAGGAATCCTCATTAGCGCTTTCAAATTCGCTACCCCGGATACATACAACCATCCACAATATGCCGAAAAGGGAGTTTTTCTTCTCAGAGCGGAGTTCACCTTC
Organism: Pachydiplax longipennis; assembly: GCA_036926295.1. Lineage (NCBI taxonomy): Eukaryota > Metazoa > Arthropoda > Insecta > Odonata > Libellulidae > Pachydiplax > Pachydiplax longipennis. The sequence goes on along the minus strand of JAVFKF010000015.1, from coordinate 65,829,566 downwards.
ACCCATTGCCCGTTTTATGGTTCCTTTGAGAAAATAAACAATACCTTTCAATGGACAAAACATAAGAAAAAGAAAAAACAAAGGAATGAATAGGGGATACTCCTAGGGCCAGGGCAGAGGGAAGGAAAGTCCTCCTTTCTCTATGGAAGAATTAGTAAAACCTCAGACACGAATTTGTCAGAAACAGCCAAATCTCATCTCAAAATCATAATACTTCATGTGATCCCGTCATCATGAATGCCTGGTGGAAGTAAGAACAGAATGGCATGTTGATGCATATATTCTGAAATACCTAATGTTCAATTAATTGTCGTATCAAGCAAATTTTATACTTCTCTGTATTGCAGAATTTGCACCACGGGGCAAGAATGAAATTTAGCATCAGATAAAAGTTGGGACAGCATAATACTTAATTTAATTAAAGGGATAGTTTTTCTGGGACTGGCAATGAACAATATTTTCGGAATAGTGTTATGTGATGCTGGTGTTAATTTCGTCGTAAATTAATTTTTTATTCGATACGTGAAAAAATTTCAGGCCGGAATTAGGAGATCCGAATTTCATTCATTTTTTAATACTATGCTGCTGATATAGTAAAAAGTAACACTAAATTTAAACTACTTTTCGTGCTAATAAAGACTGTACAAATACGTTCAACGCCTTTCACAACGGTTTAAAAAGGCGCCGTCTGAATGCTGCTCCTTCCGAGAGCCAATAGAATGCGTGGAAAACTCAAAATGACTCGCTCTCACCGAGCTTCACGTCTGTTATGCGGGTTGCGGCTTAGGTGGTAAGTTTTCTTTGGAACTAGCTGTACAATAGTAAACGGCATGCCGTCGGATGAGGCATTAGGCAACCGCCGAGGACTTCTTATAAGACGGTTTTAGAATCATCGGACGATATACTAATGCTGGCTGGAGTACCGGTTGATTCTCAGCGCGGAAAAAGAAGTATGCAGTAATTTTTCTATGATATTTTTGAATGAGGTAATCTAGCATCTCTAACATTACTTTGATTCAATAGGACAGTTCTGTATTTCCCTGAGTTCCAGCATAAATAGAACCTGCAAAGGATTTAAATGAATATTATATGCACTTTTGGGGATACTTGGCCTCGTCTGGGGTCGAACCAAAGATTAAATACATACATTTAAAAAAGCAAGTCATCGACTTTCAATAAAGTTAAAATTTTAAAGATTTAAACAAATGCTTCTTGAGTTGTAAGCAAACATAGACAGCCAAACTCAGACAGAAACAAATATTATAATATAGAATACCTGAATGCTTCTTGATTTCCCATTGGGAAGCAAAATTTGATGAATAATATTCTAATTGCGACTTTTTTGATTCTTTCGAAACAAAAGATAGCCAGTGTGAAAACTGAGATGTTGAATTACGTTATTGTTTTCTCGAAATGATACATGGTATTAGGGAAGTATTTCATACACCCCCTGCCACATCATGAAAGGCGGCACGCATGATACATATGTAAATTCATACTTTCTCGACGCAATGCAAACTTATCAGCTTTATGAATTTGAGATAACGTTCGCAAAGGCGAGCTGATTAAGAAACTTCCCCAAAATGTTCCTACGTTGTTCCCCGCGAATCGACACTAAATTGTTCGTAACAACAACTGCTAAAATTTCAGACTATTGCCTCCCATTCATATATTCTATCATTAATTCCAACCATTATTTCATACGCACCTAAACTCCCCCTGTATTGTTATGGGAAAACGGATGTGTTCGGCTTCAAAAATCGCATCTGCCGTAGAGGGACCGGTTGTTTATTTCCTCAAAATTTCACAAAATTTTCGTGTATTTTGTCAATATCCTCACTATTTTGATATGATGACGATTTTTCTCGACCAAAGTAAAATTTTTTGTTCAATTTTCCATCTTTTAGCGATTTTCTCGTTTACATATGACTTTTCCTTCTAATTAAATTTTGCAAAAGAAATAAAGCGTACAACCTATAAAATCGAAGTTTACATGTATTCTTTACGGAAATAATCCAAGATAAGGGTTCGAATCCAACAGCGAAAAACAATGCGACAATTCATGGTCTTAGAGAGGGTCGAATTTGCGTAGGTCGGGGAATAATTTTGCATATTAATACATTAAATAATGTGTAATTGAGATCAAGAACTAATGCTAGTCCTAGAAGAAAATGTTTTTAAATAGTTCTTTGAACATTGATACAATATTTAACGAAATTAATACATTTAAATAAATAAATGATTAGAGCACAAATATAGCTCATAGTTCATTGGTAGTTTATGAAGACAATACCAACCATATAATTAGTGCCCCAAACATCAACACCTTCGACACAGTGGCAAATAAAGCATTATCCAGATGACTGGATACAAAGGAAGAACCTTGAGCTGAAAATTGAAAAGACACACCATACTATTTCACCTATATCAGAAACAAACTGAGTATCAAACTCTTTCTCTAAATAACAAGCAAATATTAAACTGCAATATCACAAAATTCCTTGGTGTAACAGTAACAGAAACAATTACAGAAACCCTGGATTAGTGTGCTCATATTGACAGCTAGGTAACAAAACGTAATCCAGTTATAATCATATTAAAGAATAGTCGGTTTTATCTACTGATACAATGCTTTTAATTTATTATGTTTACTTTTTATCCCGAGTCAAAAATGGCATCATTTTTTGGGGTTACGTCACCTCATCTAAATCGAATTTTTAAATTACAACAAAGGGCAATTAAAGCTATTGGAGGATTAAAAAATTTACCTCTTCTAAAAATATTTCATAGAATACAAAGCACTTACCCTTCCATCTACTTATTAAGTTACTCTCCCAGAAAAACTCTCTTTATTTGTCTACACAACTTTTCTATATTTGTCACAAATAATTAATTAATTTGTCAATTTTCCTTTATTTGTAAAAAATAAGAAATAGTTGCACAGGGAAGTTAAAGAACACATTAAAAATTAATTATGTAATGAAGATGAGGTACCTGAGCTATTTTGTCTTTTAATAAAGTCCACTCACCTCTTTTTTGATGGCTTTTTGTAGATAATATGTGAATTATCTACAGAAGAATAGAGCATTACTTTTTTACAATAGGATCAATATATTCCCTTGTGAACAGTTCTATTCATAATAAATGTTAAGTCAGGAATGTATACAGAGTTCATATATAGAGGAGAGATTTAACCCCTTTCAGAAGATTAAAGGCACTCAATCTTTTAACTTAATCAAACTGGAAAATTTGTGTAATTAACATTAACAATGTACAATTAAATACAAGCCACTATATCTATTAAAGACATAGTGGCTTGTATTCATGATGGACAATGGAGGATTGCGGAAGTAGATATTATTGAACATCAAATCCAAGATGTGCCTGTTATCATCCACCAGGACCTCATTTCAAAAACATGGAAAAGACCAAGTTTGGATACCAATTAAAAATATCTTGAAGCTCACTCCTCTAGAATTTACCAGTAACTGGGCAAACTTTTAACATAATACCTACATTTTAAGAAGAAATTTCACGGATTTTGAATGAACATTTAAGTAAAAACTTGGCTGATTAGAGATGAGAAGGAATGTTGCCAGTTTATTTATTTATTACTTTTTTATTTAATGTTAGGTATTCTTAGAATTCAACGAGACAATCCAAAACATTTTAAATCCTGTTGATTTGGTATTTTGAAATTTTACCTTCTATAATCATTATATATACTATTAAAACAATGCAACCTTTAGTTTATTTGAAATCCTGTATTACAATAGTTTAAATTTGATAGGATGTATTTAAATAATAAAATTACCATGCATACATTTATAAGGCAGTAGGAACAAAGGCAAAAATGTCATATTTTATGCTCAAATTGAAAATTTTTTTACTATGTTGCAATTGAACTTCAAAGTTGAAATTTATATTTGAAGTTTCACATGATAAAGACCTTCAATGTGTGCAACTTTCATATTTTTATCTGGTCCCACAACCAAGATATTGCAAGTGAAAATTTGAGAAAAAATTTAAAATGTTTTTTTAAAAAAGAATATTTTTTAAATGGTAAACTTGCAAACATTGGTACTTACTGAAAAGTAACTATACCATATAATGTAACAGCCCAAAAATATTAAGGTTGAGAAATTTTTCCTTTGAAAAGTTTCTCATCAAAAGTTAATTTTAGAAAGCTGATGTTTACTTTTCCACATATTGTTTTATTTGCAAACTACCTAGTCTGTGCGAACCTGATGATGGTTATACACCGAAACCGGTAGTTTGCAAATAAAACAATATGTGGAAAATTAAACATCAGCTTTCTACTAGTTATTTCCACCACATCACGGCCGAGACTATTGAGTATAAAAGTTAATTTTTGACCAATAATTTTAGGAGTGTTAAAAAATGTTTAAGAAATACATCTAGCTAGGTAATTATGGTTTTACTCCATAGGCCAGAGTGTACTGAAATCAATGCAGCTTATATGAAATGTCAAATTTCTTGAAATTTCTGTTAAGCTGTGAGGTTTCGAAGCGTCGGCGATTTGAAGAGCGAAACGGGTTACACTTTGATATTAAAGTCAAAAACTAAAGTTCTATTCAATATATCGCATCGAAACAAACTCCAAACGAAAATTACAACATTTATCTCGATTTCTCTCGAGACAAGTTCTTCCTCACGTGAGACACCAAAAAGTTTTAGGCGACGTATAAATTGGACTGCACAAGGAATTTTTTTGAGTTACGCTCCAACTAAATAATTTTTTACTAAGATTTGGTTACTCTAAAATTAATCTCATGTAACTTTTATGCGTTCATATCATACAATGAGCAATGGAAGAAAAAATCAGCACTTTATGTTGGCCTGTAAGGAAGTAATGGCAGTTTCAAAAATATTCACGGGTGAAAACTCGGCAATTCATTCGATTTTCGCTTTTAACTTAGTTGTTTATGCTGTAAATGCATAAAATTTTCACTGTTGTGTTGATAGAGTTATTTTCATTCAAATTTCATCAGAACTTAACTTTGAATCGGTCAATGTAAACTACGAATCTTATTTATATCCGTCCGAATCCGTAGCTCCGCGTAAAAGGGACCCGGCGCGCGAGGCTTTACCTTTCTCCCATAAGACAATACTGACTGGAAGCTTGAAAGGGAGATAGTTAATCACCAATCATATTTGCAGCTAAGAAGATATCTCAATTATTATCAATTATACCCATAAATAAGAAATCTTAATCCAGTTTAACTCCAAATGTGTAATCAAGCTAAAAATATATAAAATCCAATGTTTCTTAAAGATTACAAATTCAGCACCTGAGGCATATTCTCTAGCAGTTGCTTATATAAAATTCAACTGTAGTAATTTAGAAAAAGTAATTTCACCAACCTCATTTTTAATTCCACATATTCTTTCCTTCCAATCTTTTCCATTTCCTCTTTTCTTTGCATTTCTTGTCTCATCTGATTTTCATAAATCTGCCGATTCTCCAACGACTGTAAAATTATAAATGGATTTCATAATGGGTCTCATTCACATTCCTTGATAGATAAGAATCCTTATGAATATAAATGCAGAAATATTTAGGATTTGAATTAGCGAAGACCGGCCTACCAGATAGTTTAGTTGTTATAATACCTGCACATAAAGGCCTGGATTCAATTCTCAGTCATGTCAATATTTCTTGCTTCTGTTACTTCATGGGTTTTTAAGCCACAATAAAATAGCTGTGAAGTTACTTCCTTATCCTTATTCCATTAATCTAAGTAGTTTCAATGTGCTTACTCCAATTTCGATTCTTGAACACTGTCTAAAGAACCTAATGTGAATCGAGAGCTAACTATACCAAATTAATTGGTAAAAACACACTTTGCGGTATTCGCAGCGTTGGTTATTAAAACACGACGTTTCGCTGAACCTATCGTCAGCTTCTTCAGGTGGAAGTGAGATTCTCTTCCTTAGCGTCCACTATATATCTGCGTCCTCCCCACTCCTTCTCTCATTTGACTCGACGTCCGTTGTGTTATCAGCCATCGCTGAGCATGCTTGGTCCGAACCGGGCCACCGCATAGACATTGATAACACCAAAGTAATCTGCAAGGAAATAAAATATTTTCCATGACTAATAAGAGAATCTGTCGAGATCGCCAAGAGGCCGAATAATTTTAACCGGGACGACGGATATCAATTATCCAATACATGGAAACGACTTCTGGGAAAACCCACAACGGACGTTGAGTCAAATGAGAGAAGGAGTGGGGAGGACGCAGATATATAGTGGACGCTAAGGAAGAGAATCTCACTGACCGCACTAAAATTGCCTAATTGGGCAAATAGTGCAACAACGATTATTGTCCGACCTAACGCAAAAAAAAGAGAATCTCACTTCCACCTGAAGAAGCTGACGACAGGTTCAGCGAAACGTCGTGTTTTAATAACCAACGCTGCGAATACCGCAAAGTGTGTTTTTACCAATAGAACCTATACGCAGCGATAGCCTGAGAATTAAGTATACCAGTTATTAAGTAAATAATTAAAATGCGCATTCAAAACAAAAAATATATTTTAAAAAGTGGTAAACATGGTCATGGTCATAAAATTAAACCAATATACATAATAAATCTAATTCAACCACTCAGAAAACCATAGGACAATATTCAGCATTTTCCTTACATCTGAAATGTAAATAATACATGGAATTACAGACAGTAAAATCCATTTAAAATGCTCCTGCTTATACACAGTTTTCTGTCAATCATGGTAAAAATACACCATGAAGGAGACTGATTCTTTTACATTCATTTTAATGATAAACTATCAATGATAAAGAGGATAGAACACATACAGTAGGCACACTCTCAAGGAATCACTTTTAAAATAATGAAATGAGGTTTGGAATTCAAGGAGGTAATTCCAAGCATTTCAGCCTTTGCCAAAGTCATTGCAATCTTATTCCAATTGTGATGGTTCAGGAATTGCTCAAGAGCAAATAATACGAAAAAATAATTTTAAACTATAAGTGCAAGAGTTAGAAAAACAGCAGTAGATCAAATGTATCAGAAGACAAACGACTGAATTAAAAGATGTAGCATAAACAGTTTTTGAACATTCAAGTAGTAGTCTTCTGTACAAAGTAATGAAAAGAGAACATAAGAGAGAATGGTAATATAAGTGAATGAAGCAGTTCAGGGTGCCTGTAAATGTGAAAGAAACAGAAAGCGAAAATTGGAGCAGTAGCTAACTTTTCCTTGTCCGATTACATCGAAACTGATAACACAAAATGTAGATATGAGGCTGACAGAAAATACTTTAGCCTTAAACAAAAGGTTGTATAATTTCATTCTAGATAGATTCTATCAGAAACTAATATTGTTAGGTAATACGGTATTTTTCATTTTACATCCAAACGAAAATATTTTGATTATTACGACCCCATATTTCGATTAATTGAGGCTTCTTTTTCCGAGAAAATTTAATTAACCGGGTCGCAAAATGATAAAACTAGGTTTCGACCTCTCTTTTTGCTTCCTCTTCTTCTGCTTCTTGGTGTTCTCCTGCCAGACGACGTGAGAGGCGTCGGAATTCTGCTTTTTTCTCCAAAAATATTTGATCTGAAACTGCTTTTTCCTGCGAACGAAGCCTTAACAACTCCCGTTCGTAAATTTCTCGCTCCAGCTCTTTCCTCTTGCTCTGAAAAGAAATGAAAATCAAAGCGATAGAATGATAATCAGGTTTCAAATTGTAACAACAAGGGATTCCTTAAGAATATAATGAAAATCGTTCCGAAAATAACCATTCCTTCGAATTGAAAATGAAAATTTCTATCAAAAATTACAAAAAAATAAAATGTTCAATAGATAAGAATTGAAAATTAAAATACATTTAAAGTTAACTATATAATCGGAGCAAGAGAAAAATCAAAACAAAATATCGTAACAGAATGAAAAGCAAAATCCAAAAATGAAATACCATTATCTTGGATTCTTCAGTACATTAAACAGGAAATATTCTTCGTAGCTTTTGAGACATACATAACGAAGATAAAGATACCATACAATAGGAGGTATCACACTAGTAAGTGTACGTTTTGCATATCAAATATGATTTTGTAGTAACTATCCACTATATCCATGGACAGCAAGTAATTACCCCAAAATGTTCAAAATAAATAAAAGAGTTGAAAGTTGGAAAGCGCAATCAAAACATATCCCAGAGGTCTAGGGGAACAGACACACAAGTCTTTTGTTTTATCTGGTCGTTACCCAAGGATAGTTCAGATGGCAGCACTAGAGCATTCATTTTTAATCTCGTTGAGTGGCAGCCATGGCCGTGGATTCTCAAACTATTTTACATTGGCACCAGTGTTTCTCCCTCACGGTTGGAGATTCCCGGCAGTATTTTGAAGTGATAATAGTAATCTCTTCTGGTTCTGTGCTTCTGTGTGCGCTTTCGTCCGGAGACAAAATGTCGGAATCAAAGGATAAGTTATCCGGCAATTTGCTGCGTGATCGGGTGTAACATTAGTGTAACTTATACGAAAAGAGTGATATTTCGTTCTCCGTGTAATTCTGAATTGTAAGTAAATGCGTACATCCTTGTTGCTTGAAACAGTGAATGGTGCGCGTAGGAATCCTGACTGCGTAGTTGAGTATGGGTCGTTTAATGTGTCTCTGCTTTTAATTGAAGGTATTGATTTATTTGATGATTACGAAATTGAATTTTAATTTATAATGTAGTTCCTCACGAATCATGTTTGTCGTACAATTTTACCTGTGAGAAATGAATTGGAAGGTGGCGTCGATTTCGTCTTAACAGGCTCGAATTCCCAGAAAGGATTACTACCAGGATTCAACAAACGAATTGTAATCTCACCTAAAGGTAGATACTTGCTATTTTCCGCAACACCGATGAACACAACATTTTCTGAGGATGTTCAAGGTAACTTAAATTCGTCACGAGTTAAGATGCAATTCTGTGCAGACCAGTGGTATTTCGACCCTATGGTTGATATCCACTAAAATCTTATTGCATTAAGTAGATAATGTTTCTGAATGTTTTCGATCAAACTTAGTTTGGTTACAGCATTTCTTAGCAACTTCCAATTAACAGCGAATCCCTTAGCTTCAAGGCCATTTCCGCCTCCTTGCCTCAAATTTTTATGGCAATTGCTTTCGGGAACATCCTGCAATTGGCACGCGCGGGTCGTCAAACGCGTGCCTTCCCTATTCAGAGGGACGACGGGCGAAGGGTCGGCAAATTCCTCTATCTTAAAGCATTCATTTTTAATACTGAACTTTAATTTATTTATTTAATGATTTTCTCAGTGAATCTTAGATCTTACTTTTAATTTAACTACTCGTTTTACTTATCTGTACCATGTTCAGATTTCAGTCGTATTTATTTATGAAAACCTTTTACCAGTGTCATTGTATTTCATATATGTATTAAAAGTATGTATGCCAATAAAATTTTGTAATTACAGCATATTTTTTTGCTTATTATTTGTCTTTTACTCTTCTTTCAGTCAACTACCGAATGAAGGCGATCTCAATGCAACTTAAGTTTTCAGTGCGTCGGGAGAGCGCCATCAGCAACACCTAGCGGCTGTCCGTGGGTAACTGTGATACAAATCTCTCCATGGGCCAGGGATAGAACTTGCACCTCCCTGCAGAGGCCCAGTTGCCTGTAATTCCTTTGTTTTTATCTCTTTTATGTTGGCACTTGTGTTGCACCCATGGTGATATCGTCCGGATATAAAATGAATTCCTTAAATCTTTTTCGGCGATCTCTTTATCTAAGAAAAGCCTTGCATTTATATCCATCAAATAAGCCTTCAAATGTTGGATATTGTATTCGCAGCATATCTACATCTGACAAGACGGGAGAGACAGCTACTGTGAAACAGGAATCCATTTCTGAAACGACTGTCGCCAAGAAGGTATTGTAATTCTTCTAAGAAGTTTGTATTCAAATTAAATTTTTCATCGTCCCGTAGGGTCGAAGTTTCATAATTTTCAGCTTATTAACTTCTCAATGTATTATCGGATTGCTCACATTCTTTTGATATAGAGGTAAACCTATTTGCATCCCAAGGTAACTTACATATTCCTTTATTTCCTCTTTGCTTCTAGAATTGGATGTCATTTGGTTATGATACTAAAGATCAGGAAATAGATTCTACCGCAGCTCATGCAACCATGTTCGTCTCTGTAACACTCTGCCTTGTGGTTGGAGGCTTTTACTTTGCGTACGCGCCAGATTACCAGTGAGTCCATCATGAATTCAGTCATAATTCATCCTTATTAACATATAACACTTAAGTGAACAATATTTTTTAACAGATTGAGGGACTGGTCTCAAAGAGAGGCTTATTTGGAGCTACGCCGCCGAGAACAAAATGGATTACCTTTAATTGATCCTAACTACATTGATGCAAATAAAATGGAACTGCCATCAGACGAAGAGCTTGGAGATACAGAAATCATTATTTAAATAAGAAATAGGTGCATTGTGTTAGTTCCGTGTAAATATAGTTATCAAGTTTCTCAACCACAGGACATTAAATCAAATTGTTTGTACGATAATGCTTGGAGGAATTAAAGTATTGTAAATTTGTAATCATTTTTTATTCTTACCTAAACCAGGATTGTAAAACAGAGATCTGTCTATTTTTTATTTAAAATTTGGATGGAAGTTAGTATGTATTCTAAAAATTGGGCATTATATGGTCCCTACTTTATTCTTACAACTATCGTTTGATTTTTATCCACGTAAGCACATTTTTTATCCATATAAGCAAATTTTATCCCTTTTATGTTTAGTCTGTGTAACACACTTTCATCTGTAAGAGGATTGAGAGAAGCATCTTTTGTTCATCTTTTCTTCTCTCTTATTCATGACCAAAATAGTATGAAAGCTACTTGGATCTGGCTGTTGCATGATTTGTTACAGATGCTACTCAGTAATTACTACAACAAGGGTGATTTATAGCGTTTAATTAATGGAATGTATGTGGTTTTTTCCACAACAGCAGCCTGGCCCAGTAAGGTAAGCAAGAGCAAATTTACTTACTCATTTTGCTTGGTATAACTAATTCCCTCTACATTGCCAGTGTTTGAGCATCCTCACAATCTTGGGGTTGGTAGCTAAACTCATTATATTTCAGTTTTTATTCTCAAGTTATTAACATTCTTGTTTCGATCTTATCTTATTTATAATGCTGCTATAAAAGGGATCGGTCAACCATGTTAGTATTGAAAAGGCAAGTCACAGAAATAGGTTAAACATATACTTCCTCTCAGAATGCAAAAATTAGTATCTAGGAATAAAAAAATCTTTTCAGTTTTGCAGAATATATATTTATTTTGACTGGTTTCATCTTAGATAAAAAATTGTAGGTGAAATTTGTCGTATAAACATATAATCTGTTTACAGAAATTATTTTCTTCCTGGATATGATATCTTTCCAGAAAGTTGAGCTTGATCACAGTAGATGTAAAAAGAACGAATCTTTTAGATAAGTGATGTGAATGTTAAGTGATTTTTACTTGTATGATTTTGTGACATTGCTTGCTTGAATTTAATTCTAATTGTGTTATAAAAATGTATACAAATTTTGCTCTCATAATATAAGTTACCCCTATTGATGAGAAATTATGTGAAGAAAGGAAAAAACTTTCAAATCTGTACTCCAATATACTTTATTCTGTAATCATGGTTTCAACACTTCATATTTCCATCCAACAGCATTTTTTTCCTTAGATATATAGCAAAAGGGAAGAAAGTATAGTTGTATTATTCCTTTTACAATGCTGATTGAAAGTATTGAAACTATGGTTGCAGAATGAAATGGTACATTATGGACTCTATTTTTCTTTCTTCATGTTGTGTGATCATACCAAAAAATGGTGCCTGAAGTAATTGAGAAATTATGTTTTAGACAAACTATTTGGTGTAATTCAATCTTGTCTACTCTATAGTCTACTATAAACTACTTGTACTAATACTAGAAAATAATTGCATTAGAGGGCAAGAATTATCATAAAAGTCACTGAAATTAATCAAGATTTAATTTTTTTTCTTAATTTTATCTACAGTAACAGTATCATCACAAGAAATCTGCCAATCTTCTCCAAATTCAATTTCTGCAGTAATATGGTTGAACAGGAAATTATTTATTGAAAAAAAACGCTGCAGTTTGGTCTTTGGACCAGGTGGCAACAGTGGAGGGGAAGAAAGGAATTACAGTGACATGACTATCTGGAATTCGCCCTTAGGCGGGAGGAAAAACCCTCCAAACCTCCCGCAGACAGTATAAATAAACACAGTATACAGTACAGAAGTACAGTCAGTATATACAGAAGACATATCACACAAAGTATACACACAGTATATTTTACATATCCAGAATAAAATGCTAGGGGACACCAACAATGCTGTACATTATACATAGTGATATTCATGAAGGCAGGGAGTTAGTTAGATTAGAAAATGAGTAGTTTAGATTAAAGAATTAGAAGATTACAGAAAGAGTAAGAAATATAGATACAAGCAAAACTTTATAAGCATTTCGGCTTCTTTTTAAAAATTTTTGTGTTTCTTGGCATAGGAGTGAGAAGTTCTCCAGGTAATGCATTCCATTCCCTTATACCTCTATTAATAAATGAATACTTCACTACATCGGATTTCTGTTCATGTATATTATAATTATATATTAATGTAATTATAAATAATATTTTAGTTATACCCAAGTTTTTAGTTTTAAATACCCGAGGGAAATCTGTCTAGTGAACAAGAAATACTTGCATTGGCTTACCACTGAAATGCCTCTTTCTAAAGGGAAAATAAATATCAGAAATGCTGTATTTTCACAACTCAAGCAAAGATTCTTTAAGGTGACTGCACCTTTAACTTTTTATTTTGAGTTTGATACTATCCAAAGATGATCAAATGACACTGTTTAACATTCACAATTAATAGTTTTTTCAAGTAATTTGTCTAGTATCTATAGTAATTTGTCTAGTATCTATAGTAATTTGCTTGATAAAATCTCTCCCATAAGTTGTTGTTTTATTAAATTTCTATTTAGTTGTTTATTTTTGGTGACTTTATTTGTGAATTTATAATAAAATAAATATGAACGTATTGAAATTAAATGAATTTTTGCAGAGGATTTATTAACTAATCATAAAGAATAAGACTTACTGGGAATATTTCCTTATTAAAATTATGCCACCCCAAGCAATGCTCAATTCACCAGTATGTTCTGCCCTGAGAATTATCCATTCAAGGAAGTCAGTTCAGCCATCTGCAGCTTATTAACTGCCCAGCAATAGTGGTAAGCCAGTGTAAAAGATGATAGAAATTCTCTAAGATATTTTCAGGTAGGTTACAATGCCTTCTTTAAATCGTGTCCCAATTAACACTTATTGTCATTTACTCCAAATAAATGGAATCAGTCCAACTTTCTGATGCCTTTTAGAGTGGAAGTTCTTCCTTTAAAATTCCTTCAATGAACATGTACTGTTAAAAAAATAGTAAATTTCTCTCCTTACAATACTTACTGTTGCTATAATTTCATGAGTTTATTTTCCTCGGTTATAATCATGTTTCTTCATCTAATCTCATCTCACTGAAATTAGGTCCCTTGTCTTCTTCACATCACTTGGTGTCCAATGAAAAAACTACCAGTATCCAAGAATTATCACTTCTTTTTGCCAGATGGCCTGCTCACAACCATTTCAATCATATCATGTTATGAATGATGTCTCACTCCAGTCAATATTCCCTGTCCATTATTCAATTTTCTGTCATTTCTTGTGATTCCTTATATTAAGCATTCCATACTTCTTTGCACTGTCTGCAGTTGCTGGATTATTGCTACAAATTAACTCCTAAGTTCCACCTCCATATATGAAGACTAGTAAAATTCATTGGTTGAAGATCTTACATATACCCTTGCATTTCTACTCTACTTCTTGACAAAGCTAAGTAATGTTGCTAATATAAATAGGTAAAAAATAAAGTAAAAATCCGAGGGCATATGTAATGTCCTCTAACTATTTATATTAGAAACATTACTTAGCTTTGTCATTGCCTCACATCATGCCCCTGCATCATGATCGTCCCATTAGGGATCACCTAAGGATTCAATCCCTAATCTAAATCACAAATTCAGTTACCTTGGGTTGGACAGTGATTGGGTTTCATATCCTACCCGGAGCAACTGTTGTGTGGATGGCTTCAATAACTCCTATCGGTTCTTAAGGGGATCAGGGCGGATGAGTACGAATCTGTTTGCGGGTCCCACGTGTCATACCGCCCTGAAGTGGGAAAGGACGCCAAGCTAGCGGTGAAGTAGTCTCAAGAAGTCCGGGCCGCGATAAGGGTTTACCATATAAACCCCGCGATCGGAGGGCTCGGGGGCAGTCAGTGATTGCACGTCGGGACGATCTCCAAATTCTGGGCCTTCTTCAGTCGGCCGAGGTCCACCAGAGACCGCAGTTTGGGTATCCCCGCCGTGCATCGCTTTCGGTGGATCGGGAGTCAACGCCATCAGGGGGTGCACGCCGGGACCAGTATCCAATCTCTGGGCCTTCTTCAGTTGGCCGAGGTCCACCAGAGACCGCAGTTTGGATACCCCCGCCGTGCACTGCTCTCGGAGGGTCGGGGGGTCGAAGCCACCACCAGCTATTCAAAGGGCCACCGGGAATTAGGACTCGCGGACAGGGGAATGGCTAATATAATAAAATTTGTGTTATGCCCTTTCAATCGGTTAATTTAAATTCCCACAAAGCTCCCTAATGTCGTCGCGACATTATTTTGGTGTCAGGTGTGGGGTCATGCCGTTTCGTCGTGAAAGCGATTCGGCGTGCATGCCGCCATCACGTAAGTGTTGGCTTTTGTAATTTTTAAAAGGGGTTATAAGGAATAAAGATCAGGCCCCCATGAAGCAAACCCCGTATAATGTGAAAAGTGCAGGAGTCGGCGTAAGCTCCTTGGAGGAGGACGACTTCCCGACGCCGATAACGGAGGAAACCAAGAGGGCTTCTGCTATCGACTCGCAAGCTGTAATCCCCGGTAGTGGAAGCTGGGAGTCTTTCACAAGTGGAGTTAAGAGCAAGGATAGTTCCGACGAAGCTCATCGAGAGAGAAAACAAGGGGCTTCTCGAAATTTAAATCCTTTTTGGGATAAGTATGAATACGATGGCGCTTTTAATTATAAGAATGAGGACGAATTATCCACCCAGGGCTTAAACCCATTTTTGGACGAGGAGAAAATTTATTTTAGAATTATGATTTAATTGCTTGTTATTTTTTCTTATTGTCGTGTGTTTTGTGCATTGTGATTTAATTGCTTCATTATTTTTTTTGTCGTGGGTTGTATGTTCCAATTATTAGGGTTAGTAGTATTTTATTTTTGAGGAGGCTTAACCTCTATAGGATATTTTGGTTTTATGTTTAATTTATAGGATATTGTGATGTTCTCCATTAGGCTTAATGTCGGAAATATTTGTGATGAGAAATATAGCGTAGGCTTCATTATGAATAGTGATATAATTAAGTTTAGTTAGAATTTCCGTTAATTTTTTGAGCCTTGGGTTTCTTTTTTTTCGTAATATAATGGCTTCCGGAAATTTGAATCCTTTTTTGTACTTTGGTGAGGATTCAGCCGCTGCGAATGAGGCTAGCGAAGATAAGTCCACCAGCTCGTGTGGTGACTTCTTCGAATCAAATACTACCGCTCCTTCCATCGGTATGGGGGAATTAATTAAGTTGATTCCATGTTTTGGTGGTAGAGATAATGTTTCTATTGAGAGATTTCTTGAATGTATCGAATTAGCTGGTTCTTTAGGTGGTTGGACAGAACATCAAGCACTGTGCGTAGCACGATTAAGATTAAGAGGCTCCGCGGCGGAGTACGTGCTATTCAATCCGCATATTTTGGAATCATTCGCGAAATTTTCTAAGTATATTAAGTTAAGGTTTAGTCCCCAAGTATCCTTAGTTGTGCTTGAGAGAATGTTTGTTGATTGTGTGCAAGGAGCACAGGAAACCGTACTCGAATATTCAACGAGAATTCGGAAAATAGCTGTTAAGCTCCAAGAGGCGTACCACGAGTTTATGCCGGATAAAGTAGGTTTTATAATGGAAAATCGAATTTTTTCGCAATTTTGTGTAGGACTGAGAGAGGAAATCGGTCGTTTTGTCTTGGCGAGAAACCCGCAAAGTATTCTAGAAGCGGAAGAATTTGCTTTAATAGAGGAAGCAAACGTAAGAAATTATAATGGGAGAAACGAGGGCATTAAGAAAGGAAGCTCGCTGATTGATCCCACATGCTTTATGGGTTCAAATCAGTATATTGCGCAAGTAAATATTGTTAAGCCCAAGTCCTGTAAGTCTAGCTTTTCGAAAACAGAAAATTCTAGAAAGGGCTATCACGGCAGCGGTGCAAAATATGTCGTCCAAAGCAGCACTGTTGATACAAAATGCTGTTTTAATTGTGGGAAAATGGGACATTTGCAGAGGGATTGCAAAATGTTGTTACGAAGGACTCGCGGAAAAGGAATTCGCAAGCCCTTTCGCTGCCCCGCTGAAGAGACGAATCACTGTATGAAAAGGAAGGGAAAAGTTGTTCCCGAATCCAGAGATTGGAAAAGCCGACTCGCAAGGAGCAGTGCATCATCGTCTCAAGGAGGATCAATCGGAGAAGACCAATGTCGCAGAGAGAAGATTATCGTCCGGAATCATGCGAAGGTGCAGAACTCGACGGTCATCCCTACCGTGGACGCGAGGAAGAAGATCAGCGTGGAGGAGGTACGCGAAAGGGACTCAACGAGGCCTACGCCGGCGAAGACGTCTGGATCTACAAAGTCGCGGTTACCCATGCCGAATATTCCGCGGACCCGAGAGGGAGGATTCGCGGGGAGGAGAATTGGAGTAAATATGGTGAATATAGTGGGCGATTTGGAAGAAAGGAAGAAGGCGAGGCCTTCAGTACGCTCCGCGGGTGACTCGAAGGGAACGCGCGCGTCACCCAACGCTCCCACATCCAAAGATTCCGCTGTTGCTGCACCAGAGACTTCGCACAGCAGGGGGAAGAATGCAGACCGCGCTCTTAGGAAGGTGATAACAAGATCCAACCTAAGGAACGCTGAGAGAGACGGTGATGAGGAGTCGGACGGCGCCAACAAGAGGGCTTCGTCCATCGGCGATCTGAGAAGATTAGCGGCCAAAGAGAAAGAATTTCTATACGCGTGCTGCAAGCCGATAACTTTCGTGGTACTTCTTGTTCTTCAAGCACTGAAGTGGGTTTGTGTCAGTGGGAAAGAAGGAGTACAGCAGCAATGTCGGAGAGATCATTACGCGGCGGCAGAGAATGCTGAAAGAGATCATCCCAGAGGGCGTGAGGCAGCCAAAGAGTGCGAGCGTTGCAGTCGTCGCGGGACGCGAAAAATTTTGAGAAGTTTCTCTGAGAAGAAAGTGAACTCTCAGGGAGAAGGAATGATACAGCAAGTGTCACGTGAGGGTCCTGCATGTACGTGATATGCAGATGAACATTAAGCCAAGCGATATAGTACTGTTGGGTTGATTTTAGTGCTAGTAATTATGTTCATTAGTGAATTATATGTGGTTAAAATTCGCAAGTGGAATGAACAATGTATTCAGGATTGAAGGACCCAAGGACGAGGAACGGACCACCGATCGCGGAAAATCCGCGGGGCGCGGACGACGTCGAGGGACTCGCCGCGTATCCTTCCGAACCTCGGGATAAGAGGGCGTCGACGAAGAATAAGAAATGGATAAACCAGGAAGAGAAAGGGGGCGCCGAACATGAGTTACCCGATTACAATGGCGATGTGGGAAAGCGGTCCGCAGTTCCCTCCGGTGCAAGGAATATGGGTATGCCGGAGAGGAGAAGGCGAGAATTAGGAGGGGTAGAGGAGAACACGTGTCCCCCAAATAGGTTAAAATAGGGTGAAATAGTGTAATAGTGGTAGTGTAATATTTTTCATTCCCAAGTTTTTCACAAAAAAAAACATGAATATTGGTGGACAATTTTGAAAGTGACAAGGTGCCTCTAACTTAACAATTAAGCTGGTGATTAGTTTTTAATTTGCTATGGTACTTCAGGAGAAACATGAGTGATCAAAAGCAAACATTGGGAAGTGAAGGAAAAAAGTACTGTTTATAAGCATTTTTAAAAGAGTGATGAAGTCGGGAGTTTAGAATGAATCATGTGCCATTATTTATGGAAATGTAGTGAATTTTTGTTTTTTGTTTTTATGTTCTTGTATTTTTTTCTTATTGATAATTTTGATTTGTATTTTTTCTTTTTTTTACTTGTTTGTATCCAATAATTTAGCTTGTTCCTTTCGCCCCGGGGTCTTATTTGCCGGTGGGGTGATGTTGTGTGGATGGCTTCAATAACTCCTATCGGTTCTTAAGGGGATCAGGGCGGATGAGTACGAATCTGTTTGCGGGTCCCACGTGTCATACCGCCCTGAAGTGGGAAAGGACGCCAAGCTAGCGGTGAAGTAGTCTCAAGAAGTCCGGGCCGCGATAAGGGTTTACCATATAAACCCCGCGATCGGAGGGCTCGGGGGCAGTCAGTGATTGCACGTCGGGACGATCTCCAAATTCTGGGCCTTCTTCAGTCGGCCGAGGTCCACCAGAGACCGCAGTTTGGGTATCCCCGCCGTGCATCGCTTTCGGTGGATCGGGAGTCAACGCCATCAGGGGGTGCACGCCGGGACCAGTATCCAATCTCTGGGCCTTCTTCAGTTGGCCGAGGTCCACCAGAGACCGCAGTTTGGATACCCCCGCCGTGCACTGCTCTCGGAGGGTCGGGGGGTCGAAGCCACCACCAGCTATTCAAAGGGCCACCGGGAATTAGGACTCGCGGACAGGGGAATGGCTAATATAATAAAATTTGTGTTATGCCCTTTCAATCGGTTAATTTAAATTCCCACAAAGCTCCCTAATGTCGTCGCGACACAACATCCACAGAACGTAACTGAAAAAAGGCTTAAACTTAAAGCTTTAACTCTTTACTTTTCCTATTAATGGGAAAATGTGAATATAAAGAATAGAATGGAGAATGATTCTTTGCATAAACCATCTTTTCTTTACCGTTAACATTTGCTAGAAAATCATTGATATTATTTTATTTATTCACTGTAACTTAGAGCAATATTGAATGTAAAATACATTAGTCCTTTTACAGTTGATTTGCTCATTCAATTTCTGTTTTGATACTATGTGTTCTTCTACAGTGAGATCAATCTGTTAACCGAGAAAGGTGCCTATTAGAAAAAATGCATACTCTTTAGAGGATGGGCTAAGAAATATAGTTTTTGAAATTGGTTCAAAATTTACTCCTTTATTCTCATAATTTGCTTTCTTTATATTTTAAATATCCTAGTTTAAAGATCAAAATATTTAAGTAAGTACTGCATCATAAAACAATTTATCTATATTTATTGCTAAATTTTCAAGCCTTTCATTTTCCTAACCTATGAAACTTCCTTAATATTATTGTTGTTCATCCAGACTAAGTCTTCTACACCAAAACTATTTTCCCACTGTTCAAAGTAAGCCAGGTATCAATTATATAATGTTATTAATTTATCCATAATCACCCAATTGAAGACTTCCTTATCCTATGGCATCTTTAATTGCTTTTTGCTTCTTTTTACACTGAATTTCTTCAAGGTTTGCTTTCAATCTTTTGAGGTCAATTTTAGTTACACTTGTTATTTTCATAATTAAGTTTTTAACTAATCAATCTGTACTAGAACAACCTACAAATCCATGAATTTCCATATTTTCCTTGTAAGATATCTTTTATCATCACTGAACAATGTTTCCGAGTACAAGTAATAAGACTTTAGTCATTCATAAATCCAAAGAATTTGTACAATAACAGATGGTAATGAGATAAATCTGGTATTTCTATTAATTGAAATTCTTTGTTCACAAATATACAGAATGCTATCTGAATAATACCCTCTGTATGCACTGATTAATAGCAAACAATTTTTCAACATTCCTCGTATATTTCCTGAGATTGATTGAAAATCTTAAATTTTTACTCTTTCTGATAAAAATATACAACAAATTGTATAATTTACATTTCTTTCCCATTAGTAGTAAAAATAGAAGTTAGCTTAACCTCAAGATCTGGCTAACTAAACTTGAGTATATACAAATTAGAACTTCATAGAACAGTCTGCTACTTGAAACTTGCACAGTAAACAGCAAAATGAAATGCAGTTAAATTAAATTAAATCACAGTTACCTCTGTGATTTTAATTTACAGAGGTAACTGTGATTTTAATTTCCAGGCGAGTTGGAAACTGGACACTTTAAAAATTGTCAAGAATTCTTCCCAGAATATACTTAACGACTTTCTTTATTCACATCCCTCCCCCATCTTACAAACAATTAACCCACATTCCTACCTCCCCCTTTTTTCCCTACTCTCACCCTCCAACTTACCCCCTTCCATTGGTTTACCACTTACTCTTACCTATCCCCTTTCTTGTTCTTGTAGCATCGCTACAAAACCTGGTATTGTTTTTATGTAAATCTGTGGTGTGATAAAATTTTCAATGAAGCAGTTTTGTATTCATGAATACGACAAATTAACACCTGAATCTGTGTCATTAATTCCATACAACTTTCCCTGTGCTACAGACCTACAGTCATCCAAATATAATCTAAAAATTTTAAAGAGAAATAAAGTGAAAATAAGAACTGAACGATAAAACTTTATGAGTCACTGAAAACCACATGCTGATGCTTCCTATATTAGTTAAAAAAATTAGGATGACTACTGATGATCACCCATTTCAGAATCACTAAACTAAATGCTACCAATAGTGCTGGCCTTCAACCGGTGGTATCTCCATAACAAACAAGGAAGTTGATTAATGAAATTTATTTATATAACACCATAAGAATGTGTTATATCAAAACCCAGGTCATACGTGTGTTAAAATTCTTATTGTGTTGCATAAATAAAATAATTAGTCTACTTCCTAATTTAAATATAAAAGTTTAGCCAGTATTAGAAGTTTAAATATCAAATTCAATCTCAGAATCACTGTAACCTGACCAGAACCAAATACTTTATACCATACATTCCAATGCACACTAAATGCAGAAAAATTAAGTTTCATAAACATAAAAGATTAAGAAAAACACATTCCAGTTGATCACAGATGGTAAAATGTATTTTCTTTAAAATAATACAAATGTTATGCAGACTACTAATGTGCACAGAATGCCATACTATTCAATAGATAGAAAATTTATTTACCTTACAAAGTATGTGAATTTCTGACTCAGAAAGAAAGTAGGAAATTCAATATTCTACAATGAGGAAATCTGAATAATAAGGAAACAAGGTAATTGCATCTACTGTGGTATCAATTTCATGAATAAATCAAGAAGAATTGAGACAAGTATTATGGCATATTTTCAGTAATGAAATTCTATTTCTTGCGCCCACCACGCTCCTTTAGCTGCAAGTTAATCACTGTTCCAGGAAAGATGTTGTAATACGCCAGTGAATTTGAATCTTTGAAGAACATACCCTGTAAAGAATGAGTAAATAAATAAATCTCTAAGTAATATTATGTACTACAGAATATGCTGAGTAAACTTACCTCTAAATGTAATTTTTGTTTGCCAGGAGGCATGCCTGTTTCCTCATGAACTTTGGCTTTGATTACAGACACTGTATCTGTCAGTGGTAATGTCAAAGTCAGCAGTTGACCCTTCAGACGCCATTCAGGTTTCTCACTCATATTTGGAACAGCAACTTTCAGAGTTACTGGACTCTGTAACAATCAAATAATTTACAGTAGTTACTTAACTCATACAAAAGAAATGCGGTTTATTAAGGATGATAATAATTACAATTATGTTAACAATACATTATAGAGAGAGCAAGAAGGCCCAATAAATAAGCAATAAAATAAATAAAATGTCATGAAAATTAAAGATAAACAATGAAAAATTATCCTTGTCAAGAAGAAATGGAAATGAGAAGAAACATACTACCAATAATGATTCAGTAAGGAAGTCATGGAGTTTCACTCTAAGAGGAGACAAAATTATTAATATATTCATGACTTCTTTGCTAAAAAAAGGTGACAATTTTGATAAATCTACTCTTCAAAGAGTATTTTAAAGAAAAGAAGATTTACTTAGTTTAACTCAAACAAATGTCGCTATAGCAATACTCAAGTAGCAATTACAGAAGCTATTACTGAAAATGCTCAATCCGGAATTCAAATATGACCAAAGATGCAGCATTTCTTAATATTTGCTGAACTTCAAATAATTCCTGCTGATCAGAAACAGCTCCTCATTGGTATACCAGGTAATTACTTCCATATCCTTGAAGTTAGGATTCTAGAATTACTCATACACTATCAAGATGATCACACAATAATCTCAAAATTCTACTGCATTGCTTTTTTGTTTGATGGAATAAGAATTGACAGAAGACAACTTTCCTTCATAGGGACTTTTCTTACAGAGAGCTTAAACATTTCACATTTTGTTCTATAAGCCTCTTCATTGACTCAGAGGGATATCACATTTACTGCTTTAATCATAATAATAATTTCTTAAATGGAAACATGCAGACCCAAATTACATTCAGGTTAATAATTATTGTTATAGGCAAACACTCATAACCATTCCCTCGCCAGAAAGGGCTTGGGAGGTTGGAATGCTAGGGTAACCACTCCAACAATACAGCCAGCTGACAATTTCATTTGACTGTATCATGGGTGATGATCACAAAGTAAAAAGTTCATTAATTTACTTATATAAATAGCCATAGCTCCATAGCAAACACACAAAAAATTCTCATCACATCCAACAAAAACAACCCTATAGTTCTGGGGTGTTAAACCTTTGGTACTTACACCCAAAGCAGAATGTAAGAGAATTTTTGGGATGCAATTTTGACAACACTATCTTTGTTATACAATGGATTCTATCCATTGGCAATGATAATTGACCATTTAAATCAATATTAATCCCATGGTTGACATGATAAACCAGATATCATTATCTTACTCTTTATTTTGGCAACACACAGGAATGCAAATCCATTGTATCTATCAAACATAGCACTCTTGCCACAGAAGGTTCCTAAAACATAAAAATACTTAAAAAATAAAACCTAAACAAAAATACTCAAAAAAAATCTGAGTCAAGTTACAACCTTCATAAATTTTCCACAATGCTCATTATTAAATACTTGAGGACAACAATAGAAAACAACTTTAACACAACGATAAAATGACTATTTACAAAACTTACAGGATTTTTAGCCATGAACTCTCCTTCTGGCATCAAAGTTTCTTCAGTTCTCATTTTCTTTGTTGGAGGTTCTTCCTCTGAATCTGGAAGCTTCATGGTACCCTGAGAAACAAACATCACAAATGATAAGCTTTTATACATTGTTTACTCAAATAACTGGAAATTGCTCACTCCTTAATGAAAGAATGTTTCTTTGCTGTTTATGTTGCTCCAAATGAATTTTCTCTTTGGTTTTTCTTTTCATACATGGACTTCTCTTTTTCCCCAAATTTTCTGCCTTTCTTAAGTGAAAGTTTAAACAAATATAAAAAGCAATTTGTAACTGATTTTCCAATGGCCTCCCGGTAATGGTAATAATTTACAAACTAAAAATAAAAAATACTATCAACTACTAATAAATAGAGATCAAGTTAAGGATGTTATTCATATGACTATTAAGGAATATAGAGACAAAGTACTATTTACAGGAAATGATAACAAGGGAATAGTTTAAGAATGTAGTTAGCGTTGCTAAGGAAGGATGTATATAGATTTGGCAGAAGTTCTTAAGTTCAGAGGTGAGAAACTTACATCCTTCAGCCAAAACGTGGCATCTTTGGGCATTCATTGTTGCCTTTTAGATAAATACTCATTTACAAATACTTATTTAAATATTTCCTCTAATACAGACAATGCCACACGAAAGAAAAAATGGAATATGCTCTCTTTCAGTTTACTAATCAAATGAATTTGATTAAATACTGAACTATTTAAATGTAGGCAACATAAGAGTGATATGATAGTTTCAGATGTCCTTATTAATGAAATAATAATGTGCTCTACTAATGGAAAAAGGTACCTGACCCCTGGGTTAGAGAGTAAATAGACAATAGAACATTGTGAAACATACCTTCAGAAGGTTGTATGAGTATCTGGGTGGATTTTGATGCTTAATTGATAAAAGTCATTCAAGAGTATCAAACTGGTATAGAAGTGATGTTAAAAGTTCAAAAGCTGAGATTAATTCATATACATATGGTCTCCCACCAGTAATCAAACCCAGAATCACTTTCATTATAAGCAAACACACTAAATAAGCTATTCAGAGCCCCAGGATCAAAATAGAACAACCAACTATTGGGATGGAAGATACAAGTTTTAAATAAAAAGAGGACAATAACAGATGTTAACTTTCATAATCTTGGCAATTGGGATAATATTTTGAAGGTATAAAAGTCATCTTACTCTTTTCACCTTTAGAATAATGACACAAATAAATAATACTCCGCAATCATTTTATTCTATACTGGATGTCTCTCAGTAAAAAGTGAGAAAATATTGCTTCAAAAACTAAAAGATGAGGCAGATATTTCCAGGAGTACATACGAGTAAATACATGTAAATCATTGCTTATTTATCTAATTAATTATCTCTTACAGTTACTTTTTCTATAATATTTTTAAGGAGGGACAGAAACAAAATATGGAAACAACAAAAGGGAACAAAATTTAGAACTCATCATTAAATCTTGAGTAATGGAGAAAGTAACTCAGAGGGAAAAAAAATTAGAAAATATGTCAGGTAGAGTTTAAGCATTCAGTTAATGGTTGCATTATCAACCATTATCAATGGTTATACACAACCATATTCAGTAGGAAGCAATTTAATCTGTAAAAAAGTTAACAACCAGGGAACAAAATTATTCTATACAATTTAACACATCTTGTTTAAGATCTATTGATACATTTCCAGATTTACAACCATATTTGAATAGTAACATTAATAGATATGATAATTTATATATAATTTTTTATTATAACAATCAGAGACTAAAATGCCCCTGAAGTCATTTGACAGTAACGTAGGAACCTACCAACAAACAGCATTAGAATCATCTTAAACCTCTAATATGTTACAACCATGTTCCAATTTCCTTCCTTACAATAATTGCAAGGATAGCCTTTTCACGCAAGCAGAAATCAGGTAAAAAGCATCAAGATTCCTCAACTTAGGATAGAATTTCTGCAGTGGTATGTACAGCTAGTTCCAAAAAAAACTTACCACCTAAGCCGCAACCCGCATAACAGACCTGAAGCTCGATGAGAGCGAGTCTAGAGTTTTCCACGCATTCTATTGGCTCTTGGAAGGAGGAGCATTCAGACGGCGCTTTTTTAAACATTGTGAAACGCGTTGAACATATTTGTATCATCTTTACTAGCACGAAATCTTGTTTAAATTTAGTGTTACTTTTTACTATGTCAGCAGCATAGTATTAAAAAATGAATAAACATCGGATCTCCTTATTTCGGCCTGAAACTTCTGCGTAATTCACCTTTTTCTGGAGACATCGGGTAAACTTACTTTAGCTGCTTCAATTATCCAGTAAAAAATTATGTCATTGCAAGTTTGAAAATGACTATATTATTACATTTTTTATGCTCTTGACGCCTACAGGAGGAACTTTTAAATTTATTTAGAGGAAATTCACGACTATGACGCAAATAGAAACATGAACGAAAACTCGGCAAGGAGATAAAGAATACTTAGGTATATGAACACAATCAGCTGTATTTCAACTAATTTATGTTGCAGAAGAAATGCTATCGAGAGGGGGAGCATGAAAAAACTGCGAAACCTAGTAATGAAAGCAAAGATGAAAAGAAACTTTATCTGGACGAATACACTGAGAAAGAATCATTTTAAGTCAACCTGGTAAAGAGCTCTGAAAATTAGACCCAAAACATATTACAATAAAGTAAACCAAGTAAATTACGATCAACTACATCAAATAATTACATCAAATATTATAAAAATTTTAAATACCACCAAATCATATGATAGAAAGTAAAATATTAATTGCTGTGATATCATCATTTTGTAAGGTAATCGCTTAAAATTCAAATTGCTAATTTAGTATTTTAGAAAATAATATAGATATTAGAATAGTAGCACTCTTAATTTAAATACTGAGGACCACAATTTTTTTCACGTATCGAATAAAAAATTAATTTACGACGAAATTAACGCCAGCATTTCGTAACACTTTTCCGAACATATTGTTCATTGCCAGTCCCAGAAAAACCATCCCTTTAATTAAATCAAGTTCATGTTCCTTGCAAAATTATGCTGTCCCAACTTTTATCTGATGCTAAATCTCTTTCTTGCCCCGTGGTGCAAATTTTGACTCGATTTCTACGCAGTTGAATTATTCTGCAATACAGAGAGGTATAAAATTTGCTTGATACTACAATTAACAGAGCATTAGGTAATTCAGAATATATGCATCAATATGCCATTCTGTTCTTACTTCCATCAGGCATTCGTGATGACAGTATCAGATGAAGCATTATGATTTTGAGATGAGATTTGGCTGTTTCTGACAAATTCGCGTCTGAAGTTTTACTGAGTCTTTCAGAGAGAGCGGAGGCCCTCCACCCTGGCCCTAGGAGTATCCCCTATTCATTCCTTTCTTGTTTCTTTTTCTTTTGTTTCGTCCATCGAAAGGTATTGTCTATTTTCTCAAAGGAACCATAAAACGGCCGATGGGTGAAGGTGAACTCCGCTCTGAGAAAGAAAACCCCCTTTTCGGCATATTGTGGATGGTCGTATGCATCCGGGGTAGCGAATTTGAAAGCGCTAATAAGGATTTCCGACTGCACCCCTGCTGAGCAGGTATCTAAGGTTAGGGTATGGTGGCGGTGACCGATCACAAGTAAGGTGGGAAATGGTGGATCCGCGATTTGTTATCTTCGCCGCGGGTATTCCCTTAGGGGATGAAGATATTCAACTCTATTTTTGAGGTAGACGACCTTTCAGGACTTCTTGCAAGGAATCCAGATGGTTAAGAAACAACAGTTAGTATGGCAAATCAGAACCTTAAGACTGATTTGCATATTGCAGATAAATACCAGGTTTTTGTATACTTGCATATTGCAGGTTAACATCTGGTTTATTTACATTTTCATTAATACCCCACGAGCCGCCGTATGACGTATATCAGGGGGTGTGAAAACACCCACAACACGATTTCCATTGTTATACTGAAATGATTTTCAGAACTATGCGCTAAGTGAAAGTGAGACTAATGATTAATGATCGCTGCTTCGGTTTCTGAATGCCTCAAGTAAACTATATAACCCGAATTGTTTGAATGGTGCATGATATGTATAATAATTAAAAGAAAAATCACCGTCAATAGTTATGAATGATGGGTAATATGAGTCATGGAAGAATACGCTAAAAATAGAAACCAACGGATGATAATCAGACTTACATGAGAATATTCCTCTAATTCTCATGATTCATACCTTAGCTGTTAAAATATTCTTGGTTCTATATGTAATCCATTATTCCAACATTCACTCCAAGGACCTTCGTAGCATCATCCTTCATCCTAGGCACATCATAATTCTCTACGAATTTTGCGAAGATGTTTCGAATTTTTTTAATGGTAATGCAAGGAAGATCATTCTAGTTGAAATAGGACCTTCGGAAAATCTGGAGGATAACATAAAGTTGAAAATGTTTGGGTGCATCATATCTGAATTAGTATCTCTATATTCTGCTTTTAAAGTGAATGGTATAAACTGTATTAGCTTATTCTAAATAACTAATTCAACATCAAAAACGAAAAAATAAGTAATGTGCCTATCGTCAATTTATATAAATCAAGCTCCTCGTCCATGATTGTTTATTTATAAATATTGTTTTTATGCTTTATTTTGTCTCTATATTGAGCTCAAAATTTCGTAGTTTGAAATTACTTGAGAAATGAAAAATTAATTAGAGAAATACCACCTAATATGTATTCTTTACGCTTACGAGTACCAAATCATTTAACTTCTCTTACAACATCTATGATAAAAAGTAGATAGAGCGTTGAAGATGATCTTACTAGATCGACTAAAGTTTCTATTATAATGTCACTAAAATATGAATTGAAACGTAAATACGGAATTGTAGACACTCCGCATATTCAATGTCGCGGAAACTTGAAGTTTATACGCCGAATACCGATAAATTATATCTCTAAAGTTATTTAGAAGAAAACATTGGCTTGCATAGGTAGTAATACTAATGTTAGCGATTTCTATTGGTTTAAAAAACCCCGAAATCTCTTTCCAAAATAAATTGCTGATAAGAAGATGGTTTAGTTACTGGCTTAGTGAACTACTCGAACTTTCTTATAGAATTAAGAGAAGGTTGCTATAAAACATTGAACATCGATATAGTATACAATTTCGGAGATCCTGGGAATAAACTGATGCATGAGAAGGAAATTTCTGAAAGTATGATGAGCCATCGACGTTATATCTTGTATATTTGAATGTTAATCATTTTTGACTAAGATATTACTTAAATTGGATAAATGAGTAGTTTCTCTGGAGGCAGTCATAAACGGAAAAAATATATGTTGGATGAGAAAATTGAGAAGGTGAACGAGTGGGTTATACTTTTAAAAGAGGTCGTTCCTCCTACTCAAAGTAAACAATTGGTCAACTAGGAAAGCAAAAAATGCGCCTACCTATTGTGATTCATCCAAAAATCTGGAATTAACACACCTCTTACACTTTTGGTTGTTAAATTCATGTGAGTGTATGTATTACTGTTGCCGTCACTTCTCACTTCCCTATCTCTATCAAAACAGTCCCCCTCTTGAAGTCCTGGTGAATTCATTGCTTTATTCACTTCTTCCAATCACTCCTGTATCTTGCTTTTCAAATTTGTCACAGAATGTGGAGAGATGAAAAGTTTCTCATAGTCAATAAATTTTAAATACGAAGGAATATTTTCAGTATCACCAAGCGATAAATATGTAGATAGACTAGCCATACCAAACCACCACCCATTCATCTCAATCATTAAAATTCTGTCGAAAAATATGAGAGTTACGCAGGGCCAGCCATCAACCGAGGGGAGCAAAATTTCAACATGAGCCTCATATGCGCTTCCCCATGTGATATTACAGGGTTGGAATTACAGGTAAAAAGGCCCTGGGAAAAACTATTTCACCAAGTCCCTATTATTTTGCGTATTTTTAACGTTTTCTACATTATAATAATCGTAAACGTTATAATAAACAATTGAAATATAAATAATGTAGGTAGTTTTGTATACATTCAAAATTAATTGAAAATTTTACATTCATAGCTAACAGTAGCATTCAATGAGCATTATGACCAAACCTCATTCGCACTATCTTCTTGTGTATTTTAAAACTTTTAAAGGTGATAAATATAGCGAGAAGAATGTTTAAGAACGTAATGGTTTGTGACTGCAACCATTTCAAGAGGAATCCACAGAAGAAATCAAGTTTATTCGATTCACACTTCAATGACACCGAAAAAAATTAATTAATTAAGTCAAAATTAATGTGAAAGATGGTAGTCTCGTATCCGTCATCTTTAATCATTGAGGATCAATTGATTTGGACGGTATAGTAAAAATTTGATTTTTTATATACTGATTTTTTACCGATCGAATTTTAATTTCGATGCTTATCAAATGAAACAAAATTTATCTAAAATACGCAGAGAATGCTTCAAGACTTCATACTATATATTTACTTATTGTTTTTTAATGTAGCATATTAATGTAATATGCCTAGATATGGCCATGAGTGTGCCTTACTTTACTTGTGTAGATTGCATTCACACAGGCTGTGATAAAACTGATGATCGATATAGAATCCATTGGTATATAATTTTAAAGGCTAATAACTGCTCTCTTGAACGATGCATAATATTAGCTAGTATTATATTATATAATACCACCCATTATAACCGCAGAGTTTTGCAAGCGAAGGCGTCGAATTCGAGGTCTATACATTTTTGGTCCGACACCGATTCAAACTGCGCGGAAATTTTCTTTCTTCCATCTCAGTCCTAAATTTAAGCTCAGAGCGGCTCAGAGGCAGATTTTGCGAAAATTTCCTTCGACTTGCTCGTGCCTTTCGCCCTCAGACTCAAATTTTATGAGGGGAAGGGGGTTTCCCTCGGAATAACGGGACCTCGTGTGCGACGTTTGCCTCTGTGCGAGAAGCAATGCTAGAATATATACTGATTCGTTATAACCATTTTATAATAACTGAATTCTTGCATTACGACATCCGTATTGTTATAATACTATTCTGCTAGGCCAATGCCACCAAACTCAGGATACTAATAAATCTTTGCAATATTAACAAAGCAAATAAATCCATTTCAACTCTGCAGGCGGAGTTATGACTCAAGCAGACCATCTCCGCCATGTTTTTCCTCTCTCTCTCTCTCTCTCACTTCTTAAGGCTCGCTCGGAGGAAATTCACTGCCTGTTATGCGGGTTGCGGCTTAGGTGGTAAGTTTTTTTTGGAACTAGCT
Organism: Pachydiplax longipennis; assembly: GCA_036926295.1. Classification (NCBI taxonomy): domain Eukaryota; kingdom Metazoa; phylum Arthropoda; class Insecta; order Odonata; family Libellulidae; genus Pachydiplax; species Pachydiplax longipennis. The sequence continues at coordinate 65,798,889 of JAVFKF010000015.1, read as the reverse complement.
GTACATACAATGAGTATTTCAACACCAAAATAAATATTAGGAATAGTGTGGGTGTATCTATTATATATAGATACTTCTCCTTATATACCTATATATAGGAGTAAAAGTTGCTTGCATACTGCAAGCTAATTCTTGAAAATTTACCAAAATATCCGATTATTCTCCGATATGTACAGTCACTTACAAAAAAAAGTTACCACTAAAGGATGCAACCCGCTTAACAGACATGAAGCTCGATGAGAGCGAGTCTATGAGCGGCTCTGCTTTTAGCGCGCGTTTCGTCTTCCTCCTTACGCATGTTTTGAAGTTTGTTTGACGTTATTATCTTTAAAGACTGGCTAAAATTCATTCATTTGGATGCTGTATAAGCAATGTAGTATTATAAAGGAACTCAATTCGGATTTTTCTTAAATCGGCTCAAATCTCACGCGTACTTCACTCTTCTTAAAAAAAATCCGACAAGAAATACTTTAGTTGCCCATATTTTCTGCTTATGTATAAATTCTCATCAATGGAGGTTTGGAAAGGATTCCATTATTTTTCTTCATGCTCTACATGCTCGCAGGACGAACTTTTCCGTAAAAAATAATAAATAATAGGGCTTAAATAAATGATAATTAAGAGAAAATGCAATACTATAAATTATGTCAAAAGAAGGGGAAATTAGAGAAAACGTAATTAGAATAGAAATGGAGTAACAGTGAAAGAATACGTTAACCCTTCTAAATCTGCTTAAGGGATGATCTTGTTTCGCGTAATAGCGAACACATCGGATGAATAAGACGTTCTATGCGTTATTTCTCTGTTGGCTAATATTTCTAAACGAGATTAGTGAAACCGTATTGAATATATTTTTGATTATTTCGTTGATATTCATTTCATCTCTCCGAATACATATCATCATGACTGAATGGAAGAACCTTAAATGAGTTTCGATACTTGATAAAGAGAGGGAAATGAACGCTATTTTTTCACCCTAAGCCGTGCCGTCCTATGGGTGCATCGCACCCGGGCAAGTAGGATGCCATGGGTATTATCCATAAATAGGAAAATTACAACAAAAAACACCTACAAATTACGTCGATCTATTTAATGCAATATATTTTAATATATATATTTAATCCACTGACGACCAGATTACAATAAAGCGATAGTGGGTGAGGTGAGGGTGAGCCCTGGCGCTGAAGTGGTGGTAGTTTTGGTAAAAGTTTTTTCGTAGAAATTACGCCCGGAATCACGTGTGGGATTAAGGGGAGAAAGATTAGCAGATAATGGAATGGCTAGGGAGTAGCAGGTAGGCGAAAGGGGTTCACTGAATTCTGTTTATGCTGATCTCGGAAAGAATAGCGAGGTCTAAGGAGTAAGCAGCGGGGGAAGAGATGGGGTCAATGGGATACCAGCTGTGAAGGTCCATTTTAGAACGTAGTATTTCTAGGAAGTAATCAATGAATATGCATTTTCGAGAACCTTCTCCCAAAAGCATCTGGGTTTTCCACACCTTTTCGTCCATTCTAATCGATGAAATCTCAGAAACGCTGAGTTCTTCACTCGAGAGGTGCATTGCTACCACATTTCACTTATTATAAAGTATATTTTCATGCAAATAAAAAAACTTTGTAAATCCCATACAGATATTTTAAAGGCATCTAGTTTCGTCTATAAGAAATCACCAGGCACTGAAATATCGAAAATGAGAAAGACCGAGAGGAACAAGGAGGTGTGGTGGGAAAAACCGGGAATTATCAACGGAAAAGGGCTGAGGGGATGAGAAAGGAGGGGAGGACTTGTGGAAGAGGTATTCGTTGGTAAGGATTTTGTCCACCCCCCACGCGCCAGGATGGGCATTCATTGCAACGGAGTTCGTACACCCCGCTGAGAGAGTCGCTGGGTCTTCTATCTTTGTGGTGGCCGATGGCTCTCCGTAGATTCCAGGGGACATTGAAAGCCGCTCTCAGGTCATTAGGAAGCATGTGTCCCAATCTATAGGATGAGAGGATATTTGGTTTTCTCCTCAAGAGTTTATCCACCATATCTGGGCTGTGTCCGTTATTTATAGCAATCTGTTTGATAATTAAAACTTATTTAGTCTAAAGGGAATTGGCGGGTGACATTGGGATGTGGGTGGATCATACTGTGGAAAGCGGGTAACTTCTGGGAAAAAGGATGGGAGGAATGAGAGGGGATGGTGAGGTCAGAATAGGTGGGTTTTCTGGAGGGAGTTGAGATGATGTCTGACAGACAGACAGAACTAGTTGCCGATTAATTTATTTCTGTGGAATTTACAAAGTGTTTTTTTCTTTGCATGATGGCAACATTCCACAAAGTTAGGCTGTGAAATGTCAATTTTAATAATATATCTTCTTTGTATACCAAACTATTATATGTCGATTTCTCATTCTTTTACTCATAGATATAGATTACTCGTAAATGCCTCTTCTTACGGTGTGACCGAGGTTATAGGACACTGCGGAGTTCTTCCTTATCGCTTAATTTCTGTCGAGCTCTATTCCAAATCATTTTCTAATACACTCCTTGCCATACATGGATTGAATACTTTTCTATGTGCACCACTGCTCGGATTTTTATTTTTAATTTTCGAAGAATAACCTTTGCAAAATTCTTTTTTAATCCAAATAACACTTAACAAGTTATAATCGTTACCATTACTCATATGAATATGGTATTAAAACCTAATGAATTATATTGCATTTGCACTGAAGTGGCAAGTATGATTTTTCTGATTCAATAAATGCACTAATCATAATTGATGCAAGATTTTCATTTTAAATATGTTTACCGGAAAATTCCTTAAAAATATAATTTTCTGTTATTCTACAACATGTTATTAGCAATGAAAATTTAAATTATTATATACATATGGATGTCTGCGTTATCCTGAGACTCGTTTATACAGCTGATTATCTTCGCAAGTTCCTTTCAACGGGTTTGTTTATAATTTAATTTATTTAATCAACCCTTTATTAGGCGAGGTTAGGCCCGAGTGGGCCTCTCTTCCACCTAACCTCGTATGAAGTTAACTCGCTATAAAGATTCAAAATAATAATAAGAGAATAAAAAAAGAGAAAGGAAAAAAAAACGGAAAAGAAAGATTTGATTTGCGGGAAAAAACCTCTATAACTGAAGGTGTTTATATATAGAATCTCAAAGCTTGCCGCATTCCCTTAAAAATTCTACTTACTTTCCGTACCTTGCCCCCTCTTGTCATCGTTGCCCAGGGCAGCCCCCGGCTCGCATGATCTCCTTCTGGCTTTGGTCAAATATGTAAGCGTTTCTACCAGAGAAGTTCATCCAAGAAGGAAAGAGACTTCTAAAATTTCTGCAGGTCATAAACAGCCCTCAACTTTATTGCTGTTTTCCTCCCCCAGATAAAGGGGGAGGGGGAAGAGTCCTTTCCCGTCCTTCACTACCCACTCCATTTTTCCCTGAAATGGTCGGCACGGCTTCGGAGCACGGTCGTGAAAATTTCTGAAAAAGTTTACTCTACCATTCATCCCCTCAGATGTTCCTAACGCCTTATACTAAAATGCAATTGGTAATAACAATCTGTGATTTATCGCAAGAACTAGCTAGCAAGACGCAACGTGCCCAGAATGCGTCTGTTTGATTTATAATTAACTTGAAAAAGTATGACCATACTTCCGATACGTTTAAGAAAATATCTTGGATTAGACTAGAACATTGTCAAAGAATTCATGTTGTAACGCCAGGTTTCAGGGTCTTGCAAGCACAAACTGAGGAATATCTCTTTTCTAAAATTTTTAGCTTGGAATATATTCACGATTGGTATACTACATGCAAAAAATCTAAAGTAAAACTATATCTAATAAACAACTTTAAAATCACCAAATTAATCCATTCCGACCTCCGAATCGCTATAATATTACTCTGCCATGTTAATGTCACTAAAAAATCGCTTTAAATAAGTTATTTTAATAACAATAACGATAACGAATCCTTTCAAACGCTCAACGTGGACCTGCATAGCAGACAACGTCCTCCATCTTTATTTTCGCGCTCTCTCTCTCTCTTTTCTGGAGGCTCGCTCGCCCGAAACGAGGGGTCTATTGGACGAGTTGCCCCTTGGAAGTGGTAACTTTTTTTTGTAAGTGACTGTACATAGGACCCCTGCTTACATTCCGGACTTTATCTTTCCATGTTATCGCGAAAAAATTCTAAAAATTTCTTAAAACTCACCGAAATACATTTTAAAGGGGAGAATTTTGCACCAACATGTACCTGAATCAACCTTTGTATGGTAACATTCATTCTGCTGGTGCTATAGACGACCACTTTATCTGCGAACTCCGCGATTTTGAATGCTCTATCGCACCGAGAAAAGCTCCAATACAATTTTCAAAAATTGACGCTAAAAACTTCGTGACATCGAACTCAGGACTAGACATGGGCGCCGTCTTGATTTTGGTCAGCGGAGGCGTAGGGGAAAAATGAAGCCGGCGGCGGCGCGGCGTAACCGGCGCGGTGCATAAAATTTCGCTCATATACGGCAGAAAAAAGATGAATAACTCGAATATCTCAGAGTATTTTAATATAATTTTATCATAACTATGGAGAAAATATAGAATTATCTCGAATACTACGCAGCACAGTGGGCTAGAATCAAAAAACCTGGCCAAAAAATCCTTTTTTTGTGTGCGGACTTCAGTACTGGCCATTCTTGAATCAATTCCTTTACAATCAAATTATTTGCGCTGATGTCTACGCATTAAAATTCTACAGGGGGTATAAATTGACCAAAATTCACAAAAAAAATGCCGGTTTTTGATATTTCGCAAAATTCAGCTTCAAGCCGATACTGAACTCAAATGAACACAATCATCCGTTAAAAATCAATGCAGCGTTATAAATCATTCTTTAAGCTTCATTATAATTTGCTTAAGTGATAACAGTTCAATATTTGATTTATTGATCGAACAGAATGGTGAATCTTTTCTTTACAGCCAATTTTCACATAAAGCGGGGAAAATAGTAGTGATGCACACGGACACTATGACTTATGACACTAAATTCATTTAAGTTCTAAAAACAGTAATTGAAATAAAAATCTGTGACAATTTCTGACGCCGATAAATAAACCAACTTTTCGTTGGGGATGCAGAGCCTTAGGCCCTTTTCACACACAACGGTTTTTGCCGTACGGTCGGTAATCCCCACAGCTTATCAACCGTATCACGGCGCAATTCCTTAAGAAGTATATGGAGCCTTTCACACTAGCGACCGTACGGTTTTTTGCCGTCCATCGCCGTGTAGCGGCCGTGTCATCCACTGCCATTATTTTCTTACAATCCAACTTATAATGCTGATTTTTCAGCCAGATTACTACTTCACTAGCTTCGTAAATGTTCGACTGATAATTTGAATTGAGTTCATTCAATTTTCGCTTTAAACTTTGTTGTTCCTAAGGACGGCGATGGACGGCAAAAAACCGTCTGGTCGCTAGTGTGAAAGGCTCCATATACTTCTTAAGGAATTGCGCCGTGATACGGTTGATAAGCTGTGGGGATTATCGACCGTACGGCAAAAACCGTTGTGTGTGAAAAGGGCCTAACACTTGCGATTTAATTTTCCACGTTCTCCCTTTTTATAGTTTTACTTCTATTTCTTGGTCTGAAGCACGTCCAGTGGTATTTTTCTGCTTTGTTTTCAAAGAGCATCCCAATTTATTTTTTATTAATTTAACAGTACAATGTAATAGAAATACGTCTTAACTGCCTTACGTATAGCTAAGGTTGATTATATCTGCGTGCTTGTAGCTTGCGATCGTCTTTATTTTCTTCATGGGATAACCGAATTATCTCTTTCCCATTGAAAAGTGATATTTTCTGTTTTCGCACCAGATGTTTAGAGTATCATTCACCTTATCTCTGCTAATAGTGAGAGTACCAAGCGTTCTTCATTGACGACGAAAACTGCCCTCAGCGTTATTCGAGCATCAAAGGTGAACAAATAAATTAATCAATAGACCTTTAATTATGTATACGATAAATCCTCCTAAACCTGAAAACCTTGCATTGGTTTAAATTAAACGATTTAAAAAAATAGAGAAGATAACAAAGACCCATTTAAAGTCCGTGTAAGGTGATATGTTGACGTTAGTCGAGATCGTCCGTAATTGCCCCTACAGCTGTAGTGCACCGTCAGCCGAAATAAGCTGTAACTTCGTAAATATGTGGAATATTTACATCAGACCAAGAACATTACGTAGCTAAAAGTTTATACCATATTCAAAAACAATGAATTTTTTTTCGATTTTCTTGAAAATGTCAGGGTAGCCTACTCCATTAAGTTGTATTTCTTTCTCTTATCCTCTCTCGGACCCCGTCTCATTCCCTCGGACGAGCTCTCATAAGGCGCTGTCTGGGAATTTTATATGCTATACTTATTGAAGTATGGTCATGCGAAGTTTCGAAGTCCGCACTCAAAAAATTATTTACTTATTTTGGCCAATTTTTTCTCGATCCTAGCTCGCTGTGCGCCGTAAAGGGGTTAATTTGGGAAATAAAATTTTAGCAATACGTTGTTTTCCTTATTTTCACAAAAGCATGCTAATTTTAATTACGCTAAATTACTTTAAGAACATTTAAAGAGTGGCATCACAAATTGGGCACATACAGCCAGTAGAATGTCGATCAATGGAAGAACTATTGTTGCGAATTAGTTTTAACATCACATTTGCGCCACGTATTTCAAGTATGGAATCTAGGCGTTGACGTTCAATCGAAATTTCCAGAGAATGCTAAATATATAAATGATTAACGCAAAGCAAAAAATGTTGATTTACACAAACTAAAAGAATAATAAGCAAATGAACGAATAAGAGGAATGTAAAATAAAATACATATATTAATAAAGACAGCAATAAGTTAAACTCTGTGAACAAAATCTTTGCACAAGGCATAGTTTTCGTGAATTTTATTTAAACGTCGTGGCTGTAGTCTGCTTTTCTTAGCATTGAGAGTGAGCCCACAGATACTAAAACTCCTATCAATAGGAGTGCTTGTGGCAGGGATACGCAAGAACGTAGAGCTGTGATCGTAGAGAGTGTGAAGGCATAGATTCGTCAGGACCGATGACATTATGCTTCTAAGAAGAAAATGAACCGCATTTTAATAGCCACACGGCGAGGCATATTGACAAACTTGTGATTGCAAATCAACACTAGCGAAGCTCGTTTAACGAGAGCTGTACAACGGTTTAACCATGTACTTAGTGTGTTCCTTTAATTCGACTACAGGCACTTTAATCCCAGAGGTTGAAGTTGAGGTAGTCTTCTATATTACGAACGGAAGAAATGTTACAAAATGACCGTGAGTTCGACGCCAGGTGGATGCAAACTTCTTCCATAAGAAATGCATTGCTGAAATCTTTGACGATTTTTTTTAAATGTCTTCCCGATAAGCTGGAAAGATAAAACCCGAAATTGTGACAGAGGCGTTTCAAATCCTTCTTTCATGAAGTTCAACATTTCTCCAGTGGTCCTTGGTTCGATGCAAGTGCGTCATTTCGATTTTACCATGCATTTCAAACGGGGAAAACGGAATCTTATTTTAGGACCTTCCCGATAAGATATTGAATCGAAACTTTGGAACAAGTCATAATGGCACTTACCTAATATTAATTCGCTATTTTCTCTAACAGAAGGGTCCTGAGTTCGACGCTAGGCGGTCTTTTGCGCGAATTTTTGCAATCTGTTTTGAGGCCGTTCTAATAGAAGATATCTTGTACTGCAAGCTAATTGGTGAAAATTTACAATACGTTTCCCATACGGATTGTCATCTTCGAAGCTTATCCAGCAAAATTCTTTAAAATTGCCGCAATGCATTTCGAACGTGAGAATTTTTCATCCATCTGGCATCGAACTCACAGTCATATGTAACCTTTCTTCCACTGGTTCTATAGAAAATTATTTCAAACGCAACTGTGATTTTGAATAGTCTCCTGCATTTAGAAAGGCCTCAAAACAATTTTTAAAAATTTGTGTAAATGACCGCCTGGCGTCGAACACAGGACCCATTTGTGAGAGACAATGGCATACGAATAATAGATAAGCGCCACTCTGACGTGTTTCAAAGTTTCAATTCAGTATCTTATCGGGAAGGTCCAAAAATGAGATTCCGTTCTTCCCGCTTGAAATGCATAGTAGAATCGGAATGACACTCTTGCATCGAAGCAAGGACCACTAGAGAAGCAGTGGACATCATGAAAGAATCTTCTCAAACGCCTCTGTCACCATTCCGGGTTTTATCTTTCCAGCTTATCGGGAAGGATTTTAAAAAAATCATCTAAGATTTCACCAATGCATTTCTTACGGAAGCATTTCGAACCCACCTGGCGTCGAACACACGGTCATTTGCTAACATTTCTTTCTTTGATACTATGGAAGACTATCTCATCTGCAAACACCGTAATTTTGATTGCTCTATCGCATCGAGAACGGCCTCAAAACAGATTGCAAATATTCGCGCTAATGACCGCCTAGCGTCGAACTCAGGACCCTTCTGTGAGAGAAAATAGCGAATTAATATTAGGTAAGTGCCATTATGACTTATTCCAAAGTTTCGATTCAATATCTTATCGGGAAGGTCCTAAAATAAGATTCCGTTTTCCCCGTATGAAATGCATGGTGGAATCGGAATGACCCTCTTGCATCGAACCAAGGACCACTAGACGAACTGTGAAATTTGTGAAGGAATGTTTTCAAACGACTCCGTCGCCACACCGGGTTTTATCTTTCCAGCTTGTCGGGAAGGCATTGAAAAAAAAATTTAAAAATGCAGCAATGCATTTCTTATGGAAGAATTTCGGATCCACCTGGAGTCGAACTCACGGTCATTTGGCAACATTTCTTCCATAGGAACCATAGAAGGCTACCTCAACTTCAACCTCCGAAATTTTGGTTACTCTATCTTAACGATAAGTGCCTCAAAATAATTTTCAAAAATCCGCGCAATGCATTCTTATTGGAAAAATGGGATTTTTGGGAATTTCTGGCATCGAACCCATGATAGCTAGCGTCGAAGTCTGCATTATTCTGGCATCTAGAGTGTAGGGCCAGTACGTCGAAAAAATCTGACGTCGATGGCGCTTGTGGAACATGGTCAGAATTCGTATCCCCTATAAATATATATATATATATATATATATATATATATATATATATATCTATTATATATAGCTAACTCTCCGGATATACCTATATATATACGAGTAAAAGTTGCTTGCATACTGCAAGCTATCCGTTGAATACAGTATCATACCAAGTACTGCCTCAGTTCAAATTTAAAACTTCGCACCAAAGACCGCCTGGCGACGAACTAAGAACCCGATCGTGAGAGAAGACAGCAAAATAATATTAGATAAGTGCCATCCTTACTTGTTCCAAAGTTTCGATTCAATATCTTATCGGGAAGGTCCCACGCCTCTGTCACCATTCCGGGTTTTATCTTTCCCGCTTATCGGGAAGCCATTTAAAAAATCGTCCAATGCATTTCTTATGGAAGAATTTTGCATCCACCTGGCGTCGAACTCACTGTCATTTGGCTACATTTTTTCCATGAGAAGCATAGAAGACTACCTCAACTTCAACCTCCGAAATTTTGGTTACTCTATCTTAACGATAAGTGCCTCAAAATAATTTTCGAAAATCCGCGCAATGCATTCTTATGGGAAAATTGCGATTTTTGGGAATTTCTGGCATCGAACCCATGACACCTAGCGTCGATGTCTGCATTATTCTGGCATCTAGAGTGTAGGGCCAGTACGTCGAAAAAATCTGACGTCGATGGCGCTTGTGGAACATGGTCAGAATTCGTATCCCCTATATATATATATATATATATATATATATATATATATATATATATATATATATATATATATATATATATATATATATATACCGTATTTTTCCGAAAATAAGACATCCCCCGAAAATAAGCCCTATGGAGATTTTTGGAACTTTTTGTAATATAAGCCCTCCCCCGAAAATAAGCCCTAGTTAAAATAATGTAAAAAATAATTCGTTAAAAAATGCTGTTGATTTATTAAGTACTAGCAGCAATTCCCGTAATAATACCCGCAATAAATGACTATTTTGAAAACAGAATGGTGAGAAATCATCGAGGTAATTTTGTAAAACCAGGTTTACAGGAAGTTGTGAATTGGATAAAAAATTCATGGGATAAAATAACTGATAGTTGTGTTTCCAATGCACTACGAACAGGCTACTTAGACAAGAAGTATTCATTTAACGATAGTTATATTGCAAGACATGAGAGATTCGGGCCAATGATTCAACAGGAAATGGATTTAGAGGAAAATAAGAACAGAATTCAGAATTTGATTTATGACGATGTTCCAGAAGAAGATGACATGACTGTAATTGAATAAATTTTAGTTTCTGTATTCTGTGTAAAATAAAAAAATATTAAATAAAAATGTATAAATATACTTTTATTTTTGTCCTCCCCCGAAAATAAGCCCTAGTGCATATTTTGGACCAAAAAAGAAAGTAAGACAGTGTCTTATTTTCGGAAAAACACGGTTGGTATATCCGGAGAGTTAGCTATATATAATAGATATATATATTTATAGGGGATACGAATTCTGACCATGTTCCACAAGCGCCATCGACGTCAGATTTTTTCCACGTACTGGCCCTACACTCTAGATGCCAGAATAATGCAGACTTCGACGCTAGCTATCATGGGTTCGATGCCAGAAATTCCCAAAAATCGAAATTTTCCCATAAGAATGCATTGCGCGGATTTTTGAAAATTATTTTGAGGCACTTATCGTTAAGATAGAGTAACCAAAATTTCGGAGGTTGAAGTTGAGGTAGTCTTCTATGCTTCTCATGGAAAAAATGTAGCCAAATGACAGTGAGTTCGACGCCAGGTGGATGCAAAATTCTTCCATAAGAAATGCATTGGACGATTTTTTAAAAATGGCTTCCCGATAAGCTGGAAAGATAAAACCCGGAATGGTGACAGAGGCGTGGGACCTTCCCGATAAGATATTGGATCGAAACTTTGGAACAAGTAAGGATGGCTCTTATCTAATATTATTTTGCTGTCTTCTCTCACGATCGGGTTCTTAGTTCGTCGCCAGGCGGTCTTTGGCGCGAAGTTTTAAATTTGAACTGAGGCAGTACTTGGTATGATACTGTATTCAAAGGATAGCTTGCAGTATGCAAGCAACTTTTACTCGTATATATATATAGGTATATCCGGAGAGTTAGCTATATATAATAGATATATATATAGATATAGGGGATACGAATTCTGACCATGTTCCACAAGCGCCATCGACTTCAGATTTTTTCGACGTACTGGCCCTACACTCTAGATGCCAGAATAATGCAGACATCGACGCTAGCTATCATGAGTTCGATGCCAGAAATTCCCAAAAATCGCAATTTTCCCATAAGAATGCATTGCGCGGATTTTTGAAAATTATTTTGAGGCACTTATCGTTAAGATAGAGTAACCAAAATTTCGGAGGTTGAAGTTGAGGTAGTCTTCTATGCTTCTCATGGAAAAAATGTAGCCAAATGACAGTGAGTTCGACGCCAGGTGGATGCAAAATTCTTCCATAAGAAATGCATTGCGGAAATCTTTGACGATTTTTTAAAAATGGCTTCCCGATAAGCTGGAAAGATAAAACCCGGAATGGTTACAGAGGCGTGGGACCTTCCCGATAAGATATTGAATCGAAACTTTGGAACAAGTAAGGATGGCACTTAACTAATATTATTTTGCTGTCTTCTCTCACGATCGGGTTCTTAGTTCGTCGCCAGGCGGTCTTTGGCGCGAAGTTTTAAATTTGAACTGAGGCAGTACTTGGTATGATACTGTATTCAACGGATAGCTTGCAGTATGCAAGCAACTTTTACTCGTCTATTATATATAGCTAACTCTCCGGATATACCTATATAGATATAGGGGATACGAATTCTGACCATGTTCCACAAGCGCAGTCGACGTCAGATTTTTACGACGTACTGGCCCCACACTCTAGATGCTAGAATAATTCAGACATCGACGCTAGCTATCATGGGTGTGATACTAGAATGTCCCTAAAATCGCAATTTTCCCATAAGAATGCATTGCGCGGATTTTTGAAAAATTTTTTTGAGGCACTTATCGGTAAGATAGTGATACCAAAATCTCGGAGGTTGAAGTTGAGGTAGTCTTCTATATTACGAATGGAAGAAATGTTACAAAATGACCGTGAGTTCGACGCCAGGTGGGTGCAAAATTCTTCCATAAGAAATGCATTGCTGAAATCTTTGACGATTTTTTTAAATGCCTTCCCGATAAGCTGGAAAGATAAAACCCGGAATGGTGACAGAGGCGTGGGACCTTCCCGATAAGATATTGAATCGAAACTTTGGAACAAGTAAGGATGGCACTTATCTAATATTATTTTGCTATCTTCTCTCACGGAAGGGTCCTGAGTTCGACGCTGGGCGGTCTTTTGCGCGAATTTTAAAAAAATTTTTTAAAGCCTTTCTCTTTGCAGGAGACTATTCTAACTAAAAGATAAATTGAGATGTCATTGGACTCACCGAAATTAGAAGAAAATAAGAGGACTTGATTACACTGAAGGTTGTTAATTTAATTTATTGTAGGGGTACTAAGGATGGACAACTAGAAGGTGTCAGGTCCTGATCAACAAGAGATGAAAAAACAATGTATGGAAGATAGAAAGTATATCTTACTAAGTTTGCAAGCTTATACTCAAGATAAATGAGCATTACTCTGATCAGATCATGCAAGTCTATGCACCAATAGCAGTAAGCAGCGAAGAAGATATCGAAAAATTTCAACAGACTCTGGGCACTGAGCATGATAAGGAAGCACACTAAAACAGTGATACCTCGAGATACGAGTTTAATTCGTTCCATAACCTTGCTTGTATGTCAAACTGCTCGTATCTCAAAGCAATTTTCGCCATGAAATTAATTGAAATGCCATTAATTTGTTCTTAAAATTAAAAAAAAAAAACATGTCCAAGGAGGTTTGTTCCTTTTTCCCTTTCAGAATCTTGTGGAAATGAGTTAGGCGATAAATCTTCTCCTCTGTCATTATGTAAATCCAATTCAGCATCTTCTTCTAGAAAAGCTCCGTCTCGTCACAATTGAAGACTTGCTGGGGGATGTGTCCTTTGGCTTCTATCGGTTCGAAAAAAGTTTTGAGATAATCCTCAGCTTCCTTCAGATCCGAACTTGCAGCCTCACCATGCCTGACAACAGAGTAAATGCCGCTCCTTTTCCTTAAGTTGTCAAATCAGCCTCGACTGGCTTTAAATAGTCTTACGATGCCTCGTCTGTGGAAGTGCGTGGGGTCTGATTCAGCAAATCACCGTAAATTGCTCGTGCTTTCTCGCATTTGATGCCCTGTGTTAAAATATTGCCTTTAAGCTGCTTCTCCGTCACTCAAACCATCAGCAGTTTCTCCATCTTATCATGGAGAGAGCTCCGGAGCTTAGAAATTATTGTAACGCCCTTAGCTGGCGTTATACCCTTTATTGACTCCTTCTGTTTAAGCACAGTACATATCGTTGAAGTACTACGCCCGTACTACCTTGCCAAGTCAGCTACTCGCACATCTCGCTCATTTTTTCTATGATTTCACGCTTTAATTCAATAGACGTCATCTTCTTTTGAGCATTGACCTTTCCACTCACTTTCTTCGGACCCAAGGTTATAAAAAGAAATGTGATAAAGTATTTAATTGCACAAAAAGCACAAAGCCCTAGAAAAACTTATCAAAGATGCTTCGACAGCGAGGTAAACAAGTATACTGGGGGGATGCGTGGGATAATGCGAGACGCATGAGGCACAGTAAACTGTTGGGTCGTGTGTAGCCAGCCGTTCCTCGTATCTCAAATTTTGCTCGTATTTCAAAGCAAAACTTTGCTTGCTCGACGGCTTATCTCAAAAAACTCGTACGTTAGGGCTCTCGTTTCTCGAGGTACGACTGTATAAGATAATTATGGGCGATTTTAAGGCATGTGTAGGTATCCAAGAAGAAGAGGACACCAACGCAGGACAATATGGACTGGGCCAGAGAAACGAATGTGGTCACCTCTTGGTAGAGTTTGCTGAATGCACCAATATGTATATAACAAATACATATATCAAGAAGAATCCTAAAAGGAAGTGGACTTGGAGAGGCCCCAACAGAGTAAAAAATGATATAGATTATATATTGATTGAAAAATTCTACACAGTAACAGACTGTTAAGTCTTGAACAACTTCAGCACTTGAAGCGACCACAGAACAGCAGTACTAGTAGTAGTGACAGCACCCAACAAATGATGAAATGACATGAAGAGCAGAAGAATTCATTGAATATGGCAAGCTTTGTAAGGCTATCAGAAGAGAAAGACGTGAGAAATTTCAATGAGAGAATTGTGCAAGAGGCTATAAGAAACAGCAAAAGTATGAAGAAGACCAGACAATGGCTATCAATTTGAAAGAAACAGATTTTAGACATATAGAAGGAAGATGGTACAAGAACTTGCAACAGACAAGCAATACTAAGGACAGTAGCAGAATACTTCGTACTTCAGCAACCTATACAAGAAGGAAGAACATGCTAAAGAGGAAAACCAAGAAGCAAACCAAAAATCATGAGATACTCTCTCTATTCTCCCAAAAGAAGTAGCTGCAGCAGTAAAGCAGACAAACAACAAGTTGTAAAGAAAGCAAAAATCAGATTATCCATAATCATCACGATAAGGCTACCAGTATTACACAAAAATAGTTCAGAAATTTCAGATATCTAAAGCAGTGGCAAGTCATATAAACTTAAGATGATTATTTTTCATTTTAAGGTTTAAAGCATTTATTTATAAACTAACGAGACAAAATACCTTCTCTTTGGTTCTCCAATATAAAATAAATAGAAATTTTTAATATCCTGGTTTTAACTCTATCCAACCTATAAAATGAGTTTTCACTCAGCCCTCTGAAAAGCAAATTAACTGGGTTTTAAAATATGTTGTATTTTATTTTGATAGAAACATTAACATTAACAGAAGTTTTGTTTAAAAGTTGTATATTATCAGCAAAGCACATGATTTAACTTTCCAAGGTAACAATGACAATAAATGAATGCAGCTAGTAATTCTTTAGCAATATGAATGGAATATCAGTTTATCATGGCCCCATGGTGAGATAAGGGCTGAGAATTATCCCATGAATGAAGGTTCCTCTGGGGCCTAGCTAAGGGAAGGGTCAGGCACCCTATAAGGGCTATAGTAGAAAGGGTAAGTTAGAATAACTGGAATATCACTGGTATGGTTCCAGTTTCTAATTATGTCTATGTTAACTATAAAAGAATGTCAGCATAGAAAAATCTCCATTCTGAATACATAATATTTGTCCATTTGCATAGAAAAATATTCAAAATGAAATCTGTTTTGTACACACATTAACAGGAGCAAAAGGGTTAATTTAGATATTATTTACATAAAATAACTTATCTATAAAATATGACTGCCTACAGTGAACAACAGTTTGGTTAAAACACTTTAAGAGACATCCACATAAATGAAAAATTACTCACTGGTTGTGGAGGAGCAGGAGGGGTAGGAGCTGTCACAGGTGGTGGAGGCATGAATCCTTGTGGAGGAACTGGGAAACCAGGACGCCCTTGTACTGCTGCAATATAAATTTTCAATCCATTAGAGCAAAGAAACCTGAGTTGCACTAGGAATGGGTAAAGATTACTTTGCAGATAAAGGCGTTCACCCAAGAAAAATCCCAAGGATTGCTACACTATATTAATATGATATATTCATCTGTAAAAGAAAACTTTATAAACAAAAGGTATGCTCTACTTTTACTCCTTTAATTTACCAAGTTCTTCTTAACTGCACAATTGTAAGGTATGTAGATTAGGGTGGATCGAAAAAACTTTTTTTTTCAAAATTGGTCTGCGGCTAGTGCTCAAATTTTGTGGTTGGTGGTCCTTAAAAACCATAAGGAATTTAAGCTCAATCATAATATGTCCTGAGCCTGTGAATTTTAGTCAAAATTTGAAATTTTTGTGAAAAAATGTCAAAAATTTAAAATTTTTTATGATGGTTTTTCAATGTTTCTGAAGTGATTTAATGGCAAAATATTACATGTATTGCTTGTATGTTGCTTAGTGATTAACAATTTACTGAGTTTGAATGAGGGAAAATGGTTTCTTAGTTTGCCAAAATTTGTCAAAAAATGCCAAATATACAGAGATGTTACGGATGTTGGGTAGGCAATAACCTGCTGCAATAACTCGACCACACCGACTTAAATATATGAAAAATGATAGGATAGTAGGAAAAGAAGAGATTTGCAGCTTTATCTTAGTTCAGCAAAGAATAGACTACCCAGTATTCACCACGAGGAGGTGGTTGCAATCGAGTGCCGACCTCTCACTCACCTAGGTACATTATGTAGATTAGGGTGGATTGAAAAAAAGTTTCTTCGATCCACCCTAATGTACAGTCCTGGTCATACAATTCATACAAGGAGCAGGTTTGCAGATGATTAAAGATGTAGAGAAAAATACCTCCACTACATATTTTGCAACACTGTTAAATATCACTCTCAACCCATTCATCTTACTCCATCCAGACATACCAAGATACTAGGAAATACCTTCAATGTCCAATTTACATATCCACAACATGTCATGCCATCAAATCAGGCACTTATATTTATTATATATGAGTAAAAGTTGCTTGCAAACTGCAAACTATCAGTTAAATAAAGTATCATACCAAGTGCCTGATAATGCCTCAAAACAATTTTGAAAACTTGATGCAAAAGACTGCCTGGCATCAAACTAAGGACCCGATCGTGCGACACAATTGAATATTAATATTAGACAACTGCCATTCTAACCTGTTCCAAAGTTTCAATTCAATATCTTATTGGGAAGGTCCTCAAATAAGATTACGCTGTCCCCCTTTGAAATACATTGTAGAATAGAAATGACGCTCAGGCATCGAACCAAGAACCATCAGAGGAACGGCGAACAGCATATAAGAAACATATGAATCGCCTCTATGTAAATTCCACATTATATCATTCCCGGTAATCGGATAAGCATTTGTAAGTATAAGTATTTGTCCATGTATTTCAAAGGGGGATAGCGTAATCTTGTTTTAGGACCTTCCCAATAAGACATTGAATTGAAACTTTGGAACAGGTCAGAACAGCACTTATCTAATATTAATATGCAATTGTTTTGCACGATTGGGTCCTTAGTTCAACGCCAGACGGTCTTTTGCACGAAGTTTTGAACATTGTTTTGAGGCCTTACTTGGTATGGAACTGCATTCAACTGATAACTTGCAGTATGCATAGCAACTTTTACTCGTATTACAAATAGGCGACAGTCAAAGATGCCCTTTAAAGGTGATTGGCAGAATTGTCAAAGGAAATATTTTAATATTGGTACATTTAGCATGCTGATAAGGAAACCTATTGTCAGGAAGTTTGAAAAGCCTATTGTATTTTACTTGTTCTACGTTTCTTAGTACAAAAACCCACAAAAATTCTCAAATAGCTTAATTATGAAACAAGTGCACTGCAACATTTTTATTGAATTCTAATAAAAAAGAATATTTCATGACCGAAAAGAAACTTCAATCAGCCCTTCCTTTGTTACTTGTATTAATTTCATAGAACTATTACCTATACGTAATTTTAATTTTTTTGAAGGCTGCAAGAAAGAAAAAAATATGCATGCATTATAATTGAAATTGTTGTGAATGCTCTGGAGTTGAGCACGTCAACTATTACTGCATGAAATCTTCAGTCTTATTACCTGTAGCACTAAGACCAAGTATTAGAAATTTCCTTGAAATAAATGGAAAGTTTAGGAGGAAAGCTCCATAAATTAGATTTTCAGATAAATTTACCACCAGACCACAAAGAAACTATAGAAAGTATATAACATAATATGAAATTAAAATATATATTTATATATCTTATATATAATGAATAATTGATTTTGTAGCTAAGTTAAATACCAGAGCAGATATAGAAACTTGACCGTGATCAATTTAATACGAATTTAATTTAATACGAATTTCTAAAATGCATAAGAAACATGTAAGCTTTCAAAAGTAACAGGGCAAAAGATTATTGTATTTCTGTATCAATTTTTAAATACAATTATGAGAATTTACGCTAACATCTATTGCCAATGGCTTACCATTAGAAAGGAAAGGAAAGAAATAAATATAAGGAGTACATGAAAGACGTTGTAAATTCATCAAATGAACCAATGGTTTCAAGATATTGAAAGACTTCTTCAGAGTTTAAATAATTGTCTCTTTGAGTGAGACTGAGAGAGTAAGAGTTATAATTCTAGAAAAAAACACAAGGATAGCTCTAAATAGAATTCTCATACTATTAATCTTTTGTTTCAACGATATTAATCTGGTTAGTTTGTCAAATAATATCAACCATACCCATTCCTCAAGATATTTTTTCTTAGGTTTGCAATCCCAAACATCAGGAAAATGGTGGAAAAATCTTATTAATATCCTTGTAAGTTATATCTATGTATGTTTATGGATTCATCTATTTGTGACAATTTATACTCATGGTTATCATGATACCTTTATATATCCCAACATTTGCAAACTCTGAGTAACACAATTTTGGATTTTACTCCCTTGTAAACTCCAAAACTTCCTCTCAGAGAAGAATCTTTGTCCTATGTTACTCAGAAAAAATGACAGAAAGAACGCAAGAGACTGATGATGTCAACAAGCTGTTGGATACACATGGCCACTAGCCGACAATCCATGAGCAAATAGGGATATCTGAGCAATATGCTACCAAAGATTTGGACATTTAAGACCTGGTTCAACCAGGAGTTCATGGAAATTGTAATGTTGAAAGAATCTCTCATCTGAATTGAAATAGACTTTGTTTTTAATATAAATGAGGGTAGACTAAAATGGAGAGCATTTTATAACTATAAAGCAAGGAATAATAAAATTATTCTGGTTGCTACAGAGAAATTATGGGTGTAATTAAGAAACCATTGTGTCGTTGTTTGGTACATTTTATGAACACTTTGAAACAATTATACACAATTATTTTTTTGTTAGACATTTTGTATTAATGTTTTAAGAACTACATTTGTAATAGATATTTTCTTATAAACTATCATTTGTGTCAGTCCTTGATTCCAATTACAAAAAATTATATTCAAATATTTATATGCAAAATTATACCCTGACAATTTAAAATGAAATTTTTGTAGGTCCCACCTATTGCATAACTTCAGGATATTACAGTTAATGTATTAGTATATTTCATCTGACAATTCTACCAACCACCTTTTGCTTGTTTCCTGGCACCTCATCCAATGAAGGCTATGCTGTGGATATGTTAATCAGTCATCAAAGTTATTTTTGAACAAAATTGAAAGGGGCTCATCAGGAAAAGCAAAAGGAACTAAAATGTGGCAATGGAAGTGCCATCTTACAAGGTTACCACACATTTAGGCAAACCTTTTTCTTCATTCTCCTTAATCTTATGCAAACCCACACACTGTACAATTACTTTCTCCCTGACTGTACCATAGAAAATTAAAACTGTTTCAAAAAACAATTTCTTCCGTTATCAACATTCATAATTTAATCACATAATTTAATCTCCTTATTTTTCAAATGTACATTTTGGTATCTAAGGAACTGCTTCTTAATTCCAATACTGTACTATACTGATGCCAAATACTATGTCTAACAATCTAATTCCATTTCCAGCTAGTCATCTTGAATAAAACATCATCATTCTCCAAGACATTTCTTGAAGTTTTCTTAAAATTCCCTCATTTCAATTAACAGCCTTTGAAACCAATCATCCTCATAGTCACTCTTAGTGGTTTTCTATTAGTAAGCACTCAAGCTGAGGTTATTATTTCATATGATTATTATTAGCTCTTGGCAAAAAGGTTTATTCCATGGCACATTAAATGTAAATAAGTATCTTTCATATTATTTGAATTAAAAATGTGTATGTATAAACATTTCTTTTAAAACTTGACTCTAAATTAGATATACTCTTATACTCCTAACTTACTGTATGTATTTGTTGGTATTATTTATTTTCTTTTTATTAGTGCTTGGCTATGACAGGATAATCAAAATACCAAAAGAGATTTTACTGTTGAGGTAGCTAATTGGGGACATAGACTATGGGTAGGAATTCACCAAAAGAATACTCTTTGAAGGTATAAATCTGATAAAAATTTGTTAATATTGATCATATAATAATAAACTTATATTCATTTCTGCCAACATATGGTTCAGAGATGTCAACAGACACTTCTCAAACACTCAAAGTTCTGCACCAACACTATCATAAAATATTTTGTTGATGTACTTACTATCATAAGAGTTACGCTAGTCTGCCAACATTTGGAATACATTGCTCTAGGGATTAAAATGAAATACTCACACATAAGGGGAGGTGGACGTAATTGGGATGCCATAGGAGGAACCATCATAAGTCCAGGCTGTGGAGGCACCATGGCTCCAGCAGGTGGCGGCATGGGGGCCATGCGAAGGGGAGCAGGTGCAGGGGGTTGACTTTGAGTGGAAGGGGCAGAGACAGAGGACAACATGGGCTTGGGAGGGGGGACAGTTACTTTGGCCTGAGATTTAGGTGTCTGAATGGAGGGAGAAGTCCCTGCAGGTGGCATCAGTGGTGCAATGTGGTGATGAGGGTGCTTGCCCGCCTGCTGCTGCATCATGTACTGCATTCCTTGGGAAGTGCCAGCACGAGTGTTAGGCTTCGGACCAATCTTTTCCTTCTCTTCATCAGGTAATAACCCTTTCACTTTGTGGATCTGATGAATTTGCTCTTCCAAAGTAATATTTGCTCTAGCAGCACGTGTTGCAGCTTCCACACTTGAAGTGTGTCCATCCCAAGTGACCTGATAAAAAAGAATGTCATCATTTATTTATAATGTCAGCATTTTATAAGACTCGACTGGAACTGCTTCAGTCTAAAAGTCATCCGAGATTCACTTTGAAGTTGTTTTGTCCTATTGGTGACAAATTTATTTCCTGGTCTTCAAAATTTTGAAATAAACATTAACATCTATTTAAACAATTGCCGTTAAATATGTTGTCCTCAAGTTAAATATTGTTGTTGCCTCATTAGCTCAAGTTCAAATGACATAATATTTGAAATTTCCAACCATTATCATAAACAATGCTAACTAAATGAATGGTTAATGACCAGATTTATGAAGTCTATTTCTATTAACTGACTGCAACTGAACAATTGGCTTTAAAGTCAGTAGGAAATAAATTATGATCTACAGAGAAGCTACAGGAAATAAAATCCACCTATCCACCTATCTTGTAGACACCTTTTTGAAATTTTTTCTACTAGATATCACAAAAGAGCTACGGAATAAACCATTGGCCACCATTTTACTTAAATAAACAATTCCATGTTTAAATGAGAAGCACTTCAAGAAGGCAATGCTACATTCTCTGAGGAAACCAAAATCACAATGGGATGCTGCTCATCCTGAGTAGAAGTGTCACAGTTCTTTAGAATAATAATAATGATAATAATTTCTATTAATCCAGAGACATTAATTGGCATGTATAGGACAGGTCAAGAATTATATACATATTGAATATAAAAATAGTACACATAACACAATAAAGTTTACAATCTAAACATACGGTTATCTACATTAGAATTGATATACACAATGATCTTAATCCTAACTACACTGCATTCTTATTCCTAACTGCACTACATTTCATTTTACAATATATTCAAGTTTCCCTCATTTAAAAATTCATTGACACTATGAAAGGTTTTCGACAGAAGATATTTTTATAATTGTTCCCCGAATAGTATCATTTTATTGTCTTTTATATAGTCCGGTAATTTATTATAAATTTTTAAGGCCAACACTTCAAAACTTCTTCCACTTAGACTTAATCTATGAGATGGGATCCTCAAATTAGCCTTGTCTCAGGTGAAATGACTATGAAGAGCCTCCTGTTTTATGTTCTTGCCCAGATTCTGATGAATGTGGACAGCACATGCATAGATGTATGAAAAGAGCATTGTCAATATTCCCCATTTTTTTAATAATGGCTTACTTGTCTCTTCAGGGGACCCTTGTAGTGGCTCTCATAACCCTCTTTTGACTATAAATATGTCCTTCCAATCTGCTGAGTTATCCCACATCATTATGCCATACACCATTGTAGAGTGGAAGATTGCAAAATATGCAACTTTCAAAATATTTGGAGTGACAACTGAAGCTAATTTTGTGATTAAATATGTTATTCTACTTAGTTTTAGTCCAAGATGTCTTATGTGATCCCCCAGTTAAGACGCTGGTCTAAGATGATGCGTAAGTAGTTCACAGGTTCTTGATTTATGTTTACTAAGTTTTTGTAGAGGGAGAATTTTATATCTTGTTTTTCCAATATTTTAAATAAGCTGGTTAGAATTAAACCAGTCTGTTATTTTTGTTTCAGCTTTAATAAGAGATTCTGCAACATCCAGTCCTTTGTGTTTTACAAACGCAGCTGTGACATCAGCAAATTGAAATATCTTAGCATTGCAAGAAGCACTGATATCATTTACATAAATTAGAAACAGGAAAGGTCCCAACACAGAGCCTTGAAGAATTCCATATTTTACGATATACTTATTGGATAGTTTATTGTTTACAGATACACACTGATACCTGCCACTCAAATAACTTTCTAAGAGTCTAAGGGAAGCAGCTCTCACACTATAGGAGTACAATTCTGAAAGAAGCTTAGCATGGGAAATACTGTCAAATGCCTTAGACAAGTCACTGAAAGAAACAAGAGTAGTTTCATTACTTTCAAAGGAACAATGTATATCACTGACCATCGACACATTCTATGGCACCTCTTCCTTTCAGGAAACCAAATTGTGTGGGACTTATAAGATTATTCTTTTCTAAGTATTTACACATTCTTGAGGATGATGCTTTCTCTATTATTTTAGAAAAAACAAGATTGATATGGGTAGCTTGAGGGGTCATTTTTATCACCATTTTTGTATATTGGAATGACTTTGGTGATTTTTAATTGCTCTGTATAGTTACCAAATTCAAATCACTGATTTATAACTTTGGTGAGAGGATATGATATAGCTAGTGCAATACCTTTTAGTAGCTTTGCATTCATACCATATACATCACAGCAGCTACTTATTTTAAAGAGGCAATTATATCAAGTATTTCTTTTTCAGTTACAGGAGCTAAGAGTTTAAGTTGGTGTGATTAGGCTTCTTATTCAACTCATCATGGTGTTTCATGTTTGAGCCTTCAATTAGCCTCTCAATTACATTGGTGAAGTAATCATTGAAGACATCAGGTGACATGTTAGTTAAGCACTTTCCTGACTTGAATTGAGTCTCAGTTTTGATTACCTTCCATAAAGCTTTTGATTTTTTATTTGTTATGGTAATCTATTTATTGTTTGCTTCTATTTTCGTTTGCCTAATTGCTTTTCTATAGTCTTTTCTTAGTTCTAAATATTGAGAAGTTACTTCTGGGTTGGTATTTCTAATTGTTTGCTCATAGATTTTTAATAGGGTATCCCTCATGTTTAGTAGTGCTTCATTAAACCAGTTTATTTTTGGAGTGTCTTCCTTAATCCTCCTGGTTTTCTCAGGTATAGAATAATTTAATGCATCATAGAAAGTTGACCAAAATTCAGAAAAGCAATTAGAGTTTTGGTCAAGCTCATCCAGATATGACCAGTCACAGGTAGCCAACAATTTTGACAGCTGATCTTCTGAGAGTTTGCTTATTTGTCTTATTCTTGTTTTGGTAATCTTCCTCTCCTTGATCAAAACATTATCTTTAGGTACATATTTGCATAAAAGCCCCAAGTGATCAGAAAGTGCAGTTGGTACAATTTGTATGAAAAGATCAATATTAACAATAACATTACCCAAACAGTGACCACTGATGGGTCTGGTGCAGTCGTTCACCAAATGCTGCAAGTCAGCAGAATGTATTACATTGAGAAATTAGGACAGTTTTGCACTCTTACAATTATCAAAATGAATATTAAAATCCCCCATCAAAATGATTCCACATCTAAATACCATCAGCCTCGTGAGAACGTCAAATAACTGGTTCAGAAAAATGTCAGTCTCCATTGGGAGATCTGTACATAGCTAATAATATCACATTGAGAGTAGTTAATTTTATTGCAGTGACTTCAAAATGCATTTCAATTTTCATATCATTTATATGCTTAATTTTGGAATACTTTATGTTTGGATTAACATAAATTGCAACTCCTCCATGTTTGTCTTTAATCCTGCAGTAGCTTGAAGCTAAAGTAAAGGAATCCAATTTTAAGTGTACTATCTCATCTTGATGTAACCAGTGCTCACAGAGACAGGTGATATTTACATCATACTTATTCAATAACAACTCAACTTCATGCACCTTATTTCTTAGAGATTTAAATGTAAAATTTTTAGGTTATGGAGTAAACATTTTTCAACTTTAGATAAATTTTTAGGCAAACTATTAACACTATAAGCAACATTATTATTCGAATCACTCTGAAGATTACTATTGACATTACAAGTTTCTTATTTACTACCTTCTACAGCTCTCACTAGTTTCCCTGATTCCTTAGTAAAGTTATTAAGCTATCTATTGCCCTCCCTATTTTATGGGAACCCTTATAGTTTAGGTGAAGCCCATCTTTAGCCAGACATGAATCATCTATGCATTCATCTACATCTAAGAATATAACTTTCAATGCTTCACATGTCCAACTAATGTCCTCATTAACCCTTTTTACAAACTTGTAAATATAAAGAAGACAAGGAAGGACAAGTTTACATAGCATAAAAATTTAGCACACCTGAACATCCAAGCATTTGGTATTTCAAAGATAAAGCATATGATGATTCTGATAGGTAATTATTAATTATATTAGCACCAAAATTTTGAAATAGAAAATCCAAGAATAATTGCAATAAAAGTTCATCATGTTACAGTAAAACCTGTTTAAACTAATTTTAGGGGACCAGCCTTTAAATTTGTTTATAATAAATTAGATAGAATTTTAGACCAGAATGTGTCACTGAAGAGGAAGCAATGAGGAACTGTGAAGATTAGGATGCTAAGAGGTATTCAGGTTACGAGCAACAGAGTTTTTCACTCCAGCAAATTTATGAACTTAATAGTCGAAAGTTCTGGGAGATTTCCAGATGAAAGACTTGCTGAAGAAATACGTTTCACTAGTTTTTATTACAGACGAAATAATTTGTGTTCCACCAGATCTTTCTATAGTCATCTTCAAATAGTTCAACAATGATAACAGGAATGAAAATCTCCAGGATATTCTAGCTTACAAGATATACCAGCCAAAATGGGAATGTTTCCCAAATTTCCAAGGGATATGGCAACAATGAGCTACTCATTGTATACAATGTTGTGAAAGTGGTGAGGATTTGGTATGCCTTGGATGAATGTATTGTGAAAGGCAATTTTTCCTGCTTTGATAACTCTTCAATATATGTGACCAAACCATAAGATCAAAATAACAGTGTTTGTTTTTGATTTTTAATTATCATTTTCCCGTTTTAAATGCCCCAAAAATAAGGTTTGTCTACTTCGACACAATTCACAAAGTACTGAATACCAAAAGAGTATGTATATAAATTAACAGTCTACCAAAACGGCCTGGAGAATTTATACAGTTTAACCTCCCAGGAATTACAAACATTTCTGTTTACAATTCAACTGACTAGAAAGAAAACCAATTTTAGATTAAATACCTTTTCATCTTTCCTTTTATCCTCTTCGCCTATCTTCTTTCCAATAGCTGTTTCTTCATCACCAATACCAAAGATATCTGTACGTCTTTCTGCCAATTGTTTCAAGCTGGCTTCTATGGCTGAACCTGCAGAAATTTACAAGAAAAATATTTGTATCATGACCACAAAAAACAGGAAATTTCTGTCACCATAATGCATATAACATAATTAGAGAAATCTACAAATATTTTGAGAAGACAAACAAACTACAATGAGTACTTCCAAAGCAAATGGATAAAATAGAGAAAAAAATACTATTTTCACCAATAAACCATGAGCACAATACAGTGCTGTATTTTTTTCTCCAATACGTACCTTTGAAAAATTTGCTCTAAAAGCATTTCCAGCTTTAAAACGTGTTTTGCACGTCTCCTTATGCATTTTAGGACATGCATGTATAATTGTTACATAATTGTTATCATAAATGAAATGGGAATTAAAGTAATGATGACACATTGTACAAATGTACAGAAGAAACAAATTGTGTACATTAAAAATAGATAAAGGCTAAATAGTGGCAAATATGCGTTGCCTTACAGAAATCATCTTTCACTGACGTTATACAGGTATTGTCTTGTAATCTCTATAGCCCCAACTTGGGTTTTTTGGTCTTAGTTGTTCTTATATAGATGCTTCTGCACTTAATTTTTATTCACCAGTCTAAAGAAAATTATCATACAAAAGAAGAAAGTTATATGGCTTTTTCCTCTTGCTAAATTTCCCTCAAAATTACTTGCAGTCTCACTATATTCAGGGTTGCATTACATCCAGTTCAATGGTAATCTACTCAACCTCCAATTAACTTGTAAGAAAAGATTAATATGCTTAATTACTTATTTGATAAGAAAAAACTGCTGATATTTCAAAAACTTCAAGTGAAGCCTTTTTAATCCCATGCAGTAAATACCAGTAAGAATAATACAATAAAATTCATACATCTATAAGCTTTACTTTTATGAGGTGGAGTGGGTATATTGTGAGCATAAGAATGCAACTTGCAAACAAAATAGTTCTAAAAAGAAGGAAGTGCTACTATCTCATGGTTATTTTCTATTCTTTGAAAAATTTCTAGGACATCAATGTTCCTGCTGATGACTGTAGTTGAGTACATATACAAAGAAACAAAACAGTGCATCTGAATTTTCAAAAATCAATAACAATAGAGGTAATTATTAATGATGGAATGTGATTAATTGAGCTGAAATTGTTGACTTTAATACTAAGAATTGGCATTTCAAAACATTGGATATTTTAATGAATATTCCAAATATTCTAAATATACCAGTTTCTGCGACTGATAAGAAATACAGTAGAAGTCCATTACAAAGAGAGCTGACAAAAATTGGAAAAGTACTCATTATAGCCAAATACTAAATGTCCATCCACTTGAATTTAATTCTTACACAAATGTTTCAGAAAGCATAAAGAAGTATGTTTGCATCAAAAATATTTCATTGATTCATAAAACATAACCAAAGTGCATATGTACAGAGGGACAAAGGGGAGAAAGAAGTCTCTCATGAGACTCAAAACTATCTGAAGCATTTTTGCTGAGGAAGGGTGAGGAAAGTTGTGGGAAACAAATGAATGAATTAAGTGACAATTTTTGCATTTAATTCTTTTCTAATCTTTGAAGAAATAACACACCTCAGATTATTGTTTGCTAGTCACACTTTGTCTTTCATGTCAACTGACAATTCCGAGATATGCCTCCGGTAAGACAAATATAGAAATGTGGCACTTGTTTCACCAATATTTCAGAAATAACCACTTGTTACAATGGATATAACTCCCTATCCTTTCTGTTATGATATGGACAATGGCCAATGGCAAAATCACATGCAATAACTACGCCATACTTGTTATAATGGCCTTCTACTGTATAAAAGAAGCTAGAACAACTCATTCTGGGTTACTTTGCATAAGAAAGGTCATTGAACAGGCAAATATGTTAGAAGGGATACAAGTCAGGCACTCACCCAGGAGAGGGCTGATGGACTTTAAAAATAAAAGAGCAAAGTAAATTAAGGACATTAATTTGCCCCAACTTACATTAAAATGCATTATATTGCAGAGAATACTCCAAAATGTATGTAACAACCATAATCTTTAGAATGGAATAATACCTTTGCAGGTTACTAGGCTCAAAGTATACTGTAAATACCATTTTCAACCCCATATATACTTAAATTTCAATAGTCAATCCTACATACAAATTTTCATGGACAATATTTGACACATAGAGATGTATTTAAAGCCGGCGAAAAAAAAATGAAAAGCAAGAAATCTTGTTCAAAATCTCTTCTATAAATTAAAATGGTTGTCACATAGAAATAATCAAAATAAATATTGATTTTACATAACTTAATAAATACTATGATTTGTGAAAGATGGAAAATAAATATGATTTAATGCAATGGTAAGTTGAAAAACCTAATTAACTGTGTTGATGTTATTAGCTATGTCATGAACTACTCTTAAACATGTGAAGTATAGTAAAATTTCCTTTGCTAATGTATGTTTGTATTGCAGAGTTGTAAAAATCTTAATAACTGATTGTAAAAAAATTGTGATATTCAAAATTAGCAGCAAGTGCTCAGGAAAATGCTGCCATAACTGTAAATGATACATGCAATTAGTATTACTAGCTATCTTATCATTTAAAATTACCAATCTAAGGAAGGAAATTGCATACCTTGGGCAAAGACAGTTTCTTGATTGAGCTTGTCTTGGATTTGCCTGTCTCTCTGTTCCACCCAGCGCGGATCCAGCAGTCCAATCCTCATGTGCTCCTGCACTTTACTTGCTGGAATCTTCTCTCCAGTAATCGGAGATATGAGATATTCATCTGGACCTGGCATTCTCTGCACTTTTGTGGCTGGAAACAGAGTACACAATCATTAGGCTGTTTGTTCAAATATTCTATTTCACACACTTTTTAATTATCTTAGACTTGCAAAACCATTCAAGGAGACACTTGTAAAAGATTTTAATATTATTTATTCATTTATAATCATAGGAAAATCCCTTCACATCAAACATACGAAAATATTATACATATTAAATTATAATATATAAAATACCCATATCAAAATAATTTCTGGGAAGAATTAACTTACCATATCTTTGAATATAAGGTAACAGTGAACAACTCATTGAATTTGTAATGTGAGGATATATAAAGAAATTGTTACCAGAGTTTGAGGGATAGAAAGGAATACAAAACTGAGTTTTGGAGGTCTAGATCTCTAACATCACCCTGAATTATACAATGCAACAAGATCAAATTTGATATTACACATCTATTTCGTAAAGTGGACAAGTTGAGAAAGGAAAGAGATTCAGTATAGGAAATGTTATTCAACTCAATACCTAATTATATCAAAGAAGACAGAAAGGACTCGGAAAAAAGAATTGTGCATGTAGAGGGATTTAATCACAATGAGAAAAAAAGCTGACTGGTTTGTTCAAGGATGGTAAGAAAAATGATAGAAATAGTAAAAAGAAAGGAGTGCTTAATCTTTGGGGAGATGAATAAAGAGCTAGGATATTAGTACCCTGTTAAAGATAGAATAGGTAATGATGGTAATAAATATGACACTATGAGAGAGGCATAGAAAGAAAAAAATATACAGGGAGAAAGAGAGAACAAATTGGGAAGTTGGGAAGTATCTAAGCATGTATTAATTACAAACAAATAAAGTTTGTTACTTCATCCATTCACTAACTTATTTTATTTTTCTTTTTCTATTGCAAAAAATAGATTGGGTAACTTAACACATTTCATGGTGATGCAAAATAGACTGCATAGTCAGAAAATTAAAAAATTTAAATGGAATAATAGTTAAAAATAGAATATTTAGCTAAAATGAAAGAAACAAGCAGTTACTTAAATGAGAAGTAAGACATTGATTACAGTTACATGAGTGAACTGAGCATAATACAGCACTAGCTAAGAAAAGCCATCCAAACATCCATGTAGTTCAAACCTACAACTTCAAAATATTCATCAACATGCAAGTGAACAAAAAATTCAATAATGTTATTTTAACACTCAATTAAGACTTTGGTTCTCACATAGGCAAAATGAACATCTGTAGTAATAGAGGCACATCAACCACTAGTTCATTCTTACCTACAGCTCATCAAATATTGATGACGATAAATCGTTGACATATTTAAATTCCCAGAAGCTACAAATACTCTAAAGTCATATAAAAGACATCTAAAATAATACATAAAGAGATAAAATAAATAAATGAAATATATAAAGAGCTTTCGCTACAAAAGAAGAACCAAAAACTTTTGCGCAGAAGGTGTCCCAATCATTTTACGTTAAGATACAAACTAGTTACCCAGAGAAACAATAAAACCATGTTGAGGTTTTCAGGGTTATTGTCCTAAATATCTCTAAGGTCTTCCTTGATATTCAATTCTTCAAAAACTTCTAAGACATTAATTAATCAGACTTAGAAGATCATTAAAATGAAAGAACCATTTAAGATATTTTGATTGGGTGCATAGTAGATAGCACATGCACATAAGTATGCTACACAAATCTTTATCCAGCATCTTGCTCCAATATTGAAGCATGTGTGTACCTTAACTTAAATTCCTCTCAAATTTAACATTTCTCTGGAATGTTGAAGCTTACATTCATAAGAGGCACTACTAAATTTACTTGAATGGCAATTTTAATGAATTTCAAATAATTATTTTTAGCTCTCAACTTCAACAAAATTACTTTACTATAATTACTTAACAGACTTCAGTAAAATCTAGCACTAATTTTTAAAAGTTTTATTTCACAAAATTATTGTTTATACTTTTAATGTGGAAAAAACAAGTTCCAAATTTTTGAGGGATTTTTTCGCATCAGATAAACTTTACACCACTACTTATATACTGCTAAGATGTCCTCAAATGTAAGAAAGTTTAAAAAAAATGAGGGTCAGGTCAAAGAAAGCCATCAACGGGTAAAAATATGCTAGAAGAATCATAGAATAAAGTTGCAAGTTTAGAATAAAGAAGAGGAATTTCAAACCTTGCTGTTGTTTAGGATCATATCCCTTTTTCACCACAACTCTGTCTATCATTGGAGGCAAAGGAGGAGGTTGGGGAACTTCCTTAGGTGGTGGTGGTGGGGGAGGAGGCAGAGGCTGTGCATCTCTACTCTTTTCTCCCTCCTCATCCTCCTCTTCACTTGATTCCTCTTCCATGTCCTGTACCTGTGTGTTATCTTTGGCCTCTTTTGCTAACTGGTCCTCCTCTTCTCCAGCCTCCTCTTCTTCACTTTCTATCTGCATCTCAATCTCATCCCAGTCTTCTATCCGCTCCTGAAAATTTTCATTTAATAGGGCTTTTATTTATATGAAAAGTGAAGGTGGATCCATAGAAGCACTCATTTGGTTTCCCATAAATTAGGCATACCTAAAAATGAAGAAGGGAGGTAAACTACATAAACAAAACAAATAGTAAAATGGGAGGACACCAAATTCTATGCCCTCACTTCAGCTGACAGAAAAGTCAGAAGCAATGGAAAGCATCAAGAAAGACTTAAAAGTGATTCCTGTAAAAGGCTATTGATGTAATCTGTATACTGGAATGATTACAGTTCTTATCACAATGAATACACACATATGGTGTATAATGTTTTTCAGGCTTTTAAAAAGCTGACTTCTGGATAGAGTAGGAACATACTTAGTTAAAGCATTCCTTTCAGTGGATTAATCACATAGTGTCATCTATTTTTTCAATATAATTAACAACTAAGGTTGCTTTATTCATACCTCTGTTGTGATGTTTAATATAAATAAATCTCTTTTCTTTCTTCATTGTGATAAAATACCACTACATTAAGGCTTCCATGATTCAACATATTACACATAAGCCCATGAAAGGAAATTATGCTTGTGGCTTAATAGAGTACACTTCATTACTACAAAATTCACTAGCCACAATTACTCACACAACTTACAATTCAAAATAATTAATATAGAAACTTTATTACATAGATAGCTACCTCTCTGGATATACCTATGTATAGGAGATGTAAATTCTAACCATGTTCCATAAGTGTCATTTACTTGAAATTTTATGATGCCCTGGCCCAAATAGGAGACTACTAGAATAATTCAAACTTTGATCCTAGCTATCACAGGTTTGATGCCAGAGGGACCCTAAAAGAATTCATTGCTGCAATTTTAAGAATCTTTTTGAATCCCTTCCCTAAGACATAGAAACATAAAACCCAGCAGGTGAATAGAGATTATAAATAAATTTCAAGCATGAAGTTTGCTTCTCTAATGATCCTTGGTTCAATTCCAGAATGTCCTTTCAATTCTATCACACAATTCAAATGAGGATAACAGAATCTTATTATAAAACCTTCTCAATATGATATTGAAATGAAACTTTGGAAATGGTTGGAGATGTACCTATCTAATATGCAATTATCTTTCACTAACAGGTTATGAGTTTGATGCCAGGTAGTTTTAATTGGTCCTAATTTTCCAATATGAAATGTATAGAGGGAAATTCAAATATTTTCATGAGATATTTCCTGAGAAGATAGAATCAGGCATGTGACGAACATGCTTTGTTAGCAGTCACAAACATGCTTTACAAACACAGCTTATCATTTCCATAATGTTCCTTGGTACGAATCCAGGGCACCATTTTCATTCTGCCAATAATAAATAAATGATAGAATAAATGGGGGAAACAGAATTATGTTTGAGGACCTTTCTGGTATGATATGGTCTTGAAATTCTGAGTTTGGTTAGAGGGCTCCTCTTAAAAACTTAATACGCAATGACATCTTCCAAAATGGTTCCAGGGTCAATGCCAGGACAATTAAATGATCCCATTTCTTATACCTACGGAAACTGGGGGATATTGTTGTAAGTATATCCAACAAGTGATAATTTATTTTTTACTCTTCACAATTAACTTGCAGTATGCAAGGAACATTTACAAAAATAATCTTATACAAAGTATATGCAGATGTGTGCTACCTAGAATATTGGAAGAATAAAATATTTCAAAGACAGAAGTGTGAGCAAGTAATATCTGCATGGTGGTGTCAAGCTCAAGTTGACGGTAGAGAACGAAACAAAATATATGGTGAGGAAGCCAACTTACAGGATGCATTCAAGTATCAATTGCAAAATAAAATAATAAATAACACCTATATATATATCTAACTCTCCGGATATACCTATATATATATATATATATATATATATATATATATATATATATATATATATATATATATATATATATATCTATTATATATAGCTAACTCTCCGGATATACCTATATATATATATACCTATATATTTATAGGGGATACGAATTCTGACCATGTTCCACAAGCGCCATCGACGTCAGATTTTTTCGACGTACTGGCCCTACACTCTAGATGCCAGAATAATGCAGACTTCGACGCTAGCTATCATGGGTTCGATGCCAGAAATTCCCAAAGATCACAATTTTCCCATAAGAATGCATTGCGCGGATTTTTGAAAATTATTTTGAGGCACTTATCGTTAAGATAGAGTAACCAAAATTTCGGAGGTTGAAGTTGAGGTAGTCTTCTATGCTTCTCATGGAAAAAATGTAGCCAAATGACAGTGAGTTCGACGCCAGGTGGATGCAAAATTCTTCCATAAGAAATGCATTGCGGAAATCTTTGACGATTTTTTAAAAATGGCTTCCCGATAAGCTGGAAAGATAAAACCCGGAATGGTGACAGAGGCATGGGACCTTCCCGATAAGATATTGAATCGAAACTTTGGAACAAGTAAGGATGGCACTTATCTAATATTATTTTGCTGTCTTCTCTCACGATCGGGTTCTTAGTTCGTCGCCAGGCGGTCTTTGGCGCGAAGTTTTAAATTTGAACTGAGGCAGTACTTGGTATGATACTGTATTCAACGGATAGCTTGCAGTATGCAAGCAACTTTTACTCGTATATATATATATATATATATATATATATATATATATATATATATATATATATACGAGTAAAAGTTGCTTGCATACTGCAAGCTAATTGGTACAAATTTAACAATAAGTTCCCCTTACGGGTATCATCTTCGAAGCTTATCCAGCAAAATTCTTAAAAATTGCCGCAATGAATTTCTTACGTGAGAATTTTACATCCATCTGGCATCGAACTCACAGTCATATGTAACCTTTCTTCCACTGGTTCTATAGAAAATTACTTCAAACGCAAAGGCTCTGATTTTGAATAGTCTCCTGCATTGAGAAAGGCCTCAAAACAATTTTTAAAAATTTGCGTAAATGACCGCCTGGCGTCGAACATAGGACCCGATTGTGAGAGACAATGGCCTACGAATCTTAGATAAGTGCCACTCTGACGTATTTCAAAGTTTCAATTCAGTATCTTATCGGGAAGGTACTAAAATAAGATTCCGTTATTCATGTTTGAAATGCATGGTGGAATCGGAATGACTCTCTTGCATCGAACCAAGGACCACTGGACGAACGGTGAAATTCATGAAAGAATGATATTAAACGCCTCTGTCACCATTCCGGGTTTTATCTTTAAGCTTATCGGGAAGGCATTGAAAAAAATTTTCAAAAATTGCAGCAATGCATTCCTTACGGAAGCATTTCGAACCCACCTAGACCCTGAGGTCATATTTTTTTTACTATACTATCCGTTTACGGCTTTTATACTTCGACCACTTAAAGAAAACTTAATAACAATTCCGGTGATATTTTTTTTAACGCGGTAGAACTGGATTTTTTTAGGTTAAAACCTATTCAAAAAGTTTCACTGCCTAAAAGTAGGTATTGTCTCCAAGAAATGGAAACAAATTCCATATGTAATGAAAACACCGTTTAAGAGCTTTAGAATGAGCGTATTTAAAGCATCGTACGTTTTAAGCTCTCTGAGAAACGGATGTTCAACTGAGAGCGCGCACGCCGGATTTCGAACCTTTTTGCGAAATTTGTTTAGCTGCCATTTTGTAATTATTGGGATTGTTGGTCTAAAAATTGGTAAAAGTGACTTAATTGTTACTATCAATAATGTGGCAAAGTTTCAGGAAGAACAAAAATGCCATGTTTTTTTTTAGTTCGGTTTGGCGTGGATTGACCCATATAATAGATATATATATACACTTAAAATAATTATCTATGAATGATAAATTAGAGAAATGACATAAATTCTATTTTAATTATGAGCCAGTCACCTCACCTGCATCAACACCCTTGCTCCAACTTCATCTGGAGTTGTTGGAGGTGGGAAGTTTCCATGTTCAAAAGGCTGATAGTCCACTTTCTCAACCACCACAAAATTGTGCCAGTCAATCTGAGCATAAGCAACTGCAATTGAAAGAATTAAAAATATAAACTGGATGGATGCATCAAGAGCTATTTGGCTCATACATTAGAGAAAGGCATTCTCGTCATCTGCATACATGAACAACAAACTATTGATGAATATTTTATCATTTATGCCTGTGTGCTGCAATACCTCTCCACATTTATAATCTCAGGTAAGGAGGAGGAGGAGGAAGAAAATAGATCTCTTTTTGAGCATTGGGAGAAGGGCAATCAATGATGATTAAATTAAAGAAACTTATTTCGGAGAGGTTCAGTATCTCCCTTAAGAGTTCCATGAGAAATCAAAAACAGACATTTTTACTGAGTTGTAGCTTGTAGTACATTGCTTGTCTTACTATACTGACATTCAAGCTGATGAGTTGATTGAAGATAGATGAAAATTCAAATTTACTTCTACAGTACTTATAAGAGAAAAAAGCAGTCAACACAGAGTTGAGAGAAACAGATTTTTCATGAAACACATGGAAGCTCATGAGCATCAAGTTTAAACATAAGTCAAATTCATCATCTTTGATTTTTCCCTAAAAGAGGTTTTTTTCCTCACACCTCCTATATTACTAAAAAGTATCAAAATAGATCAATATCTTCTTAAAATATTCACTTTTATGTAGGCTTACTAATATGTTCAGAAAATAGATATGTACCTTATAGTCCTCTAAACTACATGGATCTAGGTTGCTTAGCTATGGAACTTCATGATTACTAAAATAGTAGATGCTATGAAAATGACCTTATGACACATAAATTCTTTACAGCTTAATTATACTACAACATTGTATTTTGTACAGTTCTATAAATATTTATACACAATAAATTTTGTTTGGATTTGTCACTTGATTGTCACTTTAGGAAATGATAAGTAATGAACAAGAACAATTTGTACTTTTTCCACAAATTTTTATTATGAACAATAAAAGACAGTAAAGCATGACTAGTTTTATGGACTAAATGTTAAAATCTGACATTTTATCGCTAGTTAAGCTGTGCACAGACCAAAATTTCTTTTTGTTCAATGGCGATTTCTACGAAAAAAACCAATGGACTTTTTATGGGATCAGCTTTGTCACCCTTTTTGGCAGACATCTTTATGCACAATTTGGAATGTAAACTATTGAACTGTTCTTCTGATCTTTTGAAATTTGTCAAATGTTGGTTCAGATATGTGGATGATGTTTTTTGTATATGGTGTGGTACTCTTAGATAACTTAATCTATTCCTTTCCCTCCTAAACTCCCTCCATCCTACCATAAAATTCACCCATGAATTAGAGAGCAACCATTCCCTCAACTTTCTTGACCTAACCATTTCCTTTTGCAGCCCAAATCTCCAATTTTCTGCAAACCCACCTAATAATGTCATCCCTTAACATTCAAACCATCATTACTCACAAAAACTTTCGAATTTTCACTCCCTTATTAACAGTCTTCTCTCTATCCCTCTCTCTGATAAAACTTACATAAAGAACTTTTGATTATCAAACACATTGCTGTTAAAAATGGATATCACCATAGCATAGTCGACAAACTTTTAATTCGCAAACAAAGAAAAATGGCCTAAATAATATCTTTGGAGAATCAAATTGTGAAGATGTAAAAACAAAATGGGTAAAATTAACTTTTTTAAACAGGCTTTTGGAAAAAATCAGCAACATCCTGCCTAAGGAAAGATTAAGACCTTCATTCAAATCACATTTCAATTTACAAAAAATACTTTGTAATGGTAAGGATAAATATCACCCTTAAAAAAAATCTAGAATTTACAAGCTTAAATGCAATAACTGTGATGGGGTATATTTGGGTCAAATGTGGAGAAATTTCGCCATAAGAGCCAGAAAACAGAAAAGATGTTTTTGAACAAGTCCTCCCAATCTCACTTTGCTAAGCACCTTCTGGAATTCAACCATTCTTCTGACTTTGTACCCGAAATTCTTCACTATACAGATAGAAACCAAAGGCTTAATTTCTTAGAACAGTTTGAGATAATTTCCCATACAAATTCCAAACAATGTAATGTGGTTAATGAGCACCTCTTCCCTTCCCATTCCCCATTGATTTGATGCATTCTACCACCCACTGACAATGTTGCTCTACCTCCAGTTCCATCCTCCTGACTCACCTCTCGGTCCTTTCCCTCACGCCACACTTTCTCTATTTACTTATTTTCCCGCCAGTCTTACTTGCTTATATTATGCTTTACGTTTTTGCTAGGTCACTTGATGATGGAGATCAATCTCCGAAACTAGTCGTGTTTCACTGTCTTTTATTGCTTATAATAAAAATTTGTGGAAAAAGTACAAATTGCTCTCGTTCATTATAGGATATTTCCACAAGACATCACCAGAGACTGAGAAATGATAAGTGATAAAAACATTAATCAGGTTTGTATCTTTCATCTCTTATGCTCAAAGCAAAAAGATGGACAGATTAAATAAAATCAAGTTTGGGAGAGTTTCTTGATGAGAAATTGAAATTTTTGGAACATAAAGATTACAAAAGAAAAAAGACAGAATAAAAGACTTGTATTATTAATAAGGTAAGAGTTGTCTTAACAAGAAAAGCTAAGGAATTGTTATTAACATTAAGTCCATTGTCTATCCTCGAGTTAAATATTGTTCTACAGGCTATTTGGTTGTAAAGCGGGAGATACTGAAAGATTGCAGAAGGTTTTAAATATTGGAACACAAATGATTTCAAATAAAGATAGATTAAGATACGTAGAAGGTGACTGGAAAGATATAGAGATAGATAGATTTTAGCTGATATTTTGTTATTTATTCATAAGGTTAAAAATGGTTCACTGCCTGTTTATTTGCATAAATTCTTGTTGGAAAATAATCAAGTACATGGCTACAATACTAAACAGGCTTTTATAGAACTGGAATAGTTTCAAGTGATTCAGGAAAGTCTAAATTTTACGAGAGTAAAATTCTATAATGAACTACCAATGGAAATTATATGCCTGCATAGGATTTGAGGAAAGAGCTGCATCATGGCTGGAAAATGATGAGTGACACTGGGGAAGTTTCTAAAGTATAGATGGATTTTGATGTTATATTTACTTAAATATGTATGGGATGTTTCTTTAGTTCTATGTCACTTTAAGTATTAGCCTATATGTTATGAATAAATAAATAAGTTCCAAGATTTGTTGACCTCTCTCTTTCTCTGCCTCCTCCTCTTCTCTCCGTTTCTGTGCTTCTTGGTGCTTTATCCACTCTGCTCGGTATTTCACCTGATCCAATACCACATTCATGTTGGATGTCTCTTCCATCAACTTTGACATCAAATCTTTCGGAGGAATAAGTACCTGTCCAAGAATTTAATTAACCAAAATCAATAAAAAAACAAAAAATTAATTCATATTTTTAAAAAACAGGCACACTAACCTTAGTGTATTGTTCTAATAATTTTGTAAAATACTGAAAGAGAGAATGCTGAGGCCTGAGGAAATCAAACTGATAATTCCTCTGTTCTCTATTCATGAGATTTGTTAAGAACTGTCGTCCATTTCGGGCAACAAACTGAGCAGTCAACTTCACAATATCCCTGTAAATGGAAAATGATAAAATTAGCATAAATTTTAAGGAAAAGATTTGTAATTAGACTTCAATGCAATCATTGAAGCTAGAGTAAGAAAGTAATTGCTCAATGTAACTTTGGTATTTTGAAAAGGAAAGAATATAGTCTGTAGCGTATGTAAATGATACGAAATTCTCACCTCTAAACAGTTTCCAAAAAATAATAAATAGATCCTACTGCGGAAGATCTCTCATCACTTTTGACTTAATGTGTACATTACAGAGTGCAATTAGCTAATAAAAATTGAAACATCCAAATTCCACTGATAACTTATTTATTCCTAATGACACATGAAAATAATCTACAAGACATAGAAAAGTTTACTAAAATAGGTTTAATAATTTTTGTCAAATTTATAAATCAAAATAAAAATCATAATTATAACAAAGAGCCTTTATATTGGTGGATTAGCTGGATTTAATTACCATCCATCTATAAAAAGAAAATTAAATTACCTCACATTCTAGTTCAAAATTGTATCCACCTACTATCTTGTTCCCATCATATCAACAGTATAGTATTAATTGTGCAACTACTTCATTCAGAATGAAATTGGTTAAGAGCTGTTAAAATAATCTCTCACAAAATAATCTTATCACTAGAACGATATGATCTTATAATAGAATCCCAAATCATATAACCTAGACATTTTCAGATACTCTGAATTTCTCTTAAATCATCTTGTAATAAAATATTCTAACATTTAACAAATTACCACTTACAAAGGTCATGCTTCAGGTTAAATCTCTCATATTTTATTATATCCTCCTCAAATATTGTACAATATTAAGGTTCTTGCATACTTATTGATTGCAATACAAAAATTTATAGTTACCAAGTTGTAGTTTAAAATTGTCCCCTACCATACATCAAATTGCTCCCTATCAAATTTATTTACTCAAAAGTAGCAGTAAATAAATATAACGTAAAATACATTAATAATATAGTAAACTATGTTAATTTTTTACTAATAGCTTTGTCAGATGTTTAATCATAAATATAAACGTTGTTATGTTTACTCTTATGTTAATACAACTTTGTAAGTAGTTTCTGCCCATAATGACCGCATTAAAAATCTCATTTAGGAAAATAAAGTATTAACCAATTTCTGTAGCCCTTGACGAAAAATCAACTATTCAAGTTCAATTGCACAATTAACGTGAACTCAATCAATGGGGAACGGGATATGATAAAAATGGAAACTTCCAAGAGCTAATGAAGTATCACACTGACATAGGTTCAAGTAGAAACTTAAAATTGGTATTAGACGTACAGATCGAGAGCTGATATTGATGGGGGATCTGCGACAAATTCAAATTCTGCTGGAGGATCTTTGGGAACAAACGGTTGTTCAACTTGTTTTAAAATTTCTTGCTGTTTGAGTTGAGCAGCAGCAGTCACTGTTTTCTGGGGTGGAATCGTGGGTAAACTACCACTGAGAGATGGCTCCTGCCCTAAGAAGTAAAATGAAAATCATCAACAAAATGACATTGACATACAATCTTCAGGGCAACTATGTTAAGTGATAGTTCCACCGATAATTCTTCGAATTTAGAAAAAGTAACAGGAATATTAATTCAAATTAAATTAAATATATTTAACTTTTATTTATCAGTACCTTTGCCTTCCTTGTATTCCTTCACTTTGTGTTGATAATAGGCATGATAGGGATCTCCTGCATTTAGGAAATTGAACTTTGGGTTACCTAATTCATTTTGCCGAATTCTAGCTTCGAATTCAGGCCCATTTCTGGCAACAAAGCTGGCAGTTTTATCGACGATGTCTTTCTCATAGATAAGGAACGTACATTGCATGGTTTTAACCAAAATAAACATGTATGCTAATAACGACCGACTTCATAAACTATGTACAGTAAAGGATACTTCTTACTTCCGGAGGTGGATATATTATTCCAACAACAGGTTGTGCTGAAGGAGCAGCACTTTCCTGGTTTTCAGGTGGTGGCATGGAAACGTCTACCGACGGCATTTTTATTACAACGTAAACTACATTCACCAGAGAACTCCGACAACTTCCCTTTCGCCCGTTTCGTAGCGCTACCACCGCTACCAGCACTACCAAATAACGACCGTGCGGACCGTACCAATGGTGCCAACTGACCGAATATATATTCCAGCATTACCGCATTTATCTACTTGGGGTATCACACGATTTTATTGTTAAAAACATTAAATTGCCATCGTTTCAAGAAGTTTTGGGATTCAGCCGTTTTGTGCCATTTCGCACCAACCAGTTTCCAGAAATTTCAGGGTTCGCCGAACCGTTTCCTAAATCTCTCAGATAACCTACAAAGAAGCAGTGGTAGCAGTAGAACGATAGTCAAACCGACACTGTTGTTACAGTGAGAGCACAGTTTTAATATTTCGAGATAAAATATTTCATTTTAAAGTTTCTCAAACGAATTTTTAAATTAGAAAATTACGGAAATGTATATATGTACTTGAGACTGAAATGCATGTTCCAAAGTATTAAAGGATAAGCAGATAACCTGTTACTAAGATTTCTGAGTCCCGAAATTGGTTTCAAACCTACTTTAAAAAATGTACCTGATAATTAATGTGATCGAAAATACCGATTTGAATAATAGAACTCACCGGTTTTAGGATATTTGTCTTGAAAGGCTGAAATCGAACATTAATGGCACTAATACTAATAGTAATTTATACTACTTATAATTTATTCTACTATAGTTTAGATAACATTATCAAATCGCTGCGAATTTATCTCTTTAATAGATTTATCGCGCAGAATCTGACTATGCCCGACATCTATTATATATAGCTACTCATTTATGCGAATCTGATCTCTAATGACGCCAGGTCATTTTGTAACATTTCATCCATTAGTACTGTAGAAGTCTCCTTCAACTTCAATCTGCGAGATTTTGGTCCCTCTATTTTACCGATAAGTACCTCAAAATAATTCACATGGGAAAATTGCGATTTTTGGGACATTCTGGTATCGAACCCATGACACCTAGCGTCGATGTCTGAATTATTCAGGCATCTACAGGGAGGGGCTAGTACGTCGTAAAAATCTGACGAAGGGGCCGTGTGTGTGTATATATATATATATATATATATATATATATATATATATATATATATATATATATACACGAGTAAAAGTTGCTTGCATACTGCAAGCTAATTGGTAAACATTTACAATAAGTTCCCCTTACGGGTGTCATCTTCGAAGCTTATCCAGCAAAATTCTTAAAAATTGCCGCAATACATTTCTTACGTGAGAAATTTTCATCCATCTGGCATTGAACTCACGGTCATATGCAACCTTTCTTCCACTGGTTCTATAGAAAACTACTTCAAACGCAAACGCTCTGATTTTGAATAGTCTCCTGCATAGAGAAAGGCCTCAAAACAATTTTTAAAAATTTGCGTAAATGACCACCTGGCGTCGAACACAGGACCACTTCGCGAGAGACAATGGCATATGAATGTTAGAAAAGTGTCACTCTGACGTGTATCAAAGTTTCAATTCAGTATCTTATCGGGAAGGTCCTAAAATAAAATCCGTTATTCCCGTTTGAAATGCATGGTAGAATTGGAATGACACTCTTGCATCGAACCAAGGACCACTAGAGAAACAGTGGACGTCATGAAAGAATGTTCTCAAACGCCTCTGTCACCATTCCGGGTTTTATCTTTCCAGCTTATCGGGAAGGATTAAAAAAAAATCATCCAAGATTTCACCAATGCATTTCTTACGGAAGCATTTCGAACACACGGTCATTTGCTAACATTTCTTCCTTTGGTACTATGGAAGACCATCTCATCTGCAAACACCGTAATTTTGATTGCTCTATCGCATCGAGAACGGTCTCAAAACAGATTGCAAAAATTCGCGCAAATGACCGCCTAGCGTCGAACTCAGGACCCTTCTGTGAGAGAAAATAGCGAATTAATATTAGATAAGTGCCATTATGACTTGTTCCAAAGTTTCGATCCAATATCTTATCGGGAAGGTCCTAAAATAAGATTCCGTTTTCCCCATTTGAAATGCATGGTGGAATCGGAATGACGCTCTTGCATCGAACCAAGGACCACTAGAGAAACAGTGGACGTCATGAAAGAATGTTCTCAAACGCCTCTGCCACCATTAATCTTTCCAGCTAGATAAAGTAACCAAAATCTCGGAGGTTGAACTTGAGGTAGTCTTCTATGCTTCTCATGGAAAAAATGTAGCCAAATGACAGTGAGTTCGACGCCAGGTGGATGCAAAATTCTTCCATAAGAAATGCATTGCTGCAATTTTTGAAAATTTTTTACAATGCTTTCCCGATAAGCTGGAAGGATAAAACTCGTAATGGTGACAAAGGCGTTTGAAAACATTCTATCATCAGGTTTACGGTTTCTCTTGTGGTCCTTGGTTCGATGCAAGAGCGTAATTCCGATTTCACCATGCATTTCAAATGGGGAAAACGGAATCTTATTTTGGGACCTTCCCGATAAGATATTGAATCGAAATTTTGGAACAAGTAAGGATGGCACTTATCTAATATTAATTCGCTATTTCTCTCACAGAAGGGTCCTGAGTTCGACGCTAGGCGGTCTTTTGCGCGAATTTCCGAAAATTGTTTTGAGTCCTTCCTCCAAGCCATAGAACAGTGAAATTTACGGAGGATGGAGATGAGATGGTCTTCCATAGTACGA
The DNA here is from genome assembly GCA_036926295.1 of Pachydiplax longipennis. Taxonomy (NCBI): domain Eukaryota; kingdom Metazoa; phylum Arthropoda; class Insecta; order Odonata; family Libellulidae; genus Pachydiplax; species Pachydiplax longipennis. Next base: position 65,755,317 of record JAVFKF010000015.1, on the reverse strand, counting down.
AAGGAAGAGATGCTACCAAATGACCGTGAGTTCGACGCCAAGTGGGTGCAAAATTCTCCAGTATGAAATGCATGGCGGTCAATTTTTACAATTATTTTGAATGCATATCCGATTACCGGGAACGATATAAAATGGAATGTACATAGAGGCTATTCATATGTTTCAGATACCCTGTCCGCCATTAATCTGGCGGTTTTGGTTAGATGCCAGAGCGTCATTTCTATTCTACCGTGTATTTCAATGGGGAATGGCGTATTCTTATTATAGGACCTTCTTTATAAGATATAGAATTGAAACTTTGGAACAGGTCAGAATGGCACTTATCTTACATTAATATGCAATTGTGTCGCACGATGGGGTCCTTAGTTCGTCGCCAGGCGGTCTTTTGCGCGAATTTTCAAATTCATTTGAGGCATTACTTGGTATGATACTGCATTCAACTGATAGCTTGCAGTATGCAAGCAACTTTTACTCGTATATATATATATAGGTATATCCGGAGAGTTAGCTATATATAATAGAAGATATAGGGGATACGAATTCTGACCATGTTCCACAAGCGTCGTCGACGTCAGATGTTACATGTTACTTTGAGGAAAGAAGGCTTTAGGAGAAGGTTTTTAGGTTCCTCCCTTTAGGGAGGAACAGCCATGTTCGACTCCTTAAGCTTACGAGTGTCACTGGCGGCTCATCGAGTGCTCTGCTTTGCTAAAGAAAAACTGTAGCTGTAGCTCAGCTAATTTTTATAATATGAAAATACCACTTTGCCTGAATATTTTAAAGGTTGATTCTTTACATTCATGCAAAGAAACGAATATTTGAATTTTCTGAAGTTGAGAAAGGTATGTAACTCCTTAAATAACTTTAAATGTTACTCCATTTTAAGTATTTCACTACAATCCTAAGAATGAACAAGGAATTTGCGTTCGATTTACTTAGGATTTTCAGCCATATGTAGCGTTGCCTTTCATATTCTTATTTAACAATCACTACGACTTATATATTTATTTATTTATCTGATTTCAGGATATCTGGTAAAAAAATACATGACAAGCAACGACAAAATAACAATCTATATTCAATTTCCTTTCTTTTGGTACCAGTGTCGATTTCGCAGGACCATTATTCCTGATTTCATTGTACTAAAGATAAATTCTGTAATCGATGAACGATGATGAAAATGAACTTTCTTTCTTTTCTTTCTTAATATTTATTATAAGGGTATTTTCGAGTAATCTAAAATCGAACGAAGGATACACTGCGCAAAAACTATCGATATTTAATACACAATTATGCATCTAACTATGAGTATTTCTTGAATTTCTATCTCGTCAGGAAGTAGTGAAATTGATCACCGAAAATGGCTTACATGCATTTCTTTCGAGAAATGCTGAAATCGGATAAATAAATTAATTAATATATAGACAATGGTTTTTATTATATAAAATTTTAGAAAGCAATCGCTATTTATGATTATGAAATCCTAAATTACTTGAATGCTAGCTCCTTTTACGTTCTTAGCATAGTCGTTAACTACCTTAAATGGAAAAATATCGCTCACGAAGGTTATTTAACGGGATAAGTAATTGAGTATACTATTTATAATTATTAATAAGTCAAATGGCAAGTATCAAAGAAAGAATTTTACGAATGAAAAGAAAAATTTAATGACAAATATACGAGAGAACATCGCGTAATTTCATGCATACTCGGCTAGTATGGGCGTGTATTGCGGGGTTGCCTATACTCCGATTATCAATTTTCAATTATTTATTGCAGCGAAACTAAGGCCCATTCAGAGAAAAGCCATTACACTTTTTCATTACTCTACTTCCTGCACCACTGCAAAGTTTCATCAAAATCCCCGGACAAAAGTGAGAGTCTCTCCTTGTTAGTTGAGACAGTGATTCATAGTGCATGAAGTTATTGTTCTTAATTTGAGATTGCCACAATTTCAGCTTAATTTCGAATGCCATCACTGCTTGAAACATATCATTTATGAATTGATTTTCACCTTGGAGATGCATGTTCAGTTCATTTAAATCAACAATATCCACTAAAAATGCTAAATCAGCCAACCAATTCTCATTTCCCAATTCCAGTACAGGTTTCCTTTTGAGTCCATAAAACACTTTATTTCATTTCTCAAATTATAGAAACGTTTAAGCATTTTAACACGACAACAACCTGACTGCAGTAAAGTACACAATGTCTCCATAGCTAGTTTCCAAAGTATTCAGAAACTCATTAAATTGGCGGTGATTTAATCCTTTTGATCTTATGTGGAACTTACGAGACCAGTTCTTCAATAATATTAAATTCCTTGTCAATACCTCGAATAAATATGGCAAGTTGAGCCATATCCGTTGCATCAGTGCTTTCATGCAAAGCTAAGGAATAAAAGTTGAAAGTAGTACACTGAGATTCCAAAATTTTTTCAATGGATTTTGCTATTTCTTCAATACGCCTAGCGATTGTTTGGTATGATAAATTTATTTTACAAAAATCTGATTTTTTTCAGGACAAATTATGTCTGCTACGCTTTCAAGACATTCTTTAATAACGTTCGTTTATTTTCCGGTTATGCAATGCAGGCCGCACGAATGGGCTTTGAAGGCCGAATGCAGCCCTCAGGCTGCAGGTTGGACACGTCTGATTTAGATTAATTGAATTACTATTACGATTGGCTTTATTGTTCCTTTTGTAAGGATTAGTTAAAGTTAAACATTTTGTATAGTAAGTACAATCAGGACTATAGCTACTGCTCCGCATTCCAGGTAGTCAGAAGAAATCCATTGTCATTCATTAGTTAAAATTAACTAAGGAGAAGTAAAGTCAGGTCAGGGTAATATTCATTACTTAATAATTTAATATTAAATACTTCTCTATTAGTTCTTGCAGTGTACTGTAATTAATGTCTCTCAACCTTTTAAAGACTAAATAACACTATACCTGAAAGGCTCAAGTAAAATTATGATCAGATTGATGATAACCAAACAATATTTGAATAGTAAATGCAATCAATATAATTAATAAAATATTTACTAATTTCTTTATAGTTCAATGACCTACATTATAGGACAGTACTTCTTTGACAAGTCTGCCAGATAATTGATAACTTTCTGCTCAGAATATGTACAGTAGTCTTACTCTAATGATGAGCATTTTCATACATATTCACTTTTACTGTTTGTCTCCTATGCCATGGCTCAATACTTTGGGCTTAGGGATGGGACCATATTGTCAGGGAGCCGTGGTGGTTATGACCCTGGCTTCTGATCATCTCCTTTGGCAGAGGGGCATGGGTTACTGGTGGTCCATGGTTTTGCAGGGCAATCTTTGCTTCTCGGTGAGAGGTTAGATGATGCCCTCAGTGGATGAGGTTTAGGTGCCCCCATACCAGCACAAGAAAAAAGACTGCCTTGAGCCCTCTAGATACCCCCTTATAAGCAAAAATGCAGGGTCTGCAAAACACCTAGTGACCTTTGGTAGGGTCACTTGTGGATGGGAAGGGTCATTGTTTTTGTTTTACTTGCCGGCCCTCCTCCAATTACAACTTGCCAAGTAGTGAGGATGATTCCAATTATTTTTAAGTTTGGCACTTTCTTAGAGAAAGCTTTCTCCTTTTTCCTATTAGCCTCATGGCTCTGTTCCAGCCCTAAGACAGTAAATGTTCTAAGCATCCTCACTAGATTGGTATGCTCTGAAATAAAATGCTTCTCTCTGCTTGAGCAAATTTGAAAGATATAGGTATTAATTAGACATACACATGAAATATGTATAAAATATAATTATAAATAAAAGATTTAGCTATAAAAAAGAGGAATTTTGCACAACATGGAAATAATCTGCAGTCCAATTGAAAATAGCAAGCAAGCCAATTCTGGCCCAAGGATTGCCTAGTCCTACTCTGATGGAATACATCAACCTAATCATAAGGCTAATGAAGAAAAGTATGTTATAATACTGAACAAGGCAGATTTTTGGCAAAAGGCTTTACTCCTGTTTACTTTATATTGCCTGCAAACAACCAAGCTGAATTAAAAGACACTACAATTATTTTTTAAAAAGGTACATTCAAGGCACTTTAAAACTGGAAGATGTAAGCAAGTGTGACAAGGGCCATGAATTGAGGTAAAGCTCTTGGTTATTATCAGATTTCGTTACAGACATTTAAGAATTTAGGAAGGGATGTATTTTAAAGAATTAAGGGTATCATAAATATCATATATGGAAGAGGAAGTTAGCTGGAATATCTGATAAAAAAATACTAGTCCTAATACCAAAAAACAATGCCAAAAATGAGAGGATCATAAAATTGTCAGCTGTCAGAACAAGAGATGTAATAACATATCTTCAAATATTAACTGGGAGATTCATGGGAATGTGTAGGGCATTGTTTATTTGTTTCATAGATTGAGGAAGGCATTTGATGATGTAAAATGGGACATAGTAATGAAAATATTGAAAGATATTCAAAATATTGGAAAGATAAACACCTTATAAAAGAAAAATACAGCAGGCAACAAGTGGTTATGAAATTAGAAGATAGGTAAATAGAGGAAATTAAGGCCAGAAGAGGAGTTAGGCATCTGCTTAGGCTTGTCCAACCTATATGTAGAGAAATGGAACTAAAAGAAGCAAGAAGGGTTATGGCTGAAGGAATAAAAATAAAAAATATGCTGATGATCAAGCATTGTGGGAGAGAAAGAAAAGGAGCTACAGAAAACTATTGAATGATACAAAAAGCTAGGGAGAGATACATCATGAAAATTAAAATCAATAAAAGAAGCAACTTTATGAGGATTGGGAAAGATGATGTTAATATCTTATTAAAAGTTTGGGAACTGCACATAAAAGATTAGAAGCAGAATTGCAATGGGAGTTCTGACAATGATCAAAAAAATTAATTTTTTCAATGAAGATATTTGCCAAATGTTAACTATAGAATGGGGTCCTATATTGATCTGAAACTTAGACCATGAGGAAGAAAGATATCTTGAGATGCAGCTCTGGAGGAACATGGACTGACACTATCTCAGATTGAAGAGCAATTATTAATAAAAATCAAAGAGGAAGGCAAATAAGATGGGAAACTCCAAGAGGCATGACTTGTGCAAGATCATTGAAAGGAAAATAAAGAGAAAAGGTTAAAAAGGATTGACATGATCTTAGATTTAAAAGAAAGATGGAGCTTCAGTCAACTGAGGAACCTCTCCCAGGACAGATTCCATGTGATAACCTCAGGAAGTGTAGATTAGCTCTAACCTTGTCAAATAATAATCTATCATTCACAAAATATGTCTCTCTGATGATGCTTTGAATATAAGAGCCTAACAGTATGAAATGAAGGGAAAGAGTGCAAACTACACCAAGGCAATGGTGCTCCACAATGCAATTCAAGCTGTTCAACCAAGGCAACAACCACTTTTTAAATTTGTCGCTCCTCTCTCTCCACATGGTTTATGATCTACTCATGTTACATATACCCAATATCCCAGTATTTCATAACACTTAAAATCTCCTGATTCATAACCTGGAGTTTTTTTTCAGAATTATGTCATTGAAAATTGCAGGTTTTATAACCACTGGGGGCAATAATATTGACCCAGCATCGTGAAAAAATTAGAACGCTCCATTTGAGTGAACTTTTTACTACACCACACAGAATAAGATACAAACGACCAACGGCGAATACGAAACCTTGGTCGTTAGTAACTTATTCTGTGCGGTGTACTCAAATGGCGCGTTTTAATTATATTAAGAATTACCATAAAGTTACCCCTGAATCAAAATCGTGAAAAAATTACTTGAATCAATAGGTATTGGGCTTAAGCAGCCAAGAAAACCCAATTTTGGTAATGTGTTATCAATCAAAAGTAATGGGCTTAAAACACATATCACTCTATGTAAATGCAGTTTTGCTTGGGAATATATCACATGCAGTGCTTTGGATATTTCTTTACTATGGTACACAACTTGCTTGCGCTATCCAACCAAATTTAGATACAATGCAAAACAGGAGCTATGCAAATACTTCCTCACTATAGATGAAGATGAAATTTTCCTCGCAAAGGCTTTTAGCAATGACATTGAATATACAAATGTAATTAATTACTCAGACATATTGAGGGCAACAATAACATAATTTTCCAAAATTTGAATTGTTTCACACAGAACATTACAGTGTTTATGTATTTTATGAATGAAAAAAGAACATGCTGCATTGGGCACGTTTTAAAATTCACTTCCACACTTAAATGTTTTAATCACACTTCCATCAATCCGTTTAAAATATATCGATAGATCCATCAAACTATTTTTTTATTCACTTATGTCCATCCTGATTAATACCCGATGGTTGTTATGACAGTAGCGGGACATTCAAATGTTCATACACAACCTCTTATAAAGTAATTAAATGGCAACCATCAATGGGGAATATAACGTATTTATAATGCAACAATCAACGAACACGAAGGATGCGATTATTTAGGTTTCAACCGAGTTTAAAGAATTGTGGAGATGAGATAGCTTCAATATTGCCACTAAAAAAATGAAAATCTGGTATACTTAGGAGTTAAGTAAATTAACTGAAGTATTTCTAGAAAAACTTTACCCTTATAAAACCCGATTTTTGTTTTACTCTGTAGAGTTACACATTTGAAAGGTTGCAAAAGTTATTATTACTAAAACCTCTATAGCCATGGGATTATTTAGATGATCAATATGGAAAGAGTAAAAGTTAATTGTTGTTCACAAGGTTTAAAGAGCAAATATTCCGTTTCTCCATGATGCTAGAAACTAATAATCGACTAAGTAGAGACAAATAAATTAGGAATGGTTGACTAATTTTTGCAACAAACCGGGTACTTTATTAATGACAAGCTATATACATTTAAGATAGCAGTCGACTACAAATTAAACAATAACATTTTAAAGTTTAGGCCTCTGGAGCAGTTTCCTTCATTCCACTCCCAACGGGACCATGACGTCTTTCCCAAATCATTCTATGCTTCTGTTTCATATAGGCGTCTCGAGCTCCTCCATAAGCTCCCAGGTCTCCATCTGAAGTAAAATCATCTTGTGAAACGGTCATAGATTCATATGCACAATTGCTGTTATCAATAACTTTTCTTTACACACAGCTTCACTTTCAATACATAAATCATTGTTCGTAAAGGAACAAAACAGCTTATGATGATCCCGCTAAATTCTTGAACTATGAATTAAAGTTACTTAAATACTGATAATACATAATTAGAAACTTAGACGAGAAGTTCCAATCGGTATGAGAGCAAAATTATCAGAAATATACGCACGTTCCTTTCGATTATATTCTGCTTGGGCTAAATAGAATAAAACGATATTAGCATCGCAACAATACTTACACTTGATAAACCAATTCTCCGCTGCTTTTTGGTACTCCTCGTATAAGTGTTTGCACTTTTCTCTCGATTCTGGACCTTCATACATGACGCAATCTTCAAACCGCAGCCTCAATATATGGAGAATGTCATTATCCACCAATCTGCAGAAGTTTCAGATAGTTATTTATCAAATTAAAAGTAAATGATTTTTCTAAGGAAATACAGTATACCTATCTCTTTTAAATTGCATATTTGCTTCAAATTGGCAGACAACATCGTCAGTGTAACACTCATCGATTGTCGGAACCCTTCGGAACTTTTGATGGTACCACGGGTATGATTGTCGGTTAGGCTCGACTATTTTCTCTAAAATGGAGTTGAAATTTAAAGTTATTATGGAAACGGTATGTAGTTTAAAATCATCCTATGGTGTACCTCGAAACCATACTACAGGAGCATCTAATGTAGCCGAGACAGCGTTGATAAATCTCCCAAGAGGACTCCTTTGATTTGCATTCTCAGGCATTATTCAGATAACTTTAAAATATTATTTTAACTCTCAATTCGATTTCTAGAAGCCAAACCTACTGAGGGTGCCTTCTAGTTATCAGAAATGACGTCCATCCGCAATAAGAAGGGTTGCATAAAGTAGCTCAGTTGTTCGTGTAGTTTGCAGCGCCTCCTAACGTTTTGACTTTGTCTTTGTGATATATAAGTCGGTTATTTCCGGCTTGTGTCTCTGTGGAAGAAAAGTCGTCATGGTAAGTGTGTGAGATTTCATGAAGGAATCGCTCTGCATCGATATACAGTTCCGGTCACAACGATTCAGTTTGTTGTTTCCGAGATTATTTTACTTTAATTAATACTTTTGATGTACTTTTGTAAATTAATTTAGGATTATATTGAATTATGCAGTTGTTCTGAAATGTAGAGTTGCCACGTGGTTTTTATGATGATTTAGATATTCCTACAGGGGTTCCTGATGAGGAAAATACTCTAGGGCGGTCTGATTATGTGATTTAAGAAATGTCATCGATTTTTTCGATTATTGTGATTGTTGATTCTTATTCGTTCCCGTTTCAGTCTCATAGGAAGTTCAGCGCGCCCAGACATGGCTCTATGGGGTTCTACCCCAAAAAGCGGTCACAGAGGCATCGTGGAAAAGTGAAGGCATTTCCGAAAGATGATTCATCAAAACCCGTCCATCTTACAGCCTTTATAGGTTATAAGGCAGGAATGACCCACGTGGTTCGGGAAGCTGATCGGCCTGGTTCAAGTAAGTAATGTTTTGTATGTTTAATTGAGAAAACACCGATACCGAGGTCAATTCCACCACCTCGTGGAATACCTCAAGTGGCTTGGAATTGCTTTCTTTATGCAACTTCCCGCCACGGTATCGCATATTATCGGAACTCGATGAGTGATGGCTCGGCATATTCCATTTCGTTCTCTGGAGCCCTTTCGGCGATTACCAGGGATGAAAACCATGCCGTGTACATTTTCAAATCTAGTATACATGGTGTAAATTATTGTACTGCTATGAACTGGAAATCTTTTCCTTCTTGGGTATCTTTGTTTTTATTAATGTTGTGAAAGGCGATAATGATGAAAGGTTAATTATTTAATCCATACTTTTATTTTAGAGGTGAACAAAAAAGAAATCGTCGAAGCCGTAACGATTCTGGAAACTCCTCCTATGGTAATAGTAGGCATTGTTGGATACATAGAAACGCCACATGGCTTAAGAGGTTTGGTAACTGTTTGGGCAGAGCACTTGAGTGAGGAATGCAGGAGAAGATTTTACAAGAACTGGTAAGGAAAAGCGTCGAAAAGAGATTCAAGGTGGAAATAATTGATGAATTTTTTATTCACGACTCTATCAGCTCTCCTCTCAGCTTAGCTCGATGAGAGATAAACCCTAGAATTGCGGATAGTTTCCCAATCTAGGGAAAGAGGGTAGTCTCCGCTCACTGGATGAGACCGCCCTTATTTCTACCATTTTTCGTTCGGTTAGGTACAAATCGAAGAAGAAGGCTTTTACGAAGACTTCCAAGAAGTGGCAGGATGAGCTTGGGCGTAAGCAAATCGACAGGGACCTGGCAAAGATGAAAAGATACTGCAAAGTAATCAGAGTGATTGCTCATACTCAGGTTTGTTTAAAGAAATTCTTTTTTTAATGGTACTTGGAAATGCTGCCTCAGTATTTTCCGTTGGCTCTGAAATGACTGTAATTTGTTTTTCTTGCCTAAGTACCAGAAAGTAAACACGTGGTTATTCGTAAACTACGGTTGTGCAGCATATTCCATTATCTTTTCTGTAGCTCATTGAGTGATTATCAGGAAGATTAACCATGTTGCATACATTTATTTGAATTTGGCTTTCAGCTAGGTGTTAACGCCGTCTGCATTTTTAACTATGTAGCTTATAAATTTGATAACATTTTATTCATTAGCACGCATTTTCTAATAATAGCGAGGAATTTAATTTAAATAGATGAAGCTGTTGAAAAAGCGCCAGAAGAAAGCTCACATAATGGAAATCCAAGTGAACGGTGGAACCATCGATCAGAAGGTGGACTGGGCACGTGAACACTTGGAACAGCCAGTTCCGGTATCGCAAGTGTTTGGCCAGGATGAAATGATAGATGTGATCGGTGTCACGAAAGGAAAGGGTTACAAAGGTAAATAATATTTATTATTGATGACCAACTTGATTTAGATGATGATTAGCATAGTGCACTGAATCACTGAAGAATATTATGCTGCCTTCCTACTGAAATACGTAGATCTTTAATTGGACGGATTTCTTTATTCTTGTAATAATGCGAATTAAATTCTCATAGGTGTGACTTCGAGATGGCACACGAAGAAACTTCCTCGAAAGACCCACAAGGGTCTTCGAAAAGTAGCTTGTATTGGAGCCTGGCATCCATCACGAGTCCAGTTCACTGTTGCTCGCGCCGGTCAGAAAGGTTATCATCATAGGACTGAGATGAATAAAAAGATTTACAGAATTGGTCAAGGGATTCATACGAAAGATGGAAAGGTAAAAGAGCTGTTCACTTTTACTATTGATGAGACAGTTTTCTCAGGCTTGCACAAGACAATGCATTACGCCTAATTTATCCCGTATTTTTAGGTGGTGCGGAATAATGCATCGACGGAGTATGATTTAACTGAAAAAACTATTACGCCAATGGGAGGTTTCCCACATTATGGTGAAGTGAACAATGACTTCATCATGATTAAGGGCTGCTGTATGGGTCCCAAGAAGAGGGTTATAACTTTAAGGAAGGTAATTCATATGTCATTTTACAAATTAACTTTTTATGGTGATGACATTTCAAGAGCCAAGACATTTGAAATATGATAAAGGATGAAATTGAATGATAGGACTGATTCTGTGGTGAATTCGCTTTCGTGCTGTGATAAATTATTTTGTCTGAACTGAGACTTTTTTTTCAGTCATTGCTGACGCACACAAAGCGGTCGGCGCTTGAGAAGATTAATCTCAAATTCATTGATACGTCTTCGAAGTTTGGTCATGGGCGTTTCCAGACTGCGGCTGACAAGGCTACGTTCATGGGTCCTTTGAAGAAGGATCGTATAAAAGAAACTGCTGCTGCCGCTACGACTCAATAATTGAATGTAATGGTTGGAAATAAAGACAATGGAGGATAAAAAAATTTCAGTCCTTTAATAATACACCCACAAACCTTTCGTGAAAGTCTGGTTTAGGCATAGGAGAGGATTTAATGGCCATTGCGGTATGCGTTGCTCGTTTGTCAGCTTCTAACGGTCGCCATTTTAAAATATCGAATGACGTCATCCTTCAACCAGAATTCTGCAAGTGGGACTGGTGACTGGGTAGTTGTATCTCGGTGCTAGACATTGAATGTCGTAGCGCTGATTAACGTAAAGTATTTTTGTTGATTGTGAAAAGCTGGTTACGTATTCGATTAAACTGTTTAGAGACTATTTTGTTCACGAATGGCGTTTTGCCATTAACTTAAGTTATGACGTAGGTGAATGTGAAAATGATTTCCTTGCTATATCGTGAATGATAGTTTTTCTTAAAAATGGATCAAGTTCCACAGTTTTCTAGTAAGGACGAAGAAATTCAGTATTGGAAATGCTTGGCTTCAGAATACCAGAAAGGGTAAGTTGATTCTTTGGGTTGAATTCTGCATATTTCATCACAATGTAGCAATTTGAGATCGGATATAACTATCTTTTGAACTGCTTTAACTTTTAATGATATACAACCCTGCGTATAGTTTAAGCTAGTGAAATAACCTTACGAACTTAAGCGAGAGAAATTTTGGAGGTCCCCTTGAAAAGACGTGATTTTCGATGTCATGATTTAACAGGATGGAAGAAGCTAGGGAGGAACTGGACGAATTTCAAGAAAATTCACGTGCACTAGAGCTGGAGTTAGAAGCTCAGTTAGAGCAAGTAGATAAACGGAACAGGGATCTATGTTCTATTAACAATCGCCTACAACTAGACTTGCAAACAACAAGGGACAAATTGGAGCAAGTGCAGAAAGAATCGGAAGCCCAAATTTCAGATATTCAGGCGCAGCTCTCTGGGTATAGAAGTAGAGAAGAGGAATGGCATAAATACATTCGAGAGTTAGAACAAGCCAATGACGATTTAGAAAGGGCGAAGAGGTAAGTTAATTAGTTAAACATTATTTATTATCATTCGCAGAATATAATGGTGCTTCCTCATTTCTCAAGGGCTATGCTCGTCTCGGTCGAGGATTTCGAAACTAGGCTCAATCTCGCTATTGAGCGGAATGCATTTCTAGAATCGGAATTAGACGAGAAGGAAAGCCTGAGAACGATGGTTCAGAGACTCAAGGATGAAGCTAGAGGTATGTGTATTATTTTACATAATATACAATTAAGAGTACTTGAATTTTCATTGACATTGTATGAATTATTTTAGTGGTTGTAAATTATTTCATAAAAATAAATATATGTTTTCATAAATAATTGGGGCGCAAGAGAACGCAATTTTTAATTAGCATATTGTTTTTATGAGTTTTTATTTTTACATATATTTACTTTCAATCATTGCAACGAGCGGAAGAGTTTGGAACAAATTTTATTCGGTGCTGATGTAATTTCGCTCCCCAGTCATTATTTAACGTCATGTTTGTTTGTGGTCGTGTGAAAATATTTCAGTCCTATGAGTTTCTCGACGTGCCTAGAATTGAATCTTTTACCTTCATCTCTTTAAATTTGCTTTAATGTGCTCTATACAATGAATAGAATATTTATTCACTTAAGTTGAATATCATTCTTTAAACGTCGTTTTTGTGGTTCTTTTGGAAGACATGAAGCAGGAATTGCAAGTACGTGAGAGGGACCCTCCCGAGGGAAAGACCCCAGAGCGTGGGCAGCGCAAATCTGTAGATTCAAATAAGCTCACTGTGGAGATGGAGACTCAGACTGTAATTGGTTCTCCTTTGAAAAGTAAGTGTTCTTGTGCAATTTTCATTTAAGCTATAATTATTTTGTTTGGTCTTTGATAAACTCGGGTTGGTTTGGAGGTAGAAATGTGGATTGAAAATCACGAATATTGAGACTCAGAAAAGGCTTGATTCCCAACTTTGATACTCTAAATGAATTTAGGCTTAATCGCTATCAAGCTTTTTAACCAGTTTTTTTTGCGGTTTCATATACCGCATAATTACCATATTTTGTAAAGGATAGAATTTGTATGAAAGCAAAGAATCAAGTTTTTAGTGAAAGTTGACTTAAACATGAGATGGCTCTACATGTGGAATGTACAGAATTTGCTTAACATTCTTCTTGTGTTGGTTGAACAGACTGAGTATAGTTGTTGATAAAGCATCCAGTTAGTAAAATTTAGTGTACACACCCACCCTTGGCTCTACTGCCATCCGCCTATTTGAGGATTGATTTCCTTTCCTTTGTTTTGGGCTATATTAATTTTTTCAGAAGTAAATGAAGTATCATAATGGTTTCTCTGAAAACAAATTGTTTTTTGACTTATGTGACATAATTTCTGTCAATGTACCCCACTTAATTGCCCCAATGAAGTAAATGTAACTAAGCAGGAAATTATAGTAAACAGTTTTTTCATTTGAAAGAGTTGATAGAATGAGTTCTCATGTTTCTGAGACTGTTATTGTGTATCAAATTTAATGCAATATATTGATTGTTGAAGTAATTCTTTTATCTTTTGTGTACTAAACAAGTTTACAGTATTTTCCAGAATGTTTTGCATGTGAATGTTATCACAATGACCTAATTTATCTAGGTTGCATTTAGCTTGTTTGCTTTAGTATATCTCTAAAAAATAATCTGAGGTAAAATATAATTTTATTTTATGAATATTCTTCAATGTATTGAAAAATGCACATTTCAAGTTCTTTCTTCTTTTGTCACAGAAAAGTTAGATTGGAGTTAAACTGTGTTTTTAGCTGTTGCAGTAAATTATGCAATTTGTATCATTGTGAATCTGTAAATACAGGTTACATCAATTTTCATATATTTTTTTAGCTACCCAGAATAATGGATCTTCACCAATGGCTCCTCTGACACCTTCTGCCAGGATTTCAACAATTAATATTGTTGGTGATCTGATACGCAAGGCAGGGGTAAGTGAAACTGTTCCTTTAATTTATTAACTTTGTTTAATAACTGTTCAGTCACTTTGTAGAACCTGTCAACATTTTTCATTTTAACTGTTAATGAAAGACATTCCAATACCAATTTAAAAGTGATGTGACAAATCAATCGATAAATCTAGTTGTCTTTAAAAATTAGCAATTCGAGTTGAGATGAATCTTTTTTGCCGGTTGTCCTGCTTCTCCACTGATTGTGAATAATAGTTTGTTGCAATATTCACTATGAATTTCTTGATAAATGTTGATTGTTGAAACTAAATTGTATCTTTTTCTACAAGTTAAATTACTTTTAATGGAGTTTATCTAGTAAATGATCCTATGCTCTTTCATCTGTTCACTGAAAATATTATTTCCTGTCATCCCAAACAAAATTCAGAACTCACTACTGTTCCAATCCTAGGTGTTTTAAAGTCTCTAGAATTTTTCCTAAAAATTTATTAAAATGACACCAAGAATAATAATTTGCAATAGGATATTGAAATTGTGCTTTTCCATTCCGATTTGGATGCTTGTGAAGATGATAATGAGGAAAGTGATAGTGAGTCGCAGATTCCTCAGAAAGTGTTATGGAATATAGAATCCAAGTCGGTTAAAGGTGCAAATATCTCAAGAGAATCAAATAGTAATTGTGCTTTGAAAATCGAATCATTTTTGATCAGTATATCCTTAGAAAGCACAGAAATTTTTGTATAAAAATCTGGAAACTCTGCAACTAGAATGGCTAAACTTATGACAGAAAGTTTACTTGGGAAAGACAAATAGCAATGAAAGATATGAAGGCAGAGACACTTCAGAATCAGTTCAGAACTGTGGAACATGCATGTGTTTATTGTGGTCATTCATAGAGAGTTCAGAACCAAAATCTGACGATAAGTCCTGTGTTTGCAGAGCAAGAGAACCTGTAACAAACAATTCAGAATTCAGTTCTGAACTCTCTGCAAATGACCATAATCATCACACACATGCCCTGTAGTTCTGCAATGATCCTGAGCTGTCTCGGCAAATACAGCTATTAATTTGTATTTTCCAGACATTATCCTATTAACACTAGGAGAATGGCAGTGGCCATTCGACAACTAATTTAAGTTTACCTTGGAAAACTTTCAGTTAAAATGTTTAATCCATTTGAAACTTTTTGACTTAGTTTATTATCACCCTCAATTTAATATGGAACAATAAAAATTTTGCTCTGGCTACTGGGGTGTTTATTATATCATGTTATACCTACAAGGATAACAGTTGGTCATTTGATTGTTACCATCTTTAATACCTGTTTTAAAACTAATTTGCCTCTGTGAGGTCCATTTTATTACATTAATATTTATAATTGACTTATATTTATATATAAATCATTCTATCATTAATTTTTTCTTCCTGTAATCAATACATTTTTCTATTATAATATATAAATGTTTCTCTGGATATACAGGATACAAATTCTAACTGTGAATCACAAGGGTTATTTGACTTGAAATTTTTACCATGGTAGACCCTATCAGTAAACCAAAAAGGTTGAGACTTTTTCTAGCTATTGTGGGTGTGACCCAAGGAGGTCTAAAATAATGTAAAACGTCCTGATGCATTTTGGAAATTTGAAACACATTCTGGATTGACAGAGGATTGAAAATTGAGATATCGTTAGAAGAATTGCTTTTCCAACAGAAACTGCAAAGACATTTCAGACTAGGGTCCTGAGTTCAAAAATTGGTTTGAAGCATTTCTCAGTTTGATATAGTATCCAAAATCATGGAGTTTTCAGATGAAGTGGTCTTCTATAGTACCAGTGGAAGGAATGTTACCAAATGAGTGTTGGCTTGGCACCAGGTTGGTGCAAAATTCTCCCCTTAAAAATGTAATTTGGCAATTTTTTAGAATTTTTTGGAATGCTTTCGCGATAGCATGGAAAGAAAATATCTGGAATGTGAAAGGGGTCATATATATGTATTGGACAATAATCGGACATATTTGAATAATTTTTGTTTTCTTTTGTTTCTTCTAATACAGGGGTGGTTTATACTATAAAAAAACAGGTCCCCAGTTTGAACCCAGAAATACCCTTCTCATAAGTAATGCACGTAAACTTCACTTTTATCGGTTGCAGACTAGATCAGACTACAGAACAGATCGGTTGTGTCTTTTGGAAAATTATATTAGAAATAATAGACCTACAAAATCGAGACTCGCCATAAGAAAGAAAAATTAATAAAAAAAACCTTATTTTGGTCATGAAATATTGTTATCGAGTCAAAATGGCGAGAATTCTGTTAAAATAAACAGAAATTTTAAGGCTTTAAACAACCATTACCCTTGATGACCAATGCATTTGTTTTAGCCGACCTGATTGCATTTTTACCTAAGAGTACTTGGTTTTATATGATAGTAATGAGTAGAATGAATGATAGATGTTAATAGGAGGCGATTATAAGCTGAAATTTTAGAATTTCCAATTACGAACAACTTGTAGCATCGATTTGCTTAGAACTGCAGGGATTGAACATTTAGTAGTTTCTTTTAATCAGCTCTACTTTGTCTAATAATTTGACTACTAAAAGGTGGGTAAATCTACAACATAATTTGTATCCTCCGAGTTGTCTTTCGGTGTGTGGCAAGGGTGTACATACTATGCTTCACTTCTTTACGTAGTTTATGTCACACATCGTAGTAGTATATCGAGTAAATATGTAACTCCACGTCTCTTTTGTTACTTGGTTACTAAGTTATTTCTTAAGGGTAGAGTAATTCTAAACTTCATGGTAATTATCTACATTTACTTAACATTGAGAATCAACTCCAGTTATTCTGAAGCTATTGTGATTTGCCTGTAGCTGAGGGTTTATTTTCACCAAAAACCTAAGAACCAAAATTAGTAAATTCTTAAAGCGTGCATATTTTGAAAATCCATTCCCTTAGAATGAAGAAAATGTTTTCATCTGTTATCCCCTGTCCCTGGTTTGATCCCAGGCAGATAAAAGGGTAATCTAATGTAATAAAAGCCGTTAGAGTTTATTTTAACAGTTTTCAGGCTATATTTCTATAGAAAAGTATCATTTAAAAGAACCATACAAGTTTGATAAAATTTTCATAAGAAGTATTTAATCAAGATTCATTGTTATTTTCCGTTTTGTAATTATCTTGGTTAAGAGCTAAGGGGCACTTCAGTTATAAATGTTTAAAATATTAAACTTGCTAAACTAATTTTCAGACAAACATCGCATTAACATGGCAATATAGAACATTAAAATGTGTCATTAAATTTTAAAACATTAATGACACATTTGGAGTAAATATAAGATATTTCTATAGAAAATTAATTGAGTTTAGTTGTTTTTAATTGCTTTTTTAATAGACATTTTAAAATTATTTTCATAAATCTATGCATTAATTTATCAATCTCATAAAACATCTGAAAAAAGGTATTTCTGTTTCTCACACTATTTAATTAAGGTCCAGAGTAACGATTGAGAAACTAAACCTCCTATATCAAAGATCAAAAACATATAGGTGAAATAAGATGGAATATTAAATGGATGCTACTCTCTATCATACGTAGAGGAATTCATCGAGAGGGGTTATCAATCTTTAAAATTTAAATGAGTCATGACGACATCCAAGACATGATTCATGTGGTATAAAAATTTTTATTTCCTCACTGAGAATTAATGGGCGTTTCAACATACTGCAAGCTTATCATTCAAAATTTACCAAAAGGTCCATTTTTTATATATGTGTGCGTGTTTGGGTGTGTGTGTGTGTCATCATCATCAGCCATTTTCAATCTGCTGTCGGATGTAGGCCTCCCCAAGCACTTTTCAATTCTCTCTATTCTGAGCTTCTCTTTGCCATGTCACCTCTAAATATTTAATGATGTCTCTGTTCCATTGGTCCTTTGGTCTTCTTCTTGGTCTCTTCACATCTCTTGGTGTCCAGTTCAGAACTGCTCTTGTCCAACGGTTGTCGTTTCTTTTCACCAAATGGCCTGCCCGCATCCATTTCAGTGATCCTACTTTATCTATGATGTCTGTCACTCCTGTTGTTATTCTCACCCAGGTGTTGCATTTCCTGTCTCTTCTTGTGATCCCAAACATACATCTTTCTATACTTCTTTGCGTTATCTGAAGTCGCTGGGTTATTGCTGCGTTTAACACCCAGGTTTCACTTCCATATGTCAACACTGGTAGAATGTATTGGTTGAAGACCTTCCTCTTCAAGACCATTGGCATTTGTGACTTTAGAATATGTTCATTTCTTCCGAAGGCATTCCAGCCGAGTAATAATTCTTCTGTTCACTTCATCAATCCTGTTGTTCTCTCTTGTAGTTACTAGTTGTCCTAGGTATGTTTATTCTGAGCAGACCTCCAGAGGCATCCCTTCAAATTTGATTGTTTCTTGTGCTGCAAAAGAGTTATTATAAGAGTCGTCCTGCTGTGTTCAGTTCATGAAGTCTTGAAGCTAGATCTTTTCTGTTGGTTGCAAAAAGTACTATATCATCTGCAAAGCACAGATGACTGATGTGTTCCCCATTAATCCGCAGACCTTTCTGCTCCCAGTCCAAGGTTTTAAAAACTTCCTCCAGAATAGCTGCAAAAATAATTGGGGAAAGGCAATCTCCTTGTCTAACTCCCTTTTCAATGTTGCATTCTTCATAACATTGTGTAGCATTACTGAGGCTGTGGCATTTTTATAAATGCAGCATATAAGACGGATGTACTCTGCATCTACTCCTTGTTTTTCCAGAGCTTCTAGTGTAGAGGAGGTACTTACCGAGTCGAAAGCCTGAGAATAGTCCACAAAGCAGAATCCTAGTGGCATCTCATATTCATTTGTTCTGCTGATTATTTCTTGTAGTGTGTGGATGTGGTCCATAGTACTGAAGCCCTTCTGGAATCCTGCTTGCTCTCTAGGCTGGGCAGATGATAGAGTAATCTTTATCTGTTCAGTTATTATCCTCATGAATGTTTTGTAAACAACAGGAAGGAGACTGATGGGGCAGTAATTCTTCTGCTCTTCCTTGCTTCCTTTCTTGTGCAAAAGGACTATTCTTACATGATTCCAGTCCTGGGGGTTTCTTCCTTGTTTCAGGCAATTTATGAAAAACTGCGCTAAAACGTGTGCAACTTCTGTTCCACCAAGTTTTAAATATTCTGCTTGCAGTCCATCTATGCCTCCTGCTTTTCCATTGTTTGTCTGCTTTATTGCTGCAATTACTTCTTCTGGGAGAATAGAGAGGTGATCTTGTTGGTTTTGGCTTGCTTCTTGGTTTTCTTCTTCAGCATTTTCTTCCTTCTTGTATAGGTTGCCAAAGTATTCTGCTAAAGTCCTTAGTATTGCTTGTCTGTTGCAAGTTCTTGTACCATCTTCCTTCTATATGGCTAAAATCTGTTTCTTTCAAATTGATAGGCTTTGTCTGGTATTCTTCATACTTTTGCTGTTTTCTATAGCCTCTTGCACAATTCTCCCATTGAATTTTCTCACGTCTTCCTTAATTGCTCTACTGATAGCCTTACAAAGCTCGACGTATTCGATGTCATCCTTTGGTGTATCTGAATTCTTCAGTTCCTTACGTTGTTTCATCATTTGTCGGGTGCTGACACTTAGCTTTCTATCCTTTGCTCTTCTTGGTGAGCATACCACTTCTTCTGCTGCTTTTTTAACAGCTTGCACGACTTTGGTTTCTAGTTCTTCTTCTTGAAGTTTTGAGAATCAATTTTATAGCTCCAGCTAGAATTTATTCTGGTTTTTGATGTTTATTTCATGTTTCTTGCATGAAATCAACTTCTTGCATTTCATTGGAGATTATACTTCATTCTGCATCTTACTATTCTGTGGTCACTGTGGCCAGTGTTACCGTTACTCAAGACTTCAGTTTGTTATTGTGTAGAGTTTATTAACTAATATATAATCTGTTTCTTTTTTCACAACAATGTCATCGGCTTCCTGTTGACCTACACGAGCATTAAAATTGCCCATAATTATTTTATAATAGTGGGCTTCCTTATCATGCTCAGTGCCCAGAGTTTGGTAAAATTTTTCAATTTCTTCTTCGCTGCTTGCTGCTTTTGGTGTGTATACTTGTATGCTCTGAACTGAGTAAGTTCATTTATCTTGAGTATGAGCTTGCAAATTCTGTCAGATATACTTTCTATCTTCTGTACATTGTTTCTCCATCACCTGTTGATCAGTAACCTGACGCCTCCTAGTTGTCCATCCTTAGTACCCCTACAATAAATTAAATTACCTTCCTTGAGTGTAATCAAGTCTTCTGATTTTCTTCTTACTTCGCTGAGACCGATGACATCCCAATTTACCTTCTCTGCTTCATTCAGTAGTTCCATTAGTCTGTCTTCACTTTTCAAAGTGCTGCAGTTGGAAGTCCTGAAGTTTAGGATGGTAGTTCTTTTCCTCATGATGGACCTCTGCTACAGATTCGAACAGATATAATTAAGATTCATAGTGTACATTGACCGATTCAAACTAAATTTCTGATTAAATCTGAATGAAAACAACTCTATCAACACAACAGTGAAATTTTTATGCATTTATAGCAGAAACAACAAAGTTAAAAGCGAAGATTGAATGAATTGCTGAGTTTTCAATCGTGAACATTTTTGAAACTGCCATTTATCTCTTACAATTCAACATAAAATCCTGATATTTTCTTCCATTGCTCATTGTATCATCTGAATACATAAAAGTTACATGAGATTAATTTTAGAGCAACCAAATCTTAGTAAAAAATTATTTAGTTGGAATGTAGCTCAAGAAAAAATTCGTCGTGCCGTCCAATTTATACGTCGCCTAAAACTTTTTGGTTTCTCACGTGAAGAAGAACTTGTCTTGAGAGAAATTGATATATATGTTGTAATTTTCATTTGCAGTTTGCTTTGATGTGATGTCTTGAATAGAACTTGAGTTCTTGACTTTTATATCGAAGAGCGTAATTCGCTTTGCGCTTCGAATCGCCGACGCTTCGAAACCTCACAGCTTTACAGAAATTTCAACTGCACCTCACGAAAAGTAAAAATCACTATTCACAAAACTTGTGGTGGCACATATATGATAGAAGAATATAATGATCCGATGATCAAATCTACTCAATCTCTCATCAGGATTTAGAGCTAATATTATGAAAAGAAGTTAGAAGATGGATAAACCAATACAAGTTCTCTTCAGCAAGAATATATAGTAACACATGTGAGGGATTCAAAAAGAGACTGCAAAAATTAACTACTTTTTCGCTGAAAACTAGGACAAAACACTGATTTGACTCCTCTGAACGAATTGAAAAGGATAACTGAGCTCTATTTTAGCTAAAAGTACCAAGAAAAGCAATATAAAGTGGAAGCCGATAGAATTCTTCGGATGATAAATCCTTACCACACATATATTTCCAGAAAATGAAGGAGTGCACAATGCAGTTGTCTTAAGAAAGGCATCGAGGAAATTTGAGGATTACCATTCTTAATCCCTCATAGATGGAAGTGATGGAAACGAGAGCACTCAGCAGAGATTTGACGTTCTTCGCCACCTCTCCCACTCCATTATCTCTTTCTCCGAAGGAAAATGGGTCTGTTACGATGATTTTTCAGAAGACATTTGCACACGTATCAAATAGGTACATATCCTATTTATTACACTTATATAACCGTCATGCACTCCAGCACATCGGAAGCAAATATCCAGTATGCGTTTGGTTGCTCCAGGACCTAAATTTTCAATTTCTTCTTAAGTTAAAAAATATCTCTAAACAGAATGCTGGGATAAAATCTTCCTTGATAATATATATTTCCTTAAAAAGAAAAAATGAAGACTAAATTATCACTACTACTTTACGTTAGGTGACATTGAAATTTCTGTAAAGCTGTGAGGTTTCGAAGCGTTGGCGATTCGAGGTGCGAAGCAGATTACGCTCTTTGATATATGTATCTCCACTTAAAGGCGACCCAGCATGCGAGGCTTTGCCTTTCTCCCATAAGACAATACTGTCTGGAAGCTTGAAACGGACAATATATATGTTTTCTTCTTTTGGTGAATTTTGAAGTTATTTTCCAAAAGTTAGAGAATTTTTTCCTCTGTGAGTCACCGGTTTCTTCAAATTAAGCGCAAATACTTCTGTCCGCATTTATTAGCATACTTTTGAATCTTAATTCCTGAAATCTGAAAATTACAATACTAGAAAAGTAACGCAGAGGACTCTTTCAGACCTTACCTACATCCAGCTGCTTGCTCTAAAGACAACTTTTACTGCACTACCCAACTTACATTTACCAATTCTGAACTCTGAACACAATATCTAAACGTCTTGTAAGGGAAAGAGGAATTCAAGGAGTCTACAATACAAAATATTCTTTTCAAGTATTTATTTAATAAATTATAAAATTAAACTTTATTCTTTGTTTATTCATTTTTATTTAGCTCACAATCCTTTGGATGTTAATTCCTTCGGGTGTTTTTGGAAATCTACTTAACATTGGAAACAGTAATATTTCCTTCACCATGAACTATTTCTCCACACTCGCACATGAATTTCAATATTTCCTCAGTTTGTCTTACATTCAGGAATACTTCCCTTTCAGTTGTGAGTTTTGAAGTGTATGATGCATATTTTAATATTGGTTTAAATATAGGAGCCGACAACTGTTTTTGTATTAAGGAATGAATTCTGTATGTGCAAAATAAAAATCTTTACTTGTCCATAAAAGTAAACGTCGCACGGTTGACATACCGGTGTAAAGTTCGGTGGTATCACTTTAATCGTGCAAATTGCAGAGATTGATTCGTTTGCCCAGTCTAAGAATCAATAAGAAGTAAAAACTTATTTTTATTTACGAAGGTCCTCAACGTTTCCAGGTACATTTCAAAAGTGCTTGTTAGACGTATCCCTGATTTGGTGCACGTCACATGTATATTTTTGTTGTGATAAGTCGCCTCTACTACATCTTGAAATATTATTGGACTTAAAACTCTCGACACACTAAAGACAAAGAAAACCCATTGGTATTCATTTGGTCAAACAGTTGTCTTTTCAAATCAGCATCAATACTTGGCGAAAAGGGTCGTGAAGATGTTCCTGGGCATGATTCCATTCCGGTGAACTGAAATTTTGCACTTATCAATTATTATCGTTCATTCAAACAAATAACTACCTAAGAAAAGGACTTGCTTTAATAAGAAACATACTGGTTATGCGATTAATCAAACACTTTTTCTTCAGATCCAAGAATGGAGACGATAAACATCACAGTCTCAGGTCTGACTTGGTGGTAGTGTGTGACAACAAAGTTCTCCATGATAAATGGAGAATTCTCCATGGTATAGTATAAGAAATTTATCATGGAGAACTTTAATGGAGACGATACTAGAGCTCCCATATTTCCGAATGATGGCAAACAGCTAAAATATAGTGTCTTCGCTCTCTTCAGGGCGTTTAAATAGGTAATTGGTGAGTGTAAGTCGGGTAGTGCAATAAAAGTTGCCGTTAGAGCAATCAGCTGGATGTAGGAGAGGTTTGAAATAGTCCTCTGCGTTCGGGTTGCATAGTATTCTACAGTACCAATGGAAAAAATGACGGACGTCATGAAAGAATCTTCTCAAACGCCTCTGTCACCATTCCGGATTTATCTTTGAAGCTTATCGGGAAGGCATTTAAAAAAGTCGTCCAAAATTTCACCAATGCATTTCTTACGGAATCGTTTCGGATCCACCTGGCGTCGAACATACGGCCATTGGTAACATTTCTTCCTAAAGTACTATGGAAGACCATCTCATCCCACGGGAAAGGTCCCACGCCTCTGTCATCATTCCGGGTTTTATCATTCCAGCTTATCGGGAAGGCATTTTAAAAAATCGTCAAAGATTTCAGCAATGCATTTCTTATGGAAGAATGTTGCATCCACCTGGCGTCGAACTCACTGTCATTTGGCTACATTTTTTCCATGAGAAGCATACATTTTTCAACATACTGGCCCCGCACTCTAGATGCCAGAATATTGCAGACATCGACGCTAGGTGTCATGGGTTCGATACTAGAATGTCCCAAAAATCGCAATTTTCCCATAAGAATGCATTGCGTGGATTTTAAAAAATTGTTTTGAGGCACTTATCGGTTAGATAGAGGAAACAAAATCTCGGAGGTTGAAGCTGAGGTAATCTTCTATGGTTCTTATGGTAGAAATGTTGCCAAATGACTGTGACTTCGACTCCAGGTGGGTCCGAAATTCTTCCATAAGAAATGCATTGCTGCAATTCTTGTCATTTTTTTTTCAATGATAACCTGGAAAGATCAAACTCCGTGTGGCGACGGAGGCGTTTAAAAACATACTTTCATAAATTTCACAGTTCGTCTAGGGGTCCTTGGTTCGATGCAAGAGGGTCATTCCTATTCCACCATGCATTTCATACAGGGAAAACGGAATCTTATTTAAGGACCTTCCCGATAGGATACTGAATTGATACTTTGAATTACGTCAGAGTGGCGCTTATCTATTATTCGTATGCCATTGTCTCTCACAAATGGGTCCCGTGTTCGACGCCAGGCGGTCATTTACGCAAATTTTTTAAAATTGTTTTGAGGCCTTTCTCAATGCAGGAGACTTCAAAATCACAGCGTTTGCGTTTGAAGTAGTTTTTTATAGAACCAGTGGAAGAAAGGTTAAATATGACCGTGAGTTCGATGCTAGATGGATGAAAAATTCTCACGTTCAAAATGCATTGCAGCAATTTTTAAGATTTTTGCTGGATAAGCTTCGAAAATGATACCCATAAGGGAAACTTATTGTAAATTTTCACCAATTAGCTTGCAGTATGCAAGCAACTTTTACTCGTATCTATATATATATAGGTATACCCGGAGAGTTAGCTATATATAATAGAAGATATAGAATGGCCTCAAAACAGATTGCAAAAATTTGCACAAAAGACCACCCAGCGTCGAACTCAGGACCCTTCCAATTCAGAATATATATCTTCTGCAATACAGAATAAATATATAAATATATATATATATATATATTCTGTATTGCTATTGCATAAGATGATAATATGTGCATGAAAGATATTGGTTGTTGTTAATTGCTCACACTTTTTCTCTTCAATAATTCCATGTTTGACAGTAATGTATTTTGTGAGGTATTTTTGTATCTTAGTACTTCATATTTGACTGTATTATTTATGTAATGAATGCAGGGGTAGCTTTCTCTCTTATAGTTCTTTTATTTCAGTTACATTTATTGTTTAATAATTTTTGTCTAAGAGTTCCATTCTTAAGCCAGTATTTAAAGTAGATGACTTTATTTTGGGTTTTGACTAATCATTGCAGCCTCTTTTGTGTTCATCTAAAATTATGTGATTTGGATGAATTTTCATTAATGTGGGGATCAAAAATTCTTACATCCCCTGCCACACACCAAAAGTTAGTTTTCCGTTATTAATATGGATGTAGACTGAAATAGATAGAAATGAAGATTCATGAGTATCGATAATGTTAACTCATAAACCCTTATATTATATTATATCAACTCTTTGTTATTCTGACAGATTTTCATAGTACAGCGAGCCACAAAAGTTCAACTGTGTAGTTTTTGAATATGTTTGAGGAGGTGAAAATTTCGGGACTTACCCCCACCACCCAGCTTTCCATTACCTCATGGCAACACTGAATGCTAATGTATAAGAGAAGACCCATCCTATTAAGATGATTCATGTAGTGAAGTCTAAAGGAATTCTGTTGTAGTGATTTCTGGGAATTTTTCAGTGGATAATGAGGTGTTATGATTTGAAAAAGGCAGAGGCTATAAGTTAGAAATAGATTCCTCTTTATTTTTATGAGGAGACCCAACATTTTCCCACTTCATGTAAGTTCCGGCTCCCTTGAATATTGAGTTGAGACTACGACATGTTTGTAAAATAATATTCATTGTTAAATTGAAGGAAACAAATCAATATTCTGACAAGTACCCCTGGATGTCCTGGTTTAGGCAGTCTTTTCAAATAGCAGGAAGTGAAATATCAAGTTTAAATTATGTTAATTTTGTGGGAATTAAAAAAAATTTATTAAGGTTTATTTTGTAGGAACACATTATTTTTTTTACAAACGTTTGTAGCAATTAAAAGACTATATCATATTTAATAATAATATTGCCATCTTTTTTCATGGGCAAATGTTAGCCTTTGAATGCCATTCTTCAAATTCACCCCATTTTTCTATTCTATTATTTTTTGCATTTTTCCTTTATTAATAAACACAATCTACCCAGAAAAGCATTCCCTAACTGGAAAAATTTTGTTAGCCAGAATTCAGGACCAAAAGGGAGGTTTAACGCAGAAGCATGCTTATCACGCTGCCACTAGTAATTTAAATATTGTGAATTTGCTGAAACCATGTTTACATTAGTAAACTAATGTAGTAAAATATTATGCTACAATTATCATAAGAAAACCATAATCACACAATGCATATTGATAATTCAACATTCATTATTTCTTGCTGTTAAGAGTAGTATTTTCAAAAGTGCTTTAACAGATGAGGTCATTTCGCACATCAGAATTTGGTTTGCAGTTAGCTACTATAAAGCTATGCATCTTTATGTTAAATTTTGGGATCGTAATCATTGTAGAATGTTAATTCTATTGAATTTCAACATAAGTTATTGGGAATATGTCCCTTACTAATGTTATGGTGTGTATCTTCTCAAACATTCAAGTTAACAAGTTAAGATAAAGAAATGCTTCGTTATTGTTGTACTTCTTCATACACTAAGAGCATACAGAAAAGAAATACAATGACATGATAGCTAATGATATAATGAATTAAATCGAACAAGTGAAGATTCATGCAAACTTTTTACCCAGTCTACAAGTAGCTATTTATTCTATACATAATTTTGCATTGTCTCTGCTATCAATCTTTGTGCAGCACACTTGCCAACTCTCATGGTACATTAATGACCACACTATTCAAAAATCTAGATGAAGATTACTAATAATCATTTGCTTATAATTCAGCAGTTGTAGAACTGAGACAGGATTTCCCATTGATTTAAATTTAAGATTACTCACTCTTCTGTCTTTGACAGTTGCTGAAATTCTTGTGTCCAGTTTGTAGAAAATTGAGATGTGTATGTGGCAAGCCTGCTAAGAACCAGTGATTGGGTTGCTTCCTCATAGAGTAGTCCATTTTGTTTTGCTGTTCTGTATGAGGTTTGATTAGTATTTTGTCATTTAGTTAACATGTTTCTATCTTATATCCTGGCAATTCCTATGCAGGAAATAATAATCTATTTAAAAGCTTTATTTGTTTTCTTAATGGCTTTTTAATCTTTTTTCATGGACTAATGTGTTTTCTATGGATTAGAGGTCTGATGAGAAAAATGTATTAATTGCTTTTAGCTTCAGTGCCTGAATGACAACATGCTTCTTTATACAAATTTATATATACAGTGGTACCTCAAGATACGAGTTTAATTCGTTCTGTAACCTTGCTCGTATGTCAAATTGCTCGTATCTCAAAGCAATTTTCCCCATTGAAATTAATTGAAATGCCATTAATTCGTTCCAGGCCCCAAAATGCTACCCCATTTGTTGAGAGAGCTCCGGAGCTTATAAATTATTGTAACGCCCTTAGCTGGCGTTATACCCTTTACTGACTCCTTCTGTTTAAGCACAGTACAAATCGTTGAAGTACTATACCTCGCCGAGTCGGCTACTCGCACATCTCGCTCATTTTTTCTATGAATTCACACTTAAATTCAATAGACATCATCTTCTTCTGAGCATTGCCTTTCCACTCACTTTCTTCGGACCCAAGGTTATAAAAAGAAATGTGATAAAGTATTAAATTGCACAAAAAGCACAAAGCCCTAGAAAAACTTATCAAAGATGCTTCGACAACGAGGTAAAAAAGTATACTGGGGGGATGCGTGGGATAATGCGAGACGCACGAGGCACAGTAAACTGGTGGGTCGTGTGTAGCCGGCCGTTAGTCGTATCTCAAATTTTGCTCGTATTTCAAAGCAAAACTTCGCTCGCTCGACGGCTCGTATCACAAAAAACTCGTATGTTAGGGCACTCGTATCTCGAGGTACCACTGTACTTTACTATTTTTGTACCAAATGATGATATTCTCCTGATAATGTGATAATATTCCTATAGTATAAGTTTGCGGAAAATATTCAATTCTTGATGGCCTGCATGTTGGTTTTATACCTAATTTGATTAAAGTTTTTCTGAGTAGTATTGCTCTTTCTAAGTTTAGAGATATATCTAAATTTCTGCCTTATCTTACTTTTCTTATGAAAAAGCATTGGAGGCAATCAAATAGGAACAATTTTTAAAATTGTTCCATATGATTGCAATTTGTCATTCTTCGTATGAATGTCATTTGTCTTCTTCCTGGTAATGATTCCT
This sequence comes from Pachydiplax longipennis, assembly GCA_036926295.1. Taxonomy (NCBI): domain Eukaryota; kingdom Metazoa; phylum Arthropoda; class Insecta; order Odonata; family Libellulidae; genus Pachydiplax; species Pachydiplax longipennis. Next base: position 65,726,884 of record JAVFKF010000015.1, on the reverse strand, counting down.
CCTATATTTTATTCAGAGAATATGAAGATAAAAATCTTGTATTATGAGAAGTATTCTATTGTACACGTACTGATCTGAGGCACTTCATAGAGTAGTACGTAAAACTTTTATACCTTGAAAAATTTATTCTTCATTCTGTTCTTCAGTATAATAGACTTCATTCTTTCTGCTGAATGTTTGTGTTCTTAAATAATTTTTAAATTATATAAGCAGACACACATTCAGCAAAGCCTTTATTATTTGTTGCAATTAAGTTTCTAGGTGAAAGCTTATGTAAGATGCAATTAGTATGTTTGTAGTTCTTCACTACATACTTTCTTACATTCTAAGTATGTTTGTACAATGCCGTCAGGCTCTTCTCTTCTGTTTCTTAAGCTGGAAAGCATAAATAGGAACAAGAGGAGGTAGGGGGAGAAATTATTTAAGATTTTTAAAAGCAGAATTTTGTAGTGAGTGAATGTTGGAAATATTTATTTTATATGTTTATAATTATGAGGTTAACATAGGGTGAAAAATTTTTAATGGAGATTTAATTTTTAATTTCATTATATTTGTTGCTTGCAATAGACCCTTAAGTTTATAGCCTGCATTTTGTAGTATATATTGACATTTCTATGCAACATAGCCAAGTTTGTTCATCAGTTGTTGACTTACTACCATATTTGGTTCCGAGTCGTAAGTCATATATTCATAGTTTTTCGGTAGATTTTGATAAAAAATACTTTCTATGCACGCCATGTTCCTAAATGGAGGCTGCTTAATTTTTTAAATATTTTTATTAATCTTTATTAATTATTATTTAAACAATTTTTATTAAATTATTAATAAATAATAATTATTTAAATACTTTTATTAATCTTCTTCTTTAATTTAACTTAAATAAGAAGTAAATTAGAATATTCTTTTTTTTTCCTTCTATTGGCTTTCCTTAGATTATTGTTATTAGTACCAGCTCTCAGCATATCGTTTAAAGAAATTCAACTGTTTTTAGTTAACTATTTAAAAGATTACTTTGTTATATTTATTTAGACATTGCATCAATAAACACTAAAGTGAAATTCCAAAAAGAAGGCTAAGTAGTACTTCTATTGACCACTCACTATGATCATCAAATTCATCACTAGAGATAGGGCTTAAAGAAGCCGAAGTTTTCTTTATAATATATGGTGACCTTTGTCTGAATTTTTCGTTTCTTTTTCTCATTATTCTTATTTCCACTCTTTCTTTTTTCCAAAGTGATCAAGTCTTCATTCGTAAGTTCTCCAAATTCTTTGTCATACATTCTTTCGATATCTTCCACTTCAAACTCTAAAGAAATTTCTTATACCAGGTTTACTATTTTGTCCACAATAACATTAGTTTCATGATTACTGTTAAATCCATCTAAAGTATCAAAATCTTTAATACTATCCAAAATATTCTGATCTTTCCTAAATGCATGCAAAGTTAGTTCTGGATCTGTATCTACATATTGCAGCTACTACTTGGGCAAAGGTAATACAGAGACAGTATGCCTTAAATTGAGCAATTGAGCCTGGTTGAGTAAGTGGAGTTGTGTTTGGGATCAAGTACACCACATATATGTCAGGATGGAGATCATTCAGATGAGATGGATGTCTGGATGCATTATCTAAAATCAGTAAAATTTTAAAAGGGAATTAATTCCTCTTCCTGAGCAAGGGTCTTGTTGATGTGTATATTTTGATATTTGCATGCTTGTTATTGTAACTCTCAGTGACATTTTCATAATCTTCATAACTTTGTTTTAGTGATCATAATATTAGTAGATGATGAGTAAGGTGTGAGTTACTAGGAAGGGGATAGAAGGCATGAAATTAGAAGAGTCACTGATTTAGTCATGTTGAAGACATGTATTAAACTCTTGACTTCATTTTGGTGAAGGATTCGGAAGTTGGTTTAAAATCTTTAAGTTTTCTTTCATTTTCTCATTTCACTGTTTTCTTTATAACTAAAGTGCTCTTTGATGTGGCCAAAACTAATCTGAAAAATTTGTATTTGCTTGAGTGGAAAAACAGCTATCTTAACCCTTAAGCTGTGGGAGCTGCTCTGTGCCTTCTTGAACAGGCCAGTGGTAGCAGATGTAGACCTTCATAATCCAGATAGACCCTTTTCCTGAGGGTTCGGTCATCGGTTATTGTCAAGAAATTTAACTACTTGTGTATTGAAAATGTCATTGCCGACTTTTATGTACAGTCGTCCAAGAAAAAATCGAACGGTGTACTACGTGGTGCATAAGATTGAGGGGTTTCAAATTTTACTCTTTACCCCTTCCACCCGCCCTTCTATTACATTTTGGCAACACCGGAATTTTGCCTTTGCCGCGGCTAGGCCGGTGCGTACCCATGTGCCTACGCTCCGTCCGATGAGGAGGGCTGCTATCGCGAGGTCTAAAGGAAAGCGGTACCAGCGATTGCTGGGAAATTTTCGGTAGATCGTAAGGAATTATATTTTAAAAGGGCAATGGCCTTAAGTTAGAAACAGATTCCTCTTTATACTTTACGAGAACCAATATTTTCCACCCTGACATAATTTCCAGCTCCCTTGAATATTGAGGACTACAACTGATTTATATAATAATATTAATCGTTAAATCGAAGAAAAGGAATTAAGATTCTGATTCGAACAAATTGCCCTTGGATGTCCTGACTCAGGCTTTCAAATAGCAGGAAGAGAATCCTGAAATGTCATATTTAAATCGCGTTAAATTCGACAGAATTGATAAAAGCAGCCATAAAGGTTCAATCTGTTGGAACCCATCATTTTTACAATGTCGTTCGTCGTAGTTAAAAGACAATATCATAAAATGCATGAGGGCTATGAGCTTGCTGAAACCATATTTACACAAACAAATGCAGTAAAATATTTATGCTACGATTATCCTAAGAAATCACAATCAAGCAAGTAATATCGATAACTAAACGTTCATTATTTCTCGCTTTTATGAGTTGTATTGTTAAAAGACATTCGACTGCGGAGGTCATTTCGCACGTGGTCTCGATCGAACATCGAACCCGGGACCGCTTTCATCCAAGTAGAACGCGCTGCTAATATGATCGATTTCATAAATGAATCTTGGAAAAATTCTTTTTATAATACATGTTTTTACTTTATTCTTCTTATTCCAGTTCTGTAGATGAATCCCCTTAAACACTTTAACTCCCTTCCGACAGTCTCTCCTTTTCCCGATGCTTATTTCGTTTAAGTCATTTAAATCATGAACCATTTGCCATTAGATACGGTTGACTTTACCCTTCATTATGTATCACTTCGTATGCATAATCATAACACATCTCTGGAACTTAATTTCGAGCTCTTATTTCAGTCGAAATGCAGCTATGCCTAAAAATAAAATTTTCTTTAGGGTCTTAAATTGTTTACGAATTACCGTAGCTTGTAACTACTATTTATTTGATTTCATACGTTTCTCAAACGTTCAGTACGAATAACCCTATTTTTACGCTTCCTTTTAAACCATACTTATTTTTATGTACTGTATTTTTAACTATAACTGGAGGTCGAATATCCCATGCATCAGTCTTTTTACCCAGTGTTTTTTATGTATGTAAGGTTACTTACTTTAGAAAAGATACCGGGAAACGAATTTCGGAAAATCTATCATTTAAGACCTACTAGTAGCTTATTTAATTAATAAGGTGTAAGTAGCTTAAGCATCACGATATCGATTACATTCAGTCTTCTACTTATTTCAGTCACATATATTTCACTTCATCGGAGTTATCCATCCAAAACGGGACGATATAGAGAACTGATTAGAGACGGAAATTATAGTGGTAGAGAAAGAGTAATATCACTCGAAACGGTAAAGGGTTAGAATGTTCTTCAGGATATCGGTATCCCTCAGTAAATGAGCGAAATTATTCCTTTCATGATTGAAACGCTGATAATCATCGGGATAAGGTAAAAGAGGAAAAGTATTTTGGGGAATGGGAGATTCAAGAACTCTCCAATCGCTGTATGCCGGGAACCATTGGGCGCAATTCCTAAGAAAAGGATTAACCCCAGGTGCGGCGGCCAGTTTTCAGAAACACCTAATGCGCATTTTGGAGACAATGCCTTTCTCATCAAGGGGGGTTAAATGCATAATGAAAAGAAAGTGTAGAGATTGAGGTATATGTAACTGTTTGTCGTGTGAGAGGGGTTTTGGGGTGGGGTTTTTTGGTGTCGCTTATAGGAAGAAGGTAGTGAACGGGGATTCCAGGATTAACTCCTTTTAGGAAGCGGTGTCCTGAAAAGACTGTAATGAAGAAGTTGGTCTGGGACCATTTCAAAGCAGTCTTTCTGCCATATTGCATGAAATTTTCTAGTAGAATTCCTAACAAATCAGACAGCGAGCCGGACGCTATATATAGTATTATATATATATATATATATATATATATATATATATATATATATATATATATATATATATATATATATATATACATTTTATATATATATATATATATATATATATATATATACATTTTATATATTTATAATATTCTTTTTTAAATTTCATTGCTAATGGAATGATGTAGAATCAAAAGTTTTAGGGAATTTTCCGGTTATCATATTCTTAATTGAAAATCTTGCATCAACTGTGTTTAGTGCACTTATTGAATCATAACGAATAGTGCTTGCCGCTTCGATATTATGTGATTAATAATAACGATTTTATTTTGTCACATGTTATTTGGATTGAAAAGGGATTTTTAAAGATTATTCCTCGAAAATAAAAGAAAGAATCCGAGCTGTGGAGCACAGAGAAAAATATTCAATCTACGTATGGTAAGGATACTATTGATCTTGAATAGTGGTATACAGAAAATGAGCGATAAGGAAGAATTTCCTAGGAAGGGAAGGCGATTTAAAAAGCACTTTCACGACTGGCATCCGTCGCATCTCCCTCTGTTTACTTCGTATCTCTTTAGACCTTTCTATTTTTTCCCAGATCCTTCAGTTCTATTCACCCATTTTCCTCCCTATTCATAACTCTCAGTATACGCGGAATTCAGTGAGCCCCTTTTGTATACCTGCTACCTACCTAAGCTACCCCCCTACTCATTATATTATCTGCATATCTTTCTCTCCTTAGTCCCACACGTGATTTCGGGTGTTTCTTAATGTCTTTCACAAGCAGACGTTAGTGAAAGCTTTCAAAATGATTTTCAGTATTTTTTGGCGAAATTTATCTTCTCAGAAATTTCACTTTCACGTTTCCGAAAACACTGTTTAGAGATAAGTAATTTTTTCGGAAAAAACATGGTGTATGGTAACTACAGATGACCGAACAAATCTTTGTCTCTATTTTTTTGTGAATTGCAGCATTAACTTTCTTAGTACGGACCTTAGTCTAAGGTGCCCTTCGACCCCAAGACGGGGTGTTTTGTATGACTGTTTTGTATGTGACACTTCAGCTAGTTTATGTAGAAATATTATGATTTAGTTCGTTGAAAGCAACAAAACTACTGTCCACATATCCCTTTCTAAATGTTTTGAGCAATTAAGCAATATATTAGCAATAAGAAAGCCTCTCTGTTAATTAGATATGTAATGAAGAAGTTTCTATGTTAGTTTGAGAAAGAGGATGATGGATTTGAAAATTGTCTGAGATTTCATTGTTTATACCTGCAATCACCAATCTGGCGCGCACAGCTGTTGGCGTAGCAATGTCGAACAAATAACAGAACCGCAGCTGATTCTTTGTTATCCTTTTGTTAATAGATATTCAAATCAATCAAAATCTTTTTCATTTACTGTGAATTGGAAGTAATGCAGTGACATACTGTTTTTTAACATAGAAAAGAATACGTTAATGCTTTCAAATAACTTTCGTAGCAAATGAAGCAATTATACTGAGGAAATCTTTAGAGCGAATATGGGGAAAAATTTTACGAAATTACGCCCATCAATACCATTCAGGTTTGATCCCCAAATTTTTCTGCAAAAATTATCAAAGAGGAAAAATGTCCGTTTTCGATCCAAATGGACTTGTCTCTTCTACACCAGTAAGTTTTTGAGTCCTTACGAAAACATTTTGGAAATCTTTTCTTGGCCGCAGAAACTCCAGTACACTGTACGCTTAGCTAGACCTCACCATAAAATTGTTTCCATTGTTATTGTTTCCTCCCTTCCGCCCGCTGCGAGGCCCACGGTCGGGTAGAAGGGAAGGCTTCGGACTCTTCCGGTGTTGCCAAAATGTAATAGAAGGGCGGGTGGAAGGGGTAAAAGGTAAAATTTGAAACCCCTCAATCTTATGCACCACGGAATACACCGTTCGATTTTTTCTTGGAGGACTGTACTTAATAATAATTTTTGATTCAATATTCAGTTCAGAGTCGTTTTCTAAGCAGTTTTATGATTATTTTGATACCAAACAGTATGTATATATCTCGATTTTTAACAAAAATAACTAGTTGCAAAGAAAATAAAATGTTCTCGAAGGCAGTCAAAACTCGGAGAGTGGGTAAAGATGGAACCTGTTAAACTTGGGTTTTTCAGGATAAGGGAAAACCCTTTTGAAATATTCCCAACCCAGAACTATAGAGAGGAGCGAGCGCTGCATTGAGAGGCAGGGTCATAAAATTGAAGGAGCAGGTCAAATGTTTAAAAACGTTTTTCCTGCAGTTTAAGGGTTAAACAATTTTAACTCTTTTGTTTTAAATATTAGTTATTTTGATCTAATATTGGATTGTATTTATGATTAAGAGGTCCCATCAGTGAAAAAAGATTCTCTTTAAGAACATATGCATCATTGTTGGAGCAAAGTATAGTACAAGTAGCTCTCTGATCAGTAGTGTTGGTTATTTAATTTAACAAAATAGGAAATTAAGGTAACTGCCAAATAAGTGAAAAACAGGGATATTAAATTGTGTAAATGCTTTTTGTTAACTTTTTATTCATCAACCTTTTTTGGTTAATTTCCTTCCTTTCCTTTTCATTTAGGTTTTTTTAACTTCATATATTTTTATTCACTAAATGCTATTGATTACCTTTGATAAATATTTGAAGAATGATTGCGAGTAAAGGTGGAATGAAAATATATAGTTCTCATCAAACCCCCAATTGGAACTGAAATAAATAACCATTTGTTATTTAATTTCAATTATCAGTAATTATTGATGCCTCTGTCCTTGTAACATCTATCATTTGAAGAATTAAGGCTTTTGCAGCAGTCACCAGGGGTTAATTTATTGAGCACATATAACAGCTCAATGTTTCCCCAGATTGCTCTTCAGGATCATAGATTAACTAACTGCTGGTAAGCAATCAATCAAAAAACTTAAAGGTGTTTGAAGAGGGTTATGCATATTTATGCATCCAACCTATTTTGTCAGAACTAAATATTTCAATTCTATTGTTGCTTAAACAGTAGTCATTTTAACTAAATCAGACCTCATATTGTGCTGAATATTTTAATTTTTCTTCAAATATTTTTAAAGTTAATGAATTCATCTATAGCACTTAGGAATAAAAATTAGTGTCAATGGCTTTTATTTTTCAAAATTGTTCTCAATATGGTAGCAACCAAAAGCCACTCAATTGTGACGCTTGTATCCATTGTAAGGTAACCTTAAGTGGCTTCCAATGCTAAGTGGTGGCAGTTTGATCTATTTTTATAACAGGATCATTGAAGTTTGGTGAAATGCAAATATTAGTATCTAATGCTTTTTAATGCTAATCGATATATAAGAATGATCAGCAAGAGCATTATTCTCATCTAGTTATACCATCATTTTCTAGGCTCTCGAGTCAAAATTGGCATCCTGTCGCAATATTACAAAAGAAAGTCCGCAGCATGGGGATCTTTCTAACAGAGATATTTTAAGGTAAGAACATTCAAACCATTATTATTGCAAAAGTTTAACAGTCAGTTTTGATGGCAGTTTATGGTTATAGCATTGTTATCAATGTTTGACTTCTACTAACTTTTAACTGTTAATATGTTTAAATTGATTATTACAATCATTATCATAAGCTTATAGATACAGTGCCATAATTTTTGGGTTGAAAAGAAAACTCAGGAACTTAGTTTGTTGGGACTTATGATCCGAACACTTGAACTGAAAATTAAGAATTTTAAATTGTGCTAGAGATCTCTAGAACATTGCACATTTCACATTATGCCAGTTGCTCTTTGCAGTGAGAATTTATACTTGAAATTCAAAAAACTTTCTAATTAGCAAGTGACAGGTTATTAATCTCTTAAAGACTTCCCAATTCAATATTATTATTATGAATTTCTGTCACAGTTAGACATGAATCTGGAGGAAGTACATGATTAAATTACAGCTATATGTAAAATTTGAATTTGTTCAATTTCTATAAATTTTGTTAATAATAATAATATGAAATTAGTTAATGATAAACTTTTTACAATGAACAATTATAAAAATAATTATTCAATAGTCAAACAATATGCAGCATGAAATAATTTAAACAATATTGAGCACTGAGCTTATCATTGTTTAAATTTTGAAAGCTTCACCCACCATTAAATAACTATTTTATTTAAATCATTAAAAAAGTAAATAAAAACATGCAAGTGAAGATTTTTCAGGATTCCTGATCTTTATGAAATTTCAGATAAACTGAAATTGTATTTGTAATGGAAGCAAAGCATGTTGTTCATTCAAATGTGATAATTCCAGGGGAAGGCGGTTAAACCGTACTCCAATGTCTCCACCAGTTCAGAACTTCATCCGGATTTAGGGAGTCTCACTTGAATTTGGCACAAATGGAGCACTGGATAAAGTACTTGCTTTGTGGTGCAGTGCCTTCTCAATCGAATTTAAATTGCTTTTTTATTTCTAGTGCTAAGCAGTACTTTGGAAGATTGTAAATGGCTTGATGTGTTAAGGTGACTTAAGTGAATGAAAGTGGCTCTACAACATTTACTGTGAAATGGATGTAGGACTATAAAATAGTGTTCACAACTTAATATATTTAGGATGCTGGTACATCTGAAGTTTTTGTGCTTAATGTAGACACCTTTGTGAAATAATTCACAATTTTTGAGCGTTAATCTTAATAAGCCAACTAAAATTATTGTGTATGTTATCGAATACTTAAAAGTGTTTCATTTTATCCTTGATATTATACTAATTGCAAATTGCAGTTATATGCTGCTCAATTTTTGTCTGTTATGTCTCAAGGTTATGAGATTGGGCCACCAGTTATAGTTTAATTTGCTGCTCCTATAGTGAATGATTCATATCTGTGTGTGTGTAAATTTATAATTCATTCTCAAAAGGAAAAATGTTGTGCAATTTTGTAATCCCAAATTCTCTGCCTTTTCAACTAATATGTGCACTCATCATTGGATCATAATACAAATTTTTAATACTCTTGAATTAACTGAACAGTTATGATATTATCTTCAGGAGATATACATAAATTTAATTAAATTATTCAACTAGTATTTTAATTTTGCTTTTAAGCAATTAATATTGTTTGAACTGCTAAAATGGAGTTTATCTAATCTAATTTGCTTTGGACCATTAATTCATTTTCACACACTGTTTGACAGACTAATGTTGATTCAATGTTATCATTAATGTATGAACCCAGTTAGCAATTGTCCATTGGAAGGCATTTTAATAGTTGTAAGCTTAACCTGTACTCTTTGTATTTTCTTTTAAGTACTGGTTCTTATTGCAATCAACCAGCTAAGCGTATTTTAAGTATACATTAAGCTTAGCTAGTAAATGGAACCTCCTCTAAGATATGTAAATACATATTCAATATACTTGTTTTATGTACAGAATTATATCTTATAGTGGTGAATATTTTTATTAAAAAGAATTCTTAGATCAGTTATTTTTTATATATAGGTATCCTAAGACATGCAACCTTGCTTCATAAGGGCTTGATTTCAGTTGCAAAATTAAAATTTGCAGAGTGTGCGTAATCAAAAGATGCATGAGTAATAATGTATAAGCTTCCTTTAAGCCTGCTGTTTTTCATTAGGTTACTGTAAATCCACCTAAAATCAAGTTATTTTTTTGACTTAACCACCTCATTCTCTGTTGTTTCATCATAAATAAGTGTATGTTGCACTCATGAGGCTTCTATTTATAATTGCTGCAATATAAATTAATTGGAAACTCATGTAACTATGTTTAATTGCTCACATATACTGGTGAAGTGGAGAAGTGTCTTGATTAGAAGTTTGAAAGAAGATGTATGCTATTTTATTGTAACTTATATGTGGCGTCTCACTGAAATTGTCTATTACATAGGTCGCCTGTGTTCTTGGTAGCTCTTACACATGTGCTTTTGTATTTATAATTTATGAACAGCCTTTATTAATTTAATTATAGATTTACAAAATAATATTGATCATGTTGATAAAAAGGCTTCTTCCCTAGTAAAGCAAGGAATCCAACAAAATTGTTCATTTGAAACACTTCTGAGGCAGAAAAAAAAGCAATTTTCAAGCGTTAAAAAGTAGTCCTCCCATTATTCATTATAATTGTACCTTATTATGTCTTTCAATTAATCATTCAGTGAAACCCCAATGCTGTGTTATTAATGTAATGAAAGTGAAATCTATTGGCATGATTTTTCTGCAAATACATTGAAACTAAGTTGGTGATAATGAAAGCAAACACTATTGGTAAAAGGTAACTTAAAATAGCAGTACTGTAATTTTTTGGTTTCTGGTCTTTGTAGATTTTCATTTCATGTTTGATAATTGAAAAGCAGAAAAATTCTAAGTGAAAAACTTAAGCAGCAGGGAATTTAATATGCAAGCAGGAATCCAAAAATCATGAGTATAGGCAGAAAAAGTGAGAATTATTCACTGAATGTTCATTGATTGCAAATTACCAATTACACTTTTATTTTAAAATACTGTTTAAAGAGAGAAATGTTTAGAATTTCTCTATTTAGTGTTGATTCTTACTAGATGATTTGCTTCTACTCCACTGTAATCATCATGGGTCTGGAGATAAAATTGAATGAAATTTTTATGATAAAACAACAAATTTTAACAATCCTAGGAATAACTATAGGAATGAAGGCAGCACTTGACATGCTCCTACGCTAATTGATGCATACAGTTTGGGTGTGTCAGCTTCATCATGTGGTATGAATCTGAGAAACTTATTACATTTCATGAAGTTCCATTTTGAAAATTTTCCTATCTGATTATGTTTTACAGCAAAATCAATCAAATCATACCCATTGTTTTCATAATGCTGTTTGTTTTCCTTATTAATGTCCATCAATAACATTATTAACAATTTATTTCCTATTTTCCCTCTGCTATTTTATACATACATGAATTCTCTCGGATCAGTTTAAATATATTTAAGAATATTTAAAGTGCTTTTGTATCAAATCCAGAATCAAATTGGAAATTATCCAATAGTTTGCATAATATGATGACCTCATCACAAGGCCATCATTTATGTCAGTTCTAGTCTTTGAATTAGTCCTCTGTCCCTCTCATACATTTTAGTGAATGAGAAAATAAAAGCTTTCACAAACAAAGTATATTTTGTTTGTGATCACAGATTATAAACTCCTTTAGCCATAAATTGGTGTCTCCAGAGATGAGGTGAGAGCCTGGGGCTTTCTAAAATGAAAAAATGCAACCCAAATTATCTTGTACCTCAAGAGCAAAGTGTTTCAAAATGTAGTATAGAGATTACACAATTTATAAAGTAAGTAAGAATTACAGAACAAAATTTTAATAGAAAATTTATTAATCCAAATATTCAGCAATATGAGAAATTTATGAGCATTTGGCTGAGCACGATAAAGATGAATTCCTAAGGATGTTGTGTCTCACATAATATTCCCTGAAATTCAGTAAGCCCCTATGCTGGATAATGCCTTTTTCTAATGTCAGTTATATTTTACTTCTCATTTTGTTAGTTACTTATACATCTGATGATCTTCATTAATTAAATAATACCTCAATAAGAATAAAGTATTGACAAACTTTGCCAACTTAGTTACTAAGAGATCTGATCTTTGATATTATTAAAAATTAATAAAAAATCGCTATATTTTTAAGGTATTACTTTAGTGAATCATTTCTGTAAATCTGCAACTACTGCTGAAAGTGTTGATTGGCTTGATCATCTGTAAGCACAAATATCTTTAAAGCTGAACACAAAAGCAAGTTCATCAGGTTGAAGTGGGCATGGCAATATAATCAATTTTTCAGTGCTGAAGTTATTATGACCATTGCTCTTCTTTTGTGATGGAGGCCTATTTTATTATTTTTCAATAATTAAAACTTGAAATAGAAGAGATACATAGATGAAAATACATTATAGACAGATTGAAATAATAAGTGTACTTAACTTCGGTGCCAACTTTTTCTTTATTTTGATAAAGATGTAAAATTTGTCAAATAATTTATACATATTCAATGAAAGCTTAACTTGATAACTTTTGCGGTTCATAACATATTCACAAATGGGTTTCCCTGCAATTACTTTGGAACAATTTTGTATGGTAATTGAAATCCACTTCATAATTGAATGAACCTTGTTAAGTACACCACATCTCCAACATTGAAGTATACAAAGATAAATACAGTCACACAGGGTATATCAAATGACCATAGAAAAAACTTTTGAACAAATCACTCCACATCAATTTGTCTTCCTGAGCCAAACTCCTATGATTGAGTGGCATGCAGGTGCAAACCGTGGCCCACCAAGACTGAGTGGTAGGGCAAACAGAAAGAGTTATTTGAGATGCCATGCCATTGCCCAAAGGCATCTGCTTTGATGGCAGCACAACCAACTGAACAGTGCCTATGGAAATAAAAGGAGTTCTAAAATAAGTCCATAAGGTACACATGTATATCCGAGTTTTCAATTGAATTGCACAATCATCACCTGATTGACTTAAGAATATTCTATTTCTTCATTGACTGTTTCTTTAAAGGCAGTACAAATAGTAAAATCAAATTCCTTATTCCAAGTTCCAAACACTCAACAAATGGAATACTTTTGTAATGAATAGAAAACTGTGGGTATTTCAAGTTTCTAAGTCCCAGGTTTTTCTTTTTTTTGCAGTGATGATATGATTTGAGAAGAAAAACATTGAGACTAGCAAGGATAAACAAAGTATGGAATGTCGCTTTAAAGGTTTAAATTTCCTAATAATGTTGGCATGGATATCACAGCTTAATATGAAAGGAGGAAGGGCAGAAAACAGATTTAGCAAAATATTCATTGGTTACTAGGAATAGTAGGGAAAGGAACACTTTACCGGATGAATTTCTCATACCAATGCCAAAAAATGTAAATTATTCAAAAATGAGCTTAAAAATAGATACACATATTATTTATTTTGATAAGTATGATTTTTAATGATGTAAAATGCAGTATTCATAAACTTCATTGTATTGCCTTGTAATATTATAGTGTTTTGTATTACTCATGACTGAATTATCTGTTGTGGGTATGACTTATATATCTTACATTTACTACTATTATATAATCCTTTATATAAATTTTTGTTACAGAAAATTATGTACTTATACTTTTAAAATTTGTATGTATGTAAAAAAGTACTATAAAAATTATGCACTTATATTGTGTAATGTATTTCATAAAGAACATTTATGGAGGGCTTTCCTTGATGTCTTAGCACAAATGCCAGGTAATTTTAAATGACATACTCCTATCTAGCATTGCCATATGGCCAGAGGGGTGAATAGGACAGGAAGATTTAAATAAATAATAAATACATAATGCCTATGATTAGATGTGAATGCTACTGAGCAATCAAGGATGGTGGTGTGACAGAATTCAATAAGGAGAGAGCGTAATGAATATCAGGAAGATCCATATACATCTTTTGAGGATATTTACTTGAGACTCAAATTATAGTTGTCCCACCAGCATTTCTCTATGCAGCACCTCTAAATAAAACATTGTAGCATCAACTTCTCATTAGATAGCATAGAGAACTGCCAGCAGATTATAGTTATGTTTATGAGTAGGAATGTGCAAAGAGTGTAACGGGCATCACTGAATAAAGTACTGCTCATTGTGCTGCACTTTTTCACTGATAATTTTCAGAAGCTCTTCATCTTGCCTTATTGTCCTTCCATTCTATTCAATGACTTTGGGATGATGACTTATCCAAAGACGTTGAATAAGAATTTGAAATGTTTGGACAACTGTCACTCTTTTAGAGATGGGAGTTTTCAATGAAAAGATTGATCTCTCGAATCGAATTAAATCGTTTGCTTTGAATCGATTCAGGCACGAGATCGTATTCGATCGGTTGTGCTCTCTCTTATTGGCTGTTTTGAATCTCTCTCTCTCTCTCTTCTGGTTCCTATCCGTTCCGGATGTTGGCGACCATCTGGGTTGTGTTGTTCCTGTCACTTGCGGCTCGAAATAACTCTGTTGATGTTTTAGAGGTCCATGTTCTGATATTCTTAAGCCAAGATATTCTTCTCCGGCCAACGCTTCTCTTTCCTGGTATCTTCCCTTGCAAGATGGTCTGAAGGAGATGGTATCTGTTGTTATTCCGCATGATGTGTCCCAGGTACTGGATCTTTCTTGCTTTCACGGTGGCCAATACTTCTTTTTCTTTCTTCATTCTTCTTAGAATTTCGACATTTGTGACATGTGCTGTCCACGGTACTCTTAACATTCTCTTGTACAACCACATCTCAAAAGCTTCCAACCGTTTACTTAACGATTCCGTCAGAGTCCATGTTTCAACGCCATAGAAGAGAGTGGAGAACACATAGCAGCGTAGAAGTCTGATCTTCGTCGTCATTGCTAACCCGTGATTCTTGAAAAGATTACTCATCTTGTTGAAAACAGCCCTGGCTTTTCCAATCCGGGTCTTCACCTCATCGGAAGGATCCCATTGGTCATTTATGGTGGTGCCGAGATATGTGTATTTATGTACTTGTTCAATGTGGTTCTGGCCAATCTTAAGATGACATGCAGGGACTTTGTTTTTACTGATTATCATTGTTTTTGATTTTTGAGGGTTGATGTCTAGACCATACTCAGAGCTTTTTTGTGTAAGTCTATCGACAAGGTACTGCAAACTATCCTCACTACCAGAAAAAATCACAGTGTCGTCTGCATATCGGATGTTGTTGATAAATTTACCGTTTAAGAGCACTCCCATCTCCACTTCATCAAGAGCTTCCTTAAAGATGTGTTCTGAATAGATGTTGAAAATAAGTGGGGATAATATACAACCCTGCCTTACACCTCGTAGAATGTCTATGTCTTCCGTATTTTCTCTGTCCAACCTCACAGAAGCCAACTGGTTCCAATATAAGTTTACAATTATACATAGGTCTTTATCATCCAAACCAATGCTTTTTAAATATCAACAATCTTCTGGTGTTTTACTCTGTCGAAAGCCTTCTGGTAGTCAATAAAGCAAGCATAAATGTCGCAATTCACATCTCTGCACCTTTGAAACAGTACCTGGATACTAAACAATGCTTCGTGCGTGCCAAGTGCATTTCTGAAACCAAACTGTGTAGAAGAAATTTGTTCTTCACAGATCTTGTATATTCTTCGGTGAGTGACTCTCAGAAAGATCTTTAATAGGTGACTCATGAGGCTGATAGTCCTGTAATCACCACACGTCTTAGCTCCGGGCTTTTTGGGCAATGTTACAAATTCGGATTTAAGCCATTCCTGTGGAATATTACCAGAGTCGTAGATGTCATTGAATAATGCAGTCAACCATTTTAAATTATCTTCGCAGAGAAGCTTTAGAATTTCGACATTCACATTGTCAGGGTTTTGAAACTGTTTTGAATCAACTATGTCTATTGGCTGGAATGGCCGCATGACGCTGGATTTTTACTATCTACATCTGTGAATTACTTAAGTTGTACCTTTTTATTTCAATGATCATAGAGATAAGTCTTTAACAATGTTAGCAATGTCTTTCAAGGAGATTTCCTGTCCAAAGCAACTTTTTTTTCGCTTGAACGTAATTAAAACACCGAATGACACTCAAAAAGTTGGTAACTGCTTTTCATTAGATCCTCCGATTCCCCTAAAATATCGAATATCGCTGACTTCATCTGCCCTCTAGGCTAGGGTGGTATTTTTACGGAGTATTGTCCAGCACTCTATGAAACACAAATATTTCCTGTTTTTACAGCTATCATTCCACAGATTTGCAAGATTCAACAGTAGTTTTAGACACGCCTATTGCAATAACACATGTGTTACGTAGACTTATAGCTCGCGAAAACCGTCACGTTTCAGTGCTCCGTCCGGAGAGACTGGCACCCATACTGGTAGTCTCAATATTGCAACCACCTCCTCGCTAGTGCTTGATTATTCGATTAACTAAGAGCTGCAAATTACTTCTTTTCCTACTATCTTATCATTCTTCATAAATTTAAGTCGGTGGGGTCGAGTTATTGCAGCAGGTTATTGCCTACCCAACATCCGTAACATCTCTGTGTATTTGGCGTTTTTTGACAAATTTTGGCGAACTAAGAAACCAATTTTCCTCATTCAAACTCAGTAAATTGTTAATCACTAAGCAATATACAAGCAATACATGTAATATTTTGCCATTAAATCACTTCAGAAACATCGAAAAATCATCAGAAAAAATTGCAAATTTTTGACATTTTTTCACAAAAATTTAAAATTTTGACTAAAATTCGCAGCCTCAGGACATATTCCAATCGAGCTGAAATTTCTTATGGTTTATAAGGACTACCAATCACAAACTTTAAGCACTAACCGCATACCGATTTCGAAAAAAAGTTTTTTCGATCCACCCTACTGTGCAATATGCCTAAGCATTTCCTAGCATCTGCCTTTATTCCCCCAGGCCCGATCCACGTAGACCTCTATCGCGTACGTCCGAATTGATTCACATAGATCGGTTGGATGCATCGAATCGGATCGAAAGATCGGTTCTAAAAGATCGATTCAAAATAATCGAGAATCGGGTTAAAAGAATCGATCTTGAAGTAGATCGGATCGGATTCACCCATCTCTACACTCTTTTAACTGATGAGAATTGAGAAACAAGGCACACAACTGGTAAGCAGTTTTTGGCAAGCCATTGAACCATAATATATTTAGTTTAGGCTTTTACTCTGGTTCAATAAAAACATTGTATTTCCCTTCATTTTCTGTTTTGAATTTCTCCTAATGTTGAAGTGGCTCAAACAATTTTCTTTTCACTCCAACCATTGGAATGGATTAAACCTTTTTTGGTTTCACTTGGGGTTCAAGAATTTCAATTATTTTCAATTTTCTTCAGGTAAGAATGATATTTTTGGTTCAGTTTTAATCAAGGATCCCAGAGAAGACTCAGGGGTGTACCAACTACAATGCGACGAAAGTGATGCCTCCTACTGTGGCCAGAGTGGGCGATCTTTGAAGATAAGGACAGCAGAACACCAACGGTGCTTCCGGCTAGGGACTCCCGGCTTGGCCTTCGCAGAACATCTATGGGAGACCAACCACTCCAGCTCCTTCCAAGGAAAACTTTTACATCATGTTCCAGAGGGAAAGAAAATGGATTCCCTAGGAATCATCGAAATCCTTTCCCACAAAAATACGATAACAAATAACAACATCTTCTCCAACCCTTCCCCGCTACTTTCCCTTCCTGCCAAAATACTCACCTGCAACCAATCACGCCAAAACCCTTCCCCTCCCTTCCTTTTCTCCCTCTACCCATTTAAATACGCTGTTCCTTCAAATATTATGTACCTTAAAAATGGCCATCATGGCTGAAACCAGTCGGTAATAAAAAAAATCTGTGAAACATACAAAGTAAGCTCTTCTTACTTGTTCATGAGTGATTAGTTGAAAAAATAATGTTTGTTAGATATTACAGGTGGAATGGTAATTGAAGGAGAAGAAGAGGGAATAATTAAATATGCTGACGATCATATTCAGTGAGGAGGAATTACAAAAAATATAAGAAGCAGGAAAAGTCCTTTGAAGAAAAATACATCCCAAGATAGAGGAAGGGGACAATGGATGGAGAAAAACAAGAGAATGTCCATTCCTTTAAATCACAAGGAATAGAAAGAAAATCACCCAAGTAAAAACAGCAATCAGTCAAGAAAATGACAACCAAAAATAGTAAATGGCAGCCAAAAATTATTGTAGCAAGAAAGATTAGCAAAATGTTCAATTTGGTGAGCCATATTGTTTGGGACAGAATCATAGATGATCAGGAATAGAGAGAAGAAATATTTAAGCATTTGAAATGTAGAAAATGGAAAGGATTGTGTGGACTACAAAAGTAAGAAGGTAACATTCTGAAGAGAATAAAAGAAAAAAGCAGAATGAGAGCAATAAAAATAAGAAAAGTTAAACAGATATCAAGACCCATGCCAATAAATGACTGCAAATATTCATAGAGATGGAGGCAAAGTACTGAAGGTAAGTATCATACAAAATGTAGGAAGTAGTATAAACAAGGGAATGTTCACTACGGATTTCACAGACATCATAAAGAGCCAATTTATCTGCCAACAACTTTTTTTAGAGATAATTTTTACATATGATAGCTTGCTTCACTCACTTGTGATGCTGTCTCCCCCTAAGAGCCATAAAAGTGTTGAGTAGAGGGGAACAGACTGCACTGCCAGTCTCACTTTCCTTAGCAGTCCTTCCAACACCAAAGCCATTAAACGTAACTGAAAAAGCAATATACTAATCAACCTCAGCCACTCCTCTCTATTACACCTCTGCTGTTTGTAAAAATAAAAGAAATGATCCGAGTGGAAGGAGCAGGTGAGAGAAAGCATACAGAGGGTTATTAAGAGCATGCCTAATATCCCTCTTTTCTACCCAACCTTCTGTTTCTGAATTCCAGGGAAGGATAGAAGGTAAAAGTGGGGTCATGTGCATTCTTAGAGCATAACTACTGTATATGCCAATCGCTTCTCATTCATTAACAGAGACTGCCTGGAGTCGAACTCATGTCCTGAGGTTGACTCCAGGCGGTCTTTTGTGCGATTTTTTGAAAATTGTTTTGAGGCCGTTCTTGGTGTGATATAGAAATCTAAATCACAGTGTTTCCAGATGAGATGGTCTTCCATAGTACTTTAGGAAGAAATGAACCATGAAGAATGTTACCAATGGTAACATTTCTTCCTATGCGCGTATGTTTGACGCCAGGTGGGTCCTCCATAGTACCAAAGGAAGAAATGTTATCAAATGACCGTGTGTTCAACGTCAGGTGGGTGCGACATTCTTCTATAAGAAATGCATTGCTGCAATTTTAAGTATTTGCAATGTTAAGTATAAATAAATCTCTTTTCTTTCTTCATTGCGATAAAATGCCACTACATTAAGGCTTCCATGATTCAACATATTACACATAAGCCCATGAAAGGAAATTATGCTTGTGGCTTAATAGAGTACACTTCATTACTACAAAGTTCACTAGCCACAATTACTCACACAACTTACAATTCAAAATAATTAATATAGAAACTTTATTACATAGATAGCTACCTCTCTGGATATACCTATGTATAGGAGATGTAAATTCTAACCATGTTCCATAAGTGTCATTTACTTGAAATTTTATGATGCCCTGGCCCAAATAGGAGACTACTAGAATAATTCAAACTTTGATCCTAGCTATCACAGGTTTGATGCCAGAGGGACCCTAAAAGAATTCATTGCTGCAATTTTAAGAATCTTTTTGAATCCCTTCCCTAAGACATAGAAACATAAAACCCAGCAGGTGAATAGAGATTATAAATAAATTTCAAGCATGAAGTTTGCTTCTCTAATGATCCTTGGTTCAATTCCAGAGTGTCCTTTCAATTCTATCACACAATTCAAATGAGGATAACAGAATCTTATTTTAAAACCTTCTCAATATGATATTGAAATGAAACTTTGGAAATGGTTGGAGATGTACCTATCTAATATGCAATTATCTTTCACTAACAGGTTATGAGTTTGATGCCAGGTAGTTTTAATTGGTCCTAATTTTCCAATATGAAATGTATAGAGGGAAATTCAAATATTTTCATGAGATATTTCCTGAGAAGATAGAATCAGGCATGTGACGAACATGCTTTGTTAGCAGTCACAAACATGCTTTACAAACACAGCTTATCATTTCCATAATGTTCCTTGGTACGAATCCAGGGCACCATTTTCATTCTGCCAATAATAAATAAATGATAGAATAAATGGGGGAAACAGAATTATGTTTGAGGACCTTTCTGGTATGATATGGTCTTGAAATTCTGAGTTTGGTTAGAGGGCTCCTCTTAAAAACTTAATACGCAATGACATCTTCCAAAATGGTTCCAGGGTCAATGCCAGGACAATTAAATGATCCCATTTCTTATACCTATGGAAACTGGGGGATATTGTTGTAAGTATATCCAACAAGTGATAATTTATTTTTTACTCTTCACAATTAACTTGCAGTATGCAAGGAACATTTACAAAAATAATCTTATACAAAGTATATGCAGATGTGTGCTACCTAGAATATTGGAAGAATAAAAAATTTCAAAGACAGAAGTGTGAGCAAGTAATATCTGCATCACAGTGGTGTCAAGCTCAAGTTGACGGTAGAGAACGAAACAAAATATATGGTGAGGAAGCCAACTTACAGGATGCATTCAAGTATCAATTGCAAAATAAAATAATAAATAACACAAAGGTAATAAATGCAGCTTTTTGTGCAGGATATTACTGTGAAATCAATTGTGCATTGTGCAATAAATATCCAGGAAGGAGAGTATTTGTACCTAACTCAGTTTGCATTTAAAACAATAGATAAGATATTGAATTGAAACTTTGGTACAAGTCAGAATGGCACTTATATAATATTAATTTGCTATTTTCTGTCACGAAAGGGTCCTGAGTTCGACGTTAGGCGGACTTTTGCGCGATTATTTACAATCTGTTTTGAGGCCATTCTCGGTGCGACTGAGAAATCAAAATCACGCTGTTTGCAGATGAGATGGACTTCCATAGCTCCAAAATAAGAAACGTTGCCAAATGAACGTGTGTTCGATGCCAGGTGGGTTCGAAATGCTTCTGTAAGTAATACATTGCTGATAACTTGGACAATTTTTTTAAATGCCTTGCCAATAAGCTAGAAAGATAAAACCCGGAATGGTGACAGACACATTTGAGAACATTCTCTCTTAAGGTTCACCGTTTCTCCAGTGGTCCTTGGTTTGATGCAAGAGTGTCATTCCGATTCTACCATGCATTTCAAACGAGAGTAATGGAATCTTATCTTACGACCTTCCTAATAAGATACTCAATTGAAACTTTGAAACACGTCAGAGTGGCACTTATCTAACATTCCCATGCCATTGTCTCTCACGAACGGGTCCTGTGTTCAATGCCAGGTGGTCTTTCGCGCGAATTTTCGAAAATTGTTTTGAGTTCTTGCTCGGATTGATCGAACAGTGAAAATCATGGAGGTTGGAGATGCCGTGGTTATCTATTGTACTAACTGAAGAAATATTACCAAATGACCGTAAGTTCCACGACAAGCAAATTTCAAATAATTTGAAAAAATTGACTGCCATGCATTTTATACTGAAGAATTTTGCACCCACTTGGCGTCGAACTCTCGGTCTTTTGGTAGCATTTCTTCAGTTAGTACAATAGATAACCGCAGCATCTCCAACCTCCGAAATTTTCACCGTTCTATCGCTCCGAGTAAGGACTCAAACAATTTCTGAAAATTCGCGCAAAAGACCGCCTGTCGTCGAACACAGGACCCGTTCGTGAGAGACAATGGCATGGGAATGTTAGAGATGTACCACTCTGACGTGTTTCAAAGTTTCAATTCAGCATCTTATCAGGAAGGTCCTAAAATAAGATTCCGTTATTCACGTTTGAAATGCATAGTGGAATCGGAATGATACTCTTGCATCAAACCAAGGACTTTCAAGGAATCGAATCCTTAGTACCCCTACAATAAATTAAATTACCTTCATTGAGTGAAATCAAGTCTTATTTTCTTTTAACTTTAATGAGTCCGATAACATCCCAATTTATCTTATCTGCTTTATTCAGTAGCTCCAGTAGTTAACTCTTCAAGCTGCAGCAGTTGTAAGTCGCAAAATATAGTGTTGTAGTTCTTTTCCTTATGATGGACCTCTGTAATCCTACCACCTCCCAGATATCCGAATGGGTGGTGCTTTTACATCTGGATAAATTTCTGTTACAGAAGCTCATCACGAGAATTGTATTTGCATTTGGGGGATGAAGGACAATAATTCACCAGGCTGTCCTACTGCCGGTTGTTGAATGCCACTTTCACAATTTGGCCAGAGATATTGTTGAAAAAAAAATACACAAGTAAAAGTAGCTTGCACACTGCAAATTAATCTGTGAGTTTTACCAAAATATTGGACTTTTCTTGGAATTCCTTGCATAAATTTTCCCAGGTTCACCAAAGAGTATACCGAAATGGGTAAATATAACATGTCTGGTACCAAACCTAGGTCCATTACTGTGGACGTCACCATCCATCAAGTTTTGGTAAAGGCCTTTCTTACCATATGCTGAATTTAGTGTCGATTTAGTATTGGGAAGACCCGAGTATGTAATTCCAAATTTCCTATTTAATTGTATGGTAGAATGCAACTGGTATCCTGGCATCGAACCTAGGACCATAAGGGAAACGGTAAACTGCTTTTGTAATACAAATTCATGGCTGCTTTCTCATGCTGGGTTACAGACTTCAATATTCTCGCCAATAACCTCATAAATAGCTATCATTTTCCCACCGTATATTTCTCATGGGAGAATTAGGACCTCCTGGAGCCAAACCCAGGACCTTGTCATAAGAGAATATTTCATATAACTATTTGGTAGGTCACTGACACTGACAGTCATATTGGGAATGTGCTCAAATTAGATCCCATTTTCTCAATTATAAATAGTAAATAGCGTTCCTTAATCAAATCATTGATCATAAGGGAAAGATTGAACCGTATGTATGACCCCTGTTCACATTCATGATTTTGCATATTTTATTTACAAGAATTAGACTCTACAGCAGACATGGATAATAAGGTAGTTCCCTACAACAGAGATAGATAATTGATTGCTAAGGCTTCAATGTTACAGAACAGGAAGCAGAGATGTAACATTGCTTGTTCATTAATATAATCAGGGCAAAACTTAACTCTATATCATGGGGGACTATCTATCCAGCATATATCAAAAGAAGATAAGAGAAATATGTTATTTTCATAATGTCTTTCCACCAGGTCACTTACTCGTATATCAGTTGCATTATCTATTTACTAGTAGTATATTTTCACTTTCTAAATGTTCTCTAATTTTGATTGGATTCACCTGAAAATGTCAAACCAGGATGGTACTTTTAGCATTTGTATTATAGTAGTTATTTACAATAATATTAATATTTAAATATGGCTGTTTTTGCATTTATTTCAGAGTTAGTTTGACAGTCTGAGCATTATAACCAAATTAGCCAAAGCTAAGTTCCAAAGCTTGCAAAGAAAACAATTTTATTAATAAAGTTATCACAAAGTCACCAATCTCTTATAGTTAACAGGAGCACAATGTGTAAAATATATATATATATATATATATATATATGTTTATTTGTTCTGAAAATCAACTAATAGTCTTTGTTGAGAACTGATGCTGGTATTAGAGATCCACATATTAGAGCTTGTACTTAGTTACATTAACAACATCTGTAAATAATTTACCAGTGACATTTTTGCAACCATGTAAGTCATCCTTATCTTAAACAGAAGCCACAAAATAGAAAAAGGGATCACTTACTGAGGCAAATACGATGTAGTACATGACTGTAGTGGGGAGTAAAAAGAAGAGAATGGTAAAGGACACAGTTCCGACAAATAGCTGTTCAGAAGAATAAGTGCAAGAATCCACTCTTTCTCTCAATGGATTCCATTTCTTCCCCATGAAAAGCCTCCACAGAGCAATCAGTCCCATCACTTGCAGGTTATAAAGCCTGAACATAAATAAATTGAATAGTCTCACTTGGTTTGAGTGAAAACGTATTTAAAATATCATTAAGAATAAGAAATGTTAACTAACCTAGCAGCATAGACGTAAATACAGTAAACGTGGAAACTAACCAAGGCAAAAAGATCAGCAAGAATCGATACCTGAAACGTTACTCCGAACTGTCCAATCACCAAAAACAATCTGAATGTGAACTCGAGGAGCGGTTTGGTGATCACTGAAATGGAGATAAATTTAATTTATGGCACGGCAAAATGGATGACTGACTGAAACATCAATATGTGCTTTTACCTAAGAATGTCCACCACAAATTAATATGGTACATAAAAAACCTTCCCAAGATATTATTCCAGGCAAAGTTTAATTTCAATCCGGCAGGAACTCCCATTAGCCATCTCAAGAGATCCAGTAAAGTTTCTACCACGACCTTAAAATGAAATAACTTAAGAGCAATGATTACAGTCAAAGAGGGTGGAATTGCAGTAACATACCTCAGCAGTATCCAAAAGCAACTGCGGTAGGGATTCTGCTATTAGGATGCTCATAATCCAACTAAGAATAAACACCCCTGCACATATATCGAGAACTGTAGACGCAACATAATTCCCGACTCTGATTGATACTCTTTTTTCTTTCTTTATTGTACTCAAGGCCCAACATGCTTCATCAATAAAATGTTTGACATGAGTTGCGAGAGAAGAATATTTAAAAATCGAGGTCAGTTTCGAAAAGTGATATGATATTTTCTGTATGCAAAGAACAAAATACGCAAACAGTAAAGATAATAATGCACAAATCCTACTACGGTAGCAGGATTTTGAAGATGAATTTCTTTTCTGAATATATTGGGCTAGTTTTTGGAAATGGTCCTCACGCTCGTCTCTACAATTCCAATTCTTAATCAAAATTTCAGATTGCAGAAATTTTGAGTAATTATAAACAATGCAAATTATTCCTCTGCAAGTTTCCAGGTTAATGAATACTTGAGAACAGATTATATTCGTTATAACGAAATCTTCTCTCTTCAGTTTCAGTGAAATCCAGTTTGGACTATGGGGCAGATCAGATGGGATGATACTGGTAAATTTGGAGCAGTAATAACCTATACATTCTCTAGTGATCCGTGTTCCTACATCAAGAACATAAAATACTTCAGAATTTTCAGATGGATTTCCAATATGAATTCCGTTAAGATAACCGTCTCGCACCTCGGTCAGAAATGAAGGAACAAAGATAGTGATGGTACTCATAATTAAAGATAAGATTTCAAAACGAAAATAAATATTCTTTATCGTTAACTAAACTTCTCAAGACAAATTAGCCGGTATTCATTTCATAACACAAACATGGCGTTCAAGTTGCAACACAGCTGAACGATATCTGGGGAGAGAGTACATCGACGACATCGACTTATCTCTCCTTCCGTCAGCCGTCTGGGGCAGTAGGGGCAGTTTAGTGGTAGATGCAAAGATGGCTTCTTGCGCAGTATCTGAGAACATCGACTCATAGATTTAAGTCATCTCTTGCTTGATTTATCATCGCAAGGCCATGTTTTCTAACATATTATGTACAAATTCATTTGTGCTACAATGTTTTGAAGAATTCATCTACAATATTTTAATTGAGAAGGTATTTAGCATTATTTAACGAGCGGAACGACCGGGAGTACTTCGAGGAAGTCGATAAAAGATAATTTCCTTCACAATCCATACCTTTTTATAACTATTATGTTTCCATGATAAATCATACAGTAATTGCTACAAATATATCGCTTGAGTCCAGCCGAACTTTGTATGAAATTTACTCTGAGAAATATTTTTTAAGGAAATGCCGTAGGACCTTGTCAACAACATTAACTTTAGGCGTGAAGAAAATGGAATTATTTGTGCATTAAAGTTTTATAAGGAAAGAACCACCATAAAAATTTACATAGTGTAAATAACTCCAGCAATACCTGGTGGAATGTATCTTTGCTTAAACGAAATAAAACGCAAACATTCTTAAACATTTTGAGAACAAATTTGTGAGCACAGTCAATTATTGTGTTTTATTCCGTTTGAACATTGTATATTTGACCCATGACATTGAAATACTAAGCTATCCAAAAATTATTATTCTCAAGTAACTGCTCTTTTATTTCTGAATTATCCTTGAACTTTCATTTGCATCCTGCCCTGTCAATGTTTAATCTTGAGTTAAATGTCCAAAATCTCCATTCCTTTATTATGAATTTTGTGGTCAAAATCGTTTATTAATCTTTTCCTTTGCTTTATATTTTGTGTCATTTTTTCAAAGAACTCTGTGGTTAGTCATCTTCTTTTCCTTGTAGACATTAAGTACACTTTCAAATGAGAAACAAAAATTTACTATCCTATATCCAAAACACTATTAGTCTGTTTTCTTCCTCATCATCATTCCTCTACTATCTTATCTACAGTTATTTTAACAACGGTATTTCATAATTATAACTGCTATACATCTGGCAAGCTATAGGTGTTCAGTATGGTGGGGGCATTAATTAATACACTGTCTCTTCTTTTGTTATGTTAACACCTGTATTTTAAAAATATAATACTGATACGCTATGCAAATCATTGCTAAATCATTTCATGCACTTCACTATAATACATATTGGAGGCGTAGCATTATCATTAAATAACAAAATAATCACTTAACCAAGGGAATATGTATGTGTCTATTATCTTCATATACATAGCTCTTGGCAGTAGCAAAATGTAATATTACAATTTATACATTAGTCTTTCATGAATTGTCATAACAAGACGGTGTATTAATAAATGCGTCCACTATACTGTCTGTCAATTTGTCTTGTCAGTTATGCTATATCAGCTAAGAGTTTACATATATAAATAGAGTCATGTATACAATTGTTAGCATTCCAATAGTTATTGGAGTTCTCAAATTCTTTCTTGATTAAATCAGTTAATAGATAATTGACTAATTAAGATTAAATCAAGATAATAGACTAATTCTTATTTTAAGGCTTCAACAACTTAGTTCATGACTTCTTTGTTCTGTTCAGTAATAACTATTTGGTTTCTATGAATCTTATACATTGCTGATTTCTCTGTATGAGTTGGCATTGCTTAGAGCATTATAGCTATTTTTATCATGAAAAGGTGTGATGTTAACAGCTGTATTTTAGAAATGAAATTCTGACAGCCATTCACACACTATGCCAATCATTATAAAATTATTACACACACTTCAGTATAATACATATCTAAAACATAGTATCAACAAACTTTTATTTAGTTTTGAGTAGTTTTATATTGAGTAATTTTCACGTTGACGTGGCAAGTGTACAAGGGTAATCTGTTCAACTGCAACCCCATACAAGGGTAAATCTTTCGTGCCTACTATCTGCCAGTAACACTACCCAGACTTTCTAGAAACCTGATTTTGCCAGGTAGACAGTTTTTTGAGGATAAATTTAGCCAGCGTTGTAGAAACTGGCCATTAGTTGACAGTATTGTCCTTATGGCAAATGCTGTTGCCAAACCTGCCCTCTTTCTACTCCACTTCTGGTCTTCCCCCTTGCGATCCCCAAGCCATATTCAAATTTGCTACCTTATGTGTTAAGAGAGAGCGCTTTAAAATGTTCCTAAAGTAATGTTTAAGAAAAAGAATTTATATGCAATATTTTAGGTTTTCAAAGGATCAAAGTTATAAATAACATGTGAATTTCCCGAAACTAGGTATTTCACAGAATGATAATGGATCACTGGCAGGCGTTTCACAGTTTACCATATATTAAGATAACTTTATAAAGGAAAAATGAAAATAAAATGATGGGAAGTGTGGCAGATAAAATTTGACAAATCAGAAAGTGTCACAATAGCAAACTTCTTTACAGAAAGTATGAGATATCTTGAATGTTCTCATTTACAATGGCGACAAGAACAATTTTATTAGGATTTTTTACAACACATTCATACATACTGATCGTATTTACCCAAAGTTATGAATTTTTGGCTGGAAATAAATATAATCATACATGACATTTTATCCGAACAAGTCATACTACAATTTGTGTCCAAATGTTATTAAGGATTCTTCTCATGTTTTCTATAGACTTTTAAACCTATAGTGTGTGCTAACACAAACTTAAGCATTTTCAACCATTAGAATATATGTATCACCAAACTGTATAAACAACATCACTACAGTGTCAGAGAAAATCCCCCTAAATAAAGAGTAAAATATTTTTTTTCTTAATACATTTCTTTCTCTTAATACTGAGAAATTATATACTAAAAGATATTAGCAATTAGTAGCTCTAAATGGAAAGAGAACTGCAGTGATGATAGTGAAGAAGTGCCTAAATTGAGTAAAAATGGCATGGTTTATCAACTGCTTAGAAAGTGGGATATTTGAGTTAGAATGAAACCGACTGAACTAAGAAAAGTTGCACTAAAAGAACATTTTCTGTTCTAGGAACATCTTCCCTTTCTAGGAAGGGTAAAGGATATTTAAATGGGAAAAACATGTAGCATTCTACATTTGGATAGAAAGTGAGCAAGAAGAAGAGAGAGATGATAATTAATAATTTTGATTCCTTTTTAGATTTAAGATTTTCAAAATTAAATTTTGCATTACTATAGCAGACAAAGATAATAGAGGTAGTAATAAATACTTCCAAGGTTAAAGGAAGCATGGCTCCTTCAACTTGTGAAATGAATGCATTATGTTATTATGGAAAACTTCGTTGAGAAGGAAATAAACTAGAAATAATGGAATTCCTTCCATTCCTCATTTCATTATAAACCCAAGAGTTAACTTTTGCTAGAGAATTGTAATAAGGCTGATTGCCAATTTAACAGTTTGAAAGGGTGAATTTCTCATTATTGATCAATAGCATTATCATGAGGGATGTGCCATTCATCTTGACCCTTTAACATCTGTTCCAATGTCTTCCCTTCAACAGTGTAACATCTTAGTTTTTTTTTTGCATCCATCATATAATAAAAATAATTAGACAAAAATTTATTCAATCTACACCTGCAAAGTTTTGAAAGCCTCATTGTGGTTACCCTGAGCCCTATTATTGAACCCATTTTGATCAATGAGCAACTTGGATTTAGACGTGGTAGATCCACTGTATCTAATCTATCTAATTTCAGTTGGACTTAAATAATCTTCTTAATCAGTATAATCAGGTGACAATGATCTACTGTGATGTACCTAAAGCATTTGACTGGATGAACCACCCTATCTTGTTGGTTTTACTCATGGCATACGGTATTCATGGTAATATGTTGAAATGGATTGAAACTTATCTAATAGAGAATTTTCGTTAAAATTAATGGTTCTGTATCATCTTCTTTTATTGCCAGGTCAGGTGTTTTGCAAGTATCTCACTTGGGTCCTTTGCTGTTTTTGTTATTTATTAATGATATTGGAAATCCTCAAAACTCTGTCAAGTTTGTTTTGTTTGCTAAAAGATCTAAATTTCATCAACATGTCAACTCCAATAGTGATGTCGAAATTCTGCAAAATTGTTTGATTGATGTTTATGAATGGTGCCACAGAAACCTAATGGAACTCAATATCTAAAAGTGTAGCATTATAATTTATCATAAATCAAAATTTCCCATAAATACTGATTGCATTCTCTCTGAGAAGAGTTTAAATAGAACAAACTACATTTCTGACTTAGGAATTTTTGACTGTAAGCTAACTTTTGAATTGCATATCAATCATGTAACAACGAATGCATATAAAATGTTGGGCTTGATTGGAAGATTATGTTATGTTTTCAAGGACATCTCTTGCCATAGATTATTGTAACCCTCCTAGTAAAGTCACTGCTTGAATACTGTTTGTTTGGAATCCTTTTACATTAAATATATTCATTCCTTAGCAAGAGTCCAAAACCAATTCCTAAAGATGATCTCATTTAAATTCAACATAGAGAGAAAAGTAGGCCATTATGAATCAATACTAAATAAACTCAACCTGCCTACACTATAAGCCCAAAGGGAATATATTGGTATTCTTTTTATCTTTAAAGTAGAGGTGGGTTAATCCGATCTGATCTATTTCAAGATCGATTCTTTAAATCAAATTCTAAATTTTTTGAATCAATCTTTTAGAATGGATCTTTTGATTCGATTCAATGCATCCAACCGATCCTTACTACTCGATCCGAAGGTGTGTGATGGAGGTCTGCTTGGGCCGGGCCTAGGGGGAATAGGGGCTGCTATGCAATTCTTGGACAAAATGCACAGTCTTGGTCCTCCGAAGTTTATTTTCTAAGAAGAGGGCTCCTTCAATTTTCTCGATAGTTCTTGCTCCTAAGCACATGGCCACGCAGGTCATCAGCTTGGAGTGAATATCTGACCACGCTCTAGTAAGATAAATTCAATCAGAACAGACAACAGAATGGTGGCTGAGGAGAATGGGAGGGCCAAATAAGTTCTTTACATGAAACTCTTCATTTGTAAACAAAATATTTTACCCTGGCATTGTCTGATCTCACCCTTCTTCTTCCAAAGAAATGCCTTGTGCGTTTCTTTTGAGAACTTTTAGTTTTCTCTTGGTATTCGCTGCTGGCGGCTGTTTGTTTGTATTACACAGGCAGAGAGATTTCTCCCATCCCTCCCCGACGCCAGCCGGTCTTTAGCGAGATTTTTTGAAAATTATTTTAAGGCCTTTCTTGGTGCAATAGAACATTGAAAATCACGGAGTTTGTAGATGTCGTGGCCTTCTATAGTATGTACCAATGGAAGATATGCCACCAAATGAGTGTGTGTTTGTTGCCAGGTGGGAGCATAATTCTTTCTTTTATAATTCATTACATCATTTTTTAAGAATCGTTTGGAATACATTCGATGTCACTTTGAAAGATTAAATGCGGAATGTGAACAGTAGTCATATATACGTTTCGTATATATAGTTCACTGTTTCACTAATAATCAATGTTTCGAATGTATACATTTTGAAAAGGGAAATCTCTCAGCCTGTGTAATAAACAATTCTTATTAAAAAAGAATTATTAATTGTCTGACGACGACGGTATAACGAAAAGATATTTTTTTGGGGGGGGGGGGGTATACTGCATATATGCATGAAGCTTGGAAAAGAGACAAATATTAAATGGTTTTTTAATATTATTCAATCAATCTTGATTTCTAAAAATACTTTTCCTCAAAATACTCTTCATAATATTATACGCCTGCGCCTTATATTATATGTAGTTTTCGTTGTTAATATACATTTATGGACCTTTCTTCCTAGGCCATTCTATCGATTTAAGCCAAATGGTTGAAATTGATGGAATGCACTTGGCTCTAATAAAAGTGGCTTGTACTTGGCCTTAATAAAAATCATTCATTAATATGTGACGTTCACTGATAGAAGTAATCTGAGGAATGAAGGTTGGGCATAGGACAGTGATTAAATGAAGAATTTCAGATGTCAAGCATTCGATCTTGATTTCAAAGATTTCAGCATTTTACCTCAAAACTTAATTATCATAAATTCTAACTCTATAAGTTATTTCGCTTTACCATTCTACTTTCAAATCTCAAACGCCGATAACAATAGAGCTCTCTTTGCATATTGATTAATTTCGTCTTGGTGACACGTAAATATTTATGACATTGTTGGCAGCTGAAAGTTTACTTTTCTCTCTCTTGTCACGCTAAAAATTAGTTGAATCTTCGATTGAATCATCTTTATGATATTTTGCAAAATATCACTGCAAGGGAGAAGCTCAGAAGTATAAGTTTCTCGTAGCATGGATACAGTTTTGAAAAAGGAAGATGCGATGGATCCTCGCAAACCTGTAAAAATATCTTCCAAGAAGACTAGTCAACCTACAAAAGTATCTTCAAAAAAAAGAAAGCAAAAGAAGAGGAAAAAACCTTTTCGTAAATATGTCGTAGATAAAACTAGATAACATAACTGTCTTAACGCTCTTATCGGCAAATTATGCTCCCTTAGGTCTTCCATCAAAACTATTTGCTTCAATTTGGTGGATAGTAGCTATCGCCACCTTCACTATTGGAGGGATTGGACTCGTTCATCTCATACTGAAATTATATGAAAGAGGAGCACCTAATTGGAGCGTAAGTTCAACCTTAAAGTGATGGAGAAGTGATTGAGATGCATATCTTAAGGTGATCTCAGAACACCATTTCACCGCTACTGACGGACATGTAATACTGACGATAAGTTATTTACGTCTCATATAAGCGCGTGATTAATCATTCCTAATTCTAGTGCTGCTGCCTAGGTGGCAAAAATTGTAAACCCGTTATCATATTCCTAAAGAAAACCGATAATTATTTCGAAGATTTTATCAATGGCTCCTTCTCCGGACTACAGTAAAATTTACTAAAACCTTACTCGTCAGTAATGAAATATAACTGTTTATTTATTATAATGTCTAAATGGTAAGAATCGATTTCTTGTATTAGAAAAATGTTTTTTCGCCATTGTGTTTGCCCTGAATTAAACATTGAGAACATTGAAAATTTATTTTTATTAATTTGGAAACTGATTCTGAATGTTTGAAGTGGGCAGAATAGTTATATTTATATACAATATAAAATATTAGGGAGAGTTAGAAATATAGATCAAAATATTTGTTTCGGAAATTATTATTTTCAGTTGGTGATCAGCATGATTTGATTTTTAGGGTGTATGGGTTAGACGGAAGAAGAAACTTTTATCCGCAATCTCGCCCAGAAAAAGACGATTTTTATTATTATAATTAAATTAATTCTTCACATTGTACTTGCTAATGAATTACTTTACATATGGGCACTTGCATAAAGGATTAATATGTTATAATTATTTAATTATATCGATGATAAGATACGGTGGTGAATACTGTAGGGATAGTGATACAGTTGTGGAATGTTTTCCGGGGATAAGGGTGGAATAAATGGAACGGAAGATTGAAAACTTGGAAAGTGCAGGTGACGAAGAGGTTGTGCTTATATAGTAGATGTGGGAACGAACGACGTAAAATCAGTGAAGTCAGCGGAGCATTTGATGGGCAATGTGTGGGACTTATGTAATACAGCAAAGAAAAAGTTTAAAAGGGCGAAAATTGTTATCAGTGGGATCATAAAAAGGAGGGACGTGTCGTTTGGTTTTATTAGGAAAGTGAATGAGTGTTTAGATTGGGTGTGCAGTAAGCAGAATGTCGTTTTCATGGACCCGAACTGTTGGTTAATTGGAGCAGACTGGGGGAGGGATGGGTTGCACTTAAACCGAAAAGGTTCATCTACTTTTGGAAAATTGTTGAAGAGGGTTATAAACCATAACAAGGGAAACTAAATTACAGTAAGGCCGGTGAATTGGCTCACAAATCAGTTAATGATAAAAGGGAAGGTATTACTAACTGTCAACGGAGAGGAGCTCTAAGGCTTTTGCAGGTTAACTGTCGCAGTGTATTCCATAAAATAAATCAACTAAATACTTTGATAGATACATGCAATACAGATATAGTAATAGGAACAGAGTCTTGGTTAAATAATGACATTGATCCAGCCGAATTTTTTTCCAAAGAGTAGGAGGTGTATAGGAGAGATAGGGTTGGTAAGGGAGGAGGAGTGTTCATTTGCGTTTCTAAACAGTTTTCAAGTTCTCTTATTTCAAAGGACAATAACTTTGAGATATTGTGCGTGGAGGTAGAGGACAGGGTGAATAGAAGAATACAGATGATAGGAGCGTACCGCCCCCCCTGGGAGGATCTCGCTATGCTTGAGAGGTTAGAAGAAATGACCTGCCGGGAAAGGGACATTAGCAAATCTGTCTTAATTGCAGGGGATTTAAACTTTCCTCAGGTTAACTGGTCAGGGAAAGAATCGACGGGTGGTAGGGTACAATATCTGATAAATGAGGCAGGGAGGTTTCACTCAGGTTGTAAACAATCCAACAAGAATGAATAACATATTAGATATATTCCTCGTTAAATCTCCGGAACTCGTTAAGGCTTGTGAGATTTTACCGGGTATCAGTGACCATGAAGCCGTGTATCTGGAGCTCTTTTGGAACAAGAATAGTAGTATTCAAACAGAAAATAAAATAGTTTACAGTTTTCATAGTGCAAATGTTGACGCTATCCGAGAATACTTAAGAAGCGAGTTTTAGGATTGGGCTTTTAAAGGGTCAAATATAGAGGAAATATGGGGAGACTTTAAACGGATTTTAAATACGGGCATAGAGAAGTATGTACCAACAAAGAAATTGAAACGGAATGCGGACCCTGAGTATTACAATGCAGAAATAAGGAGGCTGAAAAAGAAATCAAGAAAATTGCACAAGATGAGAAATAACAGTTAACAGCATAGGGTAAAATATAGGGAGGTTATTAAATTGCTAAACAACAAGAAAAAAGAGGCAGAGGATAGATTTCTGGCAAATTTAATGGGGAATAACGGTAGCAGTAGTTTTTATAGGTAGTATGTAAAGCGCCGACGAGGGGGAGAACGCGAAATGGAAGCGATAGAGAGAACTCAAGGGAATGTTCTAACAACTAGTATGGAGATAGCAGAGGAATTCAGAAACTACTTCGCCAGTATTTACAAAGAAGAATACGAAGCTTGTGACTTAATTTCATTAGCATGCCCAACTAATTCGTACATGCCTTTTACTATACGTTCTAATGACATTTTAAAGAAAGTCAGTAAGTTAAAAAACACTAAATCCCAAGGTCCAGATGATATACGAACCGAAGCTCTAAAGTTAGGAAGCCGCGATATAGTTCCTTATTTAAAAAGAATATTCAACGTAGTCATTAACAACGGTCAGCTGCCAGAAGATTGGAGATCAGCCACTGTAGTTCCGATACACAAAGGAGGGAGCAAAAAGTCGCTAAAAAATTATAGACCTATCAGCTTAACTAGCGTGGTGTGTAAGGTATTCAAAAATATTATAGCGGATTACTTAAAACGGGTTTGGGAATCAGAGAGGTGGCTTAACGAAAACCAGCATGGGTTTAGAAAAGGTTACTCCTGTGAAACACAGATGCTGGGATTATATCAGGATTTAATAGAAGCACAGGGCCGGGAAGAACAGGTAGATGCTATTGTAGTTGATTCAGCGAAGGCTTTTGACAAGGTAGATCACAGCTTGCTGCTGCACAAAATGAGTATGATGGCGATAGTAAAATGGACGGAGGCGTTTATTCGAAATTGAACGCAGAGAGTAAAAGTTGGAAATACAATGTCAGACGTAGTTAAGGTAACTTCAGGGGTAGCGCAGGGTAGTGTACTAGGGCCCTTATTTTTCCTAATATTTATTAACGATATGCCGAATGCAATAAATTCTCGTGTACGATTATTCGCGGATGACTGCATTATTTACGGAGAAATCAAATCGAATGGTGATTGCAGTGAGTTACAGAATGATACTGATAGTTTAAACAATTGGGTCTCTTTAAACAAACTTGACATCAATATCGATAAATGTAAGATTATTAGCTTTAACAAGACCAAATTTCAGAATTCTTATAATTTAGGAGGAGTTGTTCTGGCGAAGGAAAGTAAGATATAATACTTAGGTGTAACTTTTAGTAGAGATTTGAAATGGAACGCTCATATACAAAATATTTTAGGTAAAGCCAATAAAACATTCAGTTTTATAGCACGTACTCTTAAAAGATCATGCAAGAAAGTTAGAGAAAATGCGTATAAGTCGTTGGTTAGGCCTCTATTAGAATACGGGGAATGTTTGTGGGATCCTTATCGTATAGGAACTATAAAAGAAGTAGCAAAGGTGCAAAGAAGGGCGGCGAGATTTGTGTTAGGGAGGTATGATAAACGTAGCAGTGTAACGCAGATGCTAAAGGAATTAGATTGGGAAAGTCTGGAAACTAGGAGGAAGAAAAAGAGGTTATCAGTTTTCTACAAGACTTACGTTGGCATGCCTGCGTTCAAAGAAATAGGCAATAGAGTAAGGGAAGCAGATTACTTGGGTAGGCGCGATCACAAGCATAAAGTTAGATATATTCGACAAAAAACTTACATAATTAAAAACTTCGCTCGCTCGACGGCTCGTATCTCAAAAAACTCGTATGTTAGGGCACTCGTATCTCGAGGTACCACTGTATTAGAAATCCACTTAAGAAAAGGATTTATTCAGAAGTGAATTGATGAGATTACAGAAAAATTTTGAAGTAATATTTTGTGTGCTGATAGATGGTGTTAAATCCTTTGAATATAGTAAAATGGTACCATCTTTCGGAAATGTTCATACTCAAAAACTCTGCCTCAAGTAAAGGGTTCATTCCTAACATTAATTTGCATTCAGGACTCAGGAATGTCAGAAATTCTACTACTTAGATGTTAATAACCTCGTTTGAAATCACAAAATGCTTGAATTTGATGCTTTTTGCATTAGCATTATATCAAATTGTGAACTCAATTCAATTAGTGAACTATAGAGTAAAAACTTTTATTTACAAAACTTAGCACAGAGATTAAGATATTAAATAGAAAATATAATAAGATACTCCTTTCCAGTATGCACTTAGTATTACCACATCAGAAGAGGAAGTTCGAATGGTTGCTTATGGCTTTAAAGGAAATAAAAGGGATTTAAACCTTCGCATGGAGGATGCTATAGTCTATAGGGGTAAGTAACATATATTATATTCTACTGGCAAGCTTTATATAAGTAGAGCTTAAAATAATTCATTTAGTATAAAATTACCAATTAGGGAAAGTAAGTTATCATGGATGGGAAAGAAAATTTAAATATTATATAGACAAAAAAATTTAGAGAACCTGGTTTTAGTATACTGCCAATATTAAAGGATGAGATATAAGTAAAGAATAGGAAGGTCATATAAGATAAAAGTAGGATTTGACAGAGGAAGAGAGGAAGTGGTTAGCCATAGGAAGGGGGCAATTTCCTATATATCCTCTTCCTTAATTTCCCTTTTCCTCTTCCTGCATATCCCTTCCTTCCCATAGCTAACCACTTCTCCACTCACCTACCTCCAACTTAAATTCTATAATTGGTTTTATATTCTTTTTGTACATTTTCATCTATAGGCGATTTATTATTCCTAAATAGGCTGATAATTTTTTTCTTGAGATAATTTAATGAATATCATCAGACCAGCACACAGTAGAATTGAAAAAAGCTGGCGAAAACTACGGAAACGCTTTTCTTGAGTGCGGACCTCGAAACTTCGCATGATTGATTATGAATAAATCCTGCATACAACTATGGAGATCATTTACGTTGGATCCTTCGTATTGAAATTATACAGGATGTCAAAGTTGACCAATTTTCGCGAAAATTTTCCGTTTCCGATTTTTAGCGAAATTCAACTTCCAGTCGATTGTGAACCCAAACTAGGAAAATCATGGGGTAAAATATGATACTATATTATTAATATGTTCCTTGTTCTTCATAAGACTTAGTTTCAATCAGCTGTGTTGAATATTTATATACTTTACATTACAAAATGGCCGAACCTTATTTTGGAACAAATTTTTACATAAAGCGAAGAAAATATAAGATTGAGACACCGTGTGACACGGGATTACTTACACCACGATAAGTTATAACCCTTCCTTGGCCTTTTTAGCTTTGTCGAAAAGTCGACTTATATATTATTGTGACAAATTGGGGCAAGATTATGTTTCAGATTCCCATTAAGGAGTCTTAATTATTCTGATGATTCCGCGATGGGGCCATTCCGGCATAAAAATTTCAAGTCGATGACACTTGTCAAGATGGTTAAAAAATTTCCCCTCTATATCTGGATATCTATTATATAAAGCTAACTCTCCGGATACACCTATATAAATACGAATAAAAGTTGCTGGCATACTGCAAAATATCAGTTGAATGCAGTATCGTACCATGAAAGGCCTCAAAACAATGTTCAAACATCGCGCAAAAGACCGCCTGGCGTCGAACTAAGGACCCAATCGTGCGAAACTATTGCATATTAATGTAAAATAAGTACCATTCTGACCTGTTCCAATGTTTCAAGTCAATATTGGATCGGGAAGGTCCTAAAATAAGATTACGCTTTCCCCCTTTGAAATACATGGTAGAATAGAAATGACGCTCAGGCATGGAACCAAGAACAGTCAGAGGAACAGCGTATTTGAAACATATGACATGCCTCTATGTAGTGCATTCCATTTTATATCATTCCCGGTTATCCGGTAAGCATTAAAAATAATTGTCAAAATTGACCGCCATGCATTTTATACGGGAGAATTTTGATCCCACTTGGCGTCGAACTCACGGTCGTTTGGTAACATTTCTTCAGTTAGTACAGTAGATAATCACGGCATCTCCAACCTCCGTGATTTTCACTGTTCTATCGCTCCGAGTAAGGACTCAAAACAATTTTCGAAAATTCGAGCGAAAGACCGCCTGGCGTCGAACACAGGACCCGTTCGCGAGAGACAATGGCATACAAATGTTAGATAAGTGCCACTCCCACGTGTTTCAAAGTTTCAATTCAGTATGTTATCGGGAAGGTCCTAAAATAAGATTCCGTGACTCCAGTTAGAAATGCATTGTAGAATCGGAAATACACTCTTGCATCGAACCAAGGACCACTGGAGAAACGGCAAACCTCATGTAAGAATGTTCTCAAACGCCTCTGTCACCGTTCCGGGTTTTATCTTTCCAGCTTATCGGTAAGGCATTGAAAAAAATTTTCTAAAATTGCAGCGATGCATTTCTTATGGAAGAATATCGCACCCACATGGCGTCGAACTCACAGCCATCTGGCAACATTTCTTCCATGAGAACCATAGAAGACTACCTCAACTTCAACCTTCGAGTTTTTGTTCCTTTATCTTACCGATAAGTGCCTCAAAATAATTTTCAAAAATCCGCGCAATGTATTCTGATGGGAAAATTGCGATTTTTGGGACATTCTGGTATCGAACCCATGATAGCTAGCGTCGATGTCTGAATTCACATCACTCTACTGTTACCCATGGTTTCCAAATTTTGTCTTCCTTGTCCTCCTAAGGGTTCTTTTGTCAATTCGATGTGTGAAGGCGTTACTTCGTGGAAGGCCATTATAAATGAATAAAAATACTGGTACACTTCCACAGATTTATTTCTTGGGCGACATGTTTCGCTAGCGAGCTAGCATCTTCTGGCACATCTTTTTATTTGTAATTTCAATATATATACATAAATGGGGAATTTTGGAGTGAGGTCACGGTTTAAAGAGTTAACTAGGAAGAGAAAGGAGGGGGGAAGGATTGGGAAATAAGTGGTCTTTGGTCAAAGTATGGGAGGTGCATTCAATTTCTACCTCCTCCAAAAGGTCTAGGCGGCAGCCTTGCTTTTCGCGGTGGAGATAATTGGGCTGGAAATCACTTTTGTGTCCTTCTTCTAAGAGATGCACCGCGAAGTTGGACATGGGCGACCCCCTCCGAAGACGATAGTCCCAAGTGTGTTCCGCCGCCCTAACCCGCAGCTTTCTGCCGGTTTTTCCTATGTACCTGGCTTCGCAAACATCACACTTGAGTTCATAGACCCCA
Source organism: Pachydiplax longipennis (assembly GCA_036926295.1). Lineage (NCBI taxonomy): Eukaryota > Metazoa > Arthropoda > Insecta > Odonata > Libellulidae > Pachydiplax > Pachydiplax longipennis. Next base: position 65,687,379 of record JAVFKF010000015.1, on the reverse strand, counting down.
CTACAATCTAAAATGTCCCTTTTATCTTTTGAATTCCCCAGTAGTTTACCAATGTTTTTCGGTGTATAATACCTGGCTTTAATGTTTCCTGGTAAGGCCTTTCCCTGCTGGTACGAAATCTTTCCCAAGAATGGCAACCTCCTCCATTTCACACTCGGGATTTCCATCGGTGAGAGACCGGGGGATATTTTCATTTCTGCCCGTTTCTTTAACTTTCTCCTTATTTATTTATTTAATACAATAAGAAACATTATAGTTCCATCAGGCGAGTGCCTGTCGATGGGACATGAATTGAAACATAATTTCAACAAGTTTACATAATCTTTATAGGTAGAATACTGTTCAGTGTTGATATAATACGAATTAGATGTATAGTTAAATTAGGAAAAAAGAAAATTACATTTCAATTAACATATTTTTCAAAACAAGATTTTTTATGATCTTCCTATGACATACAATGGTGTTTGAATTAAATACCTGACCATGCACATTATATTTATTCATTAGTTTTGGGATGATAAACCTTAGTTGTCTTTCACCAAACCTATTATTTACCTTTGGGACAACATAGAAACTTTGTCTTGTATTATAAGTATTGTGATATTCAATAAGGTATTCCTCTGTATCACAGTGTTCACACATTAAAATAAAGTAAAGCAGGTATTTAGGAGATAATACATTATATTTAGTGTATAGATTAAGATTAATATTCTCAGTATCACCTTTGCTCAAGGTTTTCAGCATCTGAAATTGGATACCGTTTACCTTACTTATTAGATACTGTGAAGCAGAACCCCATACTTCAATTCCATATCTCATAAAAGATTCAAATAGGGTGAAATAGATAGTTCTTCTACAAGTAATGGGTATCAGGTGAACAACATTTTTCAGCCTAGCAAGAACATATCTGAGTTTCCCACAGAGTTTATGTATGTGACTATCCCACATAAAATGATAATCAACAGTTACACCAAGGTAATTTAATTCAGAGACATTTTTATCAGTGCACAATTACAGTTCACACAATTTAACTTTAACAATGACAATTGTGAAGCACAATATGAGACTTGCATTGACTTCCAATATAGGGTGAAAGAATATGCATAATAGCAGTTTTTTTGAAGTTAATGGAAAGTTTTTTATCATGGGACCATTTCAGGAAATTGTTAAAATCTTCTTGTAAAAGGGTTTCTGCAGTTTTGAAATTTCGATGGCCAATGAGCAGCAATGTATCATCAGCATACTGGATTAGTTTACAATGCTTTATAACAATATTCATGTCATTTACATATAAATTAAATAACAGGGGTCCTAAAATTGATCCTTGGGGAACACCTTTCTTTTCTCAGAATCACTGAGAACATTTCCAATTTTGACTCTTGAAATCCTATTTTGCAGATAACTAGAAAACCATTTATGCATGCTATGCACAATACCATATTCATACAGGATTGATAATGGCAACTGATGATCCACCAAATCAAAGGCTTTTGAGTAATCAATGCAGAGAGCAAGTACATGATTACCCTTATTTAAATTATGGCAAACAAATTCAGACATATGAACTAAGGCATCAGCAGTACCCATTCCTTTTTGAAAGCCAAACTGGGTTTGGCTGATGATTTGGTTATCTGTAAGAAATTTTGTCAAGTATGTGGACACATGCCTTTCCAGTATTTTATCTAAGACAGATAAGATTGAGATAGGTCTATAGTTTCTAATGTTGTTACTGGGACCATTTTTATGAATAGGTCTGATAATAGCATTCTTCAATATATCAGGGACTGTACCAGTAGAAATACTCATATTAATGATATCTGAAATCAAGGGGCTAGTAGTGCTTAGGATTGTTTTTAAATCCTGAATCCTAATATTATCTGTGCCGGGTGATTTTCTATTATCCATGGAATTTATTATTCTAGACACATTTAAAGCAGTTGTCTTTGGTAAGTAAAAGGAAGAATTGCATTGATTTGGGGTTATTATATCATTCATGAGAATGTTTCTACAATAATGAATATTTTCCTTAATACAGTGATCAAAATAACTAGCAAACTCACTAGCAACCAAGGAAACTGGTTTGTTAATACATAAATTATCAATAATAAGTTTATCAAGAGATTTTATACCTTTAAAACCAACTAGCTTATTTATGGTTTTCCAGGTTCCATTCATGTCCCTACTATCAATAGCTTTCAGTTGTTGCTCATAAAATTCCCTTTTTGTTCTTTTAACAATAGCATCAACCATATTTCTGTAGGTTACATAGCTTTTCCTATAGTTCTGCTTTTTTGGGGCACTCTTCCATTTCTTAAATAATCGATCCCTTTCCTTTAATTTTATTAAAAGCTCCACAGTCATCCACTGCTTTTTTGGTTTTTTTACATTGATAGGATCATTACACTTATGACTGAGTCTCTTCTGTCGACATAAAGCATATGCATAATTGAAAACACTTATCAGAGAATTACAGATTTCATTAACATCATGACAATTTTTGCTTAAATCACTCAATTTCAACTCCCTTAACTTATAATGAAGTTTTAATTCATTGATTTTCTCTCGGTCAGTCACACTTAAATTTGGATTGATCAAACCATTTTTTGGAAGTAATATATCACAGCCTATTATGTAATGGTCTGAGATCTTACATCTAATAATAGCTGATAGTAAGAACTTATGATTGCCCCTCACATATAGGTGTTCAATACATGATTTACAAATTTTGCCTAATCTTTTCTCTTCCCGAGTATAGGAATTGATACACTTAATGAAGCCTAAAGAATGCAGCATGGTGTCATATGTATTTGCAATGGAGCTATAGCTAAGCAGATCAATGTTAGTGTCACCAATAAATATTGCATTCTTAGCTTTCCCAACAGACAGAAGTAATTCTATATCATCCATAAATATTACTTCAGAAGATGAGGGAGGCCTATAGATGATAAAGACATCAACATTAAGATTACATTGCGAAGAGGAAATTGTACCAAACACATATTCACAAGATGATATTCCCTGAGACTGACCAGATTGATGGAATTTTAGGTTCTCTTTGACATACATCAATATACCACCACCTACACCAGAATTTCTAGTGTAGCTGAAATAATTATAGCCTGCTAGATGGAATTGTTGGATCACAATTGAGGAAATAGAAATTTCAGTTAAATTAACACATCAGCATTAACATTATCAATGTAACAGATGAATTCATCCCAATGCTTACAAATAGATCTTATGTTTAAATGAACCACCCTCAAAAGCATATCATGATTGTCATCTATATCAAAATCGTTACATGGAAAATTTCTATTCATTTATATCATCATAAATGCAGAATTTACTATTGGAAGTTTCTTCATAACAGTTCATTATGTGGTAGAGAAAAACCTTAAAACAGGGAGAAATTATAGGGTGACTGATGTAAGATCAGCCTCACTATGTATTTTAACCACAGGACTGCCTTCATTCTTTTTAGTGAATATTGTACCATTTTTGAACCACACAAATCTAAATTTACAGTCATTTGCTTTCTGTTTGGCCAACCAAAAAAGTTTCCTATAATAAGAGGTTAGGTTTTCGTTTATGTATATTCTTCTACTACTATTATTTACCATTAGCATTGAGTTGGTCATTACTTTACGTCTGTTGTTATAAAGTTTATCTCGAATTTTTTTGGATGAGAAGCTAACTAATAATGCTGGGGGGATATCCTTATTCTTCTGAGGAAGTCTGTAAATACTCTCTATATATTAAATATAAAATATTATTTATTAATTTTTTGGTATAACCATTCTGGACTGCTATATATTTTATTGCTTTTAGTTCCCGTTCATAATTTTCTCGGGAAAGAGGAATTTCTAATAATCTATGTAACATTGCATGGAAAGCGGTGTGTTTGTGAGAGTGGTGGTGCGTGGAGTTATTAGGAATCACTTGACCGGTATATGTGGGTTTTCGGAAGATTTTAAACAAAGGTTTCCCGTTTTTCAGAGAGATGGTGAGGTCTAAAAAATTGAGCGAAGTGAACCGTCTTTCTCTTTCTCCATTTCAAACTTTAAATTTTTATGTAAGGAATTTAGGAACTCTAAAAATATATTTAATTGTTCTACACTGCCTCCCCATACTGCCTGGTTCTTTTGTCACTATTCTTTGTGCTTTTTAAAAAATATTTTGCCATTCCTTGTTTATGTTATGTTCCTTTTTGCTATCTCATAGAGTCTTGTTTGCAGACTTTGAACTTTCTAGCTTTCCCACACCTGAGGGCTTCTAAATTCCATTTAGATGCCATGTTTGTCAATTTGATCTTTTCATATTTATGCTTGGTTTTCATAAACACTAAGCTACAATTTAAGTCTACATCAGCATCTGTATTTTTGACCTAATTTCCTAATCTTTTTGTTACCAAAATGTAAAATATGAGTACAAACTAAATTAAGTTATCAATATTTTTTAAGTTTTTCATTAACATTTCAAATTCATTTATAATCCACAGAGAGATTTGCATCAAGTGGTGTGAACGATCGATTTCGATATGCTTTTAAAAAGGCTGAAGAATTAATTCCTTGGCTATCACGTTCTAGTAGTTCATGCATTTTTGCAGGTTCTGATGACTTGAGACTCTTAAAGTAAGTTGTCAAATTACCTTTCTTTCTTTTAATCTGTTAACTACTTTCAAAAATATGTCTGAAGGTTACAAAATGATAAAAAAATACTTCTTGGTTTTATGTCCAGCAGAAGTAGTTATTTTGCCTCTAAATGTATGTACATTTATCATTTCCTTGGAACCATGACTACCTCACAACAGCAATCAAACAATTGGAGATGATTGGCTATAGAATTTCCAAATTGATATGAATATTTTATATATGAAAGATTCTGCAGTTTGAATTTTCATGTTAATGTTTTTAGTGTTCAAACTCCAGGGTTCATTGAAAACTTTTATAATAAAGTTGTACCAATTTTTATTTAGGATCCACAATAGGACAATTAAGAATGACGTACGTTACAACAATATTGTAAATGATCTAGACAAATTACTAAGCAAAAGTCGTTTGATGGCAAAGAAAGTGAGAGTTCTTCAAGATTGGGAAGAAGCTTTTCATGGATGGATTACTTTGAATTACCTCTCAGGTTATTTGTCAAAGGTAACCAAGGATGTAATACAAAAATGTTATATTTGACTTAATGTTACCTTTTAAAATTTCTAGAATATTATCTAATTTCTTATTCCTTAATTATAATTAGAATATATTTCACAGTGAGTAGATATTCATATCAAATTAGTATTTATTCATGCTGGAAATTTGCAATACCATCATGCTGAATCTATAGATGATATCATATCGAAATGGTCCCAAATGTAATTCCGAATTCCCCATTTACTTGTATAAGAATGCACATGGTACTCTGGCGTCGAGCAAAGGATTACCAAGAATACGGCACGCTGCTTTCGAAAAACAAATTCGCGGCTGCTCTTCACATACCGGGATACGGACTTCTATATTCTCGCCAATAGCCTCATAAAAAGATGCCATTTTCCCGCCGTATATTACTCATGGGAGAATTAGGAGCAAACCAGGGACGTTAGGATTTCATATAACCATTTCGTAGAGGCACAATCAACAATTTCTATAATTTCTTGTCCATATCATATCAGGTTCTCCATAATTTCCTCAAATGAGATTCCGTTATCTCCTTTAGATATATATATATATATATATATAGTGAAGAGTAAATAGCTCTCTAGAATCGAACCACTGAACATTAGGGAAACAGTGAACTATATATGTGAAACGTATATATAACTTCTGTTCACATTCCGTGTTTTATCTTTTCCGATTATCGGGAAAGCATTAAAAAAATAGTGAAAAATCACCACTATGCATTCTATATGGGAGAATTTCGCACCCACTTGGCGTCGAACTCAAGCTGATTTGATGATAATTATTCCATTGTTACAGTATGAATCTGCGTCATCAGCGGCCACGGTGATTTTGAAGTCTAGATATTAACGGGAAAAGCTTCAAAACAATTTTCAAAAGATCGCGCAAAAGACCGCCTGGCGGAACTCGGTGATGAAAGACAATTGCATATTAATGATAGATGAGTACCGTTCTGACTGGCTCCAAAGTCTCAGTTACTTTCAGCCTACTCCTCCCTGATTCGACCTCTCCTTGAGTACTGCTGCGCGATTTGGGATCCGCACGAAGTAGGATTAACTTCCAGCCTTGAGATGGTTCAACGTAGGGCAGCTAGATTTGTTAAGGGAGATTTCAGATTTGACAGCAGTGTTTCTGCTATGATAGAATCCCTCGGTTTGGATCGGGATGGCGGAACCAATAAACACTGTGATAATGCAAGTGTACCTCCCTACTAGCGATTACAGTGAGAATGAAATAGATTTAGTTTATGAACAAATAGATGAGGTTATGGAAGGGTGAAAGGCAATAAAAACCTTATTGTAATGGGAGATTGGAATGCTGTGGTAGGGAAGGGAAAAGATGGGGACGAAGTGGGAGAGTTCGGGCTGGGAAATAGAAACGACAGAGGACAAAAACTGGTAGATTTTTGCAAAAGGAATAACCTCTGTATCACCAACACTCTATTTCAACTCCATAACAGAAGGAGGTACACATGGAAAAGGCCGGGGGACACGGATAGGTACCAAATCGACTATATTTTGGTAAGGAGGATGTTTAGAAATTGTGTTAAAAACTCGCGAAGTTATCCTGGTGCTGAAGTAGACTCGAGTCATAATTTAGTGATGATGAAAACCGAGCTTGGATTTAAAAAGATTTTTCAAATAAGGAAACCATGGGTGACGGTTGAAATGATAAATGAGTTCAAGAGAGGAATTAGATACCTCTACTTTACACAACGGACGTGGAATTAAGGAAAGTTTAAAATTCAGGTAAAATGCGTCTGCATTTAAAGTAAAATAAGAACTGTTTCTGAGTTGTTTTTGATGGCGTTACAGAATGCCAGGCCCGATCACTTGCAGCATATGGATTGCATATGTAGATTTGTGATGAACAGATGTTTTATTTCATAGAGACAACACTATTTCCATTTATTATTTACTACACTGTGTCTATTGTCCAATTGTGGCGTAATTGTGGAATAATAAAAAATAATTATGATATCTGTTCCTGATATTTCAGTCCATATTTCACAACCATAAAAGTGACTGCTTTATATAGGTTTAGAGAGGCTGCTTATTTTATTCGAGCGTGTGTTATTTGAAGGCTAATAATGTTTATTTTCTGGTAGATTGCCCTCCTTGCTAAAACTTCTCTCTCTTCCAACCTCCGTAGCTGGCGATGTTGCTACCGACATCGCAGAATTCTTCAACTTCTCGTTGCTAATTTCCCATGGAAAATTTCCTCCCTCTTTCATCACTTCTGTTTTATCTCACTTAAGCTTTCTTACTCATGCTCTCTTCATTGGAAAACCGATATCTTGTTAAATATATTTTTTCGGCTGCATCATCTGTAAGCTGCAGCATTATAATTATTTTCCCTCATCTCCTTCTCCGCCTTTTTTCTTATTTTCCACGTATGGCAGAGTATTACAAACAGTATGTCGGGGCACAAGAGTGGAATGAACGGGTTGCACCGCGAGTAAGTGTGCCGAGAAAATTAGTGTTGATAGGAAACTTTGATAGTTGGAGACGTGATTCTGTACGATAAGATTGAGCAAAAATGAATCTCATTAGAGGCCTATTTAATAAAGGGATAGCATAAATCAAAGCTAATAAATGTGGTTTATTAATTGTAAATTACCATGCTCCGAAAGCATGAAATAATTATTTTCATACGGTATAGTAGCGGTAGAAAAGAAAATAAACAGCGTTGCGAGCATCGTAATATCAGTGTGTTTATATAATCAAAGTTTTGGTTTAGGATAGACGCTAGGGGTGATTTTCTCTTCAGACTCTAATAAGTTCATAACAATAGAGGTTTTCTCTTATGGTATACCAAATATCTCCGGCTTGCTAAGTGATTGAAAATTATTTCAAATCGAAAAGAGTAAATAAGAGACAGGCAGAAATCTACTTACTCTATTCCAAACTCATTTAATTTCTAAGCATAAGGTGATCCCCAACATTGCTTCCTTTTTTCTGAAAATCTGTAAATCAATTCTTAAATATATAAATAAAATAAGACGCAAGAATAAGTAGCAAACATTAGATAATTAGAAAGAAGCATTCCTATTACGGATAAAATGGTGGCTTCCCAACAAAAAATTTAGAACAATTATCAGAATATGCGATTTTTACAGCATCTTTGACAACTTTTGATGATACATTTGAACGAGATGGCTTTTATTTGAAAAGCGACGAGATATTTTCATTTATGTCGATATTTGTGGATATGCTACAAGTAAGTAGGTAGAAAGGCCTAAGAAAAGTATAAGCTGCAATCGGTTAAAATTATCACATGAAAATATAAACGAAAATATATTTAAATATAACCGAACCTACCGAAAGGTAGAACACTATATACATATAAATAAAACTATTCTGCCCACTTTAAACATTCAGAATCAGTTTCCAAATTAATAAAAATAAATTTTCAATATTCTCAATGTTTAATTCAGGGCAAACACAATGGCGAAAAAACATTTTTCTAATACAAGAAATCGATTCTTACCATTTACACATTATAATAAATAAACAGTTATATTTCATTACTGACGAGTAAGATTTTAGTAAATTTTATTGCTTAATTACATTCGGGATTTGATTATTTTCCGCTTTCATTGTCTCATACAAATGTATCCGTATCTCCTTTCTGCTTTCCAACCAAAGGTGCAGTAAGCTGAATAAAAATGTTGAAGACGTTGTAAATAATCATAGTTATATATTTATTAAATATTGTTGTAAACAATTAATATTTATTTTTATTATTCAATTAAATTGGATTAAAAATTAATTACATAAATTTTAGAGCAACCATATCTTAGGAAAAAATTATTCAGTTGGAACGTAACTCAAGAAAAAAATCGTCGTGCAGTCCAATTTATACATCTCCTAAAACTTTTTGGTTTCTCACGTGAGGATGAACTTGTCTTGAGAGAAATCGAGATAAGTGTTGTAATTTTCATTTGCAGTTTGTTTCGATGCGATATCTTGAACAGAACTTTAGTTTTTGACTATTATATCAAAGAGCGTATTCTGCTTCGCGCTTCGAATCGCCGACGCTTCGGAACCTATAATGCAAAATATATGAAAGATATGGTGTTCATTATTTTTCTGGTACTTAGCAATTAGTTACTTTATGTATTGGAGGTTAAATGGTATTGAAAAAATGTTTAAACATTATTTAAATTTATTTTTGGAAATCTGGTAAAACTGCCAAAATTGAATACTTTAAATCGCCTAAAATTAACTAAATTCTCGGATTATCGTAAGAAGGTAAAAATCTTTACAAAACAAAATTTGTTTAAAATATCTTGATTAGTTTTTGTTTTACCGAGAGAATTACACCACCTGGGGTCACATTTACCCCACGAGACTAATTAAGGATTAGTTACGCGTACTGTAAAGATCACCTAGGCAGGGATTTCTTTTTATGAAAAGTTGATATGTATGTAATTAACAGTTGGTATGCATGATCTGATTTTTATTCTTTACATGGTACTTAATAATGAATTAGTAAATATAAGGGCACTTATATTTACTAATTCATTATTAATAAAATAAGCCATGAGCTGTTAATTATATAATTATTTATATTTATTTTTGTAAAAATTTAACACTGCTAAAATATAATGCATTTTATCGATTAAATCAACAAAATTGGCTTGTCATATCATTGTATAGCAAAATTCTGGTTAAATGTTAACTCCAAAATATAATTTTTCATTTTGCACCAGGTATTTACTTATATTTATTGAATTACTTTTTAGATCACCGCTTAAAAATAAATAAGATGCTTATTATATAATAATTTAAATTAAATTTATAAAAAGGCCATATTGAGCCCACAAGAATAATTAAGGGGTTTCTTCTTTCTATGATATTAGATAATTAAAACCCTTGCGAAGAACGAGTAATTTCAGATAGTTCTAAACGTAATTAAAATATGCCCGCGGCGAGTTGGGTGCGCGGCTAGTCGGCGGCGGCTAGTTGTCCTCTCCCTGATTCGACCTCTCCTTGAGTACTGCTCTGCGAGTTGGGATCCGCACGATGAGGCTTTAACTTCCAGCCTTGAGATGGTTCAACGTAGGGCAGCTAGATTTGTTGAGGGAGATTTGACAGCAGTGTTTCCGCTATGATAGAATCCCTCGGTTGGGATTCGCTTAGTGATTGAACAGTTGATTACCGTGGGAAGCTTTTTAATAAATTTATCACTACGGATCTCGGGGAGGAGGTAGTTGATATGGTCATACCATTTAGTAGCGTACGTGATCTTCGAGACAAAACGATGAAGCGTTACAGGGAAATAGTTGCCAGGACAGTTATTTCTGGTCATTTTTTCCGCGAAGTATTAGAGAAGCCAACAGCAGTCAAAGGTAGAGAGGGTTTTCGGTGTTTCACACCTCCTGCCATGCGCCAGTGTCGGTTTGCAGGGTCTACATGTAAATGTAAACCAAAATCTAGGAGGCTGAAAATGAGGTAATCTTCTATGGTTCTTACGGAAGAAATGTTGCTAAATGACCGTGAGTTCGACGCCAGGTGGGTACGAAATTCTTCTATGGGTCATTCCACGCCAAATCGAACAAAAAAATACATGACATTTTCCTATCTTCCTGAAACTTTGCCACATTATTGATAGTAACAATTAAGTCACCTTTACCAATTTTTAGACCAACAATCCGAATAATTACAAAATGGCGGCTAAACAAATTTCGCAGAAAACTTCGAAATCCGGCGCGCGCGCTCTCAGTTGAACACCCATTTCTCAGAGAGCTTAAAACGTACGATGCTTTAAATACGCTCATTCTAAAGCTCTTAAACGGTGTTTTCATTAAATATGGAGTAGTCCCTAGAATCAATCTGTCGGAGGTCACTTTTACTCAAAAAATACGTGTCCGTACACTCCACTCCATTTATCGATATATTTCTATAACTTAGATGCTGGTTAAAGTGGTGAAAAAAGAACTAGTATCAGTCGAAGGACTTAAGGTTAGCAGTTCGTGTCGGTATAGAATTTCAAAGATACCAGTTAGGAGTGAGGGCGGAGATGAGATCAACGTTCGAGATTCATTAACCAATGAAGAAAATAGTCCTTGTTCAAGCTCCTCTAGGAGGACCATCGATAGTGAAAGCGAGACTTCTGAGATAGAGAGTATTGAAGCAGTATCGAACATAAATGATAGCCTATTCTCGTTAGGTGTCTCTCCCATTATGTAAAGGAAAATCAATCAAAAGTCCCATCAGGGAATGAAAGCAAAGAAAATGCAGCAGGCAATATCCAGCCAGGGGTTTCATGCGGACGATGAGACATTTCAAGAGGAATCTGACGGCATTCTAAAAAATTTGAGGGAAGCATATTCTTCTACAAGCGACAGAAGCAGAAGAATTTAAATACTGACTATTTTTTAGGACTAGTCCTACAGCAATTTCGATGCCTCTACAGAGATGATTCGTGTTCTTAAAGATATTGCTTCTGAGAGAGGAATATTATCAACGCCAAATCAAAAAATTAGAAGAGCTGTAGATTAGCTGTAGTACTAGCATTACTGAAAAATTTTTATTTCTCCGACGGAATAAGTCACCTAATACCGGGGAAGAATGACTATATTTCTGTTGTGGAAAACGGTGATCGGAAGCATATTCAGAAAAGATTGGTCCTTAGAAACATCAAGGTAGCTTTTTATGAATTCAAGGTGAAAAACAAGGGGGTGAAAATTTCGTTCTCAAAATTTGCGGATTTGAGAATAAGGAAGTGTGTCCTAGTAGGAGCTAGCGGAACTCATACCGTTTTGCGTTTGTGTGATCCATGGGAACGTAAAACTTATGATAGACGGATCAAAAATACCTTCCATTTCAGCCGACTCCTTAAAGCCTCTAGAAACCTATAACAACTTTTTGGCAGATATAGTATTTGGCAATCCTCCGTCTGTGGACCGTTACTTCCGGAGATGTTCTGTATGTCCAGGTCCTGTATATTTAATTGAAAGTTTACAATAGGTATTTGATAAGTTTATGATCGATAATGTTAAGTACAAACAATCAGTTTTTGTCGATCGAGATAGCCTTGAGTTGATGGAGAGCGGCATAGAAGACTTTTTAGAGAAATTTTCTCTAAATTCTAACTCTCTCGAGAAGCCAAACGTGCATTCATAGCTCGAGAGTAATCTTAGTTCTTAAAATATAGAAAGGAAAATTTACTGGACACAGAATATTAAGTGATAGCAGACTTCGCTGACAATTATTCCACCGTTTTGCAAGATTCAGTCCACGGAGTTCACTGGAATAATATTCAAGCGGCATTACATCCCTTCGTAGTATACTAAAGAAGTGGTTTAATTATAAAAAGCAAAAGTTCTGTTGCTATTTCAGAATGCTTATAGCTCGACACTATAGCTTTCCATCTGTTACAAAGAAAGCTGATTTCCTTCCCGAAAGAAAAATATGGAAAAAAAATTTAAAATTCTGTACTTTTCGGAGCCGGCTCCCAGTACAAAAATTAGAAAACATTCGTAAATCTTTGCCCTCACGTCTGGAATCAAAGCAGAGTAGCACTTCTTTGCCACGTCTCAAGGCAAAGGGCCCTGTAATGGAATAGGAGGCACAATTAAGAGGCTGGAAGCCAAGGCGCGTCTTTGGAGTAACCAAATTTCAACACCAAACGTCCTATATATGTGGGCGTCCGAAAATTTACAAAACGTAGAAGTTAACTTCTTTGCAGAAATAGATCATTCAGAGGAGTCTGTGATTTTGAATAATCGATTTAAAACAGCTAAGATGATACATGGTACAAAGCATAATCAATCCTTCATACCCATATCGAAAACTCAGATATGTGCTAAGCTATTTTCATTTACGACTGATTATAAAACTGAGGATGTATCAAAATAAGATTTTCTCAAGAATATAAATCCTTAACAGCAATCCTGTAAATAGAAAAATATCGATAAATGGAGTGTACGGACACGTATGTTTTGAGTAAAAGTGACCTCAAATTCAGGAAGATACGAAAATGTTATGTGTTTTTTTCTTCGATTTGGCGTGGAATGACCCCTATAAGAAATGCATTGCTGCAATTTTTGAAAATTTTTTTCAATGCTTTCCCGATAATCTGGAAAGATAAACCCGGAATGGTGGCAGAGGCGTTTGAGAAGATTCTTTCATGAGGTACACCGTTTTTCACGTAGTCCTTGGTTCGATACAAGAGTGTCATTCCGATTCTACAATGCATTTCAAACGGGAATAACGGAATCTTATTTTAGGACCTTCCCGATAAGATACCGAATTGAAACTTTGAAACATGTCGGAGTGGCGATTTTCTAACATTCGGATGCATTTATCTGTCACCAACGGGTCCTGTGTACGACACGAGGCGGACTTACGCACGGGAAATTATCGGGAAATAAGATTACGCCACCCCCTTTGAAATACATGATAGAATGACGCTCAGGCAAGGAACCAAGAACCGTCAGAGGAACGGCGAACAGCGTATATGTACATTCCATTTTATATCATTCCCGATTATCGGATATGCATTCAAAATAATTGTCAAAATTGACCGCCATGCATTTTATACCGGAGAGTTTTACACCCACTTGGCGTCGAACTCACGGTCGTTTGGTAAAATTTCTTCAGTTAGTACCATAGATAAGCACGGCATCTACAAACACCGTGACTTGCACTGTTCTATCGCTCTGAGTAAGGACTCAAAACAATTTTCGAAAATTCGCGCAAAACACCGCTTAGCGTTAAACTCAGGAACCTTCTGTGAGAGAAAATAGCGAATTAATATTAGATAAGTGCCATTATGACTTGTTCCAAAGTTTCGATCCAATATCTTATCGGGAAGGTCCTAAAATAAGATTCCGTTATTCCCGCTTGAAATGCATGGTATAATCGCAATGACGCTCTTGTATCGAACCAAGGACCACTAGAGAAACGCCTTTGTCACCATTCCGGGTTTTATCCTTCCAGCTTATCGGGAAGGCATTGAAAAAAATTTTCAAAAATTGGAGCAATGCATTTCTTATGGAAGAATTTCGAAGCCACCTGGCGTCGAACACACGGCCATTTGGTAACATTTCTACCTAAAGTACTATGGAAGTCCACCACATCTGCAAACAACGTGATTTTGATTGTTCTATCGTATTGAGAACGTCCTCAAAACAGATTGCAAAAATGCGCGGAAAAGACCTCCTAGCGTCGAACTCAGAGACAATGGCATGGGAATGTTAGATAAGTGCCACTCTGACGTGTTTCAAAGTTTCAATTCAGTATCTTATCGGGAAGGTCCTAAAATAAGATTCCGTTATTCCCGTTTGAAATGCATGGTAGAATAGATATGATGCTCTTGCATCGAACCGATGACCATTAGAGAAAGGGTGAACTGCATGAAAGAATGTTTTCAAATGCATCTGCTATCATTCCAAATTTTATTTCTCCAGCTTATCCAGAAGACATAAAAAAAGTTGTCAAATATTGCAGCAATGCATTTCTTACATGGGAATTTTGCACCCACATGGCGTCGAACTCACGGTCATCTGTTAACCACAATGCACAATAGATAACCACAGCATCTTCAACCTCCATGATTTTCACTCTTCTATTGCCGAGTAAGGAGTAAGGACTTAAAAAAATTTCGAATATTCGACAATTCGTATGACAATGGCATACGAATGTTAGATAAACCCCACTCTGATGTTTTTCAAAGTTTTAATACAGTATCTTATCGAGAAGGTCCTAAAATTAGATTCCATTATACCCCTTGAAATGCATGGCAGAATTGAAATGATGCTCCTGCACCAAACCAAAGACCTTTATTCTCTCCTTATTAATGTATTTTGGTGAGTTTTAAGAATCGTTTTGAAAGCTTTCGTGAGAACATGGAAAGATGTAATCCGGTATGTGAACAGGGATCATATGTATGTATCGGAGTGTTGTTGGATATTTTGATAAATTTTCAATGATTAGCTTGCAATATGCAAATATTTTTTACTCATATGAAATATATTCATAAATTCTGCTCACCTGTCTCAAATTCATTAATTTTTTATTCATTAGGGAAGGCAGCCAATTAAAGCCATGAGAGACATATTTACCACAAGATATACCTTAGGAGGATTGGATATGGGACTTACTTCATTTCATGTCAGTTATGAAGTACCTAATATACACCAATTTGCACTTGCACCTGGTGTAAAAGAGAACACAAGAGACATAACTTTGTATGGAAGGGAATATTACATATATACACATTCATGGCTATGCCATGGTGTAAACAGTATAAGTGATATGTACTTCTCGTATAAATTTCCAGGAGTAAGATACTTTCTGTTGCTATTTTAAAGTTATTCATCAAAATTTATTGGGTGTGCTATTAATTATTTTAACTATTTCAGGCTAAAAGATATTTTTTTGAATATATAGCGGATAAAACTTTTTATTGGAATTTTATACCGGTAGAACGTCCTATTCATGTTGGTTGTGTTGGTCGTGGCGGTAAATCTATAACTAAAAATGGAACGATCGAATATCATTACCTTTATCGTATTGGTCTCAGCAGATTACGTAGCACATGTAGCCGGACTTCATCAGTGATGGTTTGTTTAACATACAATATAATACATAATTTTCGATTATTAATGGACTGAATACTAGCTCTTGTCTCTCCTTTCTCTTCATACAGTCATCATACAAACATTATGAACCTAGAACTTTTTCAAAACGAACTTGTAAAACGAATATTTTTTGGAGTGACACTTGTTGGACTGTGAGTGAAGTCCGCAGTTCACTCGTGTGGGATTCTAAGCATCTTTCTTCTGTTAGGTTTAGAGGAGAAGGAAATTTTACAGAGTGTTATAAGGATCTTAAAGAAATGATTGACAATTGTTCAAAACATTTTCCTCTCAATCCTTGCCCAGAATTTAAAGCACAACCTGAAAGGCCCTACAGTGTAACTTTTGTGGTAAGTAAGATTTTTAATTTCCAATAATGATGATATAAATTAAGGAGATTATAAAAATAAGATATAATTGTATAATAAAATCAAATATGAATATAACTTGAATATGAATATAAAATAATTTAAGAAAATTATAAGAACACTATGATATGAATATAACTTGGTGTATTTCCACTTAGAATTACAAATTTTGTTTGGAATACTTATGCCTAAATAATTGAAAATTATTTTTTTGTTTCTATACCACTAATGTGCTACCTGTTGATTGTATTTTATAAACTACCATATTAATGTCTCAGAATTTTAAATGAAATATTTCAAGTTATTTCTATGAAATCCATCCTAATGTGGTTATCCATGTGAAATCAAATTTCCAAGATCTCAATATTTCGGCCTTTTATTAAGCCAGAATTTGTAATAAAATGTTTTGATCCAATCTTTCAAAGCATAGATTTCAGTTGATATTATTCAATGATATTATAAAAATATGTACAATCCAGATTTAATTTTGAAATTATTCCATAATGGGTCATTCCACGCCAAACCGAACAAAAAAAACATGACATTTTTGTATCTTCCTGAAACTTTGCCACATTATTGATAGTAACAATTAAGTCACTTTTACCAATTTTTAGACCAACAATCCCAATAATTACAAAATGGCGGCTAAACAAAGTTCGCAAAAAAGTTCGAAATCCGGCGCGCGCGCTCTCAGTTGAACACCCGTTTCTCAGAGAGCTTAAAACGTACGATGCTTTAAATACGCTCATTCTAAAGCTCTTAAACGGTGTTTTCATTAAATATAGAATTTGTTTCCATTTCTAGGAGACAATACCTACTTTTAGGCAATGAAACTTTTTGAATAGGTTTTAACCTAAAAAAATCCACTTCTACCGCGTTAAAAAAAATATCACCGGAATTGTTATTAAGTTTTCCTTAAGTGGTCGAAGTATAAAAGCGATAAACGGATATTAAGTACAGTAAAAAAATATGATTTACCTATGGGTCGAGGCTCCTCGCCGCTCGCTACCGCAGTTAACGCTCCACTCATTGTTAGTGCCATCTGTAGGACCAGTCCTCAAAAATAGTCAGTATTTGAATTTTTCTGCTTCTGTGGTTTGTAGAAGAATATGCTTCCCTCAATTTTTTTATAATGTCGTCAGATTCCTCTTGAAATGTCTCATCGTCCACATGAAACACCTTCCTGGATATTGCCTGCTGTATTTTCTTTGCTTTCATTCCCTGATAGGACTTTTGATTGATTTTCCTTTTTATAATGAGAGAAACACCTAATGAGATAAGGCTATCATTTAGCTTCGATACTGCTTCAATACTCTGTATCTCAGAGGACTCGCTTTCGCTATCGATGGTCCTCCTAGAGGAGCTTGAAGAAGGACTATTTTCTTCATTGGTTAATGAATCTCGAACGTTGATCTCATCTCCGCTCTTACCTCTAACTCGTATCTTTGAAATTCTATACCGACACGAACTGCAAACCTTAAGTCCTTCGACTGATGCTAATTCTGTTTTTCCCACTTTAACCAGCATCCATGGTAGAACTCGACGCAAGTTCGTTAGTTCTTTCCTACCGTGATTTGATAATCCAATAGGATTGAAGCAGCGAGTGTACAGCTGGAATTTCTTCTCCATTGTACTTTCAATGACGTTTTGAACTAAATTCAGTAAAAATTGGAAGGATGTCACTGGACACTATTTGTATTGAAGCAACGTTAAAAGTACTACTTTATAACACTAAAGAATGCCAATTAATATAAACACTCCTAGTTGCTGATTAAGAGCTCACACTTAGTAATTAAGCACACACCGAAGAAAAACTGACTTGACACTAAAGGCAAGAAATGCGATTTCGCACATACTCAAGAAGCACATACGAAAAGAAAGATTTTTCTAACCGCACAACACAGAAGATTATGCATGACTAACTCACATTGTTCAAAAACTTAAGCTCCTAAAGGGAAGATAATAAGCTTATCGATATATGAAGTGGAGCTCGGGAACTCTGACGGATGGGACTAACAATGAGTGGAGCGTTAATTGCGGTAGCGAGCGGCGAGGAGCCTCGACCCAGAGGTAAATCATATTTTTTTACTGTACTTAATATCCGTTTACCGCTTTTATACTTCGATCACATAAAGAAAACTTAATAACAATTCCGGTGATATTTTTTTTAACGCGGTAGAACTGGATTTTTTTTAGGTTAAAACCTACTCAAAAAGGTTTCATTGCCTAAAAGTAGGTATTGTCTCCAAGAAATGGAAACAAATTCCATATGTAATGAAAACACCGTTTAAGAGCTTTAGAATGAGCGTATTTAAAGCATCGTACGTTTTAAGCGCTCTGAGAAACGGGTGTTCAACTGAGAGCGCGCGCACCGGATTTCGAACTTTTTTGTGAACTTTGTTTAGCCGCCATTTTGTAATTATTGGGATTGTTGGTCTAAAAATTGGTAAAAGTGACTTAATTGTTACTATCAATAATGCGGCAAAGTTTCAGGAAGATACAAAAATGTCATGTTTTTTTTTGTTCGGTTTGGCGTGGAATGACCCATATATAATATTGTTGCTCTTATATAATGGTACCAGTCAATCTGTATCCAGGGGAAGATGATAATTTAAAATCCTTATTGAATAATTTCAACCCTCCAAACTTCTACAGGATGACTGGAAATGCATTTTTTGTAAATTTTCTTATGCATCGATGTGGATGCTTTGCTGCTGTTTGCTTGTGTATGAGGAGAATCCAAAAAGTAAATTACACTTTTCTCCCCAAAGATTGTATAGTAATTTTGTGCACCAAAATCAGAACTGATGCAAAAGTTTTTCCAGACCTTCTGCTTGTTATTGGTGGCATTGATGGTGACAATAAGCAAGCAAACTTGATTATTGTCCTCCTTACACATTCATTAATCAAGCATACTAAATGAGGTCAATAAATTGTTCATAATGCGAGGTACAGATGAATTCTCTAAATTAGAATAATAGGAAAGTAAGTAGAGTTGTATGAAGTAAAATCAATTTATCAGACTTAACTTTGTGGAAAGCCATAATTATAAATTAAGAATCTTGTTAATTTTCCACTGATTTTTATTAGAATAACTAGTTTTGTAAGAAGTTCTTAAGATCTAAAGATGCAAGAAATTCTTACAAAATTGGTCATTCTGGTAAAAATCAGTGGAAAATTAACAAGATTCTTAATTTATTTGATGCATGTAGGTTCAAACTCAAATGATGTTGTAAAGGTAGGAAATTATGAAGGAATTTTATTTAATAATTAAGCCATTGCTTAAATAAAATGGAATAGCAGGTTAGTTTTATACTTTTTTAAAAATGAAAATGTTTGTCATGAATCTCTATTCTTTGGAAAAATAAATCTTTAACTTCCTTTCCTTTCCTCCTTTTGCATGAATATTTCCTATTAAGTTTATTATATATTTTTAGTCCAAACTCCTGTACAAGTTGTGCAATTGTCAAAATGACTTCCTTAATTCTTCCTTACTCATTCATTCCCCTTCCATGGACTACAACATGCTGTGGGGAGGGGCTTGCATGTTCCTATGACCCAGAGAACTATACAGCCTGTAGTTTTGTTTCTGGTAGGGTCACTCATGCTAGAAAGGTCAATAGGTTGGGGCCAGGCAAAAGGTAGTCCATGTCTGTACCCATCTGTTGTCCATCTGTACCCCAGTGAGGCAGCCTCTATGAGTGACATTACATTACACATTAAAAACATTGTTGAGGAAGGCAAGGGTAGATCACCTTGACTATCTATCCCATGACCATGATGTACCACAATAATTTTTTGTTAATCACAAATATGAGACTCAGCCCTCTAGGAAGAGTGTCTTATTCAGCAGGGATGGTAGTATATCCATCCTGGTTGTGATTCCATGAAATCCTCATTCATCTAAGGATGTGAAAAGAGGAGGGAAGATGACCAAGGAAACTAGGATAGGAACCTGGAATGTTAGGACTATGCTTAGAAAAGGCAAAATGTGAAGGTAGAAATGAAGACGTCCAAAATTAATATTCTGGGGCTATCTGAAGTTGGTATAGGGATGGGGGACTTTTGGAGTGATGATGTGCGGGTTATATTCAGTGGGGGAAATTCTAGCCATAGAGGGGTTGCAGTAGTGATGGACAAGAGAGTGGAGACAGCTGTGATAGCTCTAGAGCTAATAAGCAACAGTGTAATGTCAGTAGAAATAAAGGCTGAACTGGTAAACACTGTAATAGTTGAAGTGTACTTATCCACAAGTGATTACAGTTCTCCTGGTGGGAAGTCTCCCTTCTCTGCCAAAATAGAGAACCAAAACTCAACTCAGCGAGGACAAAGAAACTTATATTGCATATCCCGTGCCATGTAGCTACATCATTGCATTTATATTTTTACCCATATTCACATATTGTTTTTTTCACCCTTCTCAACTTCTTGAAAACAACTCCTGGTGGGAAGTCTTTCCTCCCCTCCTTGAAATAGAGAACCAAAACTCATCTCAGCAAGCCAGAGATGCAGAAACTTATATTGCACAACCCATGCTATGTAGCTAAATTTTACCTGTATTCATATATATTCATGCCTGGCCCTTTTTAGGCCCTCAAAAGCATCTTTGCTCCAAGCCAGGGAGTAACCCCTCCTCTCTGTTGCCCCTCCCATCCCAAGAGAAGAGAAATTCTGCTCTAGGGTGAACAATATAGTTAGAACTATCTCTGTATGTGTTCAGCGTGCGAGGAATTCAAATTTTCTTTTTCGATTACTCAAATGTAATGATTACTTGCATACTTTGAAGTAGATTATAGTACCAGTAAAGTTGCTTTTTTTAAAAGTATCAATTGCATGTAAAAATTACCAAAAATGTAATCGTTACAAGTAATTTGAATACTTTTACTTTGTTGCATCACATTTATGGGTTACTTTCATGCGTGATGTAGCACATCTTTCTGTCCTTTGGCTCTTATAATATTTTACACAATTTATTTTCTGATAAAATGGAACAATTTTAGGGAAAAATTTAATGGAACAATTTTAACAAAATAAATTCAAACTTTCAAAAATAAGGATCACCCTGATTTTGATGTTTTTGGGCTTTTATTGACTTCGTTTTGATCCACCACAGTGTAATAATACAGGATTCACTGACATAATTTCTCTCCCCTTCTTTTTTTTCTGACAGACAGGGTATGTCTAAATACTACACATTTATTTCATTATCATTGCACCCTTCTCTGAATCTACCAAATGGTCTTCCATCAGAATACAGTAAGAGATGATATGTCATTTTCACACTACATGGCATTGATCACATGCCATGAATGCCTCATGGTAGCTCTCAGAAGCCTCATTTTCCATATTGGATTCTCAGGTCAAAAAAGAAAAACATAACAAGTTATGCATAAATTAGAGATATTTTTATAGAATATCAAATACACAGTCTGACCTTATTCAGTTCAATGTTTTGATCACTTTCTTCATAAGAGAATAATGTTTTTATGAAAATGTCTGTTGCTTATTTCTGAAATTATAATCTTGAGATACTTAGAATTTTGACTGCCATTAGTATTTTGCATTAGTTAATTATTTTCTGCTTTTAAATTGGGTAATAAACCTTTAGAACATTGTTATATTTCAAAATTTTGATCTGATCATAGCTCAGGTTTGATTGGATAGAAAATATTCTAAATATGAAAATGCAGGTAGGATTTAGGCAATCCAATGCAAATTAATTGCCAAGAATTCTTAATGTGTTCAATTTTAAACCATTCTTTTCAGGATGATGGCAGTATATATTAACATTTGTTTCAGATATTTTGTAAAATAAATGTATCACTAGTACCAATAGCACTTCAATATAAAATTTCTAAGATGACTAATACTAAAAATATGGAGCATTATGTGGCTGAAGTAATCCCTAACACTGTATTAAGGGGAACAAGGATTTAACCTTTTCTTTAATAATTAAGTTTAGTTAACCACAATATAGGATAAGACTAATCAATTGCTCCATGATATGATTGGTTAGTGTATTGGTAGAAACAGCAAAGGTTTATTCTCTAGAGTTCGAGTACTCTCACAGGAGGATAGAGGAAAGCCATTCCTTCATTTAATAAGAATTTCTTTTGCAACAGGGATTTAATAAAATTGGTTTTTTGGCTGGGATAGAGAATGAAATGTCGGAGGAAAAGTGGAAAAAAGCTACTGAAAATATCTGTAGTGATGGGAGGAAAATAACGAAGGGCAATCAACCTAAGGGTAAGTTGTATTTTGAATTGCATGGCTATTTTAATGTAAACCAGTTGCCCCGTGCGAAAATTTGCAGGCAAACACTTATAAGGACATAAGATATCTAGGGATCACTTTCAGCAGTAATTTAAAATGGGCTAATCATATCGAGAATATAACCTGCAAAGCAAACAGAAGCCTTAACTTTGAAATCAGAAATCTTAAGAAATGCAATAGGGAAGTTAAAGAAACAGCATACTTAACGCTCGTTAGACCTATGCTTGAATATGGCGATAGCATTTGGGACCCGCATCATAAAGGACTTACAGACAAATTAGAAAGGGTGCAGGGAAAAGCAGCTAGGTTCGTTTTGGGCAGATTTGGGAAGACGGAGAGCGTAACTGAAATGATTAAAGAACTTGGATGGGAAAAATTAGAATCGAGACGGAAAACAAAAAGATTGGGGAATATTTACAAAACTGTCACTGCAAAACCTTCGTTGAAAGAATTAAATAATAAACTCAGAGAACCGGATAACATTGGGAGAAACGATCACAAACACAAAATAGCTACCCTAAAACAGAGAACGGATACTTGCAAGTTTTCATTTCTTATTCGCGGAATAGTCGAATGGAACAATCTACCTGAAGAAGTTTTCGAACCTTTTCCTCCTTCCTGTAAAGCATTTGTAAATAGAATTAAAAGGGTTTTGTAGTTATATATTGCAATTATATTTGTATTTAGTAATTATTTCTGTATCTTGTAATTATATCTGTAATTATATTTGCTGTTTTATGATGATGTACTGCCTTCGGGAGGTTTTGGGGGTTTTTCCTCCCGACTAGGGTGAATACCAGGCAGGATATTTTAATTTTCTTTTCCCCTTTTGATACTACCACCTGGCCTGGTGCCTACTTGTAGTATTTAAGAATAAATAAATATATATGATACTCAGTTTCCACACCTAAATCCATTTCAATAAACACTCAAAATAATCACTACAAGCGAATACGCAGAAACTCAAACAATCCTAAAAATCGGACCTTCATGTTTCGTATCTGTGTCCGTTTTGATATATCTCGTTTGCATCGATATCTACGCATCCAGTAACGCAACTCTATGGGAAAATTCAATCTAGCTTTTGCTAATGCCTTGCAACTTGAACCTAAACAAAATCCCAAATATAGTAGAGAGTGTGAGAATATAAATTTTACACAATGTTTTAAAAATTTTCTTTAGGCATCCAAAGCTCTCACTTTACAGCGAACCGAAATCGAGGAAAGCCGGCTAAACTTAATGATTTTCGGCAGATTTGCGCGAAATTATTCTTCATAGAAATTTCAGTTTCACGTTTCCAAAAACACTGCTTAGAGTTAGTAGAATGTTTTGGATAAAAACCATGGACTACACATCTTACAGATGACCGAAGAAATCTTTGTCATCGTGTTTTTTAGTGATTCGCAGCATTGATTTTCTTTGCACGGACACAACTGGCTGCGATGCCCTTCAACCCCGAGGCGGGGTATTTTGTGTGACTATTTATGTGAGACTTTAGCCAGTTTATGAATAAATACTTATTAAATAGTTCGTCGAAAGAATCAAATCTACCGTCCTCGAATACAATTCCAAATATTTAGAGTCCAGTAACGCAACTCTATGGGAAAATCCAATCTATCAAAAATTTTGTTTAGCAATACAGTCACGAATAGTTCGCGTCATTGCTAAAACGATATACGTATGTACTATCTTATCCTATAACGAATACCTCATTTAACTCAATGTAATTGAGTGCACAGGGAAAATCTACGAAACGAGTAGAGAAGTTTAAGTAGAAATTAAGAGAAGTAGTAAGAACGACGTTTTCGTGATAAGTCCCATACGTTGTCAGGTCCATTCTTTCTTTTTTAAAACTATCCCTCCGACAACTAATTTGGTTTTACAAGCTGTGAACAATGAAGCCAAATATTAAGCAGTCGACCTTTTGGAACTAAAAAATTGGGAAATTTCGCGAGGAAGGTCGCGATATAATATATTTAGACGAAGCATGGGTAAATGTTGGACATACCATATCAAAATCTTGGAAAGATATTAGCATTAAATCCTTAAGCATGCTCAGTAACTTATGTTAGTGCTGAAATTCATGCATGAAAGTGTGAGAATTCGGAATACCCTATCTTCAGACAATTTGATTACCTGCAATCATAAAAACTGTCGTTGTTGACCGAATCGATGAGAGCAGCACATGCCTTGCGAAAAATAGAAGGATCAGCAGTATAACAGCCGCTCGCACAGCCGTGCGGACCGAGTTTCGGGTCACCATCTAAATATATGTTCGTTTTTTGACGTTATCAATAAACTTAAAGGATTTTTAATTGCGCAAAATATGATTTCAGTATTTCCTCAGAAACTTTCCCGCTGGAATTTTTTTCTTGATTGCTAGGTTATATAAAAATATATAAAAATCATAGTTAGCCAACCATGTCACGTACATCCCTTAGAACTGGACATTTCCCATAGAAAAATTTAGGTTTTCATTCCCTTTGACCAATAATTCATTTTTCTCCATGAAATGCTCCCAATATTTAAAATAAAATGTTAAATTTTTAATTTCTATGGCTATTTTTCTTATTTATGGTTTTAATTATTTAGAGAACTGTTTCTACAAGTAGTACAAATAAACCAGTTTGCTCACCCTACCAAAATTTGTACCAATGTTAGATAAAAAGCTAAAGATGTCTCCATTGCTTATATTTAAAATTCAATGGCAAAATCATGAATTAGAGATAAAATAAAACAAAAAAGGTATCTTCCCGAATGGAAAATTTAATGATCAGCATTGTATTGCATGTGTATAGCATGGCAATTAACTCCAGTTTTCATATACTAATTTTGCATAAACAAAGGCTCAGTGGAGGTTACTAATGGATATCTATCTTTTATTCTGAAGCAAAGAACTCTCTCTGAGAGTCTAGAACACTTTTTGTGTTCCCTTTAGTAGTGTACATGGAATAGATTGTATAAAAAGCAGGCATTAGAAAAGTACAAGAAAGTGAGCATTAAAAGTTAGTAAGTATGAATACACTGACAGAGCAACCATTCATTGTCATTCTTTGAAAAGCAATAAAAATATGCAAAAACATAATAATGTGGATATAAATGATAAAATCATGCACATAGTTTCAAAGTTATAACTATAAGCTATAATGTAAAGAGTGAATTTTATTAAATAATAGAGCTAAAACAAATTAAATTCAAATGTTCACACATGTTTTAATTGTTTAATTATTATCCTCATTTAGAAACCATGTGTTTGAAAATGACATATATGTATGTTATTCTGAAGGATAAGCTCAAATTTTCTAAGGAAGAATGGAAGAAGCTCAAATTTTCACATGATGTAAGTTGTCTCTTTCTCAGATATATCTTAATTACTTACAGCTTTTGCCAGAAGTTAAGCACCAACTAGATTGTATCGTAAGAAAAGCATCCAAATGCTTTTCTTCCTTGATACAATCTGCTACCATTTGACCAGTGAACTCTCCTGTCCAGACAATTGCCTTGACTGTCAGAGGCATTGGTTGTTTATTACCATAAAATTTAACAAAATATTAGTATATCCTATTAATTAATTTAGGAAATGGGTTTTAAATACTGAGAAACCGGTGAATATGACCTTAGTTTTCAAGGCACCTTTTTTTCAACTCTACTACTTCTACAAATAATGTCAGCGAAGGTTGTAAGTTTCCCTAATATCCAATCTTTAAGCTCACCCATACTCAACTCACTCTCTGCATGAATGTTTTATGAAATAAACTGTTTCTTGAATCCACATGTAAGGTATCTGTGGCCCACTATTTCCAACTCTTCCTCAATTTCTTCTGTGTGCAACATCGCCACAACAGATATGTCCTATTCTCTGTTTATATGAGCCCCATCTAATCAGGAATCTTTCATACGTGTCATAAAAACGTCTGTACCAATAAGTATTATTAATAATAATTGCCAATAAATTTCACATCAAGAGAATTAATATTTTATGTAATAAAACCAATTACTTCATGAAATTTCTTACCTCATTGACCAGGTTTTAAACTTCTGTTAGATTTAAATATATTAGAATAATCAAATTATCAAAGTTCTGTGGACTTGCTAATACATTTAAAGAATCTTAGAGGGCTCTACTGTTTACCATTTCACTGTATTCTTATGATATTTCATCAGAGTGATTATATTCCTGCCATATTTGCTGTACATAAGGCATATTTCATCTACTTCTTTCAAGCAAAAGGTATTGCATAATGGATGGAATTTAATTCCATTTGCATTCACAATTCTGAATTGTAAAATTGCAATTCCATGTATGAAATTTGCCAAGATGGCTGACAATTCCGCTCAAAACTGAATTCCATACACTATGCTAAAGTTACAAAATTACAGCCCAAATGAGACCTCCTGTCTTTTTCTGTACATGTATTTTTAACATGATAATGTCTTATTATATTTTTATATATACTAAAATTACAGGAATTCATCATTTAGACTTTACCCTTCAAACTATTATAAAAATCTCTAACACTCCAAGGTTTTTACTGAGAAAGATAAAAGATTTTTGTTTTATATTTAATATCATTGCTAAATAATATAATCTGCTAAATGTTATATAATATTTTAAATATATATTCTATTATAAATATATATTATATTTTCATGTATATTAATATTATTTTTCTTAAGATAATATATTAGATTGATTTTCTGAGTATGATAAATATAATTAATGAAGCTAGTCATTAACAATAAAAAATGATTTCAATAAATTAAAACGTACTTTTCGCTTGTTTGGCCAAATCTGGACTGATATAGACCACTGGAATAGTCAGACTTGGGCCCAAAAATACAATGTGGTTAGTTGAGAAAGACATGGGTTCACTTACAAACAAGCTGGGCTGTTTGGACAGGAAATTTTTGCTTATGCAGACTTTTATTGTAGATATCAGACAATCCTCAATCCAAGTAACAATGCATTGAGTCGATTACATTATAATCATTAAATTTTTGGTCACAAATAACCAAGGAAATTCCTTTCATTATCTCATTGATACTACATCATAGGACATTATTTTGTTTTAAATTAAAAATCATTTTACTTTTCTAGATTGACAAGACTACAATTTCTTGGGATTTAGGATATGTAATGAATGTTACAGATTTACTACCAACAGTATCACCGTTTCTTGAAAGTCTTACACCAATGGATATCCTTAAAGAAGCGCTCATATTTGCTGCAATACTCAGTGTGTCATCTATTGCTGCAGCATTTGCTTTAAGGAATAGTGATACCCTGGCTCAAAGGGTTCTCCAGCTTCCTCAATAACAAAATGAAAGTGATCAGAGGTATGACTTTGAAGCACTTAACGTCCACTGTTTAAACATGTATTGAGCATTGGAATTCTTTTACATCATCCAAAAACCATCTCTGATGGCTGTCTTCTATTACAGGTATTGTAGGCAAGATATATACAATTATGTTTAAACACATCCTCTTGTTATCTTTTGGGATGTGATCTCCAGAATAGTCTTGCAGCAAAATGTTACTATTGTACGCTGGTAAACCATAAATTACTAATCTGAAGAATGGAAATATGCAAGTAGTTGGTATTGCTCAATCTCACACCCTCAAAAAGAGGAGTGGTTGGCAGATAAAGTGTTCTATTTGTTGAATAAATAAATATGATACAAATTCATAAATAGAAATAAAGAGTAACAATATCCAAGTTAAGGGTGAAATCAGCTTAATTAATTATTTACTGAGTATGCTGTGGTAAAATGTGCCCTTTATAACCCTTGAAGAAGAAATCCTCTATATATTATTTTAAAATATACATTTTTGGTGACCGGGACTTTTCTCCCTCATTACTCCACCAATACATATAAATGACCATTTGAAAGAAAAATTTGCAGGTTCCTGTTAAAAATAGTAAAATACAATAGAACAATAAATTGACAAATAAAAAATCCACCATTTGTTAAACAAATTGAATTAATATTTTAATCATCACGTTGCATCTTCGACAAAAAGATACACAGGTTGCTATATACTATACAGAATTAGTAAACAATTTTTAAATTCGGATAGAGATATCCATACTCGGTTTTAAAATGCTTGAAACAGTTTTCGTAATTAATATTATAATCTCCAAGGACAAAAAATTTGACATTGTACGCAACTATAACAATATTTTAATAAACCTATGTAAACTTGCATCTTTTTGGAGCAGAATAACAGTCAGAGAAACATGAGCACTGGTGAATACAAAGATCTGTGTCTCACTATTTAAAATTTATTCTTAATACTGACTTCTTCTACATTGGAATTTAAACTAAAGTGATCTTTAGTAGAATGGTAGAAGTTAAATATTATCAAGTTGTTTACCTCCCTGTTCAGTTAGATACCATTTTGAATAGGAGATTCTTTGAATAAGAATAATTTTCATATGTGCTGTCCATTTCTTAATGGATATCTTTCATTACTTGAATAACTCTGATTCAGTGAATGGATAAGATGCAATTTCACACCAGATGAGTACTAGTTATTTTTCTATTTCTGTGTGAAAAGAAAAATCTAGGAGATAAATAAGTAGCATGGATGTAGAAGGTATATTTTGTTGTTTTATCTTGGTTATATATGTTTAACCTGAAGCATTAAGTGACACATCATTACCAGTATACTGACAATTTACGTTACGTATTTGTAAAGTGATAAATCCATCGAGTGAATTAATATGCATACATCTTTATAGTGATGACGTGTATGTTTCATATGATATGAAAATCTCACTTATAAGTTAGGGATTCGTTTAGGTTCAAATGGTAAGGCATTAGAAAACGCAAGGTCTTGAATTTGCCCATAGAGTTTTTTTACTGAATGTGTAGATAACGATATCTATTGCTGAAATAGAGGTACATCGAAATGGGCACTGATACAGAATATGAATGAGTGTATTTTTAGGTAAGTTTTAGTGTTTGTGTAATCATTTGTACTGATTAGAGTTTTTGTTGAAATGTATTTACATGGGGAAATTGAGTGTTCATCTGTGAAAGTTTTACACAGGACAACAAGTACTGCATAATTTAATTTAGTAAATTGTAATGTTAAATGTAAATTACATAACAAATGGCTTTGAAATACAGGAAGTATAATAAGTACTACGAAGCATTATATTCTGTTTATAATTCAGACATTTCGATAGAATGTATTCAGTGTGAATTTAATTTTATATTACCAAGTGCAGAATGGTGGTGTGCAGTCATGATAATAGAAGCAAAAAATCACAGGGAAAATATGTATAATACAAAGATGCTTCTCTGGATGTATATACCTATACGAATAAAATTATACAGGCGAAAGCAATGTCACCAGAATTAACCTGGTTGGAAACCCGAGAACGATACTTACAAGCAATCCACCAGGAAAGTCTGAAATCACCCTATACGAATAAAATTAGCTTGCATGCCATAAGCTAATGCGTGAAAATCTACAAAAATACAAGATTGCCTTTGTAAGTGCTAGCAAAAACACTTCTTATAAGTTCCTCTTCTTGTATATTATAAAAGGAAAATTTAACCTGCCAGGTGTTAAATATTGCCATAGATGTCACAGGCAATAAAGTTCTCCATATATATATACGAGTAAAAGTTGCTTTCATACTGCAAGCTATCAGTTGAATGCAGTACCGTACAAAGAAAGGCCTCAAAACAATCTTCAAAACTTCGCGCAAAAGACCGCCTGGCGTCGGACTAAGGACCCAATCGTGCGAGACAATTGCATATTAATGTAAGATAAGTGCCATTCTGACCTATTCCAATGTTTCAAGTCAATATTGGATCGGGAAGGTCCTAAAATAAGATTACGCTTTCCCCCTTTGAAATACACGGTAGAATAGAAATGACGCTCTGGCATCGAACCAAGAACCGTCAGTGTAAGGGCGGACAGCGTATCTGAAACATATGAATAGCCTCTATGTACATTCCATTTTATATTGTTCCCGGTAATCGGATATGCATTCAAAATAATTGTAAAAATTGACCGCCATGCATTTTATACTGGAGAATTTTGCACCCACATGGCGTCGAACTCACGGTGATTTGGTAGCATTTCTTCCTTTCGTACTATGGAAGACCATCTCATCTCCAACCTCCGTGAATTTCACTGTTCTATGGCTCGGAGGAAGGACTGAAAACAATTTTCGAAAATTCGCGCAAAAGACCGCCTAGCGTCGAACTCAGGACCTTTCCGTGGGAGAGGATAGCAAATTAATATTAGAAAAGTGCCATTCTGACTTGTTCCAAAGTTTCTATTCAATATCTTATCGGGAAGGTCCCAAAATAAGATTCCGTTTTCCCCGTTTGAAATGCATGGTGTAATCGGAATTACGCTCTTGCGTCGAACCAAGGACGACTAGAGAAACGGTAAAGCTGATGATAGAATGTTTTCAAACGCCTCTGTCACCATTCCGGGTTTTATCTTTCCAGCTTATCGGGAAGACATTTAAAAAAAAACGTCGAAGATTTCAGCAATGCATTTCTTATGGAAGAATTTCGCACCCACCTGGAGTCGAACTCACGGTCATTTGGCAACATTTCTTCCATGATAACCATAGAAGACTACCTCAACTTCAACCTCCGAACATTTGGTTCCACTATCTTACCGATAAGTGCCTCAAAATAATTTTCAAATATCCGCGCAATGCATTCTTATGGGAAAATTGCGATTTTTGGGACATTCTGGTATCGAACCCATGACACCTAGGGTCGATGTCTGACTCATTCTGGCATCTACAGGGTGGGGCCAGCACGTCGGAAAAATCTGACGTCGATGGCGCTTGTGGAACATGGTCAGAATTCGTATTCCCTATATATATATACGAGTAAAAGTTGCTTGCATACTGCAAGCTATCCGTTGAATACAGTATCATACCAAGTACTGCCTCAGTTCAAATTTAAATCTTCGCGCCAAAGACCGCCTGGCGACGAACTAAGAACCCGGTCGTGAGAGAAGATAGCAAAATAATATTAGATAAGTGCCATCCTTACTTGTTCCAAAGTTTCGATTCAATATCTTATCGGGAAGGTCCCACGCCTCTGTCACCATTCCGGGTTTTATCTTTCCAGCTTATCGGAAGGCATTTAAAAAGATTTCCGCAATGCATTTCTTATGGAAGAATTTTGCATCCACCTGGCGTCGAACTCACTGTCATTTGGCTACATTTTTTCCATGAGAAGCATAGAAGACTACCTCAACTTCAACCTCCGAAATTTTGGTAACTCTATCTTAACGATAAGTGCCTCAAAATAATTTTCAAAAATCCGCGCAATGCATTCTTATGGGAAAATTGCGATTTTTGGGAATTTCTGGCATCGAACCCATGATAGCTAGCGTCGAAGTCTGCATTATTCTGGCATCTAGAGTGTAGGGCCAGTACGTCGAAAAAATCTGACGTCGATGGCGCTTCTGGAACATGGTCAGAATTCGTATCCCCTATAAATATATATATCTATTATATATAGCTAACTCTCCGGATATACCTATATATATATATATAGGGGATACGAATTCTGACCATGTTCCACAAGAGCCGTCGACGTAAGATTTTTTCGACGTACTGGCCCTACACTCTAGACGCCAGACTAATGCAGACATCGACGCTAGGTGTCATGGGTTCGATGCCAGAAGGTCCCAAAAATCGCAATTTTCCCATAAGAATGCATTGTGCGGATTTTTGAAAATTTTTTTGAGGCACTTATCGGTAAGATAGAGGAACCAAAATCTCGGAGGTTAAAGTTGATGTAGTCTTCTATAATACGAATGGAAGAAATGTTACAAAATGACCGTGAGTTCGACTCCTGGTGGGTGCGAAATTCTTCCATAAGAAATGCATTGCTGCAATTTTTGAAAATTTTTTTAAATGTCTTCCCGATAAGCTGGTAGGATAAAACCCGGAATGGTGAGAGAGGCGTTTGAAAACTTTCTTTCATGAATTTCACAGTTCGTCTAGTGGTCCTTGGTTCGATGCAAGTGGGTCATTCCGATTCCACCATGCATTTCAAACGGGGAAAACGGAATCTTATTTTAGGACCTTCCCGATAAAATATTGAATCGAAACTTTGGAATAAGTCATAATGGCACTTACCTAATATTAATTCGCTATTTTCTCTCACAGAAAGGTCCTGAGTTCGACGCTAGGCGGTCATTAGCG
This sequence comes from Pachydiplax longipennis, assembly GCA_036926295.1. Taxonomy (NCBI): domain Eukaryota; kingdom Metazoa; phylum Arthropoda; class Insecta; order Odonata; family Libellulidae; genus Pachydiplax; species Pachydiplax longipennis. The sequence continues at coordinate 65,654,783 of JAVFKF010000015.1, read as the reverse complement.
CGAATATTGGCAATCTGTTTTGAGACCGTTCTCGATGCGATAGAGCAATCAAAATTACGGTGTTTGCAGATGAGATGGTCTTCCATAGTATCATAGGAAGAAATGTTAGCAAATGACCGTGTGTTCGACGCCAGGTGGGTTCGAAATGCTTCCGTAAGAAATGCATTGGTGAAATCTTGGATGATTTTTTAAAAATCCTTCCCGATAAGCTGGAAAGATAAAACCCGGAATGGTGACCGAGGCGTGTGAGAACATTCTTCCATGTTATTCGCCGTTTCTGCAGTGGTCCTTGGTTCGATGCTAGAGTGTCATTCCGATTCTACCATGCATTTCAAACGGGAATAACGGAATCTTATTTTATGACCTTCCCGATAAGATACTGAATTGAAACTTTGAAACACGTCAGAGTGGCGCTTATCTATTATTCGTATGCCATTGTCTCTTACAAATGGGTCCTGTGTTCGACGCCAGGCGGTCATTTACGCAAATTTTTAAAAATTGTTTTGAGGCCTTTCTCAATGCAGGAGACTATTCAAAATCACAGCGTTTGCGTTTGAAGTAGTTTTCTATAGAACCAGTGGAAGAAAGGTTACATATGACCGTGAGTTCGATGCCAGATGGATGAAAAATTCTCACGTTCGAAATGCATTGCGGCAATTTTTAAGATTTTTGCTGGATAAGCTTCGAAAATGATACCCGTAAGGGAAACTTATTGTAAATTTTCATCAATTAGCTTGCAGTATGCAAGCAACTTTTACTCGTATATATATATATATATATATATATATATATATATATATATATATATATAGGTATATCCGGAGAGTTAGCTATATATAATACGAGTAAAAGTTGCTTGCATACTGCAAGCTATCCGTTGAATACAGTATCATACCAAGTACTACCTCAGTTCAAATTTAAAACTTCGCGCCAAAGACCGCCTGGCGACGAACTAAGAACCCGATCGTGAGAGAAGACAGCAAAATAATATTAGATAAGTGCCATCCTTACTTGTTCCAAAGTTTCGATTCAATATCTTATCGGGAAGGTCCCACGCCTCTGTCACCATTCTGGGTTTTATCTTTCCAGCTTATCGGGAGGGCATTTAAAAAGATTTCCGCAATGCATTTCTTATGGAAGAATTTTGCATCCACCTGGCGTCGAACTCACTGTCATTTGGCTACATTTTTTCCATGAGAAGCATAGAAGACTACCTCAAGTTCAACCTCCGAAATTTTGGTTCCCCTATCTTACCGATTAGTGCCTCAAAATAATTTTCAAAAATCCGCGCAATGCATTCTTATGGGAAAATTGCGATTTTTGGGAATTTCTGGCATCGAACTCATGATAGCTAGCGTCGAAGTCTGCATTATTCTGGCATCTAGAGTGTGGGACCAGTACGTCGAAAAAATCTGACGTCGACGGCGCTTGTGGAACATGGTCAGAATTCGTATCCCCTATAAATATATATATATATATAGGTATATCCGGAGAGTTAGCTATATATAATAGATATATATATATATATATATATATATATATATATATATATATATATATATATATATATATACGAGTAAAAGTTGCTTGCATACTGCAAGCTATCATTTGAATGTAGTACCGTACCAAAAAAGGCCTCAAAACAATGTTAAAACCTCGCGCAAAAGACCGCCTGGCGTCGAACTAAGGACCCAAAGGTGCGAAACAATTGCATATTAATATTAAATAAGTGCTTTCTGCCATTCTGACCTGTTCCACAGTTTCAATTCAATATCTTACCGGGAAGGTACTAAAATAAGATTACGTTATCCACCTTTGAAATACATCGTAGAATAGAAATGACGCTCAGGCATCGAACCAAGAACCGTCAGAGGAACGGCGAACAGCGTATATGAAACATATGAATTGCCTCTATGTACATTCCATTTTATATCATTCCTGGTTATCGGATAAGCATTAAAAATAATTGTCAAAATTGATCGCCATGCATTATATACCGGAGAAATTTGCCCCCACTTGGCGATGAACTCACGGTTATTTGGTTACATTTCTTCAGTTAGTACAATATACAACCACGGCATCTACAACCTCCGTGATTTTCACTGTTCAATCGCTCCGAGTAAGGACTCAAAACAATTTTCGAAAGTTTGCGCGAAAGACCGCCTGGAATCGAACATAGAACACGTTTGTGAGAGACAATGGCATACGAATGTTAGATAAGTGCCACTCTGACGTGTTTCAAAGTTTCAATTCAGCATCTTATCTGGAAGGTCCTAAAATAAGATTCCATTATCCCCGTTTAAAATGCATGGTAGAATCGGAATGACACTCTTGCATCGTACCAATGACCACTAGAGAAACGGTGGGCCTCATAAATAGATGTTTTCAAACGCCTCTGTCACAAGTCCGGGATTTATCTTGCCAGATTATCGGGAAAGCATTTTAAAAAATCTTCAAAGATTTCAGCAATGCATTTCTTATGGAAGAATTTTGAACCCACTTGGCGTCCAACTCACGGTCATTTTGCAACATTTCTTCCATAAGAACCATAGAAAGCTACCTCAACTTCAACCTCCGAGATTTTGGTTACTCTATCTTAACGATAAGTGCCTCAAAATAATTTTCAAATATCCGCGCAATGCATTCTTATGGGAAAATTGCGATATTTGGGAATTTCTGGCATCGAACCCATGATAGCTAGCGTCGAAGTCTGCATTATTCTGGCATCTAGAGTGTAGGGCCAGTACGTCGAAAAAATCTGACGTCGACGGCGCTCGTGGAATATGGTCAGAATTCGTATCCCCTATATCTATATATATATACGAGTAAAAGTTGCTTGCATACTGCAAGCTATTTGGTGAAAATTTACTATAAGTTTCCCTTACGGGTATCATTTTCGAAGCTTATCCAGCAAAAATCTTAAAAATTGCCGCAATACATTTCTTACGTGAGAAATTTTCATCCATGTGGCATCGAACTCACGGTCATATGCAACCTTTCTTCCTCTATCTTACCGATAAGAGCCTCAAAATAATTTTCAAAAATACACGCAATGCATTCTTATGGGAAAATTTCGATTTTTGGGACATTCTGGTGTCGAATCCATGACAAATAGCGTCGATGTCTGCATTATTCTGGCATCTACAGGGTGGGGCCAGTACGTCGTAAGAATCTGACGTCGACGTCGACGACGAAAACTTCCCTATGTGGGTATGATGTCTGCATGAAGAGAAAGGAGAGACAAGAGCTAGTATTCAGTCCATTAATAATCGAAAATTATGTATTATATTGTATGTTAAACAAACCATCACTGATGAAGTCCGGCTACATGTGCTACGTAATCTGCTGAGACCAATACGATAAAGGTAATGATATTCGATCGTTCCATTTTTAGTTATAGATTTACCGCCACGACCAACACAACCAACAGAAATAGGACGTTCTACCGGTATAAAATTCCAATAAAAAGTTTTATCCGCTATATAATCAAAAAAATATCTTTCAGCCTGAAATAGTTAAAATAATTAATAGCACACCCAATAAATTTTGATGAATAACTTTAAAATAGCAACAGAAAGTATCTTACTCCTGGAAATTTATACGAGAAGTACATATCACTTATACTGTTTACACCATAGCATAGCCATGAATGTGTATATATGTAATATTCCCTTCCATACAAAGTTATGTCTCTTGTGTTCTCTTTTACACCAGGTGCAAGTGCAAATTGATGTATATTAGGTACTTCATAACTGACATGAAATGAAGTAGGTCCCATATCCAATCCTCCTAAGGTATATCTTGTGGTAAATATGTCTCTCATGGCTTTAATTGGCTGCCTTCCCTAATGAATGAAAAATTAATGAATTTGAGACAGGTGAGCAGAATTTATGAATATATTTCATATGAGTAAAAAATATTTGCATATTGCAAGCTAATCATTGAAAATTTATCAAAATATCCAACAACACTCCGATACATACATATGATCCCTGTTCACATACCGGATTACATCTTTCCATGTTCTCACGAAAGCTTTCAAAACGATTCTTAAAACTCACCAAAATACATTAATAAGGAGAGAATAAAGGTCTTTGGTTTGGTGCAGGAGCATCATTTCAATTCTGCCATGCATTTCAAGGGGTATAATGGAATCTAATTTTAGGACCTTCTCGATAAGATACTGTATTAAAACTTTGAAAAACATCAGAGTGGGGTTTATCTAACATTCGTATGCCATTGTCATACGAATTGTCGAATATTCGAAATTTTTTTAAGTCCTTACTCCTTACTCGGCAATAGAAGAGTGAAAATCATGGAGGTTGAAGATGCTGTGGTTATCTATTGTGCATTGTGGTTAACAGATGACCGTGAGTTCGACGCCATGTGGGTGCAAAATTCCCATGTAAGAAATGCATTGCTGCAATATTTGACAACTTTTTTTATGTCTTCTGGATAAGCTGGAGAAATAAAATTTGGAATGATAGCAGATGCATTTGAAAACATTCTTTCATGCAGTTCACCCTTTCTCTAATGGTCATCGGTTCGATGCAAGAGCATCATATCTATTCTACCATGCATTTCAAACGGGAATAACGGAATCTTATTTTAGGACCTTCCCGATAAGATACTGAATTGAAACTTTGAAACACGTCAGAGTGGCACTTATCTAACATTCCCATGCCATTGTCTCTGAGTTCGACGCTAGGAGGTCTTTTCCGCGCATTTTTGCAATCTGTTTTGAGGACGTTCTCAATACGATAGAACAATCAAAATCACGTTGTTTGCAGATGTGGTGGACTTCCATAGTACTTTAGGTAGAAATGTTACCAAATGGCCGTGTGTTCGACGCCAGGTGGCTTCGAAATTCTTCCATAAGAAATGCATTGCTCCAATTTTTGAAAATTTTTTTCAATGCCTTCCCGATAAGCTGGAAGGATAAAACCCGGAATGGTGACAAAGGCGTTTCTCTAGTGGTCCTTGGTTTGATACAAGAGCGTCATTGCGATTATACCATGCATTTCAAGCGGGAATAACGGAATCTTATTTTAGGACCTTCCCGATAAGATATTGGATCGAACCTTTGGAATAAGTCTAAATGGCACTAATCTCTTATTAATTCGCTATTTTCTCTCACAGAAGGGTCCTGAGTTTGACGCTAAGCGGTGTTTTGCGCGAATTTTCGAAAATTGTTTTGAGTCCTTACTCAGAGCGATAGAACAGTGCAAGTAACTGTGTTTGTAGATGCCGTGCTTATCTATAGTACTAACTGAAGAAATTTTACCAAACGACCGTGATTTCGACGCCAAGTGGGTGTAAAACTCTCCGGTATAAAATGCATGGCGGTCAATTTTGACAATTAGTTTGAATGCATATCTGATAATCGGGAATGATATAAAATGGAATGTACATAGAGGCAATTCATATGCTTCATATACGCTGTTCCCCGTTCCTTTGACGGTTCTTGGTTCGATGCCTGAGCGTTATTTCTATTCTACCATGTATTTCAAAGTGGGAAAGCGTAATCTTATTTGAGGACCTCCCTGATCAGATATTGATTTGAAACTTTAGAAGAGGTCAGAATGGCACTTATCTAATATTATTATGCAATTGTTTTGCACGATTAGGTGCTTAGTTCGACGCCAGGCGGTCTTTTGCGCGTAGGACTTTTGATTGATTTTGAAGAATGCATTGCGCGGATTTATGAACTTTTTTTTGAGGCACTTATCGTTAAGTGAGAGTAACCAAAATCTTGGAGATTGAAGTTGAGGTAGTCTTCTATATTACGAATGGAAGAAATGTTACAAAAAGACCTTGAGTTCGACGCCAGGTGGATGCAAAATTCTTCCTTAAGAAATGCATTGCTGAAATCACTGACGATATTTTTAAATGCCTTCCCGATAAGCTGGAAAGATAAAACCCGGAATGATGACAGAGGCGTGGGACCTTCCCGATAAGATATTGAATCGAAACTTTGGAACAAGTAAGGATGGCACTTATCTAATATTATTTTGCTATCTTTTCTCACGGAAGGGTCCTGAGTTCGACGCTGGGCGAATTTTTTGCGCGAATTTTTGCAATCTGTTTTGAGGCCGTTCTCGATGAGATAGAGCAATCAAAATCACGTTGTTTGCAGATGAGAAGGTCTTCCATAGTAATTTAGGAATAAATCGTACCAAATGACCGTGAGTTCGACGCGAGGTGGGTCCGAAATGCTTCCGTAAGAAATGCATTGGTGAAAGTTTGTACGATTTTTTTAAATGCTTTCCCGATAATCTTCAAAAATAACACCCGGAATGGTGACAGAGGCGTTTGAGAAGATTGTTTCATGACGATCGCTGTTTCTCTAGTGGTCCTTGGTTCGATGCTAGAGCGTCATTCCGATTCTACAATTCATTTCAAGCGGGAAAAACGGAATCTCATTTTAGGACCTTCCAGATAAGATACTGAATTGAAACTTTGAAACACGTGAAAGTGGCACTTATCTAACATTTCCATGACATTGTCTCTCACGAACTGGTCCTGTGTTCGACGCCACGCGGTCATTTACACTAATTTTTTAAAAATTGTTTTGAGGCCTTTCTCTATGCAGGAGACTATTCAAAATCACAGCGTTTGCGTTTGAAGTAGTTTTCTATAGAACCAGTGGAAGAAAGGTTGCATATGACCGTGAGTTCGATGCCACATGGATGAAAATTTCTCACGTAAGAAATGTATTGCGGCAATTTTTAAGATTTTTGCTGGATAAGCTTCGAAAATGATACCCGTAAGGGAAACTTATAGTAAATTTTCACCAATTAGCTTGCAGTATGCAAGCAACTTTTACTCGTATATATATATAGATATAGGGGATACGAATTCTGACCATATTCCACGAGCGCCGTCGACGTCAGATTTTTTCGACGTACTGGCCCTACACTCTAGATGCCAGAATAATGCAGACTTCGACGCTAGCTATCATGGGTTCGATGCCAGAAATTCCCAAATATCGCAATTTTCCCATAAGAATGCATTGCGCGGATATTTGAAAATTATTTTGAGGCACTTATCGTTAAGATAGAGTAACCAAAATTTCGGAGGTTAAAGTTGAGGTAGTCTTCTATGCTTCTCATGGAAAAAATGTAGCCAAATGACAGTGAGTTCGACGCCAGGTGGATGCAAAATTCTTCCATAAGAAATGCATTGCTGCAATTTTTGAAATTTTTTTTCAATGCTTTCCCGATAAGCTGGAAAAATATAACCCGGAATGGTGACAGAAGCGTTTGAAAAATTTCTTCCATGAATTTTACCATTCGTCTAGTGGTCCTTGGTTCGATGCAAGAGGGTCCTTCCGATTTCACCATGCATTTCAAACGGGGAAAACGGAATCTTATTTTGGGACTTTCCCGATAAGATATTGAATCGAAACTTTGGAATAAGTCATAATGGCACTTACCTAATATTAATTCGCTATTTTCTCTCACAGAAGGGTCCTGAGTTCGACGCTAGGCGGTCTTTTGCGCGTATTTTTGCAATCTGTTTTGAGGCTGTTCTCGATGCGATACAGCAATCAAAATCACGGTGTTTGCAGATGAGATGGTCTTCCATAGTATTAAAGGAATAAATGTTACCAAATGTCCGTGTGTTCGACGCCAGGTGGGTCCGAAATGCTTCCATAAGAAATGCATTGCTGCAATATTTGAAAATTATTTTGAGGCACTTATCGGTAAGATAGAGGAACCAAAATCTCGGAGCTTAAAGATGAAGTAGTCTTCTATACTACCAAAGGAAGAAATGTTACAAAAATACCGTGAGTTCGACGCCAGAAGGGGGCGAAATTCTTCCATAAGAAATGCATTGCTGCAATTTTTGAAAATTTTTTTCAATGCCTTACCGATAAACTGGAATGATCACACCCGGAATAGTGACAGAGGCGTTAGTAAACATGCTTTCAAGTAGTTCTCCGTTGCACCAGTGGTCCTTGGTTCGATGCAAGACGGTCATTCCCATTCCACCATGCATTTCAAATGGGGAAAACGGAATCTTATTTTAGGACCTTCCGGATAAGATACTGAATTGAAACTTTGAAACATGTCATAATGGCACTTATCTAATATTAATTCGCTATTTTCTCTCACAGAAGGGTCCTGAGTTCGACGCTAGGCGGTCATTTGCGCGATTTTTTGCAATCTGTTTTGAGACCGTTCTCGATGCGATAGAACAATCAAAATTACGGTGTTTTCAGATGAGATGGTCTTTCATAGTACCAAAGGAATAAATGTTACCAAATGACCGTGTGTTCGAGGCCAGGTGGGTTCGAAATGCTTCCGTAAGAAATGCATTGGTGAAATCTTGGACGATTTTTTTAAATTGCCTTCCCGATAAGCTGGAAAGGTAAAACCCGGAATGGTGACAGAGGCGTTTGAGAACATTCTTTCATGAATTTCATCGTTTCTCTAGTGGTCCTTGGTTCGATGCTAGAGTGTCATTCCGATTCTACGGAATCTATCTATTCTAAAATTATTTTGAGGCACTTATCGTTAAGATAGAGTAACCAAAATCTCGGAGGTTGTAGTTGAGGTAGTCTACTATGGTACCTATGGTAGAAAGGTTACCAAATGACCGTGACTTCGACTCCAGGTGGGTCCGAAATTCTTCCATAAGAAATGCATTGCTGCAATTTTTGAAATTTTTTTTCAATGCCTTACCGATAAGCTGGAAAGATGAAACCCGGAACGGAGACAGAGGCGTTTGAAAAATTCTTTCATGAATTTCTCCGTTTGTCTAGTGGTCCTTGGTTCGATGCAAGAGGGTCATTCCGATTCCACTATGCATTTCAAACGGGGAAAACGGAATCTTATTTTGGGACCTTTCCGATAAGATATTGAAACGAAACTTTGGAAGAAGTCAGAATGGCGCTTATCTAATATTAATTTGCTATTTTCCTTCACGAAAGGGTCCTGAGTTCGACGCTAGGCGGTCTTTTGGGCGATATTTTACTATCCGTATTGAGGCCGTTCTCGATGCGATAGAACAATCAAAATCACGGTGTTTGCAGATGAGATGGTCTTCCATAGTATTTAAGGAATAAATGTTACCAAATGACCGTGTGTTCGAGGCCAGGTGGGTTCGAAATGCTTCCGTAAGAAATGCATTGCTGCAATATTTGAAAATTTTTTCCATGCCTTCCCGATAAGCTGGAAAGAAAAAACCCGGTGTGGCGACGGAGGCGTTTGAAAACATTCTTTCATGAATTTCACAGTTCGTCTAGTGGTCCTTGGTTCGATGCAAGAGGGTCATTCCGATTCCACCATGCATTTCAAACGGGGAAAATGGAATCTTATTTTAGGACCTTCCCGAGAAGATATTGAATCGAAACTTTGGAATAAGTCATAATGGCACTTACCTAATATTAATTCGCCATTTTCGCTCACAGAAAGGTCCTGAGTTCGACGCTAGGCGGTCTTTTGCGCGAATTATCGAAAATTGTTTTGAGTCCTTCCTCCGAGCGATAGAACAGTGAAATTCACGGACGTTAGAGATGAGATGGTCTTCCATAGTACGAAAGGAAGAAATGCTACCAAATGACCATGAGTTCGACGCCAACTGGGTGTAACATTCTCCAGTATATAATGCATGGCGGTCAATTTTTACAATTATTTTGAATGCATATCCGATTACCCGGTATGATATAAAATGGAATGTACATATACGCTGTTCGCCGTTCCTCTGACGGTTCTTGGTTCCTTGCCTGAGCGTCATTCTACCATGTATTTCAAAGGGGGTGGCGTAATCTTATTTCCCGATAATTTCCCGTGCGGAAGTCCGCCTCGTGTCGTACACAGGACCCGTTGGTGACAGATAAATGCATCCGAATGTTAGAAAATCGCCACTCCGACATGTTTCAAAGTTTCAATTCGGTATCTTATCGGGAAGGTCCTAAAATAAGATTCCGTTATTCCCGTTTGAAATGCATTGTAGAATCGGAATGACACTCTTGTATCGAACCAAGGACTACGTGAAAAACGGTGTACCTCATGAAAGAATCTTCTCAAACGCCTCTGCCACCATTCCGGGTTTATCTTTCCAGATTATCGGGAAAGCATTGAAAAAAATTTTCAAAAATTGCAGCAATGCATTTCTTATAGGGGTCATTCCACGCCAAATCGAAGAAAAAAACACATAACATTTTCGTATCTTCCTGAATTTGAGGTCACTTTTACTCAAAACATACGTGTCCGTACACTCCATTTATCGATATTTTTCTATTTACAGGATTGCTGTTAAGGATTTATATTCTTGAGAAAATCTTATTTTGATACATCCTCAGTTTTATAATCAGTCGTAAATGAAAATAGCTTAGCACATATCTGAGTTTTCGATATGGGTATGAAGGATTGATTATGCTTTGTACCATGTATCATCTTAGCTGTTTTAAATCGATTATTCAAAATCACAGACTCCTCTGAATGATCTATTTCTGCAAAGAAGTTAACTTCTACGTTTTGTAAATTTTCGGACGCCCACATATATAGGACGTTTGGTGTTGAAATTTGGTTACTCCAAAGACGCGCCTTGGCTTCCAGCCTCTTAATTGTGCCTCCTATTCCATTACAGGGCCCTTTGCCTTGAGACGTGGCAAAGAAGTGCTACTCTGCTTTGATTCCAGACGTCAATTCCAGCGGTCAATTTTTACAATTATTTTGAATGCATATCCGATTACCGGGAACAATATAAAATGGAATCTACATAGAGGCAATTCATATGTTTCAGATACGCTGTCCGCCCTTACTCTGACGGTTCTTGGTTCGATGCCAGAGCGTCATTTCTATTCTACCGTGTATTTTAAAGAGGGAAAGCGTATTCTTATTGTAGCACCTTCTTTATAAGATATTGAATTGAAACTTTGGAACTGGTCAGAATGGCTTTTATCTAATATTAATATGCAATTGTGTAGCCCGATCGGGTCTTTAGTTCGTCGCCAGGCGGTCTTTTGTGCTAGGTTTTGAACATTGTTTTGAGGCATTCCTTGGTACGATACTGCATTCAACTGATAGCTTTCAGTATGCAAGCAACATTTACTCGTATATATATATATATAGGTATATCCGGAGAGTTAGCTATATATAATAGATATATATAGATATAGGGGATACGAATTCTGACCATGTTCCACAAGCGCCATCGACGTCAGATTTTTTCGACGTACTGGCCCTACACTCTAGACGCCAGAATAATGCAGACTTCGACGCTAGCTATCATGGGTTCGATGCCAGAAATTCCCAAAAATCGCAATTTTCCCATAAGAATGCATTGCGCGGATTTTTGAAAATTATTTTGAGGCAATTTTCGCTAAGATAGAGGAACCAAAATTTCGGAGGTTGAAGTTGAGGTAGTCTTTTATGCATCTCATGGAAAAAATGTAGCCAAGTGACAGTGAGTTCGACGCCAGGTGGATGCAAAATTCTTCCATAAGAAATGCATTGCGGAAATCTTTTACGATTTTTTTAAATGCCTCCCGATAAGCTGGAAAGATAAGACCCGGAATGGTGACAGAGGCGTGGGACCTTCCCGATAAGATATTGAATCGAAACTTTGGAACAAGTAAGGATGGCACTTATCTAATATTATTCTGCTGTCTTCTCTCACGATCGGGTTCTTAGTTCGTCGCCAGGCGGTCTTTGGCGCGAAGTTTTAAATTTGAACTGAGGCAGTACTTGGTATGATACTGTATTCAACGGATAGCTTGCAGTATGCAAGCAACTTTTACTCCTATTATATATAGCTAACTCTCCGGATATACCTATATATATATACGAGTAAAAGTTGCTTGCATACTGCAAGCTAATTGGTGAAAATTTACAATAAGTTTCCCTTACGGGTGTCATCTTCGAAGCTTATCCAGCAAAATTCTTAAAAAATGCCGCAGTGCATTTCGAACGTGAGAATTTTTCATCCATCTGGCATCGAACTCACAGTCATATGTAACCTTTCTTCCACTGGTTCTATAGACAATTACTTCAAACGCGAAGGCTGTGATTTTGAATAGTCTCCTGCATTGAGAAAGGCCACAAAACAGTTTAAAAAAATTTGCGTAAATGACCGCCTGGCGTCGAACACAGGACCCGATTGTGAGAGACAATGGCATACGAATCTTAGATAAGTGCAACTCTGACGTGTTTCAAAGTTTCAATTCAGTATCTTATCGGGAAGGTCCTAAAATAAGATTCCGTTATTCCCATTTGAAATGCATGGTGGAATCAGAATGACCCTCTTGCATCGAACCAAGGACCACAGGAGAAAAGTTGACCCTCATGAAAGAATGTTTTCAAACGCCTTTGTCACCATTCCGGGTTTTATCTTTCCAGCTTATCGGAAAGGCATTTAAAAAAATCATCCAAGATTTCAGCAATGCATTCTTACGGAAGCATTTCGAACCCACCTGGCGTCGAACACACGGTCATTTGCTAACATTTCTTCCTTTGATACTATGGAAGACCATCTCATCTGCAAACACCGTCATTTTGATTGCTGTATCGCTTCGAGAACGGCCTCAAAACAGATTGCAAAAATTCGAGTAAAAGACCGCCTAGCGTCGAACTCAGGACCCTTCTGTGAGAGGGAATAGAATATTCATATTTAATGAGTGCCATTCTCACTAATTCAAAAGTTTTGATTCAATATCTTATCGGGAAGGTCCTAAAATAAGATTCCGTTTTTCCCGTTTGAAATGCATGGTGGAATCGGAATGACCCTCTTGCATCGAACCAAGGACCAAAGGAGAAAGTCGACCCTCATGAAAAAATGTTCTCAAACGCCTCTGTCACCATTCCGGGTTTTATCTTTCCAGCTTATCGGGAAGGCATTGAAAAATTTGCAGCTTATCGGTCATTCCGATTCTACCATGTATTTCAAACGGGAATAACGGAATCTTATTTTAGAACCTTCCCGATAAGATACTTAATTTAAACTTTGAAACACGTCAGAGTGGCACTTCTCTAACATTCATATGCCATTGTCTCTCACGCACGGGTCCTGTGTTCGACGCCAGGCGGTCTTTCGTGTGAATTTTCAAAAATTGTTTTGAGTCCTTACTCGGAGCGATAGAACAGTGAAAATCACGGAGGTTGGATATGCCGTGGTTTTCTATTGCACTAATTGAAGAAATGTTACCAAACTACCGTGAGTTCGACGCCAAGTGGGTGAAAAATTCTCCGGTATAAAATGTATGGCGGTCAATTTTGACAATTATTTTTAATCCTTATCCGATAACCGGGAATGATATAAAATGGAAGTAAATATGTAGTATGAAGTCAAGGCATTCTCTGTAATTATTATAATGTAGAAAACGTTAAAAATACGCGAAATAATAGGGACGTAGTGAAATATAGTGGTTTTACACAGGGCCTTTTTACCTGTACCTCCAACCCTGTAACTATCACACGGGGAAAAGAAGTGCATATGAGGCTCATGTTGAAATTTTGCTCCCCTCAGTTGATGGCTGGCCCTGCGTAACTCTCATATTTTTCGACAGAATTTTATTGATTGAGATGGTGGTTTGGTATGGCTAGTCTATCTAAATATTTAACGCTCGGTGATATTGAAAATACTCCTTCGAATTTAAAATGTATTGGCCATGAGAAACTTTTAATCTCTCCACATTCCATGACAAATTTGAAAATAAAGATACAGGCGTGATTGGAAGGGGAATGGGTCAACTCGATGCCGCCGACTCGCCGCCGCCGACTCGCCGCCGCCGACTCGCCGCCGCCGACTCGCCGCCGCCGACTCGCCGCCGCCGACTCGCCGCCGCCAACTCGCCGCGGGCATATTTTAAATACGTTAAGAACTATGAAGTTACTCGTTCATCGCAAGGGTTTTAATTATCTAATATCATAGAAAGAAGAAACTAAGAGATCTGCTAAATTTTACGGTAAGACCATAGCACCACTTCATAGAAGCAATTAATCCTTGTTAACCCATGATTGGTTTCGTGGGGTCGATATAACCCCAGGCGATATACTTCCTTTGATACAACATGAGCTATTTAAGATATTTATCTACCAATTTTTTACTTATATAAATAATTTTACACTACATTTAGGATATGATCCTTTCGTTAATTTTGAGAAACGAAAGGTATGCAATTAATGCGGTGTTAACAAATTACAATAATTAATTAAAGTAATTATGTAATAAGCATATTATTTATTTTTAGCGGTGATCTACAAAGTAATTCAGCAGTAAATATTAGGTGCAAAATGAAAAATAATATTTGGGAGTTAAAATATCACCAGAATTTTGCTATACAATGCTATGACGAATCAATTTTGTTGATTTAACCCATAAAATGCATTACATTTTAGTAGTGTTACCATATCTACGAAATAAATGTAAATCATTATATAATTAAGAGATCATGGATTTTAAGTGCCCTTATATTAAGTAATTCATTTGTAAGTACCATGTAAAGAACAAAATCAGATCATGCATACCAACTGATAATTACATACAAATCAACTTTTCATAAAAAGATTACACAGAAAGATATTCCTTCCTAACTGATCTTTACGCAATACAGTAAACGTAATTAACCCTTAATTAGTCTCGTGGGGTGAATGTGACCCCAGGTGGTGTAATTCCCTTGGTAAAACAAAAACTAATCAAGATATTTTAACCAAATTTTGTTTTGAAAAGATTTTTACCTTCATAAGATAATCTGAGAATTTAGTTAATTTTAAGCAATCAAAAGTAAGCAATTTTGGCAGTTTCACCAGATTTCCAAAAATAAACTTTAATAATTTTCAAACAGTATTTCAATACTTTTTAAGCGCCTTTACACAACATAACTCATTGGTAAGTATCACAAAAATAATGAACACCATATCTTGCATATATTTTGCATTATAGGTTCCGAAGCGTCGGAGATTCGAGGCCCGAAGCGAAATACGCTCTTTGATATAAAAGTCAAAAACTAAAGTTCTGTTTAAAGCCTACTTAAGAATATTAAGATAAGTTCCATGGGTACGTCTTATGACATAACATCATACTCATCAATATGGTACTCTCACCTACAGTTGCTTGAAGGTAAGTAGGAAAGATATGTAATAAACACTCAAAAAATTCTAATTCAACCATGCAGCGTAGAAATGCTATAGTACAAATTTTCTGCGTCCACGTTTCGATTACTAATCGCCGATAGATTGTTCACATTCGAAAATTTCTCACCGCAAATGTAGCATTTTATAATACATGCAGGACAAAGGGAGTAGAGAACACTCAAATAATGTGAGCACGTTTTAAAACGATCAGAAAATACATCATATTTACCACCGTATTCTGATACATTAAATAAAAGGGAATATATAATGAAAAAACATACCTCACCACATATAATTCCTATGAAATATCTAAAACCTCACTCGAGGAATGCTACCAGGAGATTGTCGAAGACTTCTTGTTTCACAGAACTGTCGTAGCTACAAAACACAACACCTTCTTATCCAATGTTCAAATAGAACTGAACTATTCCTAAGCTTGTAAGGAAAAATCACCGACATGCAATTCTTAGGGTACTTTTAATCCGGAAAAAGCGCAGCTGCCTGTCATAAAACGAGCCCTTTGCCGAACTTTTCCAGAGCACTGCGACGGTCACCAAAACAACTCCAGATGTGGCCAATTTTTGTATTTGAAGAAAACGCTACGCTATATGCCACCATTTTCATAATATCACAATTATATTTCATTACTGTTATGAAATTACACAAGATGGTGGCTTTTTGTACCGATTTTGTAAGAAAATTTTCAGTATAGTTGAGAGTGAGAGTGAAGAAGCATTCAGTATCAAAATCACAAACATAGATATCTAAGATATGTACGAAGTATGATAATTCTCAAAATATACAAAAAGAACGAATCAGAAACGTATTGGTACGTTGTTCCTCCCAAAACACGAGAGCGTAGCGGAGGACGGTGCTCCGCCGCGCGGATTTGGCCCTTGCAGCGTTGTCGAAAAGTCGACTTATATATTATTGGGGCAAATTGGGGCAAGATTTTATTTCAGATTCCCATTAACGAAGGTTTGTAGTTTATCGTGGTGTAAATAACTCCGTGTCACACGGTGTCTCAATCAACTTTTTTTCTCGCTTTAGGTAAAAATTTGTTCCAAAATCAGGGTCCATCATTTTTTCATGTAAAGTACATAAATATTCAACAGAGCTCATTGAAACTAAGTCTTATGAAAGACAAAGAACATATTCATAAAATGGCATCATATTTTACTCGATGATTTTCCTAGTTTGTGTTCACAATTGACTTGAAGTTGAAGAATTTCGTGAAAAATCGAAAACTGGAAATTTTCGCAAAAATTGGTCAACTTTGACCCCCTGTATAATTTTAATGGGGAGGATCCTACTTAAATGACCTCCATAGTTCTATGCAGAATTTATTCTAAATCAATCATGCGAAGTTTCGTAGTCCTCACTCAAAAAAAGCGTTTTCGTATTTTTGGCCAGCTTTTTTCGATTTCTAGCCCACTGTGCGTCGGAGATTCGAGGCCCGAAGCGAAATACGCTCTTTGATATAAAAGTCAAAAACTAAAGTTCTGTTCAAGATATCGCATCAAAACAAACTGCAAATGAAAATTACAACATTTATCTCGATTTCTCAAGTTCTTCCTCACGTGAGAAACCAAAAACTTTTAGGCGACGTATAAATTGGACTGCACGACGAATTTTTCTTGAGTTACGTTCCAACTAAATAATTTTTTACTAAGATGTGGTTTCTCTGAAATTAACCTTACGTAATGTTTATGCATTCAGATGATACAGTGAGCAATTGAAGAAAAAAATCAGCATTTTATGTTGAATTGTGAGAGAGAAACGGCAGTTTCAAAAATGTTCACGGGTGATCGGCAATTCATTCCATTTTTGCTTTTAACTTTGTTTTTTTCTATAAAAGCATAAAATTTTCACTGTTGAGTTGAAAACGTTATTTTTATTCGAATTTCATCAGAATTTAAGTTTGAATCGATAAATTTAAACTACGAATCTTAATTATACCCGTACGAATCCGTTGCTCCACGTAAAGCGAACCTGCGCGAGGCTAACTTCTTCACTTACGGCAAATTACATTGAGTTATTCTCCTGTAAGTTCTCCATACTGACTGGAATTTTGAAACGTGCTATGATCGATCTGCCATGGTCGAAACCCCCTAACTGTAAGTTTTATAAAGAAATATATCGAACATTCTATTTAATGGTTTTCAACCACGGAAATCGATTAGTAATATTTAAACATCGTAAAATCACTCCTTATCATTGTCACCAACCCATAAAATATATTATTTTATTAATACATGCTCTACGATGCACTAGAGTGGTAGGTCTATCGGCATAATCTTGCCTTTGGGAACTGGTACCCCATTTTGTAATTGAATTTTAAAAAATATTAATTGTTGACAACAATTTTTAATAAATATATAACTATTATTATTTACAACAGTTTTCACCCAGGTTACTGCACCTTTGGTTGGAAAGCGGAAATGAGATAAGGATACATTTGTATGAGACAATTAAAGCGGAAAATGATCAAACCCCGAATGTAATAAAGAAGTAAGATTTACCATAATCTTACTAGTCAATAATGAAATGCAAATGTTTATTTATTACAATGTGAAATATAGGATAAGAATCGATTTCTCGTATTAGAAAAATGTTTTTTCGTAACTGTGTTTTTCCTGATTTAAAAATTGAGAAAATATTAAAAAAATTATTTTTATTAATTTAAAAACTGTGATTCAGAATGTTTAAAGTGAGCAGAATAGTTATATTTATACAATATAAAAATATTAGGGAGACAGAAATATAGACCAAAATATTTGTTTCGGAAATTATTATTTTCAGTTGGTGATCAGCATGATTTGATTTTTGGGTTCATCGGTTAGACGGAGGAAGAAACTTTTAGTCTCAATTTCGCCCAAAAAAAGACGATTATTATTATTAAATTAATTCGTAACATTTTACTTACTAATGAATTACTTTACATATGGGCACTTGCAAAAAGTAGTAATATGTTTATTAAATAATGATTTAATTTATTAAATTTGTAAATTTGTTAACTGCTAAAATTAAGTGCTTTTTATCAGTGGAATCGACAAAACTGGTTTGTCATTATATAGCAAAATTCTAGTAGTCCATTAACTCTCGGATAGTATTTTTCATTCTGCGCCTGGTACTTACTATGAATTACTCATTACTGACTATGAATTAGTTCATTAATCATCGCTTAAAATAAATATAATGCTTATTAAATAATTATTTAAATTGATTTTTGTAATTTGTTAACACCGCATTAATTGCATACCTTTCGTTTCTCAAAATTAACGAAATTATCAGATCATAAATGTAGTGCAAAATTATTTATATAAGTAAAAAATCGGCATATAAATATCTTAAATAGCTTACGTTTTATCAAAGGAAGTATATCGCCTGGGGTTATATCGACCCCACGAGCCTAATTAAGGGTTAACAAGGATTAATTGCTTTTATAAAGCGGTGCTATACTCTTACCGTAAAATTTAGCAGATCTCTTAATTTCTTCTTTCTATGATATTAGATAATTAAAACCCTTGCGAATAACGAGTAATTTCATAGTTCTAAACGTATTTAAAAAATGCCCGCGGCGAGTTGTCCCCGCGGCGAGTTGGGCCCGCGGCGAGTTGGTCTCGCGGCGAGTTGGCCCCGCGGCGAGTTGGGTCCGCGGCGAGTTGGCCCCGCGGCGAGTTGGGTCCGCGGCGAGTTGGGCGCGCGGCGAGTTGGGCCCGCGGCGAGTTGGCGGCGGCGAGTCGGCGGCGGCGAGCTGGCGGCGGCGAGTTGTCCTAGACCCACCGTCGTTAATGACTCCCCTTAAGAAGGATAGCGACCGAGCGGCAGCTAAGAGGTCCTTGGCGTCTAATGGCTCCAAGTAGGAGCAAAGATTCAATGAAAAGCGTCGCGATTCAATAGATATTATCGTCGGAACTAGCACCTTAGTTGGGTGATGACGGAGGACCGTAATAAGGTTTCTAAAACGGATGAATTGGGCTAAGATTGCATCTTTGCTAAAGAGCACATTCGAATTTGGCCAAGTGAATCATTTCCGAACGAATTCGGACTTCTATTTGACTCTGAAGAAGAATGCTAAAATCCGAGAGCGTCATTTGAGACGATACTTGCGAGATAAGCCGATACCTTTTGTTTGTATATCTATGCTTTGTTTTTGTTTTGAATCTGATGGTATGTGTTTCCATGTAAGGTAAATACTTCTTGTTTATCTTTTTCTGTTATTGTTTTGAAACTGTTTGAAGGTGTTTACAAGAAAGCAAGTAAGAGCCTATACTACGTACCTATGTTATTACTTTGATTTCTACGGACGAGGGTTTGAAAAGGAGGTTAGAGAATACCTCTTTGTTTATATATGATTGTACTGTGAACATGAATTATTATAACTTTTGTTCCATGTTATTAATTTACTGTTTAATTCCTGTCCATACCATGGACTTTGCTGTAATTTTAATGATTGTTTTGAATGATTGATAATGTGCAACCCTTATGTTTTGTAAGTAAATTTTAGAGTGGATTGAAACAGGTGGCAACATCGGCAACGTGTTTTATGACTACCATAAGAAAGGATTTGTATTATTACTTGTATCATTTGTATTATTATTTGTATTGTAGAATTAAATGAGTTATGCCTAGATTCCACTGTTTTGTTATGGGTAGCAAGTTAAACCCTGAAGGGTCCCTGAGTCCGGCCTTGGTGGCGGAACAAACCTGGGTCCCTGAACTTGGCTACGTGAGTATTGGTATTGGTAGCAAGTTAAACCCTGAAGGGTCGCTGAGTCCGGCCTTGGTGGCGGAACAAACCTGGGTCCCTGAACTTGGCTACGTGAGTATTGGTATTGGTAGCAAGTTAAACCCTGAAGGGTCGCTGAGTCCGGCCTTGGTGGCGGAACAAACCTGGGTCCCTGAACTTGGCTACGTGAGTATTGGTATTGGTAGCAAGTTAAACCCTGAAGGGTCGCTGAGTCCGGCCTTGGTGGCGGAACAAACCTGGGTCCCTGAACTTGGCTACGTGAGTATTGGTATTGGTAGCAAGTTAAACCCTGAAGGGTCGCTGAGTCCGGCCTTGGTGGCGGAACAAACCTGGGTCCCTGAACTTGGCTACGTGAGTATTGGTATTGGTAGCAAGTTAAACCCTGAAGGGTCGCTGAGTCCGGCCTTGGTGGCGGAACAAACCTGGGTCCCTGAACTTGGCTACGTGAGTATTGGTATTGGTAGCAAGTTAAACCCTGAAGGGTCCCTGAGTCCGGCCTTGGTGGCGGAACAAACCTGGGTCCCTGAACTTGGCTACGTGAGTGTTGGTTTTGATAGCAAGTTAAACCCTGAAGGGTCCCTGAGTCAGGCCTGTGTGGCGGAACAAACCTGGGTCCCTGAACTTGGCTTCCTGCGGTCTGTTGGTAATGCGGAGATAGTGTAGTACTGCTGAGATGAGTATGGCAGGAATTGCCACGTTCATGGTTGAACAACCAATGTAAAGTGCTCTTTGTATTATTGTGATTAATAAAGACTGTATTCTATTTCCAGGAGATGTTTAGTAGACTTTCAGTCTTGAATTTTCGACGGATTATGCAATGGTTAATTTCATTGTACCTTCGTGGTTTTCGGGCAGTACTCTGACTGAGAATTAAGCTTATAAAGGCGGCTCGAGGACGAGCCGATTGTCAGAATGGCCGTGTACATTAGCGATGATATAATATATGTAGTATGTAATATCATTAGCGATGAGTAATGTGACGTCACGCGGAGGTATATACTTGTGATGTCAGGGATTGCTCCGCGAGGGTAAATAGTACCCTGGGGCCGAGAGACCGATTACAATGTTACCGCTGCCTGCTACCTAACGTAGAGGTCACGAACATCCAGTACCTTTGATTCATTCGGTGCGTCTTAACCTTTTTCGAGCTA
The DNA here is from genome assembly GCA_036926295.1 of Pachydiplax longipennis. Lineage (NCBI taxonomy): Eukaryota > Metazoa > Arthropoda > Insecta > Odonata > Libellulidae > Pachydiplax > Pachydiplax longipennis. Next base: position 65,633,799 of record JAVFKF010000015.1, on the reverse strand, counting down.
ACACACTCACCTGAATTTTCTCATCCAACATATATTTTTCCGTTTATGACAGCCTCCAGAGAAACTACTCATTTATCCAATTTAAGTAATATCTTAGTCAAACATGGTTAACATTCAAATATACAGGAGATAACGTCGATGGCCTATCATACTTTCAGAAATTTCCTTCTGATGCATCAGTTTATTCCCAGTCTCTCCGAAATTGTATACAATAGCGATGTTCAATGTTTTATAGCAACCTCCTTTTAATTCTATAAGAAAGTTCGAGTAGTTCACTAAGCCAGTACTTAAACCATCTTCATATCAGCAATTTATTTTCGAAAGAGATATGGAGGTCTTTTCAAGCCGATAAAAATTGCTAGTATTACTATCTACGCAAGCCAATAGTTAGACATGGTTAAACTAATAGCTAATAGTTAAACATGGTTAAAATTCAAATATACAGGATGTAACGTCGATGGCCTATCATAATTCCAGAAATTTCCTTCTGATGCATCAGTTTATTCCCAGGCTCTCCGAAATCGAACTAAGGACCACTGGAGAAACAGCGAACCTCATGAAAAAATGTTCTCAAATGCCTCTGTCACCATTCAGGATTTATCAATCAAGCTTATCGGGAATGCATTTAAAAAAATCGTCAAAGATTTTAGGAATGCTTTTTACGGAGGCATTTCGAACCCCTGGCGTCGAACACGTCGGTCATTTGGTAACTTTCTTCCTTTGGTATGTACTACGGAAGACCATCTCATCTTCAAACACCGTGATTATGATTGCTCTATCGCTTAGAGAACGGCCTCAAAACAGATTGCAAAAATTCGCGCAAAAGACCACCTAGCGTCGAACTCGGGACCCTTCTGTGAGAGAAAATAGCAAAATGATATTAGATAAGTGCCATTCTGACTTGTTCAAAAGTTTCGATTCAACATCTTACCGGGAAGGTCCGAAAATAATATTCCGTTTTCCCTGTTTGAAATGCATGGTGGAATCGAAATGATGCTCTTGCATCGAACCAAGAACCACTAGAGAAACGGCGAACATCATGAAAGAAGGAATTCAAACGCCTCTGTCATCATTCCGTGTTTTTCCTTCCAGCTTATCGGGAAGGCTTTGAAAAACAATTTCAAAGATTCCAGCAATGCATTTATATGGAAGAATTTCGCACCCACCTGGAGTCGAACTCACGGTCATTTTGCAACATTTCTTCCATAAGAACCATAGAAGACTACCTCAGCTTCAACCTCCGAGATTTTGGTTCCTCTATCTTACCGATAAGAGCCTCAAAATAATTTTCAAAAATACACGCAATGCATTCTTATGGGAAAATTTCGATTTTTGGGACATTCTGGTATCGAACCCATGATAGCTAGCGTCGATGTCTACTGGAGAAGCGGTGAACCTCATGAAAGAATATTTTGATATAATTTCCTTATATTCGTTCAATTACTAACGCCTGAGAAGGAGACGCGCTTAGTTGTTTTATCGCTCAGTTGTCCGCGCTCAATCGTCGGTTCATGGCAGACCTTTGCCTCAGTATTGTAATGATGATCTCAAAGAAACTGAGTTTTTCAATTAGTGTTTGAGAAAACTCAATTTTCAATTATGAAAAGCTAAACGTACATTTTTAAATCAGCAATTCCAAGGTTCTTTAATTTCTAAACATATATGGCTTTTTATTGTTAGCAATCAAATGTACGAAGTTTGGGGGTTCTATTAATGTAATCAGAGTAATAATGATCACGACTTTATAATTAAAATTAATCATACGTAAATATAATATAGGATATATTGGAAAGAATCCATCGATGAATCATATTCACCCACTAATGGAGGTGAAATAACCTAATTACGAAGGCGAAAGAAAAGAGGCGAGAACAATAGCAATGCGCCCCTCGACCACCAAGGTCGGTAATTGCAATAATATTGGAATCAGTTTTACCATATGCACGATATTTACGGAACTAATCACTCCGAAAATAGCAAAATTATACTTAAAACGAGAAAAATCACTCATGATATTTTTGTATTTCAAAGTTAATACATTAAAGCCAAAACTTCAATTAAACACAACCATAAGAAAGCAGAAAAGAAAATTGTCTATTTCGATACATCATTACAAATCGATATAGCATAATCATCATATGCCGACTCCTCAAATTCCTATGACTGTAAGTTACTTTCTACACTTAAAAACCAATAATTTGGTTACATCTTCTGCTTCATGTATTCAGACCGAAGTCCGGCTGGTACCTCACACCCTTTGACGTATACCACTAACATAAAAGCTCGTAGAGAGGATCGAGGTTTACTATGCAGGATGAGGAGTGAGGTAGTTTGCCGTTGCTTTCCTCACTGAGCCAGAATGTTATAAGCGGATCATGTCTACGCAAGTGAAGCACTGTACGAGTAGCACTCTTGTCAGTCCATAAGGAGAGTACTCGATCAGTACAATTATCCACACATACCAAAGTACCTTTCGCCACAGCCATGATGAAGACCGTGACAAAAGTAAATGAGATATACATTTTTCTCTTTCCCGCACAGAAACACAAATGAGAAATATTACTTTCGTATTTTTTATGTTAGCACAAAATCTGATGCATTAGTACCTTAATTTTCTCTACTGAATGTTAATATACACTGAAAAATATTATACTTAAGCAAGAGTGATCTAAAAAAAGTCAGTATTAGCTACCAATCGTGAATATTTTGTAGAATGTTGTTCCATATGATTATCTCTTCCAGAAGATCCTCTCCTTTTGCAATTGCTGGTTCACGAATTCAGATCTATATTTTTAATAGATATGTGAACGGAATTAAATTAAAAGATTCCCGTTGTCTTGTACGATGAAAAACTTGCGTTAGATATTAGAGATTGACCGAAATTTGAATGGGATGTAGTTGAAAAACAGTTATCAAAGCACTCAGAAATTTAATGTTGATATTAAAAGCTATGCTGGTGAGTTTTCGGATAATTGCAGTTTCATGGATTTATATCAGTGTGATACCGAATTTCAAATCCGTAAGATTACTGTATACGCAACTGGGTTCCATGATATACTTTCTCATTTTAGTAAGTCATGTGAAATTGAGGAAGCTAGAAAATGTTTTGGATTAATGCGCGAAGTAATGAATTTCTTTCATTTTTCTCCTAAAAGTAATATTATTTAAAAAAAAGAAATGGATGAAAGTCGGGTAACTTGATGAGAGATGCCCTGGATGGAAAGATGCATGATACTATCTCAATGTTTGATGAGCACTTTGCAGTAATTATTGAGATATTGAATGAAATATCTCGTTGGAATGAAAGAACGTCATCAACCTATGTAAATTTGCTCCGATATCTTCTGAGAGCAGCGGGCTGATATATTATCATTATTGAAGAATCAGTTGGTGAAATAGGACTTACGTAGAAGATTGTAAAATTCGCTATAATATATTACATTTTTCTTGGATATGGTATTTTTTGGCATATAAAAATATGAATAATCTGCTTATTAAAAACATTTCTATTATAATTTACCGTCAATATTTGATACTTTTCATGATGCATAGTTCTCATTATAATTTTGGTGTTCACATTTTGTTTGGAAATTCAGCTTAACTGTACGCTGGTTTTTTTCTAAATGGTTTTTCACTAAGAAAGGACACTAAAATATTCATGACCTGTTGGTCCTGCTATCTTTTGAATGTGTTTTAGTAAATTTGATTTGATAAAATCTACTGAATTCATTTTCGTTTATACGACGCATACGCAAACATTGCTTCGTAATAATTTTAGTTTCTCCTTCCATCCTTTCAAGCTAATCGTTCGGGCCCTGTGGAATGGGATTAATTGCCAGCAGATCTGCATTTGATAGAATTTTCATCTTTCTCTGCCTTCAAATAATGAATACATTGTTGATAGAATATGAGCAACGCTGTCTCTTCTCCTCTGGCCAAGGAAATTCGGAGAGGTTTTTCCCTCGCAGTTGTATCGACCGTGATTTCAAGCAAATACGTACGATTTTATTTTTTTGTTGCCTTTCGTTACCTAAATGGCAACCAAAGAGATTTGGACGAATTAACAGTTCTGCGACCGCCGAGGATTATTATCGGCATAATGTATTTATTCCAGTGATTTACAAGGCTCCTAACAGATATTAGAAACCGTTTTTATTTTGATACATTAAACGCAGGTGATTTGGTGTGAACACATTACCCAAAAAACTCCTCTGTTGGGACAAAGATGATTTAAATGATGCAGAAGTCTCGCAATTGGGTTATTACTACGAAACTCCTCTCATAAACATTTGCACTGCAATCTATTTACATAATAACTGATCGATCATTCTGCGAAGTATCAGAGAGGAAGGATAACACGGAATATAAGAAATGGAAAAACACCCCCTGCAATACGCCACTGGCAGCTCGCGGGTCGTAGATCTACATATGAAGAGATTTCCGAAAGTCCGACGGCCAAACAATACCTCTGCTTTTGCTTGGAACGTCACTTGTTTTACTTCCATTTGAAGATTAAGATAACGCTCTCATATCTTGATGTTATCTTACATTATCTCGTCGTCCTGATTTCTGAGCGCCGGGGTTGGAAGTGGGTAAGGTGGAATGGGGGACCGTTCTCACTGCTGCCACTGACACGGAATGGGGCAACTCGCCGCGGGCCCAACTCGACGCGGGTATATTTTAAATACGTTTAGAACTATGAAATTACTCGTTCTTCGCAAGGGTTTTCATTATCTAATATCATAGAAAGAAGAAACCCCTTAATTAGTCTTGTGGGCTCAATATGACCTTTCTTACAAAATTAATTTAAATAATTATATTATAAGCATATTATTTATTTTTAGTGATGATCTACAAAGTAATTCAGCAGTAAATATCAGGTGCAAAATGAAAGATATTATTTGGGAGTTAACATATCACAAGAATTTTGCTATACAATGATATGACAAACCAATTATGTTGATTTAACCGATAAAAATGCATTTAATTTTAGTAGTCTTACCATATCTACGAAATAAATGTAAATAATTATATAATTAACAGATCATGGTTTTTAAGTGCCCTTACATTAAATAATTCATTTGTAAGTACCATGTAAAGAACATAATCAGATCATGCATACCAACTGGTAATTACATTCAAATCAACTTTTCATAAAAAGATTACACAGAAAGATATTCCTTCCTAACTGATCTTTACGCAATACAGTAAACGTAATTAACCCTTAATTAGTCTTGTAGAGTTAATGTGATCCCAGTTGGTGTAATTCTCTCGGTAAAACAAAAAATAATCAAGATATTTTAACCAAATTTGGTTTTGATTACAAAATGGGTTATCTGTTCCCAAAGGCAAGATTATGCCGATAGACCTACCACTCTAGTGCATCGTAGAGCATGTATTAATAAAATAATATATTTTATGGGTTGGTGACAATGATAAGGAGTGATTTTACGATGTTTAAATATTACTAATCGATTTCCGTGGTTGAAAACCATTAAATAGAATGTTCGATATATTTCTTTATAAAACTTACAGTTAGGGGGTTTCGACCATGGCAGATCGATCATAGCACGTTTCAAAATTCCAGTCAGTATGGAGAACTTACAGGAGAATAACTCAATGTAATTTGCCGTAAGTGAAGAAGTTAGCCTCGCGCAGGTTCGCTTTACGTGGAGCAACGGATTCGTACGGGTATAATTAAGATTCGTAGTTTAAATTTATCGATTCAAACTTAAATTCCGATAAAATTTGAATAAAAATAACGTTTTCAACTCAACAGTGAAAATTTTATGCTTTTATAGAAAAAAACAAAGTTAAAAGCAAAAATGGAATGAATTGCCGATCACCCGTGAACATTTTTGAAACTGCCGTTTCTCTCTCACAATTCAACATAAAATGCTGATTTTTTTCTTCAATTGCTCACTGTATCATCTGAATGCATAAACATTACGTAAGGTTAATTTCAGAGTAACCACATCTTAGTAAAAAATTATTTAGTTGGAACGTAACTCAAGAAAAATTCGTCGTGCAGTCCAATTTATACGTCGCCTAAAAGTTTTTGGTTTCTCACGTGAGGAAGAACTTGAGAAATCGAGATAAATGTTGTAATTTTCATTTGCAGTTTGTTTTGATGCGATATCTTGAACAGAACTTTAGTTTTTGACTTTTATATCAAAGAGCGTATTTCGCTTCGGGCCTCGAATCTCCGACGCACAATGGGCTAGAATCGAAAAAAGCTGGCCAAAAATACGAAAACGCTTTTTTTGAGTGAGGACTACGAAACTTCGCATGATTGATTTAGAATAAATTCTGCATAGAACTATGGAGGTTTTGAAAAGATTTTTACCTTCTTACGATAATGGAATAGGGAATAACAAGACTTATAATATATCACAAAAAGTTTAGCAACCTAGGTTTCGACCCCTTGGGTCATCAGGCAAAATAATAATTAACAAATAAACCTCTTTGTGATATAGTATAAGTCTTGTTCTTCCCTATTCCATAATGGAGAACTATCACAAAGTTAAGGCCGAACTGGTGGAAACCCTTCTTACGATAATCTGAGAATTTTGTTAATTTTAAGCAATCAAAAGTATGCAATTTTGGCAGTTTCACCAGATTTCCAAAAATAAATGTGAATAATTTTGCATTATTTTTCTGGTACTTCCCAATGAGTTATGTTATGTATAGGCGATTAAAAAGTATTGAAATATTGTTTGAAAATTATTCACATTTATTTTTGGAAATCTGGTGAAACTGCCAAAATTGCATACTTTTGATTGCTTAAAATTAACAAAATTCTCAGATTATCGTAAGAAGGGTTTCCACCAGTTCGGCCTTAACTTTGTGATAGTTCTCCATTATGGAATAGGGAAGAACAAGACTTATACTATATCACAAAGAGGTTTATTTGTTAATTATTATTTTGCCTGATGACCCAAGGGGTCGAAACCTAGGTTGCTAAACTTTTTGTGATATATTATAACTCTTGTTATTCCCTATTCCATTATCGTAAGAAGGTAAAAATCTTTTCAAAACCAAATTTGGTTAAAATATCTTGATTATTTTTTGTTTTACCGAGAGAATTACACCAACTGGGATCACATTAACTCTACGAGACTAATTAAGGGTTAATTACGTTTACTGTATTACGTAAAGATCAGTTAGGAAGGAATATCTTTCTGTGAAATCTTTTTATGAAAAGTTGATTTGAATGTAATTACCAGTTGGTATGCATGATCTGATTATGTTCTTTACATGGTACTTACAAATGAATTATTTAATGTAAGGGCACTTAAAAACCATGATCTGTTAATTATATAATTATTTACATTTATTTCGTAGATATGGTAAGACTACTAAAATTAAATGCATTTTTATCGGTTAAATCAACATAATTGGTTTGTCATATCATTGTATAGCAAAATTCTTGTGATATGTTAACTCCCAAATAATATCTTTCATTTTGCACCTGATATTTACTGCTGAATTACTTTGTAGATCATCACTAAAAATAAATAATATGCTTATAATATAATTATTTAAATTAATTTTGTAAGAAAGGTCATATTGAGCCCACAAGACTAATTAAGGGGTTTCTTCTTCCTATGATATTAGATAATTAAAACCCTTGCGAAGAACGAGTAATTTCATAGTTCTAAACGTATTTAAAATATGCCCGCGGCGGGCTGGCGGCGGCGAATTGTCCTAGACCCAGCATATGTATTTGTGCCTTCAAAAAGCTCTGAACACACTCCGCTTTTGCCCAGATTTCTCGTAATTGATGAATATGCCGTGAATGAGTATTATATGAATTCAACGATAAAGGATACGGCTAGAACGCAGAGTTAAGCTGACTTCGCTATCGCATCTTATAGCCAAGTAGCAGTCCTATGAAAATGGTTAAACAGTATTCTTCTATCTATTAGTAGATGCCGTAATTACGGCAAAGCTAATAGTCTGAAAGCGGCTTTTTTGTAAGCGCTATAGCAGCCTTAAAAGCTAGGGGAGTCGAATGAGGCGTGCTAGGCAATTGAGGAAGTTTGCTTATGATTTCCTCATTCAGGAATGGGTGATGAAAGAAATGAACACAGTGAAGAATTTTTCAGGTTTATTATTGGAAGGCACAAAAATTTTCTAGACAAATATTTACAAGAATGAAATTATAGGTGCACAGAAATGAAAAATGACATAGAAAATAATATATCAATCTTTTATGCGAATTAGCTCTTTATTATAGATACACCTATAGACGCTTGCTGGTCCCTTTCTTATCCCTATGCGCTGAAGCAAAAACACGTTGGTGTTCTTAAAATATATTCACTTTTCCAATTTGCAGATCGGGGTCGACTTCCAAAAAAACAGTCCGACACACCGATTTTGTACGCCTTGCGCGGTGTCGTTGAGCATTTGTCATAATGCGGCTTTAGAATGAGCCGAATTCATTTGGTCGACAGTAGAGTGGTCTGAGGAAGCGCCCAAAAGGGGTGGCCCCAGGGAACACCTTAGAGCGTGGCCACGTTCGCCGTATGGGTATGACTGAACCGAGTTTGGTATGTTTAGAAACTCCGAAATACCCACGGAAGTTGACTATTCAGCTGAATTGTCGCAATGTAAAGGTGTATAATATCAATGTGTAAACGACCACATAAGATCCAACTGTGATGCATTTTATGTATCGTTAACTCATCGCAAATTGTTTCTTTGCTTCTTTTATAATAGACATATCAATAACGTTGATACCTCGACTAACGAAAATGTTCAGGGAGCGTGTGCTAGAGTGAAATTTTCTATATCCTCCAAAATCCTACAGTAAAGACATAAAAGCTTAAATATATATATATATATATATATATATATATATATATATATATATATATATAAAAGCAAAATTGGACTGGTAATTTTTTTAGCAATCAGGGAAATTTTAGTAATCGAACCCATCAAAATATACGTTAGCTGAGTCCGGAAAATAGCAAATAAATGCTCCTATGCCGAATTACTCGTTAGCTAGATCATTTATTCGCTGAGAAATCACCATATAGCATTTTTAGTGTAGATACCAAACCACATTTGCATTTTCCGTATCGATTATCAGACTTCAACATGGAATTAGACAAACGAATTTTCTTGTTGAGGTCTGTCAATTTGACAAATAGATATGAAAACTGGGGGAATCTCACGACACATCTGTTTTGGAATCAGCGAAGAATCAACGGTCATACAGTGTCTATACCGCTGTACCCTTCCTTCTTTGAAAGTCATCACATCGAAGGATGGGTTGTCCAGAAGGAGTAAAAAGCTTCTCGGTCAATCCTCGAGCTGTCGGCGTTGTAAAATCAACTGAAAGAATTGAACCTTTCAACCCTCACCTCTCTCCTGCTGGAGTCTATATTTAGTTTCCTTGTCTTTTTTTTATAAATTTGTCCAGCAATCTGTATTCGTTACCAAGTCAGGAATTTCATATATTTACTTCTTTATCGGTGAAGTAATTCACGGAACCTTTTGTCGAAATCGGTTTCAATATCGGCGTATGAATGAGCGCAGTACGACGACAAAATTTAAATTCGGTAGAAAACAGCTGTGAATCCCTTCATTTTCCCCGATTCCCCATTGTTCAATTAATCAATTCATGTCTCCAATTCAAAATAAGACTTCGAAAGGACAATCTTGTCGTTAGAAATTGTTGTCTGTTGTATCACTGTCGACCGCCTTTGTCAAGAATTATTCTTAGATATTTGTAGCAATGCTAAAAGACAATATCGCTTTGTTTATTGTTGTTGAAATCATCCCCGATGAGACTGGCTGTTCGAACGCTTTTTTTATTTGTGCAAATTTATCATTTAGATAGCCTACACCTACGTCATATCAGATTAACAGTTGCAAAATGAAAGAAAGAAATCTAACATAAACCCGACTGAAATTAGTCCGATCTATAATCAACTCTTTTAATAGAAAAACGTAGTCCAGATAGTTTAAATTGGCTATGTTTGCTCAAGTAATGGATTCGAAATGTTTTTGGGGTCCTACATTAATCGAAAAATTCCCAACAATGCAACCGATATCAAAATCCATAATAGGTAAACACGGCTGTTTTCTTTTGTTTGTTAGTACCCGCGTAATGCATTCAATACTCCGGGCTCTTATTCTTCATCGGAATCCGGTAAATAGTGGAAAACCTTCGTCTGCTGAAAAAATTTTTAGAAGATGGCCGACGTATCACTGCATATCAAGAACTATTTGACCAAATAACTAAATTTTTCCAATAAATTAAATATTATTATATACAGGTCTTTTCCTCCTGAAATACATATTTTTTGGCGGAATTTGCATTTATATAAAACACTCATTATCCACATAAGAAAATGGGAACGAGGAAAATCGTCAGGAAAATTTTTGGCTTAATACATATGAGAGGAATATAAATGAAAATGAAATCCAGTAAGTCACACCTTGAAAAAATCTCGGAGACATTCAGGAAAAGGCGATTCAAATATTGGGGAGACGTTCTCAACATGGAGAAGAATTACTAAAATGAGTCTCAGCCACACTCACTGAATTACAAAGTAGGCCTGCACAAAATACGACCCGCGGGCCACATGCTGTTTTAATCTACGGCCCGCAGTAGGATTCGGAATATAAACCTCGATAATTGGTGATATTAAAGGGACGAAATGTTATAATCAAAAACTGGTTCTTAAAGAGAGTTTTTAAAATATATCGACCTTTCATTTGACCTCAAATTACAAAATTCAAGTTCCATAAAAAATCTTAGTTTCGCATATATTATTCACCCCTTCTTTTTTTTTGAAATCGATATAGTTTGTAGGCAATAAAAAGTAGATTTTGCTTTCCCTAAATTTTTCAACCGTGGCCCAAAATCACATGCGGCTAATGTTTTTATAATGCCACCTTAGAAAGTATCTGAAAGTCGCTAAACTTATGAAAATATCACTAAAAAGTAGTTTAAAAATTATAATGGTTTGAACTTAATTTCACAGATGTTATATCCGTTCAAATACTGAAGGAATTTAGCGATTAAGACGCAAGTTAATTCTTTGGTCAAATAGACGATAGCGAAAATGAAAATACGCAATCTACGGAGGGAGTCCAACTTAATATTTGGAATGACTTTGGTTTGGTTTGCTGTAGTCAGATTGGGTGGGAAAATTTTATTTTTAATTTTATTTAAAATAAACAAACTCAAGTAATATTTCCACTCTATCGCATGAATAACAATGCCGGGAATTTCAATCATAGCTCGCGTAATTTTGTTCTACATAAAATAGCCAGCCCTCAACCCAACCGAACTTAAATCAACCCAGCAATAGTTATTCCAAATTGCAGATTCAAAAACCATCATTTCTTTAAGCACTACCCGAAAATCCCGTCGAGTATTGCGAAAATGGAAATCCCCACTCAGACGAGCGGGTTATTCATTTCGAGCAATGCTCGGCAATTGGGAATAACATACATATAACAGAACGTGCTGGACGGAGACCGTCTAAGATCGCCAAAAGAAGGGGAAAGTCGCTAAAAGTGGCTAAACCTAGCGAAAAATCGCTATATCGGTATCTATGGGTCCATCCCTTCTTGTATGTTGTGCAGTCGTGGTATAGCGTCAATATTTTAGTGATCAAATGGTTAATCGAAGGAGTCCTGTAACTTGGTATCAAAGAAGAAACATTCAGAATACCGAACATATTCAAGTGAATAAACGACGCTGGAAGTGTCGGTATACGGACCCAAACAATACCTCAATGAAAGATTAAGCGTAGCCTCGTTTGTTCGACTGAACTAATTTTAATCTTTGATAAGTCGAGTCCATATTTTCTATCACAAGCGTTTGTGGCGTTGTTGCCTAACTCCGAAAGTAAATTTTGGAAAATGAAATGCCGATACGTTTCTTTGTGTTGGCATAATGAATAACATCCTGAAAAATGAATTGAATCTCGGGCGAATCTGTTTTGTGGAGTCCAACTACTAAAGGGTGAACCCAAATGACATATATTTTTTTCACGGTGAAAGATTAGAAAGTAATTAGCTGAAATACTTAATATCGTGTAAGACAACGAGAATAGCAACTAAAAAATTTTGGAACTTCTTACTTTTGCAATTTTTGTTGTTGCGATACGTTTAAGGAGCCCCCATCCATGTTAAGTAGGAAACGAAGACTATCGAAAGAAAAGACTTAAGTGATGAACGTCAGAATGAACGGAGAATGAATCACGCAAAACTTTCTTTACAAGGACAATGTTACCAGGTGGAAGGTGAAAAGAGAAGATTGAACGAGAGCGCTAAAATTTCATCTAATACAGGAGTCAAACAAATTATTACTTCTGTTGCCGATTCGGACCTATTCATAGAGATGCTGTTACTTTAGCCTATCGTAGAAAAATCTAAAGACTGTTGTAACTCAGCTTCATCTCTTGAATACGTAAATTACTTCATTTTACTTTTAATTAACATGTGATTTCATGCTGAATGTAATAATGTGTTACAATGAGAACATAACGAGTAGTTATTTTAAATTTCCTTGCTGATTATAATGCTATTATTCTACATCTAACATCTACTATAGACTAAAAATTTAATATCCTGTGATTGTTATATTTTTCCCGAAAATCAGCTTCAATGAGCACTCGATTATGCATTAATACTTTTACTATTAGACGCACGATTTAATAATAATTATTATTTCCTGTTCATAGCTTTGAAAAGTAATATTCATTCTTAAAAATTCCATTGCATAATATGAGGGTTTATACAGAGTAAAAGGCCGAACAGACGCCTAAAATTTTAAAATTCCTGGAAGACAAGTGAAGGAGGACATGCGCTTTACTTGCTTTTCGGGAAAACCAGGATGTGTCCTCCATAAGCGGTCCTCAATCTGATCGCGCATTTTCACGCTCTTTCGGGATTAAGTATTCGCGGAATTCAGGGCCGCACTCTCAAAGATGGGAATCATTCAGTTTACAGATTAATTTGCTTGGAAATCAAGCCTGATCGCGAAAGCAAACTTCGCTTCTTCACGAATCGAGCATTCGACGCTCAAACGAATGTAATCTTTTCGGATGTCACGTGCATTCACGTGGAGACGATGCATGGCGAAGATTTCTTTTCCATAAGAAACGATTTCTCTGTTGAAATAGGTCGAACAAGTGAAAGAAAAATGAAGTATTTCCGAATTATGTAGCCAAACTGCAATTTTCGCTGAATATGGATCTATAAATAATTCCAGCGTTCGCATATTCGGAAAGAAGCAACGCTGTAAGTGAATGAAAAATAATTGAAATGAAATATATATATATATATATATATATATATATATATATATATATATATATATATATATATATATATATATATATATATATATATATATATATATAAATTTATTGATTTCGTAAAAAAATTGAAAGACTGTTACTTAAACAGATAATAAATTCAGTATTTCATCAATCGATAGTTCATGAACCTTCCCGTGAGAAGTATTTTCTGCTGAAATAAAATTAAAAGTAGTATAAGACGACATTTCTCTCTACGTTTTCCCGAAAATTTTACGCATTCTTATAGACTTTCCCCATACATACGTCAACAAAGTTTTTAACAGGAATAAGAATAACATAGGTGTAAATTGGATAAAATGAGGCAAATTTGGATACCAAGAAAGATCTGTTTCTTGAAAAATTTATTCCAATACAAATTTTGAAGAAAAATTGCAATCAATTCCCAATTTTCATTTAAGGGTCACTTTCGAATTTTTCCTTCTATTACTATCAACCGTGATTAAATCGCATTTTACTGTCTATTAATTTTACTCTCTTCTGAAAGTCTTCCTTATCAGTTTCGCCAACTTTCTTTTCTTTCCTTTTTACGTTCAATAGTTACAACAGCGCGCGCCATTCCCAAGTAAGGAATACACGGATAAGATTTACGTAGTCTCTTTTGAATGAAGATTAATAAACAATAAAAATATTGTCATGTATAATTCTTTTACATAGTTCATACTAGGGCGATATTTAATAATTTTGAATGAAATTGAACTGACTATGAGTGACAATGTCTCATATTTTGCTGCGAAAATATATCGTGCTGTTTACCAAAACATTGTAAAATGTATTATATATGTTTCGCGGGAAAAATTAATCTTGGAAATCTTTCTCCTCGCGAAAACATCCACCGCAAAAACCCTCAGGTTAAGAGTTGAAAATAGATGCGAATTTATTCGATAGAATGGTCACCACGTACGTACAAATCAATGAAAAATAAAACAGAAGTGAAAAAAGCGACCTGACTCGAGCTATTCAATGTTTACTCTGTCCTTGCTCGTTTCTTATGGTGACTCAATTATTTGATGGGCCGATTGCGGCACTGAGTGGATCATCGCTTCGCTCCAAGTAGGAGACCTGGGTTCGAGTCCCAGTCAAATCAATATTTCACTTCTGTTACCTAAATGTTTAAAGGCGCGCTCTCATATGTGCAATGTTTACTCTATTCTTCATTGAAAAATGCTCGCAAAAATTAATGACTTCACAATCAAAATTTTTCAGGAATATGAGTTATAAAATAGCGAAAATGCCACACTGAAAGGAGTTAAATATAGGGATAACAATTGTAACGACAAATTACAACCGTAAAAAACAAATTGAAGAGAGAATTCGTGAACAAATGCACCTATTTAAATTCGAATAGACTTTTTCCCGGTGAATAAAGTTTGTCACCAGGTTTCAGGGATTTCATCTAGCGGCAGTGCTAAGGATCACTAAGCAATTGTATCCTTTGAAAGCGGAGGAAAGATTTTTTTAGAAGAAAACTATTCCAATCACATGTATGTGTGCATATATACATAAGGATATTATGTGAGAGTATACCTACATACACTGTGTATTCCCATGTGATATTCGATCTCCATTTATGCAGAACCAGAATTAGACCAGAAAATAGACAAGATTTCACGAATCTCCAAGAAAAGTCGGCCGCAACTCTTATGCGTGTCTTAAGACATGTTCATTCATACGTAGCATATGAGCACTTGACCTACACTTTCTGTCAGCAAAGGTTCAGTCAGACTCTTAAGAAATCCAATAAAAAGAACCAAAGGTATATTTTAGTTGCACATTTTCACTTATATGTTGTCGATGAAAGATCTCTCAAATTTAGCCTTACAAAAGCGACTGAAAATCCCGACTATCATTTACGATGTGTGTATGTACAAATGTATAGTCATGATTGGAATAGTTTTCATGTTCTAACACCCATCCAAACACACACACACGCACACATATATAATCGTTTCCCTTTCCACGTTATTCTAATTTCTTACTTTTTGGTCCCTTTAAAACAAAGACGACTCCTTTCTATCCTTCCTTCTTTGCCGCAGACAGTGTTAGAAATGGGCACGTTTTCAAATTCATTGATGGATCCATAAAACTGTTTTTTTATCCACCGATGGATGCTTTCCATCCATGTCCATCGCTTCCATCGTGATTCATACACGATGAATTTTTGATGGCTCTGATGGCGGGTCATTCAAAAGTTAATGTCCATAACCTCATAGAAAGGAAGTAAATGGCAACTATCAATGGGGAATAACATATTTATAATACAACAATCAACAAACACGAAGGATGCGATTATTTACGTTTCAACAGAGTTTAAAGAATTATCGAGATGGAAATAGTTTTATACGCAAAAGTAGATACCTTGTCAAACAGCAGACGAACCAACAAACCGTTTAAGAACAGTTAAGATCAAATAGCAAGAATCGATAATCAATCGAAGTAATCAGACAAACATTGATGAAATCCATCGCTTATCGCATCTATGAATTTAAAAACGTGTCCAATGGTAGAGTTAAATCCATCATTAAGCGTAAATATCGAATAGTTAAGTAATTTTCTAAGATGGATTTATTTCTAATGCGTAATTTCATCAGTTTCTGATGTATTTCTAACAACATGCTTTCCGAAAACGAGTTCGTTCGCGATCGAACGAATTCTCCTACTAAAGCCGTCTTTGCTGCTTTCGATTCTCACACGATTAACCTCTTCATTAGCTGCCTTCCAAACAGACATATCCTAAGTAGAGTTACCGTAGCAACCGTCGGTGTTGAGAACGGAAAACAGTATTGCAGCATAGAGAGAAAGAACCTCTTCAAAACATAGAGTAATAGGAAATAGCTTTGCGGAGCAAGGGATACATCGTGTAGGAAAATACATTTATTCAGCAGTTACTTCTTTCAGTCTTATCTTTATGAATGATTATGTAGCGAATCGCAGATAGGCACCTTCCTCAAGAAACGAACACCCTTGCCAATCGGAAGGTAGTGCACAGAAACTCATCTCACCTGATAAATACATGTATGCAGGATGCATGTATAAGGAGCAAACAGACGTAGTTAATGACCGCTTTAGTTTAAGGACGAGTTAATGAAGGCGGACTGCTAGTTCTCATCTTGAGAAAAGCTCTTGGTCCATTAGAAGAGGAAAGAAGTTGGGTCCCAATCTTGGTCGAAATCATACGGGAGCAGTTTGACAATTTCTACGACTATATTCTACAGTTGGAGTCTCGGGTTTACGATCGAGCCCAGTTTCTAAAATAATAAACTGCTCTCGTACGAATCTTCATAGAGTGCAAGGAGGTCCATATAAAGACTTTAAAACAGCAGTGCCCAATTCACGGCCTACCGCTAACCCTTATCCTACCAGCGAGGAAATTCGTAGCGAATTCAGTTACTCGATAGATTTCTTATTCTAGAACTATACTTAATCAGCCGTAATGTCAATGTAATCACACATAGATATGATAGAAATGTCGAAGAATATATTCTGGAAATATTGACTAATATGGCAGAGCATATTGAATCAATATGGCTCGCGTCTTCTAATTGGTCCGCCGAGTTTGAGCACCGCTGCAGCACAAATCAATGTTAAGCGACCTTCTCTAGTTCTCTATAAAATTAGAATTTTCTATCACGAGATGCTGTGATTTGAGATAAAATCTCTTACTATAGTAAGTATCTCAAAATCAAAGCATCTCCTGATTGCCACCGTCTTCAATTGGAATTTCAAATCTCTGAACCAATTCGTGATGGCGAAACAATGAAAGCTGTACAGTTAAGAGAGGCCATCTATCAAGGAGGTCCGGGTGCAAATTCCCACCTGGAAAGCTCTTTTCTTAGGTTATGTAACTATTAATAAATAAAATACGATAAAATATTTAAAAGATCTTGTAGATATACTGTTTCCTTTGCAGAATATCGAAATGGGGCCCAGTTAAAACTTAAAGCCCGAATGCAAGGCATCCATCTTGGCTGGCTTTAAATGTTTGAGGAGGACATTTCAAAAATATTAAGATCTACTATTTGAACTCAGAAAAATCTTTTCCGCGAAACCATAGCCAAAACGGAGATTATTAAGTCCTTACATTTTGCCCCAGCATTTTCCCCATCCCGCAGTCCGTTCCCGCTTGGAAAACAGAAACCAAAGCAAGTTTTGAAAGAATTGCGCTTATTTAAGTTGTCAATAAACACTCGCATTATGGTTCGTTCGTTTTTGGGGCTGAGATTACGTGAAGGAACGGAGCGCTACTGAGCAGGAATTGCTTAGAAACAAATTGTGTCGTCTCTTTTGTCCGCTTTGCAGAGCAATATATATTCATGCTTTCGATAAACACATCATAGAATTGATGAGTAATTGTTCACAAATATTTATAAACATCGCTACAGGGAAGTCCCTTTTTATATTCAATTGAGTACGATTGCACATGTGTTGCTCTCTTTTACACTCGTCAAGATCACTGTCTTTCTGAAAGCAAAAGGATATCTAAACGGAAGACTTAAATTAACCTCACAGTATCAGGCGACGTGTTGTGGAAATTCATCACCAAATTAAAGTTTCTTTTCGTGACGAGAAAGTTCATAGAAAATTAGTGAACTTTTGGAAATCATGCCAATTGTGATTTATGTGTGGCTAATATAGAAATACAGGATTTACTCGGTGTTTCATTCTCTTGATTTCATTTCCACTTTTCTTACGTTAATAATACAGAATATTATTCAGGAATATGAATTGAGGCTTTTCCGATGGATGGGTTGTTGGAGGTGCATTTCACGGAATTGCAACTTCACATAGTGAGGCCGACACTTCGGCTGTTTCAACAACGGCATTAGCACTGACTGCAGAGACCCAAGTGTAGACCTCACTATGTGAAGTTGCAATTCCGTGAAATACTCCTCCAACAATTAATCAGGCACTCTTCTACGGTAAGGGTTTTGCAAAATTCCGACATTCAAACCAAAGAAAAGAGTTCCTGAGCGACATTCATCCGTAAAGCCTTACATCTTTCTAAAAAGAATTATTGTTGAACTAATAATTATAATCATTTTGATTATCATTATAATTATTGGTAACAATATTAAAGTAACATTTATTTGTTAAGTAAAAAAACGATATCACCAACGGCCATAATGTGTGCTAATTTATTTTCTTCGAGTCAGTTTTTAATGTCCTATTTGGTAATGTTCATATGAATCTCGGATTGCGAGAATATCCCGCTGAGATTTTATTAAAATGTGGTATTCCTGCATGGAGAGCACACTCGGGATAGCCAACCTCAATCTCGTTTGATCAGCCAAAACGCCATTTTCAAAATCCTAAGACGCGCGTAAACTTTTCCATTAAACTATAACACTCTTTGATAAGAAGTGCCTGATTTCATTTTCTCTGTCACCTTCATTTTGTTGAGAATTTGAATCCATATTCGTCACCATAATCAGTAACAACGAAAGTCAATCGAAAATTTCGTAATTTGAGGTACTCGTTGGCCGAGGTATAGCCATACTCTTCGCAGATATTGGTCGAAAAACCAAGTTGTTTGCCCAATACATTCGTTTAATGTTTGAGTCACATCTGAGAATTTTAGCCGCAACTGAAAGAGTTGTTCATTCTCGAACATCCGGACATCGTGGACATTCTTTACTTTGTATGTACGCAAGCGTCATTTACGAGTCACTTTTCAAAGTGATTTAAGTGCAATTAAAGCAACGGGATCTGTATTTGGAAGGTGAATCTTGCTTGAATTGAGCTCACCTTCAAATTACTGTCGAATATACACTTTGGAAAAACAGCACGTCGATCAGTTCTCACAGTGGTCGTCCTCTAAGGATGCGCCCAATTGCTTGGTGATGGTCACCTGTAAATGCCCCTCTGGTCTACCCTATACCCTGTTCTTGGAAAAGGTGGGTCCGTCGTAGACGAAAACGGGGCCATACGAATCCTTAGAGCATGACCACTGTAAAATCCAACGATAATTATAAGTATGGAGAAGAAGCGTGTAAAGGGAATTACAGTGAACCCTCGATCTCACGTTTATCCGCATTTAAAATGAATTTTTTTGGGGCTTCCAGCCATAGTATTGTATCTTTTCCCGCCTCTACTTTTTTTCTTTTGTTTTTCAGCATCTTAATTATTGAGTCTTAAGTCCCGATTTAGAAATATATCATCATATAAAATTTTCCAAATGAAGTACAATTAGGAAAACCAGAAAGGTTATTAGTAGAAAAGTAATATAAACACAAGGCTATCTCAATTAAATTGCCTAATAGCAATAAAGTTGCAAAAATTTTTCTTCCACCGTGCACTTATTCACAATGTAAAATGTGGCGACTTGATTTAATTTTCTTTAAAATACTATCAAACCTTCCGCATACACTGTACTAACATTCCCCTTCTTGAGTAAATCTCTGGATCCTAATTTCCTCATCCAAGGCCGATTTTCTAAAACGTTAAATCGGGGTTCACCGTACTAATATTTTGATCGAGATGGAAATTGAGCCGTTCTCAATTAAAGTGTGTTTCATCGTAAATGGCTCAAAAATAGTTTGCTCTAAAATGTTTCGAAGAAGAAGCCCATGAGTGCTGTCGAGTTCTTATCCTAATTAAGGGAGCCATTAATAATCCAGAATGCCCGCAAAATAAGGCCCTTCCAAGGCCCCATCGAAGCAATTTCTCTCGAAAGAGAACGAAAGTAACGTGCGAAACTTTTCGAGGAAAATCTGTTCAATTATCTTGAGACACTATCACTATCGGCTTCTAAAGAGGATTTGAAAGTCCTCAAACACACCCTTGTCACTGGAATGGAGGCGTGCAATCGACGCAGGAGTTATGTGAAGCTACGTTTGCTAAGTGTTAATGGGAAAGATTTATCTTTCTTAGACGTGTTCCTTTAGTTGTGCATTCGCTTGCATCCCCAAAGGCGGAGGAAGTCCCAACGTCAGCCGATTCCTGCGCTGAATTTGAAAGGTCGTTAAAATCACCTCAATACTTTCGACCAAAAATCTTCCTTCAGATTAGACGTGCACTTCCGTGTCCGGGGTCCACTCCTCCTCCCCGATGGACACGCGGCACTCTCCCCCCGTTGGCCCGCCCCCCAGGACGAGGGGCGGCAGCCTGCGCTACGCCGTCGTCACCATACGATGCTCAGGTTCGGGGGACCAGCAGTTGTCCGAGAGCCAACAGCCGATCACCACAGTAATCACTCCTATCAACAGCGCCAACACGATGTACACCTCTGCGTTCCCTGCGGATTCAATGTTCTCGATTAGATGAGTTCTTGCGTATATTAAGGCTTATTCCAGGTGAGAGAATTAGGGAAATAAGGGAGTGAGAATCAAAGCAGTAATAACAGGCACATAGTGACATATTCATATGGGAATCGAAGCGGAACCAACAGGAAATCAGAATCGAAAAGAACGTTATTTCTGCTGAAGCGAAAACCGAATTCGAACCAGAACCGGAAAAATGTAACTCTTGAACTAGAACTGAAACAGAACATCGTTATTTATGTATTTTCCTAATAAATTTCCTTAAATGTAAACGGAAGAAGCTTTACATGAGTTATAGCGCCTTGTAACTAACATCTTATGTATAATTAGCGGAGTGTCCGTCTATCTGTCCGTCCCCCCTTTTATTTTGGAAATTATTTGTCGTAGAGCCATGAGACAAACTGCATTGTATTTCTAATATGCTGAAAGCCCCACGAAAACTATTCCAATCTTTATAAAGGCTCGGGCTCGAATCCAGGACTCCATAATACGCTTCCATAAGGAATGCACGTAAAGTTCGTTTTTGCACCCTGCAGGCTTTGTTACCTTTACAGAATTAAATTGGAAACAATGGTTCTACTACGACGTCAAGAAAAGTACCAAACGAAGGTTAATTAAATGAAGAATCTTATTACTATCGTAAAATATAATTTTCGAATCTAAATTACGAGAAATATGACAAAATAAACGAAAATTTTGTAAAATTTTCGCCGTAGTAAACAACCAGTCCCCCTGACGACCGAGGTGATTGTTGAATCCGATACATTGATTTTCCCACAAGAATAAACGTGGATTTTGAATCCATACCGAATTTATGGTAGGAAGTAACGTCAGAATTTACGAAGAGGAGGCTATTAACTGAGATTTCAGCGAATGTAACCTATGATATTTAAATAGCAGAAACAGAATTACAGCCATTTTGGAGTTTTTCTTTAACAAACCGATTTACAGAATGACATTCATTCGTTCGTTTGTGGTGATCTAGATGACGAAGAAATATTACGTCGAGGAAGGGGATTGATTTAGAGGGACAGGATTTTAACGCAAAATTGATCTTTAAAGTAGTGCTTTTGTGTGATTCTCACGAACTGCATAATTTTCAATGGAATGTCACCAAACGACGCCATAAAGGTGCGAAATTCTCTTCTTCGAAATAAATTGTGGCGATTTTAAGTAATTTCTTTGAAGGGTTTGTATGTACTGCATATCTCTTAAGATATATCTTCTCAAGACATGGAGTCGAACTCGACAATGTTTTATTGCAACAATTTCCAAATAATTGATTATCGTATCCTGGTATGATGATAGCATATGTGAATTATGTACATACATCTTAGCACTTTCAAGTTTCCGAAATAATACGAAGTTCTCCTGCAGGAGATTTTAACCCCACTGGATTTAAATAATGTCTAATGAGTAATGTACAATATAATTTATTTGTGGAATGGGAGTAATAGAAAACAAATGTTTTGGAATGAATCAGTAAAGGTGTGCCTGGGACCTATTTCGGTCTTTAAAGCTCCTTTATCTTCTGCATTCCTATAAAAGCAACTTAAATCATATTATCAATTACATTCAATGCATAAAAATAAAATCCTAGAGCTCTTTAGAGTTATTTGTAAGTATTTACTATCCAAACATTATAAATATCGTTCCTGGTTCATTTTCATGAAATTAAAGCTTAAATGCATACCTGTATACAAACAGAGGGAGGGTCGGAGAGACTTGACCCCCTATATTTGCTTCTAAAATCTTTGGAGAGGATAATTTCACTTCTACACAAATAGAATTACTAATTTATTCCTACATCTATTTTCCCCGTTGAGAATCAATGGGCAATTCAGCTAGTACTGTATAAAATGAGCGAAAAAATTAAGAAATATTAGCAAGACTGCCTACAAACCTCGAGTGAGACCTATTTATATCCATACGAAAATATAATGAATGTGTCCGTAAGTATATAGGTTGGAACTTTAACAGTGGTAACTATTTATTTAGATAATAACCAATTCCTCAGTAAGAACCGGCACGGTTTCAGAAAGTTGCGATCGTGCGAAACACAACTTGCGCTATTCGTTCACGACATGTTAAAGTCTGCCGTGAGTAGAAAGCAAGCAAGAAATATTTTTTAGGGACAGAATTTTATAGCATACATTTTAAAGCAGTACGTTTGTGTGATTCTCACAAATTGCATAATGTTCCATGGATCGCATTCGTAATTCTTCGGAATATCGCTAATATACTTCGGTTGAAGTATATTAGCGATAGTTTATTTAGATAGATTAGTTTTAAAAATAGGGTATTGATAAGTTATATATTAAATCATCTATATTTAGATTTTGCATTTTTATTAAAAAATTGAAATTAAGATCCGTCATTCATGACGTGGGACGATTATGTTTCTCGGTAGCTATTTGAAAATTAGATAATCAGAGAATTAACGTCATTGAGTGGCAATATAATGGAACATATAATTACCAGTTCTTTAATGGGTTTTCTCTGAATTCATAGTTAAGAATCAACATGGCTTTGGTAAGACACGATCCTGCGAGTCACAGTTAGCGTTATTAATTCACGATAACTTGAAATCTGCCGAAAGTAAAAGACAAGTCGATGCGATATTTTTGGATTTTCGGAAAGCGTTCGATAAAGTCCCACATCATAAATTGTCATACGAATTAAAACTTGCGAGTATCAGCGAAGAAGTAATAAGTTGGATGAAAGACTTCCTGTCCGATAGAGAACAACGAGTAGTATTAGATGGTATTAGTTCCAACCTAGTCAAGGTGACCTCAGGCGTCCCACAAGGAAGCGTAATCGGACCATTATTATTCTTAATATACATTAACGACCTTAATGAACACATCGACAGTAACGTTAGAATATTTGCGGACGACACGGTTATTTACAGAGAAATAAAAAGTAATGACGATAGATTAAGCCTGTCGAATGATTTAGATAAAATTGTCAAATGGTGCGACGACTGGCAAGTGGAGCTCAACGTAGACAAATGTTCGGTAGTTGATTTTTTCGAAAGAAAATCCTTTGCCAATCATAATTCATATAGCCTTCTAGGGAAAACATTATCAACTGTCGATTCGGTAAAATATCTCGGAATAACCCTCACGAATAACTTAACTTGGGGTACCCACATCCATAACATATGTGGGCGAGCTCTTGGGAAATTAGGCTTCGTCAAAAGATTAGTCGGTAAAAGCGAAGAAAAAGTCCGCGAGCGATGTTACTTCGCGCTAGTTAGGCCTCACCTCGAGTATGCATGCAGTGTTATGGGACCCTGCAGAAAAGTGTTGTATTCGCGAGATAGGCAACGAAAGGCAATACGCTTTGTAAAAAATTGCTATGATAAATCGGTAAGTGTTACTCAGACGCTTCAGGAGGCAGGATGGGAATCTTTAGAAGAAAGAAGGCTCAATCAGATATTTAAATTACTAGATAAATTCAGACAGAGCACGTTCATAGAAGATGTAGCCGATATTATGCGCCTTCCTTGCTATATAGGCCGTTCTGATACCGGGAGAAAGATCAGAGAAATAGATGGTCGATAGAACCAGTCGATTCAAGAATTCATTTTTTCCGAGAACAATACGCGAAAATAATCGACTAGGAAAATAGAGTCATGGTGCTTGCCACACGCCGAAAGGCGGCTTGCAGGGTACATATGTAGATTATGTATATGTAGATTTCACAACAAATAGCATTTATTATTATGCAAGATTAGCTTTAATTTTGCTTCATCCTTGCGAGACTGAGGGAATGATGATCAAAATATTAGATTTTGTGGTTGTATTAAATTAGAAAAATAGAATTTACATTTTATATTTATAATGAAAAGATTTCTCTAAAACACGAATTTACCATTTAGAAAACAAAACGTCTGCAGCTAGGAGACATAAGACAAAAAATTGCAAAAACATACAAAATAGTTAATCAGGAAAAAGAGTTAAAAGAAAAGATAAACACCATTGAAAATACCTCTGCAATGTTACTTCAAGTTTTATATAAAATGTATGCAATCTCTCCTAAATATCTTTGTTTTTCAATATTCTTGTTCATTTAGGAAGACAGAAATCCGTCGATCAAGACGTCAATTGACTTTATTGAAATAGTCGTTTTTGCACTTACAAATTTTTAAAGTTAAAAATGATCTCGTGATATAAAGATTATGGTCAATATTACATGATACATTTTCAAATATATACTCTGGCACTCTTTTATATAACGATTTATAGAGTAATTGCAACACGACTAACCTCAAACATGAAAGGGATAAAGCATAAATTTAGTTGGTGTGAACTTACCACACATTAGAATTACTCTCATTACCGGAGATTTGATAAATTAAAAAGAAAAGTATGACTTTCAGCTTGTTTGAAGTTCGTAATACACAACTAGTATAGCTTCATTGATTTACACCTAATGGAAATGTTTTCGTTTGGGAACGAAATTCGGAATGGCGTAATTTATAATGTACATGGGTGGTCTGAAAACTTTCCGACATTTCGTCATTTCTCGACATGTTTTCTGAATATTTCTAAAAAATCCGGGGTAGGAAACTTTTCAGACCACCCTCGTATACTATGTTGTGTAATTTTATTGTATTATAATATCTGTATATTAGTCGTAACACAGATAAAACGCCTTCGGTGATTTAGAGGATAAATGAGGAAGTATTCTACTATCGTTAAAAGGACAGAGTTCGATTGGTTTTGAGAGTAATTCTTTAATTATTCCGCAATACTTATTTCATTTATTTATTTCTTAACAAAAATCAACATGCAGCATGAAGCCAACTACAGTTGACGATCAAAACTAGGAATAGAAAATAAAAATTACAACAGGAATTATGAAAAATCAACGCAATAAAGAAATCAAAAATAAAAAATACAAACAAAACACCATCATCTGGTATTCTGCTTGCGCAGGTCTTAGGTATCATTCTTCCATCTTTCTCTGTCCTCTTCATTTCTGGATATCCTTTATCATTCTTCAAACGATCGATCATTTTAATTCTTCCTCTATTTATTTCTCTCTCTCTACTCTTCCTTCGATCATTTCCTTTCCTCCTTAATGTGTGTCCAATCCAGTCTCTTTTTCTTTTATTGATTAATTTATCAATATCCTTTCCTCCTCAATTCTTCTCAGCACCTCCTCATTCCTTACTCTGTCCGTCCATCTTATGTTCAGCATTTTTCTCCATACCCACATTTTGAAAGCTTCTTTTCTTTTACAGTCATTCTTGAGGAGGGTCCATGTTTCACGCCAATAAAGACGCACGCTCTATATCAGGCACCTTACCATCCTAAGATAGTTCTTAGAAATTTTCCTGCAGGTAGTAGGAGCTTTCAACTGGACTATATATATATGTTACATATTCCTTTCTGTATTTCTTAGCTCCTTAGAAAATACTTATGGTTTTTATCTTGCTTTAAATCTCCGAATATATCATTGATCACGCATATTAATTTTTCCATTAATTTGATCGAAGTCTTAGCCGCAACTTTTAAGGGGCTATAATAACATAATATTTAAATTTTGAACTTTATATGTAATCATAAATTACATAATATTTGGGAATAAAGAAACGAAAACAAAATTCCTTTAGGTAATTAAATAAAAACAACTAACAACATTAGGAAAAAGTTAAGAATCACATTTAAATGTGCATCGCTCAATATATGTGGAATTTTTCGTAAACCCCTCCGAAAGAAAGAAATATTATAATATTCAGTGATGAATTTTAATTTAATTCTAGGAGAACTAAGACGTGATTCAAAATTAATTGATTCGTGTGGCTTTTCCTGCAGTTATGGGAGGAAATTTTACCTTAATTGCAGTGATTACCTTTGCAAGGATATTAGGGCATGAAGTGATAGGATATTTTCTTGTAAATTTCGACATAGTTCACGAATTTTCTTCAAAGATTACTATGGAAATCTAATTGACAATTTGCTAGTTTATTATTATATATATTATTATATTATATTTGTATTATTTTATTATGAAATGAACGGGTTTGTATGAGGAAAGCTCGAAGATGAACATAAATTATGAGGAAGACATATTACGAACTTATTGTTATATTTATGATAATACTTATTATGATATTTATGGTAATGATAGGGCCAGTCAGATCGGAGCGGTCGATGGCTTTTAATGCCAAAATAAATGAGAGGCTCCCAGATAGTCATTTGAGCAGCGCGTTTTTCTTGGATGAAAGCGGTCCCGGGTTCGATTCCCGGTGGGATACCATGTGCGAAATAACCTCCGCTGTCGAATCCCTTTTCATAATACTACTCATAAAAGTGAGAAATAATTAACGTTGAGTTATTGATATGACTTGCGTGATGGTAATTTTCTTGGAATAATCATAACATGATTATTTTACCTCATTATTTTGTATAAATATGGGTTCAGCAAGTTCGTAACCCTCTTTTATTTTGAAATATCCTATAGTATTTTAACTGCGATTAACGACTTTTTAAAAACAGTGGGTTCCTACTGATTGAATCTTCATGCCTTTTTAAATTCTGACGAATTTAACGTAATATAAACATGATATTTCAGGATTCACATCTTGCTATTTGGAAACACTGCCAGAGCCAGGACATCCAAGAGCAATTTGTCCGAATCAGAATCTTAATTCCTTTTCTTCGATTTAACGATTAATATCATTTTACTATATACATAAGTTATAGTCCTCAGTGTTCAATGCAGCCGGAAATTATATGAAGGTGGAAAATGTTGGGTCTCATAAAGAATAAAGAGAAATCTGTTCCTAATTTATACTGCTCTTTTAATATATAATTCCTTACGATCTACCGAAAATTTTCCAGCAATTGCTGGTATCGCTTTCCTTTAGACCTCGCGATAGCAGCCTTCCTGATTGGACGGAGCGTAGGCACATGGGTACGCCCCGGCAAAGGCCTTCCGGTGTTGCCAATAGCTAATAGAAAGATGGGTGGAAGGGGTAAAGACTGACATTTGAAACCCCTCAATCTTATGCACCACGGATTACACCATTCGATTTTTTTTGGAGAACTGTACATATTGTTGCATTCAGCAAACTCTACCAGGCGGTGACCACGTTCGTTTCTCTGGCCCAGTCCGTAATTTCCTGCGACGTTTTCATCGGCTTCCTGTTGACCTACACGAGCATTAAAATCGCCCGTAATAATTTTATAATAGTGAACTTCCTTGTCATGCTCAGTGCCCAGAGTCTGGTAAAATTTTTCAATTTCTTCTTCGCTGCTTGCTGCTGTTGGTGCGTAGATTTGTATGATCTGAACAGAGTAACGCTCATTTATTTTGAGTATGAGCTTGCAAATTCTGTCAGATATACTTTCTATCTTCTGTACATAGTTTCTCTATCTCTTGTTGATCAGGAAGCCGACACCTCCTAATCTTCCATCCTTAGTACCCCTGTAATAAAATAAATTACCTTCATTGAGTGAAATCAAGTCTTCTGATTTTCTTCTGCTTTCACTGAGTCTGATGACGTCCCAATTTATCTTCTCTGCTTCATTGAGTAGCTCCAGTAGTCTGTCTTCACTCTTCAAACTGCGGCAGTTGGAACTCCTGATGTTTAGGATGGACCTCATGATGGACCTCTGTAATGCCACCACCTCCCAGACATCCAAATGGGTGGTGGTTTATGTCTGGATAAATTTCCATTATAGAAGCTCATCATGAAAATTGTAATTGCAGTTGGGGGATGAAGGACATTAATTCACCAGGCTGTCTTACTGCCGGTTGGTGAATGCCACTTTCACAATTCGGCCTGAGATATTGTTGAAGCCTTCTTAGCATGGTTGAACCTGGGCTATACATCGCCTCCAACCTCCGTTAACAGCCCTGCGCCCCGTAGGGGATATATATATATATATATATATATATATATATATATATATATATATATATACGAGTAAAAGTTGCTTGCATACTGCAAGCTAATTGGTACAAATTTAACAATAACCTCCCCTTACGGGTGTCATCTTCGAAGCTTATCCAACAAAATTCTTAAAAATTGCCGCAATACATTTCTTTCGTTAGAAATATTCATCCATCTGGCATCGAACTCACGGTCATTTGCATCCTTTCTTCCACTGGTTCTATAGAAAACTACTTCAAACGCAAACGCTGTGATTTTGAATAGTCTCCTGCATAGAGAAAGGCCTTAAAACAATTTTTAAAAAATTAGCGTAAATGACCGCCTGGCGTCGAACACAGGACCTGTTCGTGAGATACAATGGCATGGGAATGTTAGAGAAGTGCCACTCTGACGTGTTTCAAAGTTTCAATTCAGTATCTTATCGGGAAGATCCTAAAATGAGATTCCGTTCTTCCCGCTTGAAATGCATGGTAGAATCGGAATGACGCTCTTGCATCGAACCAAGGACCACTGTAGAAACGGCGTATAACATGAAAGAATGTTCTCAAACGCCTCTGTCACCATTCCGGGTTTTATCTTTCTAGCTTATCGGGAAGGGTTTTAAAAAAATCATCCAAGATTTCACCAATGCATTTCTTACGGAAGCATTTCGAACCCACCTGGCGTCGAACACACAGTCATTTGCTAACATTTTTTCCTTTGGTACTATGGAAGACCATCGCATCTGCAAACACCGTAATTCTGATTGCTCTATCGCATCGAGAACGGCCTCAAAACAGATTCCAAAAATTCGCGTAATAGACCGCCTAGCGTCGAACTCAGGACCCTTCTGTGAGAGGGAATAGCAAATTAATATTAGATGAGTGCCATTCTCACTAATTCCATAGTTTCGATTCAATATCTTATCGGAAACGTCCTAAAATAAGATTCCGTTTTCCCCGTTTGAAATGCATGGTGGAATCGGAATGACCGTCTTGCATCGAACCAAGGACCACTAGAGAAACGGTAAACCTGATGATAGAATGTTTTCAAACGCCTCTGTCACCATTCCGGGTTTTATCTTTCCAGCTTTTCGGGAAGGCATTGAAAAAAAATTTCCAAAGTTGCAGCAATGCATTTCTTATGGAAGAATTTTGCATCCACCTGGCGTCGAACACACGGTCATTAGGCAACATTTCTTCCATAATAACCATAGAAGACTGCCTCAACTTTAACCTCCGAGATTTTGGTTCCACTATCTTACCGATAAGTGCCTCAAAATAATTTTCAAAAATCCGCGCAATGCATTCTTATGGGAAAATTGCGATTTTTGGGAATTTCTGGCATCGAACTCATGATAGCTAGCGTCGATGTCTGAATTATTCTGGCATCTAGAGTGTAGGGCCAGTATGTCGAAAAAATCTGACGTCGACGTCGCTCGTGGAACATGGTCAGACTTCGTATCCCCTATATCTATATATATATATAGGTATATCCGGAGAGTTAGCTATATATAATAGATATATATATATATATATACGAGTAAAAGTTGCTTGCATACTGCAAGCTATCCGTTGAATACAGTATCATACCAAGTACTGCCTCAGTTCAAATTTAAAACTTGGCGCCAAAGACCGCCTGGCGACGAACTAAGAACCCGATCGTGAGAGAAGACAGCAAAATAATATTAGATAAGTGCCATCCTTACTTGTTCCAAAGTTTCGATTCAATATCTTATCGGGAAGGTCCCACGCCTCTGTCACCATTCCGGGTCTTATCTTTCCAGCTTATCGGGAGGCATTTAAAAAGATTTCCGCAATGCATTTCTTATGGAAGAATTTTGCATCCACCTGGCGTCGAACTCACTGTCATTTGGCTACATTTTTTCCATGAGAAGCATAGAAGACTACCTCAACTTCAACTTCCGAAATTTTGGTTACTCTATCTTAACGATAAGTGCCTCAAAATAATTTTCAAAAATCCGCGCAATGCATTCTTATGGGAAAATTGCGATTTTTGGGAATTTCTGGCATCGAACCTATGATAGCTAGCGTCGAAGTCTGCATTATTCTGGCATCTAGAGTGTAGGGCCAGTACGTCGAAAAAATCTGACGTCGATGGCGCTTGTGGAACATGGTCAGAATTCGTATCCCCTATATATATATATCTATATATATAGGTATATCCGGAGAGTTAGCTATATATAATAGATATATATATATATATATATATATATATATATATATATATGCGATTTTGCGATTTTTTTAAATGCCTTCCCGATAAGCTGGAAAGATAAAACCCGGAATGGTGACAGAGGCGTGGGACCTTCCCGATAAGATATTGAATCGAAGCTTTGGAACAAGTAAGGATGGCACTTATCTAATATTATTTTGCTGTCTTCTCTCACGATCGGGTTCTTAGTTCGTCGCCAGGCGGTCTTTGGCGCGAAGTTTTAAATTTAAACTGAGGCAGTACTTGGTATGATACTGTATTCAATGGATAGCTTGCAGTATGCAAGCAACTTTTACTCGTATATATATATCTATTATATATAGCTAACTCTCCGGATATACCTATATATATATATATTTATAGGGGATACGAATTCTGACCATGTTCCACAAGCGCCATCGACGTCAGATTTTTTCGACGTACTGGCCCTACACTCTAGACGCCAGAATAATTCAGACATCGACGCTAGCTATCATGAGTTCGATGCCAGAAATTCCCAAAAATCGCAATTTTCCCATAAGAATGCATTGCGCGGATTTTAAAAAATTATTTTGAGGCACTTATCGGTAAGATAGAGGAACCAAAATCTCGGAGGTTGAAGCTGTGGTAGTCTTCTATGGTTCTTATGGTAGAAATGTTGCCAAATGACCATGACTTCGACTCCAGGTGGGTCCGAAATTCTTCCATAAGAAATGCATTACTGCAATTTTTGTCATTTTTTTTCATTGCCTTCCCGATAACCTGGAAAGATCAAACTCCGTGTGGCGACGGAGGCGTTTGAAAACATTCTTTCATGAATTTCACAATTCGTCTAGTCGTCCTTGGTTCGATGTAAGAGGGTCATTCCGATTCCACCATGCATTTCAAACGGGGAAAACGGAATCTTATTTTAGGACGTTCCCGATAAGATATTGAATCGAAACTTTGGAATAAGTCATAATAGCACTTACCTAATATTAATTCGCTATTTTCTCTCACAGAAGGGTCCTGAGTTCGACGCTAGGCGGTCTTTTGCGCGAATTTTTGCAATCTGTTTTGAGGCCGTTCTCGATGCGATAGACCAATCAAAATTACGGTGTTTGTAGTGGTCCGCTGTTTCTCTAGTGGTCCTTGGTTCGATGCAAGAGCTTCATTCCGATTCTACCATGCATTTCAAACAGGAAGAACGGAATCTTAATTCAGGACCTTCCCGATAAGATACTGAATTGAAACTTTGAAACACGTCAGAGTGGCACTTCTCTAACATTCGTATGCCATTGTCTCTCACGAACGGGTCCTGTGTTCGACGCCAGGCGGTCATTTACGCAAATTTTTAAAAATTGTTTTGAGGCCTTTCTCTATGCAGGAGACTATTGAAAACACAGCGTTTGCGTTTGAAGTAGTTTTCTATAGAACCAGTGGAAGAAAGGTTGCAAATGACCGTTAGTTCGATGCCAGATGGATGAAAATGTCTAACGTAAGAAATGTATTGCCGCAATTTTTAAGAATTTTGCTGGATAAGCTTCGAAGATGACACACGTAAGGGGAACTTATTGTAAATTTTTACCAATTAGCTTGCAGTATGCAAGCAACCTTTACTCGTATATATATATATATATATATATATATATATATATATATATATATATATATATATATATAGATATAAGGGATACGAACTCTGACCATGTTCCACAAGCGCCGTCGACGTCAGATTTTTACGACGTACTGGCCTCACACAGTAGATGCCAGAATAATGCAGACATCGACGCTAGGTGTCATGGGTTCGATGCCAGAAATTCCCAAAAATCGCAATTTTCCCATAAGAATGCATTGCGTGGATTTTTGAAAATTCTTTTGAGGCACTTATCGTTAAGATAGAGGAACCAAGATCTCGAAGGTTGAAACTGAGGTAGTCTTCTATGGTTCTTATGGAAGAAATGTTGCCAAATGACCGTGAGTTCGACTACAGGTGGGTCCGAAATTCTTCCATATGAAATGCATTGCTGCAATTTTTGAAAATTTTTTTCAATGCCTTCCAGATAAGCTGGAAATATCAAACCCCGTGTGGTGACGGAGGCGTTTGAAAACATTCTTTCATGAATTTTACAGTTCGTCTTGTGGTCCTTGGTTCGATGCAAGAGGGTCATTCCGATTCCACCATGCATTTCAAACGGGGAAAACGAAATCTTATTTTAGGGCCTTCCCGATAAGATATTGGATCGAAACTTTAGAGGAAGTCAGAATAACACCTTTCTAATATTAATTCGCTATTTTCTCTCACAGAAGGGTCCTGAGTTCGACGCTAGGCGGTCATTAGCGCGAATTTTTGCAATCTGTTTTGAGACCGTTCTCGATGCGATAGAGCAATCAAAATTACGGTGTTTGCAGATAAGATGGTCTTTCATAGTGTCAAAGGAAGAAATGTTAGCAAATGACCGTGTGTTCGACGCCAAGTGGGCGCAAAATTCTCCGGTATAAAATGCATGGCGGGCAATTATGACATTTACTTTTAATGCTTAACTGATAACCGGGAATGGTATAATATGGAATGTACATAGAAGCAATTCATATGTTTCAGATACGCTGTTCGCCGATCCTCTGACGGTTCTTGGTTCGATGCCTGAGCAATTCTACCATGTATTTCAAAGGGGGATAGCGTAATCTTATTTTAGGACCTTCACGATAAGATATTGAATTGAAACTTTGGAACAGGTCAGATTACCACTTATCTGATATCAATATGCAATTGTGTCGCACGATCGGGTCCTTAGTTCGACGCATGGTGGTCTTTTGTGTTAAGTTTTCAAAATTCTTTTGAGGCATTACTTGGTTTGATACTTCATTTTACTGATAGCTTGCAGTATGCAAACAACTTTTACTCGTATAGCTAACTCTCCGGATATACTTATATATTTATAGGGGATACGAATTCTGACCATGTTCCACAAGCGCCATCGACGTCAGATTTTTTCGACGTACTTGCCCTACACTCTAGATGCCAGAATAATGCAGACTTCGACGCTAGCTATCTTGGGTTCGATGCCAGAAATTCCCAAAAATCGCAATTTTCCCATAAGATTGCATTGCGCGGATTTTTGAAAATTTATTTGAGGCACTTATCGTTAAAATAGAGTAACCAAAATTTCGGAGGTTGAAGTTGAGGTAGTCTTCTATGCTTCTCATGGAAAAAATGTAGCCAAATGACAGTGAGTTCGTCGCCAGGTGGATGCAAAATTCTTCCATAAGAAATGCATTGCGGAAATCTTTTACGATTTTTTTAAATGCCTCCCGATAAGCTGGAAAGATAAGACCCGGAATGGTGACAGAGGCGTGGGACCTTCCCGATAAGATATTGAATCGAAACTTTGGAACAAGTAAGGATGGCACTTATCTAATATTATTTTGCTGTCTTCTCTCACGATCGGGTTCTTAGTTCGTCGCCAGGCGGTCTTTGGCGCGAAGTTTTAAATTTGAACTGAGGCAGTAATTGGTATGATACTGTATTCAACGGATAGCTTGCAGTATGCAAGCAACTTTTACTCGTATATATATATATATCTATATAGGTATATCCGGAGAGTTAGCTATATATATAATATATATATATATATATATATCCCCTCCTCATATATACTTTTACTCGTTTATATATAGCTCTTGTACAACAGTTGTCGTTTCTTCTCGCCACATGGCCTGCCCACATCCCTTTCAGTGACCTTACTTTATCTATGATGTCTGTCACTCCGATCTTCATCCTCACCCAGGTGTTTCGTTTCCTGTCTCTTCTTGTGATCCCAAGCATACACCTTTCCATACTTCTTTCGTTGTCTGAAGTCGCTGGGTTATTGCTTCGGTTAGCACCCACTTTTTTCACTTCCATATGTCAACACTGGTAGAATGCATTGGTTGAAGATCTTCCTCTTCAAGATCATTGGCATTTGTGACTTTAGAATATGTATATTTCTTCCAAAGGCACTCCAGCCGAGTTTAATTCTTCTGTTTACTTCTTTAACCCTGTTGTTCTCTCCTGTGGTTACTAGTTGTCCTAGGTATGTGTATTCTGAGCAGACCTCCAGATGCGTCACTTCAAATTTGATTGTTTCTTCTGCTGCAAAAGAGTTATACATTACTTTTGTTTTTGTTAAATTGATCTTGAGTCCTATCTTCTGTCCTGCTGTGTTCAATTCATGAAGTCTTTAAGGTAGATCTTTTCCGTTGGTTGCGAAGAGTACTATATCATCTGCAAAGCGCAGATGACTGATATGTTCCCCATTAATCCGCAGACCTTTCTGCTTCCAGTCCAAGGTTTTAAAAACTTCCTCCAGAACAGCTGTGAAAATAATTGGGGAAAGGCAATCTCCTTGCCTAACTCCCTTCTCAATCTTGAATTCTTCAGTAACTTCGTGTAGCATTACTGAGGCTGTGGCATTTTTATAAATGCTGCATATAAGACGGATGTACTCTGCATCTACTCCTTGTTTTTCCAGAGCTTCTAGTGTAGGGGAGGTACTTACTGAGTCGAAGGCCTGAGCATAGTCCACAAAGCATAGTACTAGTGGCATCTCATATTCATTCGTCCTGCTGATTATTTCTTGTAGTGTGTGGATGTGGTCCATAGTACTGAAGCCCTTCTGGAATCCTGCTTGCTCTCTAGGCTGGGCAGATGATAGAGTAATCTTTATCCGTTCAGCTATTATCCTCATGAATGTTTTGTAAACAACAGGAAGGAGACTGATAGGGCGGTAATTCTTCAGCTCTTCCTTGCTTCCTTTCTTGTGCAAAAGGACTACTCTTGTATGATTCAAGTCCTGGGGGATTCTTCCTTGTTTCAGGCAATTAGTGAAAAACTGCGCTAAAACGTGTGCAACTTCTGTTCCACCAAGTTTTAAATATTCTGCTGC
This sequence comes from Pachydiplax longipennis, assembly GCA_036926295.1. NCBI lineage: Eukaryota > Metazoa > Arthropoda > Insecta > Odonata > Libellulidae > Pachydiplax > Pachydiplax longipennis. Next base: position 65,598,188 of record JAVFKF010000015.1, on the reverse strand, counting down.
CACTCCATCTATGCCCCCTGCTTTTGCGTTCTTCGTCTGCTTTATTGATGCAATTATCACTTCTGTGAGTATAGAGAGGGGATCTCGTTGGTTTTGGCTTTCTTATTGGTTTTCCTCTTCAGCATTTTCTTCCTTCTTGTATAGGTTGCCAAAGTATTCTGCTAAAGTCCTTAGTATTGCTTGTCTGTTGCAAGTTCTTGTACCATCTTCCTTCTATATGGCTAAAATCTGTTTCTTTCAAATTGATAGGCATTGTCTGGTCTTCTTCATACTTTTGCTGTTTTCTATAGCCTCTTGCACAATTCTCTCATTGAATTTTCTCACGTCTTCCTTAATTGCCCTTCTAAAAAGCTCGACGTGTGTATATATATATATATATATATATATATATATATATATATATATATATATATATATATATATATATATATATATATATATATATACACATGCGAGTAAAAGTTGCTTGCACACTGAAAGCTATCAGTTGAATGCAGTATCGTACCAACTAATGCCTCAAATCAATTTGAAAACTTCGCGCAAAAGACCGCCTGGTGACGAACTAAGGACCCGATCGTGCGACACAATTGCATAATGATATTCGATAAGTGTCATTCTGATTTGTTCCAAAGTTTCAATTCAATATCTTATAAAGAAGTTCCTATAAGAATAATACGCTATCCCCCTTTGAAATACACGGTAGAATAGAAATGACGCTCTGGCATCGGACCAAGAACCGTCAGAGTAAGGGCGGACAGCGTATCTGAAACACATGAATTGCCTCTATGTATATTCCATTCTATATGATTCCCGGTAATTGGATATGCATTCAAAATAATTGTAAAAGGTTACTGCCATGCATTTTATACTGGAGAATTTTGCACCCACTTGGCGTCCATTGTATGAATCCAGTGTATTTTCTATCCTCTGGATGCAATTCCATTTGATAATAAGACGCGGTGAAATCGATGCTCGTCAAGTACTTGGCTCCATGAAAACTCTGCAGAATCTCGTCAATCCTCGGCGGAACGTCGTTTTCGGGAATGGTGAGGCTGTTTAATCGCCTGGCGTCCAAACAGAGGCGCACTGCACCATCTTTCTTCTTCACGACCAACAGAGGATTTATGTACGCAGTTTTTTCCTTGCGAATTACTCCGTGAGCGAGCATTTCATCGATTTTTTCTTGCACCTTTTGTCGATAAGCAAATGGAATCGGGTATGATTTTTGTGCAAACGGACCATCATCAAACAGCTTTATCCTTTGAAGGAACCCTTTTATTCGGTTCGGAGTCGAGGAAAATAACGATTTGCGTCTTATTAACAATTGATTTAAGGCACCTTTTTCTTCATCGTTCAACTGATTTGCGCACTTAACCGCATCTTCGATCTCCTCTTCGCGGATTTCGCTCTTCACTGCTAAGATAGCTGATTCGTCGCTGATTTTTTGACTTTCGATAGGAACCGATATGATGGCCGATTCTGAACATAGCATCTTCACCATGTTTTCCTCGAAATCAATAACAATCTTATTGCCAATTAAAAAATCAACTCCAAGTTTGATTAAGTTTTTAATCACCAAACATACAACTTCGAATTCTTTGCCTTCCATTTGAATCGTTAGTAGAACCTGTTGGGTGATGGGTAACGATTTGCGGTTGTCGGCACAAATTGTGCGCGAACGATTTAAAGGAAAGGAGGGCACCGCCCCCTTGCTTCCAGGTCTTTTAAAAACGTATCTGAGACAGCAGAAATGTCGCTACCTGTTTTCGCCCTCTCTTAAACTGTCTTCACGTATGTTTCAAGGATAATTAGCCAGAATTTAACATGAAAGAGACCAATCATTAGACTTCGTATCACCAAAAGGACAGCGAAACTGCATTCGGGGATTCCACGGTGGTGAGTCGGAACGCGCCGCGCTTACGAAAAATCGACTTAACTCCCAAAACAGCACCTAAATTGAAACAGTTTCTTCGGATTCCACATCTAGATACTTCTGACTATGACGTGGTATAAGAGACTTGATGCATTAGGGCCGTTTTCCTATTTATATTCCTTACTTTATCTCAAAATTGTCCGAAAAAGGCGTCCGTCATTTTGTTGCTTTAAATGAGCAAAAACTCATTTTTGTAAGCGGTGATAGCAACCAGTCAAAAGATAAAGAATTGTTGTAGATTACTGCATCGTTATTTCTTCCAAAAATATCTATTTCAACCCTCCATAAAAACACAAACTTGAACGTTTATCCGAAAAATTCGCGACTGCCCATTTCTGTGAAAATGGTTCACGTTTGATGCCATGTATCTTTTTAACGCGTAGAGATATCGAAAAACGACGAACGGGAACATAAAATTCAATCTTTTCTTAATATATATGCGAAGTTTCAAAACCCGCACTCAAAAAAACCATTTTTGACCTCTTGGCCAGCTTTTTTCGATTCTAGCCCACTGTACGACGGTTTAGACCCACCACCCTACTCCAAACCGTGCGACCTCGGTCAATCCGCGGAACAATGCTGCATATGGACAGCCCAATGCTATCCCCAGGCGACTCCCGGACGCCAGCAACCTCAGAGACTAGGTCCTCAAACGAGTCCAAAATCTCCTCGGAGCCACGACACGAGGCATCGTTGGTGCCAACATGGGCCACCACACGCAGCGAGGAGCAACCCGTCTCCCCGAACGCCGCCCTTAACTCCTTCGTCACCGTACCTCCTGGTATACACCTGGAGAACACCCGCTCCACAACTCCCTCCCGGCGGGCCCTTCGCCGATACGGAGCCATCATACGCCGGACATTGGAGCTCCCTATCACTAACACTCCCCTCCCCCCACGGCTTGCCTTCGGCCCAGCCTCCGCCATGGCAACGGGCGAGTGCGCTAGCGCAAGATCTGCGGAGTCGTCCACCGACAACACCTCAAATCTATTGCTAACAGCGAGCGGTTCAGCCGAAGCATCACCAGCACACTGCTTTCGCAGCACAACACCACGTGCACCACGATCGGAGACCACCTTCCACTCGGCAGCCCTCCGGGACGGACAGGCAACGACCTGCTCGGAGTCCTCCGCAGAGGAGCCGATAGGCTTGTCTACTTTCGTACTCGAGCAAGCCCGAGGCACCTCTGAGGCGCGACAAGATTCGAGACTCTTGACGGAGGGTCCTTCGCAAGCCGAAACCATCCCGAGCCCTTCGAGCTGAGAACGGAGGTCCGCAACAACTCTCTCAAGTTCCGTGAAGCGAGACACAAGTGCCTCACATTCAGCGGCACTCAAGGTCGAAGATACGGGAGTCCTCGGGGAAGCCATGCTAAGCTCAAAAACTCCTAACTGAACAGTTGAACTTGAAATAAACAATATGCCCACTAAGTTGGTTTAAACGTGAAAACAGATAACGATAGCTACCCTCGGATTGGACTACTGACTGTAACGAGAGACCTGATGTGTTACTTAAGAACTGAGCAAATATAAGTATAAAAAGAAACGATTTTTAGAGTGATGCCAAGTAACAATGAACGAATTCGATATTAAAAACTCCAAATGGATAACTATCAAACAATTAACTAATTTGTAATGCGAGAAAGACACCTCAGAGCGATAAATATAAACAATATAAAGAAGTTTAAAACAGGATAGGAAAAGCACAAGCAATATAGACGTGAGTGTTAAAACAATACAGAAAGTTAGCTTATTTTAACAAGCAAACTCAGAAAGCTAAAATTCCTTTACGGATACACAGATTCCCTAGGTGATTACAAGTAAAAAAGAAGTCAAGAAACAAAGTCAAACTAAAAAAGGGAGAACTGAAAAAAAAGATAAGAAATAAAGAAAGACAGTAAGCTGTTGCTACTCAAGACTACTCCTTGGGATCTACAGCACAGCTAACCCAACCGCCAAGCTGCAAAACACCGCGTAATGATGGCTCAACGGCCGATTGTCAGTCACACTGGGGGTCCTCTCGGGAGCTCAGGTAAACACGTCCACTCTCTCCGACTCTCAGGTCGTTAATCAACAATATATATATACACACACACGATGGTAAAGAAGAAAGACACTGGTAATTTTCCACACTGTTTATTGCTGTCGACCGGTTTTGCTACCTGGAGTAGCATCTTCTGGTAGACAGAAGTAATTGTTGGACCAATCATTTCTCTTCAAACAACCAAACAATTCCAACAATTATTTCTCCGTACCAGAAGATGCTACTCCGGGTAGCGAAACCGGTCGACAGCAATAAACAGTGTGGAAAATTACCAGTGTCTTTCTTCTTTACCATAATGGCTTTCCACAAAGTTACGCTTGATCATATAGATTTCATATACGAATTTTTCATTTCATATACGATTTCGTATACACGAATTCTAAGCATATTTCACAAGCGCTATCGACGCAAAATTTTTACGACGTGCTGGCCCCTGTAGATACTTGAGACATCGACGATCATGGGTTCGATACCAGAAAGCCCAAATATCGGACTTTTTCCCACAGGTACTTTGCTAAGATTTTTCAAAATTATTATTAAAATTATTTTAAGGCACTCCTCGGTAAGATAGAGGAATCAAAATCGCGGAGGTCGGATATCACGTGGTTTTCTTTAATACCAGTTGAAGAGATGTCACCAAATGAGCGTGAGTTCCTTGCCAGGTGGGTGTGAAATTTCTCCCCTTTTTGAATGCATTGGGGTGATTTTGAAGATATTTTTGAAATACTTTCCGATAACCTGGAAATATTATACACGAATCGTGCATAGCGGTGGTTTGTAAATTTCATATACGCAGTTCGCCGTTTCTCTTATGGTCCTTGGTTCGATGCCAGAGCGTCATCTCGTTTCTACCCTGCATTTCAAATGGGGATAACGGAATCTTATTTTAGGATCTTCCTTCCTTCCAGAATTACCATAGAATTAAGATCACCGGTTGATACCTGCTTCATTGCCTTAGCTTGCTCAAAATCGCCTATGATTGTAATTAGCTTCAATTTCGGTTTAAATTCCTTTAAGTGATGAACTATTTTTACATATATGATGCGTTGATTTTAAATTAAACACATATACTATTGGGTGAATTCTTTCGAGTTACATCGCCAGAATTGCATAAATCTGCAGAAAGAGGTTAGGAGCAATGCTGAATGTTCCAGAGAGAATGTTCAGAGGTCAGTAAATGTTAGTGCAAGTTCTACCTTAGGAGGATTAATATTAAGTCCGGACCTACACTACCATTGCAACTTAAAACCTTTGCACTAGCCCTTATCATCTAAATTTCAAATATATCTAAGAAAAGAACAACATATATATTATCTAAATAGCATTAATATGACCATGCATACGTACGTATAATTTTGCAAAACACAAGAAACTTGTAATGATTAATAACGTATATTGCAATATAAAAAGATATAAACTAGAGTAATCACAGCGATTTAAACTAAACAAGAGAGATAAATTCTTATATTCTGTATTTATTTATATTTACATATATCTTTCACAAATAAGTAGCCCTTAGGTAGTCTCAGCAAAGAAGTTCTTAAATCGTCGCTTGAAGTCAATATGACAGAATTTTCTTTGAATCTTTACTACTCTGCCGAAATTATATCATTGTTATCTTTCTAAATATTCTTCCTAAAATAATGCAGAAGTGTCTTTTGCATTTTGCTTTCGCAGCCACTATTGTCTTCGTCCCCTTCTAAGGACTACACCTTGACGTGGTGAAGGGGCTTGCGTGTTCCTATGACCTAGAGAGCTATACTGGCTGGAACTTTGTTCCTGGTAGGGTCACTCATGCCAGAAAGGTCAATAGGTAGGGGCCAGACGAAAGGTAGTCCACGCAGCGTCTGTACCTCAGTGAGGCGGCTGCAAAGGCGTCTGTACCCCAGTGGGGCGGCCTATATGAGTGATGGTGTCACGTTAAAAACACTGTTGAGGAAGGCAAGGGGAAACCACCTCGACTATCTATCCCATGAATATGATGTGCCACAATAAGTATATTGTCCCTGGCAAAAACGGGACTCAGCCCACTAGGGAGAGTGTCGTGCCCGGCAGGGATGGTGGTAAGGCCACCCCGGTCGTCATTCCACGAAACCCTTACCCAACGACACAAGAGAAGAAGAAGATGACCAAGGAAACCAGAGTAGGGACCTGGAACGCTAGAACGATGCTTAGGAAAGGGAAGTTAGAAAACGTAAAGTTAGAAATGAAGAGGTCCAACATAAACATTCTGGGGCTATGCGAAGTACGGTGGAAGAATGGGGGAGATTTTTGGAGCGATGATGTGAGGGTTATATTCAGTGGAGGAAATGATAGCCAGAGAGGGGTTGCTATAGTGTTGGACAAGGGAGCGGGAAATGCTGTGATAGCCACCGAACTGATAAGCGACCGAGTAATGTCAGTAGAAATCAAGGCAGAGCCAGTAAACACTGTGATAGTGCAAGTGTACCTCCCTACTAGCGATTACACTGAGAGTGAAGTAGATTTAGTTTATGAACAAATAGAAGAGGTAATTGGAAGGGTGAAGGGCAATAAAAACCTTATTGTAATGGGGGACTGGAATGCTGTGGTTGGGCAGGGCAAAGATGGGGACGAAGTGGGAGAGTTCGGACTAGGAAAAAGAAACGACAGAGGACAAAAACTGGTAGATTTTTGCATAAGGAATAACCTCTGTATCACCAACACTCTTTTTCAACACCATAATAGAAGGAGATACACATGGAAAAAGCCGGGGGACACGGATAGGTACCAAATCGACTATATTCTGGTAAGGAAGAGGTTTAGAAATAGTGTCAAAAACTCGCGAAGTTATCCTGGTGCTGATGTAGACTCGGATCATAATTTAGTAATGATGAAGACCGAGCTTAGATTCAAAAAGATTTATAGGGCAAAAACCGCACCCAAATGGAACGTAGAAGCCCTCAAGGGTAGGAAAGCTAGAGAGTTTCAAGAGTCAGTCAACAGGGCTCTAGAAGATAAGGAAAGGGAACTCACTATAGATGAAGGATGGGAAATGATCAAAACTAGCATTAAAGATAGTGCCCAAAGAACCATCGGGAGGGTCACACAAAGCAAAATTAGGAAACCATGGGTGACGGTTGAAATGATAAATAAAATGGAGGAAAGAAGGAAATGGAAAAGTGTTAACACAGAACACGGGCGTAGAATGTACAGGGCCCTAAACAACGAACTGAGGAGGGTAACAAATAAAGCAAGAGAATCGTGGTGGAAGGGCCAGTGTAACGAAATAGAGAAGATGGCTGAAAGTGGGAGGGTCGACCTATTATACAGAAAAGTAAAACAATTAACGGGGAATAAAATTAGTAATAAAATGGCCACTATTAGGGATAACAAGGGAAACGTATTAAGGGAACCAGCTAGCATAAGGGGACGATGGAAAGAGTATGTGGAAGAATTGTATTCGAAAGACATGAAGCCTACCCACATAAAGATTGAGGGCATACAAGAAGTAGAGGAAGATGATCTTGGGCCGAATATACTAGATAGTGAACTTGATAGGGCATTGCGGGACATGAAAGGGAAGAAAGCAACGGGTGTGGACGAGATTCCTGTAGAATTTCTGAAGAATCTTGGGGGAAAGGGTAAAAAACAATTCTATAATTTATGTAGGAAAATTTACGACGAAGGAAAGTGGCCAGAGGATTTTACCAAGTCTATCCTGATTCCGTTACAGAAAAAGAATAATGCCTTAGAATGCCGGGACTATCGAACAATTAGCCTAATATCTCATGCGGCAAAAGTTATTCTTAGGGTCTTGAATAGAAGAATCGAGGGAAAAACTCAAGAATTCATAGGTAATGATCAGTTCGGTTTTCAGAGAGGGAAAGGGACGAGGGATGCAATTGGGGTTATGAGGGTTCTCGTAGAACGAAGCTTAGAATTTAAAAGGGACGTTTGTGCATGTTTTGTTGATTTTGAAAAAGCCTTCGATAGAGTTCAATGGCCAAAACTGATGGTGATACTAAAGAAAATTGGTTTGGATTGGAAAGATAGGCGTTTAGTGCAAAATTTGTATTTAAATCAGACCGCACGAGTAAGAGTTGCTAATGGGGAATCGGAATGGGCAGAGTTAGGGAGGGGACTAAGACAAGGCTGTCCTTTATCACCATCTCTTTTTAACTTATATGCAGAAGAAATGATCAAAGAAGCTTGGGATGAAATAGATAAGGGAATAAAGGTTGGTGGGGAACTTGTGAAGTCAGTAAGATATGCAGACGATAAAGCTGTTGTGTGCGATTCGGTAAAGGGTTTGCAAATCCTAGTAAATGCACTAAACAATAAAGCAAAGGAGTTTGGGATGAAAATCAATGTAAGAAAGACTAAGATTATGAGGTTTTCAAAGGGAAAGAAAGCTAAGTTAACAATAAGGGTGGATGGGGAAAAACTAGAGCAAGTAGATCAATTTCCATACTTGGGTAGCCTTCTTTCTAAGGATGGAAGATGTTCGACAGAAATTAGAAAAAGGATAGCATTGGCAAAGGAAGCTTTCATGAAAAGAAGGGAACTGATGACAAAGGGACTTGATAAAGGAATCAGGAAGAGATTGGTAAAATCCTTGGTGTGGAGTGTAATGTTGTACGGGTGTGAAACGTGGACGTTGAGAAAAGAGGATGTCAAAAGATTGGAGGCTTTTGAGATGTGGGTATGGCGTAGAATGGAGAAAGTTAGTTGGGTCGATAGAAAAACGAACGAGGAGGTTCTGGAGATGGTTGGGGAGAAGAGAGTAATGATTGAAGTAATTAAAAATAGACAAAAGAAATGGGTGGGTCAAATATTGAGAGGGGAGGGATTGTTGAAGAAAGCGATCGAGGGAAGAATGCTAGGGAAAAGACAGAGGGGAAGACAAAGACAAAAGTTATTAGACGAATTAAGGGGTGGGATAAGTTACCGGGAATTGAAGGAGAGGGAATTAAAGAGAGAATGTGGGGGCACATGAACCTACCGAAAGGTAGATCACTTTATATATATATATATTGTCTTCGTACGTATTTCTAGGTTAGTTATAGTTCATCTAAAATAAATAATTTCTTATCAATGCAAGTCAGACTCCTGCAAATTCCTATCGAGAACTTTATAAAGAGACCAAGTATACTACTTCACTTCCACGCATTTCTGAGTAAAAGCTCTATTACAAAATCAATAAAATCTTTTTATTCTGCCTAGAAAATAATCCGAAAATTTTAATTTCAGTCTTAAATAATTATTGTAATACTATTACAACATTTTTTTATTTGAACATACTTGTTGAGTAATAAGATTTGAAAGTAAGCCCTCCGATAAACAGCGTAAAAAAAGGACACTTCAACCAGTGAATAAACATCAGCCAGCTAAAAGTTAAAAATTTCATTATAAAATTAAACGCAGTATGAAAAATAGTAAAATTTAAAATTTTTATTTCTTTGGAATACCTTGGGTAATATTATTTAACTCCTAACACAAGCATCCATAATACATAATCAGTCAGTATATATTCTCTCTCCTAATGTGTGTATATAATCTGCAGCTATATTAGAAGCAATAAAAATAACTCTATTTCAATAAAAGTATTACGAATATTATGATGATAATATTTTTATTCATTCGTGCGGATATATCTTAAGCTACTACACCCGCGCCAAAACGGCCAGCGCCAAAACGTACCACACCCTATATATCAGATCCACTTCAGTGGTAAATAAATGCCATATCCAACTGAAAATGCAAAAATGTCGCAAGAATAATGTAAATGACCGTCAAATATAAAAGTGAAATGAAAATTTTTTCATAATTATACATTTTAATGAATGATACCTTAGATCTTCTAATTTTCCTCCTAAGTTATACATTTGAATGAATGAAATAGCACGTTTCATGTTACTTTTGGATGATTTTTCATTTATATATTTAAATGAATGAATAAATATTTTTGTGTCTTAGGTCTTCAAAATTATCTTCTCGCGAAAACTTATTATAGATTCATGGGTTCGGGTCTACGAGTAGATTACAGGGTTTTTATTATGTGGGTTCTTATTTTCTGTAGGTTCATGTGCCTTCAAATTCCCTCTTTCATTTCTTGATAACTCATACCCGCTTTAATGAATTTCCCTCTTCCCTTTCCCCTTTATACAATGATAAAATCTAACAGTTTACAGCATAATAAATTCTTTCGACGGCAGCTAAAAAAGCGGCCCAAAAGGACAACGATTCTCAGCAAAAGATGGAGCGATTGGCTTTGAGTCAACAAATTGGAAAAGCAATCACAGAAGTCTGGGCAGTAGATAATGGGGATTAAATTCTTTTGTACCTAGTTGGTAAAATCTCTTCAATATAATTCTTGTCGATAAATAACGGATATTGTTTGATCCGCAAGTTTAACGAAGGAACATCGGGTTTTAAACCTTATTCTAATCATTGTTATGACTAATTTTCTCCATCTTTTGTTGACAGGGCGTTTTGTCTATTGAGCTGCGTCACGATTAAAGAGTTTTACAATCAAATTTCATTGCTTTTTTATATTTAAAGGACTAAATGAACCATGTGACCCCATTATACAATTCCTAATATGGAAAGGTAATTAATGCATTTCTAAAAGCTAGAGCTAATAGCTTTCAAATTTTTCAATAAATTCTGTGCGGTAGACCAATTAGTTGGATGGCCTTTAAAACCAGAAGAGCAACTTGAGGGAGCCCCTGTCCTAATGACACCTCTACAGACCGCTTCAACTTATGGAAAATTATAAATCAATTTGTAATTCAGCGAATGGCGTTCGAAGTGCGGTCATTTCTTCTTTTATATAGATTCAGAACAGAGAATTTATTGTGCTTCGAATAATATTTGCTCCAAAATACGAAACAGATGTTTAATCAGGTATATACGTTTTTATGCTATAATATACCCCAGAGGTTCTCTCATTTCTCTTTTTATCATTTAAATTCTTTATTAACATTGCCTTTCTCCTCTCTACTACCTTGTAATTCGCATTCAACCCTTCTTTTATCTGTCCTTTTCCTCAATTTTCCGCTTTCGTTTTCTATAACTTATTTTTCCAACTGCTAAGTGCTTCTTACGTTATGAGATTCGCCAAAAAAGTTAAAAATTATAAATGATGGGGAAAAAGAAATTTGGCCATAATTGATTTTGAAGAGAGTAAAGTAAAATTGACTAATACGAAGATCTCGCGCCATTCTCCTGTAACGACGCCATAAGATCTGCGTGGTCTGACGTTGAACTATTCGATCCTTCACTATGCTTTTGAAACAAACAAATGGATCAGTATTCCTCTATTAGGGTAATATTTTCTCTTTGAAAGGAAGTTGAACAGATACGGCTAGAAGAAGAATAGTAATAGCCAAACATGCTTTTATCAAGTGAATGGAATGAGATGAGGCCTTTAGAAAGGTATCAGAGAAAGAATTTAAAATAATTGATATACTGATGCGTGTGATAGATGAATCCTAAAGAGGGGGCATACAAAGACAGACCGGGAAAATTTGGCATAGGCTATTTGATTGTCTACCTCATTAATAAAGGTAAGAGACTGAACTGTAAGGACAACGAAGCGGCAAGTTTGCACAAGACACTCGGAGCACATGCTATGTAAATCTTCCCTGTACTTGAGTAAATGGGCCCCTATATAATAATCAATAGTTTTTAATGGCCACACACACAAACACACTCAAAGATTTAAGCACGTTCTCTCTGTTAGCTTAGTATATTATGAATTTGAATTTGTGGGTTTGAAAGCAAAGAGAAAGAAACCAAACATCCTAACTGATTTGTACACCATTGTTTCTTAGATCCTTCAGTCCTATACACTCCTTCCCCCGCTATTCATATCTCTCAGCATACGCGGAATTCAGTGAACCCCTTTTGTATACCTGCTACTCCCTAGCCAGTCCATTATCTTTAAATCCTTCTCTCCTTAGTCCCACACGCGATTTCGGGTTTTTCCTAATACCTTTCACAAACAGACGTTAGCGAAGCCTGCAAACCGCCTTGGACCACCGGATCGCCATTATGTGGTCTCCGGTTCGATTCCCTATGATGGCTCTTATGCACGGATGGACCTTCGCTGTCAAAGCTTTCCGGGATAATACAATGATTAGACAATGAGCAATGAATGCGGCGGAAAAGAGAAAAGTGAATGAATTGTCGAGATTTTTACCGGTGAACATTTTTGAAACTGCCTTTACTCTCTTACAATCCAACATAAAAGGTTTCTTCATTAGCTCATTCTATTATCTGATTGCATAGAAGTCACGTGAGATTAAGTTTCGAGAAACCACATCTAAGTAAAAATTATTTAGTTGGAGCGTAACTTTAAGAAAATTTCGTCGCGTAGTGTAACTTACGCGTCGCCTAAAACTTTCTGGTTTCTCATTCGAGGAAGAAGTTGTCGTTAGAGTAATCGGGATAAATATCGTTTTTAACTATCACAATGGTTTTATATATAACTCTAGCCTTCATAAAGATATCGATGTGGAGAGTATTTGTTTATTTAGTAGCTGAAAGAATATTACTATTTATTTATATTGTTATCTTTGGAATCATTTCAACGAAAATTATCAATGCTTTGAGAACGAAAGCATATATTATTTCAACTTTCATTTACAAGGTGCAGTTTTAAACCATCTACAGTATACAATATTATTTCTACCTGCCCACTCGAAAGCAGGTTTCCACACTCCATGCAGTCTAGAGAGGTCATTACCGCCTCTGAAAGATAAGGTGGAAGACAAAGACCGACCGGGGGTTTACCAGCTCAGTTCTGATGATTGTGGGATGGGGTATATCGGACAATGCGGCAAAAAGATAAAGGTTAGAGTGGCCGAACATCTAAGGTGCTACCGATTGGGAACTTCCCAATCTGCATTCGCGGAGAACCCTTTGGAATGCGGACACAAAGGGAGGAAACTAGATAGCCTGGTGGTCATTGAGATCGTGTCAGCGACCTCTGAACGCACCAATGACATTTTGGATGTATTAATTTGGTTGTGTCTGAAGTGAGCTAAGTGTTCTTTAAAGCTATTCTTTTGAATCTATTCTTTGAATCTATTATTCAAAACGCAAAATAGAGAATAGATTCAAAGAACACTTATCTCACTTCAGACACAACCAAATTTATAAATCAAGCGTTGCGCAACACATACAAGAACACAACCATAGGATTAATTTAGAAAATTTAAAATTAAAGAAATTGATACAGAATAACTCAAAACTAGATGAATTTTCATTCAATTATACACACATTCGTGATTATTATATTAGATACTTATGAATTAATTCGTTGAAAGCTTCAAAATTACAGTCCTCAAATACCATTCCAAATATTTTGAGCTTCTTAGAAATAACGCCGAATCTTTATTATTTATTGTGATTTGGAAGTAAACCTAGAATATACTGTTTTTTAACAGACATAAGGTTAATGGAGTAAATAATCCTTATAAAATTCAAGAACACAATACGCGTTATGCTCTCGAATACCTTTCGTGGACAATGAAGCAATTCTACTGGGCAGATATTAAGAGCGAATAGGGGGAAAATTTTTAGGAAATTCCGCCCATCAATATCACTCAAGTTTGAACGCTAAGTTTTCGTCAATAACATTGTCAAAGATGAAGAATGACCGTTTTCGATCGAAATGGACTTCTAAACCAATAAGTTTTTGAGTCCGTACGAAAATATTTTGGAAATCGGCTTCTGTCCGCAGAAACGGCCTCTCAAGACCTCTGTGTGTTTCGTAGACCATACCATAAAATTCGACCGCGGGCCTTGCGGCCCACGGTAGGATTGAAGGGATGGCCTCGGGAGAATATTCCGGTGTTGCCAATAGCTAATAGAAGGGCGGGTGGAAGGGGTAACGAGTGCCATTTGAAACCCCTCAATCTTATGCACCACGTAGTACACCGTTCGATTTTTTCTTGGACGACTGTACATTTCCTTTCAGTTTGAATGCATGATATATCAGTTTTTATATAGTTTTTGAATTAACTAATATTTATTGCAAATTTGTGGTATATTATTATTTTTTAACTGTGATGATTCAAACTAATCAAAGGCACAACACTAAAGCGGAAAGTTTAACTAATAAGTAAATACGAAACACCAGTAAATAAATGCAACAACTAAATACAAAAAAATAATATTTGAATAATTGTTCATAGCTGCCCCGATCTCCCATCAAGTGAATATGGCGAATGAAAAAGTGCGTTCGGAAGAAGCTTAATTCATAGAAAAAGCTAAAATACCTATTCTTTGAAAAAAAGTAAAGTTTTGCAACCTTTTAAAAGGCTGTCACCAATAAAGGGAGAAAGGATATTGCGAATATTGGGACAGTTGAGAAACGGAAAGGTAGGTTTAGGACTGTGGATGTGACACATATTTCTTTAGTCACGGATTTGCTTAAAACTTTGATCAAAAATGCAAAACCAGTTTGAGTGCCTTTTCTGGGAACCAAGTGAAAACCACGTTACAAGTAGAATAACGTTTTAGCGGGATTTCTTTAAATTTTAATTTCTTTTACACTAGAAATCAAAGAAAGGTTTTTTTGCTCTTCAATTTTCAAATAGTTGCTCTATACCTTTAAAATGAGAAGTGATCATCTTTAATTTGATTTACCTGCCACGGTAGTAGATATCTAGAGATTCCAAGAACTCTCCTTGTGTAATACTGCTTTTCTTCTTGTTATACATTTTAAGAATGGACACACGAAGAGAGCATCTTCCTTCGTTACTTAATTTTGGTAGTTTTAACTCTACAACGAAGCAATTTTTTACCAGATAGAACAGGTAAGGAGAAACATAAGCAAATTTCGTCCTATCGGAAGAGGCGGGATCCAAGGGCATCCGCAAGCAGAGCGGACTGAGAGAAAAATGAGTCTTTAAACGGGCTTTACTGGAAATCACAGTCCATTTTCCTGCTGAATGATAAAGGTATAAAAATAAGTTAGCTCACCTAAGGGTGTTTTGCTCTTCCAGAGGGAGTTGATTAATGATGGGTCACCTCTTCGCCACTCCCTCCATCCCCTTCCCCGTCTAACTCCGCCCCCGGCTGGAGTCGGAGGCGGGTGCCCCGGGGGCCCCACTGCGCCGCCCCCAACCGCCCCTTGATGCTGTCCGCCCTGTGGATCCGCTGTGAAAACATTCACTTCTTGTACATTCACCATTATCCTAACCTTCGAATCATTTTCACTGCTCAATTTATGGACATTTCATGTTACAAGGTGATCTGTAGGAATTTTATTCTTAAAACATAAAGAAATGAAGGAAAAAATTATGCTGAAGTCGGGACTCGAACCCAGGTTTCCCACTTTCGGGCTCCAGCCAATTAAGCTAACACGGCAGAGTAATCTTTCCTTCAATATCTAGAATCACGGTGTGTAAACATTTATTTGCCATTTTCTTTAGCGATTTCTACAAAGCAATAGGAGCAATATTAGCTAAAATTTTCAGTAATTTATTCAACTTCAGTAGGTATTGTTTAATTTCCACAAGATTTCGAAAGACTTTTAGTATAGAAAATGGCACTTTCAGGGCAGCACAGTGACTCAACGCCTGAAAAAGTTATAATGGTCATTGGACTGTCACATAATGGACTTAAAAAGTGTTTAAAGCATTGCAATTGCATATGTATGAAATATTCAGTTGCTTTGCTTGGGTGTGTTTCATTTATGTTTCTGTGTTGATACAAAAACACAAAAACGGACCTGCGAATCGCTATTATCCGTCTACTCATGTACGGGTGCTAAAGGCAGTTGTGCTTTTAATATCCTATCAGGAATATAATAACAAATATTCCTGTTTTTTATCCAGATACGGTATACTCTGGAATCTAAGATGCACCCGAGTTTTTAAATCGGAAAAAGTAAAAACGCTATTTATAGACGCACTCTATAAAACATGCCCAAGGAAGAACAAACATGATAAAGGCCTGACCGAACCGGGACTCGAATCTCCCAATGGGCTATTTGGGCAAGCATTCTAACATGTCGTTCTGGAAAGTTTGTAGGCATGTGTGTTTTCTGCCCGGATAGCTCAGTGGTTAGAGCAACCGATCGGCAATTGGGAGACGCGGGTTCGAGTCCTACTTCTGTTCACGTTCATTCTTTCTTGGGATTTATTCTAGCCGCATGACTTTTCATTACCTCTAACCCTTTCCTTGCTTGACGTCCGTATGGGTTTAATAGTTGCTTAAGATTGCTAATTTACTTACTAATGTTTGTCAATTGGTGCGAAGAAAATTCTTGTACATAAAAAAGCTTTATACGTATAGTTAGACTAAATTTTCTGTGAGATACCTACTCTACGATAATCCATTTTAGCTCGAAATTCCAAGATGCAACGGATTTTTAGAAGCTTAAAGAACCCAAAAAAATTTGAATCTTGGATTTAAGAGCATACGGTATATTTAATGAATATTTGTCATTAATGCCTTGGGGAACGACAGCGTGTATCATGGGTGATATCAAATCTATATGTACTGTGAATGTATAAGTTATTATTTGTGAAAGGCTAATGTAATCAAGCATTCATAGAAATAGTGTCACTTACCCTTCCCCGGTCATCACTTGCTTCTTCTTACATCTTTCTAGAACGATATCTTATAGCTAATAATAATTATTATTATATTTATTATATTTAATGTCATTATAATCATTCATTACCTTCCCTTAATTCCTTCAATATTGTATCTCTCTCTGCAGCTATTTCTCAAGCTGTGTACTTCTTTGTCTCACTTACTACTCTCCTATATGAACGGTCTTCCAAATTTCTTTTTTAAAATAGTCTGTTTTCGAGTGCTGTCTTATAAAAAATACACCAAAAGCTCATCTTCTAAATCACCTAAAGCTTACCTCAATCTGAGCTTTTCATACTTTCTCCGATACGTTTCTTATATAATATAATTAACAGCAAGACTGATTCACCATTCCTACTCCGTCTTTTCTCTTTTCCTCAAGAACAATCCACCTTCTCTTTGACTACTTTTCATCCATCGACAGTAAAACTATCACTCTTCTTCCGCATTCATTCAATTTTCAACTCTAATAATCATTTCGATCCTTTCTTCTTTGCTCAGAAATCAATTCTGAATATGGCAAGAGATTGACCATTTTATCTATGATTGTTTAGTTCGAGTAAGGAGACTCTAACAACCTCTCATCACCTTCATGCGGTTATCACTAGCGAGGCTCCCGGAGTCCCCCCAACACAAGTGCCTTCTAGGAGGAGCAGGTGCCCATGAGATGGGAAACTGCCTCTAAAAACGGAAGAAAGGAGGTCAACGGTATTAGGATATAGAAGGGAAAACAACTAAATTAAGGATCTTAGAGATATTCCTTGTATATAGGTGTCTTGTGGAGAGAGTTAAACACTATGGTTTTTTCGAACGTAAAATTCATATTTGGAAGTAAAATAGTCTCCCATTCGGATCTCCGGGGAGGCAGTGTTACCGATTGAGAATATGAAAGAGAAGAAAGAGATTAAGAATAGGTAGTTGGAATGTGAGAAATCTCTTGAAGGAAGAAAAGTTAAAAAATCTGAGGAGAGAAATGACTAAATATAAGCTGAACATGGTAGGAATAGGTGAAGTTAGGTGGGAAGGACCGGGGAACAAAATATCGAAAATGGTAAATTTATATTTAGTGGAAATAAAAAAGAAAAGAATGGGGTAGGTTTTATTGTAAATGATAAAGTAAAGAATAGTATAATCAAAGTGATCTACAAATGTGACAGAGTGATTGCAGAAAAGATCGAAGGAATAACAAAGAAACTATTGGTCTCCCAGGTCTATATGCCCACAAATGACCACGAAGATGCTGAGATAGATGAAGCGTGTGAAAAGGAATGATGAAGGTGCTGCAAAATAGTAATGGGAGATTGGAATGCAAGTGTAGGAGCAAATTGTTGGCAAATCTGGGCTTGGGAGGAAAGAGGAGATTGATAGATTTTTGCAAGGATTGGAAGATGATAGTGACAAATACATGGTACATTATAAAAGGAGGCTTTAGACTTGGAAAGCACCTGGAGACAGATACAGGAAGCGGCTAGATTTTATACTAGTTAAACAAACATACAGAAATGGGGTGAAACAAGTGCGGGGACTACCTGGAGCTGACATTTACAGTAATCACATTCTTTTCAAGCTATAGCTGGCAATTAAGTTGAAGAATGTAAAAAGGTATAAAATACTTATTCAGAAATAGGATCTAGAGAAGTTGAAAGGTGTAAATGAAGAATATTTAGATTGAAAATTAGAGATAAAGTTAAGAAATACTTATGAAGAATACTCAGAAGGAGTAGAAGATAGATGGCAAAGATTTAAGAGTGGAATTAACACAATGTGTGAAGAAGAAATTGGTTAAAAAAGAAAAGAGTAAAGAATACCCTGGATTACACCAAAACTGATTGAAAAACGGAAGAAGGAAGGAAATGTAAACAACAAAACAATAAAGAAGGGAGGAAGAAATACAGAAAATTGAACTCGGAGCTCAGGAAAGAAACAGATATAGTAAGGAAAGAATGGCTAGAAAAGGAATGTGCAGAAATTAAACAATAATATCAGGTGGGAAGGCATGATTAAGCCTATAAGAAAGTAATGGAAATTAGCTAGGATGAAGTAGCTAGAACAGTACCGTGACCGGACAACTAAGCGCTATGATAACTGAGCGCTAGGACAACCGAATTTTTGCCTGTTTCCAATTTGCGATATTCCATATTTGGATAGTAAATTGACTTATTTTAACAGTATTTTAACATTAGTTTTACGGATTTCACGCTATAGCCATGTTTCATGTTAAATTATGTCCGGCCATAATTTACCCAATCTACCCCTTCTTCTTTCAAAATGGACAGCAAGGTTTTCCTCTGAACACAATTGAAAGCCTTTTGTAGGTCAACAAAACATTGACTATTTTCTTAACATAATTATATATATTCACATCAAACTATTTTCTTTCTCCAAATATCCGATGTTCTTAACCACTCCAAGCCTTTCCTAAATCCAAATTGCTCTTCTGCTACATTTTCTTCTATTTTCCTAATCAACCTCGTATTTAATATTATGAGCAATATCTTTGCTGCCGAACAACTGAGCGGGGACATCTGAGCGCCTCGACGATTGAGCGCAAGGACAAATGAGCGCGTCTCCTTTTCAGACGTTATTAATTGAAAGAATATACGTAAAATAATATAAATTTTGACTCTGAAACAATTGAGTGGTAGTTATTTTTACCGATTACTGATTTAACCTCATCTACATCTACATGAATACCCTACAAGCCGCCTTTCGAGGTCTGGCAGGGGGTGTAAACACCAAACGATTGAGCTACTTTTTTAACCTATTATTATCGTGTATTGTTCGCGGAAAGAATGAGTTGTTCTACCGTCTATTTCTCTTATTTTGCTCTCATTATCGAATCGGCCGAAGTAACAGGGGGGTCGCATAATATCACCTACCTCTTGGGAAAACGTGCTTTCTCAAAATTTGTTAAGGAGACGCAACCTAGCTACTAACCACCTTTCTTACAATGATACCCTACCTGCATCTGAGAGCATCTTCGTGACGCTTACCTTTTCTTGTAGCATTTTTTAACGAAACATATCGCTTTGCGCTGAATTTTCTCAAGTTTATTATTATATCTCAAATTATTATGGGCGATTTTAATGCTCGTGTAGGTCAACAGGAAGCCGATGAAAACGTCGCAGGAAATTACGGACTGGGCCAGAGAAACGAACGTGGTCACCGCCTGGTAGAGTTTGCTGAATGCAACAATATGTACAGTTCTCCAAAAAAAATCGAATGGTGTAATCCGTGGTGCATAAGATTGAGGGGTTTCAAATGTCAGTCTTTACCCCTTCCACCCATCTTTCTATTAGCTATTGGCAACACCGGAAGGCCTTTGCCGGGGCGTACCCATGTGCCTACGCTCCGTCCAATCAGGAAGGCTGCTATCGCGAGGTCTAAAGGAAAGCGATACCAGCAATTGCTGGAAAATTTTCGGTAGATCGTAAGGAATTATATATTAAAAGAGCAGTATAAATTAGGAACAGATTTCTCTTTATTCTTTATGAGACCCAACATTTTCCACCTTCATATAATTTCCGGCTGCATTGAACACTGAGGACTATAACTTATGTATATAGTAAAATGATATTAATCGTTAAATCGAAGAAAAGGAATTAAGATTCTGATTCGGACAAATTGCTCTTGGATGTCCTGGCTCTGGCAGTGTTTCCAAATAGCAAGATGTGAATCCTGAAATATCATGTTTATATTACGTTAAATTCGTCAGAATTTAAAAAGGCATGAAGATTCAATCAGTAGGAACCCACTGTTTTTAAAAAGTCGTTAATCGCAGTTAAAATACTATAGGATATTTCAAAATAAAAGAGGGTTACGAACTTGCTGAACCCATATTTATACAAAATAATGAGGTAAAATAATCATGTTATGATTATTCCAAGAAAATTACCATCACGCAAGTCATATCAATAACTCAACGTTAATTATTTCTCACTTTTATGAGTAGTATTATGAAAAGGGATTCGACAGCGGAGGTTATTTCGCACATGGTATCCCACCGGGAATCGAACCCGGGACCGCTTTCATCCAAGAAAAACGCGCTGCTCAAATGACTATCTGGGAGCCTCTCATTTATTTTGGCATTAAAAGCCATCGACCGCTCCGATCTGACTGGCCCTATCATTACCATAAATATCATAATAAGTATTATCATAAATATAACAATAAGTTCGTAATATGTCTTCCTCATAATTTATGTTCATCTTCGAGCTTTCCTCATACAAACCCGTTCATTTCATAATAAAATAATACAAATATAATATAATAATATATATAATAATAAACTAGCAAATTGTCAATTAGATTTCCATAGTAATCTTTGAAGAAAATTCGTGAACTATGTCGAAATTTACAAGAAAATATCCTATCACTTCATGCCCTAATATCCTTGCAAAGGTAATCACTGCAATTAAGGTAAAATTTCCTCCCATAACTGCAGGAAAAGCCACACGAATCAATTAATTTTGAATCACGTCTTAGTTCTCCTAGAATTAAATTAAAATTCATCACTGAATATTATAATATTTCTTTCTTTCGGAGGGGTTTACGAAAAATTCCACATATATTGAGCGATGCACATTTAAATGTGATTCTTAACTTTTTCCTAATGTTGTTAGTTGTTTTTATTTAATTACCTAAAGGAATTTTGTTTTCGTTTCTTTATTCCCAAATATTATGTAATTTATGATTACATATAAAGTTCAAAATTTAAATATTATGTTATTATAGCCCCTTAAAAGTTGCGGCTAAGACTTCGATCAAATTAATGGAAAAATTAATATGCGTGATCAATGATATATTCGGAGATTTAAAGCAAGATAAAAACCATAAGTATTTTCTAAGGAGCTAAGAAATACAGAAAGGAATATGTAACATATATATATAGTCCAGTTGAAAGCTCCTACTACCTGCAGGAAAATTTCTAAGAACTATCTTAGGATGGTAAGGTGCCTGATATAGAGCGTGCGTCTTTATTGGCGTGAAACATGGACCCTCCTCAAGAATGACTGTAAAAGAAAAGAAGCTTTCAAAATGTGGGTATGGAGAAAAATGCTGAACATAAGATGGACGGACAGAGTAAGGAATGAGGAGGTGCTGAGAAGAATTGAGGAGGAAAGGATATTGATAAATTAATCAATAAAAGAAAAAGAGACTGGATTGGACACACATTAAGGAGGAAAGGAAATGATCGAAGGAAGAGTAGAGAGAGAGAAATAAATAGAGGAAGAATTAAAATGATCGATCGTTTGAAGAATGATAAAGGATATCCAGAAATGAAGAGGACAGAGAAAGATGGAAGAATGATACCTAAGACCTGCGCAAGCAGAATACCAGATGATGGTGTTTTGTTTGTATTTTTTATTTTTGATTTCTTTATTGCGTTGATTTTTCATAATTCCTGTTGTAATTTTTATTTTCTATTCCTAGTTTTGATCGTCAACTGTAGTTGGCTTCATGCTGCATGTTGATTTTTGTTAAGAAATAAATAAATGAAATAAGTATTGCGGAATAATTAAAGAATTACTCTCAAAACCAATCGAACTCTGTCCTTTTAACGATAGTAGAATACTTCCTCATTTATCCTCTAAATCACCGAAGGCGTTTTATCTGTGTTACGACTAATATACAGATATTATAATACAATAAAATTACACAACATAGTATACGAGGGTGGTCTGAAAAGTTTCCTACCCCGGATTTTTTAGAAATATTCAGAAAACATGTCGAGAAATGACGAAATGTCGGAAAGTTTTCAGACCACCCATGTACATTATAAATTACGCCATTCCGAATTTCGTTCCCAAACGAAAACATTTCCATTAGGTGTAAATCAATGAAGCTATACTAGTTGTGTATTACGAACTTCAAACAAGCTGAAAGTCATACTTTTCTTTTTAATTTATCAAATCTCCGGTAATGAGAGTAATTCTAATGTGTGGTAAGTTCACACCAACTAAATTTATGCTTTATCCCTTTCATGTTTGAGGTTAGTCGTGTTGCAATTACTCTATAAATCGTTATATAAAAGAGTGCCAGAGTATATATTTGAAAATGTATCATGTAATATTGACCATAATCTTTATATCACGAGATCATTTTTAACTTTAAAAATTTGTAAGTGCAAAAACGACTATTTCAATAAAGTCAATTGACGTCTTGATCGACGGATTTCTGTCTTCCTAAATGAACAAGAATATTGAAAAACAAAGATATTTAGGAGAGATTGCATACATTTTATATAAAACTTGAAGTAACATTGCAGAGGTATTTTCAATGGTGTTTATCTTTTCTTTTAACTCTTTTTCCTGATTAACTATTTTGTATGTTTTTGCAATTTTTTGTCTTATGTCTCCTAGCTGCAGACGTTTTGTTTTCTAAATGGTAAATTCGTGTTTTAGAGAAATCTTTTCATTATAAATATAAAATGTAAATTCTATTTTTCTAATTTAATACAACCACAAAATCTAATATTTTGATCATCATTCCCTCAGTCTCGCAAGGATGAAGCAAAATTAAAGCTAATCTTGCATAATAATAAATGCTATTTGTTGTGAAATCTACATATACATAATCTACATATGTACCCTGCAAGCCGCCTTTCGGCGTGTGGCAAGCACCATGACTCTATTTTCCTAGTCGATTATTTTCGCGTATTGTTCTCGGAAAAAATGAATTCTTGAATCGACTGGTTCTATCGACCATCTATTTCTCTGATCTTTCTCCCGGTATCAGAACGGCCTATATAGCAAGGAAGGCGCATAATATCGGCTACATCTTCTATGAACGTGCTCTGTCTGAATTTATCTAGTAATTTAAATATCTGATTGAGCCTTCTTTCTTCTAAAGATTCCCATCCTGCCTCCTGAAGCGTCTGAGTAACACTTACCGATTTATCATAGCAATTTTTTACAAAGCGTATTGCCTTTCGTTGCCTATCTCGCGAATACAACACTTTTCTGCAGGGTCCCATAACACTGCATGCATACTCGAGGTGAGGCCTAACTAGCGCGAAGTAACATCGCTCGCGGACTTTTTCTTCGCTTTTACCGACTAATCTTTTGACGAAGCCTAATTTCCCAAGAGCTCGCCCACATATGTTATGGATGTGGGTAATCCAAGTTAAGTTATTCGTGTGGGTTATTCCGAGATATTTTACCGAATCGACAGTTGATAATGTTTTCCCTAGAAGGCTATATGAATTATGATTGGCAAAGGATTTTCTTTCGAAAAAATCAACTACCGAACATTTGTCTACGTTGAGCTCCACTTGCCAGTCGTCGCACCATTTGACAATTTTATCTAAATCATTCGACAGGCTTAATCTATCGTCATTACTTTTTATTTCTCTGTAAATAACCGTGTCGTCCGCAAATATTCTAACGTTACTGTCGATGTGTTCATTAAGGTCGTTAATGTATATTAAGAATAATAATGGTCCGATTACCTTGAGATGGTTCAACGTAGGGCAGCTAGATTTGTTAAGGGAGATTTCAGATTTGACAGCAGTGTCTCAGCTATGATAGAATCCCTCGGTTGGGATTCGCTTAGTGATAGAAGACTTGATTACCGTAGGAAGCTTTTTCATAAATTTATCACTACGGATCTCAGGGAGGAGGTAGTTGATATTGTCATACCAGTTAGTAGCATACGTGATCTTCGAGACAAAACGACGAAGCGTTACAGGGAAATAGTTGCCTGGACAGATAGTTATTTCTGGTCATTTTTTCCGCGAAGTATTAGAGAAGCCAACAGCAGTCAAAGGTAGATAGGGTTTTTGGTGTTACACACCCCCTGCCATGCGCCAGTGGCGGTTAGCAGGGTCCTTATGTAAAAAAATTACGCTTCCTTGTGGGACGCCTGAGGTCACCTTGACTAGGTTGGAACTAATACCATCTAATACTACTCGTTGTTCTCTATCGGACAGGAAGTCTTTCATCCAACTTATTACTTCTTCGCTGATACTCGCAAGTTTTAATTCGTATGACAATTTATGATGTGGGACTTTATCGAACGCTTTCCGAAAATCCAAAAATATCGCATCGACTTGTCTTTTACTTTCGGCAGATTTCAAGTTATCGTGAATTAATAACGCTAACTGTGACTCGCAGGATCGTGTCTTACCAAAGCCATGTTGATTCTTAACTATGAATTCAGAGAAAACCCATTAAAGAACTGGTAATTATATGTTCCATTATTATTTTGCCGCTCAATGAAGTTAATGTAATGGGCCTATAATTCGATGGATCATTCTTTATACCGCTTTTAAAAATTGAGGTGACATTTGCAATTTTCCAATTTTTCGGGACCTTGCCTTCGCTTAGAGATTTTTCAAATGTAACTTTAAGAAAAGTGCCTACGCTCTCTGCAAATTCTTTAAATACCCGAGCTGAAAAAAATAAAATTCGGAAGTCTATATTATTTTGATGGTTGGTGCGAAAACTTGGCTCAGAGCTGGTCCACTCTCCATATCCCCACTATATTTTAATTGAGATTATGGATATTGAAGAATCAAATACACTGCAAAAATAGACGATTAATATCTTATACAGTTAATTGATTTCTCAAAGATTGTTTTCTGGAAGCAAAGTAATAAATATACTGTATAAACCGACTTACATATGCCATTTATATAATTGCTTTCATAAATAAACATATGTCAGAGATCTTTGTGTCCTTTGTCTCAAAGAAGCTCACTCTTATGACAGCTTATGACGAGGGTTTAAACGGGAGGAAGTATAGCTTTTGACGATACGGCGCGGACAGAAATGATATAGCTACAGAGACTTCCCGGCAAAAATGGGACCTGATGCCTGCATACTCCTGACGGACAGCATGCATAATGTGTTTTAATAACAACGTTATAGCACTTAACTTCGTATAATTGGCTATAGGATCATACATAACAACGAAATTAGCAATTTTGGTCGAAACTTGTCTACCCTAGATATAGGCTCATCTTGGGAATGATGTGTGGTCACATCTAAGAATTTCTTATGGAATATGAAAAGGAGAGAGGTACGCTCATTGATAACGGCAAGTATTACAAATGTAGGAATGCCTTCTAGTCCGTGACACCTTTCATTGTCGCAGTAAAAGAATTCTGCCCAACTTCATTCCAACTTGATACTGTTGATATTCGTAGGTTTTTATAAAAACTTGATTTCGCTATTTCTAGACCCGTTAAAATACTAGCACAATTCCAAACACCGTCCTCACCATGCTTAGATTTCGTTGATGTTATAATATTTTTCTATAAATCTCTCATGCAAGGAATCAGGGAAGAGGTTAAAGAGGGAAAATCTCTATCCTACCTAAATTCTTATCAAGCAAATATTTATTTTGCATTGATCGAAGTTTTAATTTTACTCCCGAAAATTTTTCCCTTTAATTCGTCCAGTTTGTATTTATCCCTGAAGTATATAACTAACTGACCTATAATCTTTTTTCACTAAAGAAAATAAACCCAGACGTTCGAATTGTTTATTCTCAAGTTCGGCCATTTCTTTAATGGAAAAGTGGAAAATATCCTCTTTTTCTCCCCTATTGGTTATTAATTACAATTTCGACGTTTGAATATGAGCAATACAACTGTCAAATATGCCTGACATGGTTATATACGCTGGTCAATTAGAGGAAAACTATTCTACTTCCCCGGTTTTGAATTCACTAAGGATCAGAAAATTATTTCGAAGATCTATGAAGTTTGTTTTATTTGATGGAAAAGTTTTATCACTTTTGATCAATTTAATTATTTAACACCTGCGTCGAGCGATAATATTCACTATATATTAAACTAACTCCTATCCATGCAATCACTGCCCCACTATTTTATTATGCATTTGCACTATAATTGTAAGAAGAAAGAAAAAAGGAACTCGGCGTTCAATGAACTAAGAGATTCCCGCGAAACGGATTCTGAATAACTAATGACCGTTTGGCGATTATCCGTTTCCCGGGAATCGCCCGGGATGGTGGCCGCTGTCGGCGCTTGGAGAACCTTTGTCTCTTAGACTATAATTGTATCTGAATTTTCTCCTTTCTTATCCATTGTTTCATAGTTTCTTTCATTAATGGAATGGAGTATTTTACATATATCGGAATTACTGCCCCATTTCATCCCAAAATAAAGTAATATATCTTACTTTTTTAGAAAATAAAGAAACGGAAAGAAATAAATTTTCAACGTGATTTTTTCAAATGGTATCAAATTCATCACTTGCATCGCTGAAAGGGAGGTTATAATTGTTATTTGCAATTAAATAGGATGAAATTTTATGATATCAAGCATGGAAATTATAATAGGTGCTAATTGCAGCTAATGGTTTTAAATTGGAGATTTAGGAAGTTATATTTGGAAAATAAAGAAGGGCATATGAAGTCACGAATTTCATTATTTAGGAATTATAAATATATTTACATATTGTGTATTGTGCACGACTGCATTCCTGTTATATGTTATTTAGAGTTGACTCAATCAAGGATCTTCGCGTGATATTTTATTTAAAGTTCAAATTTAACGCTCATGTGCTCGCAAGCATTCAAATTTTTAAGATTCATCAAACGCAGCTCTCTTCATATTTTTCCACTGGAACTGCGATATCTTGGATCGTCCTAATCTTGAAAATACTTCGTTTCATAGTCAACAAAGCTAGAATAGAAGCAGTAGTAAGAATCCAAAAAAGGTCAGAATCCAAAAAACGTAATCCTTTAAAACTACCATTTCATGGTAGTTTTAAAGGAATTACGTTTCCTAATAGTTATCCTGGTATTTATGATATAAAACTATATTACGTGTTTGGAATGCAACCTTTATCAGTGAGACGCAATATGTGTAATAATGGTGTACGTGATTCATACTCTTGTTGTTTTTGCACTTTTGGTAAAAGAAGTCGACATCGACCTTATTTAAGAATAATATTCATCAATTTTCGCCCCTTCCTCGAAGGTCTCTTAACGGACTTAAAAATAATATTTTGTATATAATTATCCTCTATATATTATTTTAAAACTTGCTTTTTTGGTGATCGGGACATTTCTCCCTTATTACTCCACCTAAACATATAAATGAATGACCATTTGAAAGAAACATTTCCAGATTCCTGCTAAAAAATAGTCAGACAAATAAAAAATCCACCATTTGTTAATCAAATTGAATTGATATTTTAATCATCGCGTTGCGTTCTGGCCGAAAAGATACCCGGGTTGCTATATATAGAGTTTTCCTTTGTATATATGCTAAATATAGAGTTTTCGTTTTAATAACTCTACGCCAAATCTTTCTTGAAATGGCGTGTATTATACAATTGTTTACATCCCAGTTTAGTTAGATAAATTTTGAATAGGAGATACTTTCGATAAGAATAATTTACATACGCTTCGTCCATTGCCCATCTTTCATTAATTGAATAACTCTGATTCAATGAATGGAAAGGAGGAATTTCACTGTTGAGTAATAGTTATTTTTATATTTTTGTGTGAAAAGAAAAATCTAGGAAATAAATAAGTAACGTGTATGCAGAAGGAATATTTTGTTGTTTTATCTTGGTTATATACGTTTAACCTGAACCTTTAAGTGACATAACAATACCGGTATATAGGCAGTTTACGTAAAGCCGTTAGTGATGTTTTGATTTTTGCTTAAATTCGTTATGTGATATATCCGTCGAGTAAATTGAGGTATTCGTTATAAAATCAAATGCCTATATCGTTATAGTGATATCGCATACTGTTCATGATTATATTGCTAAAAGAAAGTTTTTAAAGCATTTATGACATTTAATATGATATAAAAATATCTCTTGCAAGTTAGGGATTCGTTTAGGTTCAAAAAGTAAGGCATTAGAAAACGCAAGATCTTGAATTTGCCCATAGAGTTTTTTTAATGGATGTATAGATAACGATATCTATCGCTGAAATAGAGGTATATCGAAATGGACACTGATACAGAATATGAAGGAGTGTATTTTTAGGTATGTTTATTCGTTTGTAGCGATTAGTGTTTGTTGAAATTTATTTGCGTGGGGAAATTGAGTGTTGGTCTGCGAAAGTCTCGCACGGGGCAATTAGTATATTATAATTATATTTTATATATTATGTGAGACATATCTTAAGGAAGAAAGCATATACTATTTTTAATTCTTTAATTTTAGGAAACTATTGATACCTTTGAAGGATAGAGATTGAATAGTGATTTGGAGGTTTGAAAACGAAAGCCGTATTCGAACTTACGTCGAGATTTTGACAGAAAGTTGGTTAAGAACCACCCTGTGATTGCTCGGCTTTTGGTCTTGACGCATGTCCGTATAATGACAAAGACGGAGCGTTTTCAAACCTATAGACCTTTGAATTCAATACTTTTTATCTTATTTGGCGTCGTCTTTAGTTATAGCATAGGTCATTGGGGGTATATGTTTGCACTAAATTAATAAAATATTGATGTAGTTACCATTTTATTGAATTCAATTCTTGGAAAACGTATGTGACTGATATTCTTCAATGTTTATGTTTTGTTGCGAAGTATATTATCAAATATTATGAACGGAGTCATTGAAGAACGAGCGATTGAACATAAGAAGTTGTCGAAATGTACTATAAAGGTTGTTTAAATGTAGCATGTGTTGGAAAAAAGCAAGATAGGTTATGAATGAGTGAGTATTGAAAAAATGTATCATTGTTAATGGGGTGTCTTACAACGATGTGCGTAAAGGTTGGTCTGAAGCTCCCACGTTGTTTTAGGACATTCTGTAATTTATAATTAAAGAAGATGAGACATTGATAAAACGGGACACATTAACAGAACTAAACAAATAGTAAAAACAATAAGAAGAATAACTTTCTCATCAATTAAGATGAGACTCGCACGGTTCGCCGCAATTTTTTTTTACTTTTTGAATATTTGAGTATTTTTCTTTATGTTTGGAAGAAGATTATTATTTTATAATACCATAATTACGGAGTTATTTTCTATATGGTAGGGAATATCTTTCCAGTGATCGGTAATAAAGACACAGGAATAAGAGACAGTTAATTTTCGGAGGCCAGTAATAGTCGCAGGAAAATGTCAACAGAAGTAATTCAAATATTTACCTGCAAAGGATATAAGTGAGCATGCGTTACCATGTATATAATGCACTTTATATTGCTTTTGCCTGGTACCTCGCAAAGTATGCTACAAATTATTTACGTGGCATATTTTTATTTCTGATGTTTCTGTGTGCATCACCACGACAAGAAAGTATTTCCGACCCTAAATTACTTTATGATTCCACTCTGAAACGTGGGACACCCTGTGAGTGTATCTATATATACAGATGGCACAGTGTGTGTGCTGAATTTCAAACCGATGTCATATCGGGAAGGTCCTCGAACGTAATTACAAATTTCCCTTTTAATTGTATGGTAGAATGCAGATGGCGTCTAACCAAGGACCATCAGAGAAACGCTATACTGCTTTTGTAAAACATATTTATGACTAATCTTCACATGCAGGGTTGTGGACTTCTATCTCCTCGGGAAAAGCCTAATTAACAGATTTCATTTTCCTGCCGTACCTTTCATAGGGTAGAATTAGGACCTCTTGGTCGAACCCGGAACCATTTTGAAGATGGCGTATCACTGTTAGTTATTATTATTAAGTTATATTATTTAGAATCTTAATGTTTATAGCTGAAATTGTAAGAGAAATTGGTTTTAAAATTGTAGTAAAAGCAATTTATAATTTTTTTGGAAGAATAGTTTTGTGATAAACTTGGGATGTTTTTATGAAAGAAAATGTACGTGTTCAATGGGAGAAGCAGCAAATGGAGAATGAGAAAAGGAAGAAAGAGAAGCGACTTATGTAGGTCGATAAAAAAAAGGGTGTGGATAATTCTGAAATGAAAGATTTTGGCTAGAAAAATGATTTACATGAGATTGGGATGTCTTGAAATCCTGTCTTTCTAATATTAGAGTAATAAGAATAATATTAGACTAAAAGAAAACTGATACTACCGTACTGTATAGTAGAGTCAGGGACATGCAGAGTCATTTTGCGGTCTGAAGCAGGCCCTTGTTATATAGCTTGATTATAGCAAAAATAACGGTCAAAAGAAAGCAGATAATGGGCGTCTCTTCACTAATATGTAGTTTTTCAAAAGAGAAACTGGAATATCAAGATAGTGAAGAGCATAGTATTCAACTTGGTACCGCCACAGCCATCATTTGGCACGAAATGAAATGTAGGGACAATTTCACTGCAGCTCATTGCGAGTGGCACGAATTCCACTCGGAAACTTTTCTCCGTATTTGATTCAAGCGCAAGATGTAAAACAACAAATGCGAAATTGTTTAAAATAATAGAAGAGATAAGCTTGCTTACCTTGAAAGTGTGATGTATGCCAATTCTTAAGTGATTGAAGAATTCATTATCTTACACAATTCCTAAGGAGAAACGGACACGAAGAAATCCTGGGAGGACCGGGACTCGAATCTCGTTAAGCTGCTAAATATATTAAGCTATAATCAGGAATATTTGGACGTAACGGAGATTTATTAGGTAAGAGCGGTCTCACTGTGCGGCATCCCATCGACCATACAAAGTAGTGGAAAAGAGAATTCCCCCTGAAGGATGCTCTTAATGGTGTCCACCACGTTATATAGTCGGTGCCTTGATGTACGATGCCGCAGAGGCAAGCGATTTTGCCCACAAAGTCTACTAAACAGCATGCTTAATATTCCTGGATGAATAGCTTTATGCATAAAGTAGCTGACCGGAAATTGTGAGAGGAAATTAGGTTCTAGTATTGGTACTACTAGACTTTTACATGTCAGATTCTCCTAGTGAGTTTACTTAGATGCACGTCCTAAAGTGCAAAGTCACCTTTGAGATATACGAGTAAAAGCGAATATACTGATGTATAGCATGTTTACTATTTTGTGTGACGAGAACCTGGAGGTACCCAATTTCTTCATGTTCAAAAGGTAAACAGATACAAGTGGGACCATTTCCTCTTGATTGGAAGCCCTTCATTGGTGATCTCCGTTGTGTTTCGTATTTCTAATGTTTTATGAGACAACAGAATGTCGGTGAATTTCTTGAGCAGTTCCTCATGTTTCCGAAGTGTATCAGAGGAGAGTTTATGCATAAATAAATTAGTTTTTGTGTTTAGAAAACATCTTTATTAATTACATATTGTGTACTATACACGATTAATATCATCATAAATTTTATTATAGTTACCAATTTATTTAATTATTTTCTCATAATACTACATTCTTCAATATTTTGTTTAAATAAATTAAACAAATATTATGAAATTTAGAAGGAACATAAAACATTTTTATATTAATTAAAGTCGTGCATTTAATTGAAAACCTTTGAATTTTCTTTATTATTTCTGAGAAGGTTTGTACAATTACTTCCTTAAATTATTTATCTTAAAAATATTTAAACAATCAATTTTCCAGTCAGATAGCTACAAATGTCAGTCGATCTAAATCTTATATTTCAATTTTTAATACAAATAGAAATTTTGAGCTATTATTACAATGGAGCTACTAAAACAAAAACCAGGATAGAAGTTTTATGTTTATTGTCTTCAATAGGAGATTTTAAGGATAATTTATAAATAGTTCACACAGTCTGGAATAGATTGCATGTAAAATCGATTAAAATAGGCACACTTGTTCAGGTCTTTTACGGTATATTATATATACATGGGTGGTCCGACATTTCGCCATTTCTCGACATGTTTTCTCAAAACTATATATGTATATATATATATATATATATATATATATATATATATATATATATATATATATATATATATACATATATATATTCAGGAATAGACCCTCACCGCGGGAGGGGACCTGACCTTTTTTCGCAAAACTAACCGTGTGTAATACGATTTGAAAAGTTATAAACAATTCAAATTATAAACAATTTGTTAACTTCGTCGTATAACTCGTCCAAAAAGAAGTATGTACCAGCGCAGAGTGGGCTAGAATCGAAAAAAGCTGGTAAAGAGGCCAAAAATGGTTGTTTTGAGTGCGGGTTTTGAAACTTCGCATTGTTATTACAAAATTATTGAATCCTGTTGCGTCCTGTTTGTCGTTTTTCGATATCTTTAAGCGTTAAAATGATACATTAGATTTCACAGAAATGGGCATCTCGGATATTTCGGATAAACGTTCAAGTTTACTGCTTTGTGGAGGGTTTAAATAGATTCTTTTAGAAGATTCAGCGATGGAATTGATCTACAACAATTCTTTATATTTTAACTGGTTGCAATTACCGCTTACAAAAATGAGTTTTTGCTCACTTAAAGCAATAATATGGCGAACACTTTCTTCGGACAATTTTCGAGATAAAGTAAGGAACATAAATAGGAAAACGGACTTAGTGCATAACGTATCTTTTATCACGTCATAGTCAGAAGTATCTAGATGTGGAATCAGAACAAACCGTTTCAATTCAGGTGCCAACTTGGGAATAAAGTCGATTTTACATAAGCGCGGCGCGTTCCGACTCACCGCCGTGGAATCTCCGAATGCAGTTTCGCTGTCTTTTTAGTGATAAGAAGTCTAACGATTGGTCTCTTTCGTGTTAAATTCTGGTTAATTATCCTTAAAACATATGTGAAGACAGTTTAAGAGATGGAATAGATACCTCTACCTCTAATTTCCACAACGGACGTGGAATTAAGGAAAGTTAACATTCAGGTAAAATGCATCTGCATTTTAGTTTTAACCGTGAAAATACTTACAGCGATGTTTTCACCCTCGATATTCGTGAAAAATATGGTTGACAGAAATTACTCTGAGAAATCTTCATATCTGCAAATTTTTACCGACGCTTGCGTCACGGTTTTGGAGTTAAGTACGGTTTATGGCACTCCCGCGCTACGCAAACACTCTTGCGCATCCACTCATTGGCTAGGGTTATTCCGCACCTGTCATTTGGATTGTTAGGAAAAGCGAAAATATTTTTGTTTTTCCATTCCAATCTTCCATTTAAAATGAATCGCGACAATTTTCAAGACTTTTTTTTGGATGCTTTCCCGATGAGCTGGAAAGATGAAACCCGGAAAAGGAACAGTGGCGGTTGAAAAATTTCTAATGCGCAGTCGATACTAGAAGTCCCCTCAGGACATTGAAAGGATACTCCCGTCTATTTATAGAGGCATTTCTCGAAAAATCTTAACGTAAAATATACTACTTACGTAAACTGTATTGGATGATGAAATAAACAATATATTTACAAAATATTGAAATGTCATTTGAAGTGATATAACCACATGAATTTTTGCTCACCGATGTTGTGCTAACCCCATGATATTAATTTTTGTAGTACGTTTTTAATCTAATCAAGAAAATTAAAATTAAACAGAAACGAAATTCGGTAATTTTTCAATAACTGTTATAGTTTTCCTACGCAAGAATAGCGCAAATAGCGGAACTAATTTTTCAAAGCATCCAACAAGATCAGCAGTGTCATTGTAGCTGTACTTACTCCTACTGCTCCATAAGAAGGACTCGTGTAAGTCCTGATTGCATTATAACGCAAAAATACGTGTTTTACTCTTTAAATTTACTGATAATGACGGCAGAATACGTACATCGATGAAGAAAAAAATCAGGCACGGATAATCTACCCACGGAGAATCGGGTTTCGCTGTAGTTATTGGAAAGAAAATTGAAAGCATTTCTTTTACTTCGGTTACGTAAAAATGTCAAATATCTGTTAATATATATTATTTCAAATGGGTCCTAAACTATATAATCTTATTCTCAAAATCAAGTGATTATAATCCTTGCATTTAAATGTTCTATAATTGAATTTCACACTTATCATGACATTACTAATACTTCATAGCAACATCTTCTCTTTTAGTCAAAGTATTAAAGAATAAGCAGAATTTTTGACAGGATTGTACGAGAAGTGAAAACTTGTGACTTGACTGGGAGTCGAACCCAGATCTCCCACTTTCCGGAAAGAATCATTACGGAAGTGATGAAAGCCCTCTTGGGGTTCATATCTGCCGTTTCATGAGAGTTTAGCCATACGGAAAATCCCACAAGTAATCACACAATGTTGCAGTAAATTTTATCATCATGACTTTTATTAAATTAACATAAATTTTATGTCAATTTCGCTTAATAAGTGACAGATTTCAAAAATCACGCTATTCAAGCTTTAAAATTACAAAGAAAGTCATGCGAAACGGAGAAAAGCGACAAAAGAAAAGAAATAAACAATTTTCATTTTGATCGCGGTTATTTACTTCCATCCTTGTTTTCGAGGTTAAAAAACACTTTTAAAATACTTTCCTCCGTCGTATAAGAATAATTATAATTAATAGAGAAGCTATATAGAGAGGAGGCATTTTTCCAATATATTCAAAATTTAATCACGATAAACAAATCGCTGGATAAAACGTCTGAGCATGTAGGCGTGTTTCTTAAACATCACGATATTACCAAAGGATATGCTACTTTTTCACTGTCAAAGAGGTGAAAAACGAAATATTTATCAATAACATTATTACAAAAAAGGGAAAAACTTTATGAAGAAATGGGAGGTAAAATGAGATGTGCAAAATAACTTTGTTTTTGATCTGCGCTTGGATTCAAACCTGTAATATCTTTTGAGGTCTTCATTCATTCTTTATCTTCATATTGCACTTGTCAGTATGAATCGTTCATTTTAAGATTCCAATTATGTATTCGGAAGAATAACTTCTACGTTGCCACAAACAATAGAGTGACTATATGTGCTTTTCGTTTAATAGTTATTTCCGCTTCTCATTTGCTATATTCACCGTCTATCATTTTCTTGAAAGTACAGAAGGACGCCATTAGTGTGTAATATATCAATTTTAATTACCAAATGTGAATCAACGGGTTCAGTTAGTATAGGATAATGGTTAGAAAATATTAGGTCTTTCTTCATTGAATTTATTGCTGAAAACTTGTTCAATGTTTTTCATGATTCACGGGGAGTTAACTCCGTATGTTGTATATTTTTACCATAATCAAAAGAACTGTAAGATACAGAGTGAGAGAAGTAATCTTATAAGAAAGGAAGATAAAGAAACGGTTAACGTAACGAACAATCTTATTTAGTGCTGCTCCTCGGTTTGAGGAACGACAAAGAAGGATAAAGATGGTGGTAACTATATATATTGAATGGCATTGCATACAAGGATGTTTGCCTCGATTTTTGGAGTTAAGCGTGTAGCATTATGTTTTTTTCTGATGAATTGTGTTAAAAGTTTGGCATGAAATTCTTCAGCCTATCCAAGAAAACACTCATTCATTTTTTATTCTGTTCCAAATTCCCTTTCTCACTGCCTTTCTTTCTCTTTCCTAACCTTTCTATTCGTTTCTTCACCATCCTCATCTCAGACTTTCACTTTCTCCCTTTGCTTTGTCTTTATTTAATTTCATTCCTTCCTCTATTTATCTAATTATTCGTACGGGATTGACTCATATCAAGTAGCTCTCCATACTTTTCTCACTTTTTCTAATTATTATAATTATATTATATTTATTTAAAAATTATGCCAGTTAGTTTTTCGTGCAGATAAACCTTCGTTAGATAATGAAGGTACTTATTTCACGAAAATTACTAGCAATATGAAAGTAAGAAGCACTTTGGGTAGATTTTTATATGGTTTTCGAAACTTCAGACAATAAATTCAAAATCAATCGGTATACTTTTCAAACTTAAAACATAGCTTTTCAAATCAATAATAGAATTTATGAAATTTCATTATAAAAATTCTCGTAAGAAGTAAAAACAACCACTAAAATGAATTATAGCATTTATTAAAATCAATGAAAACAATTCTTAAATCGAATGAAAAAATTACGTAAAATCATGTACAACAATTATTAAAATCGATAAACAATATTAATAAAAAATATTATATTATTAAAGTTAATGGTACAATAAATAATATGAATAACCGTAATTATAAAAACCGATCGATTCATTTTACTGTTTATGAAATCACTTAAAATATCCCCAACGACATAGCCTTAATAACTAGTATCATTTCGCTTTAAAATTGACGAATAATACAACATTTAACGTCAGCAGTTTTTAAGAATGTCAACAGAAAAAATCTTCTCGAAAGTAAAATCTTCTGTAAAGAAAATCTTCTGTCTTCCTTGCTAATTAAGGTTTTTATTTCGACCACAATAAAATAAAAATGACAGCAAATACACCGGACTGCGAAAATTAATTTTTCGGTGGCGGCGGCGGAAACGCCTTCCTGTTATTAATTCAACAAAAATGAAGACTATAACATTTTTATGTTGTCAGTTTTAAACTTCATTAGCCAATTAGTCCATTCATAATCTTCATGCTTTAATATTTACAACCCAATGTGGCTTTCAAAAGCTTGAAAAATTAGTACTTTTAATTGCTTTTAATAATTTTATTAGTTGATTTGAAAAGTTTTGCTCCTGATGCTAAAAGTGTTTCCTTTATTATGAAAAATGTATCCAGTGATGTCAATTGTTTTTCTAAAAATTGGAAATGTATGAATCCATCAACATAAAAACACATTTTTTGGCAAACTAAAGAGATATCTCATTTTGAATGCGTAGATGGCCTTGGCAGATATTTCAGTAATTGGAAGAAGCCTCCATATTTGTATGTATTTATGCCAGTTATTTTTCCTGGCGCACTCGAGGATATCTTATCTGATTTAGATCGATAAGTTAACTTTTGAAAATTTTTTTGATGCCTCGAAGGAATTGTCTGTCCTAGGGCTAAGTTTTTAGCATAATTTATGATAATAAACTGATGTAAATCAGTCCTTGAAGAATTGTATAAGTTAGTCCACTCTCATATCCCTCAATATAAATATTCAACGAATATTATATACTGAGAATGTATTTTTCCAACCAACGGCTTTACTTTCTTATTGTGCTGTTCCAATAGAAGCGATGCGACGATTCAGAGATTACTCAAAAAAAGAAGTTGAAGAGGTATCTTTTTAACTTTTCATTGGCTGATGAAAATATAAAATTTCATTTCTTTTCAAATAAGCCAAGATCCAAAATATTTTGACAAAAAATACAATTAAGTGACAAGCATTTCACTTTTAATTGCATTGTTCATTTAATTATGATAAACTCATATATTTCATTCTCTGACTCCCTGCATCATGTAAAGATTTTAAGTCCGTTTTAGTGGACTTAAGTAAAGGTGTTATTACGTTCCTTTTTGAATTTCGAGTGCGACATATCGCAATTTATGGTAATTTATTCATTCTACTTTACTTCCGCAAATTGATCGGAGAATTATTCCAAAATACTGTATGATATGTTTTCACTAAACGCACAGTTTTAAAATATGTTAAATATGTTTTGATTAATGAAATAAAATGTCTGATTTCAGCCCAAATGAATTTCGTCATCAACTTATAATTTAACGGCAAGGAATGCTTCGCTATTTTCAATTTTTCTTAGGGAATAATTAAAAAACGACCTAATTTCCTTGTGTTTCCTTCGTTACTTGTCTAGTTTTCGATGGATTCTACTACAATATAAGTCAACAATCGATAAAGTATTCAGTCCGAAGGTCGGTTGGAACCTCATCCCCTCTACCATTAGCTACCAAGAGCTATGAGAGAAGGGGATGAGGCTTATCAGGAAAGATGAGGAGTGAGGTAGTTTGCTCTCCTCACTGAGCAGGAATGCTTTAAACGGAACATGTAAGTGAAGCACAGTGACTCTACGAGTACCACTTATCTTAGTATTCCACTAGGAGAGACATGCTATATATTTCTCATGTCTCATTAGCGTTCATACGGGGCATCGAACCGGATACAAACCGAAAACGAAAAGAACGTTTTCTTTGTAGGAATAATAACCAATCCGCAAAAATTGAGATTCTTGAACTTAAACTATATAAAAAAAATTCCGTTCCAATTTTCAGCCTAAAACACGCATTTTATGTAACACTAATTGGAAAGAAATGTTTACTAAACATGAGAGACTGAAGCTAACTGCACTGCATTCCGCTTACAGCGAGATTCAAGGGAGTGAAAATTTTGCTCGTTACATCCTATCCTCTTACTGACCAGAGCTTTGATGAATGACAAATATTCCAATGCAATCCGGTTGTCATCCCGAGAACTACTCCTTCAAAAAACCATATTTATTGTTTTTTGTTGAAGTGGATCAAACACTGGAGTGAAAAATATTACGTTACAATGCATTGCTTTCACATCACCGCATTCATGAACAAGACTGGGCCAAAAGTAGATCAGATTTCCATGCATCCTGTACCAATAAACAAATGAAAAATATCCACCAAGATAAGGTAGCTGAACCAAATAATTGCTGTTAATCGTTCAACCGTCGACCAATCGCAGTAGAAGGGGATACAACTTTCCTAATCTCCTTCCTTTGTTCAAATTCTGTGAAAGGATGAGGTAAACACTTCAGAAATGGAAATCATGAACTCTCACAGTTTAAGTACGAGTATGTCGCTCATTTATTAAAGAGGTAAGTAATCATTAATTGTGTACCGTAAATATTCCATTTCGCTCCCAAGTAAGCCTTACGAAACAATGACTGATGACGTAATTGGTGAAGTGTCCTCGAAACAGAAGAACTTTAGACAGATAAACGGACATTTGGTTACAATCGAAGCATGCGGACACTGCTTGAACTTGAATTACGTCTGATAGCAGATTTTGAATAGCAGAGACGCAAAGTTATGATCGAGAGCCCAAGTTGAAGTGAGTAAAAATTTAACAATGTTAATACAGATGAATGAATTGAAAACTTTATAATTACTAACATAATAGTTGAAAGATTTTCAGCTATTTACAGGTTATTACATCTTAAAATCCGTTTAATTTCATTCAGAAATCTTAAAATTTATGATATGAATAACTCTTTGCTTGTGTACGTATCAAACGTCAATACATGTTTAATATAAGCATTACTGAAAGTTGCAAGTCCTGCTCCTCTTCAATAGGACCGTCCTTTTGATTGATTTAGATTAGTACCCCGTAAGTGGCGTATGGCAGGGGGTGTAATGACACCATCATCGTTTACTAATCGACTATATTAGCTTATCTAATAGTACTCGGGAAGAACGACCAAAAATATCTATCTGTACCTTCCTCCTTATAACGCTTTGTCTCTCGCTGCCTTTTTGAAAAGTTTTCTTAATCATTTCTTATCTCCTGAAGCGAATTCCAACCGAGGGATTCTATCATAGACGTAACGCTACTGTCGAACCTGAAATCTCCTGTAACAAAACGAGCTGCTCTACGTTGGGCCATTTCTAAATCTGAGACCGAACCTACCTCAGGTGGATCCCAAATCTCACAACAATATTCGAGATTAGGTCGAATAAGAGAAAAACAATCTGTTTCCTTTACTCTTGATGAGCATCCCTTCAGCGTTCCACCTGCTAAGTCTCTGCATTTTATTCACCTTCCCTATTACATTTCGAATATGTTCTTTAAAAGAAAAAATACTGCTAAAAGTGACTTCTAGCCATTTCGAGATTGTTGTCGGCTATAGACGACGGAGATTTTCCTATACAAAAGCACGACTGTCGTCTATACACTACGCAGGTATACATCGCGGGTGGATCAGTTTCAGAGGATTGGGGTATTATAAACTTACCATTCTGACCCTTTTTTTGGGGATTTCTGATCTTTCCTTCTGCCCCACACAAAGGAAACTCAGCCCCTGGGGTCATTCATAACCCTTTTCACAGCACGGTGCCGCTGCAAATTAAATGCTATTGCAACAGTTTTGCGAAAGAGTTTTTTTAGTAATAATTGTCAATATTAATTTGGATTATTTCCAACCTCTTTTCCATCAATCGCGTATGAAGTTAGCTTTTGTATGATGATACTTCAGCTAGCGCCTGATTCGTCTAATTGTTAACACGTAAACAAGCGATAGACGATAAGCGATAAACATTTCGGTTTTAAGAGAGAGCTTAGAATTTTTTCAATATAAGGGTGATTCAGGTCCATGCTTCCCAGCATATTATAGCGCCCTCCACCACTTTCGGCTCCCCTGACGGTTATCTATGAGAATTTTCATCCACACAAAACTGCAATGATGAAAATATCAGCTAAATTGCTAAATGATGATTTTATTGCCGTCTGAAAACCAGCAAAATTCACTCGTAACTTGATAGGTAATGAAATAAAATTCATTTGAATTAAAATTTTCTGATTAACCTATTCAGACCCAGCCTCCAATATATTGGACACAATTCTTATGTTATTTCTAAGCAATTGCTTTTGGTGACCAGACCATCGCCCTTCACACTACATCAAAAAATATAAACGACACACAATTTGAAAGAGAATTTTTTCCGTTTTTAAGTAAACAAAGCTTCCCTTTTTTAATCATGAACACGAATGGAAATGCATAAGCTTCTCTTAAGCTTTCAGGGAATATTTTTAAGGTGGAGGAATCATAGAAACGTTTCTGGCGAATACCGGACGGATTGTGACTATATGCACAACATTTCTTTATGATGGTTTCTAAAACATTCCTCTTGAAGGAAATAAACTAGAAAAATTGTGCATTGTCCACAGCGTTTAATCTAAACGGATGACCAAGGTGATGACGACTACTCGTCGAAACCGGTCTTGTATTATTTGTTTAAATTAAATCTTGTGGAAAAAGTAAAATTTTTGGTTTTTCTTTTCAATATAGATTTTCACAATACATTACCCGATTCTGTGAATTTTATCTTAATTTGAAACTAGAATTTCTCTGATAGTGATATCAGCTCTAAAAATGCTGGGCTAATTACTTATATTGTCCATACGGACTTTTTTCAAAGACATTTGTTATTGAAGTCTTAATCTTGAAACCAATAACTCAGAATAATGTCCTAGATATCCAATCACTCTTTCGATCAACATATGATTACATCTAATATAATTTAGATTTAATGTAATAAGACAATTCAAATGAGAACAGAGCATATACTTATTCAAAATGTACTAGCTGGTTATTATGCTTGTATTCTATTCTGAATGTTCACTGCAAAATTAATATTCTGTAATTATTATATATTTCCGGAGATCCATTTCAATGGAAATTCAATTCTACAGGTAAAGCTTTTACTTGAACTTTTACAGCTTGAAATCACTGCGAATTATTAATAAAACGATTAATTGGTTTCATTTCTTATTCAGCAAGTTCAAAAGGACTATGCACTCCTTAAAATTACTGACCCTTAATTGGTCGCGTTTAATTTTGACCGGTTTCGTTTCGATGTTTTTTGCATCACAATAATGCTGATTTCACTCGTTCTTCTCTCTAGCTTTCTTTTCCTGTCTTTTTAATTTAAAATTGCTGTAATTTAGTCGTATGTTTATGAGGTTTTATATATAACAAGGATATGTAGCAGTGGCTCTTTTTTATAAAATATATATTTATCTAATAAGAAAGTTCTTTGATTAAAAGACGTAAAGCAATGCAAAATAATGGTGAAAAATTTTGTTAATTGCATTTAATGTATCTAGAGTCATCATTGACCCGAAGCGACAATTCGTGTAAGTTTTTGGGTTTTATTAGTTAAGGGCTTAAGTGAGGGTTTACAGATAAAAAGGGGAATTTTCCTCTTATTGAAACAAACTTTTCAAGTGCATAGAGGACAGAGAACTCCTTTTTCCAGATATGTGGTGACCCTACGCTATGAAATCTTTAGAGTGACTATCACTGCCACCTCAGGAAGCATCATACTACAGTGTGACAATTTTTCCGCATATTTCGGTTGTAACGAAATTTCCATGTAACCGAAATCTGACAGGACACCGAATCAGAAAATTCAACAATGGACGTCAATCAAAATAACAGTAAGTAAGAATAGAATGGG
This sequence comes from Pachydiplax longipennis, assembly GCA_036926295.1. NCBI lineage: Eukaryota > Metazoa > Arthropoda > Insecta > Odonata > Libellulidae > Pachydiplax > Pachydiplax longipennis. Next base: position 65,555,766 of record JAVFKF010000015.1, on the reverse strand, counting down.
CATCGAACAACAGCGAATCTTTCTATTTATCAATAGATTGGTGAAGCTGTCGCACCTTTGGCTCCAACGGCTATGAGCAGGAGCAGTACCAGGGCCGGAAGCAGCGCTGCATGGAACAAGTAGACAGGGCCGGTGGCCCGCACCATCATTCGACGACCATCAGCAGCTCATCTTCATCTGCAAAGGGAATGAAATTCACTTATTTGTATCATGAAATGTCCGTTAACATTAACGTTACGCAGTATCAGTAAGCTTGTACTATCAGTAAGTTTGAGCAGGGTTTTGACTCACTGCTACTTCGAGAGAGTGCTGAGGCTCATTTTCTCTAATACCTTTGGATTATTAAACTATTCTTAAACCTTTTCTTTAAGTCAACAATTCCAAACATTTTCCCTTCTATTTCTGTTTACCTACGCATCAATATGTTTTAATTAATATCATTTATGGCAGGTTAGAAGGTAGAAAAGACGTTTGAGTATAAATCTTGCCTCACTTAAAGATCTAAAAATAACAAGGCTCACAGGTTTACCACGCGAATGACTGCGTAAATGGATTTGATGCAAAATTTGATTTTAATACAATAATGTTATATATAATTAGCGGTGTGTCCGTCTGTCCGTCTGTCTGTCTGTCCGTCCCCCCTTTATCTTGGAAACTATTTGTCGTAGAGCTATGGGACAAACTGCATTGTATTTCTAATATGCTGAAAGCCCCACGAAAACTATTCTCATCTTTATGAAGGCTCGGGTTCGAACCCAGGACTCCATAATACGTTCCCATAAGGAATGCACGTAAAGTTCGTTTTTTTTACCCTGCAGGCTTTGTTACTTTTACATAATTAAATTGGAAACAATGGTTCTACGACGTCAAGAAAAGTACCAAACGAAGGTTAATTAAATGAAGAATCTTATTATTATCGTTAAATATAATTTTCGAATCTAAATTACGAGAAATATGACAAAATAAACGAAAATTTTGTAAAATTTTCGCCGTAGTAAACAACCAGTCCCCCTGACGACCGAGGTGATTGTTGAATCCGATACATTGATTTTCCCACAAGAATAAACGTGGATTTTGAATCCATACCGAATTTATGGTAGGAAGTAACGTCAGAATTTACGAAGAGGAGGCTATTAACTGAGATTTCAGCGAATGTAACCTATGATATTTAAATAGCAGAAACAGAATTACAGCCATTTTGGAGTTTTTCTTTAACAAACCGATTTACAGAATGACATTCATTCGTTCGTTTGTGGTGATCTAGATGACGAAGAAATATTACGTCGAGGAAGGGGATTGATTTAGAGGGACAGGATTTTAACGCAAAATTGATCTTTAAAGTAGTGCTTTTGTGTGATTCTCACGAACTGCATAATTTTCAATGGAATGTCACCAAACGACGCCATAAAGGTGCGAAATTCTCTTCTTCGAAATAAATTGTGGCGATTTTAAGTAATTTCTTTGAAGGGTTTGTATGTACTGCATATCTCTTAAGATATATCTTCTCAAGACATGGAGTCGAACTCGACAATGTTTTATTGCAACAATTTCCAAATAATTGATTATCGTATCCTGGTATGATGATAGCATATGTGAATTATGTACATACATCTTAGCACTTTCAAGTTTCCGAAATAATACGAAGTTCTCCTGCAGGAGATTTTAACCCCACTGGATTTAAATAATGTCTAATGAGTAATGTACAATATAATTTATTTGTGGAATGGGAGTAATAGAAAACAAATGTTTTGGAATGAATCAGTAAAGGTGTGCCTGGGACCTATTTCGGTCTTTAAAGCTCCTTTATCTTCTGCATTCCTATAAAAGCAACTTAAATCATATTATCAATTACATTCAATGCATAAAAATAAAATCCTAGAGCTCTTTAGAGTTATTTGTAAGTATTTACTATCCAAACATTATAAATATCGTTCCTGGTTCATTTTCATGAAATTAAAGCTTAAATGCATACCTGTATACAAACAGAGGGAGGGTCGGAGAGACTTGACCCCCTATATTTGCTTCTAAAATCTTTGGAGAGGATAATTTCACTTCTACACAAATAGAATTACTAATTTATTCCTACATCTATTTTCCCCGTTGAGAATCAATGGGCAATTCAGCTAGTACTGTATAAAATGAGCGAAAAAATTAAGAAATATTAGCAAGACTGCCTACAAACCTCGAGTGAGACCTATTTATATCCATACGAAAATATAATGAATGTGTCCGTAAGTATATAGGTTGGAACTTTAACAGTGGTAACTATTTATTTAGATAATAACCAATTCCTCAGTAAGAACCGGCAGGGTTTCAGAAAGTTGCGATCGTGCGAAACACAACTTGCGCTATTCGTTCACGACATGTTAAAGTCTGCCGTGAGTAGAAAGCAAGTAGACGCAATTTTCCTCGATTTTAAGAAGGCTTTCGACAGAGTCCCTTACATAAGTTAATTGACAAATTAAAATTAGTGGGAATTAATAAAGAAGAAATTGACTGGGTTCAGGATTTTCTTTACGAACGGGAACAACAAGTAGTCCTTTAATGGCGATATTTCAAACAGAGTCAAAGTTACCTCAGGCGTACCTCAGGCCAGCGTAATTGGACTTCTTCTATCCCTAATAGATATTAACGACTTGAGCGAAGAGCAATGTAAGGATATTTGCGGATGACTCGGTCATATGTAGAGAAATATCTAACGAAGACGACCGTATTTATCTATCTAACGATTAAATTACGATTCAAAGATGGTGCGAAAAATGGGAACTAGAGCTCAATGTAAGTAAATGCCCCGTAGTTAATTTCTTCGAAAAGAAAGAATGCGTCATAATTTCCCATACTCAATCGGACAATCATAAATGTAGTCGAAACAGTTGAATATCTTGGGATAACTCTTACTAATAACTTAAACTGGAGCACTAAAATCTGAGGTAAAGCAAGAAAAAGCTCGGCTTTATAAAGCGTATTGTCGATAGATGCGAAGAGAAAGTTAGACAGCGATATTATTTGTCCTTGGTCCATCTTGAATACGCGGCACAGATGTACATGGGATTCAGCGGATGAAACGGGTACCCGTGAACTCGAGAAAGTTCAGCACAAAACGAAACGTTTTGTTAAAAAAATGCTACGAGAAAAAGGTAAGCGTTGCGAAGATGCTCTCAGATTCAGATTGGGAATTATTGAAAGAAAGGAGATTAGAAGCTAGGCTGCGACTACTTAACAAATTTGGAGAAAGAACGTTTACAGAGGACGTAATTGATATTATGCGACCCCCCTGTTACTTCGTCCGATCCGACAATGAGAACAAAATAAGAGAAATAGACGCTAGAACAAGTCGTTTTAAGGACTCATTCTTACCGCGAACAATACGCGATAGTAAGAGGCTAAAAAAGTAGCTCATTCGTTCTGTGTCTGCACCCCCTGCCACACGCCGAAAGGTGGCTTGCAAGGTATTTATGTAGATTTAGATCTTATTTTACGTATTTTGTATGTCATCATTCTCACTTAGGTGTTGATTTTTCTATCTCTTCTTGTGATTCAAAACATACGCCGTTTCATTCTTCTTTGCGTCGTCCAGAGTCACTGGGTCATGTCTGAAACCATTGTTTCACTTCCAAACGGCAAGATTGTTAAAACGCATCGACTGAAAAGCTTCCTCTTCAAGACCATTGGCTTTTTTCACTTCATAATATGCTAATTCCTTCCGAAGGTGCTCCAGCCCAGCTTAATTCCTCTCTACACTTCATTAATCCTCTTTTTCTTCTTTCAGTTGTTTAAGATATGTGCATTTTGAGCAGAAATTTCCTTTGTTTTCGGCAATTTTATCCTGGTGTGTTTAGTTCTTGGCTGCGGAGAGTACCATATCATAGAGCAGATGCACTCCCCTTTAATCCATATTGGGAAGGTAATATAGGGATTCAAAACCTCTTTCTGTGTATAATATTGGTGATCATGTGAATGTGAATTACGTACCTTGAAACGTGGGATCGGTGACGTTAGTATTTCCCCACAAGGGCTTTAGTGATTACCCCATGACCGCTCTTGGATTTGAATTTCAACCACAAAATCTTATTTGTTAACTGTGTCTCTTCAACTGCTTGATTTAATCTTTTATAGGACTTTATATTTGAATAGGGCCCACTCATTAATAAGTAACATACATCTTTGAAAATCTTCCAATAATTTACTCTGTCTTTGCTTTTTTCTCGTTTTACTTAATTTATCGTATCCTTTTTACTTACAATTTTAGTGTTTTAGGTGTAGTTTAGTGTTTTAATTATTCTAGGACTATATACAATTTTTATCCTTTTCTTACCATTACTTGCTATCCGAGCTGTTTTATAAAAGTAGAGATTTTTCAATTTCGCCGTCGTTTAACCATAAAAGTTTTAAAATCTTCTTTTCTTTATTTCCTACAGTATAACTAATCCAATCTCAAAGTCGAAAATCCAGTAAAATTTGTACTATTCAAATCGAATCGCTGCTTTTGTCTTTCCTTACAATGCAAGTCTTTTCCAAATCCTTCAAATACTGGATTGATCTCACTGTCGAATATTCTTTGATTGATCTTTTCTCCAATCGGATTCGATTCCATAGCCCAAATCCGTCAATCTTCTATAATCCTACTTCTGACACCAAGTGTACGATTTCCGAGAGAAAATATTCGTGGCAAAAAATCTACCCGAGGATCGGCAGAAATACTATTTATGAACTCGTTGCTACAACAAAAACAGAAACTTAACCGTTGCTCCCTCTTCACAGCCGAATATTCCGTGACGGTTTTAGAACTGAAGCCGCCGAATTATGATATAATATTCATTTAGACTTGCGTAAATATTTATATGAATGAATGATGACGAATGATGAAACATGAATGAACATTATGTTATGAAGGCATGAAATAAGATATACTTTTGAAAAAATGCCGAATGACTCCCTAAAGTTTTAAGCTTCGCATAATAGCAGTCCTGATACATCTTGCTGTTGAATGCTAAAGCACTTCATTGCTGTTGAAATGAAAAGTTCAGTTTAAACGGAAGATGATTGATTCGAGACTCGGATGTAAAAACAGAAAAACCCAGGATTTCAGGAATCATGCGACTTAATCGAGATAGCGTTTTAACCGGGTTGTGTAAAGCTGTTGCCTTACATATTTTTTTTTTCAAGCATGGTCTGCTTTTCACACAAAGAGAGCGTCATAGAAACTTAATTATGGTCACATTTTACGCTACTTCACATTGCTTATGAAGCAATATTTAACAGAAAAACAAATAGTTAATAGTAACGAATTTTTTAAAGCAGTGGTGAGGGAGGACGGTCACCCAAAGTAGAATCCAACAAAACACTGCTCTCTGGTTTAATCGGTATGTTTTACAACTTGAGAAGGAGACAAGCGAATTTTTAATCTAACGGTCGGAATTGATCATGTGACAAAAGTGATGAAGAAGATCTCACTCTATCTCAGGGTTCGTATCAGCTTCGTCAATAGAATGCAGATTATTCTGCCAACTTGATTTACTCTTACAAAATTAGTCATTCTTAAGAAGTCATTCACAAGTAACTATTCTTGAGATAAGGCGAAGCCTGAGAGGAATACACAGATGGTGTAAAAAATATTTGTTCTATCGAATGAGGCGAAAGTATGAATTAAGTTGGTTGCAGTCCAATGGGGACAAGAAAAATTTGCGTCTTAAGCGAGAATTTGGGCTACTGGATCGGAACCGGAAGACAATCGCAGTATATTATCATAAACGGGATCGCCTTAAACGGGTTTTTACCGTATCTTTCTAAGGAAAATTTTGTGTTAAACAAGTAAAACGTAAAAAGCCATGTATTCCTACTGGAACTGCAATGCGTAAGTGATATCGATAAATCTACGAATAGGGAGAATGTGTTAACGAGATTTTACGATATAGAAAAGAAGAATATGTAATATTAGCAAAAGGTACTTATGGCAGATTACGGGGATATATCCATGAAGTTTTAAGGGCAGACTTAGGAGGATGTTGAAGCAGAACTTGGTGCTGCAGAAATCAGGTCTAGAATCAGGTCAAATCGAAGGTCTAGAATCAAGACAAGGTCTTAGAAGAGGATATCTTATACGATAGTATGGAATTGTTACTCAATAACGTCGCAATAGCGAAATAGTAATAAAGCAGAAGAATAGAATCATAGATTTAATAATATCTGGCATACGGCTTGAAGGGAAGTATTGAAAAACGGCGGATTAAACTTGATAAAAAATCCAAAGGAGTGTCCAAATACAGAGAAAGGACTCTATACGGTAAAATTGAGATCGGACAGTCCAATATTCCATTTAACCCACAACAAAAAATAGACAAAAATAGCACTAAATTAGCATCATTCGTATAAATCAGAAGGTTGATAAACACAGAAAATTTTCGTTTACAATGTAATTGTTCAAAATATGTTATCAAAGAGACAATATCATTTCAAGTTCGAGTTATCAGAATGGAAAATCATCGTCAAGGCAAGTAAACTGATCGTATACGACGAAAAATGAACTATTTAAAGGTTAATTACAAGAGTTATAGAAATAAACCACGATCATCAAAGCGCTTTAAAAAAAGATTGCTTCTCGAAGTTAAACTGTAACCCGATGTACACACAATGAACCAAAAATTTCTTGCTGTAACGCCTCATTCACCCTTTAAGTATGATAATTATTTACGTTAATACATCTAGCAAGCAGGAAAAAGGAAATTTATAAATATTCATGAACAAACGGGAGCTATTAATTAATTAAAGCTAACTAAAAAGATTCCTTTACGTAAGTGTAGGGAACTCCCTCAAAGTATTCAGCAGTTCTTGTGTAAGAGTGTTGTGTAGCTACTTCATTTTTAAAGAAGCGAGAAGCTCTCTTAAAAAATGAAAGAGTCCCTTTCAACATGTTAGAAAGCTGTCTTATCCCGGTTAAAGCATGCAGCTTATAACGCGGCTATCAGTATGTTTTTCAAAAGCCGATTAAAAACTTTTTAGGACTCCAGGAAAGAGTTTAACCGGTTTTTGTGCGTGTATATAAGGTCGAAAATACCAATGGTCTTGTAGATGTGGGCAAGACTTTGGATGAAGCGGCCCCGGTTTCGTCTTCCGCCCGCTTGCGGAATGACCTTAGCTGTAGAAGCACTTTTAACAATACTAGAGGTAATAGTAGGTGTTGAAGCCAACACGTTTTTCTAGTTTAAATCTACGGAAGTGAAACTTGGGCATTAAAGGCAGATTCGCTGGGTTACAATCCAGCGAATATGTATAGAATAGGGTAATGATTGGAATCGCAAGTATTCAAAGTTTTTATTAGCCTAGAAATGTCGGATAGGAACTGTTTGAATGCCGTTTCCCATCGAAGTAGAGTCAAATTCGGATTCATACTTATGAATAGAGGAAAAAAGAAAATTGCCTTTCACTCCAATTCCGAATATAGCATTTAAAAAAATATTGTTATTGTTTCGGCAATCACATCGCCTTGGGAATTGAATTGGCTAAGCTGGCCATACCATCTCACGGGAGATTTCCCATCAGTAAAACGGGACAAATGCGATTACACTTAACTTCTTCAAAAAATCATTTGAACAACTTCTTGGCCTCTTTTTGATGAAAATGTTTTCTTAATCGAAGATAAAGTATTCCTAGCTCCTTCGCTTAAATTTGCAATTAAGTATACCTACAAGAATTTTCAATATAAAAGGTAATATATGTTCATTTTTTTAAGCTAAGAATTTTCTCTGTAACATTTCAATTTTACGACGCATTTGCGTGCTTATATCTGGAAGTTTTAATTCTCTCTATTTTGATATTTAATCTCATAAAATATCACAAACGCAATTTCGGCAAACGCAGTGTTATTCATAACGCAAATGTTATTCATAACGCAACTTTTCAAGCTTGCAGACCGCAAAGTTTTCATAAATACGGATGTTATTATATGCATGATATTTATTTAATATATACGTCAATAGATAAGTAACGTTATAATTGGGATAATATATAGGAAAAAGATATCAATTTCTGATTTAATTGGTCTAAACTTAAGTTCTTATCATTTCATTTAGAAATGCATTTTCTAAGTAGTCCGAAAAGTAAGGCTTGCTTAGGTATTTCTATTCTTTTCTCTATTTTCATCAGTACATTCTCACGAATCCTTGAAAAAAGTTGGATTAAAATTACAGAGAGATAGTATCATCATTCGACAAAAGTTTTACATGATTAAAACTTAAGATCAACGGTCACATAATATTACAGCCCCACGGGTGATGCAACTCCACTTTAAAGGGACGCGACCGACGGGACGGAAGGGCTTGAAACGGGACTGTCCCGGCAAAAACGCGACTTATGGTCAGAACAGTCTCGGTTCATGTTCAGTTTCGTGAGTGGTAAAAATGGCAATTTGTATTATTAAAGCGCAACATATCGAGAGAGTGTTCCGTAATGAGATACTCGCGATAAAGAATAATGCCTTTTTATTCTGCTCACTCTTGACGAATTAATTAGGGCGGCGTCATAAAAGCTCTCTTTAGACGCCGTTTTCCCTTAGCAAAGATCAAATGTGGCGCGCGTGCGATTGTTAAACAACTGAAACGATCTGGCGATTTCAGTTTGGCTTAAAATTATCCTAGAAGCAGTAAGTCTTCACTTCGAGCATTCTTTAACTAAAACTGATTTAAAAGTCCTTCGGTAATTCTTCTCGTGAAATTTTGCACAATCTCAGCTTATGAAATACCGTAAGCATATTTTACATGGAAAGGAACCCGCTTAGTCGTACGTTGGAAGAAAATCAATAAAAACTGGCGTAAAATGTGACAGTCCGCAATACTCCTTAATAAGAAAAACGTATATTCCATGACGAAACGGAATTTATTTCTCAAAATAGTCTCTCAACAACTCGATACATTTAGTCAAACGTTTGTCATAACCCTTTAAGCCGTCAGAAAAAAAATTAAATCGTACGTGTGCGTCGCACATATTTCCTCCCATAAATTCTTTTTCACGTACAGCAAATCCCTTCATTTATCATATACTACCAGTTTCTCTCCCTTAAAAACCATCCACATTTTTCTGCTTTCCATTTGGTGGATCCTGAGGAATCGGCGACCGCCCCCTCCTATTAATTACTGTACTTAGGCAATAAGTGTAGGAAGCACTTGGACTTTAAATCTGATCGGGAAGTTTTTCTACGATCACTACACATCTACCTTATTCATCACGATGAAAAGGCATTTCATAAAAAAATTAGGGATAAGTTCATGAGGAAATGGCCTAAAACCACATATCGCCCTTGGAAAGTTTCTAGATCCACTTTGTATATGTCTAGCATTTTAATGCCTGTCTACTTCAATCGACGGAAAGAAAATATCACTCGATAGCGTTCGACCTTATACCTCAGTAGTCTCTGCTTTCTTATTGTTCGAAGAAAACATTCGTTTCTTTTGATCAAATTGAATAATTTTCCAATAGATAATTTTTATAACCTAAAAATATTCATGGAATGGAAATGGAATGAGAAACGATGTATTCTTTTCCACAGAAAAAAATTCCTAGAAAGCCGGTTTCAGCGTTACATGGCCATCTTCAGGTAACAAAATAAATGTCTGGTAGTTGCATTTATTATCTAATAAATAATTTATTATATTATATTATATTATATTATATTATATTATATTATATTATATTATATTATATTATATTATATTATATTATATTATATTATATTATATTATATTATATTATATTATATTATATTATATTATATTATATTATATTATATTATATTATATTATATTATATTATATTATATTATATTATATTATATTATATTAGTTTCCCCGTGCGAAAATTTCGCAGACGACATTGATACTCAATTTCCCCAACGAATTACATTATAGTAGCAAACACTAATCACTACAGACGAATACACAAATACTAAGACATACCAAGAAAATCGCACCTTCATATTCCATGTCAGTGTCAGTTTCGACATACCTCGTAAGTAGCGATAGATATAGGTATCTACACATCCAGTAACGAAAATCTATGGGCAAATTCAAACTCTTGCGTTTTCTAATACCTTACCACTTGAACCTTAACGAAGTCCCTAATATCTTAGAGAGTGTGAGAATGTAAATGTTATAGAATGTTTTAAAAATTTTCTTTTAGCACTATAATCACGAATAGTACGCGTCATTGATATAACGACGTATATATAATTTATCCTATACCGAATACCTCAATTCACTTAATGTATTTTTACATCAAGAATTTAGAAAAAAATACAAACATCACTACCGCATTGCCACCATCACATTTTGGTAAACTCTGTTCTTTTCTAAATACCACTTCCTTTTATGATGAGTCACTTAAGGTTTCGTGTTTAACAGAAACCAAGATAAAGCAACAAATATACCTCCTGCATCCACCTTACTTATTTATTTTCTATTTCTTCTCTTCGTACACGAAATATAAAAATAACTACTACTCGTCTGCAGTGAAATTGCATCTCATAAATTCACTGAATCAGATTTATTCAATTACTGAAAGATATATAGTCAGCAATAATTAGTTGAAAGCTTGTTCTGCCGGCGCAGAATGAGAGGATATGTTACTAATTTGGGAGAGGGAAGCAAGAGGGGGAAGCATCTGCGGTGTGAGTCTCACTTTCATAAGACCATATCAGACCAATGTATCACATACATTGTGATACATTGTAAAAGTGCAAAGTAGCAAACCCATTGCCCGCATTTTTTTAATGTCTCTTACACAAATATTGTAGTCAATCATGGTATTTTAACCCATTCACAAAACTTAGATTTTAAAATACTCCTCTTACGTCTACTACTACTCATACTATTAAATTGGTTGAGCATCTTTTTGTACTCCGGGCATAGCGAATGGGAATGCAAGCTTGGGCTTTCGTTACGCTTGTATTCCATAGAGGTGAGTTTTCTTGAATCGCAGGTATGATATCCTATTATTTACTCTAAGATATGAATAAATGTTGTACATTATTTATTCTGTGAGTAAAATATAAACACTAAAAATCATTTGATAGAGTATATAGAAAATTTTTAACTGACGAAAGTTTCACCAAAGTAAATTTGAATACTCGGAAAACGACCTAATTATTTTGATCGCATGACTCGTAATTGAAATCTTTAATTATTCTATGAATACTCCAAAATCTAATTTTAATATGGTCGATCTTAAATTAAAACTACCGGGAAGTAATATGATGCAAAATTGTTCAAACATACCACACGATAAAACCGTGACGCAAACTTTCATATTCGGCAATGTTCATGTTTCTTTGGCCGTCGTTCTGCTCCCGTAAGATGTGCTGTGGATGTGTACGACTTCGAGGTCTTCGTTCATGGTGACTATAATATTAATTGCAAACACTTCTTCAATCAATTTATGACCGAGAATGTTATCCGATTTTAAAACTTGTTTACACTCGTCACTAAGTAAACAATTTAAGCTGTATATAGCAACCCGGGCATTTTTTCGTCCAGGACGCAACGCGATGATTAAAATATTAATTCAATTTTTCTAAAAAAATGGTGGATTTTTCATTTTTCTGACTATTTTTAGCAGGAACCTGACAACTTTTCCCTTCAAATGGTCATTCACATATATGTATTGGTGGTGTAATAATGGAGAAAAGCCCCGATCACCAAAAAAGCCTGTTTTAAAATAATATATAGAGGATTATATTATATTATATTATATTATATTATATTATATTATATTATATTATATTATATTATATTATATTATATTATATTATATTATATTATATTATATTATATTATATTATATTATATTATATTATATTATATTATATTATATTATATTATATTATATTATATTATATTATATTATATTATATTATATTATATTATATTATATTATATTATATTATATTATATTATATTATATTATATTATATTATATTATATTATATTATATTATATTATATTATATTATATTAAATTATATTATATTATATTATATTATACATCTCTTTGCTACGAATTTCTATAATATAAAATATATCCCTATATACATTATAATATGATTCTTATAAGATTTCATAAGACCGATTTATTATTTAAAAATTATTAATTTGAAGAAATTAATTTCTTTCAATCTTTAATGAGCCTCTTATATGATAAAACTATAAAAACAGCTTCTTTACATTTTAGGCCTATACAAATTTGTCGTAGATTATTCTACTTATGTATTTTGTTTCAAATTAAGAGAATATCTAAGTGCAATCGTATGCTTGGTAATATGATGTGATTGTGAAATTTCTATTGTGAGAATGTAGGCGATTTTTGATATTCTAGTTTCAAATCGACCCATTAGAAACGAATGATGACTAAAGCGATTGAGAATTCATCTAAACTTCCCCGTTGAAATCTATAAAATATCTCGTTGTGAATTCCTTTTTAGACGGAATGCGAGAATAAGGGAACCAAGACATCCTTAATTTTACAAGATGCTGTACGAAGAATTTAGATTCATATATATTTAATTTCTGTTAAAACATTATAAATATTCTATAATTCTTGTATAGTAATTGCAATACAATTTAGACGCTGCCACGAAACTATTGATTCACAAAGAAATAATAATTGGCTCGTTAGCAAATAAATATCGGAGCTTCGAATTTGAAAACGGAAGCACGTGTCAGTGGATGCGAATTGTCCGCCAGAGAGAGGGAAGGCGACTTAAAGGTGGGCTTACCATTTATCAAAGCCAACAAATTTCAAATATTACAGACAGTTAAACCTGGACAAATAGGAAAACTTTTTTTCTAAAACTCTGTTCCGACTACGTCTATGAGTTTTTTTAGACTTTATTAGCAATCGAGCAGAATCAAATAGTCTTTTAATTTTGGTGTTCAAAATCTTTTTTTCCAATCCTGAATATGTCGATGTTTACTTTATCTGAGGTTTCGCCCAAAGTGGGACAATATGGAAAATTGACCGGCACAATTCCTCAAGAACGGGACAATCCCGATCTCAACGGGTAAGCCTAATTAAAGGACACCCGTGAAAGCGATTTCCCTTCAAGGCAAAAGAATTTATCGGGAAAATTTTCATTTCCGCTTTTCAAGGAATAACTGCATTGATTTGGACACGTATTGGAGTGGTCACACACGCCTTTAGTTGAAGTTTAAGTGGTCGAAACTGAAAACGAATGCCGCTCCTTTGAAAGTGGGATTACGCCCACCGGACACGCAAATGAATTTATCCCTATTTTTTTTAAGTGACGCGATTCGGATATTTTTATGGTGAGCACAGTTTCATACAAAATGCGATTTGGGGCATGGAGAAGAAATTCGCGAATTCTCAAAGAGGAATCCCATGTTCACATCGGAAACCATTTATATGTAATGAGTACAGAATCTGAGCTTAATTTCAATCGTAATTCATGCACGAAAAATCCAGTGAAATTAATCGAAATCTAAATTGAACGGGACATCCCAACTGTAATCATAACAAAGGGATCACTCAAAATACGTACACGGTTGTAAGCTTCACCCAGCGATTTGTCTCCGTAGCTTTAATTACTAAAATATTCTTAACATATCTTATATGTGGGCATTAATCTGTCATGCATTCATATGGAAAAATGCACGAGTGCAACAATTGCCTTGATTGTCAAGGGGACCGGTTATATTAAGTCAAAATCTTACAAAATTTCATTTACTTCGTCAAAATTCTCGCATTTCCGAAATGAAAACTAAATTCCACGGTCAAATTATCTTTATCTTATCTCGCTTCTTTTACTGCTATCATTCGATTATTATTTCTAATTTAATGTTGTAAGATAAATAATTCCTGCTATCGATAAAAATGAACTTAACATGAATTTCTTAAGGGAATGTCGTCTGAGATCGAGGACACACACACATACATACATATATCTATATGTGTGTATGCATGTCTCGATTTATATATATATATATATATATATATATATATATATATATATATATATATATATATATATATATACCGGAAATGGGGCGCTAATACACACAAGTAGAGATGTGTATGAGCGCCCCCCTTCCCGGAAGAGGTTCTCACTAAATAGTAGGTGTCACCTGGGTGTAAGCGGCCGGGATTAAGGACTGAACAACTAAATAAATTCAGTATCCATTTCAAGTCAACTCCCTCCTCACGCGGCTCCAGCGTACTTTCCTCTCAAACACATTTTTGACGATATCTCGGAAGCAAACTTATCAATTTCCCATTAAAGAAATTCCTCTCTGAGTCGGAAGTCGCACTCTTCGGAGGAAATCTCCCATTCGATACTGTATCGTGTATTAGCAGCCGTGTGACGCACAAAAGCACAAACACGCACACAAATCGGCCATTGGCCCACAATACATTTGCAGGCAGGTGCGAACTCACCTGGCGAGAGACACGCCTGGGCTTCTGTGAGCTGAAACACGCACTGCATCTGGGGCAACTCCTCTCCCCGGGCAGACCTTCCCCTCCCGCCCCTCTATCGAGCATCACCCGGGCGGTGTTGCCGACCTCACTATCATTTACTTCTCTCGTTTTTCTCTCCTTAGTAATAGACGATCGATTAATAGACGCGCTGCTCTATTGAGATAATAATATATTTTAGTAACTTTGTATAATTAGTAAAAATTACTTTTATAATACCATAAGTTATGTATCATTATTTCTCTAGAAAACTCTCATTCAAGCACGACAGAACTGAGTTTAACTTTCTTAAAAATATAATGCCGGGACTTTAGAAAATTTCCTCCTTTCTTAAATTCCATCATTGATTATTAGCATTAATTCCATACGGGTCTAAATTCCGTACGTTCTTGCAGGAAACTGCATGTGCTCAAATTCAACAATATCCCTCGTTGTCAGGGGGTTGTTTATAACCACAGAGTTATCGCTTTTTTTATCTAATTTCTCCCTATTTCTTACTTTTTCGTTTTTTATTCTCTTATTTTTTTAGTTTTATTTTATGTTTATCGTGTAAGATCTTCACACGAGGTTAGGTGGAAGAGAGGCCCACTCGGGCCTAACCTCGCCAAAGAAAGGGTCGAATAATAATGATAGTAATAATAATAATACACTTTAATTGCACATTTCTACAAATATTACAATGATGTACACAATAGAGTATTAGTAATAATTTGAGAAACAAAAGAATTATTAATTCAGAAATTATTTGACAATTTTGGTCCTCCTGATAATAATAATAATAATAATTCTTTTTATTTCACTTTGTCACAAAATACAATACAATACATTACCAGTCACAAAACATTAATAAAAAGAAGAAAAACTTCATTGTAATTTTTAAGGTCCCCCTGAGCCAGAGAAAGGCTCGTCAGGAGGTGCTAGGTTTAGAAAAGGAAAAGTTTAAGTACATTCACAGTCAAACATTATGTATAAAATAGTTTTTAAAGTGTTAATAGACAAGCAAACATAATAAACAGGGTACATTATTCAAGTAATGAAAATATATTACATAGCACATTTTTAATTAATAAGACATACAATAAGAAAACTCAAAAATTATATAAGTTATAAAAGATACAAGAATCATTATGGTACTATTTTATATAGTTGTACATAGGTATTGCAAGGATACAATAATGCAAATTCAAAACACATTATAAAGAAATTATAACTTAAGTCTGTAGTTATTGTACTGCATTATAATAATTGCACTGAAGTCACAGAAATAAGAATAAATATAGATAATAACATATAAATAACATAAAAATTTATAGATAATATATTAACCAGTCTTTAATCTTATGCTTTAAATTTCTAAAACTATCAACTTCATGCAAAATTTTAGGTAATGAATTAAAAATCAAAGGTAAATTTACTGACATTTGTTGTTTACCATGTTTACTAAAATATGATGGCACAACATATCTTATGCTTGTTCTTGTATCCATCGTATGTAGTGAAATATCCTGGCTTTTGTGTTTATTAGTGTATAAATTTTCTAAAATTATAATGTATTTGTACAATAAGTTGAAAGGTAGTAGTCCCAGGTCTTGAGAGCAGTATTTTTGGTTTCACAAACAGAATTACAATGATTAGATATATACTTAAACGTTTTATCTTGGATTTTGATCAGATTTATTTGAAGGCTGTGGCAAATTCCTCCCCAAATAGTTATGCCATAGCAAAGAAGGGATTCGGCAAATGAGGTGTAAAAAATCTTTTTATCTTAATGGGTAAAATATCTTTTAGAAAATACATCTGATAAAACACCTTTATTGAGACACCTAAGTTTATTACAAACTAAATTGATGTGTGCATTAAACTTGAAATTCTAATCAATTATTTATCCTAGGTAAGAATGAGTACTGACCTGTTCAATTAATTCACAGTTGCATTTCTTATTTTCATTATTAACTGCATGCAAACATTTGTGATCATGGACTAATATACACATTTTTTCTTTTAGCAATTCTGTCAGTAATGTGCATAATAATAATAATAATAACAAGATTTCGGATCGTAGACAATGTGACAGTGTTTCAAAACTTCATTCAATTTCTCTTCTTTTGGGACATATCTCGTTTTATTTGACCCATTATTTGTAATTTAATTTTCTTTTTATAAAGCGAAGCTTACACGAAAACGAAGTTTACATGTAGCTATTCATAATGTTCTGAAGTCAAACTAGGCACAATTACCTGCATTACAACTTCACAGGTACATATTTTCCCGTTGCAAGTGAGTGAGAAATTTGTTTAAGATCGATAAAACTGCACAGGAAAAAAGTCCAACAAATTAAGAACTGCGGGCATACAGACAGAGAAACAACGGAAACTTGAAACAAGATTGTCTACTAATCACCATAACCTGACTCGTATATATATTAATAAGTTTTAAATATTTACCCGTTTTCCTATCCCGTCAAATGACGGAAGGAAATAAAATAATGGTCACGGATAACCCAGAATGATACTATAGGTCATAAAATTAAATAAATAGCCCTTTTTACCATCAATCTATATTTCCTATTCAATCTCGAGAAACTTTTAAATTACGTGGAAATTTCGTCATAGTTAAACGCCCTCATCTGGAGGACAAATCTCCTATTCAAATTGCAGTTTTCTTCAAATTATTGCCCTTCTAATAGGATCAATCTGTGGAAGAGCTCCGTTAGTAATAAAGACCGATAGATGAGTTTGCTTCTGTCTCTGTATTTAAATTCTACGAAATTACCGCTAGCTATCAACAGTCTGCAAATTTCAAATAAAGAGCAATATCAATTGTATCAAGTTTTATCAAAAGATAAACAGTGCATTTCATATGATTAGCCGCGAATATAGCTCCGCTATATATTAGAAGGAAGTTATTATGATAGTCTCTTCTTACTATTAGTACAAAAATCTATGTTGAAAGATGACACATATACGTACACACTGGAAAAGAAGTCGTCAACCGGTAGCGTTTGAAGAATTTTGGAAATTATTTGCAACTTTTATTTAATCTCTTTGTGAATCTTTTCTTGTGAACAATTGGTGAAACGACGATCGTATTGGAGAGAATTTAATATGGTGTAGGAAAAGACGTAGACAATCGCAGTTAGAGAAGATATATACTTTCATGTATGTGTCTACTTTAGTTGCGTCTGATTGTAATAATTGTCGGTATTTCTCGGTGGACATTTCGTCACAGAGAATGATTTAGGGAGCTACCATAGGGAGAATTTGTTTATCTGACCTTTCTGCCTTCAGAAATCGTTTCATCATTTTATTGATTATTGCAACTCATTTACCACCGTAAATGCCGTACTTTGATCACACTTTATTCAGGCCTTGAACTTGAAAGAATGATTCACCTATTTTGCTTATTTTATATCGACTATTGTTCAGTTTTGTTGTTTATTTACTCTTTTTATATATTTTGTGTTTTTCTCTTTTTATAAATTTTTGTTTCATTTATTTTAAGTTTATCAAGGTTATCATTTCATCCTTTAGTATGTTGTGTCTTCTTTTTCTGTAAGTAGGCCACTGCTTTCAAGAACATTTTAAACTCTCCATTTTCTTCATTCCGTTCCAAAAACCTTCAAGACATTCTTTAAATTAATCTCTTCTGGTTATTTTGGTGTATAGTGAACAAACGTCTCTCTTCAAATTGTAATGACACTTCCTCTAATAAATCAGACCCGAATATGGAAGAGCCTCCCAGAATAGATATTTACGCTTACACCGACTGCTATAAAAACCTTTGCAATCCTCTGACCTGTATTCGTATATGGTTATACCGCCATTCTCAAGGGGTAAAAGCAGGATGAGTTTCTGCATTTATTCTCATTCTGCATTTACCTCCTAAGGATGGCCGCCAAAATACGCATTGGGTAATTTTTAGAAGGTCCACCTCCACCACCTCTCTTGTTGAGGAGGCTCGACACTTCATCAAAGTAATCGACTTACGAAAAGTTTTTCGACCTTTTCTTCATTATCAGCCAAGTTCTAATTTCTTCCTTTTCATGTATGTAAAATCAAAAGTAAATCGAAGGTGATGGAAAATGAGAGACAGGTGGTCTTTATAATACTAAACTTTAAGAACCTCTGACGTAGGGTATACAACTGAATGAGACTGACAGAGGGGTTCAGACTACCGAAAATTCGGTTACATAATTTTTAAGGATGTTCCCTCAATAGCCGCCCGGATTCAAAAGTTTGAGTTTATTCGTCCGCGAGGACGGAAACCGCTCTTCACTTAATTATTTAAATACTGCTGCTATGTGACGAAACTCACCCAACATCAACTTTTAAGCATTTTACATACACGTTTTCATACATTTTTTCATATACCTTATATGTACCCAACATATTCAGAGTATTTCCAAGGAAGAATAGACTTGAAAAAAGTCCGACGGGACCGGGAATCGAACGCGGGTCTCCCGATTGCCGGTCGGGTGTTCTGTCCGTTGAGCTATCTCGCCGGAACTCGCCGGTCCCGTCGGACTTTTTTCAAGTCTATTCTTCCTTGGTAATTTTCCTGGGTGCACGCCCTAACTTGCAAAATCACCCTGTACCCATTCCTTATTCAGATTATATATAAAACCCAAGTTTACAATGCTTATTGGCCCCACATCTTAAGCATGACTATTTTCCATTCACTTGATTACATTAATCTTTACGTTCCAGAGTGAAAAGTTTACTTTTCTCCCCAAACAAAAGAAATATGAAATTAGTAACTTATACTCAGTCATTATTACTGAACATTACCTACAATTTAATTAAAAATATTACTATTACAGTAATTTAATTAATACATTGTTATTCATTATATGCATTCACATTGTAATAGGAACCTTTTACACCTTCTCTAAACAACTTATTTGATTTTGGTATGGGCTTGTAGACCTCTTAAATATTCCATCCTTTTACCCATCTGTTACGAAATTTGTATTTTACTATATCAGTCCTTTTATTCCTTAAGTAAGATAGTTGCAAAGCGTGCAACGTATTTAGTTTTTTTCTAACGTTTTTTTCTGGTGATTCTAACCCAAGAATGTATAAAATTTTCGGAAAAATGTCCTCTCTATTGTATCTTCTCAATACTTTACTAGTATCATTCCGTTGCACAATTTAAAATTTGAATTTATTCGATTTGCGGTTCTCATTCATAGGTCGCCTATTCTTACGTAGGCCTTACAATTGCTCTTCCATCGCTTCCCTACAATTTCCCTTTAAGTTTCTCATCTTCTGGATACAGTCGCAAGTCTCCTTCACTCCCCCTCCACCCATACAGAGGTAAGAGAAGAAAATGGTTGAAAATATTACACAATGTTACCTTCTCAGAATTTCGTTACAAGCACCGGTTTTGATAATAATATGAAAGTTATAACTTAATGAAAATTTCAATTAAAAAGAATGAAAATCAATCCGCATGTAACTGTAAAACAATTATGATAATAATCATTTATAATAATAATACATGCCCCATTAACTTCATGTATACCAACGAGAGTCCACTTTATGCATGATTGTGATCGTGAAGGTGTAAAGTAATATCACCTTATGCTATTTGAAACACCACATTGCCTTCACGGTATACGTAGTGTCACCTTCGTTAAAGAAATGACAGATTTCGGTGAGACGGAACTCCTTCATGATTGCACACTAAGTAAACTCACTATGAGAGTCCACGTTTTATTAAACGACCTTGGTTTCGTTACGGTGTAACATCATCAGGTGTAAAATGATGATGATGTCACACAGTAACGAAACCTAGGTCTGACACAAATGAAGAAAGCCTTTTACTCATTCCTATGATTACTACTACTACTCGTACTAGGATTTTTTCATTTCGCTACCAGGTTTCGATGCGTCACGTCATCATCAGGCTATGATAAAAAAATTTTCTATCAAATATATATGCTCAAGGAAGGGTAGGGGGGGTTGGGGGGATAGGGTTTTGTGGGGATGACAGAGGAAAGGATTGGGGAATGGAGATACATAGCTATTGATTATGCAGAAGTTTGGCTAGTTTTAGAATTTCTATGTGTTCCATGGAATTCATTACACGCCCTTTCCCCTCAAAATGGAGATATTCCATATCCCATTTACATTGGTGGCCAGTTTCCAGAAGGTGACATGCCATTTGTGAGGCTTCTGGCTTATTGTTGTCGAAGGCACCCTGGTGCTCTTTCTTTCTCTTGATAAAGGCTTTACCGCACTGTCCCACGTATGCCCCTGAAATTCAATCCTTTAAAATTTATTAATCGATTAATTTCGTTCTTCCCACACCGTAGGACAAGTCAAATATGCAAACAAACTAATGCGTGTTCTTCAAAGCTTTGCTTCCCACGAATGAAATCCCATCGATGTCGCAAACGAAAGCCAGAGTCGAAGAAAATTTCTGAATACAGACACCAGTCGTTTATGAAGTACAGTAAAACCAATTCATGAGACGCACCCGCTCAAGACCCTTTCACACGTGGTGAATAAACCGCTTAAGAGATTTCCCATTCCCAGATGCACTGCAACACGGTGCAGCCAATCGTTTGACTCATTTGATAGATCAAAATATTTTTTACATGATCTGTATCGTCCTCTCACGCTTTACCTCATCTCTAAAATGGTTTATTATGAATTACGTCTTTTGAATGACTAACTTTATAAGATGATGGCAGAAATATCTATTCCCCACCGTCGGATCCAATAAAAACTCTGGGATAGAGTGGGATCTCAGGGAAGAGAAAAAGTCGCTCTTCGGTGTATTCTTCGTCACCATCTTAAGAAGTAAACCTAGAAAAGGAGTGTTTCGTGGGCTGTTGAGTCTCGGAGAGATCCCCTCTCACTCCTTCTGTTAAGAAATTCGATTCGCAGATTTCGTTTGATCCTCTGGAAAACCTCTTAACTGAGTTTTACTGCATTAGAAACAAATTAAAAATGTAAACCCCTTGTGCCTATTCGGACCCCCAATCATATAGGTTGTGCGGGTTGCTTAATAACACGGCGCTTTAGAAAACTTCTTCCTACACTTCAATGCGGAGATTCTGTAATTCTTGACAAGCGAATTTCTCATACTCTTCATGGTCAAAAAGTGTGTGTGTATATACACAAACTGGTTGCTCCGTGCGCAGACGAACACTGTTACTCTATTTCCCCACCCAAATATGTTTCAACGAACACTCAATTATTAAAAAACGAATACACAAACATAACTAAAAAAAACACTCCTTCTTATTCAGTATCGATGTAGCTCTTTGTATCGATATCTACCCATCCAGTAACGAAACTCTACGGGCAAATTTGTCTTGTCAAAAGTCTTGCGTTTTCCAATAACTAACCACTAGAAGCTAAACGAAATATAAATCCCTAATAAATGTTATTAATGTTTTAAAAATTTTCTGTTAGTAATATAATCACGAATAGTACCCGCCATTACCATAACGACATAAATACGTATTTTATCCTATACCGAATACATAATTTACTCAACGCATTTATCACATAACGAATTTAAACAAAAATTCAAAACATCACTGCCAGCTTTACGTCGTTATAAATGGCAATTCCTTCTATACCGACAATGATATGCCGTGGGACTGGGACACCCTGTGTGTGCGCGCGCGCGTGCGTGTGTGATGACACACACACACGAGAAAAAGCTGCATGCAGACTACAAGCTAATCGCTGAATATTTTCCAAAACATCCGATTACATTCGGCACTGCTTGAAAAACATTCTCAAGTTAGCCTAAGCGTATATAAAAACGAAAACCGGTATAGTATCGTCCATTTCCGTGGACGCCAATTAAATTTCGGTAAAGGCCTCTTTTACTATATGCTGAATTTCAAGTCGATATCATATTGGGAAGGTCCTCAAACATAATTCCGAAATTCTAATTTAATTAAATAGAAGACTGCAAATGGTACCCTGGTGTCAAACCTAGGACCATCAGGGAAATGGTACACTGCTTTTGTAAAATGTATTCATAACTGCTGTTCACATGCCGGGTTACGGTCTTCTACTATAACTACTCGGGGAATGCCTCATGAAAAGATTTCTGGCTCCCATGGTACATTTCTTATGAGAGAACTAGAACCGCCTGGAGCCGAATCCAGGACATTTTCGTAATAAAACATTTCATTTAACTGATATAAGGGGAAACACCAACCGTTTCTTAAATTTCCCGTCCATATCATACCGGGAAGTTCCTCGGCCGCAATTCCGGATTCCCCTTTTGAAATGCATGGTTGAATCGAAATACTGCCTGGCATCGAACCAAGCATAATCGGAGGGACAGGGAACTGCGTATATGAAATTTAACTATCATCTCCGCTCACATTTCGGGTGTTACTTTTCAAAGTTATCGTGAAAGCATTCAAAAAAATTCTTTAAAATTCATTTTAAAAGGGAAAAATTCGCACCCACCTGGCCTCGAACCCACTCACATTTTGTGATATTTCTTCCTTTGGTACTTTAGTAGATCACGTAATCCGCGAATTCCTTGATTTTGAATCCTCTAGTATACCGAGAAGTGCCTCAAAATGTTTCAAATATTCGCGCGAAAGACCGCGTGGCGTCGAACTCAGAACCCATTCATGAGATAATATTAGATATAAATGTTAGATAAGTGCCATTCTGACCTGTTCCAAAGTTTCGATTCAATATCTTATCGGGAAGGTCCTAAAATAAGTTTCCGTTATCCCCTTTCGAAATGCATGAATTTCTTCCACTGGTACTATAGAAGACTACTTCGTGTGCGACGTCAGTGATTTTGAGTTCTCTAATCCAGCTGAAAAGACCTCAAAAAGATTTTCAAAATGTGCAAAAGACCGAAGACAGTCATCGAACTCTGAACCCGTTCGTGAGAGAATTTTGCATATTAATGTTATATAAGTGCCATGCTGATCATTTCCAAAGTTTCAGATAAATATCTTATCGGGAAGGTCCTAAAATAAGATTCCGTTATCGCCATTTGAAATGCATGGTAGAATCGAGATGACGCGTCGTGATTGGGAGAGTAGAATCATTGTGTATCCACCCCCTACCACGCACCGAAAGACGACAGATACATATATAGATGAATCCGCGTCTTCACGTATCTTACAGGCGACATCAGATTTCCTGGGGATACTGCGAATTACAATTCTAAATCAGCTAATTTCACAGGAAATTCCTTTATTTTTTAGGGAAATATCAACTGGTGGTCCACTTCCTTGTAATAATCACTTTCCTAACGGGAAAGAGTCCACGTTGCATCGTTAAAGGATATTCTTATAGATCTAACATCTCTTATCCCGTTTTGTCATGGACTTTAATATGCAAGAAGTATTTAACTTCTGTAGTTTCAGATGAGAGTACTTTTAGTATGATAGGTTTATGTGGGAAACGTATAAACCTAAACATTGATATTTACTGAAATCCGTGGACACCAGTATCCAGTGATCCGAAAATTCTCGATATCGGTAGTTACACTGTGTAAATCATAAATTTTAATGAATAGAGTGAATGTGAAATTTTATACATAAAAGACGTAAAGTTTTAATTACAAATATGAGGAAATGTAATGAGAATGCCAGAAAGAAAGCTGACCTAATTTGAGGCAACTTCTGGACTAGCAAGAAGGGCTTTTTTGTAAAATTAGGGAGGATTGAAATAGAAACCACTGGGTTTGTTTCGTGTAGGTATGGTGAGTTACGGGAATGATTAATACGTGAAAAATTGCATTGACATAAAACGGCTTAAATTTTTTATCTAATTCAAACATTGAAAGCGTCACTTAGGGTACTTACGATCAGGTTATGCGAAAAATACTATTTCTCAAGGAAGGATTATAAGCTCATCAAAATTTTAAATTTAAATTTAATTTCAAACAGATAAGAGATAACTGTTAGAATATTTTCTTAAAGAATAAACTATTGGAACATTTCACATAAGGATGTACTTGAACCTCTTCCACAATCTCGTAAGTCCTCTTAAAATAGGAATTAAGAAACTGTAAATACAATGTAAAAGTATTGCGTATTATTACGAAATGATATGATAAGGATATTTTAATTGTAAACTTTAATTGACGCGCATACTTACATTTTTAGTCCGGTAGTGGACAATTGTTGGCCCCCGGATAGCCTAATATACTTTCTACGCTTTATTAAAATTGGGATAAACGTACGATTCTGCCATTGTATTTTATTACGTATCATGTAGAAGCGCACCTCCTCTGGATAGAGGGACCAAGTTCTTCTTCCGCCAGAGAAACAAGGGCTCAACTTTAAGTTGTATGGAAATTTTTCCGCAGTCGGGCCTAAGGATCTTGTACTTATTTCACCCAAACTTAAATTGTATAAAATAAAACCTCGCGTACTCGCTTTGCACAAATTTCTCGTTAGCGTGAACCCAATTTGATGTTCCAGCAGGAATATCTAGCATCTTATGGAGTTTTAAGGCCAGAACCCACCGGTGAGGTGACGCAGCCGCATGCGTTTATATGACGGTACCTGGTCCTTCCTCTGCGTTCGTCACGTACTCAAATCCAATGGTTTCATATGGGGCCAACCCAACCGACGCGGAAAGTGCCGTCCGGCAGATTAGTTCAAGGGATTAGTGCAGCGTTTTCGCTTCGGCAAATATGCCGCACGGCTACGAACTGTGAATGCACAATTTTTCGATTTGCCGCAGCCTGTTTGCTATCAAATATTGTCGTTCTTTTGATAAATTTCCTCAAAAGGATGCTTGTACACGATACCTTAACAATATCTGTACACCGTGCAATGTTTTCAGAACAATCAAAGCGATAGTACTCCGTAGAATATCGTCCCTGTAAAGTACTGCAAAAATGATACGTACGAAGTGTTTTCGGCATATAAGTGACTGAGTCCAGCCAAGAGTTCTATAGTTTTGATAAGTTTTGTCGGTAGACGTTCAAAATTATCAATAAAAATTCTTGAGACAGAGTGTTTAATTTATTTATGTCAAGCATATTTACTTCACTTATTTGTATGTTTCCTCAATCTAATATATGCGGCAATTAAAATTAAGTAACAGGTGTGTGTGATATATACTCCCTGCGCAGATAATAGGATACTTTTTGTTGACCTAAAGGTCCCCAGTTCGAACCCAGACAATAAAAACCGTTCTCATAATAAATGCACGCAAAACGACTATTATTTCTAATTTAATTTTTCAAAGGAAATGTAATCTGCAACCGATAAAAGTGAGGGATAGCAAACAGGCTGCGGCAAATCGAAAAATTGTGCATGCACAGTTCGTAGCCGTGCGGCATATTTGCCGCAGCGAAGACGCTGCACTAATCCCTTGAACTAATCTGCCGGACGGTACTTTCCGCGTCGGTTGGGTTGGCCCCATATGAAACCATTGAATTTGAGTACGTGACGAACGCAGAGGAAGGAACAGGTACCGTCATATAAACGCATGCGGCTGCGTCGCCGCACCGGTTGGTTCAGGCCTTCATTCGTCTAACACGAAACACGGTTAGTCAAATTAACAACATATATCTGAGCCCCATACAAAAGATTGCCCGCTTAAACTGAACTATGGATTTCTATAGCAATTTAATGCCAATAATTTTCCTTTAGCATTTATCGGCAAGTTTAAGCAAAATTGACATTCATTAGGTGAAGGTTAAACATATAAGGCGTCCAAAATGATTACGTCAGGAGTTTTTCAATAATATATTCAATATCAGGCATATCACATGGCTCGCAATGGGTTTTGAAATTACACTTATTAACGCAACTTCGTAATTATTAATAGCTAAGAATGCAAACAGAAATCATAAATATTCTTGAAGAACCATTTTAAGAATATTGACTCTCATTCAAATTAAGAAAATATCGCAAATAAACAATGCAAAGTCTATCGATAATTAATAACATATTTGCGGTTAATTTCATGTTAAGTATATTAATTTCATATTCATGTTTCTTTATTAATTATGAAAATCATCTTTAATATCACGAAATTCTTATCTCCTTCCGTGATCCTTTATTTCTTGCCCAT
Organism: Pachydiplax longipennis; assembly: GCA_036926295.1. Taxonomy (NCBI): domain Eukaryota; kingdom Metazoa; phylum Arthropoda; class Insecta; order Odonata; family Libellulidae; genus Pachydiplax; species Pachydiplax longipennis. Next base: position 65,529,257 of record JAVFKF010000015.1, on the reverse strand, counting down.
GCGGTCCTCTATCTCTCGTTAGTTGCGAAGGCCTCATTTTCTAACATATATTCACTATTGATTCTTTTTTTTTTATTGATGGAATTCTTTAATTGAAATGCTGCCAATTGCTGTCTCTTGAGAAGTGCCACAATCTGAATTGGACATTCTTCTTTCTTTCCTGTATTCCAGCCTTTTCTGGTCTCACCAACGTATCTCCCAACGCTTCTTCAGCCTAGGGCTTATCTGAAATTGCCTTCTTCTGTATTCTCTCTGGGGCATATGTATGACAAGCTCCCTTTCTTTATCTTTGGAATGCATGGCTCTATTTTTTACGAAACGTACGTTAAGTTATTGTCTTACGCCATCGTTTCTTTCATCTTCTAATTTTTTGCAATCATTAACAGATTCGAGAAATTTCATATTAGATATTCTGATTTTTCTTCAATTACTGCATCATGATTCATGCTATTATGTGGGGACTTCCATCACGTGGTAGAATCAAATCTATGTTTCCGCCTACGTTTTTCTTCTCAGTGTTCACCTTAAGGCACGGTAAATTTAGATGTAAACTCATTATCTTCTTCAAAATTTGTTAGTTTTTCATCACAATCATTTTAATTAAGGCTCATGGAAGTTCCTTGGCCATTCTCAATGCTCTCGTTCATACGAATGTATTGACTGCTCACAGACCAGCCTCAGCCTAAATAAAATTCCAATTTCACGCATCGGATTTTCTGATATTTTGTAAATATTATTCGATAAGAAGCAGTTTATTGAGAAACTACCTTCACGACCTCAGGAAACAGTTACTGAGAATTAGGAATGGAGTAGAAAATTTTTGGTTATAAAATAAAACGAGACTTGGCGTGATTTCACGACTGTTACTGAAGTTCCCAATATCACAGGAAAGTGCTTGATACTGTACCGGATACATAAAAAAAGATGCCGGGTAAACGGAGAATACACAGGAGATATACACGCATAATCTAGTATTGTGTGAATGTTCTCACTTCCATTCGAATTGACAATATATTCGATTCGATACACGATGCTTTTTCCGTTTGTTTCTCGTTCTTTTGATAAATTGTAGATCGAATTTTCTTCTTCTCCTCATCCAATAAAATATTATTCCAAATTTAGACAAATATTTAGATTAAATGTATATGTGTAAATTGATTACTTCAGGTGCGCCATTATTTAGATGATCCAGAAAAAAGCTTCTGAATTGTTGAGATGATGACGCCCGGTGAGTCAGTATGGGGAGAGTCGATTTTTGAACACCAAGAAAATCTTAAAACTATAACATATATTCAAATGAGCGACGTTTAATGTAACATGCAAAGTAGATCTTGAGCGCGTGACGTCACACAACGTCAGATGACCTTTAAAGTATATTATTAATGGATCGCCAAGAAGAAAAATTAGCATAGCTCATAGAGGTGTCGCATAACGAATCTCGACAAACCATGAAAGAGGAATATAAATAATATTCTAAAAAATGAGTATCTAGGTTGCTTAGTGGGTAGCGCGTTTGTCTTTGATGGAAGAGGTCCTGTGTTCAATACTCGAGAGGGGCAGAGTGTGCGAAATGATCTCAGCTGTCGGAGCTCTTTTACTCATACTTTTACCACTCAGATAAACTGTTGAACTTGTGCTACTATTCCTTTGAACACTGTATATTATATTATAAAGATATTTTACTCGACGGATATTTCATCAAATGGTATTTTAAAATGCAAGTAAACTATTAACAAAATAATTCTGCAAAGAAAAATGACAATTACACTTATTTTGCCTAAATATTTATGTAGTAGCAAATAAGAGCTTTAATTATAATTCTCGAAAATTAACTGTGAATGTTAAAAAAACAGTTTAGATAGACTGAAGGTTTTAGATATTGATATAGAAAAGTAAAAGAATAAGAATTTAGAGTCAAAAATAATCTCATTATACTGTTCAATCAGAATATACAAAAAATGAAAAAAAAATCAGCACTCTCGAACATAACCGAATCGAAAATCGAAAAAATCGAGTTGTTGCGTTTTTAACGCTGGGTTAATTGATTGTCAAGTCAATCTTAAGTTAATCTTTGTTTAAAATGAGAATACCAAGGACGGATATTGCCAAGTATTCTTTGATAAATAGAGTGGTTATAGAATGTAATATGTCACCTGAAGAGGTCTTTAATCCCTTACTAAAAATTAAAAGGATTTTAGATTTCGTAGGTTTGAAAGCTTGTTGTAAAACAGTTGATTCATTGTGTGGTGTAAATTGGAAGTATGATGATTAAGAAACTGATGAAGGGATGTATGACTTGCAAAGATACATTGTGATCATGTATTAGTAATTGTGATATATGTGGTGTAATTGTATTAGAAGGGATACCAGAAGGGTGCTCTATTAATTAAGTCATGTTGTGGTTTTAAAGTATGTTCTAATTCTGTTTTTTAATATAGTTGTATTTGAATGTTATTACATATGAAACTTCAAGTGTAAGGGATGTTTCAACGTTTACGTATTAAAGTGCTTCTCGACTATTTTTAGCCACCTGATGACGGTAAAAATGCAGCAAATAGTAAAATAAATTCATTCATTTAATGACTTTAAAATAAGTTTTTTGCCATTTCTAAATGTATTACCATGTATATTCTTTACCTCCTTTTAAACGCCACTTGATGAGATCTCCACTGAGTAAACGTACTTTGGTTAGGATGACCAGATGCATAAGGTCAGAATGGAGTAAATTTGGAGTGCTAAAATGCCAGACAAGTGAGGCGATCTTGGGAATTTAGCACAACAAATTCATCTTTTAAGATAGGAATGAAAAAAAGAAAATATTTAGCTTAAATGCTCGTGCCATCAATTCAGACTTATTCTTGGCATTAAAATCGTTACTAAAGGCTAATACTTGAAACCAATAACTCAGCTTAATCACCAAAATATACAAAAAGGATTCTCTTTGTATTCTGATGTAATTTCATCTTGCATTACGACAGCAAAAATAGGACTATAACAAATACTTAATAAAAATATACTTCCTAATTATACTGTTTTCCCTATTTTGAATGTATTCAATAAACTACGAATTTAATTATAAGGAATTATTATATTTTTTCGGAAATGTTACAACAGAGACTCGATTCTGCTAGTATACCTTTCATTGTTTAAAATACAAATTATTAATAATCATTACATCGATATATTGTTGATCAATTTTGCTAGCCATATTCATTGTTTCCAATTATTTCCATTAATTTTAGAATTAACATATTAGAAGAGGGAAATAGCTTGACAAGACTCCAAATTTTCAAATGCCTGGAAGGCAGAGGGAAGGAAAATGAGGAGGGCATGTCCTCCTTTTGCCTTCCATATCCTTTCCATAGTATTTTAGCTTATTCCATCGATTTTTCGAATTTCCTCATGTTTTTATATCACCCTTTTAATCTATTCTTTTCATTTACGTCATGTGACTCTCTCTCTCTCTCTCTCTTTGATAAGTGCACTCTCTTCTCGGTCCACTTTGTATCGAGAAAGATGAAAGTTTCCTTACTCCCATTTAATGAAATGAGAATCGACAAAATCGGGAGGTAAGTTTTAAGGGGAAGAAAGGAGTTATGTGCCATCGGAATTCGAAAAGGTGGTGCGAAATCGGCAACGCTGCGTCCATTAGAGAGACCCACGCTGCGAGTTTACAACTTGTAAACGCTCATCGATCCGAGAGCCAACGCAAGCCTTCGAGTTCATTGGGGCCTGCACATTTATCCTCTTATGATCAGATAAATCGCTCACTGTTTTGCAGCGTTGTTTTCGGAAATGTGTTTGAGCTGTCAATTGCCGCCTCTCTCGAGATTGGGTGCTTTCAAAAACCGGCGATTATTAGGATCGAGAAAGATGAGATTTAAATAAAATTAAACGGTTGTATCATCGTTGTACTTAATTAGGCTATATAGCAAATACACTTGGTAAGATTTTTATGATATTGATACATCTTTATCCGGATAAGTTTGAGACTAAACAGTCTCTTCTTACATCTGAACCTTCGTTACATAACATATGAAAGAAAGAGATAGTTTGAAAAAAAGCACTGATGATTACTAATAAGTGGGTTTGAAAACATACGTTTTATGTGCTAAAACGGTCGGTATACACTTTCGGAACGTAGGAAGAAGGAGTTGAATATGTGATGCTTTGTGCCAGGAAATACGAAGAACTTAAAGACACCTGTCTTGAGTCGAGTTCCGTAATTCTTTAAGGGCGACTTCTCTATAAAGAACAGTATTGTCTACGAACATTTAAGATGTCCGTAATTAATTTAAAGGACGAATTAGTAAGAATTTCTAATCAGATCTACAGTGATAGATCAATTTCTACCAAAATAAAGGCGTTTTCTTATTATTTATTTGAAATACGTATTTTAACAAAGTTTTAAATTGAAATTCATAGGGTAGTGGATTTACAAAGGTTGAATTGATAAATAAAAAGCAAGAAACTCCTACCTATAAAGAAGTGAGTTCACGGTCTCATGAACTTTCCCATGGTCGCAGGTCTTAATTATACCGCATATAACGAATTATATCGTATGGATAATACGAAATACATTTGCCACTTGGTCAATTATTACCTCTTTTTTTAATGAAGGATCTCCCTCACCTGTCCATTCGGCTGACAGTTCGAGTTTCCTAACGTATTCTTTAATTCTTTCTTTCATTTTGCATAGAAAAACTGTTCTGATGAGTTATGACATCATTCTTCACTTACCGATAAATATCCACGCTTTAAATTTCTTGAAGCAAGCAGAATGTGGAGGTAGATTTCCAATGTCGTAATGTTCAAAGTATGTGAAATGCTAATGGAGATATGCTATGGAGATAGAGTGAGTCAGCAAATGAGTGTAGGTAAATATCTATAATTAAACGGATCATAGCAAAGCGCTCTTAGACTAGAAGACGTTGAGGAAATTTTAAGCTTTTATTCATTGAGATCCATAACCCAGGATCATATTAGTGCGTCGTTTTATGAATGATGAACTAGGATCAATATATGAAATTACATATCCGTACGCAACATTAGGAAAACAAAGAAAATTTATGCCGTGGAAAGATTGTAAATAGTTAATGATCTGTCACATCCATACAAATTATTAACGATAAATGAGGCTACGACTCTATGAAAAATACTGTGAGGGAATTCCGTTTACAACGAAATAAAAGAACGGCCCTCTTACATTCGTTTTAAGCAAATATTTTACATTGACGTTGGGTTAAGTTGGAAAGGAAAATTTGAAGTCTTGATTTCTCCCGAAATTAAATTTTCCTTTTATTTACTTTAAATGCGTATTTCCACAAAGTTCAATAGTTTATTAGATAGCTGAGATGATTTCGCGCAACTCAGGCCCCCACCGAGAATCGAATACAGGACCGCTTTCATCGAAGAGGAACGCGCTATCCACTTAGGATCTACAATTAAGAAGCCCCTTTTGCAGATTATATTTTTCTCAAGTCTTTATGGTTGCTATTTTCAAATTATCTTGTCGTGCTCTAAAGCTATATGTCCCAAGCTGATCTGTCTTCTTGGCAAACTTAATATTCCTCTGGAAAAGATGATAATGTTCTGACGTTCTGACCTCATGCGCTGGCTCCTTAGGTTTGTTCCTTATATTTTAAATGGGAATTCTTGGTGTCAGAATCGCTTGTCTAAAAGCTGCCAGAGACCGAAAGTTAATAGATCTAAACTGGAAACCGGAAATGAACCACAAAAAAGTGATAATCTTAATTGTAACGAAAATTTCAAGAAATTATAGATACTATAGATCCTATCGATATGGATTATCGATAAGGAACTATCTGCTCAGGCTGAATAATCAAGCAAGAAGCTCGTAGAAACTTCCCTGCGAGCACGAACCCAAATTTAATATATAGGGAGACACTGAGTAACTCATGGGTACGAATCAATTACAGTAATACTTCTGAAAGAAAACGATATGCTTTCCATTTCATTGCCGTTTCCACCTCTCTCTGGAAGCCAATTGATCTTGTTATACTAATTGAACATCTGTTCTTAGGGCCTAGCAAAAAGCGTAGGATTCATCCACGCCATTGCTCCCGGTCTATTTATTTGTTCTTCTGAATTGATCTTTCCGGAAGAATTGACAAAATGCATTCCCAGCTCCGTCTTACGATTCTCATTCTCGTTACTTTAATCTTACGCTTGATTCTTTAATTTCCAAAAGAAAACGTCTAGATGGGGAAACTGCCGTTAACACGCTCTTAGATTTCTTTTTATGTCGTTGTACATTTAAATCGCAAGAATTGTTTCCTTGTTTTAGGATGAAGTTACTGAGAATTGCGTAAGAAACAAATAAAAAGGTGATTTTAGAAGAAAAATATGTTTATTTATCCGTTACTGAGGATTGAATTCTTATATTTCGTATATTACTTGTTCCTCAACTCTGTTAACATACATGTCCAAAACATTGATTGAATAATGAGAGACGCTTCCCCACTGCGAGTTCAAATTGTCGCTGTATTTCAAGTGTAAATGATAAAACATGTCAGGCAGGAAAATAGCATTTTAAGATGACATGTGTTATTTTCGTTGTTATTACCTAATTTTTTCTAACTACACAATCAAAATATTACCTCAACGAGTATGACACCGCAAAATAAATTTCGATAACAAAAATCGTTCTGAAGTTACGTTTGTCGAAAAAAACGTAGCATATAATAAGTCCTAATTACTCAAAAATGTTGAATCGAATTGACGACAAAATGATAGAAATGCTGTTAATTCCAGACTATGAATTTATTTTAAACCGGGTATTAGTTTTAGGTATCATTTCTGTCTAAATCACTTACAAATGAAATATTTTATATTTTAATAAAGAGTAAAAATCTTTAACGCTCTGATATTGAAATGCATAGTCTTGTAAAATAATACGTATAAACTGAGGAAGAAATGAAATAGGTAAGAAACCTTACGGCTCCTTCATGACTCTAAGGCCCTTTTCACACACAACGGTTTTTGCCGTACGGTCGGTAATCCCCACAGCTTATCAACCGTATCACGGCGCAATTCCTGAAGAAGTATATGGAGCCTTTCACACTAGCGACCGTACGGTTTTTTGCCGTCCATCGCCGTGTAGCAGCCGTGTCATCCACTGCCATTATTTTCTTACAATCCAACTTATAATGCTGATTTTTCAGCCAGATTACTACTTCACTAGCTTCGTAAATGTTCGACGGATCATTTGAATTGAGTTCATTCAATTTTCGCTTTAAACTTTGTTGTTCCTGCTATTGCTAATTGTTTCATCGTCCAACATTTTTGAAACTGCCATTACATTCTTATGTAGTTTCCTGGTTTCTTTTGACTTTTTCAACACATCTTTTGCCTATATTAACTATGTTTTTATCATTCGCTGTTGAAAGTAACCAGTCATCTCTCTCATCATTCCATTTTATCGCCACAATTTTCTTTGTTTGACAAGTTCCCTACTTTTCTGGTAATGAAAACAAATATTTTTATTCCCAATTTTTCATTTCGATGGTATATTGACTAAATGTCAGACGCCTTTTTACTAAAAACAATGATTCATCAAATATTAAATAATGGTAAGTTTGAAATCAATCACTGAATCCTCCTGACTCTCATTCCTCTTTTTATTTCGAGAATACAACAAATTCACTGATAGCAGAGAAGACTGCAATAAAATTCAATATTCTATATCCTTGTCACGGGTCAACAATTATATCGATGGATGAATTTTCTTTTAAATTCGCGTTGAGGTGCAGGTTATTTCATCTTCTTTTCCCATATCCTGCCTTTTCAAGGATATTTTTCTCTTTTTCGATCTGCAGGCACGTCCTACAATACTTTTTCCACCTTTTTTATTAACTGCAGCACGATTCATACTTTCCACTGTTTTAGCGGTATAGTACACAAGATGCACTCAACTGCCTTTCTTATGGTTAATATTGATACTAACCACGTGATTTGTAAGTCGCTTTCCTGCATGGGATGATCGATGAATCTCTTTCTCATTGAAAAGTGATACTTCTTATCTCTTCGATCGTTATCTGTCACGGCACCGTTCTTTGCAGTCTATGATACGGCTGCTACACGGCGACCGTGTACTGTCTCTTTAAAAGGCAAGAAGTAAAGTTCTCTTCAAGATATCATCACGAAACAAACATTTATCTCGATTTGCCTCGCGACAAGTTCTTCCTCACGTGAAAAATCAAAAAGTTTTAGGAATGGAATGATTGAATGGAATGATGAGAGAGATGACTGGTTACGTTCAACAGCGAATGATAAAAACATAGTTAATATAGGCAAAAGATGTGTTGAAAAAGTCAAAAGAAACCAGGAAACTACATAAGAATGTAATGGCAGTTTCAAAAATGTTGGACGATGAAACAATTAGCAATAGCAGGAACAACAAAGTTTAAAGCGAAAATTGAATGAACTCAATTCAAATGATCCGTCGAACATTTACGAAGCTAGTGAAGTAGTAATCTGGCTGAAAAATCAGCATTATAAGTTGGATTGTAAGAAAATAATAGCAGTGGATGACACGGCTGCTACACGGCGATGGACGGCAAAAAACCGTACGGTCGCTAGTGTGAAAGGCTCCATATACTTCTTCAGGAATTGCGCCGTGATACCGTTGATAAGCTGTGGGGATTATCGACCGTACGGCAAAAACCGTTGTGTGTGAAAAGGGCCTAAAGCTATTATAACAAAATGGCATTCTTATTTAAATAAATTTATTTTATTAACTTTCTTTCATTGAACTTCCAAGAGTAAGCTAGTGGAAATTCTTAGCTTCATCTGAGAAACATTGAAGGTTGCGCTTTCTGTAACATCGCAAGGGAGAAAAAATGTTGGACCAACGGTTAAAGATCAAAGGGATAGCGAAATATACACACATTTCAATTCCGAAGGATAGGATATGTGCTCAGAACCTCACTTCTTTCTGTAGTTCCATATATGTCCTTTCCTCGAGGCAATTTCTTAAGCTCAATCTCAGCTTATGACAAACCAGTATTTCTCGGAATATATTTTGACTTTCTCTGGAAACAGGAATTTCGTTTTACCCCCAGAATTATCTACATCTTCCCATTAATAACCTAAAGCCCGGAAGAGGGAATGACGCTTGTTAGATAAGATAAGGAAATAAGGAATTTAATAGATAAATAAAAAAATAGATGGGCAACATAATTAAAACCCCAAATCCCTACACCAGACGTTACACAGATAAATATTCCACAATTAACGTTATTACCCGCACAGTACGGTATTCAAACACACTACTAACAGTTCTCACTCTACTTATTTAATTAGAGTACAACATCTACTTTTTGAACTCTTTTCTATTTTCAGGTAAGGGTTTGAGGACCTCTTCAGGCAATATATTCCATTCTTTGACCGCCTATTCATAAAAGAATACTTCGCGACATCAGTTCTTTGTTTCCTCAGTTTTAAATTCTATTTATCATCCCCTCTCGCTATATGGTGTGGTTCTATATCTGAAGAAGCAAAATTTCGGCTCAAGGATGATTTCTGATTCTCCGTGGGTTAAAATACAGTCGATGATACCTGGATAGAGTTCCTCCTCATAATCAAATGAGACCTATTTAAATTTGTTCCGGCTAAAAACGTGCGTGAACGTATAGAGCTACGATGGAAGAAGCCGGCAAGCATTGCGTGGAAAGCAAATAATTATTCACTCACGATTGAGGAAACTTATGTATGTGGAGAAAACATAAAGAAGAAGAAATAGATATAAGAGAAAAGGGTAATAAATGAAGAAGGGCGAAAATATTTACATATATACAGATCTATAGCCTTGTTAGAATCCATAAGTGAATATCAGAAAGAATTTTGACCGTACGTGCGTGAGAATCGTGGAAATAAACCTACCGTACCTCATAAGGTATTAAAAAAAAACGCCGCTAGATCCCTTTGAGGTGGCGTCCCCATGTGGCATTACCGTGGTCAAAGCATCTGATTCCCACAGCACTATAGTCGGTTTTTTGAGACCGGAATCACTACTTTTTCTTCACATAGTTAACCATATTCATCACGATGCCACATACCGGTGATTGCTGGTTTACCAGGAATCGAATCCGGGACTGGTTCCACCGTAAGCGAACGCGATGCCCACTTCAGGACTCCTCTTTAACCCTTAAACTGCGGGAAAAACGTTTTTGAACGTTTGACCTGCTCCTTCAGTTTTGTGACCCTGCCCCTCAATGCAGCGCCCGATAGCTCGCTCCTCTCCATTGTTCTGGGTTGGGAATATCTTAAAAGGGTTTTCCCTTATCCGAGAAAACCCAAGTTTAACGGGTTCCATCTTTACCCACTCTTCAAACACGTTATTATCTTAAAATCTGCACTATTATGTACTACAGAGATCGACAGGTCCAAGAAATTCAGCACACCATTGTCTTCTAACTCACTCGTGAAAGTATTACTTTCAATTATTCGCATTTTATTCTGTCTAAGTCAATCCAATATTTAATTTTCTTAAATCCACTAATTAATTCTAAAGGACCAAAGCATATTTTGCATAATAACGTAAATGAAGGGAAACTTCTACATCGTTTTCTTGGCGATACTTGCTGAGTAAAAACAAAGGTAAATTATTTTATCCATTTTTAATATTCATGCGAGTATTTAATTGGTCTGGCGAGTGAAATAAAAAGGAGCTTCAAAGGATGTTCAATTACTCGATTCATTGCAAAATACTAGATAATATTTCGAGTGCGATTTTTACATTAATTTTTAGTTGATTAGATTTTAAACAGCGAATTCAATTCGCCATGTCGGATAGTGCAACGAAAGATTCCTCGTCACCGAAAAGAAAGAAATACTTTTGTTCACTTAAAGACGAATGGTTAAAGTCATTCGATTGGGCACGAAATATGAACAATTCGTATGCAGAATGTACAATTTGTGGCCAAACCTTTTCTATAAATTTGTCGGAATAGGTGCTTTAAAAAATCATGCTTCGTCGGCAAAACATAATAATTTACAAGACGAGGTTCAGAAATATTGTACAATTGCATCTTTTTTAAAGAAAAAAGACACTAGAAAAGAAGAATTGATCACAGAAGCAGCACGGAATCAGTCAAAACATTTATTTAAGTTGTAATAAAAATACTCTTTATTATCTTTTGCTATAGATTTTCAAATGTTTTTTTTAATTCTCATTTATTGTGACATAATGTTCATTATATTCAAATAACAGTATTTAAAACTTAATTTTCGTATATTAAATACAAAAATGTATCTTACACGTAGATAAATATTTGTGATTGTCCTTAGTTTGCTGTCAATATTGAGAAAGATAAACATTATAGATATCGTGCATGTTTATTTTCTCATATACCTTTAGATTTACAATCCTTCTTAATTTTGAGTTATGTAAATTATATCTCATCTTAGTACAAAGATATTTTGAAATATTTTAGAAGTTTCTAGAAGTACTAATTTCCAAGTTTCTGTTAAGAAAGTTTTTTTAAGCCAAATTAAATTATGTTTATAAGTAGAGCTAATTCACGTATGATCAAGTTAACATCATAGATCAGTTAGATCAAGTCAACAAACATATTTACGCTGTTCATCAATGATGAATATACATCCTACGGTACTTAAAATTATATTTAAACTTAACCTCCCGGAATTTACCTTTCTTGAAACGGAAAACTCCCGGAATCAACCTTTAAGACGTTGGCAACCCTATTAATAAATAACCCGCGGAACTTTTTCCTGGATCCAAGCAGATCACCTCCTGAGAGTGACTTGCAAGAAAATTCTCTGGTGGAAATGCTCTTCAAGTAGCCAACCAATTTAATTTTAAAGCTTGATTAGGGATATTGGTGATAACTGCGCTATTTTCTTCCTTGCTCGACCTTTTCTAAAGAGGGTCAAGATTGATTAGGGTATGGCAGAGTGTTGGTATAGATTTTAAGTCGAAACTTTAAGATTAATTGATTGATTGATTTTTTAAATAAATAAACGTAATTATCTATTGCTGTTAAAATCTAGGCGTCAATCAATGCAATGGAAATTTATTGACCGTGTCGACGGACTTTCAGGTTGCCTTTTATGTACAATGGTAATCCGGCATGTGGAAATATTAATTCATTCAATAATGATAGTATTACAATTTCACAGATCGCGCCAAATGGAAATGAATTTAGAGATGCTCAAATGTTAACTGTTTGACATTCCGCTCATCACTTGTTAACTTCCGCGTTATGGTGGGGACTGTGTCGTCTGTTTTCCGTTCATTTTAGATACAAATTTCTTTAGGAAGAGTGCCATCGCATTTGAATGAATTTTTCCTTCAGTAGTCATATTTTTCTTAACTTTAATTTTAGTGGACAGATGTAACCGACACGTTAGCCAATGCTTACGTATGCAACGTTTCGTTAATAAGAATGAGAGATCTAGACTTATCCAATTAATGAGTTTGGATTTTTGTTGCGAATTCCGTTCGGAAACATTCCGATATTAATGAGTGATGTCTCAAACTGTTGACGAAGAACGAAATGAAGATAAGGCTGAAACTGAATTATCATCTAAAGGAGACTCATCAGCATTGGCTAACAAGATGTATGCCTACGGGAGAGAGCTGTGTTTCATTCTGGCTCTCGCGTTTACGTCTTACGCAGCCCTGCAGAAAGTGTATGAGTATCAATCAAACTCCTCATTCGAAAATTATTTTTATTTTAACTGTTTTAAGTAACTCCAGTCAAATATTTTTAAACATATAAATAATAGTATTCATTAATACTTATATTAAATCATTTGGTACACTTATTTTATTTTCTACGTTAATTTTTCTCACACTCTTAGGATTCCTAAAGTGACCATGAGCCCTCCTGCGTCACCTTTTTTCGATGAAACTTCTCTCGTTGCTGACTTCTATAGAGGTCAGCTTGGACCTGCTTTATCACGCGTTGTGCGATCCGATGTATCTTTCATTATGTTTTACGCACCTTGGGATGCAGAAAGTCAATTAGTGCGGCAAGAATTTGATGCTACTGCAAAATACTATCACAGGGAGGTGAGTTACTACCTTAGACTTTTTGATGGACGTAAATATTTGAAGTTTTGTGTGGAATTTTATTCAGTAAAATACTTTTTATGCAAGTGAGGTAATATAACATTAAGATTCAACTCTTTAAGCGGAGCAGGTGTAAAAGTGAAAAGATTTCCAAAAATGAAGCTTCAAATATCAATGTATCCTGTAAAATATGTTTTTTTAGACGTATAGATGTTTTTAGATGGGCGTATAGAGTCTTAGAGTCCTAAATAAAGTCTTTTTATTATTATTATTATAGAACAAGCAATTCTCGAATCTTATGAAGGGATGAAATTCATCACAAGTGATGCACAAAATTAAAATATCTCAGAGACTCAATGAGTGTGGGAAGACCATTTCTATTTCCTCTCAAATAGCCATACAATGTCCTCTTGTTCCTTAATTATGTTATGATCTTCATTTTTAATTCTCATTGTTAAAAAAAAGTTTTTAATCTCAGTATCATATATACCTCTTGCTGCGAATTTCATGGATGAAGCACAAGTTATACCAAAACAATCACAATTACCTATGACCACCCATTTTGCTGAGTCTTTGCTTTCAAATTATCCAAGATAGCCTAAAGACACTTATGCATGTATTTGCTTATTGGAAAATAGACAGAAAAATCCCTTTCCAATTCATCTGTAAAGATTTCTATATTAATAACATGAAGGAAGCATATAGTTAGGGGATTTTTACCATTGCTTATTAAATTCAGAAGATAGAATTTATGATAACACTGAAATCTGGAAATAGATTGATTATAAATTATATCCCAGAAAGTATAGTTTTTAATAAAGTAATAAACATGAAACCCTATGCTAATCAAAAATTCCTATCTATTTTGTAGAATCAACAAATGTCTGAACCAGAAAAACTATTACACATTATCTGGGAATCAACTGCAGATTACTAGATGTGGTTTACTAGATGATGTGGAAATGTTGAGTTTAATACTTAATGGAATTAAGTACAGTTAAGCATTCTTTGTCAGAAATTCTTGTAATTGAAGGTGTTCTCGGTTTTTTAATTTCATATTTGTTTAACATTCTTTTGTGTTTACATCTCCTAATTCAGCTTATAAATACTCATTCAAGATAATTTTCACAATTTTCAACAATTCCCTTTAATAATTCTAGTATAATTACATTTACTAGTGCAAACCTGTTTTTAGGATTTGAAGATTTCACCTCATTTCTATATTCTTGTAGCAATTATTATTTACTATACCAATTATTATCATTAGTGTCATTAAATCAAGTCCCAACTTAATTTTTCCAATTAATAGCCTTTATATTTTCTTTGGCATTCTTAGTCTGCTTGGAACATCGACTATAGGGTTTTTATACACTATCACTTGTAAAATGGTCTCTCTTCACCATTTTCTCTTTCAATCCATGCTTTTTCATATTTTTGCTTCTTTTTATGTTAATGGTATTTTATGCTTTTTCAGAGTTTTGCTTAGAAATACTATTTAGATTCCTACATGTTCATTTATTTATACAAACTTCCATCCAATCCTTCACTCGTGCTCACATTTCTTTCAATAGCTTTTGTTTACATGGTGAGGGATATTTATGGCCTCTTTTGATGTTGTCAACAATGACTTCACAAGGTGCAAATGTCTTGTTATCTTATCTGGTTGAAATAGGTCAATACTGGGAAGGTACTGCCATGGTTAAAAACAGTAAAATTTTGAAAATAATAGCTGGCCATCATCCAAACGTGCTCAATGCTTCTGAAAAACTAAGATTTTGAGGATTTTAGCCTCATCAATGTCTGATAAAGACGTTACTCAACTCTGAATAAAATTTGTAGTTAAATTTGTTCAATTGAATTTTGAATTCTAAAGCGTCCAAAGTGGTAGCATTTATAATCTACATTGTAGATTTTAAATTTTGGTAGGGTTAATAAGTTTTATCTAAAACTGTATAAATCCTAGGGATTGAATGTAGGTTTTCTATTAAATATCCAATGCCAGATCTAGATATAGGCAACATTGACAAAAGTTAAGGATGGCTATTCTTGGGGGCTTCTAATATTAACAAAGACTATTTGCTACAAATGATTATTCTTCAAATCCATCCTTCTGAAAAATTCTCAGTGTATCATACTATGAAAATTGACTCATTTCACTTCATTAACATTACTGGCTCATGTGTTTCTCTAGAATCTGTATGTTACATTCTTATGTTTGTTTGTATAGGGGAGAAAAGGAATTTAATTTGGATTACTCAAATTACTAAACAGATATTGACTGACAATATTATTCCATTCAGGTGTACTTTGCAGCTGTGAATTGCTGGCAGCCTGAGAGTGAGTGTAGGCGTCAGTTTCCTAAAGTACATCACTTCCCAATCCTAATCGCATATGGACCAATGAGGGCCTATGAAGGACTGGAATATCGTGGTCCGAGGACAATGCCATACATGGTTCATTTCCTCAAATCTTTAATCCATCCACTTTCTCATGTAGAAAAATCTTCTGATGTTATCAGATTGATGAGAACAAATGATGTAAGCTAATTTATTCTTATACAACATCACTTGTACATTAAAATTCCTCTGCTGTGATGTTGCCTTCACCTGATTTTAGCCATTTTCTATTGATTTATAATGATTTTATCAAGCAAATATTGGGATGATCAAAGTGAGAAAAAATTAGTATTTGGCTGAGTATTAAATCGATTACCTTGTTTCCCTAAAAATTAGCACTAACATAATTTTTTTTAAACCCATGCCCAACCTCAAATATATCCCCTAGGTGAGATTGTCAACCAGATGAATGATTTTGTTTTTAAATTGAGTTTTTAGTTGAGTTCTTTAGTTGATTAAATAATTTTAAATAATATTATTGAAGTTAGTGCTTTATATATTTGTACTTGAATAAATGTAGATTTTGGGACTCCTGGATATCCAAGTGGCAGCACTTTGGTGAAAGCAGTCCCAGGTGTGGCTCATCTGGGAAATAACATCACCTGTCAAAACACTTTTAACAATATTTAGAAGTGTATATTTTTGTATTATCCATTCCACGTTTAGTTGACAGAACAGCGTTCTTACGGAGAATTGTTTCCCGTGCATTTCCCCGTAAGAAGCAAAACGCGATGTTGTCAAACGTTGCGAAAAATTGATTTTTTTATTTAAAAATTCTCTACTGAAGCAGTAACGGATGAATGGTTTTGTGAAATTCATTTCTCAATATTTCAAAAAATAAAATTGATACAAATTTCTCAACATTTTCGCGTAAAAAGACAAATTTCTTATTTTATCTTTATCACGCTGTTGTGAGCAAAGCGTTCTTTCATTCAACACAAAATAAACATAGAGATATCTTCATACCTTACTTTCTGTATCGGTAAACTTATAATTTTATATTACTTTGTTTGAACGCCTCTTATAAAATGTATAAGATTCTTTTCGTTTTAAAATTTCGCGTGCTTGGAAGATGTGACACTTCATCTCATATGGTATGCAGCTTCATAGGATAGTTTGCAAAAGAGGGGCTACAAAACTCGGGTACGTCCCTTAAGCCATGAGACATCTGAGCAAACGTTGTGGCTCTTCAATCTTGAGAATTCAGGATTTGAGTTAGTATTTAGTTTTTCTTCGGATTCTCGGAGTACAGAAGTGAAGTGGTATCGTAACTTATCGAACGGTGTTGTGGAGATTATTCCCAAGTGGTTCATTTTTAAGTTTTTGCCATCATCGTGTCCAAAGAGAAAAGAAGCCTGAAAGAGGCAAGTTTTGAAGGAAACAGTTTACGTTTTTACCTATTTCAACAAGTCTCTCGGTGCTGTCGAATTCTGCAAAGGCTGCAAAAAGAAGTCAAAAATTACTGAAGAAGGAAAGAAGTATACTGAGGCATGTTATAATTGCTCGACTAGAAACTAAAAAGGTTACACAGCCATATAAGTATGTGATATACTTGATTTACTTGTAATGAGCTTAGCCTTTTGCCCTGCAAGAAAAGGGTTTTTAGTTTAATGATACATTTATTGTCACCCAAAAATTCATAACTTTCTGTAAATATGATCAGTATGAATGCGTTTTAAGGAAATGCTAATAAAATTGTTCTTGTCGCCGTTGCAAATAAGAACATTGAAGATATCTCATACTTTCTGTAAAGCAGTTCACAATTCCGATAATTTCTGATTTGTCAAATTTTACCTACTAATATTCCCATCATTTTATTTTCAATTTCCTTTTAGAAAGTTTCTTAAGGTATGGTAAACTGCCAAACACCTGCCAGTAATCCATTATTATTCTAGGAAATATCTAGTTTCGAGAAATTATCATGGTATTTATAACTTTGATCTTTTGCAAACCAAAATTATTTATTATTCTATCTTTTTCCTAAACATTACTTTAGCAACTCTTTAATGTGCTTTTTCTTAACACATCCCATAGCCAATTCAAATTTGGCACGGGAATCGCGAGGTGAGTAGACTTAGAGTAAGTTTGGCAACAGCATTCACCGTAAGTACAATACTGTCAACTAAATGTGGAACGGCCTATACATGAGAAAATTAGAACACCTTAAGATTAGTCCTAAGCTATCTTTAAGGGCAAAAATGAATACAAGGCTCAGTCTTACTATAAGGGAAACTTGGAAGACAGATAATCAAGTAATATAAGAATCCCATGAGTTAAGTTTCAAAATATAAATACATGTGAAACAATATCTTGTAAATGAAAAGTAATATAAAATTAAATGAGGAAACTAAATTTAAATCTTTAAAACATTTTTTGAGTGATGAATTGAATAGAAATATTATATTTATGTCAATTAATTTATTTAAATAATCAAAAGTTGATACCATTGGAAATCTTCAATCACATTGAAATCATAATTAAGTGACTTGTAGAATCATATATTTTGTACTGTAATTACCTGTTGGTTTGGCTCTAGTCATGTATCTGATTGCTCTTTTAGAAAAAGGAAAACCTTCGGTAAATTATGTTAATGCATACTTTTATGTAATTATACCATTGCAATATAAAAAGAGAAATTAATTATTCTATTGGGATTACAAATTAGTTTGGTCTGTTTTTTTTGTAATCAAGAATACATTTATCTCAGAAAAAATTAATGAAAAGGTTAATCTAAGTATTGTCCATCACTGAGTATTACTTTATTATTATTACTTACCTTTTGAGGTGATCCAAGTTAGGAGCCTGTTTTTGATTTCTATGAGAGAAGTGACCATTCAAATTGTGCTGTGTCTGTCAGAACAACCAGTAATCAGAAGGAGCTATGTCTGGAAAATACGGTGGGTTCAGCAAAATGTCCCACATGAGAATTTCCAAATATTTTTCTCGACTTTTGCAACATGAGGCCAAATGTTATCATGCAGAATAACTACTTTATCATGTCTTTTCTGGTATTCTGGCCATTTTTCTCCTAGTGCATAGATCAAGCAAATCAGTTATACAGATGACCCATAATGGAATCACCAGGTTGTAGCAGCTCATAGTATTTAACACCCTTTTGGTTTTTTGGTCAGATACACAGAGTTACCTTTGAACTATGAATATTTGGCTTTGATGTTGATATTGAGGTCATTGGCAACGATTGACCCATCATGGTGTAGTATTTTTTCCTATTGAGGTTATGGTAGAATATCCATTTCTCATCCCCAGTAACAATCCAGTGTAAAAAAACCCTTTCTTTGTTGCCTTTGAATCAGCTGCTTGCAAACAAAAAATCTCCTTTCAATGTCTCTCTGTTTATATTGCCTTGCTTGTAAATCATTCCCATGGATTTCAATCATATGGAAACTACTGGTTGCGTAACTAACCCAATGATTCTGTGAGCTCCTCTTGCATTTAACTCTTCATCAAGTAATGCCTTCAATTCTTTGTCATCAAATTTTTTTGGCTGTCCAAAGCAAGGTTTGCCTTCAACACTGAAATCACCATTCTTAAAACGTCAAAATCATTCTCTAATAATATATCAGTTGAAGCATTGTCAGTATAGACAAGCTTTCAATGTACTTCAGCTGCACTTTTCTTCCAGTCAAAGCAGAAAACTAATACCTCCTGCAAATGCTGCTTAGTCAACTCAATATTTGATATATTCAACACAGTAAAAGTGTATGTAACTCAAGGAGATATGAACTGTATTTATTGATATATAGGCTCTAATAAACCAGCAAAATCAGCTCATAACAGCCAGAGCCAGCTTTTGAAAATTGACCAAACTAATTTGTAATCCAATACTTAAATGTGCAAGAAATTCATAGATTGCAAACAAAAATACTGATCTTGAAATTGATTTTTTGCATGAGGATTTAACTGTTGAACTAAGTTCTCAGCCAAAGAGATTTTGTTTTTTTTTTTAATCTCATTAAAAATTTCTGAAAATGTTTATCTGAATGAAATTTTTGTAAAATATTCTCCAAGTCTTTTCTGTTTTAGGCAGTGGTGGTTGGATTCTTTGATCTCAGTTTACCTCAAGGAAATAAAGAATTCAACTTGTATCACAGTGCATCCATCAAACACTTAGAAAGCCATCCATTTGGAAATGTAAGATTTGCAGTTGCTACCAGTGCAGCTGCTTTTTCAAGATTTGGAATAACACATATGGAAAGAACTTCAGATACAATTCCAAAAATTAGATTACACCTGTGGAATGAAACTCTGGTATGTCTGCAGTTATAGTCTTCAATTGTAGAAGGAAGGAAGAGTAATGTATAAAGGGCTTGCAGAAAGTAAGTCCCAGTGCTCCAGAAAATTAGTACTGCCTCTAAATCAGCCTATGTTGTCATTTGTCTATTTATGCATTGCTTGCCTATTAATGTTCATTGCCTTTTTGGCTGTTCTCAATGATTTTCAAGGCAGTTGGTATTTCAGTAACGTATATCTTACTTTGGAATTTCTTTTAAGGCCAATTTTTAGTGTTCAAATCTGCAT
This sequence comes from Pachydiplax longipennis, assembly GCA_036926295.1. NCBI lineage: Eukaryota > Metazoa > Arthropoda > Insecta > Odonata > Libellulidae > Pachydiplax > Pachydiplax longipennis. The sequence goes on along the minus strand of JAVFKF010000015.1, from coordinate 65,509,265 downwards.
TGAGACAACGGTCTGAAAACTTATGTTCTTGTCATTTTACTTTTTGATATTCTTTGAATATGGCTCTCAAAATGCGCATAGGGTGATTCTTTGAAGTTCACCGACTTCCTGTTGTTTCTAGACCCTAGTCTCAATGCAGGTTTGAACACTGATAAACAGCTTGAGGAAGGTTTTTCAAATTTCTTATCAGTTAACAGCTATACTCCAATTTCTTAACATGTATCTCAGTTCTTTATTCCAATTTTGGATCCCCTGGATAACCAAGTGGGTAGTGTACTCACCTTTGATGAAAGCTGGCCTGGGTTCCATTTCCAGAGCGACTTGTAGTCGCATTTCCAGAGTTGTCCTGTAGCAACATGACCTCGGCTATAGTAGAAGTGTTTTAAGTACTACCACTACTATTCCAATGTCACAACATTCATCAGACTATATCCCTCGGATACTTAAGAAAAATACACAGTTTTTTGACATAGCTACTGAAAATGAAATATGGCTGTCTTCCCCAGGACTGAATCTATCTTTGAATCAGAAAAGCTAAAGATAATGTAAAAAGATAGACTCTTCCTGATAAGCAGAGATCGTTAAGTTATTATGATAAGTGATGACCACGATCTTTTGGTACTACAAAGAGATGTTGCTGATTGACTGTCTATCCTGTGAGATATCAGTTGATAATGCTTGGTAGTAACAACTTCTGAAGAATCTTGCAAGACTTGTAAGTTACGAGTAGTCTGGTGTTTTTTCATGAAAACCTATGCTAATTATTGGCTAAACTTGGCCTGTGAAGCAGAGCAGCTGCTTGAAATTTTTTTTGTCATCCAGCTTACCCCTCAAAATTTTCCTTTAGGGATTACCAACTGACCATGTTTTTGATATGTTCATGGATCCAGAACTCACGCCATCTAGTGGAGAGTTATTGACAAATTCTTTTTCATCATTATCTTTGATATATATTGCTTTAAAGGTTATTATGATTGATGGGGGTTATTTATATTATTATATTAAATAAAAAAGTATAATTATTATTATAGTATCACATAAAAAGTGCTGTTAATTTATGCACAGTGAACTCCTGATTATCCATTGGCAGATTCTTTGTGAGTGACTTTTTACTCTTCATTGATATTTTCTCTAGTCTTTTTAAGGAAAAACATATTCAACTTCTAATTCAAGCAGGACTTATGCAAGGCCTTTTCTATGGATAAAAGGAAACATGACTAGAATGGAATTATCACTGCTAAAAAGATTTGGAATCGGGTAAAAATAACTCTTGTGGTGTCCATGAAACAATTAGAAATAAAATTGAAAAAATATAAATTAAAAAACAAACTACTTGTACGGATCATAATGAATTGTAAATTTACATAAAGTATATAAAGTTAAATTTATACATAAAGTATAAAAATTACAAGAAATAGAAGTGAAAGTTGGAATTATCTGCACAACTTCTCTCTATCATTTGCCCAAACGATCAAGAGTTCACTGGATCTCATACTTTAGTGTCATGTGAAGTGTGTGTACGTGTCTTTTTTAATCAAATTTTTACATTTTTCTCACTTGCTCTTTTATGGCTTCCAAAATATTTATGCTTATCAAATCTCTTTTTTAAATATATGGAAGATCTATTGATTTAACACAGCATTCAGTTTTGTTGATGTTAAATTTTAATTTCCTCTCATGGAATCCCTCTATAAATCATAAATGTATCTGCTGTGTCTTCTTGGTAATTTTCTACTCTTATTTTCTACCAATGTAATAATATCTTAAAATCTCCTTCCCAGGCATAATAGGTGGGATTTTAGTATTTTCTTTTGTCTGTTCTATTTTCTCTGTGGCTTCTCGTGCTTTGATCACTCTTCCATTCCCCAACATAACTATTTAGTCCTTTTTATCCCTCATTTATTATTTACCTTATGTGAATTCTGCTTCCTCTTCCCTATTGATTCTAAGAGAGTTATTTCTAACTCGGGGATTTCAGGATGTAACCACTTTTGGTAAATTTTTTCTGTTCTTTTACTAGCTCTTCCACGTCTTGCATCCATCCTTCTAGGCCTTTTCCTTGAGCCTACTCTTTTAAATCCAAAGTTTCTGTTGCTGTCAATGTATACAGTTTTATAATTTCTTTATAAAGCTTCTCTGCTGAGTATTCTTAGTTGTTTTCTATATTATTTACTGATCTTGTTTGCATAAAAATTGGGTAGACTCTTGCCACAGGCTTCTCAGCTTATATTTTCTGTCATTGGTAAATGATTTAACTTCTTTGTCTTATTTTTCTCTTTATTTATTTAACTTACAATTAATTAAAAATTTTAATTTTTTTTAATTTAAACAATTATTTAAAAATTTAAATTAAACCAACAAATGATGTGAACCAAATTTTTCACTTCTGTAGACTCTAAATTCTTATGGATTAATTATGTGAGTTGTTTTTAATAACCTAATCAATCATAAATTTTAGTCATCTTGTTGGTTTCATCTAAGTATGTTTATTTATGTTTTAGTTAGAGGAGAATCAGTTCATAATTTTAAGCAATGTCTCACACATATCAGTTTATTGTTTTGTTATATTGTTAAGATTATAAATATCAAAATTCTTTTATTCACCACTCATGACAACTAGCTGCCTTCCTTTAAGTCCATCCTCAATATCACAAATTTTTCAACATCATTCATGGTAAAATTAAATCTTATTAAATTTTATTTTAATTTTTCTGCACATACATTCATTTTCCATCACAGATATTGTTGATTTTTGCAGTAAAAACTATAGTAAGGTGAGTTCAGTAGCCAACCTTCATTTTATTATTTTAGTATTTAAAATGTCATTCATTTAATAAACACATAAAAATATACACTTGTTAGCTCCACAAAATAATTTCTTTACATGGCTGTTTTATTACATAGTATTACAAAGTAACATAATCAGGATCAAGAGAGTAAAGAGGAAAAGCAGTAAAGGGTGGTGAGGAGGGAGGGGAAAGAAAGAGGAAAATGGGGCAAATTGGAAATTTAAGAAGACATGAACCTACCAAAAGGTAGGACGAGGATCACTAACCTTCTTTGTATGATTTTATCTTTTGTTTTACTTATAGATTTACTAACTAGAATTCAATATATTTCAGAGAAAAGTATCATACATAATGTATTAATGTATAATATATCTTTTAGAGAATAAAGATTCTCGGTTTGGTAAGAGTTAAACTATAAAAGAAATTGAATCCAGTAGTAGTATTGCTAAAAGGCTTTGAGTGCTGTCATTTTGCATGTGTGGACTCCCACCACAAATTGATGCAGGGATAGTTTTCACTGCTTTCTTAGCTATCTGTGAGCCAAAAAATTCAACACATAATCATATATATTTTTGAGATCACTTTCATCATCCAGAGGATTATTAACTTAACAAAAACTATATTGAGGATTTGATGAAGACCATTAGCTTCCAAAATTTATGTTTACACAGCTTTGAAATTAATTAATCCCCTGTGATTTATATTTCACTCACATGTGTTTAAGTAATGAATGCATCTGCATTGATGTAATATAAACATCTCCCAAAAAATATAGGACAAATAATTTGTTCCATTTTCTGGTTGGAAATGTCCCAATTTCAACTAGATTGGATATGGTGGTCTGCCTACCTGGAAGGACTTACTTCAAACTGCGGAAATTCATTGTTTTGCTCTTAATAAGAATAGATGCTTAAGAGAGGTGCTTTTTATCATCTAGGAATTCACTGGCAAGAAATATTCTGCTGACGCTGTGATAGATTGGATTGACAAACATATTCACACTGTGGCAATATGGGTATCTCCGCCTGGAGTGAAGAGCAACACGCTGTCGCAGTTTGTTGACAAAGGGCCTGTTCTCTTCTTATTTACTCCTCGAAATCCTTTCTGGGAAGAAAATATAACTTTCAACATGGTACTTTCTCTGTTGATTTTTCTATAATCTTACTTATAAATTTACTTTCATTCATACATTTTCTTCTATAATAATCTTGTAGAAATTATCGTGAAACTATTGATGAGTACATCTTTAGCATCTCTCAGAGTTAACAAAATAAATAATACAATATCTTACAGCTGCGGGAAATTGCATTAGAATACTACAATTGTGATAAGAGTGACAGAGTGATGGATTTGGTGAAGGAAATATCTTCTTCTTTGAATGGTAAGAATTTTTAGCAATAATTACTACTGATTTGTGCTTATTAATTACTACAGTAAGACTCTGAAGTTTTATAACTGATGGGACAGACAAAAATTGTGTATATCAAATTAACACAAGTGAATATACACCTCTAAGTGTAAATACATTAAATTTTGTTTGACTAAGACCAAGGATAAATGAAAATATATAAATATTCAATGAAGATTGTTGATGTTTATGCATTTTAACAAAAATTTTAAGTAGAACTCATTATTTTTTAAATAAGAGATATCTGTAAAATGAAGCTTGTTCAATGAGAATAGCTTAATAAAATCTAGCAAATTTATCTGACAGGAAAAGGTTTTTTCATGAAGAATTCCTTTGCTGCCAGCTAATATATCTTTTCTTTTTTTCTATATTTCTTACTTAATAGCTATAACAAATTCTTCATTGCGATTTAGGTTTTCTAACATCTATAAGACTTTTACAGTTTAATGGAGAGCTGCTTTCAGTCTTACAATCATCATGTGAGGTGTAGCACCAGATTATTCAGTAGTATTTAGTATGTATCACTATGTCCTTATTGATTATCACCTTCCATGTGAATCCAATATCTTGTTGGAAATACCTTATCCTCTTTGCTGTCATTTTTAAATGTTTTGTCAAAAAAATCACAATCCTATCTGTAATAATCTTTTCAGTCTTAACAACCATAAATTGAATACTTGTGCGACAAGCAATCTAACAATCTATGCTGAAAAAAAGTCAGAGGAACTCTTGCTTTTACATATTTTTTATATCATTCATTTATATTTTCTTCTTTACTCTTCTTTTTGAGTTATTTCATTTTTTGTTTCCATTACATCTGAGTTAAGTTGCAATTGAAATACTATGCATTGTAAATGGATTTTGAGTGCCTCATTAATTTCCATTTTTTAAATGTTAACAAATTTTCTGTGACACACTTTTCTTGGGCAAGGAAAGCATTGAAAATCTCAAACTTGTTAACAGTATACTTATAATTTTGAACCAACTTTCAGGTGTATATTCATTGATTCTTATAAATAGTTTTATTGGATTTAAAATAAATTTGAACTCCTTAAATGTCTTAAATAAAATATAATAATAATAGTAATAATTATATTTCATTTAAGACATTTTAGAATATATCTAATCAAATTTTTATCATAATAGATATAAATAAATAAGAATAAAATAAGGAAAATGACATAGAGATAATTAAAACTGAGGCACAGTCAGCAGATATGTATTAAGAATATAAAGTGAAAAGAATAGGGTCATTCTATGATATTTAACTTGTCAGAACTTACAGTAAATCAATTTTTTTAATATTTCCTTGTAATATATTTCATCAGATAAAAGATCTTCAAACAAAAATTAGCAATTAGAGTTGCAGAGGTTTTAAAAATAATTATTCTTGATTTTAAAAATCAAAATTCTTATTTCATCCCATGCAAATATTAATTAATTTATATACATATAAGGTTTTTATGTAGATAGCTCAGAATATTGCAGTTTTCTGCCTTGCATCTTTGACTATTTCTTATTTTGCTTGTTGTTTACTCATTTCGGCAAACTAAAAGTATTCTCTTCATTCAACGGCATATATATGCACTATCAATTTCAGATCATGATTTATTCCTAGTCTGATTTTCCTTGTGAGGCTGTATATCTATGTTTAAACAACTATAAATTTTACTGCAGGTTCAGCTATAAGGAGTGTTGAATTTTATTTAATGTTAACAATATCATCTTTGTTTCATCCACCAATGATCCAGTTAAGCCCATTTTATGACATTGTGGACCTAAACATCATTCTAGCAAGATGCAATCAACTTTGAATTTTAGATATTTCTTGCCTTCAATTTATATTTATTGGTGGGTGTTACTTTGAAGTTAAGAAGTTGAAGGAAAATCTTACAATTTTTTTAATGTAATTATTTTTCAGAAAATTTTAATTACTTGCTATCATTGTTAATCTCTTCTTTCTTATGATAATTCTTCATTAGTTAATAAGTTATTGGGAAAAAATTATACCCTATGGTTTAGTGACAAATTTTAATCTCTCAAAAAATTGTCATACAGGTTATTGAGTTAAAGAAAAATTAAGAAATATCCGATAATCTACAATAAACTGGTTAACTTTCACCCATGAGATTGATTGTACATTCATCTGGTAGCAAGTAGGCTTTTTGTATTCTCAAGCCCTTAATCATTACCTAAAAAGCTTAGGAGAAGGAATAATAATGTTACTAATGGCATAATCAATTGATTTGATTAGTAAAAGTGGCTAAGATTAGTAGAGTGCACGCCATCTCGTGCAAAATCACCTTCACTCATTTCTTGATTTTAATACTTGTTTCTGGTTTATGTTTCAATTGAAGATCTCAAAGTCAAGCACAAGGATGTTGCCAAAAGATGTGAATCTTGGATTAAGAAAAAGCTTGAGTCATTTACTTTATACAGTGATCTGTCAAAGCAAGAAGGAATTCATAATGGTTCCTGCAGATGGAAAAATGACTCATGCTCATCCAAAAGAGGCATTAAGTGGGAGTTCTGTCATGCAGCCGAAGAAAAATGTTATACTGAAACATCGTATAACCTCTTTGACATGGTTTTCTGCCAGAGAGAGATGAAATATTGCCCAAATTCCAGAAAAGAGAAGTCTATTAGAGATAAAAACTCATCTGATTCTCAGCCGAGTTTTCTGCAAGATGAGCGTATCACTCTTTTGTTGTCTCATAGTAAAGAAGAGGAATGTAAGAGATATCTTCATGGAGAGCTAATGCAACCAGCATTCTTTCCCAGTGATGGAGTATCTCATTTTCCTATGAGTAAAATTCAAGGATTGGCTTGCAGGACTAATCGAACTATTTCTATGGTTGCACTAGACTCCCTCAAATACCATCACTTTGCCATGGGTCTAGGAGTTGATGTACTCTCCAAGAAATATGCCACGGCTGTTGTAATTGTTCATGCTAGCGTGAGTATTAACTGTTTAACTGCTCCAAAGAGCTTAAATATTTTACATACATTATTTTAATTGTGATTGCTGAAGATTATTCTTCAAGACTAAAGACTATTCTTCAATTATCACATTGATGGGATAAAAAAAACCTCTCTGAAGTGGATCTGTATACTGACAAGATTTTAATCTCTCGGTCTTGGTTTTCTTGACAGTGAACCTTGCTTCTTTGTTCATCCATTTTTCCTTCTATATCTGTTTCCATTCAATGATCCATCACATGCACAATTTTATTGTTTTCTTTGCCTAAGGTTACACTACCTATGGCAACAAACTGAGGTATTTCAAATTTTGAAGATACTTAAACTGGGGCATTGTTTAAAAACTATTTCAGCTATTCCTATGAGTTCTTCAGACACAATTGGTAGTTGTACAATATTGCAATGTCTTTTAATTTTAATCTTTGAATCACTTTTCTATCCCTGAATATCCCAATACTTATTTTATCATAGTTTTCATCCTCATTAGAACAATATAGAAACCATCTTAAAAAGCAAATACCTCATATGAATTTATTTAATGAACAAGATAGAATATTGACCAGGACTGTACTTCTAATAGTCTCAGTCAAACAGGACACAGGAGGGAGGTAAACCAATCTTGGCCCCAACTGAGATATTACTAAATTTTGTTTCACCTGTCAACTTTCCTTATTTACTTACCTTATCATAAATAAATCCTCGCTTCTAATCTTATCCTCTTCCAATACCTTATCATAAATAAATCCTCAAGATCTTCTAATGATATTCACCAAACCTACTCAGTCATCTCATTGTTTTGTTGACTTGCCTATTGAGGGAAATATTGATTTAGAGTGTATTTTTTGTAACAAAATGGAAAATTTTATCATTTAAGCTACCATAGTTTTATTTTGAATCTTACATCAAGATCTGCCCTTAGCAGACCATTGGTCTAGATTTTTCAGTATTAAGATGTATTAACTTATAAGACCTCCTTCTCCTAACACTTAAACTTTCTCATCATGTGCTTCATTTGATTACAACTCTAAATTTGATCATTGTTGTTTCTTGTAATTATGATAAATCCTAGTTTATTAGAGATAGATTTGTACTTTTCCACAAAAACTTATTTTCCGAAGTACCAGTTTCGATATTATATCATTGTCAGGTTCTAAAAATAAAAAGTTTTTGTGTGAAAGTACAAATCTATCTTTAATTAACTATAATTATGATGTTCCACAACATCACGGCTGCATCCATTGATGTGATAAATCCATTATTATTTCACTCAAGGTTTAACAAACTTAAGCAACATCTGATTGTAATAATGTGTAATGAATGGGAGGTTAATTAAGTTGAATCTTACCAGAATTTGGATGCTTGGTGGTCATAAAAATAAACCAAAACCAGCCAAATCAGTTGATTTGAAGCAAATCAAAATAAACTGACCATATTATTTTTAGGTAGGAGTTCTGATTATATGAGAGAGAATTTCCCTTAAAGGTGCAAACATGTACACAGTGTGAGTGCCATTATGTAGCATTCATTCTGATGACCTAAACAGTAGAAAGAAAACTAATTCCAAGAAATGGGAGAAAATCAAATTTACTCCATCAACAAATTTATATAATAATTATTTACTTCTATTTAATTTGGAAGTTAGTGATAAGTTTCAAATGAATACCATGGTGATACGCAGAGCTTCACTCTTCACAGGGAGAAACTCAGCATGTTATGACGGATGACTGCAGTAAGGAATCTTTAGCAGAACTGATTTATAAGTATTCTTCTGGAGTACTGCAGAGGTCTTTCAGATCTGAGCTCACCTCTAAAGTAATAACTAAGCCAATTTCTTCAGGGAATAAGAAATCTTCTTGCCCTTCAAGTACTGTTTGTGTCTTAGATTTGACATCTGATACCTTCAAAGAGGTTGTTTTAGATGACTCTAAGGTAAGTCTATTCAAATAATTTCTCATAAAATATGTTCCGATTCTCATAAGGATTAATAAATCTTATTAGATTTCCGCTATTTTAAGGGAAGTTACCGTTTGGCTCTACTAAAGTCACATTTTTGTCAAAGAAAGTGCAAGACTGTATTTTCACAAGATTATCTTTAGCATCTATACCTCTAGTCACCATTACTGCTGAAGAGGAGCAAGAAAACACTTATAAGGCATAGCTGAAAGACCAGAGATGGGTAGATTAAAATTACTTGTCTTTTTACTTCAAAATGCTCAGTAACTCTCTGGTGTTCCACAAGAAATCAGTCTCTCTTAACTCTGTATTGCTACATATAATATTCCCACTACTTTTAATATTATATTCAATCGACCTACAGGGATCTAAATGATATTGCTAGGGGTCATTTCAAGATCTGGAATCGATTTCAGGTCAATTGGAAATTGCATTAAAATGTACTAGTATGGCATTAAGAGAGTGAAGCAAAACAAATACTACATGTGGCAACACTGAGTTGAGAGAGTTTGATCTCCCAAAGAAGATACTGAGCATCTCTGAGTTTACTAAAAATTCTTTAAATCTACTCATCTATGATTGGTCTCCCTCTCTAAAAGATGTAATTTTTCTTTCCTCTCCTTCTCAACTGTGAGAATAACTTTAAATGAGTATATTTACAATCACATTATCAGGCCTATCTATTCATAAAAAATAATCTTGCAGAATGTGCAAAGCTGTGTATCCTCTCTTCTTATTCTTTCCGTGAAGTTATCATACCTACCACATATTCATTTTCAATGTGATTGTCTTCAATATTAGAAGAGAGTTTAGAATTTACTTGTGCTTGAAAGCTTCCTTTCCTTCTATAGTTTTTGTTCAAGTTTACCTCTATTGCTTTATTTATTTTGCATCTACTATGGATGAAGTAATTTTTAACCGATGAATTTACAGAGAAAATTCTGTCATTTCAGAACGTTGTTGTTTTGTATCATTCTCCATCGTGTGCTTTCTGCTCCTCCATTTGGCATGTTTACTTAACTGTTGCCCGAATATTCACAACCAAGCCCAGCGGAGAAGAAATTCAGAACTCAGGGATCATTTTTGCCAGAATTGATGGAGATGCTAATGATCTTCCTTGGGAGTTCACTATGGACTCATACCCTTCTATTTTGTTTTTTCCCGCTCACAGGTAAGAATAACTTTTTTAAGAACTAAACGACATGAATTAAAGGAATATTTATGAAATCGCTCGGAGTAATGTCACTTATTTACAGTATCGGAAAGGTTTCCACTTATCCTTTTTAGAATCATTATTCACCAAAGGATACGAACATAATACTGCCCATAACCTGTAGGAGCAAAGGAGCTGGCGAGGAAACTTAATAATTTTTTTACACACTGTGAAAAAAAATACAACAAATTCTACTCTCTTCATTTTCTAGTAATACTTATTTTTCGGAAAATTTTACCGCCAACTTGTTGTCATACTGCTTCCAATCGGGGTAGTAATTAATATGCAAGGTGCAGGTTGACATAATCTATTACTAACAGTAAGTGTTCCGATATAATGACCCAATATACAATTTTTTAGTCTCTCGTGATTTTCTTCCCCGCAGCGCTCTCCTTTCGCAATTTTTGATTAATTTTCCATTGTTCCCATTTTCCACTTACCTCATGCCTTCTTTCCCGCTTTACTACCTTTAATGCAAGATAGGTTCTCAGTTTTTTCTAATGATTATGACTTGGTTAATCAAGAAATTTCTCATGTTAAAAATTTTTGATAAAATAATCAAAGCAATTGATTTCTTTTCCTATTTCTAATTCTCTAGGTCTAATTAATTTTTAAATTTTGGTTTCTTCAGTTTATTATTGTTATAACTGTTTCATTTATACCTTACAGAAAGTCTGATAGCCGGGTATTTCCCCTAAATTTACCCATGACTGTCAGTAATGTAGCACAGTTCATCGCCGCGAATCTCAGTCCAGAGGCACGTCTAACCGTTCTGTTAGGTGGATGTGATGAGAACTGCATTCGGAGGACCAAAGCGAAATGTTTGGAAATGATCGCATCACTTCTGGCTGCTAGAGAAACTACTGAGACCAGGCTTCAGCATTTGTTTGCGAATGAGAAAAGATTCGCAACATTAACGAAAGAGCAAGTGGAAGATTTTAAGCGAATGTTATTATTACAGCGTAGACGGCTTTCGCTCAGGATAAGACATTTACGAGAGACTTACTTATCGCTGAGTGGTGACAAAGAAAAAAGCTTCCTAAATTCATCAAGAAGTTCGCCAAACATAGCTAACATTTTAACCAGTCTTCGAAAATACAATCGAGCACTAGAGTTTGCTCGAGCTGATGTTATTAAACATATTGATGGTAATAACATAATTAAGGAGGCTACTAATATGTATAACGTTGAACTATCCAGTGAAGAATTGAGGAGCAAGTTAGGAAAAAACTACAGAGATATCCTTTCCAGACAGGAACTATAACTTCCAACATGATACTGTCGCTTCCACTCTGTGATGAAAAAGTGTGCTTATCAATTGATTAAATGTATGATGAATGTTACAGGTCATGTGAATGATTGAGAATGAATACACCTTTGTTGATGATTGTTGCGAAAGTGTTATTTATTTCAAAATACCTTATGTATTCCGAACGGAAGGGATAAAATCGAGCAGCAATATATCAACTTTCTTTTAAGTTTAGCAAGAACTTGCGCCCTCACGTACATTAAACTCGGTATAAATTTAGCTTTGAATCAAATCGCATGCGAGAGACCTAATCACGTACTCATGCAGCAATAACTCATTTTTATTCCATTAGAGGCGCTTTAATCGCATCAAGCTTTTATTTTAGTAGTAAATTTGGAATTGTTAACATTACCTTTGAAACATTTTTGGTAAAATATTATATTGAATAATTAACCGGAATAAGTAATACGCGAAGTCTACTAAAATAACATGAACAAAAAGTAGCGTTTTTCTCTACGGCCAATAGGATGTTGTATATAGTACTTTAGTCACCGTACTGTACAATGAACGGTGTTGATGACAAAAAAATTCTGCCGAACTTGTCAACGTAGTGGCGGTAGCTTCCGTGATTGTGAATGGCATTAAATCCGCACGAAGTTTTTAAATTTCATGAATTATAAAAAGAAATAATCATCAAAATGTGCAGTGTGCCCTCTAAATTTTATGAACTCTGTCGACTTTGTTTATCTTGCGATGGTGTGAAATTGTCTATATTTGATGACGGAGCTCAGCGTAACTTTCCATTGAAAATAATGACGTGTCTGTCGATATTGGTAAGTAACATTCAAAGACTATAATAACAGTTGATTATGTAATTAAAATTTAGCATTGTATACTCATGGAGCAGTTTATCATTGACACGTCAGTTACTCTGATGTCGGGCTGTTGCCTGCAAATAATAATCAGCTTGTAACCTCTGCAATAAACGTACAAGATTTACGTATATTTAATAAAATATCATCGAAAACGTATATATTCCTCCAAAGTCATATTTTCTTTTGAAGGTATCTGAAGGAGACCTTTTACCAAGATTAATATGTCACCGTTGCGTTTATAAGTTAGATGTGTTATATGACTTCAGGGAGGTATCGAGAAAATCTGATATGATTTTAAAGCAGTATTTAAGTTACACAGAGCACTTTCCTCAGCAAGCTCAGGTTAGTAAGTTTAATTCGTGATTCATTTTTGGATGGTCTTTGCATATCGCTAACTTTATGCTGAATTTCAGTTTGACTCGAGGGTTGAGGGTGATCCAACAACCAGCGACTGCAGTAATTCAGTTAAGGAAGAGGATAATGTTGTAGGAGAAGTTAGTGAGAATCAACCATGCAGTGTAGATGAAGACGGAGATGAAAGTGAAGTTCCATCAGGCATGCAGTTACGGACTGACAGTGAGAATAGTGAACTCGAAAGAAGCAACGATGGAGCTTTTGATGATTCGAACATGGAGCAAGTTACTGTTAAGGACTATTCATCCGACAACGATGATAAAGGTATTCTGCGGGAATCACCCTCTAACCATGCGAGCTTCGAAGGATTGAAGATGGATAGATACGATGACGAAGAAGAAAATGAGGATGATGACCGGCAGCATAGTGAAAGGTTTGTCATGTTTCCTTTCCTTTGAGCCAATGTGTCACTTACTGACTTTTTACTATTCGAACTACGTGATGCAATAACGGTGCATGGGTCGTTGATACAATTGCGAGAACCACTCACAGAGATGAAATGCATGTTATCCTCTGAAGCCATCTCCAAAATTTACTGAAAACAAGTATTTTACAAACTGAGGATTATGTAAGGCATATAGTAGGTCTATCTCTGTTTTAACTGAGATTTTAGAGAAAATTTGATCAAGAGTTTGAACTAATTATAAGGCTTTTTGATGCTATTCCTAAATATTTAGCGCCCACCGTTTGCTTAATATTGTGTTCATGCGAATTTTTAGTCTTTTGTTCTCAAGGTATGTATGATTTTGAGTAATGGCACTGGCCCTGTCACTCCTTATTTATAGCCATTTCACTCATAGTAAGCTGCACTTCCGTCCCCATACAACACTCAGGCATCAGCTTTTTGGCTGATCACCTTAATGGCAAACAATTTTTCATTCACTGTTTGATATAGATTTTCAGAGTTAAGTAAGTTTATGAAACCCATTTCCAGTTGTTTGAACCTAGCTCCCCTAAGGTAAATATTAGTCATTTAAAAATTGCTTTTTATTTTCTGGATAGTATTCCTAATAATTGGAGGATAAACATTTTTGTTACTCTTTTTTTCTTTTCAAAACTGAACATGTTTGGCTCAGTTTTGTAATGAATTTTAATTTCCATACTCATTAAATATGCTGGCAGTTGTGTTGAAGCAATAACAGTCTCTACATCAATTTGTGATAAATTTAGTCTTATATACTCTGTGAAGCAAAATAGGTGTCTTAGATATATTATGACAAATTTCAAAATTTAGGAAATATTATCCCATTTTCATCACTACTAAAGTATAAGAGTTAATTGAATTTCTGTGGATTGTAGAATGCAACTCAATATGAACACAGACATGGCTCATGATATAAAAATATAAACACAAACCCGCATATTACCTCATTTGATACATTTATGGACATGTGGATAATAATAGGCCAACAATATTATTAGTTGATTTGAGTAACTTTGAATTCAGGAAAAGATAATAATGTATCAATTCATTCAGCAATGATTTCTCCCTATAATATAATAAGTTAAATTGACCAAGGATCACTCCAGAGAATTTAAGATAGGTCAAACACATTGAATCAGAAAAGATTATTGCTCAACATAAGTTCTAACAATATAAGATAATGCTGAATGATGTCAAGGGCTAAAAATACTTTATAAAATAGTCAAAAGATTGTATACCACCCGTATGAACAAAATTGTTGTCACTCCAAGTTGTGCATCAATTTGTATTTAATAATAGCCAACCTATACAGAATTAGAGCACAAGTAATCATTAGGAGAATAAGAGTGCTGAAATAGCAAATAATTTAAGGATAAACTTATATTTCATTTCTGGATGCCATTGTAATAGTATGGAGAGTCAAAATTAATTGCATGGAATTTGCATTCCGTCCCATAGAGAGGCTTTGAAATGAAAAGAGATAGCTATGAGAAATTCTCTTCCTTTGCTTTTGAACTTTTGTAATGTGATGCTGTTTCAGCTGATCTTCCATTCAAAGTTCCAGGATTTCCCAATATTTTCCTTTCCAAATTCTGAAAATTTGGGGGAACACTTACCTATTTTGTTGGGAAAGAAGATATAAATAATGGATGAAATTACAAGGCAAGATGGGGATAAACAATCTTTTTTTCTCAGTTAGTTGGAATGCTATAGGTTTAACTAAGCCAGAAAAGAGGGTGATTTTTTGTCAATGTATAACATCTGGGGCCCCATTTTGATGTGGCCCATTTTTAGAAAGTAACTTCATTATGTTGTAGAGGCTAAACCGTATACCTGCAAGGAATTTTGTTTTGTCAATATCACACTTCAATCAAATATTAATTAGCAATCACTCATTGCATAGGCAGAGGAAGTGGAAAAATTCCTCCTGAATACTTGTGGTGAGATGGCCAGCCCATATTTGAATAAATCTATATAATTGCAATCCAATGAACCTATTAACCCTTTCGAGATGGCCACATTCTCTTAAAATCGTCTCCTGGACATGGAAGCATTTTTCGACTCAGATGTTGGCAGGTATAGAATTGAACCCTTCTGAGTCCTAAGTGGGGTTCCTTCCTTGGCAACTGCAATCGGGGGAATACCCTCACCTTCCCTTCCACAGCATGGGGCCGTAGCTAACTAAATGTTATTGCTGACGTTTAGCCAAATAGTTATTTTAGCAGTAATTGTCAATATTAATTTGGAAATTAAAATCTTCTACCTTGCCGACTATGTACAACTTTCAAATGAAATTTTACCGTTAATATTAAGCTATTTAGTATACTATTATAATGACAATGATGTAGCATAGTTATTACATGATAATATCCTAATTACCTTAATATTAAAGGTAGAATTTCGTTTAAAAGTTGTACATAGTCAGCAAAGACCAACATTTCATTATCCAAATTAATATTGACAATTACTACTAAAAAATATCTTTCACAAAACTGTTGCAATAACATTTCATATGCCGCGGCACCATGCAGTAAAAAGGGTTATAAACAACCCCGGGGGCTGAGTTTCCTCTTTGTGGTGCAGAAGAAAAGGTCAGAAATCCCACAGAAAAGGGTCAGAAGGGTAAGTTTATAATACCCTAATCCTCTGAAACTGCATCCACCCGCGATTTATACCTGCATCATCTATACACGACAGCAGTGCTTCTGCGTAGGAAATTCACCGTCGTCTATAGCCAACAACAGTCTAGAAAGGGTTAATGAAACTCTTTGTAGCATTCAATTAGAGGCAATCAAAATTAATCCCATTGCTAAGCATTACTCATTTTCAGTAGCTTACATTTCTTCACAGCCATAAACAAGATAGATGAGTCAATCATATTATAATAATTTTATTATGGGTCTCAAAAACCCAATTACCTTGTACAAAATCAAGAAAAACTTGTCAAAAATATCAAAATAGAGATTCAAAAATGCATATCTCCCAATGGATCAATCAAAAATAGGATTAAAAAAATAAATTTTAAAAACATTCATTAAAAATAAAAAAAAATTACCAGAACAAAAATACAAGTTATATAATGCATATCAATTATTATAAACAGCATTAATAAACCATATAATTAATTATGTTAACACTTATAAATACAATTATGTAAGTTTGTATACAAAGGTATGTGATACAAATGTTATAATCAAAGATTAGCATATATAAAAACTCGATAGCATGAAGAGTGTACATAAATCAACTAAACAAAAACGTGTCAAGATTGATAAAGTCTTTTATTTTTAGTTGAATAATAGTGGAATGAAAGTAGTTAAAATCATCTTCATTTTCCATCTCTCATAAACCTTTGATATTGGTGTAAAGTAACAGAAGTTTTGTTAATAATAAGAAACCTGAAAGGGAACTATAGTTCTAGTAGTTCTTTGAGGAACATTGATACTGATATGAGAAAGCAATTCAGGTGAATCATTAAGATTTAATAATAAATTCTGAATAAATATTATACCAAATATCCTTCTCCTATTCTCCAATGTATCAATTTATAAATTGGTAATCCTCTCTTCATATGCTAGATAGGCAAATTTAAAACAATAGGCAAGGGATCTAACAAACCTTTGTTGAACTCACTCAAGGATTCCTGTATTTTCCTTTTAAAAAGGAGACCAGACAATACAGCTGTATTCGAGCATTTGTCTCGCAAGAGTATTGTATAATAGTTAAATGCAATTTATGTTTCTAAAATCTCTACTGAATCTCAATATAAAGCCTAGCATCTTTATTGTTTTGGTCCTAAATATGATATGATGCGAGATGAAATTTAATTTCAGATCATAGACGATCTCCAAGTCCTTGGTATGGTCAACTCTAGCTAGGGACTGATCCCTCAAGAGGTAATTAAATATAAAAGGTTTTGACCTTCTAGAAAAAGACATACATCAGCATTTATCTATATTAATAGGTAAGAGGTTGATTTCATTCCAAGATATCAGCCTGTCTAGACAGGATTGTATTGTATAACATTCATCAATAGTCTTGATACACAAGTATATTTTGAGGTCATCTGCACAGAGTAAGAAACTCAATGGAGAAATAACCTGTCAAATATGTAATAATAATAATTAATAAATGTATTAAATATTATAGGTCGAAAATGAGAGCCTTCAGGTACACCAGATGAGATCAGATATTCTTTGAACTTAGTAGAATTAATTTTAACATACTGCCTATGATTTGTTAAATAACATTTTAGCCAGCACAATAAATTACCATGTACACCTAGAGTCTCTGATTTCCTTATCATTATAACATGATTTACTTTATTAAAAGCCTAAAATAAGTAAAAAAAAAAGATGCTAAAATCTAAGTAAATTACATCAGTTTGTCCTCTTTTTTCCATAACATTTAAAATGAATTTCTGTAGTATCAATAAATTGGTACTAGTACTCCTACCACAAAAAAACACATTGGTTTATGTTTATAATATTTTTGAGTAAAGATGATAATTTTTCAACCTCAAGGTTCTCCAGTATTTTGGTCAGACAAGACTGGATAGCTATTGGATAGTAGTGATGGACAAGTGAAAGATACATTTACATCAAACATAAAGAAAATGAAAATTTTATCATCAATAAGATATGGTATCAGTAAGGCTAATCCTCTTAGGAACAACAACAATCTCCTATATCTCATCTCACTCATTACTAATATTTCCGAGGAATCTGTAACCATTTGACTCTCATCTAATCTTATTTAAGTTCATTCTTGAGTAAGCCCAACCACTACTGCAATGTGAGTGAACATCAGGCCTTAATATTCAACTCTAAGAGGATCCTAGAAGCTTCTATCTCGTCACTTAATTTTTATTTTGACCGTTTTGTAGCACCAATGAAATATTTTTTGTGATTTCTACCACTTAATTACTTCATTTCTCCATTAATTTATATTCTGTGTATTCTAAGTGTGAATGCATTATTTTATTCCTCCAAAATTCAGTTAACATTGCTCTTTTTTCTTCTCATCTCAGCCCTGTTGAAGAAACAGAGGAAGATTTTCCACGAGAGCCTTGTGATCTTCGAACGTTCATTGCATGTCGTCAGTTAGGCGCTTTGGGGTCAAATGCATCTCGAGGCCAAGCTTCTCTTCAGCATTCACTCATCTCTCGAAGACAGGGCATCAGTGGTGGTGATGCTAGTGCAGCCCACGGGGCTAGTACACCTCAGCCACTGTCAATGGCTACGGCAATGGCTGAGATGATGGCTACTCAAAACACACTGCTGGCTGCTGCAGCAGTGGCCGCTGCCAACAGACAAGAGGGCATGTTTCCGACAGATGTGAGTCAACCTTACGGACAGGTTGACAATCCGTTGGAGTTTGGAAAGCGATATCAGGATTCGGCTGGAGCCGTGGAGCAGGATGGCAATCCTGGTTTGAGAGTGGCCACTCAGATTGCTTGTCATGTTCCTGTTGGAGCCTATCTCACTAAGCTAAATCGCCGTGGAGCTCCATGGTGTGGTGTCATGGCTGTGAAGCAGCAGAGACAGGTTCGTACTTTCTTTGTTATTCAGATGATATCTATTCTTTTTTTTAGCACATTTTCCTTAGTTCAAGGTTTTTTCTTTCACTCATTGAATCTAAATTATAACTAAACTTTCTCCTTTTACACTTTATTTATTAGAAATGACTCCACTTCTATCACCTCAAGTAGATTTTTATATTCAGCAATTGCGTGAGTCAATGTAGGATGAAGGATGAGTTATGTATAGAAGATATGAAATGGTTGAAACCAAACCAATTGAGGTTGGAGGCAATGTTTCAAAGTTTGTTGAAAGCCCTATGCTTGGGCTCACGAGGAAAGGATTTTAGTGTCTCTACATGAAAAGCTTTGCATGCTGGAAGAACTCAAAGTTAAAATCAATAGCCTTTATTTTAAATGTTTGGGTTTCTTCTCACTTATAGGGGGTCCACATCCTCATTTGAAAAGATTCTGCAGCCTTTATACAACCATTTCACGTATTATAATTTCATTATGAATTGTTGCACTGTATTTTTATCTGTAATTTTACGCTGTTATTCCCAAGATTTCCTGGATAGCCATGTGCATAACACATTTGACTTAAGTGAAAGCAGTCCCAGGTTTGAATTCTGGTGGGAGCCCATGTGTGCAAAAGGAATTCAGCTATCAAAGCATTTTTTACAGTACCATTACTACCAATTATCCTCCATAAGTAGTAATTCGCAAATTTTGCTTTTATACTTTGAATCTAAGGCCTTCTAATGGCCAAGTGGCTAAAGCATTAGCCTTTGATGAAAGCTCTCCCGGATTCAATTCACAGTGGGGGTCATGTGTAAATTAACCTCAGCAGCTAAAGCAGCAGCTTTAAAAATATATATATATATATATTGTTATGACTCACTTTGAATCGAATTCAAATTGAGTTGACTAGATAATTCAAACTTTGAACTATAAGGACTAAAGATCCAATTCAATGAATGCTGCTTTATCTGTTTGTTTTGTGTAGGATTCCAAAAATGGAGCTCACAATTTCTTCTATACTTGCTACATCTACATGAATCCCCTGCAAGCTGCCTTTCGGCGTGTGGCAGGGGGAAAGTGCTAGCTGTCATCATCTGCTAAAATATCATTGCAAATTTATAAAGGATAAGGAACCTTTTTAATTAGATATAATCATAATTATAGTCATCTGAATTAATAGATTTAATCTGGTTAAGAATGCTCTGATATAAAATATGCCATAAGAATTTCCTTCTGAAAATTGAAGAATGACAAAAAGTAAAAAATTGTTTTTCCACTAATATTTTTATTTATTTTGAAGTGTTGCAAATGTTGCTTTGGTTCAAAATGTTTGTCAAAATAAAGAAATTTGTTCTGATTTGAAATTTCAGAGATTTACAGACCTCTATAACATTAAATTATCCTCTCTAAATTACATGTTGTAATATTAAGGCAGGCTACAAAGTGTCTTCAAAAGAACCCTTCAGATGCAATGACTGCTGTCTTACAACAACTTTTTAGAGTGGGTTTGTTCTAATAATATAATTCTTTCTCATTGCTAGCATGCAACTGGAGTTTTCTAGACCCCACCTGTGAGACTTCCCTTTCCTTAGATATTTTCTGTAACTATTGTGGGGTCTGAAGGTCCCAGTTTTCCATTAGAATGAGTTTTGCCAATTTTTAGAAGTTTTTCTTCTCAGATTGTGGGAGACTGACCCTCAAGATACAGTTAAAGACTGTAATTTTGTTAATGGAAACAGCAAAGACATCTCTTTGGGTGATCCTTCTTCAGTGCAAAATTACAATGAGTGCTACTCTCTAATAGAAATACATGGGAAGAATCTGAGAATGTATATATAGTAATATTAATGTGCTTATAATTTTTATGCTTTCTTTTATTACACTGCTTAACAATGCCCTTGTTTGTATGTAGCCTATCAAATCCATGGAGTGACATCCTTTTGATAGCTATGGTCTAGGCAGGCATCATTAACCAAGGATGATACATCAGGGGCAACCTTGACTCTTAATCATGAGTCCTAGCTAGATGGGGACCATATTCAATGTGGTCATCATAAACTGTACTCAGTGTTATTAGTGAAGATTGAATTTTTGGTGTAAATGCTCATAGGCAACTTCATCAACTGACTTCATTTTCCAGAATTATACATCAAAAAGGATGGATTCAAGCTGTAGCAACTGTGGCACAAGAACAACCACCATCTGGAGGCGCAACAATGGTGGGGAGACTGTGTGTAATGCATGTGGCTTGTATTTCAAGTTACATGGAGTAAACCGTCCAGTGACAATGCGCCGTGACACTATTCATACAAGGCGTAGGAGGCCTAAGCCA
The DNA here is from genome assembly GCA_036926295.1 of Pachydiplax longipennis. NCBI lineage: Eukaryota > Metazoa > Arthropoda > Insecta > Odonata > Libellulidae > Pachydiplax > Pachydiplax longipennis. The sequence continues at coordinate 65,488,090 of JAVFKF010000015.1, read as the reverse complement.
GGAGATGGAGTAAGCGGTGGTGATGAGGTAGATGCAGGACCCAAGAAGAAGAGGATACACAGAGCCATCAGCATTGCCAAAGTGGACAAAGTCAGTGCAGACAATGGAGTGGAGAATGAAATAGATCTTCAAAGTAATACTACGAAAGAATGCAGATTGTCTCAATATGAATCAACCACACTCCCCTCCGCTATTTCTATCTGTGGAATAGAGAGTAAGTATTTTTTCTTCATCTCATGTCCATTTAATATTTTCATAATTTTTTACTAAAATTAAACCACTTAAAATGATTATTCTGAGTATGTCAATCTATTTTTCTTAAAATTTCCCTTTCTTCTCTTTGGAAGTCTTTTTATTTTGTCAATTCTTTGTAAAAGTGTATTGATCCAGAATTGGATTAGGGGAATATCTTGCAAGGTATTTTCATATATTTGACAATTATATTGTCAAAAATTACCCCAATGCATCTTACTCAGGAGAATTACGCGCCCACCTGGCGTTGAACAAAGGATCATTTGGTAACATTTCTTCCTTTGGTACTATGGAAGACCATCTCATCTGCAAAAACCGTGATTTTGATTGCTCTGCCGCACTCAGAACAGCCTCAAAATTTTCAAAAATTCAAGCAAAAGACCACCTGGCGTCAAACTCAGGACCCTTCTATGATAGAAAATAGCAAATTAGTATTAGATAAGTGCCATTCTGACTTGTTCCAAAGTTTTGATTCAATGTCTTATCGGGAAGGTCCTAAAATAAGATTACGCTATCCCCCTTTGAAATACATGGTACAATAGGAATGACGCTCAGGCATTGAACCAGGAACCGTCAGAGGAATGGCGCACAGCGTATAAGAAACATATGACATGCCTCTATGTACATTCCATTTTATATCATTCCCTGTTATCAGATAAGCATTCAAAGTAATTGTGAAAATTGACTGCCATGCATTTTATACCGGAGAATTTTGCACCCACTTGACATCAAACTCATGGTCATTTGGTAACATTTCTTCAGTTTGTACAATAGATAACCTTGGCAACTCCAAGCTCCGTGATTTTCACTGTTCTATCGCTCCGAGGAAGGACTCAAAACAATTTTCGAAAATTCATGTGAAAGACCGCCTGGCATCGGACACAGGACCAGTTCATGAGAGACAATGTCATGGGAATGCTAGATAAGTGCCACTCTGACATGTTTCAAAATTTCATTTCAATGCCTTATCGGGAAGGTCCTAAAATAAGATTCCATTATTCCCGTTTGAAATGCATGGTAGAATCGGAATGATGCTCTTTCATCGAACCCAGGACCACTAGAGAAACAGTGAATCTCTTGAAAGAAGGATTTCAAACGCCTCTGTCACCATTCCAGTTTTTATCCTTCCAGCTTATCAGGAAGTCATTGAAAAAAATTTCAAAAATTGCAGCAATGCATTTCTTATGGAAGAATTTTGCAACCACCTGGCGTCAAAATCATGGTCATTTGGCAACATTTCTTCCAGAACAACCATAGAAGACTACCTCAGCTTCCACCTGCGAGATTTTGGTTCCTGTATCTTAACGATAAATGCCTCAAAATAATTTTCAAAAATCCGCACAATGCATTCTTATGGGAAAATTGCGATTTTTGGGACATTCTGATATCGAACCCATGATAGCTGGTGTCGGTGTCTAAATTATTCTGGTATCTACAGGGTGGGGCCAGTACGTCGTAAAAGTCTGACGTCGACGTCACTCGTGGAACATGGTCAGAATTCGTATCCCCTATATATAGTTATATCCGGAGAGTTAGCTATACATAATAGACATACAGTGGTACCTCGAGATACAAGTTTAATTCGTTCCGTAACCTTGCTCGTATCTCAAAGCAATTTTCCCCATTGAAATTAATTGAAATGCCATTAATTCGTTCCAGGCCCCAAAATGCCACCCCAGTTGTTGAGAGAGCTCCGGAGCTTAGAAATTATTGTAACGCCCTTAGCTGGCATTATACCTTTTATTGACTCCTTCTGTTTAAGCACAGTATATATCGTTGAAGTACTACGCCCGTACTACCTCGCCAAGTCAGCTACTCGCATATCTCGCTCATTTTTTCTATGATTTCATGCTTTAATTCAATAGACATCATCTTCTTCTGAGCATTGACCTTTCCACACACTTTCTTCGGACCCAAGGTTATAAAAAGAAATGTGATAAAGTATTAAATTGCACAAAAAGCACAAAGCCCTAGAAAAACTTATCAAAGATGCTTTGACAGCGAGGTAAACAAGTATACTGGGGGGATGCATGGGATAATGCGAGACACACGAGGCACAGTAAACTGGTGGGTCGTGTGCAGCCGGCCGTTCCTCGTATCTCAAATTTTGCTCGTATTTCAAAGCAAAACTTCGCTCGCTCGACGGCTCGTATCTCAAAAAACTCGTATGTTAGGGCATTCGTATCTCGAGGTACCACTGTATATACACACATACACAATACACAAAAAAACTTAGATAATCATGTTATTAATCTATTCTTTTGAAATTTTATTTTGTTGTTTCACTTTTCCATTGTTTACTTTTGTGTCAAACTTTAAGTGGAAAAACTACAGCACAATTTTAAATAATTTTCAACTTGATTCAGTTTACCTCTTTTCTCTTTTGTGTTTACTTTATATATTTATACTTTATCTTTGATTGGATTTAAAGTTTTCTTTACCTTGTTGCTTCTCATTTTTGTAGTGTGTATTATTCCAAAGTGCAAAATTAGGTTGTAACCCAACAATATAGCTTACTTCTGTAAACTGTTTTTCAACTTAGATCTTTCTTCTAAATCTCCAATAACAAATAGTGAGATGTAAAAAGAGTTTTATTAGTCCCTATCTTGCCCCAAGAAATCTCTTTTATTACTATTTTATTTTCTCCCTTTCTCAACTATTGATTTTCTTAAAATTCATACCGAATAATTACTACCATATTTAATGCCACGTAAGAGTGTTTTTTCTTTCAAAATTATGGCTAAAAAATTATCTTATACTCTTTTGCTCCCATGTACATTATTAACCCTTGATTGCTTATGTGGGTATATGATACACTGCACAGTTCTATTTAGAAGAAAAATACTTTTCTCCTTATATTTAGAAATTTTGCCTTTTTAGAGTCTGGAGATGGATATATTTTCCAACGTTCCTCTTAACTTTCAAGTATTTTATGCAAAATCTCATTGCTTTATTAATTATTTTTGTAAAGTTTACCCTGTCTTCTGCCTTGATTTGCGGGATGGATCTTTCCTATCCGTCTCCATATTGCCCTTTTTGAGCTTTTTAGAACCTACTATAATACTTTACTGTAATGTATTTGGTAAGGGAATGATTTTGACATGCATGGCAAGAATTTTTCCCTTTACTGATGTATTGGTTTGGGTCTAAGGGCTTCATGTAAACTCTACAGTAAGTTTTAGGAAAATAATTTATACATCAATGAAATTTCAGGTAAAATAGTTGGAAGTTTGAGAAAAGTTGGAAAACATATCCATCTCCAGACCCTAAAAATGAAAACTTTCTAAATGTAAAGGAAAGGGTATTTTCCTCAAAATAGCATGTGTGGTGTATGGTACACATCACACGAGCACTCTCGTTACAAAAATTGACATGAGCACTAAAGGGCTAAAGGATCAAGAACCATCTGTGGAAAATAGAAAGGTCCTCATTTGTTAGTAATCAAGATATTGAACAACCTTGATATATTGGAATATAAGTTCTTAAAAGAAATACAACTTGAAACTGAAATTTGTCAATAAACGTAACTATAGCATAAGTTTAAGCTGTGCTTTTCAGTAAATTTTCTTGAATTTACCTTACTGAAATGAGGGTTATCTTAGATCCCATAAAATTCAGTAATTCATTTTAGTAAAATCTCTTTCAGAACATGTTAATGCAGCCTTGGCATCCTCACATGCTCCCATGAGTGCCTCTTCTGACCATGAATCAGCCCAGAAGCAGCTCGCTAATTGTTTGAATCACAAGCCCATGGCAGGACTTTCATCGCCTCCTCCCTCTCCAACTGCTTGCCGATCAAATGCTATTAAAGTGGAGAAAGATTTGCTGTCCAAAGAATTGGATGATGAGGGAGTGGTGGAAGTGAAGAGGGAGGCTGATTCGCCTCTGAACTTGGCCCCTCAGTAACCCCTTGATATTTGTCAGTCGTTATAAATAGCCAGTACCACCAATGGGGTCCAGTGGGGATTGATTAGAAGTACAAGGCTCTTGCCATGGGAAGTGTACAGTATTTTATTTTTTTAATTATTAGAAACATGAGTGATTTCATTTTGCCTGTGTTACTCATAATTCTTAAAAAATTTTAATACTCAAAGACCATTTTTATGGTCATCCCTCTAGGGAGCAATGGTCTCACATTTTTTGGCCATTTTGACTGTTTATTTATGGACTTTTTCATTTGTACTCTCTCTCTCTCTATATATATATTTCTCTCTCTGTGAAACATGGCTCAGAGGACAGAGTTTGTTTTGTTGGGTTATAAGCTTGACTAGATTTTTCTAGTTAACTAAATTATTTTATGAATCCTTAATTGCGCTGAACCAGATAAGGCTGGTTGAAGAATTCTGACTTTTATACATAAATATATATATATATATATTCACCCAATGAAAATATTTTTGAAGGAATAGACTCTTGAAAGAACTGAGATAATGTATGAGTTTTTGAAGTAAATTTTATAGCATTGTGTGCATACAAATCTACATGTATGTATATATGTTTGGATGTGTGTGTATCTAGAGGGTGATAACAAAATGTGAGGTGTCCAAATATGCTTGGTAAAATGTATCAATCAAAATAACTCCTATGGACTAGAGGACATTATACCAATTGTTTTGGAAGTAGAGGTTTATCCATAAGGGTTCAGAAAATAAGCAAAGCAAATGTTCTAAATTTCATACTTTGGCACTTTAACTGTTATTGATATCCACCATGGGTACATTACAGAATATAACTTGAGTCTCCACAATTACAATGAAAGAAATATACAAAAAATTAAATGATTTTATAAAAGATTTTACTGAAAAAAAAAGATTCATCAATGCTGTCTCAATTGATATAGATGATCAAATCTAATTTCATAATTTTATTTCCAAAATAAGGAGTTAAACTCTCTTGTTCTGTTAGGTTCTTTTTTAGATGAGAGGTGGGGAACCTGGGGCCTTTTCGGATGTTCAGTGCATTCTCAAAATGAAGCAAACTCAATAGCAGCCTTCTAATGGGAAATATCTCAGTCCTAGACTGTCCTTTTATATCCTCCAAGTGAAAATTACCTAAGAACATGTGAACAGAAACTTAGAAAATATAAGGAAATAATATTCTCTCCATTTGAATTTTGCTGTACAATGCAAAGTTCAGATGACTTCACCCAAAATTGAAAGAGTGAATATATATTAAATTATGGTAGAGAGTATGGGGATTGTGTGTATCAGATTTATTGGAAAATATTTAAAATTCTGTCTGTTGTAAATCACCAAAGTGAAAAAGATTTTTATTCAGATGAACTTCTAATGCCTTCCAGTTGTCATTTGGAGGAATGAATGAGGAAGAAGGACATTTCATCAACACATATTGCATTTCTGCACATTTGCTTTGACAAAGTTCCAAGCAATTCAGAGACAATGAAACATGAATCTCCTGAAGTAGTTCTTTCTCTTGTTCATTTGAGCTATTTGCTTCATTTGCTATACCTGGATCAAACATGAGTTTACAATCCACAAATTGAAATTGACATGTATATCTGTATATGACCTTTTCTGAAGATTCACAATGTGGCTCCCCCTCTTTGATGATTAGAATCGTCTGAAGAAGTACCCATTTTAGGAAATATTTCTAAGACTTCAATTTTGAATGAAAGTACTACTGAAGCTCATTTAGAAATTCTTTGATTGTCAGCTTTATTTCTTTTCTAGGAAACCTAAGTATTTTCCTTCATTATGTTACAAAAACTTCTCCTTGAATAGTTATTCAATTTAATGCAGTGTTTTGGACAGTTTATGGTAAATATTAATTAGATGGTTAATTGCAGAGCATATTGTGCTTAAATAATTCTGGTGATATTATAGGCTCCCAGATAGGCTAGTGGATATTGCATTTGCCTTTGCTGAAAGCAGTCCTGGGTTCAATTTTCAATGAGAGCCCGAAAGTGTAAAATGACCTAAGCTATCAAAGCACTTTTAACAATAATGCTGGTTAAATACAATGTACTTAACTGTGTATCTTATGCTGTCCACTGATATAATTTTTATTCTTAATTAAGAAATGTTTTCTAAACTGGATACATCTTGAGATAACATTATTGATCAAAAACCCAGTATCTCTGAATAAAGATAGATACACACATATTTATGCATATATACTTACGCCATATATAAATATATACACACATAAAACTGAGTGCACTTAACATAAAACCATGTATGATGCTTGTTGTGCTTCAAATGCAGGAGATGTCTTCATAAAAAGAGTATGAAAGCACATCACAAACTGCTTCGAATGTGGTAACAATTTTATACTTGTTATTTTCTACTCAAAAATGTTCTTCAGCAAGCATACTTATCTTCTTTTACTCACAGATCTATAAAGAAAGTGCTCTGTAAAAAAAACTGAAAAACATTGTTTGTAAGTCCACTATTTAAAACTTATTTATATAAAATTACCTTCTAAGTTTAAATGATCAAGTTTCGCTGATTATTTATGAGTAGTGTGTGGATGGAGGCTATTTGAAGAATATTCTCAGTAATTTTGGATTATATAAATTGTAATAAGGTCTTCTCATCTTGTGTGCTCTGAAACACTTGGTCCTTTTAGTGTGCTTTGAAGTCATGTCTATACATTGTTCGTTTCAATGGCATGCAGATTTTGGCTAGATTGAGTGAAATAAATAATTATATTCATTTTCTGGGTATTTAACTCTTTGATTAGTCATAAATGTCCAAAATTTCCAAAGGGTTTGGCTCTTTTTCTTTCAAGGCAGTACTCAATAGAGCCTTTGTTTTTTTTATTTAATCTTTTCTCTTAAATAAGTGAAGTTCTCCTTTTAATATCTGTTTCCAAATATTCCATCAACTTAGAGGGTTAATACCGAACCATTTGAAAATGACTGTCCCCATGGCTGAAACTCATTCAGGCCAACAAAAAATCCAATTGTAAGCAGTAGCTGAAATGAGTGCACTAAGTTGAAATCTGTAAACACCAATCTAAGCCCATTCCAAAATTTCATCTGTTCACTTAATCTAAAGCGTCTCTGTGTAGATATGACTTTAGAAACACAATGGCAATGCCCATTCATTTTATGTGAGTGCTGTTGTTTATTTTCTCCTTTCTTGCTCCATCAGTGACGCAGAATTCTGAGATGTTCTTGAAAGTGTCTGTTGACAAAAAAGGTGATAAAGCTGACTGCCATTTCTGCTCTTAAACAACATTAGTTAGAGTGTGTGTGATTGTATGCATGCGTGAGCATAATGCCTTTCAAACTAGGAGCCTTAAAGCAGTATTGGTTTATTTAAAAGGGTGTGAAAATATTTTTATCCTGCAGTACTTTTTGCTGCAAACTAATAATTATTATATTACCCTGTAAATGATTTTACAAGAAATATAACTGGCTTTTCTACTTTTAAACCATGGTGAGTTGTGTTGATCAATTGTTACCAGACAAAGCTAATTTGATGAATACTAAAATTATGGAAGATAAATAATGTAATCATTATTTTACTGAAATACTGAATGGTATTTATGAAAATCCCTTATTTCCTTACTTTATTTTATTTCAAGCTGCGGTGATTTCTTTGTGATGGTGATAGTGATTTTTCACCGCAACCTCGTTATTTGTTAACAAAAACATTTTTAACAGATATCCAGATCCTGTTGACTGTATCTTGATGAATGGAATGTAGTTCATTAGTCTTTTGGTACTGGATACAGGAACTTTTACTTTTCATCTCTCCTCTTTTTCAGTTTTCCTCTTAGTTGTAATGATGCAAGAGTTACTGTAGTATGAGCAATGATATTCATCCTGATCATTTCTAATGCTATTTTGTTTGTAGGATCATTAAGCTGTTCTGACTTGTTCCTCAGACAACTCTCAAGCCAAGTGAAGAAAAATGCACTATCTTGCCTGATAACCCACATTCCTTTTCAAAACACAAAGGTGCAAATGGTAGAGCTAGCTGAGAATCTAATCAGCCTTTGTACTGATGACTCTACTTAAAGTGTTCCATTTCTTACAATATGCAAAAGTAAACGTTGTCTCACTCATTTATTATGGTGGCTACATTCTAATGATGTGCGTTAATATTGCCCCATTTTCATCTACAAATCCAACCTTCCCTATTAGTAAAAACTAGGGGTGGGTTGAACGGGAGTTTTAATTTAAAGTTATAATTTTTAAAGTTTTAATTTAAAATTTTAATTAAACCTTAAAGCATAATTTCGTTATTAAACAAGAGCATGCAGCATTTTCGTTGTATCTGTAGGACTGGAGATTTCACATAACGATAATTTTATCAGCTAAATCCATGTATATTAAAAACAAAAGAAACTAAATGTTATTCATCTCCAGATTTTGATCAAGTATCGGTTAATTAAAATAATCACTTGTCATTGTTTTTTCCTATTCATTAGCTAAAAATTATGAGTCCCTCTCAAGGATTGCACAGGATATAAAAAAGTTACCAGATTAATTTGTAATCCCATGAATCAATTCCAATTTATTTTCATAAATCTTTATTACATTAAACCCTCACACGAAGCGATTTCGTTAAAACGCGGTCATTCTTTAGAAGCCGATTTCACATAGCGCGACAGCTTTTCTCGGTAAGACGCGGTTTCAAAAGTCACAATCGGAACAAATTTGGAGTCTCGTCCGATCATTATTCGCTACGTTGTAACTATGTATTATCCATTCCACGTTTAGTTGACAGTACAGCGTTCTTACGGAGAATCGTTTCCTGTGCATTTCCCCGTAAGAAGCAAAGCGCGATGTTGTCAAACGTTGCGAAAAATTGATTTTTTTATTTAAAAATTCTCTACTGAAGCAGTAACGGATGAATGGTTTTGTGAAATTCATTTCTCAATATTTCAAAAAATAAAATTGATACAAATTTCTCTACATTTTCGCGTAAAAAGACAAAGTTCTTATTTTATCTTTATCACGCTGTTGTGAGCAAAGCGTTCTTTCATTCAACACAAAATAAACATAGAGATATCTTCATACCTTACTTTCTGTATCAGTAAACTTATAATTTTATTCCGTTTTTACTTCGTTTGAACGCCTCTTATAAAATGATTAAGATTCTTTGAACCAAAATTTTCGAATTGTGCAAGCCAAAAATCCATCGCCAGCTAAATCTCGTTCTGTAAGAGATACTCGATAATATTCTGCGTAAGAAATTTAAAGAAAAGTGTAAATATATTTTTGTGAAGGAATGAGGACTTAAGCTTGATGACAAAGGGATTTATGAATTTTTCAGTTCGTAGATTTTTTCCGCGCGCCAAAATTTGACAGTGCTGCCCGTAGATGCCCGCTTTCAGTTATAGGCGAGAAGGAGATATAGACTATATCACGGGAATCAAAAAGAAAACCTATCTTTTTGAGTTTAAAAATGTGAACATTTCAATCAAGCCACCCTTATGGGCAATTATTCAGCCCAGATATAACTTTTGTTTAGTTATTAATTCTCCAACTCTCGTAATTTTCGCGAAATACGGCGAACATGGTTTATTTTGAAGGGTCATAACTTATGATCAGAGTAAGAGATCTGGTTCTTTCAGTTATTGATATGGATTGCATTTATCATATCATATGTATTCATAAAGCTCCGAACATTCTTTAAAATTCCTAAAAATTTTCAATTAATTGTTTAATACAGCAGAAAATTTCGCGTGCTTGGAAGATGTGACACTTCATCTCATATGGTATGCAGCTTCATAGGATTAGTTTCAAAAGTTAATAGTTTGCAAAAGGGGGTTACAAAACTCGGGTACGTCCCTTAAGCCATGAGACATCTGAGCAAACGTTGTGGCTCTTCAATCTTGAGAATTCAGGATTTGAGTTAGTGTTTAGTTTTTCTTCGGATTCTTGGAGTACAGAAGTGAAGTGGTATCGTAACTTATCGAATGGTGTTGTGGAGATTATTCCCAAGTGGTTCATTTTTAAGTTTTTGCCATCATCGTGTCCAAAGAGAAAAGAAGCCTGAAAGAGGCAAGTTTTGAAGGAAACAGTTTACGTTTTTACCTATTTCAACAAGTCTCTCGGTGCTGTCGAATTCTGCAAAGGCTGCAAAAAGAAGTCAAAAATTACTGAAGAAGGAAAGAAGTATACTGAGGCATGTTAATTGCTCGACTAGAAACTAAAAAGGTTACACAGCCATATAAGTATGTGATATACTTGATTTATTTGTGATGAGCTTAACCTTTTGCCCTGCAAGAAAAGGATTTATAGTCTAATGATACACTTATTGTCAGCCAAAAAATCATAACTTTGTGTAAGTATGATCAGTATGAATGCGTTGTAAGGAAATACTAATGAAATTGTTCTTGTCTGTTGTAAATGAGAACATTCAATAAATCTCATACTTTTTGTAAAGCAGTTCACAATTCCGATACTTTCTCATTTTTAAAATTTTACCAGCTAATATTCCCATCATTTTATTTTCAATTTCCTTTTAGAAAGTTTCTTAAGGTATGGTAAACTGCCAAACGCCTGCCAGTAATTCGTCATTATTCTAGGAAATACCTAGTTTCGAGAAATTATCATGGTATTTATAACTTTGATCTTTTGCAAACCAAAATTATTTATTATTCTATCTTTTTCCTAAACATTACTTTAGCAACTCTTTAATGTGCTTTATCTTAACACATCCGGTAGCCAATTCAAATTTGGCGCGGGAATCGCGAGGCGAGTAGACTGAGAGTAAGTTTGGCAACAGCATTCGCCCTAAGTACAATACTGTCAACTAAATGTGGAACAGTCTATAGAAGGCGGCCGACGCCACCGCTTGTAGGTAAAGAAGTGCGACAGAGAATAGATGACAATTTGTGGAAGAGAAGCGGCTACAACTCATGCTATCTCACAACTTACAGTTGAAAATAGACATTGGTATGTCTCAGACAAGTCGGAGGACGAAGGACCCATAAAGGCCTGAACCCACCGGTGCGGCGACGCTGCCGCAAGCGTTTTTATGACACATGGTAGGTAAGCCAGAGGTCTGTTATGTGACGTAGAAACGCACCCTGTCCGCATGGTAGGCCCCACCGGCACGGCACCGGTAAAAATTATGCTCTCACTATTTAGGAGCTCTTCTGTTTAGGATCGACATTTCGCACGCGTTAGCAGCAGGTGCTGAAAGAAACTGATAGTCGTAAGATGACATCTCTTAAAATTTTCTTTCCAATGGCTATGAAATTGACAATTTCAAATACTGATGTCATAGGAATAAGAGATAATTTAAATAATTACCGAAACGAAAACAAGTACTCAATGAATTTAACTTAAAAATTTCATTTACCAATAAATTACGCCGATGAAATGGTGACTCGCGAAATTTTCTCATTTCCCAGTCTGCGTCGCAAATAGTACAGTGGGGGAATAAATTATCGCAACACTTTGCGAGCGCTTGAGTCGGAATTCTCAGAAACTACTTGCAAAACTACTTACTACGATTGACTGACAACACTGAGAAAAGCCTTGAAAAGCGGTAATATTTGAGTTGGAGCCTATAACGTACTCAAAATTTCTCTCTTTCGATCTCTTCTTAAATCCTTCGCGCGATCTTTCCTTGAGTTCGTCGTGTTTATATCGGCATTTCTCTTTCACAGATAGTTATCATATTTATAGCATTAGAGTTTAAAGATATATTAATTACTATTGCAATCTAAGATGCATAAAAATATTTGGATAATAATTGGGACTTTATTTGTAAATAATGTTCGGTTGAAACGTAGAAAAATATGTAGAAATAAGGACGAATTAGGTTAGAGAGGGAATACGCTACGTCGTGATTCTTATCTTTACCGAACGCGATATTTTCGGTCTGGAGACCGAATTTTCGGGATTTTAAGGTCTGGAGAATAAAATATATATTTTACCAGATTATAGCGAGAACAGATGGCCTGTATTAGTCTCTTTTTCTGGATAAATTAAGGTGCGTTAATAACACAATTATCTAGGTAGTTTGGTTTTTTCACGGCCACACGTCTTACTGCTACTCGCTGTATATTAAACTAAATATCAATGTTCCAGTCCAGTTCAAACATTGGATATTCATTTACTGCGATCGACTTTCCGAGGGCTTTAATTACACGTCTAAAGTTTTTCATTCAGCGATTTGAAATCGAAAATTCGTCAGAGTAATTACTAAGATGGCACAATGCCACAAAGTAAAATTTGTATTTTGTCTACGGAATATAATTTTTCCATAATTTAGTCTTTCACTCGAAGGAAATTCTTAATAGAAATTTATTTACACCATTCGTATCCTAGAATACGTGAAATCTTTGTATGTCCGGAATTGAGAGGAAAAATACCAATTCCATAGTTAATACAAACAGGATTGCATAAAAACCGAATACATTTTGCGCATATATCGGACTTTTCTTACATTTTGCATCAGCGAGCTCGGTGCCCTAAGTCATTGCGTCATTTGATTTCACGTAGAAATGCATTCAGTTTTCGATGTTTCGCGAGGAAAGTCTTTAACCATATATTGAGCACCTCAAAGCACTGCAGGCGCGAAGAATCGTTTTCCCTTTCGTGCTTCTATCAGCTGGACTAAGGACCCTCCCCTTTACAGCCACCCAGTGGAAACTATCCTCGGCCTTAATTCAAAGCTCCTTCCTAACCACGGGGCTAATAGATGTATTTGCACTCGTGAAAAATATTCCCAAATAATATTATGATTCTAGCGTATTTTAGCCAGTGAGGACTTTCTAACAGACGACCCAATTTTTTAATACAGAAACGTATTTTATGAACGTCTGACTTTATAAAGTTCGTAAGTCGTATTATACTACCATAATAAAATTGTTAATAAGCTGCTAAAATGGACTTATCAGTTTATTGGGAAATGTCATAATTACAACCAATTCCTAATTAAGAGTTGATTGTGCAGCTGCTTGACGCATCTTATTGGCATATGAAGGGCACGAGTTCGAATTCCGCTCAAGTTAAATGTCCATTTTAACTTAAACTTCTCTTGTTGGGGAAATGAACGAATGTGTCATATGGTTGCCAAATATCATGCCATATGCACCCCTGTGATGAATATACATTTATCGGAGGAATAAAATTCACTATGGGAAAATAATAATTGGGTTAATCAAGGATTTGGAACCGATTATTCCAATTGTCGGTCAAGAACATGTTTCGTGTGTCAGCGGAAATTCCTCTTCTACAAAGAATTCGAAGTCCTTCGCTAGAAAGAAGTGTTTTAATTGAGAGGGCTTCCTGATTTCTCGAAGCACGATGAGCCTATCGCTTCCAGTGCAGCGGGTTTTCGAAAGCCTATGCGTCACTCACCAAAACAAACAGGTCATTTGGCAAGGCAAGGAGCTTCACTCAGGCTTATTATTACTATCAAATTATTGAGGTCTTCACTTCGAGAGACGGACAGCCAACATACTGCTCAAGCGAATCTTTTTCATTTTTAGGCTTTAAACAGAAGTCTTGAGAACTATTGACATTTTTCTGTTTATTATTAATTATTGTTCGCCTACAACAAGGTCAATTCGCGAGTTCTCACTTCGATACAAATAACATAGATTTAGATATTAGATTTAGATGTATATTCCGCGAGCCACCATATGCGTAAGGAAGGGGCTGTAATAACACCATCATCACTTAATCTACTCTATCAGCCTTTCTAATTGCTCGGAGAAAAAAGTAATTGTCTGTCTTTGTGATTACTTCCCTGTAACGATTTGTCAATTGTCATTACTAGTACTAAAATTTCATTTACTTCGTCTTTAAGATGTAAACCGATGAAGTTTTTGAAGAGCTTCCGTCAGTTTTAGATCTTCTCAGCTGGAGCAAATTCCCACCGAGGGACTCTTGTAAAGCCGTAACGCTACAGTCGAACCTGAAGCCATTCTTTTGACTCTCGATGAGTGTCAAAGAAAAGCTGAAAAACGTGTTCAAATTCTCGCAGTTATCGGCCAAAAAGGATAAAATAGTTAACCTAGTGGCCCGGCTCCTTCTTTCAACAAACATTATACCACATTATGTGTATACGGCATTCATTCTTGTGGGTGAGAAAAGCTATCGCGTCCATACAGGAGGTGAAAAACGTAGATGATTTGAAATACAATTCCCAAATAATAATAATTTGTCATTATTTATTTGGATTATTTCAGTCTTAGAAGATTATCTAAAAAAACTCATTTTTAAAGTATTGATCTCTGACTTCATAAAATGTATTAGCCGAGGATTTACTAACCTAATAATATAAGCTAATAATAAAAACAATTGATATTGAGTTTTCAGTTTGTGGGAAATTATCATAATTGTAACCACTATGCAAGAATTGATTGTGCAAATGCCAGACGTATCCGATCGGTAAAAGAAGGGGTTCAGTTCCATTTCCATCTTGTTCCTTCCATTAAATGAGTTTTTATGTTATTTTTTCTTATTGGCAAAATGAGCGAATGTAAGATATTAATGCTACATACATTTATCCTTTTCTGAATATATAGATTTATCATAGGGATGAAATTCAATACAAAAAGAATCATTTGACTTGAAGGATTCGGATCCGATTCTAGCTATAGTCGGTCAAGAATGTGCTTTCCGCGTCTCAGCTTCCAAGGATTCGAGGCTCAGTCGTTCACTGGAAAGAAGTGGCTGTTGACTTTTATTTTACAGCCACAATCATTTGACAGGGACTCCTAATTTCTCTAAGCACGATGAGGCTTTCCCTTTCAGTGCAGCGATTTTTTCTCTCTACTAGTGCTGGAGCAGCAGCTAGAGATTTTAGATAATCTCAATTAAGATGCGTTATGTCAGAATCTCCTCCTACGGCAATGATTGGATCTTTTAAATATCTCGCTTAAAGCAATATCTTCAATAAACTAACTTTTCTCTTGTATGATTTTCCCGCATGTGCTCATCGTAATGTTAAAGAATACCGCCTTTTTAATTACGTAAGCTCTTGGAATTCACGACAATTATTATTAGATCTCTCAGTTCGCACATTAAATCTGGGCTTAATTTTGGTATAACCTTATGCTTTTTTTTAAGTGAAATTGCTTTTCACCGTTGCAATTTTTTCTATTTTTTTGGAAGTAACCTCATGCATACCCTTTTGCCTATTTACGTGAGTGTTTGTAACTATTCTTACTGTTGAATTACAAAAGAACTTTGTCTACGTAAATTCGCTCTCATTAAAACCGCTAAATTACATAGTAAACGACACTAAAACTACGCGGTCGGTCCTCGTGAAGGGAAAGGGGGGCGGGAATTTTCCGGGACACTCCGTAAAGTGGATACTAAGTTTAGTAAAAGCACATAGTAAAAGTTGCGTATGACGCTTAATATAAGAATGAAAATAGCCTTAGAAAATATTTAAGCGTAGAGAAAGCGAGATCTATCAAATTTGAAGCGAAAATTTTAGTCATCGCTATGGAGAAATAAGAAAAGTAAATATCGGCCTCTTAGAAACTTTTCGCCTGTGAATACTATATTCATCCGACTCATATCTAGTAAATGATTCTTGCTACAGTGTAGTAGTTGAATCGCGCAGTCTTCTAGATAGAGTAAACTGCATGCCCAATGGATAATTAACAGTCAGTCGAAGCATCTGTTTTCATATATTACGTACTTTGAACGACTAAAACACTATGAAGCTAATTTCTATTGCATTAACCCTCATCAATCAATTCTATTGTAACTGTTTTTATAATATGATGAAATTAATCGTGAATTTTAATTTTCTATTACGTATTATTACATAATTTTTACTCACTATTACGTATAGGCTGCTGGAGCTGAAAATTGTTGATTACCGTTTCCACCACCTAAAAGCTAATAATAGTGGTACTAATTCCTGTCAACACGTTAATTGCTAAAGAGCGCCAAGAAAGAATAAACTTCCTCATCACACGAATTAGAAATTATTTTACCGAAAGGATATTTGTAATACCATATGCCGTGGAAAACTACACTGCTGGAGAGAAAATACAAAGGCAAGAATAGGACATATCCCAGTGATTTCTGTATTTGTTTTCTTAAATGGTTAATCCTATTCGTGAGAATTATTTTCCATCAAAATTCAAAGTATTAAATCTTAAGTATTAAAGTATTTAACCGTTAAATTCGCAGGATAATACCGCAAAATGATCATTTAACGTCTGTTATTCCGCCATCAAATACTCTTATTTGTCATTATCCCACAGCGTACTATAATGACATTCTAGATAACTATTTTGATCACGACTAGCTTTGAATAACAAATAGCAAAAAATAAAGGCAATGAGGCACAGCCAATTTAAGGGAAATTTCGCAAAGGTGATCTTAAATGTCTGCATATATTTACGATACGTAAAGCCTATTTCCCATTTGTAAGAAGTTTGAATATTGCGGTTTTTACTGGCTCGATTCAGAGTTGCCGAATTGTCGGTGGTAGAGAGTTTTCAGTTAGTTCCCATGTAATCCGCGCTCTGACGCCAAATGGTGTTGCGATAATTGTTTCTCCCACTGTACATAACATTTAATTTTAAATGTACACTGGCTGAAAAGCCCATTGATGATCAATGGGAAATTAAAAGTTTCTATGTTCCATATTGATTGTGTCTAGGATGTAGGTTGTCTCCATGACTAACATTTAAATTTAGAACATTAATATACTCTCTCGATGAATTCCTCTATGTAAAATAGCGAATTTCGTCCCTTGAATATTTCATCTCATTTCATCTATATGTATTTGGTCTATGATGTAGGAGGTAAAGTTTTTCCATCGTTACTCTGAAACAAACGTCTTCTATTTGTTATTTTTATGAATTTGATAAATTAATGCATAACTTTCTGAAAATAATTTTGAATCATCTTCACAAGAATGCAATTTATAACCAACTAAACTCAATTAATTTTCGCTAAAAATATCTTCAAGTTACTCCGAATGTATCCTTAAATTTTACAAATATGTTTTATAACTCTATGTTAATGCGATATTTGGCAGAAACATTAGTCGCAAGATTAATATTTTAAACATTAGAGTAGAAAGATTAAACATTTCTAATTGAAGTACCCCTTAACTCTCAACAGAGATAATTATGAAACCAACAATAACGATGAGTCTTGATCAAATATACTTTTTAATGAACTTTTATCAAACTTCTACGATGATTCTTTTAAATAATAATTTTCTATAGAAATATAGCCTGAAAACTATTAGAATGTACTCCATTTATTGTTATTACGTTAGAATACTCTTTGGCCCGCCTGGGATCGAAACGGGGACCAATATTACAAATGAAAAAATTATATCTAAATAGCGTACACAAGGTCGAGCTGATTAAGAAACTAATAAATGGTCGTTCCCTGCAATCACCTGTAAACCGATCCTGCAAATTGTTTGTAACTGCAAATGTTAATATTTAAGATTATTAATGGCTCCTATTAACATATTTTATAACATGCTAATTTAATTTTGCAAAGGAAATGTAATCTGCAACCGATAAAAGTAAGGGTTGCGTGCATTTATTACGAGAACGGTTTTTATTGCCTGGGTTCAAACTGGGGACCTTAAGGTAAATAAAAAGTAGCCTATTATCTGCGCAGGGAGTATTTATAACACACACCTGTTACTTTATTTTAATTGCCGCATATATTAGATTGAGGAAACATACAAATAAGTAAAGTAAATATGATTGGCATAAATAAATTAAACACTCTGTCTCAAGAATTTTTATTGATAATTTTGAACGTCTACCGACAAAACTTATCAAAACTATAGAACTCTTGGCTGGACTCAGTCACTTATATGCCGAAAACACTTCGTACGTATCATTTTTGCAGTACTTTACAGGGACGATATTCTACGGAGTACTATCGCTTTGATTGTTCTGAAAACATTGCACGGTGTACAGATATTGTTAAGGTATCGTGTACAAGCATCCGTTTGAGGAAATTTATCAAAATAACGACAATATTTGATAGCAAACAGGCTGCGGCAAATCGAAAAATTGTGCATTCACAGTTCGTAGCCGTGCGGCATATTTGCCGCAGCGAAGACGCCGCACTAATCCCTTGAACTAATCTGCCGGACGGCACTTTCCGCGCCGGTTGGGTTGGCCCCATATGAAACCATTGAATTTGAATACGTGACGAACGCAGAGGAAGGGCCAGGTACCGTCATATAAACGCATGCGGCTGCGTCGCCGCACCAGGCCTTAAAGGTCCGGGTCCTTCGTCCTCCGACTGGTCTGAGACATACCAATGTCTATTTACAACTGTAAGTTGTGAGATCGCATGAGTTGTAGCCGCTTCTCTTTCACAAATTGTCGTCTATTCTCTGTCGCACTTCTTTACCCACAAGCGGTAGGCGTCGGCCTCCTTCTATAGGCTGTTTCACATTTAGTTGACAGTATAGGCTATTGGGCGGCAGTATAGTGTGTTTTTTTCGTTTGCTACTTGTGCTGTTTTCTGAGCAAGTGAAGCGCTTTATTAATGTCGCTAGCCTGTGTCAGTTTTTATTTAGAATTTAAATACTTTTTCAAATTAATATTCTTAACCACGCGTCTGCATTGTGGTCAAAAAGATTCGTTCTGATAGAGACAGATTCTTTCAGATTCAAGAACGAAACACCATATTTCCCATAATTCCCTCGTTTCATACAGCCCGATTCCACATTACGCGGTGTTTTAAAGGAACGTATCTTCACGCTATGTGAGGGTTTACTGTATAGTAAAACCCAGTTAAGGCATTTTCAGGAGACCAAGCAAAAAAAAAAACATCTGAGTAGGATGGTATTTTAATCAGGTTGTGTAATGCTATTTTTTAAGAATGGTTGTTTTTGCATAAAGTGTTACATAATTTTAGCAATTTTTCACTCTTAAATGAAATAATTACTACAAAATAGACAATGTGAAAAGAAAAATGAACTTTTTAATATTAGTGGTGTACCCCCGCAATGGTGACAGAGGCGTTTCAAAACATTCTTTCATGAGGTTCACCGTTTCTCCAGTGGTCCTTGGTTCGATGCAACAGTGTCATTCCGATTCTACCATGCATTTCAAACGGGAATAACGGAATCTTATTTTAGAACCTTCCCGATAAGATACTGAATTGAAACTTTGAAACACGTCAGAGTGGTACTTCTCTAACATTCGAATGCCAATGTCTCTTTCGAACAGGTCCTGTGTTGGTCGCCAGGTGGTCTTTCGCGTGAATTTACGAAAACTGTTTTGAGTCCTTAATCGGAGCGATAGAAGAGTGAAAATCACGGAGGTAAAAGCTGCCGTGGTTATCTATTGTACTAACTGAAGAAATGTTACCAAATGAACGTGAGTTCGACGCCAAGTCCGTGCATAATTCACCGGTATAAAATGCATGGCGGTCAATTTTGACAATTATTTTTAATGCTTATGCGATAACCAGGAGTGATATACGTGGAATGGAATAGACATATAGCAAATCCTGTGCTTCATATACGCTGTTCGCATAAGTAAAGCAACTTCTTTTACTCGTATATATATATATATATATATATATATATATATATATATATGTATCTATCTATTATATATAGCTAACTCTCCGGATATACCTATATAGATATATCTATTATATATAGCTAACTCTCAGGATATACCTATATATATATATATCTATATATTTATAGGGGATACGAATTCTGACCATGTTCCACAAGCGCCATCGACGTCAGATTTTTTCGACGTACTGGCCCTACACTCTAGATGCCAGAATAATGCAGACTTCGACGCTAGCTATCATGGGTTCGATGCCAGAAATTCCCAAAAATCGCAATTTTCCCATAAGAATGCATTGCGCGGATTTTTGAAAATTATTTTGAGGCACTTATCGTTAAGATAGAGTAACCAAAATTTCGGAGGTTGAAGTTGAGGTAGTCTTCTATGCTTCTCATGGAAAAAATGTAGCCAAATGACAGTGAGTTCGACGCCAGGTGGATGCAAAATTCTTCCATAAGAAATGCATTGGACGATTTTTTAAAAATGGCTTCCCGATAAGCTGGAAAGATAAAACCCGGAATGGTTACAGAGGCGTGGGACCTTCCCGATAAGATATTGAATCGAAACTTTGGAACAAGCAAGGATGGCACTTATCTAATATTATTTTGCTGTCTTCTCTCACGATCGGGTTCTTAGTTCGTCGCCAGGCGGTCTTTGGCGCGAAGTTTTAAATTTGAACAGAGGCAGTACTTGGTATGATACTATATTCAACGGATAGCTTGCAGTATGCAAGCAACTTTTACTCGTATATATATATATAGATATAGGGGATACGAATTCTGACCATGTTCCACAAGCGCCATCGACGTCAGATTTTTTCGACGTACTGGCCCTACACTCTAGACGCCAGAATAATGCAGACATCGACGCTAGCTATCATGGGTTCGATACCAGAAATTCCCAAAAATCGCAATTTTCCCATAAGAATGCATTGCGCGGATTTTTGAAAATTATTTTGAGGCACTTATCGTTAAGATAGAGGAACCAAAATTTCGGAGGTTGAAGTTGAGGTAGTCTTCTATGCTTCTCATGGAAAAAATGTAGCCAAATGACAGTGAGTTCGACGCCAGGTGGATGCAAAATTCTTCCATAAGAAATGCATTGCTGAAATCTTTGAAGATTTTTTTAAATGCCTTCCCGATAAGCTGGAAAGATAAAACCCTGAATGGTGACAGAAGCGTTTCAAAACTTTCTTCCATGAATATCATCGTTCGTCTAGTGGTCCTTGGTTCGATGCAAGAGGGTCATTCCGATTCCTCCATGTATTTCAAATGGGGAAAGCGGAATCTCATTTTGGGACCTTCCCGATAAGATATTGAATCGAAACTTTGGAACAAGTAAGGATGGCACTTATCTAATATTATTTTGCTATCTTCTCTCACGGAAGAGTCCTGAGTTCGACGCTAGGCGGTCTTTTGTGCGAATTTTTTCAATCTGTTTTGAGGCCGTTCTCGATGCGATAGAGCAATCAAAATCTCGGTGTTTACAGATGAGATGGTCTTCCATCGTACCAAACAAAGAAATGTTACCAAATGTCCGTGTGTTCGAAGCCAGGTGGGTCCGAAATGCCTCCGTAAGAAATGCATTGCTGATATCAGGGACGATTTTTTAAAATGCCTTCCCGATAAACTGGAAAGATAAAACCCGGAATGGTGACAGAGGCGTTTGAGAAGATTCCTTCATGACGTCCACTGCTTCTCTAGAGGTCCTTGGTTCGATGCTAGAGCGTCATTCCGATTCTACCATGCATTTCAAACGGGAATAACGGATCTTATTTTAGGACCTTCCCGATAAGATACTGAATTGAAACTTTGAAACACGTCAGAGTAGCACTTCTCTAACATTCATATGCCATTGTCTCTCACGAACGGGTCCTGTGTTCGACGCCAGGCGGTCATTTACGCAATTTTTTAAAAATTGTTTTGAGGCCTTTCTTTATGCAGGAGACTATTCAAAATCACAGCGTTTGCGTTTGAAGTAGTTTTCTATAGAACCAGTGGAAGAAAGGTTGCATATGACCGTGAGTTCGATGCCAGATGGATGAAAATTTCTAACGTAAGGAATGTATTACGGCAATGTTAGCTTGCAGTATGCAAGCAAATTTTACTCGTATATATATATATATATATATATATATATATATATATATATATAGGGGATACGAATTCTGACCATGTTCCACAAGCGCCATCGACGTCAGATTTTTTCGACGTAATGGCCCTACACTCTAGACGCAAGAATAATGCAGACATCGACGCTAGCTATCATGGGTTCGATACCAGAAATTCCCAAAAATCGCAATTTTCCCATAAGAATGCATTGCGCGGATTTTTGAAAATTATTTTGAGGAACTTATCGTTAAGATAGAGGAACCAAAATCTCGGAGGTTGAAGTTGAGGTAGTCTTCTATATTACGAATGGAAGAAATGATATAAATGACCGTGAGTTCGACACTAGGTGGATGCAAAATTCTTCCATAAGAAATGCATTGCTGAAATCTTTTACGATTTTTTTAAATGCCTTCCCGATAAGCTGGAAAGATAAAACCCTGAATGGTGACAGAAGCGTTTCAAAACTTTCTTCCATGAATATCATCGTTCGTCTAGTGGTCCTTGGTTCGATGCAAGAGGGTCATTCCGATTCCACCATGTATTTCAAATGGGGAAAGCGGAATCTCATTTTGGGACCTTCCCGATAAGATATTGAATCGAAACTTTGGAACAAGTAAGGATGGCACTTATCTAATATTATTTTGCTATCTTCTCTCACGGAAGAGTCCTGAGTTCGACGCTAGGCGGTGTTTTGCGCGAATTTTTTCAATCTGTTTTGAGGCCGTTCTCGATGCGATAGAGCAATCAAAATCTCGGTGTTTACAGATGAGATGGTCTTCCATCGTACCAAACGAAGAAATGTTACCAAATGTCCGTTTGTTCGACGCCAGGTGGGTCCGAAATGCCTCCGTAAGAAATGCATTGCTGATATCAGGGACGATTTTTTAAAATGCCTTCCCGATAAACTGGAAAGTTAAAACCCGGAATGGTGACAGAGGCGTTTGAGAAGATTCCTTCATGACGTCCACTGCTTCTCTAGAGGTCCTTGGTTCGATGCTAGAGCGTCATTCCGATTCTACCATGCATTTCAAACGGGAATAACGGATCTTATTTTAGGACCTTCCCGATAAGATACTGAATTGAAACTTTGAAACACGTCAGAGTAGCACTTCTCTAACATTCATATGCCATTGTCTCTCACGAACGGGTCCTGTGTTCGACGCCAGGCGGTCATTTACGCAATTTTTTAAAAATTGTTTTGAGGCCTTTCTTTATGCAGGAGACTATTCAAAATCACAGCGTTTGCGTTTGAAGTAGTTTTCTATAGAACCAGTGGAAGAAAGGTTGCATATGACCGTGAGTTCGATGCCAGATGGATGAAAATTTCTAACGAAAGAAATGTATTGCGGCAATTTTAAAAATTTTGCTGGATAAGCTTCGAAGATGACACCCGTAAGGGGAACTTATTGTAAATTTTTACCAATTAGCTTGCAGTATGCAAGCAATGGACCATGTTCCACAAGCGCCATCGACGCACAGTGGACTAGAATCGAAAAAAGCTGGCCAAGAGGCCAAAAATGATTTTTTTGAGTGTGGGTTTTGAAACTTCGCATATATATTAAGAAAAGATTGAATTTTATGTTCCCGTTTGTCGTTTGTTGATATCTTTAAGCGTTAAAAAGATACATGGCGTCAAACTTTAACCATTTTCACAGAAACGGGCAGTCGCGAATTTTTCGGATAAACGTTCAAGTTTGCATTTTTATGGAGGGTTTAAATAGATACTTTTGGAAGAAACAACGATGCATTGATCTACAACAATTCTTTATCTTTTGACTGGTTGCTATCACCGCTTACAAAATTGAGTTTTTGCTCATTTAAAGCAACAAAATGGCGGACACCTTTTTCGGACAATTTTCGAGATAAAGTAAGGAATATAAATAGGAAAACGGCCCTAATGCATCGAGTCTCTTATACCACGTCATAGTCAGAAGTGTCTAGATGTGGAATCCGAAGACACTGTTTCAATTCAGGTGCTGTTTTAGGAGTTAAGTCGATTTTTCGTTATATATATATCTATTATATATATTTATATAATATATATATATATACACATAGCCCAGGTTCAACCATGCTAAGAAGGCTTCAACAATATCTCTGGCCAAATTGTGAAAGTGGCATTCACCAACCGGCAGTGGGACAGCCTGGTGAATTATTGTCCTTCATCCCCCAAATACAAATACAATTTTCATAATGAGCTTCTGTAATGGAAATTTATCCGGGCATAAAAGCTCCACCCATTTGGATGTCTGGGAGGTGGTGGCATTACAGAGGTCCATCATGAGGAAAAGAACTACCATCCTAAACTTCAGGACTTAGAACTGCCGCAGCTTGAAGAGTGAAGACAGACTACTGGAACTACTGAATGAAGCACAGAAGATAAATTGGGACGTCATCGGTCTCAGCGAAGTTAGACGAAAATCTGAAGACTTGATTACACTCAAGGAAGGTAATTTATTTTATTACAGGGGCACTAAGGATGGAAGACTAGGAGGTGTCAGATTCCTGATCAACAAGAGATGAAAAAACAACGTACAGAAGATAGAAAGTATATCTGACAGAATTTGCAAGCTCATACTCAAGATAAATGAGCGTTACTCTGTTCAGATCATACAAATCTACGCACCAACAGCAGCAAGCAGCGAAGAAGAAATTGAAAAATTTTACCAAACTCTGGGCACTGAGCATGATAAGGAAGCCCACTATTATAAAATAATTATGGGCAATTTTAACGCTCGTGTAGGTCAACAGGTAGCTGATGACACCGTCGCAGGACAATATGGACTGGGCCAGAGAAACGAACGTGGTCACCGCCTGGTAGAGTTTGCTGAATGCACCAATATGTACATAACAAATACATATTACAAGAAGAACCCAAAAAGGAAGTGGACTTGGAGAGGACCCAACGGAGTAAAAAATGAAATAGATTACATATTGGTTAATAAACTCTACACAGTAACAGACTGTGAAGTCTTGAATAACTTTAGCACTGGAAGTGACCACAGGATTGTAAGATGCAGATTGAAGATTAATCTCCAAATTCAAACGCAAGAAGTTGATTTCATGCAAGAAACATGAAATAAGCATCAAAAAACTAGAAGAAAACAAGAATAAATATCAGCTTGAGCTAAAAAGTAGATTCTCAGCACTTCAAGAAGAAGAAATAGAAACCAAAATCTTGCAAGCTGTTAAGGAAGCAGCAGAAGAAGTGGCAAGCTCACCAAGAAGAGCTAAAGATAGAAAGCTAAGTGACAGCACCCGACAAATGATGAAATGACGTAAGGAACTGAAGAATTCAGATACACAAATGAATAACATCGAATATGTCGAGCTTAGTAAGGCTATCAGAAGAGCAATTAAGGAAGATGTGAGAAAATTCAATGAGAGCATTGTGCAAGAGGCTATAGAAAACAGCAAAAGTATGAAGAAGTTCAGAAAACGCCTAGCAATTGGAAGAAAACAGATTTTAGCCATACAGAAGGAAGATACAAGAACTTGCAACAGACAAGCAATACTAAGGACGGTAGCAGAATACTTTGGCAACCTATACAAGAAGGAAGAAAATGCTGAAGAGGAATACCAAGAAGCAAGCCAAAACCAACGAGATCCCCTCTCTATACTCCCAGAAGAAGTAATTGCAACAATAAAGCAGACGAAGAACGGAAAAGCAGGAGGCATAGATGGAGTGTTAGCAGAATATTTAAAACTTGGTGGAACAGAAGTTGCACACGTTTTAGCGCAGTTTTTCACTAATTGCCTGAAACAAGGAAGAATCCCCCAGGACTTGAATCATACAAGAGTAGTCCTTTTGCACAAGAAAGGAAGCAAGGAAGAGCTGAAGAATTACCGCCCTATCAGTCTCCTTCCTGTTGTTTACAAAACATTCATGAGGATAATAGCTGAACGGATAAAGATTACTCTATCATCTGCCCAGCCTAGAGAGGAAGCAGGATTCCAGAAGGGCTTCAGTACTATGGACCACATCCACACACTACAAGAAATAATCAGCAGGACGAATGAATATGAGATGCCACTAGTACTATGCTTTGTGGACTATGCTCAGGCCTTCGACTCGGTAAGTACCTCCTCTACACTAGAAGCTCTGGAAAGACAAGGAGTAGATGCAGAGTACATCCGTCTCCTACACAGCATTTATAAAAATGCCACAGCCTCAGTAATGCTACACGAAGTTACTGAAGAATTCAAGATTGAGAAGAGAGTTAGACAAGGAGATTGCCTTTCCCCAATTATTTTCACAGCTGTTCTGGAGGAAGTTTTTAAAACCTTGGACTGGGAGCAGAAAGGTCTGCGGATTAATGGGGAACACATCAGTCATCTGCTCTTTGCAGATGATATGGTACTCTTTGCAACCAACGGAGAAGATCTAGCTTCAAGACTTCATGAACTGAACACAGCAAGACAGAAGATAGGACTCAGGACAAATTTAACAAAAACAAAGGTAATGTATAACTCTTTTGCAGCACAAGAAACAATCAAATTTGAAGTGACGCATCTGGAGGTCTGCTCAGAATACACATACCTAGGACAACTAGTAACCACAGGAGAGAACAACAGGATTAACGAAGTAAACAGAAGAATTAAACTCGGCTGGAGTGCTTTCGGGGGAAATGAACATATTCTAAAGTCACAAATGCCTATGGTCTTGAAGAGGAAGGTCTTCAACCAATGCATTCTCTCAGTGTTGACATATGGAAGTGAAACCTGGGTGTTAAACGCAGCAATAACCCAGCGACTTCAGATAACGCAAAGAAGTATGGAAAGGTGTATGCTTGGGATCACAAGAAGAGACAGGAAACGCAACACCTGGGTAAGAATGAAGACCGGAGTGACAGACATCATAGATAAAGTAAGGTCACTGAATTGGATGTGGGCAGGCCATGTGGAGAGAAGAAACGACAACCGTTGGAAAAGAGCGGTTCAGAACTGGACACCAAGAGATGTGAAGAGACCAAGAAGAAGACCAAAGGAAATTGGAATAGAGACATCATTAAGTACTTAGGTGTGACATGGCAAAGAGAAGCTCAGAATAGAGAGAATTGGAAAGCACTTGGGGAGGCTTACATCCGACATCAGAATGAAAATGGCTGATGATATATATATATATATATATATATATATATATATATATATATATATATATATATATATTATATATATAGCTAACTCTCCGGATATATATATATATATATATATATATATATATATATATATATATATATATATATATATCTATTATATATAGCTAACTCTCCGGATATACCTATATATATATATACCTATATATTTATAGGGGATACGAATTCTGACCATGTTCCACAAGCGCCATCGACGTCAGATTTTTTCGACGTACTGGCCCTACACTCTAGATGCCAGAATAATGCAGACTTCGACGCTAGCTATCATGGGTTCGATGCCAGAAATTCCCAAAAATCGCAATTTTCCCATAAGAATGCATTGCGCCGATTTTTGAAAATTATTTTGAGGCACTTATCGTTAAGATAGAGTAATCAAAATCTCGGAGGTTGAAGTTGAGGTAGTCTTCTATAATACAAATGGAAGAAATGTTACAAAATGACCGTAAGTTCGACGCCAGGTGGGTGCAAAATTCTTCCATAAGAAATGCATTGCTGCAATTTTTGAAATTTTTTTTCATCGCCTTACCGATAAGCTGGAAAGATAAAACCCGGAATGGTGACAAAGGCGTTTGAAAGCATTCTTTCATGAATTTTACCGTTCGTCTAGTGGTCCTTGGTTCGATGCAAGAGGGTCATTTCGATTCCACCATGCATTTCAAATGGGGAAAACGGAGTCTTATTTTAGGACCTTCCCGATAAGATATTGAATCGAAACTTTGGAACAAGTAAGGATGGCACTTATCTAATATTATTTTGCTATCTTATCTCACGGAAGGGTCCTGAGTTCGACGCTAGCCGGTCTTTTACGCGAATTTTTGCAATCTGTTTTGAGGCCGTTCTCGATGCGATAGAGCAATAAAAATTACGGTGTTTGTAGATGAGATGGTCTTCCATAGTACCAAAGGAAGAAATGTTAGCAAATGACCGTGTGTTCGACGCCAGGTGGGTTCGAAATCCTTCCGTAAGAAATACATTGGTGAAATCTTGGACGATTTTTTTAAATGCTTTCCCGATAAGCTGGAAAGATAAAACCCGGAATGGTGACAGAGGCGTTTGAGAATATTCTTTCATGACGTCCGCTGTTTCTCTAGTGGTCCTTGGTTCGATGCAAGACCGTCATTCCGATTCTACCATGCATTTCAAACGGGAAGAACGGAATCTTAATTTAGGACCTTCCCGATAAGATACTGAATTGAAACTTTGAAACACGTGAGAGTGGCACTTATCTAACATTTACATGCCATTGTCTCTCACGAACGGGTCCTGTGTTCGACGCCAGGCGGTCATTTACGCAAATTTTTTAAAATTGTTTTGAGGCCTTTCTCAATTTTACTCGTATATATATATATATATATATATATATACGAGTAAAAGTTGCTTGCATACTGCAAGCTATCCGTTGAATACAGTATCATACCAAGTACTGCCTCAGTTCAAATTTAAAACTTCGCGCCAAAGACCGCCTGGCGACGAACTAAGAACCCGATCGTGAGAGAATAATATTAGATAAGTGCCATCCTTACTTGTTCCAAAGTTTCGATTCAATATCTTATCGGGAAGGTCCCACGCCTCTGTCACCATTCCGGGTCTTATCTTTCCAGCTTATCGGGAGGCATTTAAAAAGATTTCCGCAATGCATTTCTTATGGAAGAATTTTGCATCCACCTGGCGTCGAACTCACTGTCATTTGGCTACATTTTTTCCATGAGAAGCATAAAAGACTACCTCAACTTCGACCTCCGAAATTTTGGTTACTCTATCTTAACGATAAGTGCCTCAAAATAATTTTCAAAAATCCGCGCAATGCATTCTTATGGGAAAATTGCGATTTTTGGGAATTTCTGGCATCGAACTCATGATAGCTAGCGTCGATGTCTGCATTATTCTGGCATCTAGAGTGTAGGGCCAGTACGTCGAAAAAATCTGAAGTCGATGGCGCTTGTGGAACATGGTCAGAATTCGTATCCCCTATATCTATATATATATATATATATATATATATATATATATATATATATATATATATACGAGTAAAAGTTGCTTGCATACTGCAAGCTATCCGTTGAATACAGTATCATACCAAGTACTGCCTCAGTTCAAATTTAAAACTTCGCGCCAAAGACCGCCTGGCGACGAACTAAGAACCCGATCGTGAGAGAAGACAGCAAAATAATCTTAGATAAGTGCCATCCTTACTTGTTCCAAAGTTTCGATTCAATATCTTATCGGGAAGGTCCCACGCCTCTGTCACCATTCCGGGTCTTATCTTTCCAGCTTATCGGGAGGCATTTAAAAAGATTTCCGCAATGCATTTCTTATGGAAGAATTTTGCATCCACCTGGCGTCGAACTCACTGTCATTTGGCTACATTTTTTCCATGAGAAGCATAAAAGACTACCTCAACTTCGACCTCCGAAATTTTGGTTACTCTATCTTAACGATAAGTGCCTCAAAATAATTTTCAAAAATCCGCGCAATGCATTCTTATGGGAAAATTGCGATTTTTGGGAATTTCTGGCATCGAACTCATGATAGCTAGCGTCGATGTCTGCATTATTCTGGCATCTAGAGTGTAGGGCCAGTACGTCGAAAAAATCTGAAGTCGATGGCGCTTGTGGAACATGGTCAGAATTCGTATCCCCTATATCTATATATATATATATATATATATATATATACGAGTAAAAGTTGCTTGCATACTGCAAGCTATCCGTTGAATACAGTATCATACCAAGTACTGCCTCAGTTCAAATTTAAAACTTCGCGCCAAAGACCGCCTGGCGACGAACTAAGAACCCGATCGTGAGAGAAGACAGCAAAATAATCTTAGATAAGTGCCATCCTTACTTGTTCCAAAGTTTCGATTCAATATCTTATCGGGAAGGTCCCACGCCTCTGTAACCATTCCGGGTTTTAACTTTCCAGCTTATCGGGAAGCCATTTTTAAAAAATCGTCCAATGCATTTCTTATGGAAGAATTTTGCATCCACCTGGCGTCGAACTCACTGTCATTTGGCTACATTTTTTTCATGAGAAGCATAGAAGACTACCTCAACTTCAACCTCCGAAATTTTGGTTACTCTATCTTAACGATAAGTGCCTCAAAATAATTTTCAAAAATCCGCGCAATGCATTCTTATGGGAAAATTGCGATTTTTGGGAATTTCTGGCATCGAACCCATGATAGCTAGCGTCGAAGTCTGCATTATTCTGGCATCTAGAGTGTAGGGCCAGTACGTCGAAAAAATCTGACGTCGATGGCGCTCGTGGAACATGGTCAGAATTCGTATCCCCTATAAATATCTATTATATATAGCTAACTCTCCGGATATACATATATATATATATATATATATATTTATAGGGGATACGAATTCTGACCATGTTCCACAAGCGCCATCGACGTCAGATTTTTTCGACGTACTGGCCCTACACTCTAGACGCCAGAATAATTCAGACATCGACGCTAGCTATCATGAGTTCGATGCCAGAAATTCCCAAAAATCGCAATTTTCCCATTAGAATGCATTGCGCGGATTTTAAAAAATTATTTTGAGGCACTTATCGGTAAGATAGAGGAACCAAAATCTCGGAGGTTGAAGCTGTGGTAGTCTTCTATGGTTCTTATGGTAGAAATGTTGCCAAATGACCATGACTTCGACTCCAGGTGGGTCCGAAATTCTTCCATAAGAAATGCATTACTGCAATTTTTGTCATTTTTTTTCATTGCCTTCCCGATAACCTGGAAAGATCAAACTCCGTGTGGCGACGGAGGCGTTTGAAGACATTCTTTCATGAATTTCACAATTCGTCTAGTGGTCCTTGGTTCGATGTAAGAGGGTCATTCCGATTCCACCATGCATTTCAAACGGGGAAAACGGAATCTTATTTTAGGACGTTCCCGATAAGATATTGAATCGAAACTTTGGAATAAGTCATAATAGCACTTACCTAATAATAATTCGCTATTTTCTCTCACAGAAGGGTCCTGAGTTCGACGCTAGGCGGTCTTTTGCGCGAATTTTTGCAATCTGTTTTGAGGCCGTTCTCGATGCGATAGACCAATCAAAATTACGGTGTTTGTAGATGAGATGGTCTTCCATCGTACCAAAGGAAGAAATGTTAGCAAATGACCGTGTGTTCGACGCCAGGTGGGTTCGAAATCCGACCGTAAGAAATGCATTGCTGAAATCTTGGACGATTTTTTTAAATGCCTTCCCGATAAGCTGGAAAGATAAAATCCGGAATGGTGACAGAGGCGTTTGAGAACATTCTTTCATGACGTCCGCTGTTTCTCTAGTGGTCCTTGGTTCGATGCAAGAGCTTCATTCCGATTCTACCATGCATTTCAAACAGGAAGAACGGAATCTTAATTCAGGACCTTCCCGATAAGATACTGAATTGAAACTTTGAAACACGTCAGAGTGGCACTTCTCTAACATTCGTATGCCATTGTCTCTCACGAACGGGTCCTGTGTTCGACGCCAGGCGGTCATTTACGCAAATTTTTAAAAATTGTTTTGAGGCCTTTCTCTATGCAGGAGACTATTCAAAACACAGCGTTTGCGTTTGAAGTAGTTTTCTATAGAACCAGTGGAAGAAAGGTTGCAAATGACCGTTAGTTCGATGCCAGATGGATGAAAATGTCTAACGTAAGAAATGTATTGCCGCAATTTTTAAGAATTTTGCTGGATAAGCTTCGAAGATGACACACGTAAGGTGAACTTATTGTAAATTTTCACCAATTAGCTTGCAGTATGCAAGCAACCTTTACTCGTATATATATATATAGGTATATCCGGAGAGTTAGCTATATATAATAGATATATATATATATATATATATATATATATATATATATATATATATATATATATATATATAGGTATATCCGGAGAGTTAGCTATATATAATATAATACGAGTAAAAGTTGCTTGCATACTGCAAGCTATCCGTTAAATACAGTATCATACCAAGTACTGCCTAAGTTCAAATTTAAAACTTCGCGCCAAAGACCGCCTGGCGACGAACTAAGAACCCGATCGTGAGAGAAGACAGCAAAATAATATTAGATAAGTGCCATCCTTACTTGTTCCAAAGTTTCGATTCAATATCTTATCGGGAAGGTCCCACGCCTCTGTAACCATTCCGGGTTTTATCTTTCCAGCTTATCGGGAAGCCATTTTTAAAAAATCGTCCAATGCATTTCTTATGGAAGAATTTTGCATCCACCTGGCGTCGAACTCACTGTCATTTGGCTACATTTTTTCCATGAGAAGCATAGAGGACTACCTCAACTTCAACCTCCGAAATTTTGGTTACTCTATCTTAACGATAAGTGCCTCAAAATAATTTTCAAAAATCCGCGCAATGCATTCTTATGGGAAAATTGCGATTTTTGGGAATTTCTGGCATCGAACCCATGATAGCTAGCGTCGAAGTCTGCATTATTCTGGCATCTAGAGTGTAGGGCCAGTACGTCGAAAAAATCTGACGTCGATGGCGCTTGTGGAACATGGTCAGAATTCGTATCCCGTATATATATATAGGTATATCCGGAGAGTTAGCTAGCTAACTCCGGAGAGTTAGCGAGTAAATGTTGCTTACATACTGCAAGCTAATTGGTACAAATTTAACAATAAGTCCCCTTACGGGTGTCATCTTCGAAGCTTATCCAGCAAAATTCTTAACAATTGCCGCATTACATTTCTTACGTGAGAAATTTTCATCCATGTGGCATCGAACTCACGGTAAAATGCAACCTTTCTTCCACTGGTTCTATAGAAAACTACTTCAAACGCAAACGCTGTGATTTTGAATAGTCTCCTGCATTGAGAAAGGCCTCAAAACAATTTTTGAAAAATTAGTGTAAATGACCGCCTGGCGTCGAACACAGGACCCGTTCGTGAGAGACAATGACATGAAAATGTTAGATAAGTGCCATTCTCACGTGTTTCAAAGTTTCAATTCAGTATCTTATCGGGAAGGTCCTAAAATGAGATTCCGTTCTTCCCGCTTGAAATGCATGGTAGAATCGGAATGACACTCTTGCATCGAACCAAGGACCACAGGAGAAATGTTGACCCTTATGAAAGAATGTTCTCAAACGCCTCTGTCACCATTCCGGGTTTTATCTTTCCAGCTTATCGGGAAGGATTTTAAAAAAAAATCATCCAAGATTTCACCAATGCATTTCTTACGGAAGCATTTCGAACCCACCTGGCGTCGAACACACGGTCATTTGCTAACATTTCTTCCTTTGATACTATGGAAGACCATCTCTTCTGCAAACGCCGTAATTTTGATTGCTCTATTGCATCGAGAACGGTCTCGAAACAGATTGCAAATATTCGCGCTAATGATCGCCTAGCGTCGAACTCAGGACCCTTCTGTTAGAGAAAATAGCGAATTAATATTAGGTAAGTGCCATTATGACTTATTCCAAAGTTTCGATTCAATATCTTATCGGAAAGGTCCTAAAATAAGATTCCGTTTTCCCCGTTAGAAATGCATGGTGGAATCGGAATGACCCTCTTGCATCGAACCAAGGACCACTAGACGAACTGTGAAATTCATGAAAGAATGTGTTCAAATGCCTCCATCGCCACACGGAGTTTGATCTTTCCAGCTTATCGGGAAGGCATTGAAAAAAATTTTCAATAATTGCAGCAATGCATTTCTTACGGAAGCATTTCGAACCCACCTGGCGTCGAACACACGGTCGTTTGCTAACTTTTCTTCCTTTGATACTATGGAAGACCATCTCATCTGCAAACACCGTAATTTTGATTGCTCTATCGCATCGAGAACGGCCTCAAAACAGATTGCAAAAAAAGACCGCCTAACGTCGAACTCAGGACCCTTCTGTGAGAGGGAATAGCAAATTAATATTTGATGAGTGCCATTCTCACTAATTCAAAAGTTTCGATTCAATATCTTATCGGGAAGGTCCTAAAATAAGATTCCGTTTTCCCCGTTTGAAATGCATGGTGGAATCGGAATGACCCTCTTGCATCGAACCAAGGACCATTAGAGAAACAGTGAACCTTACGAAAGAAGGATTTCAAAAATCGCAATTTTCCCATAAGAATGCATTGCGTGGATTTTTAAAAATTATTTTGAGGCACTTATCGGTAAGATAGAGGAACCAAAATCTCGGAGGTTGAAGCTGAGGTAGTCTTCTATGGTTCTTATGGTAGAAATGTTGTCAAATGACCGTGACTTCGACTCCTGGTGGGTCCGAAATTCTTCCATAAGAAATGCATTGCTGCAATTTTTGAAAATTTTTTTCATTGTCTTCCCGATAAGCTGGTAGGATAAAACCCGGAATGATGAGAGAGGCGTTTGAAAACTTTCTTTCATGAATTTCACAGTTCGTCTAGTGGTCCTTGGTTCGATGCAAGTGGGTCATTCCGATTCCACCATGCATTTCAAACGGGGAAAACGGAATCTTATTTTAGGACCTTCCCGATAAGATATTGAATCGAAACTTTGGAATAAGTCGTCATGGCACTTACCTAATATTAATTCGCTATTTTCTCTCACAGAAAGGTCCTGAGTTCGACGCTAGGCGGTCATTAGCGCGAATATTTGCAATCTGTTTTGAGACCGTTCTCGATGCGATAGAGCAATCAAAATTACGGCGTTTGCAGATGAGATGGTCTTCCATAGAATCATAGGAAGAAATGTTAGCAAATGACCGTGTGTTCGACGCCAGGTGGGTTCGAAATGCTTCCGTAAGAAATGCATTGGTGAAATCTTGGATGATATTTTTTAAATCCTTCCCGATAAGCTGGAAAGATAAAACCCGGAATGGTGACAGAGGCGTTTGAGAACATTCTTTCACGTTATTCGCCGTTTCTACAGTGGTCCTTGGTTCGATGCTAGAGCGTCATTCCGATTCTACCATCCATTTCAAGCGGGAAGAACGGAATCTAATTTTAGGACCTTCCCGATAAGATACTGAATTGAAACTTTGAAACACGTCAGAGTGGGGCTTATCTATTATTCGTATGCCATTGTCTCTCACAAATGGGTCCTGTGTTCGACGCCAGGCGGTCATTTACGCAAATTTTTAAAAATTGTTTTGAGGCCTTTCTCAATGCAGGAGACTATTCAAAATCACAGCGTTTGCGTTTGAAGTAGTTTTCTATAGAACCAGTGGAAGAAAGGTTACTTTTGACCGTGAGTTCGATGCCAGATGGATGTAAAATTCTCACTTAAGAAATTCATTGCGTCAATTTTTAAGAATTTTGCTGGATAAGCGTCGAAGATGACACCCGTAAGGGGAGCTCATTGTAAATTCTCACCAATTAGCTTGCAGTATGCAAGCAACTTTTACTCGTGTATATATATATATATATATATATATATATATATATATATATATATATATATATATATATATATATATATATATATATATTTTGCACTGAATATTATGATTTTTTCTTTTGTGGTAAAACCCTCATCTCCGTGCGATTTAATGGAATGCTTTTCTCTTTTAATCGAATATTCAGTCTCCTTTAGATGATTAAATAACAAATTGTTTGCGACTGCAAAAGATTGTAAAATCATCAGAATAATTAACGAACTACTAAAAATGGTTTGAAATAATTTCTCTCCCTCTGGTTGTCAATGTCGTCAATGAACTTTCGTTGGTCACCGCATCGTGTTTACACGGACTCATCGTGCCTCACCAATATGTTTTGTCAGTGAAGGGTTGAAACTCTTTATCGGGCAATGTTGGCTATGCTGGGTTCGTCGGTTATTTAGTAGGGTTAGCAGCACTGGTCAGCAGTGTAGGTTTATCATGTAAATGAAGGACGCGAAGCGGTGTTCCTGTTTATAATTTCAGTATACCACGAATGAAAGAAATTCAAGGATGGGGGCGGAAGATAGAATAAAAGTAATAGCTAGGCACTTATCAGCCGCGAAAAATAAGCAGCGCATATCCGGCGTTTTCTGTGATGCCCAACACAAAATTGTCCTGAGAAATACGTCTTCAAGTTGTGTTAAACCTTTCTCAGATTTATCATCTGGTGTAGAAGATCGTGGTAAGAATGAAACTGGTGACTGTGATTTCAATTCCAGCCAAAGCAAATCTGTAAAGAGTGTTATTCCGAGAAGCAGGTAACCAACTCTCCATTCTTGCTCCATTAATATAATATTCGAGCGGTTTAAGAATATAGATTGGGCATACTTTGTTTGTTTCAAAGAACGTCATTTTCAGGCAAGAATTGCTGAAATGGAACGGATGGGGTTACAGTGATTCCAAATTTGTGGTTAATAACGGCGTCATAGAATTCACCGGCAATAGGTATGAGAGGTTTTCGATTCGGTGGAGAAACCGGTAAATTTTTCGGAGTTAAGTAACGTGAATGTCGTAACAGATTTTTATTCAATCCTAAGGTATCCAATCGGTAACTTGACATTGCCGTACTTCACCCAGTGGGTAAAAGAAGTTTTTAATGTTGATCTCAATAGAAGAAATGAATCACAGCCACTGCCGAAACCCGAAGATTTTCCAAGTCCTGTTCTCAACACCGGTACAGAATTCGTGTCTAATTGAAATTTCATGATTTATGGGAATTAGTTTTAATTAGGTTTATAATACTTCTCTTACATGTTTCGCAGATTTTCTTCGTGCTGTCAAGGAAGTACGCTTGTCTTTTTCTATGGAAGGAATTGATCGTCTTGTGAGATCTCATGGACACACTCTACATGATATATTTGTTCTTCGTGAGAGTAATTTTCCACGCATCGTCGATATTGTTATCTGGCCAGGTTAGATGTACTAAATATAACATAGATTGGTACGAGAGGGGTTCCATTGGTATTTTCTAAATTTTAGTTTTCAATTTTAGTTTGGTGATGGTCCAGCAGTTAGTCTAGAGATTGTTACCCAAGAATGTAAGCTATTGCAAACATTCTGCATTCAGTTCTTTTTATTGAATGCGAATAACATGTATTATTATTCTGTACATAGAATTTTTGCTACATGTTATGTGAATATAAAATGCCCCCTTCCAAAGTCCAGGGTTATTGTATAGGTATCAGTATTACTTAACATGAGTTTTGCATGCTCAACCTTTCATATTTATGAATGAAAACAAAGAGAAAACGATGAACTGCATGAATGTTGTGAATAGGTGAAAACAAAAGTATTCAAGCATACTATCAGTTACTGTAGAAAAAATAAATGAGTAGTTTGTAAAGATATCATACTGAAATTAATCAAACATGCTTCCATTTTAGGATCCATTTCCATTCAGGATCTGTTTATTTGGTTATAGTCATTGGAAATCAAATTTCTTTTAGTTTTGAATGGAGGGAAATGCTATAGACTAGTGATTGAAATGCTCAATGAAGCATTAGAATGTACTGTAGAATTGTACAGTCAAAGAGTATGATATTGAATAGCTTGCCCCTATCTTCTCCAAATATACTCGAGCCTAACTTGTATAGCTTTGGCTACCCGTAGGAAAAATGGCTGCACAAAATATGTTCTAGATTCAATCTAAATTAAATTAAGACACTCATAGATAGAGGAACTAGCACATATTTTGGGCATTTGCCTTGTTCCCCTAGATGAAAATGGAATGAAATTACATAATATGTAATGAAAGAGAAAACGTTTAAAAAGAGTTCTCAGTAAGAATACTTTTGTCAATAATTAGAATTTGGTATATTAACACAAAACTTGCTGTTTTATTATGTAATTGGAAGTAGAAGATTCTTCCATCTTTCATTACTGATATCTCCTCAGAATTAAAATTTATTTTTAAATCTTTGAATGAGGTTGAAATTCAATTTAAATTTTAGAGATGCTGTCAAATTAGAAGCATGGTAAATTATATATCACTGATATCTGATATTCTTCTATGGATTGACCAACTCTTTCTTTTCCATCTATACAGTTCCTTTTGTCAGTCTTATGTCATTTTTTCAGTTATTATTTATGCTTGGAATTTCATGTTATACTCCTCTGAAGTATTAATCTCCATTTCCTAGTATTTCCATTTTTTTATTTCTTGTTGTCTTGCACTTGATCTTGTTTGGATTATTACTCTGTTTTCTCCCTATTTGGCTTGATTAATTTTTAATTAATCCAGGCATGGGTTTAATTGCTGGAATATATTGGTTATTAAGGTACTATTGCAACTTAAATTTTTTAACAAAACATTCAATTTCAGATTGTTCATTAGAATACATATTTTACTCTCAGGTGTTCATGTTTTGTTATTATTAATTGACCCATTATTAGGCAAGGTTAGGCCTGAGTGGGTCCCTATTCCACCTAAGCTCACATTATATTTTTACATGAGGGTAAAAGAGAAAAATGCTTTTAACAAGAGAAGAGAAAAAGATTAAATAAAGTAAAGCCAAAGTAAAGATTTGATTTGTGGGAAAACTCTCTACTGAAGGTTGATTGAGAAAACATACAATGCAGAGAAACACCCACATGAGAAGGGAGAGGGCTAGCAAAGCTCATTTTCTCCCTGGTTTCCTCTTTACAAAAAAAGTTGAATAATTGAGCAGTCATAAATTAACATATTGCCACTGTGAAAAATATAAAACTAATAAAGAAATTAGATGGCTATTAAATTCTTAGAGAAGTGACATCATGCTAGAGTGAAGAGGGAGTAGAAGGTGTTAATTTTTAGTAGAAGATTTTGAAATTAACCTATTTAAATGTAAACAAAGCAGAGGGAACAACATTATGCAGCAGTTCTCCACTAGTGGGTTTGAGGAAAGTAGACTACACATTGGAATGAAAAGGGTTTGGCATATGACATATTGGAAGAATTGTAACATTTTTCAATGAAATTTGGAATTCCAAGGTTGACTCACATGAGAGTTATGGTTGCCAACTTCAAAAAAGTTAGGAGTTATTTGCTCCAAGAGTAGTAAGTTCTGGTTGATTCTAGGAGACTGTTTAAAGCATAAATTCACCATCGTTTAATATGTATTCTTCATCAATGAACAACATAAATGTGTAATTTGATCGCAGTTGAACTATCTCCCCAGAGGTTTGATTTAGGATGATTTAATGAGATTTTAGCAACATAATTGTACAATTATTGGCTAGAGGCTTCCTATCCCAAGAAATCTCCAGAATATATGCAAATATCTCAAGATAAAGTTGAGACATAATTAAGGTTTTGCAGGAGGGCTATTGAGAGTTAATTATAAATGAAAATAAGTGGTGAAAAATTGCAAAAGTTTTTACAAAGTATCTCCTAGCTAATTCGGGAGAGTTATTAACTATAATGAAAGTACGTATGGTGCTGATTTCTTTTGT
Source organism: Pachydiplax longipennis (assembly GCA_036926295.1). Taxonomy (NCBI): domain Eukaryota; kingdom Metazoa; phylum Arthropoda; class Insecta; order Odonata; family Libellulidae; genus Pachydiplax; species Pachydiplax longipennis. Next base: position 65,448,788 of record JAVFKF010000015.1, on the reverse strand, counting down.
ATTTTAACATTCTTTTGCTGGACATTGACTCCTTACATATGATTGTGCTTTGCAAGAGTTCACTTGATTTACTTTGGTTTAGTTTTTGCATATTTTAAAATTCTTCCTACAATTCTTCAATGCTTTGGGTAGCATTCTTTTGTAAACAGGAATGCAATTTAATTGTCTCTGTAAATCTGTGGGTGTAAATTGATATGTAAGAAATGGAATTTAATTTGATTGCTTGTTCTGTGGGAATTCAACCTATTTGCTGCTCAAAGATTGTATGGTTTCCCAAACACTGTAGTACCACCAAAGGTAGATTGGGTTTTGATTCAGTGGTTATCTCAGTGTAATGGTCCAAACCAGTTTAACAAAGAATTAAATACCAGCATAGACTCAGTATTAATAGCTCTCTGATTGTTGAAATAGGTTTACAAACAGAAGATATGTATGCTATTAGGTGATTAATTACAAGAAAATTATGTGAGATATTCAAGATAGTGAAAGAGTTTTGATCCAGATTCCAAACCCCTCTTTGTGATTATTACATATTATTGCTGTCATCATTCTGTTATTTATAGATAGAGTCATAAGTGCCTGCTAATCCAAAATGTCCACATATTTAATTTCTACCAAAGGCCTACTATCCATGTTTCAGGTTGATTTATTTGACATTGAGACATATTTTCTTTAGATTGTCTTGGAAATCCTGTTGATAGGCCTGCAGAACCTTTTCCCTTTTTTGTAGAACAGGAGAGATACTTATTGGCTGGAAAGAAGTTTATTCTTGAATAATTCCTGCTGAAGTGGCACCATGTGGAAATGGTTTATTTACTTTCCATCTGTAATTACTTTTGGATTGCTATTAATATGTTAAGCATGGTTTCTTTCTTCATTGTCACTAACAGCTTGTCATGGGGATGTGGTGAAAGTGGTGGAATTGGCCAACCGTCACAACGTTGTGGTGATTCCATTTGGTGGTGGCACAAGTGTCACTGGAGCAGTTTCTTGTCCAGAAAATGAAAACCGTACTATTGTCTCCTTAGACACAACTCAAATGGTTGGTAGTTTCCCCTAAATTAGTGTCCTTAATTAGTCATGTTTGTGATGGTCAACTCTAAAATCTGAAATTTTTATGACTGTGAAATTATTTGAAATTGACCACTCAAACCATGTTTTATTTTGGTTAGTTATGCTTTATAGTCAGTCACTAACTTACAAACATATTAGGTTACCTATTCTTCATTTATAGGTAAAAGTTTACAGTGAACTCTCAGTTATCGAGGTTGATGGGAAGAGGATGCATGAATGATCAGAAAACTTGAATAATCCAAAGTTTTTCATTTGTTTATTCTGGCATTCATTATTTATTTAATTAAAAAAATATTAATCATTACACAAATAACCCAATTATTTCCATAAGTTTCATGGACCTGTTAAGAGTTTTCTTATCTCGTCTTTTTAGCAGCAATAATGTTATTAAAGTAATCTGATGCTCCATAAAAAGGCAATTGTAAATTTATTAAAAAATGAAAATATGTGTTTTTGTTTTTAGAATATTTTGAAAGACAATGAAAAATATCATGAAAGATTATAATATCATTCACAGATATTCCACAAACCAGATACTCAGCCTATGGATAATCATGAGTTGTTCACTGTATGTGTGATCAAACCATTACCAGTTATAATTACTTATTTGGTGATTTTAAGTAAACAAATTATTTAAAACCCAAAAATATATAATATTGCAAATATTTTTTTCATTATATTTGTTCTAATAAACATTCTGTAATAATGCAAACCATCCAACTTTATGGTGTAATAAAAATGTTATCAATCATTATTATATCCATTTAAATGATTTATTTTGAGAGACTGGATAAAATATGGTTTTGTTGGAACTCTAAAATATGTTAAGATAACAGAGGAAATTGATCTTTTCTAAGAGGCAAAGTTGAGGTCATTCTTAGCATGATATTTCTTTGTGACATTAGTGATATTTTTTCAATTACATTGTGTATTTTTGTAAAAGTGACATTTGTATAGAAACTGTTCACATCCAGCTGTTTTCTTATTCCTGTCTTCCTTTTCTCCAATGCTGTTTGATTTTACATATATAGAAATAGATGTGATTTTTTTTTCTCCCGTATAACGAAAGCAAAGTCAAATCGCTTCTCAATCAAGATAGTGAATTGAAACATCTCTATTTTATCCTACTGTTTGAGCAACTCTTAATTTAATTGTATCCATGATTTTTGTTATCTGTTTTTCATTAACAGATTTAGTTGACTGATTTATCTTGAATTTTATAAATAATAAGCCACTTTTTTTATCTGAGTCTTGCTGCAATAAAGTGCCTTCTGATATGATGATTCACTATGTATACATTTAGTAGGAATAATTTTGAAAGGAAAGAAAATTAAGCTTCACATTTGAATTAAAAACTTTTTTTTAAATAGACAAATGGAATGTAGTTCATTACTAAATGGGACAGTAGAAGATGAATACTTGCAAATTCTTTTGGGGCCACTTTGAGTCTCACAATACCATTGCTATAGTGAGATATGATATCTCTGATGGCATAACATTGTTGTTGCAGACATAATTAATTTCAAGTATACATCACTTTGTTGGGATTTTCATCATGAAAGGTAATTTATATAATTTTTAAGAGAAAAAAGTTGCAATTCATCAAAATTATTTTCATGTTTGCACAAATTATTATAATTAAATTTATTATGGCAGTCAGCTTTCTGTATGCAAGTAATTTGTATTTAAAAGCTGTAATGAAAGTCTTCACATTGCATCATTCAGTCCTGTGTTGAGGCTCAAATTTAAAATGTGAACTGATTATTTAGAAACACTCAAAATATATTTGAATAGATTTCAGTAGGTAAATTCATTGCAATTTATGGTATTTGATGGCATATTAGATGAACACTTTTTCTAAAATAACTGCTCAAAAATGACCTCTAAGAATTATTTACAATGAATGGGCCTTCATTACCATTTTCCTTCTTTCAGCAGTATCAAAGGATGGACATATTGAATTTGATTGATTGGAGTTATGCCCTTAACATGTTACATGAAAACTGAAACAAGTACATTTGACAGTGCCATGAAATATTTTTTTCTAGTTTGCCCTAAGAAATGGTGATGCATCTTATATGCTTTAAATGCAGTAATTTCACTTTTATACATTTTTTAATATACTCATGGTAGAAACCTATTAATAATGCATATTTTAATTTATGGCAATAAGTTTTGAATGTATAATAAATTAAGTTGTCTAACCTTGATGAAAAGAATATGAGCTGAAACGTTATTCATGGGCTTTGTTGGGTAGCTGTAAAGTTTCGAAGTAAAATTAATTGTCCTAGAAGGCTTTGGGAGCATTATCACATTTCATTCAATTTTTTTTCTTAACAACATGTTTCTTTTCATGTATTTTGTTCAGAATAAAATCCTATGGATTGACAAGCATAATCTGTTAGCTTGCTGTGAGGCAGGCATCATTGGACAGGACCTGGAGAGAGAGCTGAGATCACAAGGATTCACTACTGGGCATGAGCCAGATTCCTATGAGTTCTCCAGGTAATTTATACATTTTTAGATCGGTATTCATTTGTCCTAAAAGTCTGTATTGAATTCTATGTTGCATATGAATGTCCAATCTTTGCCTTTATATCACCCAAAATATTTTGTTTTCCTCCCTTCGACATACTGATTTAATCTGTGTTTATTTCACACCTCTTTAATCAAAACACTATCCTTTCCCATCCAGTTTTTTTTGTTATTCCTTAGCAATTTAACTTTTCCAGTATATGTGAACTCAAAAATCAAAAGGTTCCTGAGTAAGGATTAATTGCATCTAAACATCATCTTTTAATCCCATGCATCCATGTGTTAACCTTTTTCTTATCATCTACATCAGAGCCCAACATGTTTTATATTTTGAATATGGGCATGTTATCATTTGTTAGCTTATTTGATCAATTTAAAAATTCTTAGAATTTATTCCTATAAATACTATCCAATTAAGCCTATCTAAAAATTAACTATATCATAGAATAATAGTTCTTTTTGCATGGCTAAGTTATGATTTCAAAGGAACTTGCTCAAATTTACTTTGATTCAATGCATATTTGTAAGCTATACTTAGATTTGATACAGTTCTTGGATAAGATGTACTTGGAATTTTAAAAATTAATGGTAAATTTAAAACCTGCACTTTACTCACATATTTTGTAGAATTCATCAGTAAATAAATAAAGCTAATTTTCATTACTTGTCATTCATGTTTATGCTTAACTATTGCTATTAATAAGTGTAGATTTAAATTTGATTCACACAAATTTTCATCTCACAATTATACTTATTTAGAGAGAAATACAGCCAATGAAATTATGAATAATGTCATCTTGCAGGATACAACAGCGTCGTCGGATAATTAAAAACAACGTTTCGCATTGTCACCTTCACCTGAAGAAGCCAACGGTAGTGTTGGTGAAACGTTGTGTTTTTAATTATCCGATGACGCTGTTGTATCCCGCAAGACGACATTTTCCAATGGAAATTCACAGCGAAAGTCTTAGAGCCAATGAAATTACAAGTTCATAGAAAGAAAGAAAGTAAAATACTGCAATTTCAGCAAAGGAAACAACAGGAATAGGAAAATAAAAGTGTAAGTAATGATGCACTGCATATTATTGATGAGTCACAACCTTAAGAGCTGTGCTCCACCCACTCTGCATTTGTAGTAGTGGAAGTGCTGTTGCCGGATTCCATTTTTTGAGGTAAATTAAAATTGAAAAAAAAAAAATAGTCAAATATACCTCAATACAAGGCAGAATGAACCTTGGAATAGTTTTATCATAAGGCTTTTAGTTATTGTGTAAAAAACATTTTATTCAATTTCCCTAAAATCCAGGGCTTATTTTTTGTTATCTTTCCTCCCACCGGTTTGGGGATATGGTGCAGCTAATCCAGTTGTAAATTTTATAGTATGCTGTTCATCTTTATTGCTTTCAAATGTAATTTACTATTAATGCATTCCTTGTTTCTATCAAATAATTAATATTTAACAAAGTGGGATACAAATTATTAGGTCGAGGTTATGAAAAAAGTACTCACCAGCTGGATTATGTCCTCTTATAGTATCACAATTAGAGACTCTGTAAACTTGTTAAGTATATATGAAAGATGTGTTTAGTGAAAGTTTCATTCCAATATCTTACTTGAGCTTTGAATTACGATTGTTAATATATCCATGTGAAGCGTGCTGAGACATAACCTCAAAAATCCTAAGCCATAACTTAGATTGGCTGTAATATTCTTTTTATATGTAACAATACCTTTTTGCAAAAATATTTCTATCAGAAACAAGCTGGTAAGATATATCACAGTTATTTAAAATTAATTCATATATTTATCCAATGATCAAGGATCTGCATCATCCACTACTGTGTGTTTCTTCTGTATTAGAGTGGGTCTCCTCACATATGTTTCCATCACAGTCAATCCCAAAGTTTTCATCCTATTGTTCTTTCAAGACGGCACCGCATAAGTATCTTTCTTTAAAAGAGAAAGTGGAGATTATTAATTACCATGAAGACAGCAAATATTTTGTGAGGGTTCTTGAAGAGTATTTTAAAGTTGGAAAAACTCAAATTGCAGAAATATTAAAAAATACCAACTTTTGAAATTTTTCATTGAAGGTGAACTTTCGGATAAAAAGAGTTGTGTCTTACAGGTTGGTCTAGGTGCTTTTATTGATAAAGCAGTTTTGGAGTGGTTTTGACAAATTTGGTCTTGAAAAAATTTGTTTTAGGCCTTATGATTCAGGAAAAAGCCTTAGAAATCACCCAGGAAGTCTGTGCATTTAATGCACCCAATGGATGGTTAGATCGCTTCACAACCCATCATGGAATAATGTTCAAAGCTATTTGTGGCAAATCGGCATCTGTGAGTGAAGTTACTAAATGGGGATAGGAGGAATAGTGAAAGTGTATGTTCCTGCACACATGCGCAGAAATGCATTGCTGCAATTTTTGAAACTTTTTTTCAATGCCTTCCTGATAAGCTGTAAGGATAAAACCCGGAATGGTGACAGAGGCGTTTGAAATAATTCTTTCATGAGTTTCACCGGTTCTCTAGCGGTCCTTGGTTAGATGCAAGAGCGTCATTCTGATTCAACAATGCATTTCAAACGGGGAAAACGGAATCTTATTTTGGGACCTTCCTGATAAGATATTGAATTGAAATTTTGGAACAGGTCAAAATGACACTTATCTAATATTAATATGCAATTGTGTCACGCGATGGGGTCTAGGGATGCCAGACGGTCTTTTGCGCGAAGTTTTCAAAATCAAAGCAACTTTTACTCGTATATATTATGTATATCTTAATATAATAAAATAAGGTGTGTGTATGTATGTTCGCCTAAAACTCGAGAACCATAAATGGCACAAATTTCAAACTTTCACGATTGTTAAATGTACTCCGTGCACAGATAATAGGCTACTTTTCATTTACTTAAATGTCCCCAGTTCGAACCCAGACAAGAAAAACCGTTCTCATAAGAAATGCACGTAAACCTCAGTTTTATCGGTTGCAGGCCACATTTCTTTTTCAAAATTAAATTAGAAATAATAGGCTTACGAAATCGAGACAAGCACCAAAAGAAAGAGAAATGAATAGAGAGTCTTATTTTGGTCGTGAAATATCGTTATCGAGTCGAAATGGCTAGAATTCGGTTAAAATAAATGGAAATTTCGTGAAATTTTGAGGCTATAAACAAAGAGTCCCCTTGACGACAAATGTGATTGCTGAAACAGAGGTATTGCATTTTTCTGTAAGAATACACGGTGATTTTAGGTCCAAGTAAAGTAATGATTAAAAATCAATGATATTATATGTTCATAGCAGGCAATATTCTGAAATTTCAGCATTTGCATTTACGATCAATTTGCAGTGTTGATTCACAGGAGGCAACGTATGATCATTTAGGGGAAGTTTCTTTATCACCTCGACTTTGCCATTTCTATTTGAAAATAATGAAGCTACTACGTGTGATTTACTCGGGAAAAACTTTAAATTGATTAATGTATACTGCGTGCAGCCTCTCGGCGTGTGGCAGTGGGTGCTTGAACCATGACTCTACTTCCCTAATCGTCTAATACCGCGTATTACCTTAGCATTTCGGGTAAATGTTAACTCTATCAAACGCCTCATTTTTTACACGGGTGAACTTTTGTATTCGTGAGCAAACCGCAAGTAGTATTGTTTCCATCTAAATTTTCTCCCGTATAGGATTTAATGTGAAGCTAACCAATACTATCTTAATAAGTAAATTTAAAATATAAGGAAATGGGTAATTATTACATGAGACCACGTGCACCCAGGAAAAATCCCAAGGAAGAATCATCATACGCAGTTGAGGAAACTCCTAAAGAAAGAAAATCTGAGACGATTCATTTTCTTATCGTGAGTTCTATATTTCCATTCAAATGATAAGAAGTCAGAAAATATAAAGCATTTTCATTTAGGATAACATTTGCATTGATCCAAGCTAAGTGAGAGATGTTAGATTTTCCTCTTCACAAGTTATTACCTAATATATTATCTACTGCTTATTATTATAATATTATATATCCCCATTGAGAATCAACGGGCGCCTCAGCTAGTGTATATATATATATATATATATATATATATATAGCTAGTATATATATATATATACTAGCTATATATATATATATATATATATATATATACTAGCTATATATATATATATATATATATATATATATACTAGCTATATATATATATATATATATATATATATATATATATATACTAGCTATATATATATATATACTAGCTATATATATATATATATATATATATATATATATATATATATATATATATATATATATATATATATATATATATAAATTGTGGTCTGTCTACCAGGCACATGTTTAATTATCTTCTCAGTTCTCTTTCCCTGTAATCAATTTCTTTCTTGCAGAAAATTGTGTGATCACTGTAGATCGAATTCTTTATATCGAAAACTAGTTACTTGTTAAGGAATGCCATCACTAACATTGTTGTAACATAGCTCTACAGATTCATATATACAACAGTAGAGAAGTAAGGCCAATAGTGACTACATACATCTTCATAAATACCCTGCAAGCCACCTTTTGGCATGTGGCAGGGAGTGTAAACACTGAACTATCTAGCTACTTTTTTAGCCTATTATTATCGTGCATTGTTCATGGAAAGAATGAGTCATTAAAATGATTTATTCTAGCATCTATTTTTGTTATTTTGCTCTCATTATCGGATTGGCCGAAGTAACAGGGGGGTCACATAATATCAATTATGTCCTCTGTAAACGTGCTTTCTCCAAATTTGTTAAGTAGTCGCAACCTAGCTTCTAACCGCCTTTCATTCAATGATTCCCAACCTGCATCCGAGACCATCTTCTTAACGCTTACCTTTTTCTTGTAGCATTGTTTAATGAAACATATCGCTTTGCACTGAACTTTCTCAAGTTCCTGGGTACCCATTTCATCTACTGGGTCCCATATACTTGCTTTGTACTCGAGATGGGGCCTGACCAAGGAGAAATAACATCGCTCTCTAACTTTTTCTTCGCATCTACAATATGCTTTATAAAGCTGAGCTTTTTACTTGCTTTACCGCAGATTTTACGGATGTGGACCTATGTTCAATACTGAATTTTGTTTCCAGTCAATTGAAGAAGGCAGATTTTGAATTAAGTTTCAGTGTTCAGTATCCAAGTTGCCAAGTTTCTGTACTCTACTTTCAAGGTACCTTCATGGGGTCAAAATCTTAGCAAAAGTGATAATAACTGTCTCATATTTTTTTCAGCCTTGGAGGTTGGGTAGCTACTCGTGCCTCTGGAATGAAGAAGAATGTGTATGGAAACATAGAGGACCTTGTAGTGCATGTAAGATTTGTAACACCTACTGGAGTCCTTGAAAAGCAGGGACGTGCTCCAAGACTATCCAGTGGTCCAGACATGCATCATCTCATTTTAGGATCAGAGGGTAACTACAGTATGATAAATCAAGTATAAAATGGCTAAAAAGGTATAGGTATTTCAAAAGTTGCGGTATGTCTGTAGAATGACTAATTTCTAAAATTCTACTGCATGCATCCCAATAGAAAATATCAGGATGCCATGAGGCATATGTCATGATAATAATAATAAATTTATTAATCTAACAACAAAAGTCTGTGTTGTACAGTCAGGGACAAATTAAGGTGGATTTATCGTATCCGTTCAGACACGGAGCGTACCCGTATCGTTTTCCGTCAGACAAAGATAAGAGCATTTATACTAACGTAACATATACAACAGGGTAAGCGGCGCAGATCTGCTCTTGGAGGTTTTCTTTCTCACAATCAGTGCGAGAGAGCACAAAAGTGCTTCCGAACAATTTTAGTAACAATAAAAGATGTGTAAACGTTTGTCTTTAAAAGATTTATGTGTTTTTAAGCCATTTTATTAGATGAAGACGAAAAGCAAGAAAAATGCAAACTACATCGTCGTTTTAGTGTGCATAAAAGTTTAAAACGAAGAAAAATAGTTGTTATAATTAAAAATTACTTACGAGGTTGACTTAAACTCTTTCCAATTTCTCTCCATACAGCATCTTTCTACTCTGTGTCACTGTACAACCTGTCACCTTGATTATATAATAAACTATGCTCCCTAACAGCTTCAATTAGTTTTTCTTTATTCATTTCTCTATCAATTAGATGTTCACAACTCAAGTGCAGGAACGGAACTGAGCGGAGACTAATTTATACTTACGGGGCGTCATGGATCAGGCTTGTTCCGACACGTAGCGTATCAGGCAAAACATTCTTTCGATGAATGTCGGAGAGTCGGCCCGTCGCCGCTACGTGTCTGTGCGCTACGGATAGTATATACACTGCAGTTCAAATCGCCGTGAGAAAGTTTTTCTGAATGGAAACGATACGGATACGCTCCGTGTCTGCGCAGATAGTATAAACCCACCTTTAATTGTACAATGTGCACGTTTGCATAAGATTATGGATAACCAAAAATAAGATTTGCCTATATATGTGGCATCCTTGTATAACTCTTCCCACCCATCTTCGCTACTAGCCTTCATACCCTTTTGCTTCTTGCTGTTCAGTCCTACCAATGATGAGAAGGCTGGTATCTAGTATATTGAAGAGAAAAGAAAATAGTCACTTATTCTTGAATTTTAGTTCCTTTCCCCATGAACCTCTTTCAGAAATAGATTCATTTACACATCCATAACATGGCATGTCATCAGATTAGGCTCAGGGCAAAGATGCCCTGAGAAGATTTGATGAGATAACAAGCACTCTCCTGCAGTACAAAGGAACTTATGCTAATCTCAGTCACAGCCCTAAACCCAGTAAAAGTCTCTCAGGAGATTCTAATCAGGCAGATTAAAAAAATATATTAGCTGCTAGAAAAGAAATTCAATGAAGTGTCCCCATTACTGGGGTAGGAATAAAGTTTTGCTTTATCAAGTGACTGTATTCTTTTGAGAGAGGCTTCATTTATTGACTTTCATATTTTGTAATTGAATTCATTTTACTAAATGGACATTTTTTAAGAATTTCAAAAATTTAATTCAAGGAAGGAGATCTAGGCACTCCTAAAATCTCTAACCCATTGTATGAACTTCAAAAAAGTGAAATTCACTTGGAAAAAACTTAAATTTCACAGAATAATTTGAAGGTTATCTGCTATACAATTCTGTTCCTGAAAGACAAAGGGTCAGGTGTAAAATTAGATGCACCAACTACCTCCAATGTTACAATTAATGTATGCATAATAACTGATATTAGGCTCTAAATTTGAAGCTGTTTTCTTTTGAGAACTCTTTAATTTTATGAAATTTGCACATCATTTATTGATATCTTTCATCATCAGGTACTCTAGGAGTTGTAACAGAAGTCACATTGAAGATTAGACCTCTTCCAAGATGTAGAAAGTATGGATCAATTGTTTTTCCAGACTTTGAACTGGGTGTGCATTGTATGCGAGAGGTGGCAAAAAAGGTATTTATTATTTCTGCCCATCTCTTTTAAAATCCAAACTCCAAAGTATTTGAAGATTGCTGTATAGAGTACTTATTGATGATCATGATTGATCCTGCTTATTGAAAATTCTGCTGGAATCTAGGAGTTGTTCAAAGGAAGTATAATAAATTATAAATTATCTGATGTACGGATAATTTAATGACAAATACACATCAAAGCTTTCTGTAAAAAAAAACAAATATCTTTGCAATCAAAATGGAATGAAATGAAGCAGAATTTGAAGTTAATAATTCTGACAGGAATAAGAGATCTAATAACATCAATGGTTAAAACTGGTCATAATATAAATATATTCTAGATAATTTTTGTGATAATGATAGTATTTGATCCTGATAAAATCACATTATTGCATCAGGAGTTTTGGCTGTTCAAAATTGGTAGGTTTTACTACTTTTCAAATCCACTTGAACAATGACTTCTCTAGACAATTGCTTTCTCTTGACAGAACATTCAGATATTTGGGAGACTCTTAGCAAAGTCAAGTGGCTCCAATTGGTTGGAGTAGCAACTTGGCAAGTGGAAGATCCAGGTTCAAGCTTTGATCTTGGCTGATTTTCTTTCTGTCATTTCCATTTTTGTGGATGCCCTTGCATTCCAAGTCTCCTTATAACCCTTTCCCTTTATTTTTAAAAGTTAACATCGTAAGGGTATACATAACTCTGATTACAAATTCTCCAGCTGATGTAAAAGATATTGTGCATTTTTGTTAGCAGTTATTATGTTGGCTATTAAATTTTAAGAGTGAAAAGATGCTGATAGTAGCATTTTGAATTAGAGGGCAGTTAGTAGAACTTTTTGCTCATTAAGGAGCTAATCAACACCTAGTGACATAAAATATCTTTATGTTTCAATGTTAAGGTTGATTTTTATTGAGATTTAGAATTCATGTCCATCCATCCATTATTATTATGTTATCTCAGCCTTGTCTCTACATCCAAGAGCTCCTATCTTTTACCACTCTCTTGAGTTGGAAGTTTCCATCCACTGTTATCTTTACTTGATTTTGTTGAAATGATTCTTCTTTCCCAGCACTTTCCTTCTTATATCATTCCAAACAGACCATTATATCTCAGCGACTGAATTGGAATTGCCTAGTAGTAGCATTGTTAAAAATTGACTCGAGGTTGAGTCATATAGCATGTGAGTCCCCATGGGGCATTGGACCTGGGACTACCTTCACTAAAGTCTAACTGGCTACCCACATGGCTATCTAGGAGCTTGGACTTTCCTTTCCTCCATACATGAATGATTATGTAGATAAATAATTTTTATTTCTCATTTTGCAGCGCTGCCAACCTGCATCAATTCGATTGATGGATAATGAGCAATTTCATTTTGGCCAAGTGCTGAGGTCATCTCCAAGTGTAGTTGGTCGTTTACTCGAAGGATTGAAGAAAACATATGCTAGATATCTGCTTGGTTTAGACCCCCAGAAAATGTGTGTGGCTACGCTAGTATTTGAGGGGGACGAAGATGATGTAGTTCAGCAAGAGAAAAAAATCTATGGGATTGCAAAGGAGTTTGGTGGGATTGCTGCTGGACAGACAAATGGAGAGCGTGGATATATGCTTACATTTGTGATTGCCTACATCAGGGTAAGTGAATCTGTTCCATTGTGTCTCAGTCTCTTTGCTCAAGCAAGGAATATATGACAAGTTTCATCGGTATTTAAAATCTTTGCAAAATAAAAATTATTGTACTCTAAAATCAAGAAGTCCAGAAAAAGAGTGATTATTCCTATTCATGAGGCACCCTGGTTTTTGGCTATCCTTGCACATCTTCCTAGTTTTTCTATCCTTTTTTTTGCAAAATGCACATCTCTTCCCTGTCTATCCTTTTGATGGTTTTGCAGCTGTATCCAGACCATTGCATTTTATGCCGACTGTAAAGCTCTCTGCTGATAGTAAAATAAATAAAACTATAGTTCAGACCTCAGTGTTTTGCTCTTTCTTAAATATATTGCTGTCATTTGTTAGGACAACTCATGTAAATATTTTCTTCATCTAGTCGTTTGCTTTTTCCCACCTTACATATATTTTTTTCCAGGTAATGTTGGAATTCAGGGCAGCTGTATTAAAATTTTTGATAATCTGACCAAAAAGCCTATGATTTAAATTGGCAAATGTATTGGTGGCAATTGATTTTCCTTGTCCACAGCACCTTCTGTTTGATTGAATTTATGGATAACTCAAGGTTTTCAAAGGAGATCTTTTCATGGAATATTGATATGTTTGTTCATTACTCAAACACATTACAAACTTTACCTCCTTTTCTTCTACATTTTCTGCTCATATAATTTATTCCAACTGTATGCATAGAAAAACTTATACAGAATTTTATTTTGGTAAAAACACCACAAATTTTATTAACCATTTCTCAATATGACTTTGCATTCCTTCTAACCTTGTCTTCAATCTTTTTTATGTCTAAATACTCTAAACATTCCACCATATTGACATTCTAACAATTCATGCTCAGTGTATTATCATCCCTAAATAAACCCACAGACTCAGATATCACTTTGTGGTATTCATTCATACAACTGCTTGATGACAAGAGTATTTACTACACCACACAATAAAATATACATGACCCAGGTGCCATAGCAAAACTATGTCCTCAGGTCTGACCTTATAAATATCATCCCATTCTTTCATCCTCTTGTACACAATTTTTGGCTGGATTTATCCTCATAATCATTCTCCTATTATAGAGTGCGTATTTTAGATTTACCATAACTATAGAAATTTATTTTGTAAAAATTAAAATAGGTTTTCTCTGTATTCTTTTCTCCAATTATTGTTCTTTATTTTCAGGATTTAGGGCTAGAATACAATGTGGTGTCAGAATCCTTTGAAACATCAGTTCCATGGGATCGCAGCATAACTCTTTGCCAAAATGTGAAGTATAGAGTTGCTCAGGAATGCAAAGGTAAATTTTTAAAATCAGTGTCTTGAGAAATCCCATTCCTTTTACTAATATCTAAATTCAGGGTGTAAATGATTTTTCCAATTTTGATATTCCATTATTCAGCTCTGCTTAAAGTTACTCTCCTAAAACACAAACCAGCTAAAATATCAACTCAATAAGTTTTATTGAGGTAAATAACAAGTCATTAAATTAACTAGGTAAATAATAAGTCATTGGTAAAGATCCATGTATTAAGGTAAATTAAATGATTATTAAAGTTTAATTTTGGCACTGTAACTCAAACAACTTTCAAGGGATATTCAACCTCCTCCTGCATGCTGTGCTTCATTTCTTCTTCAATTTTACCAAAGTTTACCTAATTTTACCATAAATAATAAATGTATTAAATTGTTCTTTCAGCTGGTATGTTTCTTTTGCCATTATTTCAGTGTGGCTACATATGCACTTTGGTTATGGTTTATGAATCAATGAAATAATTTTTTTAAGTAAACAGACTTTTTACGCTTTCTGAAGCATTAGAATAAGAATTAAAAACCCCGCAGCTCAATTATATGGCACTCTGCCCTTCAATTCAAGAGGATGGAAATTTAGTATTAAAAATCAGCCATAATGAGTATGCTTTATAACAAGTACTTTTCCTATTTTTGTCAGCTCTCATTAGAACATACTTCTACTGTATATAATTACATATGAAAGATTGGCAAGTGTGAGAATGTAACTTTTACATTTGCAAGAAATTAATGGATGTGTGACAACACATGGATTGAATACAGACAACATCAATTTCTATTGCATTTCACAAATAAATTAATTATAAAATTTAGTAGTTTATTATTTAGGTTTTTCATAGTTTCCCATGCAGTTCCTTCTTGTAATGCAGGTTTGTAGCTTTGTCCTCCTAGGCTGGCATTTTTATGGAATTTTACTTAAGTTCTTTTAGGTGAATGATGGTATTGGTGGACAAAGATTGAAATTCTCTAGCATAAGCATATTTGGTATTAACACCATTCTCACAAAAAGACTTCCCATCTTGTTTTCCATAACTGTCCCTAAGAGAAGCATATCAAGCTCTTTTTTATAGATTTCATTTTGCAGATTTATTTAAAGAAACTTATTTTTGTTAAATTATTCACTTTTATTTGTTTTAGAAAATAGTCATACAGTAATGCCTTTAGGAGACCTTTTAATCAGAATTTGTGTTTCTCTCTCTAATGAACATTTCTTACTTTTTGACTCCTGCTTCAGTGTATGCTTAAACCAACATAATTCAGCTCTGCTTTCTTTCAATGTGCAATCTTTATTAACCCAATCATTATGGACATTTCCCTCTACTTTTGCTATATATTTTCTCACATAATTTGCTCCAAATGCATCATTTTGCTCATGCATTATATCTTGGATGATGCCCTGTGTAGTGCTGGTAGTTCTTCAAACCAACAATTTTTTGTCAGTCTAGCAGTTTTGGTTTTCTGTGCTCAAATTCATGAGTGTTTTGTATTATGTCCGTTAATTATCTTACTCCTTCCTTTGCAGCCTATGGAATTACCCATTTCCTAATAACCTGTCGAGTGACACAGACATATGATGCAGGTGCTTGTGTCTATTTCTACTTTGCTTTCAATTACTCGGACCTAATTGGCAGGAAAAATCCAGTGGAAGTGTATGAGCATATAGAATGTGCCGCAAGGGATGAAATCATTGCATCTGGGGGCAGTATTTCACATCACCATGGAGTAGGAAAGATAAGAAAGAGGTGGTTGGCTGAGACAGTCTCTCCAGTTGGGATAGAGGTGTTGAAGGCTGTGAAACAGCGAGTGGACCCTTTGAATATATTTGCCTGTGGAAATCTAGTCAGTGAGCAAGGGAAAATCATGGTATCTCATCAAGACTCAGTTCTAAACCCCAAGGGTACATTTGGAAGTCATGTCTAAACTTAGAATATTTTCCACTATGTCTACATTGAGGCACTTCTATCAAGGATACTCCAATGTCCAAAGAATACAAGCAGAGAGATTGTCATAAACTTATATCAAAGTGTCAGCATCAGGTGTGACATTCATCTACACATCACCAGACCTATTCTTATGTGTGGAATTTATAATTTGATAAATGTAGCAAAATCCCTGAATTTATGGCTGTTGGTATAGATAAGATTCCCTTAGGGAGTGCAGAGGTCTCAAGAAGAGTACTTTTATTAATTATAACTCTTCCTCCCTTTACAAAAATGCCATGAAATTAACCCTGAATGGATTGTGGAAGCAGTGGCCAGCTAATAATTAAAAGTATTCTGTTTATTAATATTTAATAACTAACCAAAGAGGTCTGTGTAGAGATTTTTTCCAAAGTGAAGAGACTAAAGAAAAACCTATGAAAAGCAATCCAGGTTTGGCTCACACTTCTTGCTGAACACTTGGTTTAAGGTGCCCCTGTTGTAGACTTTAGGAAAACAATGGCAAACATATTATAAGTAGCTTTATAGCCTAATATATCAACTTATAGACCATCTATTCACATCTCCCAACATTTGGTTCCCTTATTTAATCTTCTTTTTTGCAAAGAAACAGTATTATAACAATAACTCATTGTTCACCATTTGCTGGCTCCTTAGCTGAGCACTGGTATGAGATTGTTATTTCTCTCAGAATGAAAGCATAGTGTGAATTGTTCTTTGGATTTGGTGAATTTATTGAGTAAAGTATGTACTTTTCTCTTTAGCTCTTTAATATTGGCTACTTGACATGTTTAATTAAATTAAACTTGACACATTAATTAAATTAGGTTTTTTAATGCCTCTAAAACCATTTGCATTTTGGCTGAATGGATTTCTATATGAACACCTGGGATTGTTTAGTTAGCTCTGGTGATTGATAATCTCATAATGTTTTGTATGATAAACATGAATATCCCATACCTAGCATATCCCAAAATCACCAGACTCAACCATGCAGCAATTTGTGCCCAAAGTGCTTCTACTAAAATGAGTATCAAGCTTTTATTGAGAGGCTTATATGAAAAGATTTCAAGATACTTTAAAATTATTAAAAAGAGTAAAGCTTCATTTGAAAGGCTGTTTACTTTGATTCCTGCAGTACTTGTGTCTGACCTATTTAGTTTGAAGGTTGCTTTGTGTGAACACACATGTAATGATCCTAAATTATGCAGTAAAACAACTTCCCACTTACCTATACAGGGAAAATAAATCTTTGTGTTTGACAGTGGGTGTATTGTAAATCTTGTAAAGGACTCAACTAGTGGAAGTATTTCAAAATACCTCATGAGGCTAAAGAATGGTGAAAATGAAATCTCTTAGGAATTAAATATAGTAATGTTAAGCTAATTATCAATTTAAATGTGATTGTGAGCTTTACTTTGATTTTTAACTCACTGCAATGCAATGTTCCCTTATAACTAATGATTGATATTTGATTTATTTCAGAAATCTCAATTGTAGAAATCTCTTGATCACTCAAATCTCTCTTTGTAGTCCAGGCATTCAAAATAAATTTATAAGATGACTCATTCATTGAATGAACTTAAATTGATTGCGATAAATCAGATATCGTAAAGAAAAGTATTATTAGTGATAGTTAACAAGTCTTTGAATGGTTTCCTGTTAAGGTCTTAGTTTTTTCTTTGTGGTTGAAGAATTTTTATGTGTATTCTGTGCCTCAAAATTTTCAATTCATAATTTTGCACCAGAAAAGTAGCTCTTTTTCCATTCAAGAACCTTTTTGTGGTAATTAAGAAAACATACCTAATTTGATAAATGGACTATTTCTAGATGAAATTCTGATTTTTTATGTTTCATTTTCCATGAAATATTTTAATTTCAGCTTTTTTCTATCTTATAGAAGTTAAATACATTTTATATTCATGCATTACATGAATAACGATTATTATTATATCTAATAGTAATAAAAAAAACTTCGTACTCCTCCACTGAATGGTTAATTTGTATGTATGTATGTTCAGCATCTTTTACTTTTGATCTAGCATCATCCATTATAATTATATTTTTACCCATTTTTAAGAAAATGATGTTTCTTACATATCAATCTTATTCTTGAACTAAATATTGCTTAAACTGAACTAACTATTTCTGATACAATGACATGCTAAACTGCATAAACCATTATGCACTGCTGGCTGTAGAGTAGAATATTACAAGGGGTGTGAAATAATAATACTTTAAATTGATTAGAATAAAATGCAGTTTGCTGGTTAAAGATTAGTGAAAGATTTATATTCAGAATTAAAAGATTCTACCCCAGAGCAGTGGCCAATATGAGGGTTTTTGTCATGTCTAAAACCAGTTGAGTAATGCAAGGGGAGTCCACCTCAACTAATCATCCCATGATCATGATGTGAAAGAATTATGAAATTGTTACTGGGACTTAGCCATGTAGGATACAGCTGAAGCTATACCTAAATTCATTAATTTGAAATGTTGGATAGGGAAAGTGAGTCATTTTCCCCAAGAAAACAGTCCAGCTTCCTTGGGTGTTCCCCAATTGGGTATTCCTTTCTCAGTCAATATTGATGAATATGATGCCCAATTGCGCTTTCTTGGAAGGAGTCCAATGCCAAGATGGTTTTGTGTGCAGTTGTGATAAAGGTTCCTTCTTCTCCTTTGTTATCCTAACTGCTGTGGAATTGTTAATTTTTAAAGCTTCAAGGATACAATGGAAACTATACCGAAATAATGGTTCACTAAAGCCAGGCCGGAAACTCAGATTCAAAAGGGACCGTTATTTAATTCATTCATTTCATTAAAAATTCTCTTGTTAAATACCTGGTACAATTACAGAAAGAATTTCTTATTTATATATGTGTGTTTTTTCTTTTATCTTATTAATAAATATATATTGTAGCAGTTTAGTAATCTGAACGTTTGAACAGCGACTTTTCATTTGTTTGGTAGCTACGGCCAATGGTTGTGTATTGATATTGTTGAACACAGAGGATAGCATCGGTTGAATAAAAGTTGCCGCCATTAATGTGCTTGTAAGATTTGGCAATATGCCTACAATATCATGCATGCATCATCATCTCTTCATCCTTTTCATTTAAGATACAGGATTTATTATTAATTTTCATCCAATGTCCTCTTGCCTCGGTATACTAAAATTGTATCGTAAAATGTAGTTTTGAAGACAAAGTAATTTTAATGAAGGGGCCAATCACCAACTGCACTGAGGCGCCTTACATATGAAAGTTGTCTCTACTTCATGGTCAAAGCCTTGAAACTATAATTGATGGAGATCGAATAATTTCTCTGCGCTTCTCTATAGCATCCATAAGCTTCTTGCGTGGTCCAAGCAGAATGCCAGCATTCTTGAAATCTTCATCCTGTGCATTCATCAATGATTCTAATGTAAATCCAGCACGATGTAATGCAGGGCCTTCCATGTGTAGTCCCCAAGCAGCGAGAAATGCATCCATAGGAGACAGTTCTTTTTCTTCTTCAATCTGGGTATCCCCCTTTCCACTGTCTCCTGTGAAGAAAAATTTTCTTAGCCTTCAATTAAGAAAAAAAGTGTGAATTAATCTTGGTTCCATGGCAACTGAGAACGTCTCGTTTTTAGCTGGTTTTAATTGAACGATTATAGATAAAAAATAATATTAAATTTTGAAGGCTGCAGCAATTGTGCGGTAGCTTTTTACAGATTACTGATTAAATTTTCTTGCATATAGGTGTATTTAAATAGCTGTTAGGCTCTTTCATTATTCAAAATTAGATCGAAATTAGTATTAAAGGTGCAACACAATATATACATTCTTCATTTTCTACTACAGCGGTTTACCTTGGGCAATCCATTGAGATAAATGTAATGCTAAATGTAGCACCATTTTTCCCATTAGAAATTATATCGTATAGTTAGTCTGTTAGAAGATTCACTTGATTCTTTACGACAAAATACTCTAAATCTAGCCAGAAAGAATATAAGCGCTCTAATTTAAGATGAACAATGATATTCTCCGTTCCACATTGAGTTGAAAGTACGTGTTCTTACGGAGAATAGTTTCCCGTAAGAGGCAAGGCGCGATGTTGTCAAAAGTTGCGATAAATTGCTTTTTTATTTAAAAATTCTCTACTGATGCAGAAATAAAGGACGCGTGGTTCGGTGAAATCCATTTCTCAATATTTCAAAAAATAAAATTGAGACATTATTTCTCTACATTTTTGCGTAGAAAGACGAATTTCTTATTTTATCTTTATCACGCTGTTGTGAGCAAAGCGTTCTTTCATTCAACACAAAATTAACATGGAGATATCTTCATACCTTACTTTCTGTATCAGTAAACTTATAGTTTTATATTACTTCGTTTGAACGCCTCTTATAAAATGTATAAGATTCTTTGAACCAAAATTTTCGAATTGTGCAAGCCAAACATCTATCGCCAGCTAAATCTCGTTCTGTAAGAGTTACTCGCTAATATTCTGCGTAAGAAATTTAAAGAAAAGTGTAAATATATTTTTGTGAAGGAATGAGGACTTAAGCTTGATGACAAAGGGATTTATGAATTTTTCAGTTCGTAGATTTCTTCCGCGCGCCAAAATTTGACAGTGCTGCCCGTAGATGCCCGCTTTCAGTTATAGGCGTGAAGGAGATATAGACTATATCACGGGAATCGAAAAGAAAACCTATCTTTTTAAGTTTAAAAATGTGAACATTTCAATCAAGCCACCCTTATGGGCAATTATTCAGCCCAGATATAACTTTTGTTTAGTTATTAATTCTCCAACTCTCGTAATTTTCGCGAAATACGGCGAACATGGTTTATTTTGAAGGGTCATAACTTATGATCAGAGTAAGAGATCTGGTTCTTTTAGTTATTGATATGGATTGCATTTATCATATCATATGTATTCATAAAGCTCCGAACATTCTTTAAAATTCCTAAAAATTTTCAATTAATTGTTTAATACAGCAGAAAATTTCGCGTGCTTGGAAGATGTGACACTTCATCTCATATGGTATGCAGCTTCATAGGATTAGTTTCAAAAGTTAATAGTTTGCAAAAGGGGGTTACAAAACTCGGGTACGTCCCTTAAGCCATGAGACATCTGAGCAAACGTTGTGGCTATTCAATCTTGAGAATTCAGGATTTGAGTTAGTGTTTAGTTTTTCTTCGGATTCTTGGAGTACAGAAGTGAAGTGGTATCGTAACTTATCGAATGGTGTTGTGGAGATTATTCCCAAGTGGTTCATTTTTAAGTTTTTGCCATCATCGTGTCCAAAGAGAAAAGAAGCCTGAATGAGGCAAGTTTGAAGGAAACAGTTTACGTTTTTACCTATTTCAACAAGTCTCTCGGTGCTGTCGAATTCTGCAAAGGCTGCAAAAAGAAGTCAAAAATTACTGAAGAAGGAAAGAAGTATACTGAGGCATGTTAATTGCTCGACTAGAAACTAAAAAGGTTACACAGCCATATAAGTATGCGATATACTTGATTTACTTGTAATGAGCTTAGCCTTTTGCCCTGCAAGAAAAGGGTTTTTAGTTTAATGATACATTTATTGTCAGCCAAAAATTCATAACTTTCTGTAAATATGATCATTATGAATACGTTTTAAGGAAATACTAATAAAATTGTTCTTGTCGCCGTTGCAAATAAGAACATTGAAGATATCTCATACTTTCTGTAAAGCAGTTCGCAATTCCGATAATTTCTGATTTGTCAAATTTTACCTACTAATATTCCCATCATTTTATTTTCAATTTCCTTTTAGAAATTTTTTAGTATATGGTAAACCGCCAAAGTCCTGCCAGTAATCCATTATGATTCTATGGAATACCTAGTTTCGAGAAATTATCATGGTATTTATAACTTTGATCTTTTGCAAACCGAAAATATTGCGTATAAATACCATCTTTTTCTTAAACATTACTTTAGGAACTTTTTTATGTGCTTATCAATTTATAAATTAAATATGAATCATAGAGACATCCCAGACACAATCAATATGGAACATAGAAACTTTTAATTCCCCGCTGTGAATCAACGGGCTTTTCAGCTAGTGTACATTCAAAATTAAATGTTATGTACATACTATGCGCGACGCAGACTGGGAAATGAGAAAATTTCGCGAAAGTCACCATTTCATGAGTTCAATGGCGTAATTTAAAGGGAAATGAAATTGGTAAGTTAAATTCATTGCGTACTTGTTTTCGTTTCGATAATTATTTAAATTATCTCTTATTCCTATGACATCAGTATTTGAAATTGTCAATTTCATAGCCATTGGAAAGAAAATTTTAAGAGATGTCATCTTACGGCTATCAGTTTCTTTCAGCACCTGCTGCTAACGCGTGAGAAATGTCGATCCTAAACAGAAGAGCTCCTAAATAGTGAGAGCGTCATTTTTGCCGGTGCCGTGCCGGTGGGGCCTACCATGCGGACAGGGTGCGTCTGGCCACCCTTCCAAGTGTCCTAAAAACGCATGCGGCTGCGTCGCCGCTGGGTTCAAAATTTGTAATTCTTACTAAAATAGTAACATTTCTTCCTATAACTTCCTGCCACACAAACCAATTGATTTTTAATTATGCCTTGGTTCATCTCAAGTAAAATCCAGATTCATCGATGACTATTATAATTTTTCTTTCTTCTGGTTTGGTTCGAGAATATTTCCACATATTCTCCTTGCACCTATGATCGTTTTAAAGTTAATTGAATTTCTTGAATTCTCACAACAACCGGTTTCTTTGTTGAAACGTATGGTAAGAAATCGGTAGCAGTAGGAATGAGAAAGTTTCAAACTAAGCAAATTATTGTAAATCGACGTGATGCATAGGCATATTTTAAATCGAAGTCGTAGCCTCTTATTTTAACTAACGGTTGCCGGGGGTCGATTTTGTAACATGTCATCCGTAGTTTTCGGTCGAGAACTCGGCCATCTTCTATACTTGGACAACGTTCATACTGCTCGTTGTTCATCACACCATTGTATTTGATTATAGAGCAGCAAAAACCATTCACTGTACTACGTAATGGCCATCTTAATCAAAATAGAATATTTCTTGTTTAGGCTTTCCTTATTTACGTCCACTTGCCATTCTCGTCTACTAAATAAAAATCGACAAATATGGCGGCAGGAGTCACCTAAGTTCTCACTTTATAGTAAGAATGTCATTTCATGTCATGCCAGGAAACAGAAGATATATATAATAACGAGAAAAGAGAGATGGACTAGTAAGTACTTTTTCCACACTTTTATTTTCCACTACCGATTTCAACTAGTAATTGGCATCATTGGGTGACAAAAAACTTTTTCCAAACATATTTATACAAAGTGAAAGGAAGGAAAGGAGAAGATATGGGGAGCATTGAGGTAACAAACACATTGGTACAACAGTGGAAAGTTTCTAGGCACTATGGGAGAGAGAATGAATGAGCGGAGAAGGAAAAAGGTATTCATTTAAAATAGTTGAAAAAATGGGGGAATAGGAGTGGTTAAGTATATCGAGTTATTCCAGAATATGCATATACATATTAGCATAATACAATATATTAGGGGGAATTCTGCGAGCACATGGATGAATACTATCCACACATTCCTGCACTTCATGACCATAAATAATCACCTTAAATCACGTTTCGGCTGACAATGGAACTCGTACAAACGATCTAAACGACCCCTTGCCACAATAACTGAATATTCTGAAAACCAAGTCCTTAATCACAAAACTTTACGAAATATGCTGCTAATTCCTTCAAATCCAATTTCTTTATTTCTCTTGATTTCAGGTTCACATTTTAGTTTACTCGTAGATTGATGATTTTAATTTCTTACCTAAAAGTTCTAACAGATGGAATATCTCTATAATGTTAAGTTTAGCCTGTTTTATTTCCATTTTTTTTAAATCTGCTAGGAGCAAAAGAAAATGAAAGGATCTTACCGTATCCTCCCAATGAAAACGCTCTTCTCTTCTGCTGGAATTTGTCAAATATTGGCTTCGCTATGGCTGTGGAGATGACTGAATCTTGCCTGTGTCCAAAAAGAAGAAACACGTTCATTGATTGATATAGGTCCTTATTTCAAACTTCACCAATAGAAATAAATTTTATTTCTCATAATTATTTCAAAAACATGTGACATCATTTCTTATATCATTTTGTTAAGAGTTAAACTATCAAAAAACTATAACAAAAGAATCATCACAGTATCTTTGATCTATATTTACATAGGGTATCATTTCTGATATAAATTTCTTAAGAGCTTATATAAGATATTTAGACAGAATCATTGTAGTATCACTAATATTTGCATTAGTTATCTACTTTATATATATGACTGAGGTATCAAAATGCTTTCATTTGATGCAAGCCAAGGAATAAAATAGAGATGATTGTTTGAACACATCACTTCATATGGATAAAAAAAGGTGAAATCCTCTACATATTATTTTAAAACATCTATAGTTAGTGACCGGGGCTTTTCTCCCTTCTTACTCCACCAATACATATAAATAGCTGGCAATTTGAAAGAAATAGTTTCTCGATTCCTCCTAAAAATAGTCACACCAATGAAAAATGCACCGTATGGTCAAGTAATCAAGTTAATATTTTAATCATCGTGTTTCGTCCTGGATGTGTAAATGTCGGGTTGTTGCTGAATTCTTTGTTTCCTTAGTTATAGACAAACTTTAATTATCCGACAGTGATATTAATTCTCGATCTTTAATTGATCGAAATAGTAGTCGTAAGTGTTATGGTCTCCATAAACGAAGACCTCGACGTCGTATCCAATCGTAACAGTTTAATAAACCGGCCACCTTGAACCTATAGTATTGGGAGCAGAGCCTCGGTTTTGTAACTTTAGCGTAGCGCACGAAAACGCGCTTCCTGAATTCCGACGAAGATGTCTCATGAAATAAAATTTGCGTTTCAAGTGCGAATTTATATATCGTATCGCCAGCGTTAGCAGCGCAAGAGCTTCGTCAAAACTATATTACGTGATTTACCCCTCTAAATTACTTGCTCGACTACATTCTCGTATTTGCGCTTGCGCATTAACGACAATTTGTAGTCTGCAAGGCGTAAGATTCGAGGCTGTTGCAAATAAATGTTAGAGAAGAAACAGATAGAGTAGAAAATAACGTTAGATGACTGCGTAAATATTCACGGGGAATGTATCTGAAGGAGTGAGTGATGCTATCAAATGTAGCGAAAGATTCAATTTCCATTAGCTTGCATTGAAATCGTTTAAGTGAATATACTAATTAATTCTGCATAAGCAAAATAAATTGCGAGGATTCGTCCAAAAATAGAATCGATAACAGATCGAAAAAGAAGAAATCGAACAGGTAAGCCGCCCTCTTCATATGAGTTCCATCCACTAGGAATCCTCCGTCAAAAATGCATATTTACAATAAACTTAATTATTAATAATAATTGAAATTAATTTAACATCAAGTAATTTAATATTTTATGTAATAAAATCAATTATTGCAAGGCATTGCTTACCTCAGCTTCCAGCTAAGGTAAGCAATGTTTGTCATAATGTTTGAAAGCTGTCATAATGTTTGGCGAAAATCTAACCGCTTGAAAAAATGATTTTGATAAAACCGAATGTCTCTTCTGTACTGTATCCATCCACTCGAAAATAAATCTGTCTCACGAAAATCTAACCGATAGAGAAAGTTGAAGGGTATCCTTGCAAGTAAAAACTTCTACCCAGGATGAAACCCAAGGAAAAACGGGTTAGTAAAAAATATTACGGGACCTCGATTCGAACCAGCGATCATCTTCATACTCGCAGGTTTCTTTGTCCGACTATGCTATCAGTGGACGGTTTTTTTCAGAAGTCGTTAATTTTTCATACCTGATAGCCAAGTTAGTTAAAGCTTACTGCCGAAAAGAGAAACGTCGCGGGTTAGATTCCGCGGATCCAGGAAAAAGTTCCGCGGGAAAAAGTTAAAACGTCTTAAAGGTTGATTCCGGGAGTTTTCCGTTTCAAGAGTGGTAAATTCCGGGAGGTTAAGTTTAAATATAATTTTAAGTACCGTAGAATGTATATTCATCATTGATGAACAGCGTAAATATGTTTGTTGACTTGATCTAACTGATCTATGATGTTAACTTGATCATACGTGAATTAGCTCTACTTATAAACATAATTTAATTTGACTTAAAAAAACTTTCTTAACAGAAACTTGGAAATTAGCACTCCTAGAAACTTCTAAAATATTTCAAAATATTTTTGTATAAAGATAAGATACAGTTTAAATAACTCAAAAATTAAGAAGGATTGTCAATCTAAAGGTATATGAGAAAATAAACATGCACGATATTTATAATGTTTATTTTTCTCAATATTGACAGCAAACTAAGGACAATCACAATTATTTATCTACGGGTAAGATACATTTTTGTATTTAATATATGGAAATTAAGTTTTAAATACTGTTATTTGAATACAATGAACATTATGTCACAATAAATAAGGATTAAAAAACATTTGAATATTTATAGCAAAAGATAATAAAGAGTATTTTTATTACAACTTAAAAAAATGTTTTGACTGATTCCGTGCTGCTTCCAATATTTTTGGACTATTCTTAAGAAATGTTTAAAATTCCTTACATTGTAAACTAATTTTGTAAAATACCTGCAATTCTGCTTTAAGCAGCTTGTTGCTTAATATGATTCTCTCCTTACATAAGAATCTGTCTCAAGATACTAAATGATCTTTCTCAAGCGGCGTTTGAAATTGATGTCCACAGGATAAACGAGACCAGTTTTATAAGTTCTTCACCTGAATTATTTTCTTTTACCTCTTTGTAAAATTGTTCACAGAGAACGAGGATATATTTTTAAGTCAAGGGCATTACTGTGAATAATAGATTTTAATTTGTTTGATGTCGATTCACTTTCTTCTTTCGCGTCTTCGTAAAAATACGTTAGTGCTGTTCTTAGAAAACAATGCACTATCACGGAAAATAGTTATAAATTTCCTTTATCGGAAGCGACTAAAGCTAAAGAAAAATATTTATCTTTTTTGAGCTTTAAACTTGGATTTACTGACCTGCTGATGCGAATACATTTTCAACGATACATTATACAATACATTTTCAACTTTTGCTTTCCATATGATTGCTTCTTCGCAATAAATGAATCGCGGAAATAATTTGAGACAATTTATTCTCAAAATCTGGGCTATTATAATTATAAAGGTGCATTACATCATGAAACGAATCTGTAACCTCCGCAGCTGTGATCAATTTTTCTTTTCTAGTGTCTTTTTTCTTTAAAAAAAGATGCAATTGTACAATATTTCTGAACCTCGTCTTGTAAATTATTATGTTTAGCCGACGAAGCATGATTTTTTAAAGCACCTATTCCGACAAACTTTATAGAAAAGGTTTGGCCACAAATTGTACATTCTGCATACGAATTGTTCATATTTCGTGCCCAATCGAATGACTTTAACCATTCGTCTTTAAATGAACAAAAGTATTTCTTTCTTTTCGGTGACGAAGAATCTTTCGTTGCACTATCCGACATGGTGAATTGAATTCGCTGTTTAAAATCTAATCAACTAAAAATTAATGTAAAAATCGCACTCGAAATATTATCTAGTATTTTGCAATGAATCGGGTAATTAGCATCGCTTTTACAGCTCCTTTTTATTTCACTCATCAGACCAATTAAATACTCGCATAAATATTAAAAATGAATAAAATAATTTACCTTTCTTTTTACTCAGCAGGTATCGCCAAGAAAGTGATGTAGAAGTTTTCCTTCATTTACGTTATTATGCAAAATATGCTTTGGTCCTTTAGAATTAATTAGTGGATTTAAGAAAATTAAATATTGGATTGACTTAGACAGAATAAAATGCGAATAATTGAAAGTAATACTTTCACGAGTGAGTTAGAAGACAATGGTGTGCTGAATTTCTTGGACCTGTCGATCTCTGTAGTGCATAATAGTGCAGATTTTAAGATAATAACGTGTTTGAAGAGTGGGTAAAGATGGAACCCGTTAAACTTGGGTTTTCTCGGATAAGGGAAAACACTTTTAAGATATTCCCAACCCAGAACAATGGAGAGGAGCGAGCTATCGGGCGCTGCATTGAGAGGCAGGGTCATAAAATTGAAGCAGGTCAAACGTTCAAAAACGTTTTTCCCGCAGTTTAAGGGTTAATGGCTCCAGTTAACATATTTTATTTCTTTTGGTGCTAGTTTCGATTTCGAACGACTATTATTTCTAATTTAATTTTTCAAAGGAAATGTAATCTGCAACCGATAAAAGTGAGGTTTGCGCTTGCATTTATTACGAGAACGGTTTTTATTGTCTCGGTTCGAACTGGGGACCTTTAGGTAAATAAAAAGTAGCCTATTATCTGCGCAGGGAGTATTTATAACACACACCTGTTACTTTATTTTAATTGCAGCATATATTAGATTGAGGAAACATACAATTAAGTGAAGTAAATATGCTTGACATAAATAAATTAAAAATTCTGTCGCAAGAATTTTTATTGATAATTTTGAACGTCTACCGACAAAACTTATCAAAACTATAGAACTCTTGGCTGGACTCAGTCACTTATATGCCGAAAACACTTCGTACGTATCATTTTTGCAGTACTTTACAGGGACGAGATTCTACAGAGTACTATCGCTTTGATTGTTCTGAAAACTTTGCACGATGTACAGATATTGTTAAGGTATCATGTACAAGCATCCTTTTGAGGAAATTTATCAAAATAAGGACAATATTTGATTGAAAACGGGCTGCGGCAAATCGAAAAATTGTGCATGCACAGTTCGTATGTGTGCGGAATATTTGCCCCAGCGAATACGCTGCACTAATCCCTTGAACTAATCTGCCGGACGGCACTTTTCGCGTTGGTTGGGTCGGCCCCATATGAAACCATTGAATTTGAGTACGTGACGAACGCAGAGGAAGGACCTGGTACCGTCATATAAACGCATGCGGCTGCGTCGCCGCACCGGTGGGTTCAGGCCTTTATAGTTCAGTTCTATTTCAACATTGGATAAGAAGAGGTTGTGTTTTTTACTCTCTCCTTATCTACGACAGTTCTGTGAAACAAGAAGTCTTCGATAATCTTCTGGTACTAGGAAAAAGTTCCGCGGGAAAAAGTTACGGCATTTCTCGTTTGAGGTTTTAGATATTTCATAGGAATTATTTCTCGTGAGGAATGTTTTTTCGCTGTATTTTTCCTTTTATTTAATTTATCAGAATATGGTGGTAAAATGTGATTTATTTTCTGATGGTTTTAAAATGTGCTCACAATTGTTTGAACTCTTTCTTCTCCCTTTGTCCTGCATGTATTACTGAAGGAAAGATATAGTTATGAAATCTATATTGCATTTTCGTATATTACAATAATTTTTCCAGATTTTCAGTGAATTAATGAGTAATTTAATTAGTATTTCTGCAGAAAACATGGCTGATATGGTCATATGGTAATACTTCATAATAAAATGATGGAGGAAAAAGATGAGTCATTTGCTCTAAAAAAAGCAGCGGGTAATAAATTATTTGATTCAGAAACTATACTTAGAAGGATTCGAAGCGGGACAATGTTCTCTTGTTGAATATCTGCGCCTGAAATTTTTGGGCACTATTCAAGGAAATGGGAACTAAGTTGCCGTTACAATGACAGATTCATCAGACAACATTCCAATTGGCTTAATGAAGCAATTCACTTTCCTGGTATTGTACTCCAAAACCTAGAACCTAGGTACTGATATCACGTTAGTTTGAAAGTTTTATTATTTTTATTTGACAATTTATAATTCTCGAAATTAATCTTCTGAACTTGCATGAATTGCTTCGGTAGACACAAGTGGGCGGCCGTAAATAGATTTCCATCATTCCACCGAAAGATCAAAGCAAAGGAAAACAAAAAGCATTAGATCTTCACACTCTGCAGCATAGTTGTCTTATGCTACAAGAATGAACTTTAATACTACTACAACTACTTAAGGATGTTACAACCTCGACACCAACAAGGGCATGTAGAGTATTTTGTAGGTGGAGGAAAACTGACCATGTACAGTCTGAGTTGTCAGGATAAGAGGCTTCATCGCTCATAATATCCTCGGAGTTGACTAAAAACCAATATAAAATTTTACGTTAAACGGCAATAAATCACGGCCATAGATTATATCCTAGCTATGTGACGGTTAGAAATGCCAAATATGCAACATATTCGGATGGTATTCGAGTCACGAAAGATGTACGTGAAGTTGATTTGCAAGCACTTTTGTTGCACACGGCATCACGCATTCTGGCATCGGTATAGACCGTTCCGTCTTAAGGTAATGTATAAAAAATCAGTATACTTCATTAGAAACTCACTTAAGACTTTGACTGCATGATTTAGCATGCATGCTACGTTTTAAATATATAGTAAGCGGCCGACGCACAGTGGGCTAGAATCGAAAAAAGCTGGCCAAGAGGCCAAAAATGGTTTTTTTGAGTGCGGGTTTTGAAACTTTGCATATATATTAAGAATAGATTGAATTTTATGTTCCCGTTTTTCGTTTTTTGATATTTTTTCGCGTTAAAAAGATACATGGCGTCAAACTTTAACCATTTTCACAGAAATGGGCAGTCGCGAATTTTTCGGATAAACGTTCAAGTTTGCGTTTTTATGGAGGGTTTAAATAAATACTTTTGGAAAAAACAACGATGCAATGATCTACAAAAATTCTTTATCTATTGTCTGGTTGAAATTACCGCTTACAAAAAAGAGTTTTGCTCATTTAAAGCAACAAAATGGCGGACACTTTTTTCGGACAATTTTCGAGGTAAAGTAAGGAATATAAATAGGAAAACGGCCCTAATGCATCAAGTCTTTTATACCACGTTATAGTCAGAAGTATCTAGATGTGGAATCCGAAGAAACTGTTTCAATTCAGGTGCTATTTTGGGAATTAAGTCGATTTTTCGTAAGCGCGGCGCCTTCCGACTCACCGCCGTGGTATCCCCGAATGCAGTTTCGCTGTCTTTTTGGTGATACGAAGTCTTAAGATTGGTCTCTTTCATGTTAAATTCTGGCTAATTATCCTTGAAACATACGTGCAGACAGTTTAAGAGAGGAATTAGATACCTCTACTCTACACAACGGACGTGGAATTCAGGAGAGTTTAAAATTCACGTAAAATGCGTCTGCATTTTAATTTTAACCGTAAAATACCAATAATAATGTAAGTAATGTACCATAAGAAAGGAAATTTAATATAGATTTTTATTTTTGTTGTAAAATATCGTATTCGAGTCGATGTTGAGAGAATTTATACCAAAATGACGAAAAATTAGTGTAATTTTGTGGGTGTAAACCACCCGTCCTCCTAGCGACAAAGACGACCGTTGAACTCGACTTAAATAAGAATGGGCACGTTTTTAAATTCACCGATGGATCCATCAAACTGATTCACCGAGGGATCTCCGATGTCCATCGCTTCCATCGTGATTAATACCCGATGAATTTTCCATGGCTGTGATGACAGTGGCGGGTAATTCAAAAGTTAATGCCCATAACCTCATAGAAAGGAAGAAAATGGCAACTAACAATAGGGAATATAACGTATTAATAACGCAAAAATCAACGAACACAAAGGATACGATGATTTACGTTTCAATAGAGTTTAAAGAATTATCGAGATGGAACTAGTTGTATCTACAACAGTAGCCACCTTGTCAAACAGCAGACAAACCAACAGACTTTTCT
This sequence comes from Pachydiplax longipennis, assembly GCA_036926295.1. NCBI lineage: Eukaryota > Metazoa > Arthropoda > Insecta > Odonata > Libellulidae > Pachydiplax > Pachydiplax longipennis. The sequence continues at coordinate 65,417,016 of JAVFKF010000015.1, read as the reverse complement.
TAAATTCATCAAGAATCAATAATCCATCAAAGTAATCAAACAAACATCGATGAAATTCATCGCTCATTGCATCGATGAATTTAAAAACGTGCCCAATGCCTTTAAAAGATATATCAAGACCATATGAAACGTATAGGGAAGAAAGGTCGAAATTTTACTGTATAGAAAGCATCAGTAAACTATAGAAGTCTAAAATCAGCAACATAAATTTACAAATAATAATAATATAACCTTATTTGTTGAACAAGGTTTAAAATTGCAAATAAAATTCAAATAATAAATAATTTTTTTCTCAAGATACATTGCAAATATTGCCTTAGAAATGATTTCAAGGTAACAATTTAAACAAACTCAATGTTGTTATAGCAACTCAATAAACAAATACTATCCACATTGATATTTTGTGAGGAAGGAATCTATTATATATAGCTAACTCTCCGGATATACCTATATAGATATATATATTTATAGGGGATACGAATTCTGACCATGTTCCACAAGCGCCGTCGACGTCAGATTTTTTCGACGTACTGGCCCTACACTCTAGACGCCAGAATAATGCAGACATCGACGCTAGCTATCATAGGTTCGATACCAGAAATTCCCAAAAATCGCAATTTTCCCATAAGAATGCATTGCGCGGATTTTTGAAAATTATTTTGAGGCACTTATCGTTAAGATAGAGGAACCAAAATCTCGGAGGTTAAAGTTGAGGTAGTCTTCTATATTACGAATGGAAGAAATGTTATAAAATGACCGTGAGTTCGACGCCAGGTGGATGCAAAATTCTTCCATAAGAAATGCATTGCTAAAATCTTTGAAGATTTTTTTAAATGCCCTCCCGATAAGCTGGAAAGATAAAACCCTGAATGGTGACAGAAGCGTTTGAAAACTTTCTTCCATGAATATCATCGTTCGTCTACTGGTCCTTGGTTCGATGCAAGAGGGTCATTCCGATTCCTCCATGTATTTCAAATGGGGAAAGCGGAATCTCATTTTGGGACCTTCCCGATAAGATATTGAATCGAAACTTTGGAACAAGTAAGGATGGCACTTATCTAATATTATTTTGCTATCTTCTCTCACGGAAGAGTCCTGAGTTCGACGCTAGGCGGTCTTTTGCGCGAATTTTTTCAATCTGTTTTGAGGCCGTTCTCGATGCGATAGAGCAATCAAAATCTCGGTGTTTACAGATGAGATGGTCTTCCATCGTACCAAACGAAGAAATGTTACCAAATGTCCGTGTGTTCGACGCCAGGTGGGTCCGAAATGCCTCCGTAAGAAATGCATTGCTGATATCAGGGACGATTTTTTAAAATGCCTTCCCGATAAAATGGAAAGATAAAACCCGGAATGGTGACAGAGGCGTTTGAGAAGATTCCTTCATGACGTCCACTGCTTCTCTAGAGGTCCTTGGTTCGATGCTAGAGCGTCATTCCGATTCTACCATGCATTTCAAACGGGAATAACGGATCTTATTTTAGGACCTTCCCGATAAGATACTGAATTGAAACTTTGAAACACGTCAGAGTAGCACTTCTCTAACATTCATATGCCATTGTCTCTCACGAACGGGTCCTGTGTTCGACGCCAGGCGGTCATTTACGCAATTTTTTTAAAATTGTTTTGAGGCCTTTCTTTATGCAGGAGACTATTCAAAATCACAGCGTTTGCAGTAGTTTTCTATAGAACCAGTGGAAGAAAGGTTGCATATGACCGTGAGTTCGATGCCAGATGGATGAAAATTTCTAACGTAAGAAATGTATTGCGGCAATTTTAAAAATTTTGCTGGATGAGCTTCGAAGATGACACCCGTAAGGGGAACTTATTGTAAATTTTTACCAATTAGCTTGCAGTATGCAAGCAACTTTTACTCGTTTAATAGTACAAATATTCAGAAGTAAGCGATTCGAATATTCTTTCATTTACCACAAATAAAACCATACCGTGATTTAAAAGAGATAATTATTACTTCAGATTATTCAAAAGGATCAGATGAATGCTAAAATAGTAGTACATTTTTCTATTAGTTGAATTGATTTTCGTTATTATAGACTGGAAAATTCACTAGTTAATGGTAATTAATGATTTTACGTCAACTGCTGCATCTCAATCCGATCGTTGACATAATAACAGCATCTTACTCTATGGTTTGGTACCACATTGGCACGCAATTACTTTATATTTTTTAAATGTGGCACTATTGCGACAGGTTCTCCAGCCCTGCCCTCTAAGCTTGTAGTATAGAAGCGACTTTTACTCGTAATTGATACAGAAAAACATTGAAGGGTACTGAAAACTTTGATAAAATGAGCTCATAATGATGGAATTATTTACCTGAAGGAAATATCTCCAAATCCCCGCCTCTGGAATAGACTCTGCCATGTAAACTCTTCGTTTTCTAAGTCGACATCTATCAGTGCTATCGACCCTTCCGAACTGATGACACTCTGCCTTCTGCTGTTCAATGAGGTGATGTCAGGCTGAGAAATGGATCTATGGATGTCAGACATACTTGCGCTTGATCCGAAATACACCGACGGTTCCTCCAAGCGTGGATCTAAAAGATCAATCGAATTAGTTAGAATGAAATCAACGGGTCGAGGAATTCGATATATGTTTAAACGAAATTTGTATCAATAATGGTGAAAAACGGTTTAAATTGGCAATTATCAATAGTTTTTGATTGAACTTTTTCACATTGAAAATCTATCGAAATATCTGCCTGTAGCGAAGGAACCAGAGATTCCAATTTATTCACTTAAACTGTCGCTGGAGGTACCACGAAAAGTAGATAAAAAGGCGCTACATCCAGAAAATGTCGCCCAAAAAGAAGTTAATATATAAAATAGGATGAATTATAAATAAAACATAGGTCAATAGATTAGATAAATCAAATACATAACATAATTTTTTATAAACTGAAAAGTGAAGATAATTTCCTTTATTATAAATTCAAAAATGTTATGTTTGTAGTTTATATAAGATGGTCTATGTAAGCACTAAAGCGTACTAGATAGAGAGCAAGATGCTGCTAAAACAAAAAATATAAATAAATAACTAAATGAAGGAAAAAGTCGCTAGATCACAAAATCGCTAAATTGGCAGCTATTAAAGAAACAAAGCACCGGAGGGATATCGTAACGCGAGTCAGGAATGCGAAGCGTAATCTTCCAATGAATGCGTAATTCGTAATTTTAATGGCGTAATTTTGATCATTAATCGTCGTAATTATATCGCGTTAAGAACCAGTCGCAAAGTGAGGGTCTACTATGAATTAAAAATTTCTTTTTTGCATACTTCTTAATTTTAGCTGCCAATTATATTATTATGACTAATTTTACTTAAGTCTACTGCAAACACCACTGTAATCGTTTTAAATTTCACCTGCAGAGTCTCCTCTCATAAGAGCCCTCGCCTCCTCCTCTCTCTTCCTTCGCATTTTCTTGTACACCGGTGACTTAGCATTCCTCAACTTGTCCCACAGCTGCTTTCCCCTGGACTCCACTTCCTCCTCACTCCTTGACAAGGTGCTGTCTCTAGTACGGAATATGGAAGTGGTGCTTCCCATCAGAGTGGACACTGAGCTCCTCCTGGACGACTGGGGCGTGTTTGTGCCACTACAAGTCTCCGCGATTGCACATGGGAACCGAGCCATGGCTCTCTTCTTTGCCTTCTCCTCTCTCTGCATAGCCTTTTTCCTGTTCGACGCCATCTGTCTACCCATGAACGCGTCCAGGTATCGAAGCACGTCCTCCCGTCCATGGCGTGCAGCCACTACTTTAGGGCTCTGGAATTCGGCGTTCAGCGCCCACGGGTCACCTCCCAGAGCTACCAAAAAAGCGACGACTTTCAGATGTCCCCCTGCGGCGGCGTGGTGCAGTGCTGTGTTGCCCGAGTGATCGTATTTGGATGGCTTTCCTCTGGAAAAATGGGCTCATTAAGTCTAGATTAATCTATTAATTTTTAATCGAATAAATTCAAACTTAAAGACGACACTATCAACGACCTGAAGACGCCTAGTAGGATCTAGGCGATACCGTCCTTTAAAATCATGCATCGAGGTAATCGCTCGGAAGTTGAACGCCTTAGGTCTAACATCAGGTGACCACTTCCCCACCTAATGATGGCCGATCTGTGCCGAAATCTATCGTTGAAAAATATAAGTATAATTCTTTTTCCTGGCATCTTTCGACCTAAATCGTTTCTCATACTCTAAATACGAGGTACGTCCAGAAAGTAAGTTCCTTTTATAAAAAAATATTTCCGAAGGAATTGACATCAAAATATTGCATGAAATTGACCCCCTAGAAAAGGCGTAGAGGAGCATCGATAGAGAGCATGACTCACCCTAGTCCAATGAGAAGCCTAAGGGCTGACAAATGGCCGCAGAAGGCCGCCCAATGCACAGGAGTCATCCCGGCGTCGTCCCCGCTGTTGCACTCTTTTTCGGTGGCCTCCACCAGAATCGGGAGAATCCCATCTCTGGCTGCTCTGAGAAGAATCAATTTTTGAAGAATTTTTAGTAAAGAGCAAATCGAAAAATTTCATAAATGAAAACTGGAATTTTCCACAAATTATTAATGAACGACCAGTTTTGGTCTTTCAATCACCATGAGGTGAGGCACTAGAAAAACTGACAGAATTTACGGAGGGAAAAAGGGTAAGTTGAGGAAGATGGCGAAGACGCAAATTTTGGTCCCAAACTCATAAAGTAAAATCTGGTTAAGATACTTTTCGGGGGAGCCAAGAGAAAACCATGTCTTAAGAGAGATGACGTAATATCCGGGTCGTGTAATTTTGGTTGCGTTGCATCATATTTTTGAAGAATGTTCTTTTCATACAAATAGAGCGTCTTAGTTGCTTAATTCTGGTCATTTTCAATAGCCTATTAGGAAATAATAACGATATCTTTAACAAAAGTGGTGAGAGTTCATCAACATCTCTCCAAGACTAAGCTGTTGAAGCCCACGAAACACTCCTTTCCTGGTTCTTTCGAAATGTTTACTTTGATTGAACTATGCAGTTTCCCTTACTATTATACCCATTTTTAGGGTAAGGTTGGAAGGAGAGTGATGATCGTACCGTTAGACAGATCTGAAAGTGTCGCCACCATTTCCATAATCTAGAGATTCTTTCCTTTCGAATTTAACATTTAAGTAACGGTGCCACCATTTTTTCACAACTAATTTTTTTTACTCTCTTTTAATTTTAAATCAACTTTATTAGTACATATACATATACTAATTGATATGATTTCTTTTATTAATTATTAGTATTCTTTTATTAATTATTATTAATAGTAGATTAAATGGAAGAAGAGGCCCTATATTCTCAATTCCACCCAATATAAAGAGTCCATGTATTAATTTCCTGAAGTGAAAACCGAATCATAACCGAAAAAATTTGAAAATCTTGTAACCTAACCGAAACTGAAAAACATAATTTACTCATTTCTGATTTGAGGTTAAAGTTCGACTCTGAAGATTTTCCACGTTCACTATAAATCTACCATATTTAGTCAAATGCCATTTTGATGTTAATTGGAGATGATTCCCCTTAGTCTTTGGTACCCCCGCCATTTGGCAAAGTTTGGCATTGCACCCAAAAATTTCCATAGGTAACTGTGTCAGTAACTATGGTGATATACAGAGTTTATTTCTCTTATGGAAGATGAGCTTTTGCCCTCTTTAATTTCTATTTCTAATCATATCTCATACTAACTGATCACTGGTGGTCATATACATCTGCATCATGATTTTTAATGACTCAGCCAATACTTCTAGTGGCATAATACAATAGCTTAGGATTTCAATGGCTATCGCGGCTTTTCTTGTTCTCTTATCTAACACCAATGCATTCTCTTCAGCGTTTCCTCCACTGAAAATAGTTCTCACATCACCCTTCCAATAATCTCCTTCATCTTTCCACTCACAGTTTTAGTGTTTTCATTTCTACCCTTGTATCCCTTTCCTAAGCAGCGTCCCATTATTACAGGTTCTTCCTTCAGTCTTCACGGAGCCAACAATAATTAGTGCTTTTCACAAATTTCATTTGAGCGAACGGTTTCAATAAAAACGATCTTTTCAAGTTATTAGTTCTGTGTTTTAATTGGTTTTAGATGACTTTCACAAAGTTAGGCCAGAGCACCAAGAGTTTTCCACCTTTCATATACAATCCGTAATTCCATGAACCATTGCGGCTTGAAATAACTACAGAAAGAAAAGTAAGAAAAATTAGTCGTGGTGATCTCATTTTCGTCAAATTATAAATTTTCATCATCATTCAAAATTCGCGCTCCGCTGGACCCCTTAGCAGACGCCTCCTCTTGTTCGACCTAGCTGGGATGGCATGGCTACCCTTACCAGAAAAAAGCCAGCTCTCTTAGAAAGCCCTATCATCATGACAAGGTTGAATTACAAAAATCAAAGGCAGAATAAGAATAAGCTTATTATTATTCTTATCTTAAAAAAGGAGCAGAATGTAAAATAAGAAACGAAAGGTTTCACTTCAGTTGGTACAGTTTCTGGGAAGAACTCATTTGTCAAATCCCCCTGATCGGCCTCATCCCCCCCAATCGCAATCATTTTCTCTATTTGTTAATCTCAGAGATTTCTTTCAGTACCATCCATTCTCTCGTTTCTGTATCTTTTGCTTTCTCCAGATAATTTTTCACTTGTAATCTCGTGTAACCAGTATTTGGTTTCCTCCTAAGCTTCTCTTAATAACACCAACTCTTTACTTTTAACTACAAATTGGCTTTACAAGAGGACGTAAAATTAGATTCTCTGTTTACGGATATATAACGAGAATAAACAATAAGTGTTAAGAATTTTTAATTCTTTTTAAATGTCCATTAAATGAATATTTGTTTTCTGTTCTACATTATATAGAATCGCCTAATGGCAATGTCTCTCGGTGTGCTAGAATCGAAAGATACTGGATAAAAGAAGGAAAAAATAGTAAATGCAGAAAGAGTTACGCTTGCAAAATGTGACACGCTTAACTCTCTCAGCAATATCCTTGTTATGTATTCTTTACTTAAAATGAAATCCCTGTTCCAATAATTGTATTCTCCGCTCATTAGTAGAGACGATTAATGAGTACTCAGGTCAATTATTAGATCTTAATCTCCCATCGTTGACATAATAAACTAGACGGTATTAACATCTCACTCTGTCTTTGCACCACGTTGGTCGTTGCCAATAGAGTGAGATGCCTTATATTTATCAAATCTGGCATCCTTTCTACGAAAGGTTCGCCATCCCTCATTTTTTTCTTGCGCCCATTCGGAGGATGACCCCTGCTTATGAATTGAATTGCTGAAGGCTCTCTTCTATTTATCTCTTTTTATTTGGCAAATTTTTTACCATTTCTGATAATGCTTCTCATTTTGTATTTTCTTTCGCAGCAGTTTTAATTTAGATCATTTGTGTCTTTTCTACTAACATGGGTTTTGAAAGTTTCAACAAAACGCTTCTCTTCCCTTAGTTTGTTTGAGTTTGCACTTTTCAGGGCATCGAATCGTTTTTCCGAAATCGAAAGTTTTCGTTCCGGTTTTCGTTTCGATCCAACGAGAAAACCAATTTGAGTTCCGGTTTTGTTCCTATTTACCAAACCGGGCGTTTTCTGGTCGTTCTTCCCGCGAGCTATTAGAGAAGCTAATAGGATCGATTAGAATACAAAGATGGTGTCATTACACTCCCTGCCATACGCCACTGGCGGCTTGCGGGGTACTCATCTAAATCTAAAATCTAAATCTAAACCGGTTCGAGCCGATATTTTATGCTGCGGCCATTGTAAAGTCATATCCTTCTGGAAGTTTGTTATATTAATTCTAACTTGAGAGTTTCATAGTTGGGAACTGAAAATCGTAATAGCAGTTTTTGGTTTCGGTTCGAGTTCAAGAATTTTAATGCTTTCTGTTCGGGTTTGGTTTTTACTCCAGCTAAAATAATGGTTTTCGATTTCTCTTATCTTTATGGTTCTAGTTGATGCTCTGGTACTTCTGTTTTAAATGTAAAACTATGCAAATGGATGTGTCATCATGATGATGATGACAGGAAATGCGCTTTCACAGACTCAATGGAACGCAAAAAGTTTCTCTGTATAGATAGCACACTAGTAGCAATATTATGACTTCTGGCGGTTGTTTTTTGTCAATGAAAGTTCTTTGCCAGAAAACGCTAATCGCACTAAAATCAGTCTGTAGAAGTGATTTTCATTTTCATGGCCTTTCACGTATTAATGCCCATGTTGAGCATAATACTGCGTCTTCCTCCAATATTTAGTCTTGTGAATATATAATCATTTTATTTTAGTTGATTTGAATTATATTAATAAATATCACCGAGGAAACCAAATCTTTGTTGCATAGCGAAGCTGAAATTGGTCGTATAGTCTCGTCATATAGGTCGTATAGGTCTCGTCGAAACATCGAGAGAGTGAACTTAGATAAATGAGCTATTGCATGGTGATAAACTCTTCGTTACTGTTTGCAATCTTTCTAAAACATTTAGAAAAGTAGAGGTAAATGAGAGGTTTTCTTGACGAATTTCAGGATTCGGTGAATGCTTCCTCAAATATACTCTCATGGAAACATTTCGAAAAAGAAAATGTACTCACTCGTGGAATCTGAGGGCAGGCATGTGGAAGGAGTTCGCCAGGTAGAAGAAGACTGAGATTTTATCTGAAAACTGCACTGCCAAAGAGATTGAAAGAATCCGCATTGCAACAGAAATGCCGCCGCCACTCAAAGATAACGCCGACTAAGCTGAGATTTGGATTTCCACTCTAAATGCCATTAGTTGATAAAGGAAGGAGATACTGCTGATTTTCATTAAAAAGCATTTTACGCTTATTTTGGTATCGGAGAGTGAAGGTTATCTCGCGGAATTCCTTATGAAAGGAAGGACGAAAAAATAAGGCTCATGTAGAGAATGGAAGCCTTCTGTTTTTCTTTCTTTCATAAACAGCGTTATTTTATACAAGTTGAAGTAAGCGCAGATTAGTCGGTCATAAAGATCACGATAACTGGAGGATTCTTTGGCAACAAAGATTATTCCGCGCACATTTGGAGCGGAAAATATGAAATAGCAGTCTTTTTTGTGATGGAGTTCTTAACATTCTCTTTTTCAAATATCGATTTTGATGAGTATAGGACTTTTTCTAATTATGCCTTTTTTGGATGGTTAAAAGTAATATCGAATAATAAATTGAAAGAAATTTCAAAAGAGTAATAATCAATCAATGCAGAACTGACTCTATATTTGAATGCTAATACCAAGGTCGCTCTCGATAACCTTCATTCAGGGCCAGTATTACAGTTTATGAGGTCCTAAGCTGTATACATATCATTATTGAGGTTATGGCTGCAATAGATGAGGTCGTGGCCCTGAGGCCCCTACCATTTTTATCACACCAGAGAAGTTCAGAAAAATTCAAAATATATACAAATGGGTAAGAGTATGGATGTTTTTTTTTAATGTTAGAAGAAAATATAATTTTTGAAAATATGGGAATTTTTGAGGCCCCTGCAGATTGTCATGCCTACAGCTCTTGCTTATTCAGTTTGTACCGAAATCCGGCTCTTTTATACTTACGATGTGTGATTAAATAAGGCCGTTTCATTTCGTAATTAATATTTACAATACTCGCTGTTGAATGTTGTGATCTTTATAAAACTGATGTGTCCAAGCGTAACTTTGTGGAATTTGTTGCACACGATGAAGAAGTAATGAAATATCAGTACAATACCACGAGAGATTTCCGATTATTTCCGTCAACAAGTTGACATCTTCACTTGAAGTCGGCAATTAAAATCTCTCGTGGTATTGTACTGAGATTTCATTACTTCTCTATCATGTTGAGAACTTTATTTATGCGTCGATAACTTCGACGTAGCATTCAAAAGCATTGTGTCCTAATAGAGTAATGTGAAAAAGAGGATATCATCGGCAATAATGGTAGTTACCATAATAATTTCAACGAGAATACCTTGAATTCTTTTCAGCAAACTGTTTTAATGGCATAACAAATTTCATATTCCCGCCATTGCCCAGTAACAAAGAGATCCAAACTTTACTATAAATTTCTTGTAAATTTATTTTGTATTCCGTATTTTTCGTTGGCCATTGTGATTTATTTATCAATTATATTTGACTTTCCTACATTTTTAGTGCAGTTTCCGTAAGCTACCTCTATATATTTCTTGATGCGAGGAAGAGGGCAATTTCAAGGGTGTGCACTGAGGAAAATTCCCAAGTAAAAATAGACTTGAAAAAAGTCTGAAGAATCGAACCCAGGATCTGGGTTGCATATGACCGTGAGTTCGATGCCACATGGATGAAAATTTCTCACGTAAGAAATGTATTGCAGCAATTTTTAAGAATTTTGCTGGATAAGCTTCGAAGATGATACCCGTAAGGGGAACTTATTGTTAAAGTTGTACCAATTAGCTTGCAGTATGCAAGCAACTTTTACTCGTATATATATATATATATATCGAGTATAATTATAATATATATATATATATACGAGTAAAATTTGCTTGCATACTGCAAGCTATCCGTTGAATACAGTATCATACCAAGTACTGCCTCAGTTCAAATTTAAAACTTCGCGCTAAAGACCGCCTGGCGACGAACTAAGAACCCGATCGTGAGAGAAGACAGCAAAATAATATTAGATAAGTGCCATCCTTACTTGTTCCAAAGTTTCGATTCAATATCTTATCGGGAAGGTCCCACGCCTCTGTCACCATTCCGGGTTTTATCTTTCCAGCTTATCGGGAGGGCATTTAAAAACTCGTCCAATGCATTTCTTATGGAAGAATTTTGCATCCACCTGGCGTCGAACTCACTGTCATTTGGCTACATTTTTTCCATGAGAAGCATAGAAGACTACCTCAACTTCAACCTCCGAAATTTTGGTTACTCTATCTTAACGATAAGTGCCTCAAAATAATTTTCAAAAATCCGCGCAATGCATTCTTATGGGAAAATTGCGATTTTTGGGAATTTCTGGCATCGAACCCATGATAGCTAGCGTCGAAGTCTGCATTATTCTGGCATCTAGAGTGTAGGGCCAGTACGTCGAAAAAATCTGACGTCGATGGCGCTTGTGGAACATGGTCAGAATTCGTATCCCCTATATATATATATCTATTATATATAGCTAACTCTCCGGATATACCTATATATATACGAGTAAAAGTTGCTTGCATACTGCAAGCTATCCGTTGAATACAGTATCATACCAAGTACTGCCTCAGTTCAAATTTAAAACTTCGCGCCAAAGACCGCCTGGCGACGAACTAAGAACCCGATCGTGAGAGAAGACTGCAAAATAATATTAGATAAGTGCCATCCTTACTTGTTCCAAAGTTTCGATTCAATATCTTATCGGGAAGGTCCCACGCCTCTGTCACCATTCCGGGTCTTATCTTTCCAGCTTATCGGGAGGCATTTAAAAAGATTTTTGCAATGCATTTCTTATGGAAGAATTTTGCATCCACCTGGCGTCGAACTCACTGTCATTTGGCTACATTTTTTCCATGAGAAGCATAGAAGACTACCTCAACTTCAACCTCCGAAATTTTGGTTACTCTATCTTAACGATAAGTGCCTCAAAATAATTTTCAAAAATCCGCGCAATGCATTCTTATGGGAAAATTGCTATTTTTGGGAATTTCTGGCATCGAACCCATGATAGCTAGCGTCGAAGTCTGCATTATTCTGGCATCTAGAGTGTAGGGCCAGTAGGTCGAAAAAATCTGACGACGATGGCGCTTGTGGAACATGGTCAGAATTCGTATCCCCTATAAATATATATATAGGTATATCCGGAGAGTTAGCTATATATAATAGATATAGATATAGGGGATACGAATTCTGACCATGTTCCACAAGCGCCGTCGACGTAAGATTTTTACGACGTACTGGCCCCACACTTTAGATGCCAAAATAATTCAGACATCGACGCTAGGTATCATGGGTTCGTTACCATAGTGTCCCAAAAATCAAAATTTTCCCATAAGAATGCATTGCGTGGATTTAAAAAAATTATTTTGAGGCACTTATCGTTAAGATATAGGAACCAAAATCTCGGAGGTTGAAGCTGAGGTAGTCTTCTGTGGTTCTTATGGAAGAAATGTTGCCAAATGACCGTGAGTTCGACTCCAGCTGGGTCTGAAATTCTTCCATAAGAAATACATTGCTGGAATTTTTGTCATTTTTTTTCAATGTCTTCCCGATAAGCTGGAAACATAAAACTAGGTGTGGCGACGGAGGCGTTTGAAAACATTCTTTCATAAATTTTACCGTTCGTCTAGTGGTCCTTGGTTCGATGCAAGAGGGTCATTCCGATTCCACCATGCATTTCAAACGGGGAAACCGGAATCTTATTTTGCGACCTTCCCGATAAGATATTGAATTGAAACTTTGGAACGAGTCAGAATGGCAGTTATATAATATTAATATACAATTTTCTTTCACGAAAGGGTCCTGAGTTCGACGCTAGGCGGTCTTTTGCGTGATTTTTCTCAATGTGTTTTGAGGCCGTTCTCGATGCGACTAAGCAATCATAATCACGGTGTTTGCAGATGAGATGGTCTTCCGTAGTACCAAAGGAAGAAATGTTACCAAATGACCGTGTGATCGACGCCAGGTTGGTTCGAAATCCTTCCGTAAGAAATGCATTGGTGAAATCTTGGACGATTTTTTTAAATGCCTTCCCGATAAGCTGGAAAGATAAAACCCAGATTGGTGACAGAGGCGTTTGAGAACATTCTTTCATGACGTCCGCTGTTTCTCTAGTGATCCTTGGTTCGATGCAAGAGCGTCATTCCGATTCTACCAGGCATTTCAAACGGGAAGAACGGAATCTTAATTTAGGACCTTCCCGATAAGATACTGAATTGAAACTTTGAAACACGTCAGAGTGGCACTTCTCTAATATTCGAATGCCATTGTCTCTCACGAACGGGTCCTGTGTTCGACGCCAGGCGGTCATTTACGCAATTTTTTTAAAATTGTTTTGAGGCCTTTCTCTATGCAAGAGACTATTCAAAATCACAGCGTTTGCGTTTGAAGTACTTTTCTATAGAACCAGTGGAAGAAAGGTTACATTTGACCGTTAGTTCGATGCCAGATGGATGAACATTTCTCACGTAAGAAATGCATTGCGGAAATTTTTAAGAATTTTGCTGGATAAGCTTCGAAGATGATACCCGTAAGGGGAACTTATTGTAAATTTTTACCAATTAGCTTGCAGTATACAAGCAAGTTTTACTCGTATCTATTATATATAGCTAACTCTCCGGATATACATATATATATATATATATATATATATATATATATATATATATATATATATATATATATATATATATATTTATAGGGGATACGAATTCTGACCATGTTCCACAAGCGCCTTCGACGTCAAATTTTTACGACGTACTGGCCCCACCCTGTAGATGCTAGAATAATTCAGACATCGACGCTAGCTATCATGGGTTCGATACCAGAATGTCCCAAAAATCGAAATTTTCCCATAAGAATGCATTGCGCGGATTTTTGAAAATTATTTTGAGGCACTAATCGTTAAGATAGAGGAACCAAAATCTCGAAGGTTGAAGCTGAGGTAGTCTTCTATGGTTCTTTTGGAAGAAATGTTGCCAAATGACCGTGACTTCGACTCCAGGTGGGTCCGAAATTCTTCCCTAAGAAATGCATTGCTGCAATTTTGGAAAATTTTTTTCAATGCCTTACGTATAAGCTGGAAAGATCTAACCACGTGTGGCGACGGAGGCGTTTGAAAACATTCTTTCATGAATTTAACAGTTCGTCTAGTGGTCCTTGGTTCGATGCATGAGGGTCATTCCGATTCCACCATGCATTTCAAACGGGGAAAACGGAATCTTATTTTAGGACCTTCCCGATAAGATATTGGATCGAAACTCTGAAACAAGTCATAATGGCACTTATCTAATATTATTTTGCTATCTTCTCTCACGGAAAGATACTGACTTCGACGCTGGGCGGTCTTTTGCGCGTATTTTTGCAATCTGTTTTGAGGCCGTTCTCGATGAGATAGAGGAATCAAAATTACAGTCTTTGCAGATGACATGGTCTTACATGGTACTTTAGGAAGAAATGTTACCAATGGCCGTATGTTCGACGCCAGGTGGGTCCGAAATGATTCCGTAAGAAATGCATTGGTGAACGTTTGGACGATTTTTTTAAATGCCTTCCCGATAAGCTGGAAAGATAAAACCCAGATTGGTGACAGAGGCGTTTGAGAACATTCTTTCATGACGTCCACTGCTTCTCTAGTGGTCCTTGGTTCGATGCTAGAGCGTCATTCCGATTCTACCATGCATTTCAAGCGGGAAGAACGGAATCTCATTTTAGGACCTTCCCGATAAGATACTAAATTGAAACATTGAAACACGTGAGAGAGGCACTTATCTAACATTTTCATGCCATTGTCTCTCACGAACGGGTCCTGTGTTCGACGCCAGGCGGTCATTTACACTAATTTTTTAAAAATTGTTTTGAGGCCTTTCTCTATGCAGGAGACTATTCGAAATCACAGCGTTTGCGTTTGAAGTACTTTTCTATAGAACCAGTGGAAGAAAGGTTACCTTTGACCGTGAGTTCGATGCCAGATGGATGAAAATTTCTCACGTAAGAAATGCATTGCGGCAGTTTTTAAGAATTTTGCTGGATTAGCTTCGAAGATGATACCCGTAAGGGGAACTTATTCTTAAATTTGTACCAATTAGCTTGCAGTATGCAAGCAACTTTTACTCGTATATCTATATATATAGGTATATCCGGAGAGTTAGCTATATATAATAGATATTTATAGGGGATACGAATTCTGGCCATGTTCCACAAGCGCCGTCGACGTCAGATTTTTTCGACGTACTGGCCCCACCCTGTAGATGCCAGAATAATTCAGACATCGACCGTAGGTGTTATGGGTTCGATACCAGAATGTCCCAAAAATCGAAATTTTCCCATAAGAATGCATTGCGCGGATTTTTGAAAATTATTTTGAGGCACTTATCAGTAAGATAGAGGAACTAAAATCTTGGAGGTTGAAGTTAAGGTAGGCTTCTATACTACCAATGGAAAAAATGTCACAAAATGACCGTGAGTTCGACGCCAGGTGGGTGCGAATTTCTTTACCATGTATTGATGCAAATATGAAAAATATTAGCAAGTATCGACTGGTTAATTCTACTGATAATTTCGATGGTGAACTCGTACTTGAAGTCAATATCCTTAATTAATTACCGCCATTTGGCCATTCGGAAAATCTTGTCATCGAGAATTCAGCCTTCATGGGAATGAACTAATGAATGACTGCAGAGATACGAGTTTATCTAATTACTAAGAGCCCAATTTCGAAATATGTAATATATAAACATATCTATCTATTATATATAGCTAACTCTCCGGATATACCTATATATATATTTATAAGGGATATGAATTCTGACCATGTACCACAAGCGCCGTCGACGTCAAATTTTTCGACGTACTGGCCCCACCCTGTAGCTGCCAGAATAATTCAGACATGGACGCCAGCTATCATGGGTTCGATACCAGAATGTCCCAAAAATCGCAATTTTCCCATAAGAATGCATTGCGCGGATTTTTGAAAATTGTTTTGAGGAACTTATCGGTAAGATAGTGGAACCAAAATCTCGGAGGTTGAAGGTGAGGTAGTCTTCTATATTACGAATGGAAGAAATATTGCAAAATGGCCGTGAGTTCGACGCCAGGTGGATACAAAACTCTTCCATAAGAAATGCATTGCTGCAATATTTGAAAATTTTTTTGAATGCCTTACCGATGAGATGTATAGATAAAACCCGGAATGGTGACAGAAGCGTTTGAAAACATTCTTACACGCAGTTCACTGTTTCTCTAATGGTCCTTGGTTCGATGCAAGAGCGTCATTCCTATTCTACCATGCATTTCAAAGGGAAATATCGTTACCTTATTTTAGGACCTTCCCGATAAGATATTGAACTGAAACTTTGGAGCAGGTCAGGATGGTACTTATCTAACATTACTATGCAATTTTATCTTACCAAAGGGTCCTGAGTTCGACACCAGCCAGTCTTTTGGGCAAATTTTTTAAAACTGTATTGGGGCCTTTCCCGGTACGATAGAGGATTCAAAATCACAGCGTTTGCGTTTGAAGTGGTTTCCTATAGATCCAGTAGAAGAAAGGTAACAAATGACCATGAGTTCAATGCCAGATGGATGCAAAATTCTCCCAAAAGAAACACATTGCGGTTTTTTTTAAGAATTTTTCTGTATTAGCTGCGAAGATGACACCCGGGAAGGGGAATTTTATGTAATGTTTCACCAATTAGCTTGCAGTATGCAAGCAACTATTACTCGTATATATATATATATCCATATCCACAAAGTGAATATTGCTTTATTACTCAAAATAGAGATGGAAAAACCCAATTTAGGGAAAATCTTCATTGGGCCTAAAATTCTGCTATTTAGGTAGAAAGATCTTAAGTAATGGAAGTGAGAAAAAGAAGACATAACAGCCTAAATAAATGAAAAATTAATTTATTTTACAACTATTAGAATTATATTATATTACCTATTTTATTTTGATACTTCATTCTTTCATTTCTTAGTCTGTGAAAAGCAATTGGTGACTGTGAATAGCACAAGTTTGGATGTAAGGAGATGATTGATTATGCATGTAGGATCTTTTTGTGTGATTGTGAAACATGGACTGAAAAAGCATAAGAAAAAATAATGTTAGACATGGATGTTCTGCTATAGAATAATAACGGTGATTATGATTTATTATGGACAAAGCCTACTTTTAAAAGCATAGGCAGTTTTCAATCAAGTACACAGGATTATTATAAAAGGATAGAAGAAATATGAAAGATATAAGAGAAGCAACATTATAAAAATATCGGAAAACTATAAAAGTATAATTTATTAGGCATAGATTGAAATTTTTATTCAGACTAAAACTATACAATAAAAATAAATGATTATCAAAATATAATCAAAGACTTCATGAAGAATAAGGTATTAAAAATTTATATTAACAACTGTGGGAGTTCTATGTTATTAATTCATCTGTCTATCAGTTAAAAAATATGTAAGAATACGAGTTCAACATACAGGTAGAAGATAAGAGATACATGAACATTATGAAAGTATAAATAAATATAATAAATAGGGTGATGATAATAAAATGGGCTTAACATGTAACAAATGAAGAAGTCTGTTGAAAAGAAAATGAAGAAGGAAGACTAATTATACAGCTCTGACGAAGAAACACTATAACTTCCTAAAATCATATTCAAAGGAGGAATTACAGAGAAAGATAAAGGTACAGAAGAGAAGTAAAGCAGATTATAGTGAGTGAGAAATCAAAAGTAAATGAAACAACTTGCAGGAAATATGATGACTAGAGCTGCAAAAAGCTAATCTTAGGATTGTTTACTTTTGATGATGATGAAATAAAGGTGTCTCTAAACTTTTTCTTACATTGTTGTCTTTTCTGAGCCAGCAATCGATCAATCAGAGCCCTGGTCACATGTAAATCAAATCCATCATTTCCATCAGCAGCATTCTTCAAACTTCCATACTCATATAATTTAGTTCAAACATTTGTGTATTCTGCTTAATGCAGATGATACCAGTACTATTTTTCAATTACATAATCTTTGCCATCTTTTCTAAAGAAGGATGAAATACTTGTTGGATGCTGTTTGCTCTGAAAGAGCAAGTTAATACCTTTTGCACAAAGCAAAGGTCTTATTAATTTCAGGAGTTTTATCTAAAGAAACAATGGTAATTCATTTTTATCCTAATCAATCAATGATTCCTTTCTTTAAAAGTCAGTGTGTTTCTTCTCTGTTTTGTATAGGAAGAATATTAATAATAAGTAAGATGCACTCTTTCAGTTCACAGCTTAAGGAAACTTCATGCAGATAGAGACATTCTGTGAAAAATATGCATTCACTCAAATGTTGTAATTCTAACAAACATAGAATACCATAAAAGATATTTGTAGAATTTCACACATTTCCATAAATACTAAATACTTAGCAACTTGTCCAAGACACAAGGATGTATATCCTTTTTTAATAATTTACAATCACTTTCATCATCAGATTTTAAAATTGTATAAGGCTTTATTAGAAAAAAAATTGATGTGATATTAAATCCAAACATCTTAGATTAATTTATATTTGAATTATTTGATATTCCATCTCAATTTGTTTTGATAATATTAAATTCCATTTTTTTATTTTCTGATCTCAATCTCTAGCAATAGAATATTATCATAATTTTTTGCCTCTAAATTAGAATATAACTGAGATATTTTTAATAGTTAAGCATTCTTATTCATAGACTAAAAGAGCAAAGCATTGAAAATAGGTAATGGTCAACTGTGAAAAATGAGATAAGGAAAATAAAGAACAAGATGCAGAATAAACAGGCAGAATGACATAGATGCCTATAGCTTATCATAAACTTATAACATTCATAAAATTATGCATAAACTTGTTAAGAGCAATATGGCTTACAAAAATTAAGTGGCTCTTTTTCCCATTTCCCAGAATGGAAATTATTTGTAAACTGAGAAAGTCAACTGAAGTTCATAGGTCTATTCTACATTAACCTTGATTTGAATGCATCATCATGTAGATCCAACTTTGGCCATTGATTGCCTGATGATTTTTAGAATTCCAGATGATATTTATATTCATAAAGGAATTAACAACATATCTACCTCTAACAATTTTTGCTTCCTATTTGCCTTCTCTCAATTAAGTTATCTATGAATTGGTTTAACTGTTTTCCATTTTTTTCCCTTTTTCTCTTCAAACACTTCTTCTTAAAGTGATCCATTTTCATATTTTCAGTTCATTTCTACCTTGATCTTTTCTCCCCACTAGTCCAAAATCCTCCCTTTTTGCTCTCTAGTATATCATGCTCTCCAATGTATTTTCCATGTCATGAGCTCCTTTTCACATTTAAAAACCATGCACCCTTTGTCTTTTTATATCTAAAGACTTCCAAATTCAGCTTATTAAACATTTTCTTTCCAATTTTCTCCAAGTTCTCATTATGTATTCCTGTTTTCTATATTTTTCTAAATCTAGGTATAGCTTGTGATTGTGTCTTCTTCCATATAAATATGGTAACATTTTATCCAAATACTTTATGACTTAAATTACAAGAAAGTAAATTTTAGGGGGAGGTTTCCCTTGTATGATACATGATCTAATTTGTAGCAACCAACTCTTCTTAAAAAATAATGATATGAAGTATGTACAAGATGGGAAATTAAAAAAGGTACATCTTTTGCAGAGATTAAAAAAGGTACATCATCATTATGCCAGAAACTCTTCTTAAGATTCTCATATTTTTTATTTCTAATTTTCTTTTTAATCCTTTTATATGCAATGCAAGACGTTCATTTGCATTGAGAGCCTCTGGGTTTACCATGGTTAACATAATAGTCTCAATTTGGCATTTACAGTTAAGGACTTTTTGTGATAGAAATTTTTGTTAGATGATAACTTTTCCATTTTGTTTTAACAGTAAACCATAGTTTCCTTCTCAAGGCTCTCCAATGCTATTCATTCTCATAAATGCTTGAAATTTACAATTTTTGCAATTCTTTTCCCACTGATCCCTTGATGATTTGAGCATGTGGAATACTTGTCATAACCTTTCTCTTCTCAAAGGAAACTTATAAGGCTGCTTTTGCTGCCCTTGTTTGGAGCTGACTTATTTTTATCCCAGCCATGCTTTACAAATCTAAGATGACTACAAAATCATCACCAGATGCTAAAACCCACTAATGCCCACAATTAAATTCATTTGTTTTAATTGGGTCCATCTATTAATATACCTATTGCAAAAGTCTGTCCACCACTTCTATATATGTTTTCATAATTCAGTTGAAGAGTAGATGGGAAAGCCTTCCCTCTTTAGTTTGGAAAAAGTCCAAATGTAAAGGAAAATTTGGCAGTCCAATTCATGAATGATCTTTTCCAAATCCCACTTGATTTTCTCCCAGATATTGATAAAATTCTTCTGCTCTGGTTATTCCTAATTCTTTGAGAGGATTTTGTAATTTACTAGGAGAAGGGATATTGCAAGATAGAGGTTTACATCTGCCTCATCCCATTTCTTATTAAGTGGGTAAATGTTACAGTTTAGCAAAGTCTTTTAGTCTTCCAAATCTCAAAATAAAATTTTTTTAAAGCTTATTCATTCATGTTATTTACAAGATACTTCTTTTTTACTGTTACTATTGATTCTTCTACAGGGAGTTTAGTTTTTATGAACTTAAATATATTTACTGATTCATTCTTGAAAGAGTGGTGTGAGTAAAATTAAAAACTGTCTCTACATCAATTGTAGTTTCATGACACTTTTCATGACATTTTTATCTTGGAATCATTCAGTTGGTCCCAGTTATTTTAATTTTCATTTCATCCATAAATCTTCTTCAACTTGGAGTCTTTCAGTGTCAAACCTATAGCTCATTATTTCAACGAGGCTATGCCACATTTTGATATCCCCAAAAAAACTTTTATGTTAGGGCTTTCTTAATTAGAATTTACATTTGGTAAACAGCTTTTGCCACAACAAAATTATCATCCTCAGACGAAAGAGAAAAAAACGTTTTCCAGTTGCACCTCCTTAATTCATTTCCCTGGATGTTCAAACAGAATGGAATAGCTGATGTGATTATTTTACATTCTACATTCTATGGAACTACATTCTTTCGCTGTCAAAATCAAGGGAAATAAAACTAACACAGAGTACACTGCCATCGTTTAAAAAGTGATGTGCTCAGATTTAGACCTTTTATACAAATCGACAATTACCAGTTGGTAGAGAGACCTTAAACTTATACTTAAAGAGCTTTGAATGAAGTACGCACAAAGTATTGGTAGTAAAAGTGTTCAAGGATGACAATGGATAAAATAGTTTTCACAGGTTTAATCATACATCCCCGTTTCGACCGAGACCAGAGTACCGACCAGATGGTAATTTCGTTCCGTAATGAATGAATGACTTACATAAAGTTTATTTCTGTAGATAAGAGATTTAAATACGTAAAAGTAAAATATTTGGAAGACTAAAATAACTCTTCACAGTAGACGACAAATACATGAAAATAACCAAAATAAGTTTTAAAGCAAAGTCTCGGCTCTCAAAGGCCCCTCAGAATTTCATAAATCCCGGGTTCTTTTGACCAGAAACAGTTGGCGAAATCCGCTTAATCATCATTAATCATACTCCTCCTCTGGGCATAACGACTTGATTCATATTTTTCTCCTGCTGGGAATAATCAACATCGCTCTCTAGTAGCGATTTAGTGAACTTCTACGGACAACAAGGCGGGAAGCAACGACCGGAAGTCTGAAAGGACGTGTGAGCCTTATGTCCAACTAAAATCCCTCTTTATTATTCTGAAGAGGGCTCATATAGAAGAGGGGAGGAAGGATGCAGCTTCCTGAATAGTGCAGTGCAAAGTGCGGAATCGAACCCCTTGGAAGATCGTGGCGGAGTAGGTACTCAGGTGCTTCTGGAGAACTGCCAGGATGGCCTTTCTGTAGTAAGGTAAGACTTACTTTAAATGGCGCAGTTATCATAAATAAATTTACAAACAGTATATCTGTAAATTTTTAAAGGTTTGTGTAGAATTCAAGAACTAGAGATCGGAATGTTTTAATACTCTGGACAGAATAAACGGGCGAAACTCTGCATACCATAGGCTGCTTAATACTTCAGAACTCCTCTAATGTTCGTAACAATTCAAGTGGTGTAAAAAATGCCGTATTCGTTCCTATTTTTAATCTACATGTTTAAGTATGAAGCTGTCGACACTGATAAAGTAAAATTTTAAGCGGAATTATTCACCACTTGTAATGAAATATTCGATGAAAACCGCCAAACCCCAAGTGGACTAATCCATCTATGTTTATAAATTATGTATATTATTTCGTTGGGTAAAGCTGGGGTTGGCTGTTTTCTTGCAGTTTTAGAGGCTGCTGTAGCTTAGAACCCACTTCTCTCGAGGGGCCCCAAAATATTTAAAGAAAAAATACTGGATTGGTATTTCCAAATTACTTAGATAAAATACAAATTTTTTCATCTGAAAATGGCTTTAGATACGTATTAGGTTCATAAATTACTACATAGTGTATATTCTACACATAAAACAACGACAATTTATTATCGATAAAGGACAGCTGGACCCATGCTACTAAAAGGGCCTCATCACCTTCAATAGATCGGACGTGAGTGTTAATCTACTTTTAAAAAAGCTAGCCTAGTAGCTAGGAATCAATCTAGTCAGATTATCTGCAAGTAAACGGAAAGGCATTATAATGCTGTATCTTTACTTTAATATAATTCCACACCCTAAAATACTGGATACCCGGCGAACACGGCCTGAATGATAGACCATTTGAACTGTGGCACTCATAATTTATGCTTATGCATGTTAGTTCCTGAAAAATAAAGCTCGCATTGCTGAGCACAAAGTAAAATGGCGAGAATCTGTAGATAATGAGCAGCTTTTTATAATACGAGTCTTTTAGGGTTCTCGACGTCAGGTCATTCGGAAGGCAGCGCACAAAAGCATGCACATGAAGTTTAGGGGTTTCTATCGCCTTTACCGTTTAATCAAGTGCAGTTGTTAATTAGAAATAGTGATGACACCATCGGGAAGAAGTAAAATATATTTTTGATGCGTTAAATCTTTTGCGAAGAAATAAAACTAGGTCAAAATTTCTTCATGCATTGACTCCTTTTGAAAATTAAGACACATAAAAATTAATATTGCTCGATTATAATATCTATGGTTGTCAGAAAGTGTAGGTCTGTAAATGTCAGCAAGTGCTTATGCACTGCAAATTCTATGGCTGGGATATATTAAGTCTAAATATTTACAGAAAGAACTAGGCCATAGTAATGGTAATTCATCCATGAGAGTTTTTTGACAGGATGTGTTTTGAAGTATAAAATTATATATCAAACATGAATAGTTTTCTTATCTTTGTTCTATATTGATTCGTACATAAATCGAAATTTTGCTATTGAAAGTTATCTGCACCTGCTTGTAATTTAATTTATTTAATTATTTTTTCCTTTTTAAAGTTGGCGCAAGAATTTATTGAACTTCGTTATTATCATGATCACATAAGTGCGGGACGTTATTCGTGTACAGCAAAGTATAGTCCGGTATTGAGTCACATTCATCTTTGTCATTCCAGAGGGAAAGACTATGGGAATGGCAGACCTAAGGACAGCGTTGAGGATGAGACTTATTGGAGGTAAGCTTTTCTTATCGCTTTCATTCAAGACTATTCCTATAGGAAGAACCCATACAAAAGCGATTTTTCATGGGAGAAGAATTGAGCTTATCCATTAATGGGAGTATTAGGGAAATGCTTTACCCGATCACATCGAAAAATTTCAAGAATTAATTTCAATATATAGTATCTTAAATATTTTTGTGATTATACAATAATTTTCTCGTTTAATTTTACACAGCTTATAATAGATGTATGCTTATGTGATAATATCCGTGCTGTTATCGTGAGTCTTCGGAGCAGTGTCTACCAAACTATTGACAGAACCATTAACTATTAAGCGTAAATTTAGTTTGCGTGAATAATAAAAGGTGCAAATATAGTCTGCTTTGTTTTGAATTGCTAACAATAAGTTAACCCGGTAAGCATTACGAAAACACAAATGGATCTATGGAAGAAAGTGAACTGAAACTGAACTACTCGATGGATATGTAGAAAAAATCAACTTGAATATAATATATTATGTTGTTAGTGCTTCGTAGATACTGCGAGAAATATCAGGTTGGATGGATCAATTTCGAAATTATAACTTTCCACGTGATTAGAGAAGGATGATACTCAATGAAAAGGCCTCGTTTTTCCTGCGATTTGTACCAAACGAATTTTAAAATTCTTTTCACTTGGTACGTCTTTTTTCCTCTGGATCTCATCCGGCTCATTCAAGTAGTTTTCCTCGTCCTTCCTCTCGCTTTGAAGGATCATTCAATTTTTTTGACGAATTTTTCACTGCATCTTTTCAATATGTTCATACGTAAAATTTCTAGATATCAAATATAAAAAAACACTTGGGCAATGAGTGCTAATGCTAGTATATTCGACGAAAACTCGAGAACCAAAAGTTGCAAGACTTACAAACTTTAGAGAATACTAAATATCGTTGACTCACAGATATTGGGCTACTTTATATGTACCTAAGTCCCCGGTTCGGCCCCAAGCTGGCCAAAACGTATTCATAAAAAAGCACGTAAAGTTCAGCAGGTCTCCTTGACGACCTATCCGGTTGTTGTTTAATCCTAGCTCATGCATTTTCCCATACTAAGACATTGGGAGTGTTTATAAGTAATAGTACAAATTACTCTATATAGACTATATAAAGAGCAAGAAATTATATTAGATTTTAGCATTTGCAGTTAAGATAAACAAGTCCCTGGGTCAAACCTACGACTATATAGGTGTGTTTAATATTCATCCCGATTACGAAATGGGCAGTTGCATGTTTCAAAGTCATGATCAAGAAGGCAAGAAAATGAGATATTTATCAGTGCAGGGACAGAGAAAATATTGGGGAGATTTTTTAGCAAAAACGAATGTACATACAAAGCAAATTTCGTTGCACATGTACCGATTGGGTTATTATGTGGATTACATCAAAATTAATTTTTTATGTCTTGATTTGCTCAAATTTTGTGTCAGTTTTCTACTCGCAGTTTAAATCCTACGTTCGTATATCCCATATATATATATATATATATATACGAGTAAAAGTTGCTTGCATACTGCAAGCTAATTGGTACAAATTTAACAATAAGTTCCCCTTACGGGTATCATCTTCGAAGCTTATCCAGCAAAATTCTTAAAAATTGCCGCAATACATTTCTTACGTGAGAAATTTTCATCCATGTGGTATCGAACTCACGGTCATATGCAACCTTTCATCCACTGGTTCTATCGAAAACTACTTCAAACGCAAACGCTGTGATTTTGAATAGTCTCCTGTAAGGAGAAAGGCCTCAAAACAATTTTTTAAAAATTAGTGTAAATGACCGCCTGGCGTCGAACACAGGACCCGTTCGTGAGAGACAATGGCATACGAATGTTAGATAAGTGCCACTCTCACGTGTTTCAAAGTTTCAATGAAGTATCTTATCGGGAAGGTCCTAAAATGAGATTCCGTTCTTCCCGCTTGAAATGCATGGTAGAATCGGAATGACGCTCTAGCATCGAACCAAGGACCATAAGAGAAGCAGTGGACGTCATGAAAGAATCTTCTCAAACGCCTCTGTCACCATTCCGGGTTTTATCTTTCCAGCTTATCGGGAAGGCATTTTAAAAAATCGTCCAAAATTTCACCAATGCATTTCTTACGGAATCATTTCGGACCCACCTGGCGTCGAACATACGGCCATTGGTAACATTTCTTCCTTTCGTACTATGGAAGACCATGTCATCTGCAAAGACTGTAATTTTGATTGCTCTATGTCATCGAGAACGGCCTCAAAACAGATTGCAAAAATACGCGCAAAAGACCGCCCAGTGTCGAACTCAGGACCCTTCCGTGAGAGAAGATAGCAAAATAATATTAGATAAGTGCCATCCTTACTTGTTCCTAAGTTTCGATTCAATATCTTATCGGGAAGGTCCCACGCCTCTGTCACCATTCCGGGTTTTATCTTTCCAGCTTATCGGGAAGGCATTTAAAAAAATCGTCAAAGATTTCAGCAATGCATTTCTTATGGAAGAATTTTGCATCCAGAAATGTTACAAAATGACCGTGAGTTCGACGCCAGGTGGATGCAAAATTCTTCCATAAGAAATGCATTGCTGGAATCTTTGACGATTTTTTAAATGTCTTCCCGATTGGGCCAGATTTATATAAAACTCTAAACTATATAAAAGCCTATGGCAGGGGTGGCGAACCTTTTGGCGTTCGAGTGCCAAAGTTTATGAAATAAGAGTAAACTCGCGTGCCAACCCATCGAGTGAGGTATCGATTATTTTTTGTCTAGAAAAGGAATAGGATGTTTTTATAACAAAAAACAATAATTTTTAAATGGTTTTCAAAGTTATTTGTTTTGAAGTTTAAATATTTTATTAGAGTGCACACCAGAGGCTAAAATAAATAATTATATAAATTAAATACAAATAAAATTAAATGTAACTGTCCTTAGCGCCCTCCGCGTGCCGGAATAATCGCTTTGGGCGTTTTCAGCTACATCGGGATAATCTTACAGAAATAAGTACACCTTTCAATTACATAGATTCGAAAGTACGTTGCCGTATAATTTTTATTCAAAGCAATAATACGAGTACGTATGAGTATATAATAGGAGTATGTTTGCAGAATGATGGAAATTATACGGTATAACCCTCTAAAAGGGTCTATATTCCAACTTATATTCCAACGTTATTCTCAAAATGAAAAATCATTGATTAATCATCAAAATATGTGCTAAATAAAGTGAGCTTTCTTCACTCTAGTTGCCAAAATGCAGATGATTTTTCTTGAGCTGCAGGTGCTGTTAGTCATTTTTGCCGTTGTGAAATTTTGTACTCCTTGTAGATAGTGAGGATAAATTAAATATCTAAATCCGTCTGTGATTATTCATATTACTTGTTTCTTCCTCATATTGTCTGAGGCTGTGGCTGTGAATTTAATCCACGATGACTTTTCTTACCTTTTCTACTTTAGAAATGTTATAATAATATTTAACGATTATTAAAGCATAACTGATTATAGGTTAGGTATATTTGTAAAATCTACAGCGTTTTAAACTCTATTAAATTCTCCTTTACGATGCTTGAGAATTTTTCGTTTTTAGATGAGAAATAAGTCTCACTTACTGTAAGATTAAAAGTCTTTGAATTAATTCCACCTTTCATCTGCTTTAATTGTACTTCCTACGTATATTTTAATTGTATTTTCATATTTGCATCTACTTTGATTACATTTTCATAGCAGTAAATTATCTTCTTAAATGGCATTTTTCCGCTGCCAAATTAATTCTTGTGCTCATCTTTTTTACCCTTTTAAGCACTAATTTCTCCTTGGTGTACTTTTTTCGATACCAAACCTATTGGAAAGAAATTTAATGGATTGAAGTAAAATTAATAACTAGGAAGATTTTCTAATTGCAAATTGTTTTTATCGATACAAACTTCGCTAAAACTTAGATATGATGCAAAAGTATTTTGATATTTCACTAAACTAACAGCACAGTAGAATATAGTAAACATCCTTATTTAAAATTACAAATAACATTTATTACATTCGAAATTATTTTTTTAATTAGCTCGAAAATATTTTCTACAACAACATTGAGTAAGAGATGATTTTCGTACAATGATTTCTCCTGCAATGCTCTTTCCGGAATTGATGGATTTTGTTGGCACAGCTTCTACGAATTTCCGTGGAAGTTGTGCCAACAAAACATAGGGCGAGAAAGTATTCCTACAAATTCGCTGTGCTTGTGTTAGGATATATTTTCACAGAATTTCTTGAGAAAACAACTGTAAATAAATTATTGAAAATAGATTATCTTTTATTTCCCATTAGTTTTTGCGGTCGCGATTGTGGTTAGCATTCTTGTGGTCTTCTCCGTTATATCTTACTCTTTCTATCGAACACATTTGTTACTGTAAATACCTCAGTCGTGTTATTCATTATGACTTCAGGCATTCTCTTCAGGAAATGCATTACTCATTATGCTTATAAACCACGACACTCTCATCTTTAACATAGGTAACATGAAATTTAAGGATTCATAGACTACAAAATTATTTGAATTCAAGACTTTGGGATCGACTACAGCGTTTTGAGGAAAATGCTGTAAGAAATTTATGAGAACGTACTATTTTTCCTTTATAAATGTCTTTCTTTTGTATTATTTAAGGAAAAGTCATTGAGACTGGTCATGAATGAAAAGATATCGAGATATCATCATCTCGAGTGTGATCAATTTTATGAAGTGAAATTTGTTAAAAATCCATATTCGCGGTAAAAATGAGAATAGATATTCGTGATTTTTCAGTAGAAAAATTAACAATAAAATTTTTATCCGAGATACCAGTAAAATTAAGAAAAGAAAATAAAGTCGTGGTTATTATCGTTTTAATATTTTATTCCTTCAAGTAACATATCTACTCTTTTACTATTATCTCAAATATAATGTATTACATATTAAATATGAATTAAAATCATGAATATACTGATGGTGTTTAGAGGATTTTCGTTTTTGATCAAAAGTCGAAAACACTCGCTGGAGTGACTGATACTCATTGTCGAATTTCATAAACCATCAGTGAGCAGACCAGAAGAGATTAAGAATGGGCATGGTGGAATAATATGGCTTTAACAAAAGCAGCTTTATAATGACCAAAAAATTTGGATATTGTAGTAAACTGCTGCAAATTTAAATTTATAGAGTTAATCGATTTTTCCATAAAACTATTATTTGCTCTTTCGATGAGTAACTGTTATGTTCTAATTTGAGTTCAGTTTCGCGACATTTTAGAACGATTAGGAATCGAAAACGGGTTTTCCGTATTTGCCGAGAATTCTTAGTAATTCTGGAAATAATTTTCTATTTTTAAATATCTTGGACTCATGGAATGAACAAAAGTGAATAGGTTCTGTAAGGTACGTACAAACAAAAATCTTCTATTTTCTGGACTTTTGCTCCCAAATTTTTCATCACCGGTTTTTCCTGGCGGCACATCGCGCTGTTTATTTAGTTATTTGTTATCCAAGCAAAAGTATACAAAAAAGCTCTTGTTGAAACGGATGAATTTCCATTCATCTGTGTTGATATCCAGTTTGTTTGAAAAGATCCAAATTTGTCATCAATTTCGCAAATAGAGACAACTTTGTATGCTTACTAATCAAGCATTTTCAAATTACATAAATAACGCTTCGCAATAATTCTTTGGATTTAATAAACCGCGGCTCCGACTATGACGTGATCATATCACCTGATTTCTCTTGTTACCGCTCTCATGTTCTTTGATAGCTTCTGTTTATCGGTGAATAATCCTACTTTTCTTAATTTATTGCCTTCTTTAGAATTTTCTTTGATAATTATCAATACTGGACGTGAATATATTCTCTCTTTCGCCAATGTGTTAATCTTTTAGATTGATATTCTTCCTTTAATATTTGTGCAATTGATTATGTAATATACAATTCCAATAGTAACCACGATTACTGCAGTTATATTAAGTAATTCTGTCATAAGACACAAAAGGTGGGAGCAAAATGCCTCTATTCATTTGTCAGTGTTTTATCTGGAATTCGCTCTATTTTGACGGAGATATTTACGGATTCCTGCTGAGTAAATTGCTTATTCTAAATGTTTAGTATTCTAGCTATTTTATCGATATCCTATCCTAATTATTCGCGCTAGTAAAATAAAACCGTAATAGGATATAGTTAAACGCACGATGTAAATCATCGAAAAGTAATTCATTTCTTCATAATATCCCTAGCGATTCTCCTAAGTATTTTTTGAAACCTTTCGAATCTCTTTACGCATTCGATGCGTGAGAGTGATTTCAATATTCATCGACGACTGGCAATGGAGATTCCCTCTTCTGTTTTGCCCTTCAATGCAATGTGAGAGCTGTGTGTCTGAGAATCAAGGAGTCACCTTCGCCGTCCATTGCATTATGGGAAATGGACCGCAAAGACTATATTCCCGTGACTTCTCTTTCATACGGCAACATCAACTGTAAATTATTTTATCTCTATTTGTGATTCCATGTATTCATCTACAAAATAAACCGTCGTGAATTATTTCCATTAGCAACTCGGCTAACTTTCTGAATCCTCCGGAGTTTCGGAAGAAATATCTATTCCTTTATTTTATTACGTTATATGATTTTTTACTTTATTTGCTTATACCATTTAACTATTTATCCTATACTACAGCTTGAGTGGCGTCAAGTCTCGGCCTCATCCGATAGTCAATAACCCTTGTTATGCAAACAACTGTGAAATCCTTTGAACTTGATAACTCTTACACGTAGATTCATTTTAACATAATCTCTATCTGTATTTATAACAATATATAAAATACATAAAATATTTACTATATACAATAGTCTGTTTTTATTTATATGATACCCTCAAAGTATAACCTGTATCACTTTTACTCTTATAGATATTTCCTAGCTTAGTTATCACATGTTTATTAGTTTATATAAGTTTATTGCTAAGTTAAAATTAATTTATCAATCGTCGTTTGTAAATTGTTTGAATTTCTTCCCATTTGAATTTTTATCATCCAAAGAATTTTAGCGACTTTATTTCAGGAATATAAAACTTGCGGAAAATTGCAATGAGGAAGCGCCTCGTTGGAAAGAAATTTCCAACTTATTATCATGGTTGAATTCATAATTGTAATTTCCACCATAAATTTTTGTTTTCTGCTTGGAAAACACAGTTTCACAAAAATGTGATTGGAAAGTGGTCACTAGTAAATATCGTCATCCGATGGCTGATATCAAACTTGTGGACTCCATCTCGATGATCTTAAAATGAATGGATGAAATTGTTCATAAGGAATAGTGGATCATACATGTATGTATGAATTCAATGGCTTTAGACCGTACACATTTAATGGCCTCCTCTTTCTACTTGCATTTATCTTCTTATTAAAACAATTCGTTCATTCGTGAGATTTATTGCCTCATATATTTCTGAGATCAACTTCGCATGAAATAAGTTATCCGTGCTATTCCTACAATTTCAGCTTCTTTTTTATCGATTCTTAGACATTTTCGAGTGCTATAGTAATAAATTTCAGATTTAAATTGTGGACATTCACTACCAATCCTTGAGAACATAACTTCGGTTCTTTCATTTCTCCCTGATTCGTCGGAATTTCGTTGTCAATTACTCTTAGAATTGGTATTATAATCTCCATCAAAAATCTGTCATAATAGGTATCTAAGCAGAAACTGGTATTTAAAGCGATCTTTTACTCACATACCAGACTGAATGGGCTTAGACCCAAGTTAAACATCACATTTAATCTACAGTTAACCTCAATATGTTTCATCTTGAGGGTTTGCATTGGGTTTCAACAATTTTAAACTGATGTTTTATTTACTTTACAGATTAATACAGATGAGAAATACAGATAAGCCCAGTCAATGTTGTATCTAACATAAGTTAAACATCACTTTATGTAGCAATTTAGACATAAAATCGTTTATAATATGGTTTGTTCGAATTAAAATGAACTTCATCGCTAAAGTCCACTTTAAAAAATTATAATATGGGGGTTTAGTAACTTTTACTTAGCAACTAGTATAGTTATGTACAGGGTCATGCCAACGGCACCTGAGGTAACAACCTCAGGAGGCGCCAAGATGATTGTTTCATGTCCTCGATGATCGATGTTATATTTTAAAAAATTATTAACATCGCTATGGATACGCGTATCACGCTCTTCTTTTCACAAATTTTCGATTAGAATCAAGAAAAATACCTAAATAAAATGTGGCGTCAGCGGCTAAAGGTTGACCACGTAATCTACTCTTAAGGACAGGTTAAACCTAAAGATTGACACTAAAATGTAAACTCATCAAAATAACTTTCGATTACTTACACTGGATGCAAAAATACAGATTGAAGAAGATTAAATATATAAAGGTGATCGCAATCAGTATTAGTCGACCTGACTTCATGGAACGCCGTTTATCTAACGATGTTCCTTTGGAGAGATTTATCGGAAGGCATCCTTACATAAGCTTATATAAGTGTATATATATATATATATATATATATATATATATATATATATATATATATATTTATTTATTTAGATACAAAAAAGAAAAATGTATTAAGTGAATATTATTAGGTGAATGAGGCTGACATGCCTAGAGAATTCTGCTAATCTAGTTCAGTTTTTATTATAGCAAGTGCATTTTGAAAAGTTTGAGATGAACTCCATAGTTGTTGATTTGCGTAAATACGTCTGAAATTAAGGGAAATGCCCCCTTCAGAGTTGGCCCAAGCAAGATAACTATGTGTAACTAGTGAACTTTCTTGTCAAAACGGAACGGACGGAACTTGTATAACTTATTGAAAAATGCACGTCTCAAACGGTACCTCTATAATCCTTCTAAGCCAGAAAGCGTAAATTATAAGTCTATAATACTTTAATATATTTCTGATATGGGCTTAATTTCCCGTTGGGTTCTTATGGGAAAATGCATGAGATTGGATTCAACAAATGCTTTCGTAGTCAGGGAGTACAGTTTGTTTACAACCACAAAATTTCATAAAAGGTACGTCGCATTTATTAGGAATCTCACAAATTCGAATCGGAAAAGATATTTCGAAAAGGAGAAACCATTCATTTTTCCTTCTTTGGTTAGATATCTTGATTTCGTAGGACTTATATTTGTAATTTAATTTAGCAAAAAAAACTGAAGTCTGCAAAAGATAAAATCAATCGTTACGTGCTTATGGGAGTATCCTCAAGCCGTCTCGAGTCGAATTCAGGATACTTTCAAAAAGTAACGACGAATTTTCACAGTCAATTGGCGTTCTTGAGTCCGATAATTTAATATTATTGTCTTGCAAGGAAATGTAGTGATTTTATAGGTAAGTTTCTCAATTAGATTTTATGGGTGGTTTAATTTGTTCCTACTCGTAATTATCTGTATAGATTAAGAGGAATATAGTGATTCGTTCAGGGCCGGGTGTATAGTCATTTCGCATCCCATCGCTCTGAGTAAATCTTTTTAGCCATATAATTTAGGTTTTCACTGGCGAAAGCAAAATCATACGTCATAAACCAACAATTCGTATGAATTTAAACAAAAATAGGCTGCTAGTGAGAAGAGAGATATGTGCGGGGGACAGTTGATAGGAACAATCCGATTGCCTTTGTTGATAGATTTATATGAAGGCCATTCTGCGAAGTATTCAGTCCGAAGGTCGGTTGGAACCTCATCCCCTCTACCATTAGCTACCAAGAGCTATGAGAGAAGGGGATGAGGCTTATCAGGAAAGATGAGGAGTGAGGTAGTTTGCCTTTGCTTCCCTCACCAAGCTAGATCGCAATAAATGGAAGAAGTAAGTGAAGAAGAATGACTCTAAGAGTAACAATTTTCGTAGCATTTCTTAACGAGAGACGTTACGTTAATCAGGGCCATTATTCTGCATCACTCATACCTCAGAAGCTTTCATATAATCGTGAACGAGACTGAGACAGGAGTAAATGAAAGATATATTTTCCTCCATCATGTACCGAAAGACAAATGGAAAACATCGAGATATGGGCCATATGAAGTATGTTTTTTCATGTTAGTGCGCTTAGCTGTTAAGGGAGAGGCACGCCCACCACTCACTCGAAAGGTGTCCGCTGCGGCGCTTCGATCGCCTCCTTCCCCTTCATTGGACATCCGGCAGAGACGTCGTTCAGTCCTCAGTCGAGAAAGTGTGTCGCACGGGGAAAGTGAAACTTTAAAGTGCTGCGAGCAAGTGAGATGTGAGACACTGTTACGCTGTGTTTATCTGCGGCTCCACAAGCGGATGCTGAATGTTAATCTGGTAGCATCTCATCTCGTGGTGAGTGTTTTCCTTCGCCGATCATTCAAGTCCCCATTTCATACGACGCCCCGATCTTCTTTTGTCTCGAGAGTGTTCGGCTGCCACTCCCGTCGATGCAATACTATCTTCGCTGAGCGACAATGGCCAACCTTGTTACCATGTGCAACTCCTCATTTATCCCTCCGCCCCCTCTCTAGATTTCTTAATCCGCGGCCGTGTTTACGTCGGCGACGCTTTCGTACCGAAGACGTCATTCTTCGGCATTGCCTTTGACGCTTCACAGCTGACTCTTCTTTTGCTGCGTCAATATATGCTCCGAATAAAGGACACTTGATAATGACATCCAAATGATTACGCTCCTCCCTGATTCAGACCCACTGCTTTGAAATCCCTTTCGTTTGCGTTGGAATCCTTTTAGCGATGCTGTGCTCGAATTCCATGTTCGGATGGACGATGAAGGCCGCGAGATTTGTGAAATCTTGCAAAATATAAGTAGTTTAATTGACCGCATGCTCTCTAGCATATACCAAACGATGTTAAAATCGAAAAAACTGCACAGTGAAAATGTTCCAAATATTCAAACTCGCAAATGCTTCTAATCTGAAGTGGACAAGTCATTACTATCGAAATCTACATAACTTGCAATTGAAGCAGAGGTATATTATTAACATTGGCAGCATGTATTTATAACACCATTTTTCAGTTCTCATTCCCTATTTTACTCATTCTGTTGTCAACTAGACAATAAAACGATGTAAACATTCTCCCTGATTAACTAACCAGTGTACAGTTCTTACTATAATTTATGCGTTGAAGGAGGCGTTTCTGCAAATTTATCTCGATATCAACAAATGTAACGATGACTGCATCCAAGACTGGTACACTTCGTGTACTAATGTACTTACGTACTTACCTTACGTACCTGTAAGACGTGAATGTATACTTTCATTAAAATTTTAAATCGTTAAACCATGAAAAATAAAAACGCTTCTTTCGCCTTTGAATCCCTTCTCGCGACAGTAGGAAAGTATGCAATATATATTTCGAAAGAAATCAGGATTTATTGCATCAATCTTAACGGTGAGAGTACTAGAATAGTGCCAAAGTAGTCACTGGATAATCTAAATTACACAGTAAGAAAACGAATAAAATGTATTCACGTTTAGATATCGTCTGAGACGGCCCTAAGGGGGCCCGGGTGTCTACCTGGGCCCCTGACAGATTATTACAGATTTCTAGTTTACTATCTGCAGAATAATAATTAGTGACTCCCTTCAAACCTGATGATAGGGATCCCCAGAACTTCCCTTTTGACCGGCCCTGGATACCTTAATTAGTAAAAAAAAAGGAAATCTTCTACGCCCATCTTACGAATCTGGTAAATTTCATCCTCATTTTCATCTAAGTATGATATTCTTTCTCGTTTCTTTGTAGGAGTTGATTTCTTAACTCTCTAATTTATATTTTCTCTTTTATTAATTGGTCCGCGAACTAATGATCACCCGATTTACTCTGATTTTTTCGATTCAGAATCGGTGAAAATTATTGGATTTTCGAAGAATTGAGTTATAACTGTGAACGAGCTCTTGAGACCGAGTATTTGCTAGATCACCTCTAGAGCGAGTATGCACCAATTGCTGCGAATATTAAGAATAGCTTCGACAATTCAACGTCACCGTGATGGACTTACGGTGGAGAGGTCTTAAACTGGAATCAAAGTTTCTCATAAAATACTGAGATTATGCGTTATGATAATACGCGGTAGCTCGCGTGCTTTTACACTTGATGTGAGAAGAAGAAACAGGTGCTTCCATTAATTTAGATTTAGAAATTTATTTTTTGCGAATTATAAGTGTAGTAACGCAGAAAGCTTTCGAAATATTCATTGGTACGGAAAAATCAGGTTTATTAATGATTTAATGGAATAAATTTTAGAAATTTATTCTCAGAAGGACTTAGAGAGTGTTTCTATCGATTTATTTTTTCTGTTTGATACTTTAATGTTGTGGTATTTATTGTGATTATCAATGACATGCTTGCTCTCCTGCGATTTCTCAAACTCATATACTTATTAATATAATTATAATGATGAAAATATTAAATATATATAATTATAGGAGAAATTTCTTCGTTTCCTTCTCTTAAACTTTGGAATAAAATAAAGATCAACAGAGTTCTGAACCATGGAGTTACTCGTGTCCATATCTGGAGTCGATTTCTCCATTTTTCTCCGATAGAAATCATTTCAACGGATCCGAAAAACTGTGAAATCTCAGAGATCTCTTTAAAGGTCGCTGAATGTTTTCTTCTCCCATAGAATTGCGTCACGCAGGTGACATCAGCACTTGTGGATTTCTATTCGGCTAGTCACTGAAATGTGGATTCGATTAAGTTTTTGAGAGGGAAATTTAATCGTTCAACGCCGTAGAGGTTTAACTGCACAGTTTGAAACAAGTTACTTTTTGGTATTTGTATGCATTATCTAGAAACGGTGCTTAAGTTTGAGAATAACGATATTTTACTCAAATATTTCATCTGAATCCCATACTTTCCATAATTGTCCATCCTCGCAATGTAATCAAAGAAACGCAACCAGAACATCCTTATTTGATTTCTTTGTCGCACAAATTTCCAGTCATTACCCACGCATTACGGTTTCTTTCTTATTCATTCTGTTCCATGTTATTTCACACCCTAAT
The DNA here is from genome assembly GCA_036926295.1 of Pachydiplax longipennis. Taxonomy (NCBI): domain Eukaryota; kingdom Metazoa; phylum Arthropoda; class Insecta; order Odonata; family Libellulidae; genus Pachydiplax; species Pachydiplax longipennis. The sequence continues at coordinate 65,380,622 of JAVFKF010000015.1, read as the reverse complement.
AACAAAGGGTGTGATACCACAAAGTGCATCCATAAATCAACATCCTTTATTGGCAATCACGCTCTCAACACCAATGTCATTTGAATCTTTCGGAAATTAAATTTGCTTAGTTTAGCGGTGTCAGCCAAGTGTTGATGAAACATTCATTAGTAATTTTCGAATCTGATGCAATGTGATGAGATTAAATGCAGAAAAAGGGAATTTCAAAGAAATAGTTGAGAATAAGGAGAATTTAGGCACTCCTGCCGCATAGGGGTACCAATCAATTTCACTAATCATGAAATGCATTACTATAAAAATCGCCAAGTTGTGAGCTGTTTCCATAACATTATAAATCTGATCATCCCCAATTAGTTAATATAATATTATAATATAACCCCAACTTAAGTAAGATTGTCGAGATTTAGGCGATAGACTGTAGGTTCGTTCCAATGCATATCTTTTCAAAGAAACATCGCATTTTTTAACTTAATTAACCATGTACTCTAATAATATGACCATTCTCCATCGATTCCATAATAATTCCGAATATCGACGCCTTGAATTCTTACAAAAGTGATTTTGAGATTGATCTCATTAAACCGAGGATTGATGGTTTATTTTTCGTGATTATTTCACGACGTGGTCTCTAAGGCATAAAAATGTCGTGTATATTACTCTTATGGTTACACTATTTAAAACTCGCGTTTTAACTTACGCATAAGGCACTCGTCTTCACTCACTAGTGGATTCGATTCGAAGAAAGTGTGAATTGTTTCTCATGGACTTCACAGTTAGTCTTTCAGAATAGATCACCTCTGATGTTGATGAATAGGATGCTTAGAAGTTAGTGAACTAACGATTCGCATCTCGGTGAATGTTTTCCGATGCAGCTGAAACGAAAGTGAGAATAATTGTGATCACCCCTCAAATCTCTTTTACTCAAGCACATCCTCCGTGAATGGGATGATTTCCATTAATATTTTGTTCTACTTTTATCTCGCCCAAATAAGAAAGAACTTAGTCTTTCGCAGATACTTCTGTGGACTTGAGGAATTAAATGGTAAAGTTGGCCGGACGCACTGTCATCTTCTGTTTATGGAAAGGTCGAAACCTTACAATGATCTTAGGCCTTAGAAAGGATGCCTCTTCAATTTAATGGAAAGAGCGAATAACAAAGTGACTCACATCACCTATACTTCAGTCGTCGAAATCCCTCGTATCTTTAGAAATGACTAATAACGAACCTTTAGAATAAATGTCGCATTCGAAGAGATGGCCTAATATCGATAGCTCACATATTAGTTAATGTCGAAATTTAATATTTAATTACTCATGAGGAATTTAGTCATTTTGGCGGAGTTGTTTCGAAAGTAGCCTTGGCTCCTCGACGCGTTGACACAGCTCATTATCAGGCCTATCCAGTCTCTGGAATCTTCACAGCAGCTGCCATTTCTCTTGGTCGCTAGATTGCCATTCATTTGATGATATCACTTGCAAGGCAATGGTGCTTCGAAGACGTATCGATATTTGGTTAAAATTAATTTTGACCAAAATTATCGGTATCCTTCCCATCTTTCGCCACAATACAGTAACACACAAATTTAAGAAATGTTTCCCATCACTGGTGTATGATTTTCCTTAAGTTTTAGCGATGTAACTTTGAATCACAATTATCAGAGAAGACGCAAGAAAGATAGGTATCGTATGAAAACTGCCTCTTATGGGCTTTCCCGTTTTCGCCAGGACAGTACGGTGTCCGGAGCTTCCGTCCAGTCCACATAGTCAAAAATGCAATTGGTCCTGTAAAAGACCTAGCCACAAATTGTTATTTTTATGTGGAAATCGATTGGAAGTTACTGAGAATTCAAATTTTCAGTTTTATGAGAGTCAAACTATGTAGGAAATTGAAATCGAACAAATAATCAGTCATTTCCTTCATAAATTCTATCGTGTAAGTAGTAATTTTAAAGGTGCTTCTACAAATGTGCTCATTTTACATGTGAGCTCTTACCGTAAATCGATCCGTTTTCAGCAAAGACGAACCCGTTAAATTTTATCATCATAAGACTTAATGAAACTTTACCGAAGTCGCAGGAAAACGTGACAATATTTTCTTTTTAAAAATTATTTATACTCAGTTACGCGCAGAGGATAGGGGTGCTTCTTATTCTCATTAAACTCTGGTTTAGATAAAAATTCCATCAAGATTTGCCAAGAAGTCAAATAATATCGTAGTCATGAAAATATCAAGACGAAAAAAATTCGTCCCGTTGATGGGAAATGTCCCGTTTTCTACTATTTTGTCAGTCTTAGCATGTATATTGATATTTGTAAAATTAAGGGTTATGAATGGATTTGGGACAGTCAAGTTTAGAAACAGTGGCGGCGTGACGGAGACAAAAAAGGAAGGAAAAAGGCTCGGTTGGGAAAAAATAGTCCTTTGAGAGTCCTCCCTCCCTCTGCGTTGGAATGAAGAGAAGAGTCTAATGCACGTAGCACACGATGGGAATTTGCGTCATTATGTGGTTTAACATGAGGAATTATTAGGCGGAAATGAAAAAGATGGTAGGTGGTAGGCTTCAAAATAAACTGATAGATGCTCATCAACTGCATATTTCCACTCTAAAGCCGCTCATTTATTTCTAATACGATTTATTCCTAAGATTTCATCCGGAGACTTAGAATTTTCAGATTTCGTTCCGTGATTTGTGCCCGTGCACATTTAATATGATTGTATTTTATGTACTGTATACCTGTAAATCTGTCTATATTTGCCATCAAATTTGAACGTGCGCAGACGACTAGAGAAGGTCATGTATTGGGATACCAAAAATTATACCGCTATGATTTTCGGGTGTATATAAAACCATTCGAAGTAATGAAGAAATAAACTTTAAATTTTCCGCACTAATTTTATTTACGACCGGTTTCGCTACTCGGAGTACGGAACCGGGTAAATATATAACCATCCCAAGTTGTTTCCTCGCTATTTAAATCCTATGGAAAATAATACTACTGCTAAATTTACTTTTTATCGAATAATGAGAATCAATTAATGTTATGAAGTCCCTATCTATTGATATCTTTTACCTTTACCTTAATTTTGGCAAATTTTAGTTTTTACGTGCCAATTGCATTTCTTTAGGCAACAGTTGCAGCTCGACACCCCTATAGTTAATATAAGTTATTCATTGGGTACTTATTTTTAAGTTTAACTGGTAATTTTAGCTGTCATGGAGAAATGATCACGGTGATAACTTATACAGGAAGAAAATTACCTTGTTTTTCTACAGAATATAGTGGAATAATATCCTGTGGAAATTAGAAGGTCCATCTCTTCCTAGATGATCTCTTCCATTCTTGAGCTTGACAATATCAATAATATTGTAATATATATCTTTTACATCATGAAAAAAACATTATAATTGATCATTCTCCTCATGTTTAAAAAGTTATCGAATTCTATTCGGTTCATTCAAAATTCCATTTTGTACAAAGTTTACCTTCAGCTTTCTTTATTCTCTCCAGACATTTTACATTAGAGAAAATACACTATCCTTTTTTGTAAAAAAATATTTCGTTATTTCGTTATTATTTTCCTATAAATTTACCATTTAATTAGGGGTAAATTACCTATATAGAAATATCTAACATCGACTGGAAAAAATTGCGATTTCCTTCATCAGCTCCATCGATCGCGACTGAAAACATGATTTCATTACTTTGATTGAATTAATTTCACTCTGTGATAATTCTATTGATTTAGAATGCTTTCTGTTTAACTTATGTTTTACTTATCCTAAAATCGTAGGCTCAACAAGTTTAAGTCGTTACAAACTATTTATTGATCTAGATTCCGCGATCCTAATACACACAGGTGTGAGGATGATTCATACAATGCGCCAACTCTACTCTTTCTACTCTCAATCCATGTTATGAAACTCTATTGAACCCGATTTGTGTTATTACAGTCTTTTTTGCTTAAAAGCCTCTTTTTTCTTGAAAAGCCTTCATCATGATTTGCAAGGAATGCACCTGTAATCCTTTTGTATAACTTTCTTCCTTTCGTTCCTCTGTCCATCCACATCTATTTCAAAACAGTTTGATTTATTGGAATGAGATAAACTGAATCGTGTTTCTACGAGGTAGAAGACCCAAAAAAACTTTTATCACCTTTGAGAAGGCTCGGGTTCGAACCCAGGATCCCCATAATAAGTTTCCGCAAGAAGAATTGCGATTCCACATTTGCAGACAGCAAGATTTTATTCATCATTCATTGCAATATCTAAATGTGAATGGATTTCTATCGAACTTGCCTCTTAAAACGACTGAAATTATAATCTATTTTATTATTTCCATTTTTTATGGTTTTTAGTCGATTCAATCGTAAATTTGCCATTTATATCTCAAATTATTGAATATTTCTTTCTATTTCGGTGGCTGATAAGGCAAACGTTATTGTTGCATCGGATTCAGTTACTAGTAAATAAACACTAAAAAAAAGGTGAGGAGCTAGTACAGAATGAAGTTCATTGAAGAGCTGGTCACTGCAGGAAAGACGGGGGAATTTATTAACTAGTAAGAAAACAACTTAAGACCTTATATGTCAAGTTATACCAGTTGTATATACTTAGGGTGCGTTTGTGAAGGAAAGCAGAAAAATGATTGGGAATTCTAAAGAAGATAAAGAGGAAAATGAAAGAGGGTACGAATACGAGACGTCCTGCGTATGCGCGCGATTCCGTTTCAAGCTTCAGATGCATTTTTACGAATGTATCCGGATTCCGGGAGGAATGTATGAGATGAAATTCCCTTAGGCGCTTTCCAAACGTCCTGCCATAATCTTGAAAGTTTCCATGTAACGTGGAGGAACCTATTACTCTTCAAATTTTACCCTCCTTCCTTTCTTAATGAAAGCATTAATTGCACTAAAACTACTGCAATTTGATCTTGTCGACGCAAATTTGCACATCAGCCGTTGAGTCTCCATATCTTTTTTAGTGCTGAATTAGTTTTTAATCAACCTGGAATGAAAACAAAGTGGGCGGATTTTCATCGCGTAAATATCTTATGTGAAACTGAAATAGTACGATTCGATCACCCTCTCTGGAAATGCATCATTATAATAAATCCCACACTTAAAAGATAATAAAAGAGGGATTGAATACAGAGGCCATTTAAAAATTCGGATTTTCGTTCTATTATTATGCAGAAAACATACTTCCTTAAATAATCCCAAGGATTCCATCTAGAAGGTTGCACCTTTCCTCTTGTAAATTACAAATTTTCGTATTACTTTTTTTTTATCGATAATCTCAATCTCAATGCTTATTTTGAAATTAAAATTGGGTGTCTCGATTTTTAACAATACATTAAATATGTATTGGTTGTTTATTAACGGAAATCTGTAATCATATTTTATTTTCTATAATTTTAAATAATTAATAAACCGATATTTTTATTTATTTAAAATGCAAATGACATAAAATATTCTGTAATTTTTTTAAATAATCCCCACAAAATCAAAATAAACCCTACAATTGTAGAAGAGTATTTTTGCAAGTGTGCAGGGCATTTTGATAGTTTTAGTGTATTTTGCACTACGAAATGTATCTGAAAATTGATATTTGATGCTCTTTTTGAGTTGTCGCAAAATATGTTTGAAATATGTTTCATGTATTTTGGATGCGATCATCTCAAATATGTGTATAAGCTATATTTTAATAAATTTTGGTTAAGTTATTGAATTTCATGGGAGCGATTGGAAATGCCGAAAGTGATGTCTGCGGATATAAATTGGCCATCCAAACTTTCTCCTCTTTCGTCATTTTCGCACCACTATTGCATTACAAGTGTTTCTCAAACCATGTTTCGCGGAAAGTCCATAATTGTTCCGTGAAAATTTTTGAAGATTAAAGTGAGGCTCGTAGTGTTTGAAACGCTGCAACGTGTTTGATATCAGGGACTCCTTATTTTGCATTTCTCAACTCTTATGCAATTTATATCTATGAAATCAGAAGTCAACACAACTGTCTTTCGTTTACGTTCATCTCAAGGTTTCTAAAAAGTTAGGAGTTTACGTCGGCAGAGTAGAATTAAGCACCTCAATTCTTTAATTTCTACAAAAGTATGAAGTTTAAAGAAGTTATTTAACAAAATAAAATTAATTTTCAGACTGGAAAAAACCTCATCTTGTAAATAATCTGTCATTCACAAAATGGAAATTTATATTTAAAATTTGCGAGGATTACATAGCCAAGATAATTTTTACGCTATTTTATTATTTCGGATTATTGTTACTTTTATTTATTCCCCCAACAGCTTCCTCTTCTATCCTCATCACGACTATGTATTTGTGTGTGCATATATACGTACACATAGTAAACATCAATTAATACACGGAAAAATTCTATTAACAAAGTAATGTGAAAATAAGAAACTAAACGTGAAAAATAAGACGGAAAAAAAGAAAAACGTAGCAGAAGTTATTAATCTTATTACTCTTCCTGAGGAAGTCATATCATGATGTATTTGGGCAATTCGTCTTCTCGTAATAATCAATTATGATTTGCTTTACAGTATCTCATTTATTATTTAAGGTAAAATAAATATCCCTCGACTTTATGTGTGTTCTGAGTAATATATTTTGATGTTGTCCCCTGATGGTGCGATATTTCTGGGTCGTTTACACCTTTTTCTATTAGTAGTAATGTAGGATTAATGGTTTAGCAAAGTTGATCTCCGTGCCTTTGCTTTTTTATTTTTATTTAACAAATAAATACATTTATCTACGTGTAATTTCGATAAAACATGAAAAATCACATGGGAAATATTTACAGGTTAAATTGAGATAATTTTTGATGGGTTTCTCTGGGTTGGGTTTTTGATGGGTTCTGCATTATTTGTCGCAAGTTTAAAAGCAAAGGCGCTTTAATGTTTGTAAAATGCAAAAGTTTCTGGTCTCTGCCTTCTCTATTCTCCAATCTAAATGCTCCACCATTCCTTAAAATTTCCCGTTTAATTTTGAGAGGGAAATATCTTTAATTGAGCTATAAAATTTTTCCTTCCAAGAAATGATATCGTTTTCACATGATGCATTCCGTACTGAGGGCTGCCATTTGTAATTAGAAATTTCGAATTTTCGGAAGAATTCAGTCATGCGCGCGTACGATAACCTTCTTTACAATTCGTACAACTTTCTTCAACGTCTTCTTGATATTCTTCCTGTTGATCATTCGAATCGAATTGAAAAACATTTTTCGCAATGTCGCCATTTAAGAGCGCATCTTATTTGAAAAATTAAGGATATTCGATGAGTATGCTACTTTCCTCTCCTTTTTCAACTTTCGCCGAGTGAAAGCTCCAAACGGTGAAAACAAATATGGAAAACTTGGCCCTCCTCCAGATATAATTCTGACAATCTATGGAAATGGCTTCTATCAAACGTTTAAATTATCACGATATTCCCTTCTAGAATTATCGTATTACTTTATCATATTTCTTATCCTTGTCTTTTCCTGTCAGACTCGTCCTTTTTCTATTCTCAAAGCAATCTTATCATTTTATTCATTGTTTCAGCTTTCTTTTGATTGGAATAATGATTAATTTATAATTTCATATTTCTTACTCATTCTAATGTTACGTCATTTTATACATAGTATTTTATAAGAATTTTTAATTAATTATCCGAGCATTGAAGATTCTTATCCCCTGTAAAATATTATACTTGTCTGTATTTGTGAGGGATTTAACACAAATTTTAATTTAACTGGTTAAAGATCAATTAAAATCCAGAAATAAAAAAAATTGTATCAGTTTGACTCAAAAGGTAAATCTTAAGATGGACGACTCCGGAAACCAGGTTGTGAAAAATCCAGAAAATGATTAGCATCATTTCAAATCTACGTAAGTTACCCCTTCAAAATAAAAAGTTGTCTTTTTTACTATTTACTCAAGAATCCGCGTTCATTTTAGAACTGCTGTTATTCAGCGCGTAATAACCACTCAGTATGAGGAAAAAAATGAGAGGATCACCGCTTTTAGTCCACCATAGATAGATAGTATACCCTAATTTCAAGAAATTTCACAAATCTCTTTTCAGGATTAACGTAGCAAGAATTTTTCGATTAGAAATATTATATTCCACATTCAGAACATTAAGGAATGAACTGTTAAAATCAGTCTTAAATGATTGAGAAAATAATTTAATTTCCCTTATTTCGGATAAAACATATGTGACTTGTTTTTCAGAATATTATTTCGTTTTGTCGCAATCAAGAGATTCAGTCATTATAATATGTGAATTAAATCTCAGTCCAATGAGTACGAAATTTTTCCCATATATCGTTGTTAATGATTTAGTTTTAGGTTTCTTTGATTCCGTTTGGTGGCTGTTCAGTGATTTTATCCCATATCGCCTATCTCAATAACAAAAAATCAATTGAAATTTATTCACAATGAAAAATTGGAAGTGTATGGCAAGTTTTGATAAAGAGTGCCGGTATTGAATGTTTCGGAATGTACTTGAAACTATTTTTGGAATACCTTAATCGTATGAATGTATAGGGTCACCATATTTAATCGAAACTTCCTTGGCTGCAAAGCAGGGGATATCCTTACGAATATTTGTGGTTTTCCCTTGCCATCCTATGCCGTTGACTACTAGTAATTCTTACGCCTTTAGGGGTATGATCCCTCCTCGTTGGCAATAGGGTGCAATATTTTAATACCGAAAAGACGGATTTCATTTTGAAAATAATCATACCTGTTCATAACCATGAAGTCATTTTAAAACTTTGTTTCATCCGGTTTTATGAATCGGTTGGCTTTCAGAATATGCTGAGACGGGTATAAATCGCTGGGCGCCATAGTTTAGAACCCGTGAAAACGATTGAATGTTCGCTCCTGGCCGTTGAATTCTTCATCTTATATTTCTTAATGAAAGAGAAGAAGGTAGTAAATACGATTGATATTGCAGTTACATTCCGAATGAATATATGAATTGGATTTCATTACCAAAATATCCTATTTTTTCCGCTGAACCCAATTGACTCGAAAGAACCGTTTCTTTTAAATAGGCATCTCTGAGTATTTACTAGATATTTTTTACTTAATAATTTCTTTTGCAGTAATTTTGAATCTTTAATTGATAATTAAGCTCTTATTTTGAAGGAAAAGGTGGAGTTTTCCTTCATTGATCCACAATTGTCCATCCTTAATTGATAATCAAGGACTTTTGGTGGAATTTTCTCTGCAGATGAACGCTAAAAGAATTCAGGCCACTATCTACCACTTACAGGTACACGCTCAGTAAAGTCTCGTTTACTGGAATTTCTCAATTTCACAACACAAATTGCAGTCCCAGCAGAAACACATAACGTTTGATGAAGTTATATTTGTTTAACGCGAAATCCGGATAAAGAGATCCGACCAAAAGCGAGAGTGCTAACGTATTCTTTTTTCTCAGAAATAATTAACAGATATGCCGTTTCGGAGGCATACTTTTAGCTTCCGCACACTATTGGAGTTTCCCTGATTCGAGGAAGCCCTTCTTTCCAACCGAGTTTCTAGTTTAGTTGTCTGGAAACTTCAATAACGAGCACGTTGTTGGTGAAGACTAAATTGAAAAAGGTTGTGGAGATAATCAGGATCCTTCCCATCCATGGTACATACAAGGATATTAGAAAAAAGGATAACATATTGACTTAGAAAATGAGCGGAGAGAAACATACCTCCAATGACGCAACTTACGCTTCAGATCCCTGAACAGAAATGAAAGTTTCTCCATTCACTCAGCGGGAGCTATCCGTACAGTCCTCATACTGTTAAGCATAAACGTAACTACTCTTCAACATCATACTTATATCTTCTTAATATAAATACCAATTCGTTCAATTAATCTACTAAATGTTAAATATAAAGGAACAGAAAGATGGCAAAAGAATATATAATACAAGTAAGAGAAAGATAATAAATTGAATGCCCTCGAGGTTTACTTGGTGAAATCTTATAAACAAATAGTAGTATTTTTATCGGTTCTTCGACTGCTGGAGTCATTTCGCACGTTGGCTCTCACCGGGAATCGAATCCGGTGCCGCTTTCGCCAAAGTCGAGCGCACTGTTCCCTTGGCTATACGGAACCCCTCACGGATGAATAATTAATTTAATCACAAGATCTGTATGTAATTCCACAAATGTGCATTTGTGGAATTTCGACTGATCTATTTACAACCAGTGAAAACCATCTAAAATAACCTAAAGCACACGGTTTTTGCAGACTACCGGAGTTGGCGGCTAACGGAGCCATCAAGGAATAACAAATGACTGTGCAAAGAAAAAACGCGAAACGAAACTGCCACTCATTCGACCGAAGCCTAATTTGTTGATGTTTGGTCTTCTCGGACGTTTTCGTTCGACAGTTTTTCGTCGCGAACGCATGACTTCGTCGTGGACACTCGAAGGTTTTCCACCTAGAATTTAATAAATTGAATTTGAGGTAGTCCTCCGTTATAAGGAATAATGAAAAGAACACTTTCCCTAGAATGTGTTTTATTGTGGCAGCAGTATGGTGTCAAACTTTGGTTCATCAACAAGTGAAATAAAATTTCAAGACAGGATATATATTAAAGGGATGGCTGAAAGGTATGAGTGGTTGAAAGTAAGAAGTCCTTCGGTTAGTTCGGCACTTGTCGAGATTTACAACTTTCACCTTCTTACCCAGCGACTTCTATTATACGTATTGTTTACAAACTTTAAGGAATGGTGAGCGATTCTCTTGAAGCTTCGTTTGTTCTTAGCCGAGGAATTCAGATGTTCTTCTTTCGCTCAGGCGGGCAAACCCTCAGTGGCAAGAATTTCATATTTGGTTAATGTAAAGGACTTGCGTGCCAATGTGGTGCCAAATCATAGAGTAATATGCTGGTATTAAGTGGTATATGAGGGGATTAAGATGTTTTAATCGACATAAAAAATTGTTAATAATGAACAGAATCCTTTTATATTATATCTTCGGCTTTATTTTTAATAATAATCACGTCATGAGCCGAATTCTAGTCTTGAAAGACTACTCTAACAAGTAAGCTTTTTACAGGAAAATACACACGAGCATCCCTTGACCAGGAATTGAACCTAGGACCTCGCTTTTACTAGATTAGCACCTGCGTTACCGAATGTGAATGCAAGTGAATTATTAATAGAGGAATACATGACAGTGAGAGATGCCAAAATATTCTCTCTATTGGTTCGCCCTGACTTCACTCATTACCCAGTCATCGCTGGTTCTCATGGTTTTCTCTCACTCATTTAACAGATTTCAATTGCATTCACATATTTGATTCTCACTTCTGGTTGGAATCCAACTTTCGCTACAACTGAATGTGGGCTGTTCTCTCCTCACGCACCACTTCTTCTTCTTTTCCATGCATTCTTCTTTTCTCAGAAAAGTTATTCACCAATTTCATATTTTCATCTTTTACTCTCACTTTCAAATTATTCGATTAATTTATTCTATAGATCCTTAATTTCATCAAAAATGTATCCTGAGATCCATTCGCTGATTTTCTATCACTTTAGTATTAATCAAAATTTGCAATTTATTTAGCTATTCCCTGTTTAGCAAAAAGTTGTTTAAGTCGTAAAGCCACAGTTTAATCTCAAACTTCACACCGTTCAAATAATAAGTAATACTTTCCAGATATTTTCACTTGATACACACCCTTGTGTGTACTTCCCTAAGAAAGCGATTTCCGTGGTAATATGCAACTTCTTATTTTAGTTCGATCCTCCGCTACATGTTGACTTTTAGCTGGTTTATACTGCGACATGATTGGCTTTTCGAACTAAGAGAAAATAAATTTCTTACACCATTTACTCATAAATATTGATCCAAATGCATATAACTTACATGAGAAAGATAACCTTCCCCTGCATAGATAGCGCATTAATTATAGTTTATTGTCATAGTTTCTGGCGAATTATTTGTGTGGCTAATCTCACTTAAAAATGAAATAATGGACTGTGAACATCGTATGGTTGAACACTAATGATGTATAGGGTGAGTCAAGTTTTAGTGTAGTGACGGAAATATATTTTAAGGATACATGACGTTACCGATAGAAGATTCGTCTGAATTTCATATTCAGTAAAATTCGTGTGATTAATAATAACATTACGTCGTTCAGCCAAGACTGTAAAACTATCAAGGGAGATCATGGTTTTATTTCAGAAACGAGTTATTTCCTCTACGTATCCTTTCTATTAAGGTATCAATGCGCTAATCGTAAAATTCTTCTCTAGATGTAGTACAGAGAAGTATTTCATTTCATTTTTGTTCAACTCAGAATTGTTGATGATTTCTTACGAAGTGAATATTTTCCTTACCGATTATAGAGAAGTTCCACCATATATCGCCACAAGTCATGCTTAAAAGGATATCTTTGGTAGCTCTGGTTCTTTTATAATTGTGTTTTATGAATTAGGAAGTGGCATTTTCATTAAGAGAACTCATTTTTCTCTTTCACTCCATCGCATTGTTGTAATCGGTTATTCACAATTCGAGTGTAAAAATAAAAATTCCACTGTGTGTTGGCAAGACTGGGATTAATCATCATTAGCCATTCATTAACCCCGATGACAAACTTTCCCGCGAGTTAAAGACGTGCCTAGACTCAAAACTGAAAAACGTATGCCCTCTGAAGAAGACGTGGCGGCTTAGAATTACTGACCGCTCTCTGCGGAATAATGTTACACTTGTGAATTGGAAAAAGGAGTTTGCGTTTTGTGAAGAATTAGCGCGATAGCCCGGATAGCGCAAACACGGTGATTCTTTCAATAGGATTGGAAAAACAAGAGAGGCCACCTAGAAATTCTTCGAGAAATATGTTTGGAACCAATAAAAATGTTCTCAAGAGAAGAAAGATGCATCCGCTACTGATATAGGCATTTGGCACTACAAGTTCTGAAGATCAGAAAGCAGTCTTTGATTTATTATGCACTCTTGTCGAGCATATGTTGAAATAGGAATCGTCTGAAGATTTAGTTGAACTTGCTTAAAGAATGTACAGATACTATTGTATGGAAGAATAATTAAATTCAGATCGTGTTGGGAAGTAGTCGACTCTATTGTGACTCCTGTTCTTCTAGTCAGTAATTATGGATTTTATGAGAATTTTTTATTCTTTTAATATTAGAGTAGGCTCCAAGAAATTTCAATTAAAATTTTCAGCCATGAAACTGAATAGAGAAATTGGAATGCACTAATGAATGCAGAACGAGTAAAAATAAATTGTGCGTTTGGTTGCTACGTCTCCGGTTTTCGACGAAAACTCCCGGTTGTCATGTTTCATATCAGGTCTCCGGTTTTGAAAGATCTGGGCGTTTTAAGACTGTTACTTCTAACAGCAAGTATCTTTTTAACTTTAACCAAAAATTGTAAAATTATGCATATTTCGTATTGAAAGACTATCTTAAATGTACAATTTGTATGTTTACGCATGAAGGAGTCGTCTGGAAATGTTATGATTTTCTCCTGGTTAGTTATTCCTCGTAAAATATGTTAGGTCTCTAGGGCCTATAGTATTACGGAGGGGCCCACCCGGACTTCTGTAGCGGGTAAAATCGCCACGAACCCGGGACGTTGCCTTAGTCTGAATTAATTTCGTTAAGAACCACTAAGAGTGTGTAGCATCATTATTTTACGAAAATTTGCGTTTTAATGATGTATGTCTTATAAATCTCAAATTATATTCTTTCTCCGAGTATCTTCATTAAGAGGGGAAAGTCGAAAATTCATCGGGTATTAATAACGGGACAGTCAAGCTTAAAGCTGGACATATTGTAAATTTACTCTTACGTTTTGACATTTTTCACTCACTTCCTTCTCCTGTAGAAAGCGTATTAACTCAAAAATCGTATCCTTGAGCGTATTTGTTCCATTACTTATCTAGTCACTTTGTTTCATACAATTGGATAATGTAATTTTCATTTCTGCAGTTCCTCTTACACAATGTGATTATCTGCGGTTTTTGATTGCATCCGAAGTGAAAATCTCCTACTTTATGGTCCTCGAACGGCGGATAAGTATTTGGAAATGCAGTGTTTTCAAGGAAAGGAACGCGGCAATTAGCGCCTCCTGGTGCCTCTCTAACTTAATTACGCTTTCAGAAGAGAAATTCAGCGCTCTCCGTGGCGAGCGAGGGAAACTGGAACTCCGAAACAACGAAATTTGAATGCCGAAATTGAAGACGTCGACTTTGACATTTTTCAAAGAGAGATTTGAATCAAAGAGTATTTTGAATTTGGGAGTTTTCAGAATTTTGATAGAAATTGAAGAAAAAGTAAGAGTGAAACTTTTCGTCATCGAAGAAAGTCGAGGTGAAAAGACAATCTTATGAAAAGACAAATTCTTATGTACTCGTATTATTGAGTCAAGGACCAAAGCATTGAATTGCATGACGTACTGCGAGCTTCATCAATGAGCAAGGCGTTTAATCCAACGCGAATCTCTCAGTCGCTCTCTTAATGATATAGTACGTATTAATAGATTATTCAAGAATTTCGCCGATTTCTCATCTTTTATGTTGAGTTGGACATAATCACCCGTTAGTTTCAAGTTGGCTTAGAAAATATGGAACGGAAATCGAAACTTTGTCTGAAAATTTTCCAAAATATATGCTGTATTATCTTCCTTGTTTTTAGCGATATCATCACAACTCTCAACACACGGATTAGTTGTCCCGGTATCACGAGGCTTTTTCCCGTTTTCGGGAAACTCCCGATTTGCCATATGTTGGGAGAGAGGGCTCAGAAATAACCCCGAGGATAGGAGTTACTGTTCGAATGAGTCATCTCATCATTCGGAATTTCTTTGTCCCTTTTACCTTTGGCCCAGCACTTAACTTCTCTTGCACACCCGGTAGCGCACCTTTGTCTGTTTCCCAGTTGCAGAAAACAAAGCCTACTTTCTTTTTTGTGTTAAAAGTAACGAAAACGTTTAACAATATAAGAATGTTTAATTTTGAACTATTTCAAATTGTTAGAGACACGAGTGACGCCGTCATATTTCTTACCTAATTTAATTTTACCTCAATTTTAAACGTCGTATTTTAAAGATTTTGTAATTAATATCAGAGATTTAACGATTTTCATCCGCTATCAAAATACTAGACTTGTTTTATTTGTGTGATATTTTAACAATATAAATGAATTTACGTGGTTAGAGATCAATGAAAAATCTGAAGTTGAAAAGAGTTTGAACCATTTTACTATCTCTTTTACTCGAACTTTTAATCTCGGAATTGCTAAAAACTGCAGGAAAATGACAAATGCCAAGGCGGATCATTTCTCCCTTTGTTCGAACTCTGCTTTTGCTTGATGTTCGTTTGTAACGTACACAATGAAAATCAGTGGAATAGAGCTGCATAAATTTGCCTCATAATGTATTTACTTCATCCCAATTGATCATAACTGAAAGCGGTTGAAGGACTGATTTGGACGTAATGAAAGAATGGAAGTACATTGACAATGTTCATTTTTATAAGGGTATATGATCGAAAAAATAATTGAATTAGATGAAGGAGAAGATTATTATCCGATTATTAAGAAACTTATAAAGTAGAGATGGAGAGCGTGATTGGCAAGGGTGTCGTAACGGAGATCAAGGGAGTATCGAACTCAAGCCGATTTAAAGCATAATACCATCTTATTCCATACCATAAAGACACAATAAAGTGACTAAATAACTTTATTACGCCGTACTAATTTCCTTCCTTCCGAGCTTCCGTGAAAAAAAACAAAGTACGCTACTGGAAGAGACTTGCGTATTAAGGGCTTTCAAAAAGAAATTTAGAACAAATTATTTTTGTTTATCTGAATGACTTATTAAATTGACTGATGTAGAAAGTAACTAAGGAACAGTAATCAATTTTTCGTTAAATTTAACAGAAATTAAGGTATTAAAAGCTAAATATAATAATATTTACAGAAACTAGTAAAAAAATTATCTTCATATATTTTACTTCTCCTTTTATGCTAATGTCGTAATTTCTTAACTCCTGGATTGATTACTATTCCTTCGCAAGAAGACAGTATTTTGGGCAAAACATTTCATTTCAGTCCCACTGAGTTCCCCCATAAGCAATCGCGCGAGCTGCATAAAAGAGCGGGATATTTCGGCCAATCACGATGAGTGTTTTGATGAAGTCATCTAAGCCAAAGTACATTGTCACGAACGATGAAAGGACGATAAGATTTCTAATTCCGTTTCAAGGCTTGCCTATGCTTTTATTCTTCCTCTTTCACTGTTCTCCTCCAAATGATCACATTCTGATTGTTTATATTTGTCCTCATTAGTTAGGTTCGTCCCTTATATTGATATCCTCCTTTGTTTCTTCTCTTGTCTAGAGAAGAATGTATATAATTTTACGGTTTAGTGCAATAATTTTAGTGTAATCAGCGTAAAAGTAAAAATCATTTAACGATCGTTTACCTCTAAAGAGAAAAATACGAGGGAAGAAGGCGTCGCGAAATATCTGCCCATATGGTCAATAATAGTTTTAATGTTATCTGTCTTGTATGATATGAATATAATAATTCTCTAAGGGAATACATCGAGTAGAATTGGTTTTCTAAATTCATCAGAACGACAGATAAGGAAGATTTTAGAGATGCTAACGAACTTCGAACGAAATTCTAAAGAATTGTTCAAAGGATTTATTATTATTCAATCCCTTAATGGCTAAGCGAAGCGTCTCATAATCTTATTTATTAAGTATGCACATCTCAAGAGAAGGAAAAAGGGAGAAAATATGGAAATGGAGTTCAAAGGGCGAAAGTAAATTACTCTTTTGCAAATAAAATTTCATCGACAACTATATAATTATTTACAGAGAATTTTCATGATAGTTTTACTTAGGTTGAAAGTTGTTAGTCAAGGTTTGAATTGTGAAGAAAATGAACACATTAAGTTTTATCTGAAAACCAATGCTTCATTCCGATACTCTATTACATTTTTCTCATTGAATTTCGGCATTGGCATTCCGAGTTGTCATTAATGTTTTCGGTCACTTCCATATGCTTAGGTTGAGTATCAAATATGGCAGTGATAGATGATTATCATTCATCGATCGATAGAGAGGCGATCAATTTTGGAGAGTCAGCAGTGAATTAAGACTGAAGGAAAGTAAAAAACGACCGAAACATCAGATCACAATTACTACTGAATAAGAAATTAATTTGTTTCGGAAACAGTCATTTCAGCCATTAATGGAACGTGCTGCAATCCACCTGAGAGCATATATAACATGGTTACTGTTGTGGCATCAACATTCCCATTTTGCTCCTCTAAACACTATTGATGCCTGAATCGTCCTTTCTCACTTAAAATCGAATTGTTTAAATATTCAAATCGATTCGCTTTATCCGTTTTAGTCTTATAAAATTGCCAAACCGCATTTTCTTCGTTTCATGCTTATCGTTGTCATCCGCTAAATTTTCATAGATGTAATAAGGATTTTTAAGGTACTCTACCAGCGAATTTCGTTATTGGTCCCAACACGAATTTCACTTCTCTACTATTTGTTGTTCTCTTTCCTTACGATATCGCTCTTTCTTTTTCCTTTCCTTTGTGATGACACATCCTCCGTTACTTTCTTTTCATTTCCTCTTTCTTTCTTTGATCTCGCTTATTTTTCACCTGTACGTCGTAACAAATATCCATTCATCTCCACCTCTATCGTATTTTCTATTTCATTTTGACCTATTATCAAAATATTAATTTTGAATTCGTGTATAGTTGAAGTCATTTGAATATCCATCAGGTCATTGCTTGGATCATATTTCTCCCTTCTCTACAGCTGAACCAATTCCATCGGATGCGATTATTTCTTCGAACACCTGTGACAGCACCTGCATTCCGACTTACCTGTAATGACACGCACTTACACAATCCCCCGATTCATGCAGCTGCGGAGAAAAATTGCAACTGCGGATTTCGGAAGTGCAGATTTCACAAATGGACATGATTTAGGGATTTGTCTATTATACATTAAAATTTCAAAAGATATATTTCCCAGAAGACTGAAGAGATTCTACTAGAAATTTACCATCTGCCGACGGAACACATGTAAATAATGTAAGACAATGTAGTTGTCATAATTCTGTTGATAATCTAAATATTATTATTTATTTTTATCTATAATTAATATTTATCACTTTTATTTATTATTATTTATATTGTTAAAAGTTGGTGAAAACCAGGTATCAACATTGTCATATTCTATATAACACTAAAATATATCCGTATAAATTTACATTAAATTTTTACCTTTGAGAAAGTTTATCCTAATACTCTACGTATATTAGATTATCGTCTAAATTAAAGATACAGTTTATTATCCTTAATATCGATGCTTAAAGTATTAATATTAGTAAATATATTATGGAACCGCATAAAATACGACGCTTTAAAATAAATATGCTCAGGAGTAACTTTGCGGAAAGCCATAATAAATTAATAAACTTGCTAAGTTTATTAATTTACCACGCTTTAGGTAGCAATTACAATAAAAAGTCTATAGTGCGTATTAATACACAAATTCTAATTTGTTAGAAGAATACTGTGTTGTAGTTAGTTGTAGGAATTCAAATCTCTCATAGGAGTGTATATGTTGCACGGAATAGTTAATTTTGAGAGGAAATGCAGTGCTATTCAGCGCTGATCATGTGTTAAAGTAAAATAATCCGTGAGAAGTCAGAACGCTGCTCATCTATAGGAAAGCATGGATTTGAAAGGAAACTTTTTTCACTTGCATTTGGAATTTTTTGGCTCAAGGTCGAAGGAATACTACAGCGTAACATCTGTAACTCTCTCCTCAATTTTGACAAAAGAGAAAGCCGTCTCTTCTGAGCTAATTGAATTAAGTCTTTCACTCCTTTGGCTGCATCATCATGGATTTTTCTGCCGTAATTGTACTGTTAGCCCTAGTTAGTGATTTGTTTTAGAATTAAAACATATCCAAATAAATATTTGATGGGAGATATTTCAGGTTCAACTTTGTAGAATATTTCGTTATAGGCGAGAAAAAAAAACGTTGCAAATTTCACTTTAATCAACGCCCGGTTTTATAGCTATGCTACATCATATATACGTATATTCGGTGTTAATGTAGGTTTTTTGTAAGAGCAAACACGAAACTTAAATCGTTGATATTTTAATTAAAGGAATACGGGTAAAATTTGTTACTTTTTCATTTCTTCGCGTTACGGAGTCCTACCTCTAAGTCGTGCCTGAAGCATTCGATTTATAAATTAATTTGTTAATTGTTATCAATTCATTTATATATGGCCTATTGGAGTCTTGTTTTTTTTCCATCTAACCATCATAAATAGAAGAATTTGATTGCTAGATTGGAAGCTTTAAAAGCAAATTTTGAAATTATATGTAACAATCATTTTTATTATTTATTTCATAAATCTTCAATGCATTATGATTGGTGGATATATTAATTATTACTTTTGAGAATACCTCATTGTAGCACCTGATAATTGATCTGAACAGCACCGTAGTTTCAGATTATTATCGTTTATTATTTCATCTATGTCGTTGCATCCTTAGGCTTTTTTCAGAACAACAGTAAAGTTCAATAGAATTCGCAGTAGAATTCTGTAGAAGTCCCTCACATAAAATTAATGAAAGGCTTTGTAATCAAAGGCAATCATCGTTGTGAAAGACTTACCAAGACTTTTCTTAGTTGCACTCGAATAGATACGAAAA
This sequence comes from Pachydiplax longipennis, assembly GCA_036926295.1. NCBI lineage: Eukaryota > Metazoa > Arthropoda > Insecta > Odonata > Libellulidae > Pachydiplax > Pachydiplax longipennis. Next base: position 65,360,872 of record JAVFKF010000015.1, on the reverse strand, counting down.
CGTAATTACGCGAAATGAAAATTTAGATTCCTTTACATAATGTTCCCTTTATAAGAAACGATGTTGTCGAGCTCATTATCCTTTTCAAATGACTAAAACTACCGCACGCGATAAACTTTTTCCTATAAAAGCATTCGGAATACTCGAAGTTAAATCTACACCTGCTTGAAAAATCCGCCGATCGGCGTGTGGCATGGAGTGCGAGCACCAGCCGGTCGACCTATTTATATTGTTTATAACTATGGCGATGATTCTTTTGCTATAAAAAGGAGTTTTCCTAAGGATTCGTCCTCGCTTCCACAGAAAATTATTTCGAAAGAAATAAAACGGTATCCTCTGTTTTTCCATCGTGGAAAATGAAATGAAAGAAAGATCGGATGAAATCGAGGTTAGAACAGCTGTCATAATCCGCCGTCCTTCGGTTTCCCTTTCTCCAACGTTGTCCAAATTTGGAAGTGGACTTCTCGCATTCCAAAAGCAGCGATGTGTCACTCGGTTGCAAAACACCTGTACGGCAAGAGGGGGCACAGCTGTCCGTCCAAGCGGGCGTCCTCGCTTCGAATCCCACTCGCGGCCGTGGTCCGTACTCCATTTCCGCTTCGGAGGACTCGAAGATACGTCGCCGCTGGCCCAAGTTCGCTCTCTCACGTCCACCCGTCTGTTTTCGCAGGCATACGGCGTAAGTGGGTTTGTGGGACGGTCACTGCCCTGCCGTGAATTCCTCCGGACGGATAAGCAATCCATTCCGATACTGCTTCAGATGGACTCAACATGAGTTTTGTCGCGTGGTCGGTTTTTCTGTCCTACCGGAGGGAATGCGATGGAAGATACGGAGATTTCAATGGTTGGAAATATTTCAACGGTAATTTTCGCTAAGTAGTGACGCTGCACACACGTCGAATCGGCTTGACGAGCCATGTGATGAAGATTCTTGCAATAGGACTTCTCGTAAAATAAAGTGAAAAGCGGAAAAACCAAATTAAGATCTTAAATCTTTATTTCGGCGAGATTGACCATCTAACCTGTCGTCAAATGAATTTACAGAAACAATAATGATATATCTGTGAATAAAAATAGAATGGAAAAAATTAATCGGAATAAAAAACTCAAGGTATTAACTTAAAAGATAATAGGAATAAAAAATCCACAGCAGGAAAACACCCACAAAGAAGGGGTATGTGAAATATCTGCGCAAACCTTCTAATAGGAACAACATGAAAGATGTAATGGAAAAGTTTGTATAACATTGGAATCATAAAAGCAAGTAACATCACAAAAATTACATTAAATAAAAACAAGAAATTGACACAATGAAATAATTCGCTAATGAAAAGAAAATAATAGAAGTCGCAAAGAAATCATCTTAACATACTATTAAAATCCAAATATTAAATAGAGAAGAATAAAAACTCGGAGTAATTAATAGAACAAGTACTTATGAAAGATTAAGGTAAACATACAGAACAGAACAATCTGGGTTAACAGAAGTGATAGAAGATTCAATTTTCACTGAATTGCAATTTTCGATTAATTAACGAAGTAGCTAGGATCGGAAAAATGTGTAGGAAAAGATCGAAATAGAGAAAGAAGACATTTAACATTAATTGTAGAGAAGAGAATGCCGAAATATCAACCAAAATTCGTTTTCTTCTAGGATCTGAGAAAGCTTTCGAAAATATTATTGAGACAGAATGCCAGTAGCGGTAGAACAATCGGAGTACCTATCGCGACAGAAGTTCGTATATCTCACAAGTAAAAAAATATGATGAGTATTAATTAACGAAGTAGCTAGAACTAGGAAAATGTAAGACTTTTCCAATGAATCGTAAAATGTTATTACATATCTATTGTACCATTTCAAGTATTCTTACGTAACTAAGGATTCTATTGTATTCCTAAAAAAATATCCTCGATACCTACTACCTTCTTTCCGTCAGATATTCTCAGCCAGGAGCTCCAGGATAGCCAAGTGGGTAGCACCTTCGCCCATGGTGAGAACTGTCCGAGGTTTGATTTCAGGTGGGAGCCAATATGCGCAGCCGTCGCAGCATTTTTAACAATACTAGTCAAAGAATGGGAACCCTAGCAGACCGTCTCCGTCGTTGAGATGCATTAAATTGGCCTCAAGCGTATCCTTAAAAATGATAAATTATAGAATGAACGAGCGGTGTATTCCGAACTGTTCGCGAGAAACTTGATGCTAGTGTAAGTGTTTACGAATTACCTTTACATATATCTTTACCATGTATTGATGCAAGTATGAAAAAATTAGCAAGTATCGACTGGTTAATTCTACTGATAATTTCGATGGTGAACTCGTACCTGAAGTCAATATCCTTAATTAATTACCGCCATTTGGCCATTCGGAAAATCTTGTCATCGAGAATTCAGCCTTCATGGGAATGAACTAATGAATGACTGCAGAGATACGAGTTTATCTAATTACTAAGAGCCCAATTTCGAAATATGTAATATATAAACATATCTATCTATTATATATAGCTAACTCTCCGGATATACCTATATATATATATTTATAAGGGATATGAATTCTGACCATGTACCACAAGCGCCGTCGACGTCAAATTTTTCGACGTACTGGCCCCACCCTGTAGCTGCCAGAATAATTCAGACATGGACGCCAGCTATCATGGGTTCGATACCAGAATGTCCCAAAAATCGCAATTTTCCCATAAGAATGCATTGCGCGGATTTTTGAAAATTGTTTTGAGGAACTTATCGGTAAGATAGTGGAACCAAAATCTCGGAGGTTGAAGGTGAGGTAGTCTTCTATATTACGAATGGAAGAAATATTGCAAAATGGCCGTGAGTTCGACGCCAGGTGGATACAAAACTCTTCCATAAGAAATGCATTGCTGCAATATTTGAAAATTTTTTTGAATGCCTTCCCGATAAGCTGGAAGGATAAAACCCGGAATGGTGACAGAGGCGTTCGAAAACATTCTATCATCAGGTTTACCGTTTCTCTAGTGGTCCTTGGTTCGATGCAAGAGCGTAATTCCGATTTCACCATGCATTTCAAAGGGGGAAAACGGAATCTTATTTTAGAACCTTCCCGAAAAGATACTGAATTGAAACTTTGAAAAACGTCAGAGTGGCACTTATCTAATATTAATTAGCTATTTCCTCTCACAGAAGGGTCCTGAGTTCGACGCTAGGCGGTCTTTTGCTCGGATTTTCAAAAATTGTTTTGAGTCCTTATTGGGAGCGATAGAACAGTGAAATTCACGGAGGTTGGAGATGAGATGGTCTTCCATAGTACGAAAGGAAGAAATGTCACCAAATGACCGTGAGTTCGACGCCAAGTGGGTGCAAAATTATCCAGTATAAAATGCATGGCGGTCAATTTTTACAATTATTTTGAATGCATATCCGATTACCGGGAATGATATAAAATGGGATGTACATAGAGGCAATTCATATGTTTCAGATACGCTGTCCGCCCTTACTCTGATGGTTCTTGGTTCGATGCCAGAGCGTCATTTCTATTCTACCGTGTATTTCAAAGGGGGATAGCGTATTCTTATTATAGGACCTTCTTTATAAGATATTGAATTGAAACTTTGGAACAGATCAGAGTGGCACTTATCTTTCATTAATATGCAATTGTGTCGCACGATCGGGTCCTTAGTTCGTCGCCAGGTGGTCTTTTGCGCGAAGTTTTCAAATTGATTTGAGGCATTACTTGGTACGATACTGCATTCAACTGATAGCTTGCTGTATGCAAGCAACTTTTACTCGTCTATTATATATAGCTAACTCTCCGGATATACCTATATATATATATTTATAGGGGATACGAATTCTGACCATGTTCCACAAGCGCCGTCGACGTCAGATTTTTACGACGTACTGGCCCCACCCTGTAGATGCCAGAATAATGCAGACATCGACGCTAGCTATCATGGGTTCGATACTAGAATGTCCCAAAAATCGCAATTTTCCCATAAGAATGCATTGCGCGGAATTTTGAAAAATTTTTTGAGGCACTTATCGGTAAGATAGTGGAACCAAAATCTTGGAGGTTGAAGTTGAAGTATTCTTCTATATTACGAATGGAAGAAATGTTACAAAATGATCGTGAGTTCGACGCCAGGTGGGCTCGAAATGCTTCCGTAAGAAATGCATTGCTGAAATCTTGGACGATTTTTTTCAATGCTTTCCCGATATGCTGGAAGAAAAAAACCCGGAATGGTGACAGAGGCGTTTGAGAAGATTCTTACATGTTATTCGGCGTTTCTGCAGTGGTCCTTGGTTCGATGCAAGAGTGTCATTCCGATTCCACCATGCATTTCAAACGGGGAAAACGGAATCTTATTTTAGGGCCTTCCCGATTAGATACTGAATTGAAACTATGAAACCCGTCAGAGTGGCACTTATCTTTCATTAATATGCAATTGTGTCGCATGATCGGGTCCTCAGTTCGTCGCCTGGCGGTCTTTTGCGCGAAGTTTTCAAATTGATTTGAGGCATTACTTGGTATGATACTGCATTCAACTGATAGCTTGCAGTATGCAAGCAACTTATACTCGTATATATACACACATACACATGGGTGGTCTAAAAGTATCCGACATTTCGCCATTTCTCGACATGTTTTCTGAAGATTTCTGAAAAATCTGAGGTCGGAAACTTTTCAGACCACCCTCGTATATATAAATGTTAACCTTGCGTACCCTAAAGGAAAGGCCCTAATGTAATGGTAAGATAGTTTGGGATAGTGTCCTATCCCCTTGTATTTCCCGCTCTACATCATAGCCTATTCTATCTTTCGGAAGGAATATTTTCTCTATAGTCATTGTAGCTAAACTGAATATAAAATCTTGTTCATCTTTCCCTATTCCATGTTAATCTGCTCTCCCTTTGCTCGTTGCATTCTGAAGGAAACCCTGGCAATTTCAAATCCGTAAGCGCTGCCTTCACGCATTTGTGAGTTATAAATCCGTTAAATTTACGTTTTTATTGAATGAAGGAATAGAATCCTGCACCGGAAAATTGAAAATCGCGTATTTTTTGCATATATCGTTTTTATCGAATTTCGGGAGTGTTCATTTTTCAAAATATACCTATAATTTTTCAAATAAATAAATAATTTCGATTACCATAATAGTGTATTTATTTCATTAAGAATTTAAAATTACAGATTAATTATAATTAAGTAGCTGAAGAGCCTGCGGATTCTCAATGGGGAAAAGAAAATTTATATCTACCATAGCAATTACGTCTCGGATGTTGATATGCCACATTTTCAATTAAAATATGCCCTCTCAATGAGTTCTTCTGTGTAATGTAAAGGCTATTGTCCAGTTGTATTTTTATCTTAAATCCCCTGTTTAAGATACTGGTTATTGATGGATGAGGAAATGATTATCAATCGTTACCACGGTCTTCTATTTCATTATTATTTAAAAGAAAACAGAAGAACTGCCTGTTCGCTTACTTATTTTACAAAACCGATATGTTAATGCTTACCGTTGTAAAAATTATACTCACAAATCTAAATACAAAGCAATTTAAAATTAAATTCACTGAATAAGTTTAACTTACATAAATAAGTTTCTTAAAACGGTATTTTTTCATGTTAAAGTGCAAGCAAATTTCTTTTTTGCTACTCTGCCGCTACTATTGCCAATATCTTGTAAAGTCGTCCTAAGCTCAACAGAGCTCCTCAGGAGGCGCTTCACCAAGACAATAGCAGCAATAGACAACCATTCTCTGATTAAAGAAATCCGATCAGCCGGGATGCAAACTCGGGACTCAGGGTTCAGCGCAGAAAGAACGCTAACCACTCGGCCTGTAAGGGGAAAATACTACGACCGGCACTTAGAACTGCCGTAGCTAAGAAGGGAGCACAAATCACAACTTCATCTTATCCAAAGTTCAAATAGAACTGAACTATTACTATGCTTGTAAGGAAAAATCAAGGACATGCAATTCGAAGGGTACCGCTACTCCAGAAATCCGGATCTGCCTGTCATAAAACGAGCCCTTTCCCGAACTTTTCCAGAGCTCCAAAGCACTGCGACGGTCGCCAAATGAACTCCAGATGTGGGCAAATTTTGTAATGGAAGAAAATGCTACGCTATATTCCACCATTTTCATAATATTAAAACGTATTTTTTATTACTGTCATGAAATTTCACAAAGTGACGGTTTGTTCTATCGATATTGTAAGAAAATTTCCAGCATGTAAAGAGTTAGTGTGAAGAAGTATCAAAATCAAAAACATATCTTAAGCAACTATTACCCTACGACTAAAATTTAAAAAATAGGTATCTAACATATGTACAAAGTATAATAACGCTTAAAATCCACAAAAAACGAATCAGAATCGTATCGGTACGTTGTTCCTCTCAAAACACGAGAGCGTAACGGAGGACAGTGCTCCGCCGCGCGGATTTGGCCCTTGTAGCGTTATAGAAAAGTTGATTTATAAATTATTGGGGCAAATTGGGGCAAGATTTTATTTCAAATTTCCATTAGGAAAGCTTCATAGCATATCGTGGTGTAAGTAATCCCGTGTCACAGGGTGTCTCAATCTACTATTTTCCTCGCTTTAGGTAAAAGTTTGTCCCAAAATAAGGGTCGGCCATTTTGTAATGTAAAGTATAGAAATATTCAAAAGAGCTCATTGAAACCAAGTATCATGAAGGACAAAGATCGTATTTATAATATGGCATCATATTTTACCCGATGATTTTTCCTAGTTTGAGTTCACAATCGACTTGAAGTTGAAGAATTTCGTGAAAAATCGGAAACTGGAAATTTTCGCAAAAATTGGTCAACTTTGACCCCCTGTATAATTTTAATGTGAAGGATCCAACGTAAATGTCCTCCATAGTGGTATGTAGGAATTATTTTAAATCATTCATGCGAAATTTCGTAGTCCGCACTCAAGAAAAGCGTTTTCGTATTTTTGGCCAGCTTTTTTCGATTCTAGCCCACTGTGCGGCGTTAAGAATATTTATTCAATATTAACTGATATATTTCAATACAAACAGAGTTTGTATTGAAATTTTTCCATGATGCTTTCCATGATGCGCATGTTACCACGTTATGCGCATCCTGGTTTCATGTTCACATGCACTCGCTCTGAAAATTACAATACATAATTGTTGAGCATCTACTTCAACACAAAGTAAATGTTGTTCATTATCATGTAATTGCTACTTACTCGAACCGATATGAAAAATTATATGTGGAATTACGTTATGATTTACTCGACAAACCGCTATGATTCCGATTAGGGATGTAAACCCTTATCACATGCACCCCCTGCCACACGCCGTAAAGAGACAGGATAGACATTAAGGTGTAACTTTTCTCACTGGAAAGGATATTTCGTTCCTTTATATTTGTTGTAAATGCCTTAGGCAAAGTTGCTGTTTAAGAAAAACTCCTAAATGGTCCTGTGTTTGTCCCTGCGATTCTTCACTGTAAAAGTTTCACAAAAAGTGCCTGCTATTAATTATCCTATCATTTATTCGTACTAGTACTCTTAAATGGACGAAAAATGCCCGTGTATTCTTGCAGGAAAATGCATCAGCTCGGCTTGTGGTCGCAGGAAACGGTTATTTATAGCCACAAAGTTTCACAAAAGTCTCGTGTACTTCATCAAAATTTCAAAAAAAAATTCTGAATTTCGACCCGATAATGATATTTCACGATCATAAAAGGAATCTGTATTCTATTTCCTTTCTTTCGGTGCTTGTCTTGATTTCGTGCGACCATTCTTTCTAATCTTATCATGCAAAAGAAATAAAACCTGTAATCGGAAAAATTGAACTTTTCATGTATTTCTTATTAGAACGCTTAGAGTCTTCTAGGATTGAACTGGAGTCTTCTAGATAAATGAAAAATAGCCAATTATTTTCAACAATTTCTAATTTTGAAAGCTGGAGAACGTTTAATTTTCGAGTTTTAGAGGAATACTGAGCTGCCCTCTCCCATAGCACCTCAACCCTTCTCAATTTCCCCTCTTCACACTGCACGTTTTTTAAAATAATGGTCCATTTCTGGTCGATAGATGCAACATATCGGGATGAAAAATAAATTTTATGTCACTCGAGGTCATACACCTTAATTCTATCAAATTTAATCCAAATCCGTCGGATAGTGTCTGCGTGATGCTGTAACAAACAGACGGACAAAAATTTTAAAAAATGGGTGTTTTGGACTCACTTATAATCACCATCTATGCCACTTTTCCCTCAATGTACAGACACAACCTCCTTTATAACAAGCGTCCCGCAACATATCTTACATCTTGCATTACATCTTAGGTTCACTTTTTTATCTTCTGCGGGAATAATGTTTTTTGTAGAATGAAATTAGAAAACTGTTTTTTCGAATGAAATTAATCTTGCTTGGCTGTATTTCGTGAAACGCCATTCTGAACAAGTAAGAAGAGCAACCTTTGTATGTTTCACAGATTTATTTAAATCTTCTTACTTGTTCTTTTCTCGAATTTGGGACAAATATCATAAGAAAGGAAAGTTAGCAGACATTCCTATATTTACATTCGAAACCGTAATTCTGTTTAAAATTACCGCATTTAAACGAAGCACAGTGGGCTGCAATCGAATTAGCTGGCAGTGAAAAATGATATTTCGATTCCGGATTAAATATTCTTGAATAAATTCTGCATTCGATTAGATATATATCACACGCGTGCCATAGAAGTCATTTCTTGCGCATTAAACATAATGGAGGAAAGTTGACCAAATTTTCCAAAAATTAGTCTTCGATATAATGCTAATTTCGATATCAACCCGATGTCGAAACCGAATATTTTAAATACAACTCAGATTCCGTAGATCTTTCCTCAGAAGGAAGAGAGAAGACAAACAGTGTCAAGCGGCGTATTTTCCGTATGGTTGGAGATATATACGAGATATATACGTACATCACCAGTATATATAAATATTCCAAATTAATTCAACTATGTAAATAGACAGTTATTCAGAAATATTTCTTCTAATATTATTCAGCTACTTAAATAGGATAAGTTGTGGCAACTTGTCGAACAATTTGCTTTATAAAAGAGAAAGAACAAAAGAACAATTATCTTTTTCCTCGACAACGGTGATTGCCTCTATATTTCAACTAGAAATCAAATAAATACAACGAATATGAAAAGTAACCCCATATAAGCGCATTATAGAATGAGGCGAAATCCGGAGTCACTGTGCTCAGACAGCGCCACATGTACGCTGGTTTTCCTTGGTATTCAGGGAGAAACACAATTTACTGATAATATTTGCTTTGGAAATAGTTTTCCCTCCCCAAGAAGGGAAATACAAAAATAGTGGCTATTTCCTGAGATTCGATAGAAGGATTACGTTTTTTCTTAATTTATTCTTGCTTTAAGGTGATTGGGGGAACATATTTTATTTATCTTTCTATTTCTTCGTCCAACTCGATTATGTGTATTCACCTATTCATGTATTCCTTATTTTAAAAAACCTTCCTATATCCCTAACAGTGTTTCCGAAAAACGATTTATTTCTGTCTCACAAATTGTCGCAGTATTTTACTTCAGAGTTCTCTTTGCAAAGTTAATAAAATACCGCGATGTATTTTAATTCACGTAAATCGAAGTCGATTGTCACTGTTCCCTTCTATTAATGATAATTAAAAATAATTAAATCGGGGTAAAATATTTCTCCACCATTTTGTTGCGTTACTGTGTAAATATTCAATGAAATTGATGTGTTCAATCATATTTTCATTGAATTTCGCTGCAACTATCTATAAACAAAACTCACCCACCTCATTTCTGTATATATTCATCTGAAGACCGGTCACATCTGCTGTGGTTACCTTGTGCTTTTTCCTTTTTAAGATGCTAATAAAAATATAGATAATAATAAAAATATTCAATTGCGATCATAGAAATTGAGTAAGGATAAGAGATATATTTATTAGATTGCGTCTTATTTTAAGTGATTAACTATCTCTTCCAGAAATTGCATCGGTTTGAATTTGAGGAATTTCAAAGACCTGCATTTTTGCCAAAATTTTGCTACTCTTTTCCCCCTATGTGCGTTTAATGCGTATATGACATGTTTATTCGTATGCAAATTTTATTCAAGAGTGGCCATGCGAAGTTTCAATGTCCAGATTCGAAAAACCAGTTGTGTATCATTGGCTAGCTGTTCTCTATTCCAGCTACGCGCCGTTATGCTTACGACAGACTATTGACAATGTCCTTCCTTCACGCCGATTGAGGTTCAGCTATTGGCAAAATAAAATTACATCGTTATGCGGGCTATATAAAGTCTTGGGCTACAAAGTGTAAGCTTCAAGGCATATGCGTAACAACAGCACCCCACCACCTACTTCGGTCCTGTTGTATCAGTTTGTGTCAATTGCATGTTTTTTCTCCGCTTATAAACCAACGATTGCTCATTTCATGTTGGATGTTTATAGAAACGACAGATATTCTGGGAAGGCTAGAGGTGCGAAAGAAAATTTTCTTTTTTCATTATATCTGAGTAAACATAATGAAAGCGGATTGTATTAAACATTTCATCCATGTTACATGTTATGAAGCATTTAGTATAATTATACTATTGTTTCTGTTTAAAAGTCGAAATGGAACAGAATCAATATAATCCTAACATTTTTGGTTTCTGCAAACATTATTCCATAGCAGGTAATAATAGGTTTCTAATTCTTTAATACAAGATGTAGTTGAATGGAATATCGGCATGGTTATCCAGTACTATCTTTGATTAGCTGGTTTTGTGTGAAAGTTACTAGTACAAGTTTTATCGACGTAGTCGTAACCGATGTCATACTGATAGAATATTGAGAACAATATATGACCACCCATAGAAAACTACTAAAATATGTTTACATCTCGTAAATTTAAAAATAAATCATCTCTCAAAAGACTTCGAATTAGGAGTTTCTACTACGGAGCATCCTGTGTTGTATTCATTCCACGAAATGTTTTGAAATTAATGTTTTTATGAATATCAATTCAATTTATCCGCTGTGTCGTCTTCTTTTCTCTTATTCTTATTTTCTTCCATTATCTTCGGAATTAATACCTTTAAAGGATATCACTTGAAGTCTCATTCACCTACCCAAAGACCTTTTATCATACCGGATGTGAGCAGCGGACTGGACTTCGGCGAAAGAGGTTCTGGGTTCGATTTCCGGTAGGAGTCCACGTGCGAAATGACCGCAGCTGTCGAAGCGCTTTTAACATTGCTAATTCTTTTATCATCCTCCTTTAGCATCCTAAAGCTATACCTAATTTCGAGTCTCTCTCCGTCGACAAAGACGATTTCGTTTTTTTTTCCTTTAGCGTAAGTCGTAAGTCAAGAATTAATTTCTTCCTACTAGTAATGTTTTCGCATCCGGGCTCTATTGTGCCAAGGATTTTTCCCCAGAGTAGTAAGGTTATTTTGAATCTGATTCTTTTTCCGAAAATATTCTTGGATTGCGGCTGTTACCCCCCTTTTTAAACCTCATTTTCCATCTATAATAATGGTCTCATTGCCAATCATTTTGGTATTTTAATACGCAATATTATTTCTGAAGTGGAATTTATCCACGTAAAAAAGTAAAACAAAAAAATCATTATTACAGTTATATAAGAATATTAGAAACGCCACAGGTTTCGACAAACTTGGGCAAACATCAGGCGAAGAGAACATTAATGAAAAGGGAGGGGTTTATGTCCCAAGAGGTAGAAGACAGAGTAGTTGAAGTTACGTTAGGTAAGCAAAGAAAGTTGTTCTTGTGGAACTATGATTGCGATTTTATTTTTCATTTTATTTTCTAAAATAATTATATTCCATTGTAATGGAGTTCCGTCTTGCTAAGCCTTCGCTTATCGATTATTAATGCCGAAGATTTGACATATCAAACGTGTTTCTCTTTTGTTTAGGTGGACGTCGGCCTGAGAGTCGCCCTCCGCCCTACCCACGCTTCAACATGGACTCCAGAATCGGCCTCGATTACATCGTCGAGAACCCAGAGTACACCGCCAAACTAGCTTCCGGTGAGTTTCTATGTGCACACATATTCTATGTTTATAGCTCAGGGCAAAAGGGTCTTTGTTGGAGCGGTTTAGATAATGGGTGCAATGACCTTTGTTATATTACCCATATCCTATTCATATTCTCTCTATTTTGCCAAAAATATGCTGTCTATATTTCATTAAAACTTGTTCCACTTACTGCTTTTGGTCATTTTCGCTTTGTAGATGAATCCTTGCTTGAGATTTTTCTTTTAAATCTACAGTGATCGAATGTTATCAGTATTAATCCAAGAATTAAAAAAGTAAACAAATGAATCTTTCGATCGCGATCCATTTGTCGACATAAATACCGCCGCCTTTCGGTATGTAGCATATGTAGCTGTTTGCGCTCATTCTTGAGTATTCTGCTTTCTATATATGTATAAAATATATCTATCTGTATGCAAGAGACGAAATACCTTCTGGATGAACCAATGTAACCATCCTATTTCTGATTTTTGCTTCAAATATCTTATTCTTCTTATGCATTTCGCTACCAGTTTCCGTATCTACCAATTATATTTCATCGGTAAATTTTAATTTTGATTTGGTTCTGATATAACTCTTGAGGATTGAGGGATGAAATGGATGCAATTAAACATTTTATGTACAGCTAGGGTAATTATTGTTATTAATGTTACACAACTGATCCGCTAAGGGACTCACCAATCTAGATATTTTCAATATCAAAAGGATAAAGAAGATACAAATGAATGATAATCTTCTTAATTGTATTCTATGTGGCCATTAATCCTTAGCATTGTTTGGATAAAATTTCTAGCAATGCTAAAAGGATTCAGTATAGCTTTTTGCATGATTGTGATATTTTTTCTTTCTTATCATTGTCTTTTTCATATTTTCCCAGAAAATTTGGTGAAAAAGGCTTTTACTTAAACTTTACTAGTTATTGTCTAAAGATGATAGATTAACCCTGTTAAATGATTTAAATAATGTAGAACTATGAAATTGTGCCATGATTAGCAATTAGAGCTGAATATACATGAACGCTCCGCAGTTTATTTCTTCGAAAGAAAATCTATCTCAGATGAATGCTCATACATCCTCCGAGGGAAAACTAACAGTAAAATCAATGAAATATCTTGGAGTAACCGGGGAATGAATTTATCCTATTATATATGGGCGGACTTTAAGATTTCGTCTAGAGAATAGTCGGAATAGTAGAAACGAAAAAACATTCCGAGAGCGATTTGCGCCTCATTTTGAAGGGTTTGTATTCGCGAGTTAGAATAGTGACTTCGAAAGCAATACGTGACAAATTGGTGAGCGATTCTCCGACTATTCAGAAAGCAGGATCGGAAAACATCAGAAGGATTATTGAAATAGAGACTAAATTTTCATGATGAATTCAGAGAACGTCCTAAGAAGATATATCCGATATTATGTGTCCTCCTTGTTACATAAGTCGTTCTGATACTGAGTTCTGAGAGGACGATACGCGATAATAACACACTAAATAAGTAGCTCAAACCTTCGGTGTTTACACCCCCTGCCACACTCCTAAAGGCTGGTAGCAGGGCATTTATGTAGATGTGGAAATTCAGATCTACTTATGAGCGATCCCTCCCCTGGACTGCAACCTTGGCGTGGTGGGAGGGCTTGTGTGCTCCGAGGATCCTTAGAGCTGTACTGGCTGGAGCAATTACGATTGCTCCTAGCAGGGTCACCCATGCCAGATAGGTCGAAGGGTAGGAGCCAGACGAAAGGTAGTCCACGTAGCGACTGTACCTCAATGAGGCGGCTACAAAGGCGTCTGTACCCCAGAGGGGCGGCCATTAAGTGATGGGGTCACGTAAAAAACCCTATTGGGGAAGGCAACGGGAAACCACCCCAATTATATTTCCCATGAAGTAATGCAGCCCTGCATCTTCAACTATGACATGATGGCATTCCTCCCAGTGAAATATTCCGGAAGTAAAATAGTCCCCCAATCGGATTTCCGGGTGCGGACCATTGGGAGGGGTACATCGGTCAAGTCTGATAAGTGCAGGATAGGAACGTGGAATGTAAGATCCTTAGGAATTTGTGGGAAGCTAGAAAATGCAAATATAGAGATGGACAGGCTAGGACTAGACATCTTGGGAGTTAGTGAAATAAGGTGGGCTGGGGCAGGCGACTTCTGGAGTGACAAACACAGAATAATATATTCAGGAGATGACGGAAAGATAGCAGGTGTTGGTATCATAATGAAGAAGGAATGGGGAAAAAGAGTTAAGTCTTATTGGCAGTACAGCAATAGATTGCTGATGATCAAACTAGAAGCAGAGTCCACAGACACAGTGATATTGCAGGTATATATGCCGACATCCAGCCATTCTGAAGAAGAAATAGAAGAAATGTATGAACAGATCGAAGAAATCATCAGTGCAGCCAGAGCAAAAGAAAATCTAATTATTATGGGTGACTGGAATGCTGTGGTCGGAGAAGGAAGAGATGGAAGCAGCATAGGACAGTTTGGGTTAGGAAAACGAAACGCCAGAGGAGAAAGGCTAGTGGAGTTCTGTAACGAAAAGAGAATGGTAATAGCGAACACACTATTTGAACAACATCGACGTAGAAGATATACATGGAAGATGCCAGGGGACTTAGCTAGATACCAGATTGATCACATCCTTGTTAGGCAAAGATATAAGAACCAAGTGAAACAATGCAAGAGTTATCCAGGCGCAGACATAGATAGTGATCATAATTTAGTAGTTATGGAGAGTTGTTTGCGCCACAAAAAGATTAAGAGGGTGAAACGTGAACCAAGATGGGATACAAAAGCTCTGGAAGGAAAGGTCACCAGAGAAAGATTCACTGCAACCATTAATGAAAAGCTTGAAAAGCAAGAGTATAGGAGTGATGAAAGCAATGAAGGAAGATGGAATGACCTGAAAAAGGCAATCACTGAAGTAGCGGAAGAGCTACTCGTAAGTAACAGAACTGATACCAGACGTCCATGGATAACAATGCAGATAAGAGAACTTATGGAAGAAAGAAGGAAATACAAGAACTCGAGGAGTGAAGATGGGAGAGTCCTCTACAAGAAACTACGGAACCAAGTTATAAGAGAATCAAAGAAAGCTAAGGAAGAATGGATTGAAAGCTGCTGCGAAGAAATAAATGAAAACATGAGGAAGGGGAACACTGAAACAGCATACAGGTTAGTAAAAGGCCACTTCAGAGAAAGAAAAACTACATGCAACAACATCAGAGATGTGAACGGGAATATGCTGATAGAAAATGAAGATATAGGAAAGAGATGGAAGGACTATATTGAAACATTATATCAAGGACCAAAACCTCTTGAAGATATATTAAAGAACGAAAGTGAGGTGGATGAAGATGAGCGAGGCCCAGAGATAACGAGAAGTGAATTCGAGAGAGGAGTGAAGGACTTGAAGAAAAACAAGGCACCTGGAGCAGATAAAATAAATGGAGAGATTGTCAAAGCGCTTGAAGGGAAAGCAAAAGACACCCTGTTTGAAATTATCAAGGACGGTTATAAAAGTGGAAGACTACCAGTGGACTTTGAGAAGAGTATAATGGTTGCGATACCAAAGAAAACAAGAGCCGAGAGATGTGAGGAGTACCGAACGTTGAGTCTGCTCTCACATGCATCCAAAGTACTCACAAGAATATTAAGCAAGAGGATAGAAGGGATAATTGAAGCCAACTTGTCAGAAAACCAATTTGGATTCAGGAAAAGCACAGGAACAAGAGAGGCCATATTATGCCTAAGGAGAATAATAGAAAAGATGATACATGTCAACAAGCCGGTGTATGTGGCTTTCGTAGACTTGGAGAAGGCTTTTGACAATGTGAAGTGGAACAAATTGTTCCAAATACTGGAAAACAAAGAAATGGACTACAACGACAGAAGAATAATCTACCAATTGTATAAAAACCAAGTCGCCACTCTGAGGATGAGAGATGGCAAGAAAATAGAAACTAAGATAAATAAAGGAGTAAGACAAGGATGTAGCCTCTCACCAGCATTGTTCAATGTATACCTAGAAGAAGCAATGAAAGAAATAGAAGGAATGAACATGAAGGGAATTAAGGTGAATGGAAAAGAAATTAACATGCTTCGGTTTGCAGATGACATTGCAGTAATAGCAAAGAATAAAGGCGATTTGCAGGCATCCCTAAATGCAATAGATCAAGCTATTCAAGGATATAATATGAAAGTGAACAAAAAGAAAACAAAAATCCTAATATGTGGAAGAGAAAAATTGAAAGCAAACATTACCCTACGAGGAGAGAAATTGGAGCAAGTAGAATCATTCACCTACCTTGGAAGTAGCATAACATGGGATGGGAGAAGTACCACAGACATCAAGCGAAGAATAGCCCAAGCAAAGGAGGCATTCATAAGGAAGAGGCCACTACTATGCTCAAAGAATATAAGATTACAGACAAGGAAACAATTCTTGAAAACATTCGTCTGGAGTGTGGCACTCTATGGATCAGAGACATGGACCATTAGGAAAGCGGACCAGAGAAGAATAGAAGCCTTCGAAACCTGGTGCTGGAGGAGAATGCTGAAGATCAAATGGACAGATAAGGTAAGAAACGAAGAAGTATACAGAAGAATAGAAGAGGTTAAAACAATATGGAGCATCATCCGAAAAAGAAGAACCAGATGGATTTGACATATCATCAGACACAATGAATTTGTTAGGAACGTACTTGAGGGAAAAATAGAAGGAAAAGCAGCAAGAGGAAGACCAAGAGATGAATATATTAGCCAAATAAAGAGAGATATAGGAAAGAAGAGATATCAGGATTTAGTAAAGTTAGCTTTAGATAGAGAGGAATGGAGGGCTGCAGTCAACCAATCTACGGATTGAATGACCTATGATGATTATGAGCGATATTTTCCCCGAGTTTTGAAATTTTCGCTACTTTTCATTGTATATCAAGCAATATTTAAGAAAAAACTATGTTATCGCTGTTCGTTGCGTCTCATGATGAAGTGAGGCTCCTCATTAGTGATTATGCGATGCGTTTTTTCAGATAATCGCTGTGGTGAATCGGTAAGCGTTACCAAGATGTTTCACTGTCTAGGATTGCAATCTTTGGAGTTAAACTAAGTGAGACAATACAACAGTGTTTCTTTCTTATGAAGGCGTAGTTCAACTCTTGAAAAAATGACTCAATTCCTGCACAAACGGAGTCGATGTTCCAGACCCCGATAACAGTCCGGACTCACAAGCTTCCTAATGTTAAAATTTGTGGAATAGGAATTATGCTCTGTACATATTTTAGGAGAGACGTCGTGAGAGAGTATCCAAATACTAAGGCCGATGATAGAGGAAGATAATTTTTAAGAGTTACAACCAAGCTTACGCCTAATAGGTCATATTTTAATAGTTATTACAACATTTTTTATTAAAATTTGTTTTTAGCACATTAAATAAATATCGGATGAGTTTTTGATGTTATCATACTTTTCCTCTCCTATCCTTTCATTACATTCTTCAAATCATCTTCACCCAGGTACGTCATTTCCTCTTCGTCATTCAATATAAGGAGGTATTTATTGAGTCTCGAAATATGTTGTTGGTGAATTTGTTCTCATATTGATATTTGATACGATGTAATAAACTGAGTAAATCAGGTTTTTTCCGGCAATCGGGAGTAAATGTGTGAGATTCTTAGCTTCTCTTGCATTCAAGTTGTCCTCATGAAAGACTTGCATTTCTCAAGGCTCTCTGTGACTAATGAATATTTTTGCATTTGGTACGCACCATAGACAACGCTTGAAAAGAATTGAAAATTCTATTGCGTCGCAAATTGTTGCAGTGTTTGATATCTCCATTCAGAGGGCTTCAAAGAATATCGTGGTGTAATTTATCCGCCGTAAATCGACTTTGATTTTTGCTAATTCCTCGGATATATATAATAATCGCCATTAAAATCAGCCATTTTTTACATAAAATATGCAACTTATCAACTGTGATCATTAAAATAGAGTATCACGAAGAATAAAGGATACGCTAAGTAGACTGCGATGAATGCTGGCTCGTGATCGACTTGAAGAAACATCGCTGGAAATTGGGGAGCTGCAGTTGGTGAAATATGTGAAATTCAAGAATTAACGTAAATAACACGCATATTATATGCAGAATTTATTTAAGAGAGCGAAGTTTCAAATTCTATATTTAAGAAACACCAGTTGTGTGTATTTCCAGCTAGCTATTCTCCTTTCCAGCCCATTGTGCATCGTTATGTTGACGGCAGAAGCCACTGTCGATCGTAGTTTCTTTCCTTCTTTAATGCCCATTAAGATGCTTGTTTGGGACTGCTAGCATACATTGTTATGCGGGCTGTATAAGATTAAGGGAACAAAAACTACCAAAGATAAGCTTTTAGATGCCTATTTAACAATGTCGTCACTATATCTAGAAGGACCTTTTCCTTCTTTTAGTGACATTAGCCATGTTCTGTTGCACTCATCTACGTTCTCGTCGCATAACGTGTTTGACTTATATATAAATCAATATATGAACCAAAGATTATGCTTAAGAATTGTAATATTAAAGCATTCAATAGAATGGTTAAAAGAGGCCAAATATTAAGCAGAGGAAATAGAAATAGTCAACGACCGGGAGAACTTGAGAAAACTGGTAGATAACACAAGTGAAGGCCTCAGAAAACAAAGAGGGATTGGACCGAAGAGCAAAAACGTGCGGAGGAAGTACTGTGGAGAAGAACAACAGATATTTGAGTCGGCCCAAAATGGCCAAATTAAAAATTTGCATTACGTTTACTTGTTCACAATCTCAAATTTGGTAAATTATGTTTAATTGATTTAGCCGATAAAATCTTCATAAAACAAAATTGAAATTTGTAACTACCTTTAGCAACAATTTTCATTGCTGTAGCGACTCTTTGGCTCCTTTTTGGATGCCGAAATAATCAATAATTAGGTAATAAATAATACGTTGGTGTCACGACAGCACCTACCTTCTTCGTTCTCACGTATTGCGGGCATTTTGATCTCCGATCGACGGACGATTCAAAGTTGGATATTCATAGGAACGACACATATTCTTGAAAGGATCGAGATGCGAATTTCAATGAAAACTTCCTTGAGTGTTGGTGCCTCTAAACAAGAAGAAATAATGAAGGTAGATTTTGTTAAAAAATAATTTTCCGAAGTGAAATCTGATGGAACTTCATCCTCACGGTAAATTGTGAGGAAAAGTATCAATATCTATATACACTTGTGACTGTGGAGATTTTATTCGGCATTTCATATTTGTAATGTAATTTTTAGTAAGATTACACTAATATAGCGTTTAATTATTTAAAGGTTAAAGTTAGATACGGGATAAGAATTTTATGGATATGTTCTAGAAAAAGTAATCTGCATTTTATGACTACTAATATTAGATTATAAATACCTTAGCTCAGAATGTAGTCGATTGGAATGGAAGCGGCTTCGTCTCTTCGGCTTGAAGTGAGATAATTTTGTAGAACATTTAAAACCGATCTTTCTCGAAAAATTGTACAATTTGGTTGTGCTAGGCTTAATAAATTGTTAATGCATGCAGCTCTTTATGCAGCCCGTATTTAGGTCTCATTCATTTTTAAATTTAATTTTTGTAATTGTTTCTTATATCAACTATTTTCTTATCAAGAGAATGCATATGTATGATGTGGCTTTGTATGATGCTAAAGAGAGATATAACTACACTTTCCACGAGCTGCACCTGCAGAAGCGTTTGTCAGCGTACAAAAAACAGCTGCTCCACATCCTAGATCAAGCACTGGACGTCGTGTAACGGTAAACGTGTGAAGAAAGAATGATTAAAGTAATCGATAGTAGAGAAAAGTTAATTTAAAATTTTCTTTCCCTGCTACGTTTGGATCCTTGGAAAGCGTCTCTCTTGCATCGTATGTTTCACTTTTTCTCTCCTTTTAAATTTTTTTACCTCTGTCTGTCTGCCGTTACTTTTCTAAGTAACAGTATTGAACACAATCCCAAGAAACTCAATTGTCTAAGGAAAACAAAATATTACGACAAAAATCAAAAGTGACTGGCGCTTTGATTTCTCTACATTTCCGTGCCGTTCATACGTTATCATGAGAAGGAAAAGCATAGTAAGAAATAAAAGCAATGTTGCTCTTTCTTTTACGTATAGGGGAAATAGGCTCTTGCCTAGGATTAATAAAAGAGAATTCTTACTATCGTGTCATTCTATGTCTTAGTGGTACGGTCGTATTGTCCTGCGGACCTGTTTAGATAAAAGACTTAACTCAAAATTAAATTTGTGGTACAACAATTATAGTAACCGTCAAAGCTGAGTGTTTCCGTAAACGCGAGATACTTGAGATATCTCACTTCACCTTGAAATTATAATTAATTTTAACACCTGTTTTGTTAAATGATTTTCATGAATGCTACAGTTCTCCGTTTCCATTAAAATCGTTAATGTTATTCACAATCATTTAGTTTTTTTGTTTGTTTTTAGAAATAGCGGAGACTCATCAAGTTTGCCTTGTGAATTCCATCTCATAGTTCTATATGGTTCTCATCTGTTTTCTGGTAGTTCGTGCTGTCTGTCGTTTACTTTCGACTCACATTTCAGCAATGTCCGTGTCGATGATTGCGCACTAGATATTCTTTTTTACATATTTCTGCATGATTTATTCATCTAAAGTTCCACATTACTGTTGATGAACATCTCAGGAAGTCGATTAAAAATTATTATGGAAAATGCTCTCATTATTAAGCTTAGCTTTCTGCATTAAACTTTGTAATCATTTCAATATTTCATCACTGGTCGTCTATCTCAGCTTATTCAACTCGATGAATCGAAGATCGATACCCACCTCACTCGATACCTGAGCTTTTCAAAGTCGGAGCGATTTCAGCACATCCTTCCTAAAAGAGATTTTTTATCACCACAAATTTTAACTTCTCTTCGTAAATATCTAATTAAATTTCTGTGTAACCATTTTATTTGAGCCACCTCAGAGAGAAGTCATTTACAACGACAGAAGAGAGGCGGACTAGTTCTTTTACCACAATTTATTCTCCACTAAGGATTTTTGCGAGTAAGCGTCATCATCAGGTGGAGAGAAAAATAAAACAGTGGATAGTCTCTTCTCTCGTTGTGACGGATTTTCACAATACGACGCCTTTCTTCGTGAATTTCATTCGAAGTCATTTGATCTCCGCGTAGCGAATCCAACACAAGCCATCCGCGACCCACAAATTACTGCTAAATGCCTTTCGTCGGTCCATTTGTTTGAGCACGTGCCATTTCCATACCTTTTCATCCTTTATATTCGAATTAATCATGGAAATAACATATGAGCTTGATTTCCTCTACTAGGGTTGCTTTGAGAAAAGCTATCCATATAGGTCTTGAAGCTGTTCAGTGTGAATCAAGAGATATCAAGGGCGTCTGGTCTCCATGCCCTGATCGTAATGAGAGAGCGCTATTCCAGGAAGGTGGCGGCCTTGGTAACTAGCGTTCTCACGCGGCAGTCGTGCGCCCTCTTCCGCATTTCAACTATTCTCTATGCGTGATTAGAAGAGATGGATCACACACCTACATGTATGAGAGTGACCATCATAGTGGAATATATTCCCATTATCTTTTTGAGTTCCTACATTACACCATGGCGCACTGTAATGAGGACGCCAACGAATTAGAAGTATCATCATTAAATACCTAACACACACCTAGAAGACTGCTTTATTTTTGTTTGCCTTTGACGGAAAGGAAAGTATTTGGCACCTGCTATTGCCTCAGTATTCATTGCAGATACAATATGAGTGATACTAGATAATGATTATCATCCTGGGCTCTCCCGAATGAAAAGTGATATCCGCTAGGCTATGCTGCTCTTGCATGGACAGTTCCCAATTAAATAGTTTTTCTTTGTAAGTTGAAGGATTGGATATTATTTCAAAACGACTTATAAGTGTATTTGAAGATTCTTTGTATATTATTCTTTTTCTCTTTCTTGCACTTTTTCCATCTTGTAACTTATTTTCTCACTATACTTTGTTTGTATATATACTCCGATCTCCTAAGCATTTTCCATGAAAATTTTTATATATATATATATATATATATATATATATATATATATATATATATATATATATATATATATATATATATAATATTCCGAAATGCGCGTCGATTTGTAATCAAGGAGATGGCAATCCCAATAATTTTCCCAAGATTTTCTTCTAGAATGGCTTGATTTCACTACTTGGATCTGTTAAACTTTCCAATGCACGTATCTTTTACGAGAGTGAAATATATATTATATCATGACAAATCATGACCTTACTCCTCATAGCATCTCCACAATATTCATCGTACAAAAGAGAGGGATGTGAATGGCGGTTAAGAATCTTGTAAACTATTGTTTAAAATTGGTGAATTTTAACCATTTTCTTGGTTTTTGCTACGAATTCTTTTTGATTCTATCAATGCTGTATTTAAAAGTCTCGACATTTTAAGATGAAATCTAGTAACTTTTCACCGGTTTTGTTTTCTTATGATAACGAAAAGAGCATACTTGTAACTTTATCACTGCCATAAAGCGTTGCACTGTACAATAACAGCATTGCTAATGCGCACTACATTACGTCAAAGACAGGGGTTTCCTAAACCATCGGCTCATATGCGCAATTGGGTGTATTTCATAAATTTAAGTCGGTGTGGTCGAGTTATTGCAGCAGGTTATTGCCTACCCAACATCCGTAACATCTCTGTATATTTGGCGTTTTTTGACAAATTTTGGCGAACTAAGAAACCAATTTTCCTCATTCAAACTCAGTAAATTGTTAATCACTAAGCAACATACAAGCAGTACATGTAATATTTTGCCATTAAATCACTTCAGAAACATCGAAAAATCATCAGAAAAAATAGAAAATTTTTGACATTTTTTCACAAAAATTTAAAATTTTGACTAAAATTCGCAGCCTCAGGACTTATTCCGATCGAGCTGAAATTTCTTATGGTTTATAAGGACCACCAACCACAAACTTTAAGCATTAGCCGCATACCGATTTCGATAAAAAAGTTTTTTCGATCCACCCTAGTGTACATACATTGCACAAGGGCGCTAAGCTAGTGCAGGTTTTCGGGTGGAAAGGAATTTCTCGTTTTCAAATTCCGAGAAAATTTAGCCGTACATTCGGAAAGTTGGCTTTCTCTACCCTATAATACCCACAAGGGAATAAAAGCTCTATGCATAACTTGTCTTATTCACATCTGCCCCATTTATAACCGCCAAAAGTGAAATGGTGGTACAATAATACGCGCCATCATCTCGTTATGGAGAAAATACAGCGGAAAGTGTTATCCCCCTTTCAGGTAAGGCTGAAAATATTTCGTTAAAATTTGGAAACTACACGGTAACATTTATATGTGATGATCCAGTTATTATGGAAGACATCGAAAAATACTCCGACTATGACCATTACTATCATGTGCTACATGTAGCTGCAACAACATTTTTCTACGTCGGAAAGTTGAAAGAAAGGCATCTTTGACTTGTGGCAGTGATGTTAAATTAAAAACATATTCCGAATAAGAGAAAGACATTATCAGTGCATCTGAGTTAGGCGGTCTTCCCAAAGGTGATCGGTGTAAATAGCTTTTTTCAAGAAAAAGCTGCCTTCGAAGATTTGAGTAATTATAGGGACATCCTACAGAAGAAATTATCCTTTAGAGCAAGAAATAATCAGGAGGTAAAAAAGAGATGTGTATGTGAACAAAATATTTGTTTGAGGTAAAGAGTGAATGATGCAAGTACTATAAAGGCATGCCACGAAGAAAAACCGACATGGTAGAAAGCTGACTGGGATTCGAACCCGTTCCACTTTCCAATCGGATGCTATAGCCAATTGAGCTATCTTACAAGAAAATTCTGCCTTGCCTTTTTCTTTTCATTGATGAGGCGCTGTGTTCAGGCCCATAATGCCGCTCGGTTTCCGGCACTGAATACATTTATTCTAATTCAGAATTCATTTTTCGTTGCCGGTGTTAGTTGCAGAAAGAAATACTTCTAAATTGCAAGTTATAAACATTACTGGCGACCAATTAGCCAAAAAAGTTTGTCGAATTCGTCAGTAATTGCAATAGCAAATGAAGAATTGAATAAAGTAGACAAGGATAATACCTTCGAAAATTTTGTCAAGGCAATGGCAAAGAACGAAACATTATAGTAAGCATTTTATGTAACTATTTTATTTTTGTTGTTAGTTCCATTATTTTTCTTGTGCCATCTTACTAGTAAATACAAGGTAGGTATTAAGGTGTAGGTATTAAGCGTATACTATCATCTCCTCGTTTTTTCCTTTAATATGCAGGATTTATTATCATTTATGATTCAATGCCATGTCACCTTGTAAGTAAGAAAATACGGTGATGTAGTTCCCAAAACTTTAGTAACTTTAACGAGTGAAAGCCAAATCAGTTTTTGTTCTGAGACGCCTTAGGTATCATTGTTGGGCCTTCACTGCAAACATTTTGCAGAATATTATTTTAGCTGTAATTTTGGGGCGGAGCATTTTCGCAACTTCTTATACGTAAGATATAACATATGAATGGCAAATAAAAGCGTGATATTTCCACGTGTGTATAATATAATGATAGACTTGAATACAACTCTAATGGTAATTCATAAGAGTGATAAAAGCTTTGTAAGCTTATAATATCTGCGATTAGGAAAACAAGTACGGTCAAGAGAAAGTTTTACTTAACTTAGAATTAAAGGATAAGCTTAATAAAGGATATTTGAGTATGGTGTCCTTAGACTGTTGGTGGAAACCCAGGACTATACTACTGTCGTCGAGACATTAGGGAATAATGAACTCAAAGGTTATTTTGCAATGTGGCCTTTATTACCTCGTTTCCACTCCTACGCGGTGGCTCGTGTCATGACGGATCGTGCACTAAGGGAGTCGCAAGGGTGGGACGGACTGTACTCTCGGGGATTTCTGGCGGCCCAGGGATCGCGGGACCGTCTTTGCTTCTCGGCGAGAGGTTAGTTTTCAGTGGACGAGGTTAGGTGCCCCCCGAGAAGAAAGGGAATGCCGCCGAAGCATCCTCACCACACTACTTTGAGGACGAAATACCGGAACAATTGGGACATAGCCGAGAATTTTTCCGGGACGCATACTGGACACTGCTAATGAATAGAATTGAAATACTACTTGATGAGCTCCTTGCTTTCGTTTCTCAGTCAATGTTATGATAAAATCGAATTCTAATACATTTACTGTTAGAAAACATTACATTTATTGAAATTATTCATAACATATTATATTTATACTTGTAATGAAGGCGAAAACGCAATCGTACAAGCTGCAAAATTAAAGATACGTAGGGTAGATTGAATAGTATGAAATTCTACTGGTTTTAAGTGAAGTTTTAATTGCAAATTATCATTTCAAGACTGGTTTTCGATTGATAAACATTGATTTATTCAGTATAGTCATTATTGCACACTTTAATTACATTTAAGTAGCTCATCATGCGCAATTCAAATTCAAATATTACGTTTTCGATTGAAAATCGTCAGAATAATATGAATCTTAACGAACTGCGCGCAACACAATAAAGCCTATATGAAAATAAACATATGTTTGGCCTGCGTAAATTTTATTGCGAGGATTTTAGTATATACCTGACTTGAAAATGCATTTTCATCTCTCGAGTTATGTGTTTGCTTTCACGATTCGGAGAGAGTATATCTTGAAAAGTGAGTTTCGGGAAGAGATGAGATGACGTTCAAGAAATGAATTTAAGAATGGAGTTCCCTAGTGCTTTGGTTGTCGAAATAAAGAAAACAATTACCGGGAGTCCATGATTTCAAATCTGCAAAACTACCGGACAACGATAACTAACGATCCATTAAACTATCTCTTCCGAAGGAGTTTCTTCCCAAGAAGAAAAAGTTGCAAGGGTTACAGCTGGAGGCTATTCTTTCCATTAAAAAACATATTCTTTCGTCACTCTTTCATCGCAGTTCTAGAAATACCCATAGTTTTCGAACGTTTCCATTTTTAATTTTCATAAAGAAATGAATTTTATTAATCTTTCACGCCAGAAACTCGTTATAACTCTAAGAATAAATTTTGTGAGAAACTTTTTTAATTGCTATTGACGTATGTTCAGCTTTGAAGAATCTATAAGTAAAGTTTTTCCGCCTTGTGTATATTGTCAAACAGTTAAACACTTCGGTTGTATCCTGTAAATCTCATGAGATTGCTAACAAGGACGTCTTTGGTATCCTTACAGCATTCAATTATAAACAAGGCGCCTTAGTTGTTGCTGCCGTATTGCAGAGGTAGAATCCAACGGTCTCCGAGCTCATGTATGTAATCCTTTAAGAAAACACTAAAGTCGCAATTTTGAATCCAACTCGCCATGCTCCACAACCATGTTCTACATGTTCGATTCCAGAAGGTCCCAAAAATCGGAATTTTCCCATAAGAATGCATTGCGCGGATATTTGAAAATTATTTTGAGGCACTTATCGGTAAGATAAAGGAATCAAATCACGGAGGTCGGAGATGACGTGGTCTCCTATAGTACAAGTTGAATAACTGTCGCTTAAGCGATACCAGGTAAAATGTCTCCTATTAAAAATGTATTGCGGCAATTTTTCGTGTTTAATGTTGTCAATTCACGGCAACATAGAAACCCAGCATGTGAAGAGCATTTATAAAAAGCTATCATATGCGAAATTCAACGTTTCCTTAATGATCCTTGGTTCGATACCAGACCGTCATTTCGATTCTACCATGCATTTCAAAAGGGGAATCCGGTATTCCGGCCGAGGAACTTCCCGATGTGATATGGACGTGGAATTTTAGAAATGGTCGGTGTTGCCCCTACCAAACAGTTATATGAAATGTTATTTTACGAAAAGGTATAGGGTTCGGTTCCAGGAGGTCTTAATACTCCCATAAGAAATGTACGATGGGAAACTGAAATCTTTTTAGGAGGCATTTCCGGAGAAGATAAAGTCCGTAACTCGGCATGTGAACAGCAGTGAAACATTCGTTTTAAAAAAGCAAACCGTTTCCCTGATGACCCTTGGTTCGACGCCAGGGTACCATTCGCATTCTAACATACAATGAAATGGGAAATTCAGAATTATGTTGGTGGACCTTCCCGATATGATATCGACTTGAAATTCAGCATACAGTGAAAGAGGTCTTTACCGAAAATTAATTAATTATTTTTCTCTTGCTTAAATATTTCATTTACTTTATTATTATTGTATGTTTATTTCATTTGTTTATTATTCCATTTTTAGTTTTTGCTCGAACCGAAATGACGGCATGTGTTGCCTTTTACTGCTTGTTAATTAGGAATGAAGAGGATCTCCGAAGCTAAACGTTTCAGAATACTATGGTATCTTCAGTTGAACAAAATGTGTGCGTTTTAGCCAAAGATCGCCTTCAAGGACATTTCAAACAAACGTCATTCCCTTTATTTCGCATCTGCAACTGTGATTTTGTTCAATTTTTCATAAATAATATAAACAACTTTTAAGACTGACCAAGAAAAATGGAAATTTCCACAAAATGCGTCGTGATTGTGGGACTTTTAGATTATTTGACAATTTTTCGATTGAATATCGATTAACCAGCGAATAATTCATTGATTTTGCATATTTGACGCCCAAATTACTCTGGTAAAATGTTTTTAATATTCTGAACAAGCAAAGAGAGCAAGACTTTGTATGTTTCATAGTGATTTGTATGTTTCATTGTAATTTGTATGTTTCATTGTATTGTAATGGTGAAACATACAAAGTCTTGCTCTCTTTGCTTGTTCAGAATGGCGTTTCACGAAGTTAAAGATTAACTTTTTAATATTCTCTTCCTTTTCAGCGCTCGACACAAACAACGTGACCGTTAAGAAGCAAGTGGTGGAGTTGCTGTCTGCTCTGTGTGTGTACAACAGCGAGGGATATGCACGCGCCTTAGACGCACTCGACCATTACAAGGCCAGTATCGGTGAATCCAAATTGAACGTATCATTAACTGTGTCTGATGACGGAAAAATTGTCGGTTATAGTAATCTTTACTCTGTGAGAATCGGCCAATATTTACATTTCTATCTTTTGAATAACTGTTAAGACCAATTGAATACACTTTTTTATAATAATAATTATTGAAAAATGTGGGCGAGATTGAAAATGAGACTAAAAATCTCCTCTTCCATTCAACCCAATTTCGTGTTTCATACCGTTGTCAGTTCTAAGGAGATATGAAAAATGAGAAGAAGTGTGTGTATAAGAAAACCCTTTTTTAAAAAATGTGGGATGAAACAGACAAAAGGAATCGTAATATACTTCATAATAATACTAAAAATAAATTACAAAAAATAAAAGTTTGTATAAATATAGCGGAAAATATTCATAAAAATAGAAATTCATGGAATATCTAATAATATATTATAATCAATAAAGACATATATTCTCTGATATTCATGAAAAAACAATCAACTTTATACTTCAAGTTAGCAAAGGCAATAAAAGTACTGATCAAAAATTTGATAAAATGTGTAAAGAAACAAAATTTCAAGATTTTTTTCATGGAGTGAAAAAATGTGATATTTTTGATCGCAGAATAAAAATAAAACGACTGCATGAAATACCCACGAAGACAAAGGTGAAAAGCCGGTGAAAATATTAGAAAAGAGTAAAAGAAAAGAGATAGATTTCAACATTGTGGACCATAAAAGTTACAAGAATAATTAAAATATACAACTTATATCAATACCAGGCCGTTCTGATGGTAAAACAAACGAAAAAGTACGTCAACCACAACATCCTAATTTACTTTAATTTTTGGAACTATTTCCTGCCTCTTATTAATTTTGGATCAAAAATTTCTGGAAATAAATGTACGAATTTCTGTAACGCATTGAACCGATTTCTTTAGATATCTTAAAAAGAAAAACTTTAGCAACTTGTTTTTCTTTCCAACATCAATGCTGTGAAAGTCCACGAATTTACGATTGATCATACTAATTTAATTCTATTTTTTATTGCATTCCTATATTCTAACGAATACCTTAATTTCCTCTTCCCTTTTGTTTTTTTTTGTGTTTTTGTTAAATTTCGAGTCATCCACCGAATTTTACAGGATAATCCATTATCGTGCAAGTCTGATAGTTACCCTCTAATTTATATTGTTAATGTTTCGATTTCTTCTTTCATTTGGCTATTGATGGGATATTGAACCATAATATCTTTCGTTCTGGTTTTCGCTACTGTTCAATGAAAAAACCAAGTATAGGTTCAGTTCAAATTTCGCTGCTTCTGCTGCTTTTGTTTGTTTGTTTTATTTTTTCCAGACATTTATGTATACGCTACATACCCTTAATTTTAGGATCAAACTTAGTAATAGTTACTTGCAATTCGTAGTTACATATTTTAAGTAAACCTCCCTCAAATTACGATTAAGTAAATCTTGCATTGATGGAAACCGCAAATTGAAAGGTATAAATAGCGGTTTCCATTTTCGGTTCGGATTTAAGATGTTAATTTTTCGGTTTAGGTCGGGTTTCTGTGCGGCAGAAATAACAGCGTTTTCTGTTCCGGTTTCCGATCGATTCCAATTCGATGCCTTGACTGAGGTCGCTCTTTTCGTTTACTCTTACGGAGTTTGCTCGTAGTAATTCAAGGGTAACATCTGCTGTCCGTCTCGTTTTCACTCCCATGAACTAAATTAACTGATTTTTGCTTCATGTTTAAGTGATATCGAAAGAATCATGTGAAAATTTTTCCGTTTAATACTGTATTCCATTACAAACCAATTGGCCTATAACTTTGGCTTTAAATCAAAATAAAATAGAAGTTAATTGCCTGTAATTGTTGAAGGAATTGAAAAATTTGCCTATTTGTTGAAATTTTGTATTGAAAATAAAAAAATATTCTAAAATGAAGATTCACCCCGACGGAAAGCATTAATAATAAACAAGACGCTAGTCTGTTTTAGTGCAGAGTTTTATCTGTTAAGCGATCTCTGTAATTTTTCCATCGATCAACATTTGCTCTGTTAAATCGTTTTAAATAATTTTTCGATTGAAAACTTTTCAAGGAGTCATCTGCGTTAGCTCGTTCCATTCTAAACCTTTTTTCCACACTTGACGCGCGCCATTTAATGATACGTTCTTACAGTTTACCTAGAATTTTAAATTTATTTATTTGTTTATTAATTTATTCATAAAGATTTAAAAACAGAGGAAATTGCCAATTATATTGAATCATTAGATGAATAGAGACACCGTATTTTTCTATCGAATTCTATGATCAAAATTATGTTTTTAAATATTAAAAATAAAAAACAGTTTAATATTTAAAAATTGTGTCGGCAACTGCTGATTGAAGGATTTTCTCGAACATAAAAGATAGCATCCTGCTTATCAATGTTTAGGTTTCAATCCAGTTCACACAATAAAAACAATCAATGTTGAAAAATAACCAAATTAATATTGGTTCAAGTTTAGGGAAGAGATAAGTAATTTGTGTGCTCATTCGAAGAAAGCATTTCCTCTGCCCTTATATAGAACATTTAAACCGATTATAATCGATTTAAATTTGAAAAAATAATAATAATAAATTTGTATAAATAATGATAATTATCATCGATAGAAACTCACGATCATTGCCATCCAAAGTCAAGTAATGGCAAGAATAAAATGAAATAGTGAAAATGAGTGGATTAGTTTTCCCAGCAAACTTTTAAAATTCCATTTGGTATAAAGTGGAAAGTTGTCTCTCTCAAATGAATTAGTCAGCGTAAATGGGAGAGCATGCATTTTAGTAAGTATTACGAAAACTTCTTTTCTCCACGATCGCAGAAAACAGAAAATTCGGCTTCGAATACCGGTTTCATCCAACTATTCCATGTGTCAACGTAATAGCCACATCGGTGGGGCACCCAATGATTTTTATTTGAAAAATGATAAGTTGAAGAATGCAAATAGCATTACATTTACTTGAAGTACAAATCACCATTCAAATTATAATTCATCGAATATCTGAATCGAGATATTATTCATAAAAGCGAATTCAACCCATCATAATTTTTATATACTTTTAGCTATATTTTATGGGTATTTGTTGACTCTTTAGCTACTTTTGAGGGTGCCGACGGAAACTAAATTGCCATCACTGCACCGACGGTGACTGCGTGTTTGTACAACATTGATGTGATTTTCATTTCGATTTGTTTCCGATGTTTGCAGTCGCTCAAGGGAGACAAGTATCGCTTTCGTGTGGTGGTCGACGAACTACGAGGAGCATCCTCTCTGGACTATCAGACGGCGCTCGTGGCATTCGTCAACTGTCTCATCATCTCTACACCGAGACTCAAGGAGAGGATTCGAGTTCGCAACGAGTTCATCGGTAAGTCTCTATGGCTAACTGATTGGTTGGTGTAGCTAAAATGTGAGTTAATTGGCTGCTGAGTTCATGCTTGTTTCCTTCTATGAGACTCCTCGCACTCGTGCTTTGAGAAACCATGTTTGATTTAATTATGCCACGATTTTTAAGGGCAATTACCATGAGTACCCAGGTAATATTCGTTCTGAGTTAAAAGCCGGCCCACTAATTTGTGACATGAAAATCCAGAATTATTCACGCATCTCTAATTAAGGTCTAGATTTTTATGTCTTGACGTATGAGTAGCCAAGTATAACATATAACTACGTGTACAACTTGACTCTGACTACCTAAGTTTATACACTTTTTTCCACACAATATTATATAGTTAATAGAAAGTTAATTTAGAGATTTAAGTTAGGAAAATGCTGTTAGAAAATAAATTCAAAATGGTTATGCGTGATTTTGTGAAAAGCAATCTCAATGAAAATGAAACTTTGTATTCTTTCCGCAGGATTTTAATTTTTCGATTAGTTTCGCTACCGGAGTAGCATCAACAGGTAAGGAAAGATGAGACATTGCGAATAAATAGTGAAGAGGAGCGGGAAAGAGAGGGATGAAGAGGATGGGGTTAGGAGAAAGTCTTACTTGGGAGAAAGATGAGGGAAAAGATATGAGGAAACATATATTAATTGGTTGAGGAGCCTTCTGAGAAGTTGAATTAGGGAAAGCTCTCATCCTCCACATTCATTCCTGTTGTTGAATAAATTACAAAAAATCAAAAATTTCAGTACTCCTGTTTTAGACTCATATTTTATCTTGATCTTGTTAGAATTTTTATGTTGGCAGGGTAGTAAAAAATCATGAAATACCTTTGCTCTTCGAATGTGATGAATTATTTTGCTTATAATAAAGTTAAAGAAATTTAAGGAAATCATGTCGCATGCCTTGTTTGGGATCCATAATAATATATCACGATTTCATAGAATATGTAATGTGTTTAACTAAATAATGCTTATATGAATCTTCTGAGGTATCTCTCCTTGCCCTAAGAGTATTAGTAATCGGATGAAATTAAATCTTCTTGCACGTGGGCCGTAAAGAATATTTTTTGTTTGTATCTGTATCTTAAGTTGGGTGTCAGCAAGAAAATATTTTTTTATTTTGTATCTAGGGTTCGATAAAGACTATTCTTTAACCCAATAGTACTCAACCTTTTATTGCTCCAAATTGGCTATTACATGAGTTATCTTGTGCTCACATTTGCCATAATAAGATATAATTGTTCAAATGTAGTCTCAATACCAACATGGAAAAGAATGGTAATTATTGCTAAAAAAAGTACTAAAATGGAATGTTTGGAAATGTATCTGAAACAACAGCTTTTGGAATACTGTAATATTTTAATATAATTATTTAATAACTATCACAGAATCTTCTGGACAAGCCTTGCTTATCCCTTTTGGTAGAAATACCCCAGGGGTTCCCAGGTTGGGAACCCCTGCTTTAACTTCTTCTAAATAACTGAATAAAAGATCCAAATTATGCATGGATTTCTTCGTATTCTAAACATTATTCATATGAGATCAGTGTAGTTTCTAATACCACTGTGTTTTATTTTTCTATGTACTACGCTTGAGTAGTAAATTCAGAAATTTCTCTTAAGTACACTACCCAGAGGACCCCAAAATCTTTATTTTACTCATAAAAATACGTTGCTTGGAGTTTTGGATTTTTTAAGTGAAAATCCTTCTGAAAACCATGTTTTTGCTTGTGGCTTTCCTCGATTTTTCTTTCTTTAGTCCCTTCATTAAATAATCTTGCGAAGTTTGATGCTAAGTCTAATGTCACAACATTAAAAACTCACTCTAATTTAATGTTGTCTTTTCTCAGGTCTGAAGCTCCTCCAGGTCCTCAAAGAACTAAGGTAAGCTCTTAAATTTCTAGCTTTCATCATTCCTTTGCTCCTATTAGTAGACATTGAGTTAAGCACTCCAAACAGCGCTACTTTTCTTTATCTTTGTCTTCTTCGCAGGTTATGGCTAACCTAGATAAATATTTGGAATAGTATACATGCCCTAGTAGGTGATCTTTGATGCAATTTTTGATCTAATTGGATGGGTTTCTTAGAATGCTATTCTTTGAGATATTGAGATTTTCAGGTTGCATCAACAACAAAGTTGTGATAATTTAGAACCGCAATTTGCAATTTCTTTTCCCTTTTTTGTTATTAACACTGTTAAGGTCCCGAGTCCTAGCTATTGTATGACAGCCGAGATCTGACTTTTCCTGGGGGTATCCCGTTTGGTCCCCAAAGATGTTTTAATTTAGTGAACCAAATAACTAAACTGTAATAACAAAGTGAAAAAACAAAATGACATGCCATAAAAATGAAATGTTACGACAGAATGTGGCTTAGCACGTCGAAAAATTCGAGGTACAGACGTCGGGCTGTCTAGACTCCGGCTTAAAGAGGTTTTTATGACTCGAGAGGGTTGGCTAAAAAAATTGAATTATCTATAGTAAAATCTTCGAGTGACAACCATTTTCTTTAGAGTGTTATTTCTTCTGGCTTTTTCTTCGACTGATAGAGGTTTTTGAAGTATCAAGGTTCGAAGCTGCCGCAAAGCCTCATACCCAGTCCTTCCTCAACGATTTATTCTGAGTGGTCATAGCACTCACCTGGAAACTAGGGCACTCCAGCAAATGACTTCTGGAGACTATCGATTATATTAAAGATATTATTTAAGTTGTCGTTCCACTAAATTCTTTTGTGATTGTCGATCGCCTTTTATCTTGAGAAATTTGAATGACATCCGCTCAAGTTTTCGCAAATCACCTTATTATGTTGCTCATTCCGAAGACTATCATCGGTTTACATAGCTCACTCAGTTATGAACTAAATTTAATCACGTTTTTGTGATTAATGTTTACCCTTGGCAATCCTGACCTAATCAAAGCACTCTTTGTAGTGTTTGATCCGGCCTAATATGCGAGAAATCAGAGAGAACTGTGTTCGATGTATTCAATAATTTATTATTTCCTCAATGAGTATTCCCTTGCATGTTGTAATAGAGGCAGGTCTGGGGAAGCCGGCGCCAGCGATCTGTGCGTGCAATTGGATGTGTTTGAGGAGCAAAGGGAGAGCGACGAATGTCAACATCTGGGGCAGGATGGACTGGACCTCAACTCCCATCTCGACATCTTCTACGCCATCCTCAGAATGGTGAGTGATTCATCCTGAATTTCCCTACGATTTAATTAAAATTGCAATGCATGATTTTGATTGAATCAGTGTACGCTAACTTAAACAACCTTAAGCTTTACTTTTCCTTGCTGCTGGAAATTTTTCTTTGAGAGTGAAATAAAAGCAGTGCAACCCGCTTAAGACGCTATCTCACTTAATAGGGCCCCTTTCACACTGAACACGATGCTGCTTGAGATACTGTGCTACACGCTTATAGCGCCGAATTTTCCCGTCCTCAGACTCACTGCAACCCGCTATAGCTAATCCTTCGCCTTATGCGATTAACCGACATGTATTTACATTCTCTTTATCGCCATACTCTCTCCTCTCCTGCCACGCCTTGTCTTTAAAAATACTTCATATGAGTCTCTTATTTGCAATGACTAATTTTATGAGAAGAATGTTAGGATTTCGTGAGGCAAAGTAATCTTTATCATACTGTCGGAACCTAAGAACTAACTGTGAGATAGAGGGAGATGGTGGGATCTTTTTTACCTATTTTGTCTCAAGGCAGAACGCTAGATTAAAAAAAAATACTTGATGATGTTTCTCATCTCTCTAAACTTGAGTTTAAAAAATATCAAATTAACCATAAAAAGAGTTCAACGTTTTGTGGGATGTCGAGCTTAGTCTTGGAAACATCATGCTTCTCATCACTGCTGTTGAAAGAATCTTCCCTAATTGTCTATCTAGAAAAAAATTTCATTGTAAAGTGAAAAATGACCAAAATTAAGAAACTAATGAAGAAGCTCTTTTTTTTCAAAAAGTTGACCATTCTTTAAAAAATGACGAAAAGATAACGCTCGCGCTTGTTCCCCTGAAGAGCGCCTCAAACCCATCTCACCTAAGCATTCTCCCTATTTTCCAATTCACTTTCTCTCGGCGTTACATTCGTTTAGATTAGGTCATCTTATCCCTCATGTACTGACAGAAAAAGTTCTCTTTCTAAAATTCGCATCTCTAACACTTTCAGAAGATGAGACGTTTATATCAAATAAATTAGGTATGCCCGTCGGTTTATCACAATATCCAAATGTAAATCCTCCAAAATACTATTAAAAAGACAAAACCAGCTGCTCTAGGAGAAAGTGGTGGCGAGGGCGTTTTTGTTACAGTTAATAAATCATAGTCACTTTTTCTCGTTTATTTCTCTTTATCTTAAACGCAAATTTTCGAAATAAAATTATACCAATTTTAAACAAATATTCGCATGATAATTTCTTACATCTCGGATTTCGAATTTGAACTCAGCAAAACACAAGGTTAAATGCTAGGACTTCATATATTTTAAATAAGGCTAAAATATCTCTGGAGGGAATCAAGTTATAAAAGATGACACTGAGGTTATTCATAGTAAATATAAAAAGTCACTTGGTCCATTAGAAATCAAACATGTAGATACTCAATTAGATTTACTGTTAATAACATTCCCGAACCGAGTAAAAGCTAAACAAAGAATTGTTTGGTTTGAACATTTAAAAAAGTAATGAGACACAATTGAAAGCTATCCTTTTCATTAATCCGCCTTCGTCTGTATTCTTCCATGCGATTTTCCTTAACTAATATTTTGTACGAAGTACAAAGTTAGAAAAGCACGAAGCTTGAAGTATTTTTTATGGGCCAACCATTTTCCGGAGAATCGGTAACTTGGCAGTTTCCTTTTCAATTCGTGGGATTCATCTCAGTTCCACTACATGCATAAATAGACTTATATAAATATTTCGATACTCCATTTTAAAGAAATGAAGGACATTTATGGTGTATATTTTCTACGTATCAAATGCCTCAACTCAATGATGATTTATTACTCAGGTAGCAGAGACGCCCCAGGAGGCCAACTTCCTCGGCATTCTGCAGCATCTTTTACGTCTGGACCCAAGAGGAGACGCCGCCGGTGGTGCTGGTCTGGCGTGGGAGACGGCAGAGACACTAGTTCACCGCGCCTCGCTCATTGAAGGAGCAGAGGACGCCGCTCGGCTGCTCCACCGACCGCCCCCTGCTCCCTCTTGCTGCAATTGCCTAAGTAATCACATTTCATTTGAGTTTTTTTTTATTACCGATGGGACGATACAAATATTTTTAACGATTCCGATACAGTTCCCGATACTTCTCCAAACTTCCAATTTTAGTCGACACGATTCCCGATTCCGATCCCCGCAATGTTTAAAATCCTTTATTTTTAGATACTGTTGATTTTGAACTGTGGAAGAGAGAGTCCCAACAGAAAAACTATTTGAGTTCAAGTTTCATTTCGTTGTCATGTTGAAATGAAAGTTCATTAGTAATTTCCACCAAATTTTATTCGACCGACTAGTTTCGTCGACGGGTCACCATCATCAAGGGTTGGTGATTTTCTTGTGCATGATGTGAACCCTTGATGATGTCTACCCGTCGACGAAACTAGTCGGTCGAATAAAATTTGGTGGAAATTACTAATGAACTTTCATTTCAACATGTGTTCGGAGTTCCACAAAGTGACGCTTGGTCATATTAATTTCATTTCGTTGTATTCAGTTACAATAAACGCCTTCGTGAAAAGGATGATGATTTTGTCTTGAAGCTATTAATTATTAGTGTTCATTTTAATTTTATGTTACATAAATTTAATATTGTAATATAACTATTATATATTGAATTCGAATGTTAAAATTAAGATTTTATAACATCAAATGAGTGAATCAACTACATCTAAAAAGAAATTAAAAATAAACCTTTTATTTGGAACTGAATCAAACTAGAATTGCTCAACTATATGGAATGTTCAAAAACACGAAGTTTCCATTTTTCCTCATTACTCAAGAATAAGTCAAATACATTTATATCAAATGCCATAGTTCGGTGATATTAAGACTATAGATTTTAATTTTCCTGGTACATAGTTAAAATTAATAAGTATTTATGTATTTAACATTAGTGCCAAAATGTATGATTGATTTCTGAACGTTAATTCCAAAGAATCGTTTTCGGAATTGGAAATTATAGTAGAGTAAAAATTATGCGATTTTCGATATCCAAAAAGTTTCGGATGTTTCCTATTCTCGATTCCGATAAATCGTCCAATCACAAGTCTTATTTTTTTAAACTTCTGATTTTCCGCATGTATTTATCAGCTTAAATAAATTACCATTTACGCAGAATTTAACTTTCAAGTAAAGAAAAGTTAGCCACACATTTTATAATAAATTCGACATGAATTAGCGCGTACTCTTTGAAGTAATGACTAAGCAAATACATGGCTTTTTACGGCTTTCACTGATTTTTAATACTAGGTGGATAGCATTTGCGGTTAAATTCAAAGCGTATATCTAGAGAAGCGATAAAGCAGGTAAGGTTTGGAGACGTCCATTCCCGAGAAGAATTATCCCACTATTTCTCCATAAGAGAAGATAAAACCAACGGTTGGTAACCCTAAGCCAGAGATTGTAAAGAAGCGTAGATGTCTTTATTTTCTTCTAGCCTGTTGTTCGATTAAGTTTTTTAAAGGATAGGATTCATTTATGTTCCTTGAACATGCTTATTTTTTTTACTGGGAAGTAAATTTAAATTGTTATTGTTTACGGCTTCATTCACAAACTAAAGGCTATGCCTTTCCGGTGCAACCATTCCTCTCTCGCTCCAGCTGCTCTTTTAATACTACTGTAATCGGAATATTCCATTCTTTCACCAACTTCCTCGAAATAATTCATCCTTGGCCTACCCTTTCCTTTCTTTCCCAGGATCTTTCCCTCAAAAATGTTGCTTAGAAAGGCACTGTGCCGCATACAGTTTCCTATAAACTCAATATTCCTTCTTTCTGTTTCAACCAGTAATTTCCTATTCTCGTTCACTGCCTTTAATGCCTCTACATTTGTCTTCTTTTGTGTACATTTTGTTCCGGTCATCTTCCTCCAAATCCACATTTCTGCTGCTTCGATCCATGTTTTTTCTTTATCACTCAGTGTCCAACTTTCACATCTATATAATAAAAATGCTACATGCCAATGATTTTACAGAATGGCGGCTATCAATATCAGTAAATAAACGAAATCAAGATATAGGAGTAAAATGTCACAAGTAAATCTTAGCCCTTTTCGTATTTATAAAAATAACAATATTTACATTGCAATCGGTTATTTGGGGTTAGTTAATTAGTTAATTATAAATTTCATTAATTTTTTTAATGTAATGAAATGTTTTATCTTTGTTGACTTTTATTTGAGGACTGAGTGATGTATCGCTAGTTCCTTTTTATTTTGAAATAGGAAGAAATTAATTTTTTCTTACGTATTCGACGAGTTATATCAATTACATTCCTCTTATTCTCTCCTATATATCTTACCCTATGATCTAATCGTGAATAATTTCTGATTTAAAAAAATTCGAAATGTGACCATCGATAACTTTTCTTCATTTTTTAGTTTTACCAAGTATTACTTTGACTGTTATAACCACAACACAGCTTGATGGCCATTAATTTGAGAAATAATTCCGTGATTTGGAGAAAGCATACTATAGAATATAATGAGAAAGATATTTCGAAAGGAATCCCCTTCGCGAAATCCGTCTCTAAAAAGAGGCCGAAAAGCGTAAAAAATGCTTTGATTGAGAATTTTGTTTCAGGAGGCGAATCGAAGAGCAATGCACCACCTCCCCCTCCTCCTCCCCCTCCACCGCCACCCCCTCCGCCTTTGATCTGCGTGGGCCCCCCGCCCCCTCCTCCACCTCCCCTCGCCCCTCCGCCGCCGCCCCCCTCGCCACTGCCCATCCGAAAGACCCTTGTGACACCCAAACCACCCGTGGCGGAGGACGTCGAGGAAGAGCGCCTCCCGCAGCAGGAGACCCCGGTGCCCAAGACCAAAATGAAGACCATCAACTGGAATAAGATCCCAAACCATAAGGTAAGAGTTCTTTTTAGCCTCTTGTTGGAGGGCCGAGATAAGCATGGTGCGGCTGTAATACTGAAGTGCTCCCTCCATTAGTAAATTTTCATATTTTACAGTCGAAATTTTAACCTGAGGTATCGTAACCTGATCTACATCTATTTAATATCTTGTAAGCCGGCGTCTGGTAGGGGGGTAAATACAAAGCATTCAGACTACTTCTTCAGATAATAATGAGTCCTTCAAGCCCAAGTACCAGCATCTATTTCTGTTATTTTACGCTCATTGCCAGAAAGGATTAAACTGCAACATAGACCACCTCCTTTCTTTTTCTTGCGCTCCCGGCGGTAAATAATATAATCTCATTTATATTTATGTCATGTGTCATTTTCGCTTAATTCTTAATTTACACAGCTTCTTGTAACCTTGAAAATATCGGTGTTGTGACTAAAAATGAAATACTTCAAACAGAGTTTTACCTCAGGTTTCAATGATGAAATTCAGAGAGGACCTACTTGGTGAATTGGCGGTGAAGGACCTATGATCTTTTGGGACCATTTCATTACTCGTTCGTTGGCTTGTAAAATAAATTTAAGTTATGGAGACACTTGTTCCATCTTTTAAGCTTTTCTCCCATTCTCACTTTTTAAAAAAGCATTAACATTAAAATTTTAGTATCACATTTTATTGATCATCTTCCTGTTGCATTGCTGAAGATTCAGAATTCTGGTCTCTGCATCATCTCAGGATGAATATCATTTTATGTTATGTTATCTTTGTTTTCCTTGAAAATGTTTAACTTTTCATAAGGTTTACAAAGTAATAAGGGGTGTTTGTATTTAGCAGTCTCATGCAAAATTCAGCTTCTTAATTAAAATAAAATAATGATAATCACAATGATTAAAAAGCAGCTAAAATATGAATATAAGAAGCTCATAGAAATGAAATTGGTTGCAGGTGGTTGGAGACAAGAGGAACATCTGGGCATTGGTGGCAAGATCCCATGAGCGTTCTCCAATGGCAGATTTGGATTGGGAGGAAATGGAAGGACTTTTCTGCCAACAGATGCCTCCACCATCACCTGCCACTTGTGGTGGAGGATTCACACCAACTTCATCTCCTAAACTTGGCAATAGAGAAGATCGCACCAAAAGAGACTCCACAGAGGTAGGACAAGCAATCTCCTTTCTGTTTCCAAAATTTCCTTTCACCTTTTGGAAGAAAAAACTGTAATTATTGATTATTTAAAAATAGAAGTAATTAATTTCTGTCTTAAAATATAATGAATTGATATTTTTTTATATGATGCGTACATCAATTGGATGGGATAGTTCATTAAGTGCTTGTGTGCCAGGTATGACTTCAATTAGAAATATTTTGTATATATTATAATATTAAATTTTCTAAAATTTTATTTCAAACTATTAATTACCCATTTTTGTTTCTGCTCACAATCTAAATGAAGGAAATCCAATCTACCAAGAGAGAAGGGGAGAGGTAAAATTTTGACTTTATTTTCTTGGAAATTTTGTGCAATTTGTTGTCTCTGATTTTACTGCATGGTATTAGTGAGTAGAATGAGTATGTCAGCACTTGAGCCTGATTCTACACTTTAGATTATACTCCTCTCATTGCAAAGTATCACAGTTGGGTGAGGCATGGCACATATTCATACATCAAAACTATTAATAGAGAAACAAATTTAACCAACAGAGATGCTAAAAGAGAAATATTTTTCTATTTACCTTTCCTTGACATACTAAGGGAAACTAAAAATTATTCTAATGACTGAATTTGTTTCTTAAAGTGAGGAAGAGCTGCATTGAATGAGGCCACAAGTTCCTCACCTCTGCAATATATGAAAGTTTAAAATTCTGTTAATGATTGCATCATCTAGAAATGAAGACTCAAATGCATCAACTGCACATAGTAAAATAGTTCAAAATATTGTAATTCACAGTAAATGAGCTAACCAAACCTTTGAAAAGATAATCACTTAATAGTTTGCTAAGTATAGATGTCTACACTTAACTTCTGCACTTGATTAATTACCAAGATTTTAGTAAAGAAAGTCAAATTTCTCTGGAGGAATTGGGTGACAGAATGCTTTTATCAAGAAGCTTAAGTCATTAATTTTTGTAAATAAAATAATATTTTATTCTTTTGGGAGATGCCTCAAACAAACAGCAAAGACTTTTCTCAGAATGATCACTTAGACACCAGGCCAGTACCAAATTCTCCCATAAGAAGAACATTGTGAAATTTTTCAGAAAAATTTTAAGAAATTTTTGAAATCATGGATGAATTTTGTCAGGCATGAAAACAGTGGACATGGTCTAGTTATGTGTAAGCCTTGGATGTATGCAAAAATGACCATAGCTGCAGTCATTCTTGGATTTGAACCTATGCAAATGTTCAAATCCAGGTCACTGTAAATATTATTTAAGAAATGTCTGGGAAACTGGAATTTGGCAAATTTCAAGCTGAGAACTATTTGCAGATTAAAGTTTTCTTGTACTCATGAGGGATTTAATAACTTCTTGATTCTTTCTATTTCTTTTAGGGTCCTCTATGGGGACCCTAAGACAAATAGAAAGAGGCACTATGAATGATTTTTCTTTGGCTGATGGCAGTGGATAATTGGATCTGTATATAAGGTGATAGGAAGCTTTCCAGTTTTTCTTCTTGATGTTTCTTCTTAGTTAAGAAAACTCCGAATATTCTTACATTGATTTTACCAGATGCACTTCATTGATACCATTTAATCCATCATAATATCCATTCTTCCAGATTACTCTCCTTGATGGTAAAAGAAGTTTAAATGTGAACATATTCCTGAAACAATTCAAAAGGTATGTTATTATCTATGGATATTCTCTGTTGATTGATGGAAATACTTTCTTATGAGTAATAATTTTGAATTTTGCTGAAACTAATAGACTTGGATTCTCAACTGATGTGTTATTTCTTTAGCTCAAATGAAGACATAATTAGATTGGTGAAGGCAGGAGCTCATGAGCAGATTGGGGCAGAGAAGCTCAGAGGTTTGCTGCACATTCTCCCTGAAATGGATGAACTTGAGACATTGAGGGCTTTTGACGGAGATCAATGTCGCCTGGGAAATGCTGAACGCTTTCTTCTCCATCTCACGTCCATTCCAAAGTAATGTAACTAATTTTAGAAATAGTCTCCTGAAACTAGGGGTTATTTCCTATGAATAAGTATATCCAAATAATTAATTATTTTCTAAGGAAATGAAGAAGAATTTG
The DNA here is from genome assembly GCA_036926295.1 of Pachydiplax longipennis. Taxonomy (NCBI): domain Eukaryota; kingdom Metazoa; phylum Arthropoda; class Insecta; order Odonata; family Libellulidae; genus Pachydiplax; species Pachydiplax longipennis. The sequence goes on along the minus strand of JAVFKF010000015.1, from coordinate 65,318,047 downwards.
AATTATATATGATGGAATTTGGCATGTTAAATTCAATGAAATTGCTATTAACTATTTATCAGTAACTCTTTCTACATCTTTCTGTACATAAGGTATGGATAATTTAAAGCTGTTTACTTTTCTTAGGAAAGACAGAAATGATGTCTTTCTGATAAGGCTTTCTTATTTGAATTACAAATTATGCAAATATTAAATGAATGGTGTCAGAACCAACATTAATGAAAGAAATTGAGAACTTTGTTATTGTGTTGGAAGTCTCTGAATTAAATTCCTTGTAATCATGCATTACTTTAAATCTAGATCCTTTGAAATCAGCTACAGTTATAATCACATTCTATGAACAATCTTCCAATTGTCAGCCATCTCTGTTGATTAGTGCATATATATGAGAATTTATGAATCTTTTGTGAAATTTGAGTTTAATTTTATAAGAGATATATTATTTTAGATCACCAAAAATTTTTAACCTAGTAATTAACAGTTTCCATTGTACTTCTGTTTCAATGAATGATTACAGTGTTATTTTGTATAATATTTTAAAATATTCATTATACTTAGGAGTTAAAATTTACTCACAATTATAATAAAGTAAGACAAAATATAAAATAAGTTCATTTTATAAAGGAAGAGAATGAAACTATTTTATTGATTCTATATCAATTTATCGTAACTATTTTCCATTTATCCTATAGTTATCGTTTGCGAATCGAAAGTATGCTTCTTAAAGAAGAATTTGGCACAAATGTTGCTTATTTGGGTCCTAGTATTCGAGCAATTACAACAGCTGCAAGGGACATTATGACAAGTCAAGCATTGCGAGAGGTTCTCTATATGGTTCTTGTTGCTGGCAACTTTCTTAACTCAGTAAGTATTAATCCCAGACAATACCAGACTTCCTGAACAATGTAACGGTGTGTTAATTTTGAAAATGAGTGATGAAGAAATTGAAAAGCCTAAAAATTTTGTATGTTGTTAAATATCTTCCTTAAAAGAAATGAAAACCCCTATTTCCATCTAGATTATTTATTTGTTTTGTTAGTTAAAAATATAGATAATAAGAACACAAGATAAGTTGAATATAAGTACTGTTTGAAAAATTATCTAATCAATATTCCTATTAATTTTATGGTGCACTATTCATTGCTTGGAACTATGCAAAGTGTGATTTAATATGCAAACTTTTTGTCATAATATATCACTTGGAAACAGCTTTCCTATAAGGACCAATATTCTCTGATAGCTATTGGGGGTCTAGATATCTGATTCTTTTAGATTGAAACACTTTCATAATATCATCTTCCGTTCAAAAATAATATAGAGTGATAAATTCAAACTAATCATCATAATTTCATGGCTGAGGAATTCTTTTATTTCCAGTGTACTCCCAAGGGACAATATTAAATTTAGCTTATATCATTGCTTTTGTAGTTCCATTTTATTCTATCATAATAAACAGACATCCAGAAGGATCTATTCATAGTTTGAGTTACACATTATCAAAGCAATTGAAAGTCATGCTTCTTTTTATTTAGGAAACAATTGCCATCTAAAAACCACATAAGTGAGCTAACATAGTATGCTCTAATCCTTACTAGATAGTTAAGTTAGTACATTGGGTCCCTATGGTCAGGGCTCCTCCTACAAATGCAAACAAACAGGCTTTGCATTCACTAACTTCCCGTTCATGGGACCCTGTCTTCATTCATTGACTTGAAATTTATAATGAAGACTACAATGATCCTATCTCCAGTAAGACATATAATTTATTTATATATTTTTTAATAGATCTAACAACAGCTATGACTGGAGACATAACCTGTCATTGAATGCCATAACCTGTGGCACATTAAATTAAAACTTTAAGAAAACAAAACATAATAAACATAACAAATAACAATGCAAGGGGGGTAATTTAAAGAATGGGTGTTCTTTATAATAGAAATGAAAGTAGGCTTGGATGAAAAAAGGGCAGTGGAAGGTGTTTTTGAAGAAGGGTTGTTAAAAGTGAGAGGTAAGTGGAAGAAAAGAGATCTTTGGGAAATAGAGCAATGGAAGTGAGGTAGGTGATGAAGGTGAGAGTTTCAGGTGAGATGTGAAGGGGCACATACAGAATGAGGAAAGAATTTGTGGAGATCAGAGGTAGCTTTTTAAGATAGAATGAAGGCATTTTAGATACAGTATTTACCTCTATAAATTTATTATTTGACTCTTCATTGGTGAGATTAGGTTCAAGTAGGTCTCACATCAATTTAAAATTTCTCTCATTTACTCCCTGAGTCTATAAAAGTCATCTAGCTACATTAACATATTCATGTATCTCTTTAGCTTTCATTTCTATTAATAAAGGAAATTTTATTGTAATTGATTGTTTTAGGGAGGATACGCAGGCAATGCAGCTGGTGTGAAGCTGAGCTCTCTCCAGAAATTGACAGAGATACGAGCAAATAAGCCTGGAATGAACTTGATCCACTTTGTGGCAATGCAGGCAGAAAGGAAGGATTGTCGCTTACTCAACTTCCCACAAGAAATGCCAACTCTGGAAGATGCAACCAAGTAATCACATTCCTACTATTCTTAAATAGATTATGCATTGGTTGAAATTTTATCCCCAAATATTCAAGCGCAAATATAATTGTAAATTTATTAAACTATAGGTGAATCATTGTCCCAGACCCTAGGAAAAGTCAAAATGTGATGGAATAAGAAAACTTAGCCTTGCTGATTATTTTAAAAATCTGTCCGTTGAATTTTCACTTTCAAAAACCTACATTGCTGTAACATTTTAAGATATATTAATGATAACTTCTTCTCATAGTTTAATTAGAAACTTAGAGTTTTATTTTATCACTGTTTCTGCTGTGATAAAATAAAACCTAAGATGCTACACCAGCATCAGGTTAGGAAGAATGGAAGGTAATTAGAAAACCATTCTAAGCTGACCATGTAATTGCTGCCTCTGCTAAGCTAAACATCATATTTTCATTTTGACTTAAGTGTAATTATGGCATGCACAATTTTTTTTTCAACATTTCTGTTCCTATTGACAAGTGATTTTATAAAACTTTTCTACCTGTAATGAAAATTATTTTTTCTTTAATTAGAATGAATTTGATATTTAGTTATTGAAAGACACATAAAACAAAGCTAGCTATGATTTGTTTATAAGTGTTAAATATTCTCCTTTGCTAATGGGTGAGAGAACAACCTCCTGTGCCTCTAAAAGCACCTCAGTGTTTTTGTAAACACTGAAAACACATACATAACCTGACCAATGTAAGTGTTCATGATTAGGTGCTTTATCTTTGTGGTAATTTTTAGTCATTTATTGATGGAGTGATTGAACTCCAATAATTTTGAGGTTTTGTAGTGCTTTAGATAACTCTGAATTCTTACTTACTCTATGATCACAGAAATAATTTGCTGATGGTTTTCTCACTGAATTGTAATCTAAGTTAGAATTCATTGAATTTACGTCAAACACAAGGTTTGTCAAAAAATTGCTGAATGATGTCATCTGAATTATGCTTTATGCTTTTCCAGCAATTATTCCATTAAACAAAAGATTGAATAAAGTTTACCACAAGAATTCATCTTTCATTGCAGAACCACTGTGGAACAGCTGCGCAATGAGATTCTAGCTCTTGAAGGTCGCATAAAAAAAGTAAAGCAGCAGATTGAATTACCTTCCACAGATGGGGACATTAGAGGACAAATGATGCAGTTTCTTCTGGTTAGTAATTCTTAAAGTATTAAATACTGTGTAAAATGTATGATGTTATGTTAAGTAAAGATAGAACTTTGGAGTTACCTTAACTCTAGGACTGTGAAATATTCCCTATTCATAACCATCTTTTAATCTCTATTTTTGGTGATCAACATTTAAATTTTGTTTCCATTTAAAACCGCTTAAGACCCAAGAATGCTGAAATTTTTTGCATAAACTTGTAATAGTTAGTAAGAGTCTGTTAATTATAGGATTGCTATAAATCTATGCTCATCAGAGGTTTTGATAATAGTGAAGCAGAAATTTCCATTTGTATTAATTATACTTTCATGTTCCTTGTAGGTGAATGAACATCAGTGACAAATTCATGGTGCTAAATTTAGGAAATTTTAAAAGTGAAATTAGCTAAATTTTAAGAGCTTGCTATGGAATGGTATCTCAATTTTACAAGTTTCAAAATTTTATCCAAAAATTTGTTTCTAATTTTCAAAGCTTGTTTTTCTCTTTGGTTAACTTATATAGTCTGTAAAAATAATTCTACCTCTTATCTTACCTCTGCTTCAAAATAGAAATATATAGAAAATAGGAAAGCTTCAAAGACATTCATGAGTTAGAAGTTACATCTCCTTTTTGCATGTGTCATCAACTGCTAACAGTAATATCATTAAGAGCTCTTATGTAGAAGATCTTATAGAAGCCTTCTACAAATACATTCAAAGCTGAAATTTGTTGACTGACATATAGAGAAGCATGTCACATGACATATACAAGATATTACTTATCATATTCACCTATTCTCCTCCAAACTAACTGAGAACACATCAAATAAGTAAATGTTGTCACATTTATTTGTGATAGAAGAAAATACCAATTGCAAATTTCCTAACAGTTATTAAAAAAATGTCTTTCAATTTCATTGTTATTGTGAAAATCAATTGGATTCCATGTCAAAAATATTCAAGGCAGCTTTGGATATTCTGAACTGTACAATTTCCTTTCAAAATACAATTATTAATTTGATCTGATTATTGAATAAAATTTTTATGTAATCTTTGTATATACTAAAAAAATTCCTAAAACTGTATGTAAGCAACTAATAGAGGAAAAATCATTAATTCGCTACCTCTGAATCCTTATTGAAATCGAGCTTATTAATAGTTGTTTTATCTGATTAATCACTAATTTAACTTATAAGAGGTAATAAAGAAGTCACTAAATCATCATTTCTTTAATCTTATAATGAAAACTATCTCACTTTGATAAAGAATCTGCAAATTGTAAGGTTTAAAATTTGGTTTTAAATGTTTCTGTTACTTTTTCTAACAGGTAGCTGAACAAGAGGTAGCTGGTCTTCAGCAAGGCCTTATAGGAGTGGAGCATGCTAGGAAAGAATTGGCAGCTTTCTTTTGTGAAGATGAGCAGTCTTTGAATGGTGAGAAAGAAATGTTAAAAAAGAATTTCAAATTTTTGTTGCAGCTTGGCATTGCATTTCCAAGGTCAGAAATTTATTGCTGTTTTAATTTCTGTAACTCAGTTTATATTAGCCATTTACTTTTGATTCATGGGATATTTTAACGTTCACTAATTATTAATCTCTAGTTTTCCCACACAAAAATTTTGCACAAATGATCACTGTAGTGCATGCAGTTCTATTTAAAGAAAGCAGTAGTTTCAATGAAATGACAATGTAAGCTGTCTTAAAGGGTGACACAGACCTTCATATTCGACAATGTTTCTGTAATTGTCGTTCTGCTCCCAAAAGATGCAGGGTGGCTGGTAAGGTTGTTGCATCGACATCGAGGACCTAATTTATGGAAACTATCATGTATTTTTACAAAAATTGTTTTCATATTTTTAAGACCAAGAATAAATAACACTAACCACTGAGAAATACAATTTACTTGCCACAACAAATATAACCAAGTAAACAATAAACTCCTGTGTGTGTGTGTGTGTGTGTGTGTGTGTGTGTGTGTGTGTGTGTGTGTGTGTGTGTGTGTGTGTGTGTGTGTGTGTGTGTGTGTATGTATATATATATATATATATATATATTGCTCTTTTACCATGTGCCAGCTACTTGAAATGAAATTTATTATGCATTCTTTTATAGTGAAAGTAATTCACTGCTTCTCAAGTAGCAAGAGAATATAGATAACCTTATACACCCACATGTGAAATGCCTACACATATAAGATTCATTAAGGTTGGTACAGTACTCTACAGTTTATAACAATAAATTTCTTGGAAAAACTATATTCTCCTGCTATACCTGATAGATATACCTGCTTTTCAACCTAATAATCTCATGAAAAATGCATCTTATTCTTGGGTTAATATGATACTTGAGTTGTTACTTCTGAAGGCTTTTAATGCTATATGCTAATACAACGAACCTTTCTTCAAATTCTTAAAAGGAGGAGAAGCCCAGTTCCGCATTGAGGAATGTTTAAGACTTGTCCAGGCTTTCAGCAGCCGCTTCCAAGCTGCAGTAATTGATAATAAGAGGAGACGAGAGCAGGAGAAACAAGCAGAGGAGCGTAGGAGGCGCAGGGAAAGAGAAGAGGCAGCCAGGGCACAGCAACGCAGGAGACATGGTAATTTTATCAAAAATCTTCATTTTTAATTCCTGATAATAGAGGAATACTATTTCTTTACAAAAGAAACCCCATTAGTTAATAGGCCCATCCATATTACTTTCATTGTTTTTCTGTTAGATCTCAATTTAACATGGACCATTTTAAACTGAGATCTCAACAGCTGATAAAGTTAGATGTAGACAATCATTCTAGATTAGATATAAATCGCTAGAAACTTATTGTCCTGTTCCCAACTTCCAATCTTGATATTTTCTTCCTATTATTTCTGGTTATTTTTATTTTTTTAATCTTATTTAATGTGATATCTGATGCAATATGCTACAGTGCCATGATTTACCTTTAGGTTATAACAAGATGCTAAACTGATTTCCATAAATAAATAACTGCAGAAATTTTGATTTAGTGGTAGCTTTACAAATTATCTGATTGAACCTCCTATCCTCTAGATGAACCAATTAAAGATATATTTATGTAATGTTTGCAAATATCTTCAGATTAGAGTACCTCTTACAGGCTGTGTATTTACAAAAGGTATCAAATGAATGATAGTTTTAAAAAATTTTTGACTGTTGTTGACAATCTTGATTTTATTTCAGGAAGTTCTGGAGCTGGAGGTTCTGAGAGTGAATGCAGTCACTTGGTGGATTCATTTTTGTATGAAATTCGTTCTGGCCTTATGGGAAAGGACCTCAAGGTAGCTTTATGTAGAAATCATTTAATGCCATTGAATATCGTATTTACTCAAAAATAATGTGCACCCTTTTTGTTCCTTTTTTGGCTCAGAAATTGGGGTACATGTTAGAATCAATGGCACACTAGACTTGGGCACATATCTAATTTTTCCTATACCACATAGTGTGTTGGATCCTCTGCTAAACCTGATTCCATGTATCTTGTCAAACACAAATATTTTAATTGGCTGATTTTAAATTGATGAATGTGTGCATGAAAAGATTGGTTGCTCAGTAATTGCGTAATGTGCCCACTTAAATAAGCATTTATTAATTCATTTCTATAAATTCCCTATACAAGATAGAAGCTTTGCCATTGATGACTACCAGTGTTTCACATACATGTATACAATACTCTGAAGGACATGATCGCAAGTCTTGAGGTGTGCATTAGATTTGCAAGCAAGTGATTTTTCAATTTCAGACACTCAAATTTTGGGCTGTGCATTACATTTAATGGTATGTTATTTTTGAGTAAATACAGTATATGAATAATTAGTTAGCTTGCTCCAATTAGGATGTACTACATGGCCTGAAAAGTCCCGAGCCTAACATAGAGATGTCACCACTAGTAACTTTTTCTGCACATTTCACTTGAGAACCAACCTTTAGATGGCACTGTTTTTAATTTCATGACAATTCATGTATTAGTTTCCGAATGGCAGCTGATTGTTTTCACGAAGTTTAGGCATTTTGCGAACGATGGAAAAAGATGAGTTTCGAGTTTTGATTAAACATTGTTTCTTGATGGGAAAAAACACTGTCCAAACCAAAACTTGGTTAGATAAATGTTACCCAACATCCTCGCCTTCGGAAGCGACAGTGAAACAGTGGTTCGCAGACTTTAAACATGGTCGTGTCAGCACCAAAGCCGAACGCCCTGGACGCCCCTCTGAGGCCCAGTAGCTCAATCTATAGGGTATGCCTTTACGTAACAGAAATGCATATTTGCACCATTAGTAATTGATCTAATTATAATTCATTATATTATTTAAAAGCTATCACTTTTGATATTCAGTGTCATCCTCATGGTAGTAATAATGTCTATTTATAATTATTACCAGTCTGAGAATTATGTCAAGCTTCAATACTGGTAGCAATTTGAACAAATGTATGAAATTTTATGAAGTTCATTGATTTAGGAATGCTCTGATGTTTTCTCAATGTTTGTGATTGTAGAACTCTTCCTTGGTTATCTTTTGTGGTGCTGCTTAGACAATTCAGTTTTGACACCTGTCTCTATTGTCATTTTCTCTCTCTTCTCTGTCTGGATAGCCTTAAAGTATCTATATAATGCCACAGCTTTTATGAGCATATATGAGTGACATAATTCAGTGTAATATTTAAAAATACCTAAGTGTTAGCCTAATGATAAATCATTTTGATGTGAAGGTGCGTAAGTTGAAGAGACAAGGGGCATTGGAGACAAATGTGCACAATGGAGGGGGAATTACGTCAGAAGAAGAAACAGGAGGATCCCCTCAAGTCACCAGGAGGAGGATTGGATCATTCTCGGGAGTAGAAGGTGCTCCAGGCTTAGCTGCCATTGCTGCTGCTTCTATCAATAGCAAAGAAGAAAATTCTCCAGGTAGTTAGCCACTTATCAGATAGACTTCTCAAATTGTTCACAAAGTTTGGTGGTAATTTGAGATCTTAAGATTAAGTTGACAAAAGTGGATGGAAGTATGACTCTACAAATTATTTTAGTGTAATAATAATTTTGAAATCAAAATGCAATATTTATAATAATTTATTCTCAAATTTTAAAAGGAAGCCAAACCTAATTATTCTCTCAAAATTAAATTCTGAAAATCGAGTCTCAGATAGAGATATTTATTTCAAATAGAAACAGTTTCAAACTTACATAAATTCAACATACATTTACCTGGAATAATTATAATGGCTGAAAAGTGTATGGAAAATACAAGCTGGGAAACAAATGACACTATATTTCTGTAACTTAACTATACCAAGTAGTTCATTACACATGAGTAACTCACACATGTTCAAAACATACTATAACTGAGAAAGTCATCATGTGTTTGAACAAATGCAAGAAAAATCTCTGTCCTCATTGTAATAGTTAATTTTAAGTTATTCTACTCTTTATAATTTTATCCTATTTCCATCAAATTCAAGTTATGTTGCTAGTCCAAGAACAGTCCATTTACATATGTTGAGAAATGTCTGCATAATCCTAAGAATGCTTGCTTCAAACAATTGAAAATGTGAAGACTTTAAGTTAACTAATTAAAAGGATATACAATAGTATACAATTCACTTCATTTATATTTATTTACATATCTCACATTTTGAGATGTTGTTAAATTGAATATGTTAAAAAATCACAATACATCTCCAAACATAAGGAGTATCATGAACAGTGGGATTCTGACAAAATTGTATATTGCAATCTTTAGCAACCCAACTGAAATTTGTTAAATTTTTTCTGTCAGAGGCAAGCCTGTCCTGATATTCAATTCATGTATACGGTGTACAATAGTATGCAATGAATAATTTCTGTAATACATTAGTATGATGATGCATGATGAAGTGATGAACAACATAAGTGGCAATTTTCTAATAGATAAGGAATTACTCCCTAGACATTGTTTCAGATGTTACTCCAAATGGTACACTAAGACGTCGCCGCAGTAGAGTCCCATCAGAAGAGGATGAGACTGGTCTTATGGATTTCCTCAGGTACTCTGGTCACGATGGATCCAGGGAACGCAAATCATGGGCAGGAACTATAGGTAAATATAACTGTATTATTCATTGTCTGGCTGTTGTTGTTGAAAAAGTGACAGCGATTTCCCTGAGGCAATTTCTGTTCTTTTTATGTATTGTATGAAGCTTATATGTTAGTAAGCATTTTAAGATTTCATATAAATTTTTATGATGATTATTTTTACATTGTAAGTACATTGTCATTTTTTTCAAATTCAAATCAAATTTGACCTTTGGCCATAGCCTTATACAATTGGTTAGAGTAGAAATTTTATATATTATAAACTAAATTAAAGTATAGAATAACAGGTAATACAAAGACTCATTTTTACATTTTACTTTTTAATGATGTATTAAACATTATCTTTATTCATGTTTGTGTATTTTATATTTGGAAGCTCCTATGAGCCAGTCAAATTTAGACATTTTTCCTCATCCCCAGAATAAGCTAATTATAATGGTACATACATATACAGAGAAGGTTGATTGTCAATCAACTGTTCAGCAAATTATTTTTCCAAATTTATCTCCAACTGGCTTTATGAAGTTCTTTTTTTGTATGTATGAAATTAAATATATTTTGTGGAAGAGCAACAGTGATACTTAGTTTATTAGGTTCACTTAGGATGTTGGAATGTGCAATAATGAAGTAAGGAAAATATAATATTTTTATAACATTAATAAAAATTGATCTCTCTGAGATATCCTATCAAAGTTGATATTATAAATAATTTATATGCATGATATAATTTGTAGTGATAATAGTATCATAAGTGATCATTTCTGTTCTAAAATGAAATCTGAATTTTCAAAATACAGTCTTCAAATTTGAAAAATATCTCCTGTTTGATCCCCCTGTTATTACACAAAGGTACATCTTCCTGAAATTCATCATTCTTGTTACCCTTCTCTTCTTGAAATTTGTGAAAGTTACTACCTGGTGTATATTTTAAGCAAAGAACTTTATGGTTATGAGGAGAAATTTTCTGAGATTTTTTTATTTATTCAGCAGATGGATATGGATCTCTGGACAGATCTTGGGCAAGGAGGGCTAGGGGAGGAATGGCTGGGGCTGTTCGACGACGCCCTGACCTTCTTGGGGCAGATTTTTCAGGAGACAGAGAAAGAACTACATCCCCATCAAGACTGGTTGAATCTCAAAGTGCAGCTTCTACGCCAACAGCCACGTTGCCTTCAACAATATCAGGATCTGAAGAAACAAGTACAAAACCTGGAAGGTTTGATTACTTATTTTTTTAGAACATGTTTTAGAAAATATTCCTTGAATTGGTTTAAAATTTAATAATACTGATATGATTAAGCACATAGCCCAACTAGATTTTCTCAAAGTTTTTAATTTGCCATATTTTACCTTTAATTTCCCTGGATATAAAATGTTTTGGAACTACATTGCTACATTTCAGAGGGACTATAAACAATACAGTACATATAATTCCACTCATTTGTCAAAATCAAAAATAACATTAAATTGTGCTAAATAGACTTAATGATAGCTTAATTATCAAAGAATTATTTCAAATAGACAAATTTTAATGAAATTTCTACTTGTTTCTATTTTAACTTAATGTGATTTCAATCTATTAAACTACATTTAATATATAAGCATGAAAAACTTAAATGAATTACCTTTCCAATTTCATCGATTTCAACCTTTACAGTTATGATATCTAACACAAATTAACAAAGTAAACTAGTAGTTGAAAAAGATGAACTTTACAAGTGTTTCTAAACAAGATATGGTCAGGGATTGTACCTAGGATAGTTTAGAAGATGAAGTTTACTATCCAATCAATCAACTTTTAATTGTGGTCAAAATTAAAGAAATTTTCAACTTTAAGAATATATATATGCTTCTTCTCTTTCCAACTCATATTTTTTTCAGGCCTTGGAAGCAGAAAATCGAAGCATGGCTGCAAGAGAATGAACGTGAGGAGAAGGCGATGCGAGAGCGTTCTTCAAATTTGTCATTTAGATCAGGGGATCGTAGCAATACTTCTGTTGAAGAGCCGTCAGAGAAATCATTAGAAATTGAAGGGGATGAAGAAGGAAGAAGACAGATGAGGCGAAGGCAAAGATTAAGTACACCAATTCAAGGAATGCTTGAAACCAAACCCAGTGATAACAGTATGTTTGATTCTGTCCTCTCACTAGCTTTTTCATTGCCATCATTACCTATTCCCCAAAACTTCTTTAAATCAGGTTTGTTACTAGTCACCTATACTCATGAAAATAATGTCACTCCTCAGAGTATTTTGAGAATGTGAGATTGCTAAAGATATGCAACTTTGTTGATTGTAGCATTGATTTCTTGCATTATTTGGGTAATTTATTTTAAATTTTAACTTAAGTAAATTCTTTGACTTAAAATTAATGAAATTCTATGTTGTTTTAAGAAAAAGCTGCATATTATTTTCCTTTATTCAGGTAATTTTATTTTGAAAGCCTAGCATATTTTTTTTGAGAATATTCTGGGCAATTTTTCATGCTTATGGATGGATTGCAAGAAGTTTTGGTGTATACAAGTGGTTTTCAGATTTTCAGATTTGCAAAGTGTGAAACTGCAGACATAAAATATATCAATTTAAGTTGCTAGTGTAAGGTGATGGAGGAAAGCTGTTGCTCATTCAAGACCCATTTATGACTACTAGCAATAATAACTAATTTTTGAAGAATTTTATATTGTATGTAATGATATAAAGTAACCGTTAATGACTACATCATTTTATAGGCAGCTGTTATTTTGCCTTTGCAAAGTTTCACTTGCTTATTTCAAATCATCATAACTCTTATAATCCCTTGGTGAATCTTCTTCTTAGAAATAAAAATTCTTATTTTGGGGGCTCCCAGATAGCCATGTAGGCAGTGCATTCAACTTCTGTGAAAGAGGTCCCTGGTTCAAGCCTAGTGAGAGCCCACATGCAAAATAACCTCAGCTGTAGAAGCACTTTTAACCATACTACTACTCTTATGATGTCCTGTAGGAAAAGGAAACAATTTTGAATTATCATTTGTGAAAATTAAAAGTTTTTAGTGTAAATTGTTGATTCTGAAGCAAAAGTATCAAATTCATTTGCAGCCAATGATAAGTTAAGTTGAAAACTTTTAGTTGAATTAATATCTTTATTTAACATTTACTAAATTGATGGTGTGTATGGTTTTCAGTTGTAGGGGGTGGACCAACAGTAGTGACAATTGGTGTAGAAGAACCTTTATCAGATGGAAAAGATACATTAGGAATGGCATCTAAAAAAGGAATTCTTTCTCCTGGAGTAGCTGCACCTGGACAGTACCGGCGAGTTTATCAAGACTGGAAACCTTCTGTTGAAAAGACTGATTTAGTTGGTACAATGGAAGCCATTGAAGGTGAAGTAACATTTTCTTTGATCATCTTTATGGCCTTCAACATGATTCTTACATTCTTTAACATGAAGATATATTCTTTTTTTTAGAAGATGTCTTTGTGCAATTTATAGCAAAATCATAATAGAATATCAAATAAGGAAGCTATTATTGAAGAGATCCTGAAAGGAAAATTGCAACAAAAGTAAAACTGATACAAGAAATTAATCTTTTGACTATCTCATTTCTTCTTATCATTTAAAAGAGTAAAAGTTCACAGATTAATTTATCATAGACACTGACTATTTGAAACTTAATTTTTCAATTCCTTTAATGAAATAAACTTGAGGAATGTATACTTTTTATGGTTTGGTAGCAAATTTTGGAATGCATTTTAATGTCTGGAAAATATAACAATTTCAGAAGTAAACCCAGGCTCCTCAGGACAAGATAAATCTGTGTGGAGGAAATCTAGCCTGAATGTGCCAAATAGTAGTGAAGAAACAAGTAATTCTGCTGGAGGAAATGGACCATATATTGGAGCCATCCTAGGCTCTACTTCTACCAGGAGAAGAATTCGAACTAACAGGTCTTCATTAGACACTGCACCTGCTTCATTAGGACAGCCTCTATTACAGGTACATCTAATAACTATATGTTGCAGCCAATGATATTTTACTTATTATTCCTGAAACCACTTATGCTATTACTAATTTTTTCTACTATCTTAGAAATTGATTAATTATGTAAAATTTTGCATCAATTTTGATAAAAAATGAAGACCAGAGATTAGGGATTTAATAAGGCTTAGCGGTCTGTTTTTGTCCTTCTGTAGGCACAGCAGCTTCCCCTGTAGATTAAAAGTTGAACTGTTATTTTTCTTACAAAAACTTCTTCATGGTCAACATAACACACATAATTAACAATATTACCTAGTATTTACCAGGTGAAGTCAAAATAGGAGAAAGTGGAAATTGTGTGCATTGACATCTGAGCAGAATAAAAACAATTTGAGGAACCTTGTATTGAAAGAAAAGAAAAGGAACTCGGCGTTCAATGAGTAAGAGACACAGGAATTCTCCAAGGGCCAAAATCAGCCAACCATCAGGGGCAGTTCCTGGGAAAAATGTTATCACCCACATGGTTGCCAGTTTTCAGAAGTGCCCAATGCACATTTCAAGACCAAGCTCCCATCATCAGGGGGAGGGGGAGTGGATGGATCTGAAGAATGGCATAAAAGAGTTGAAGACTTTAGCACAATTTCTAGGACAAAAAGAGGATAATTGATAGAGATAAAAAAATATTGGCTGAATTAAAGACAGAAATGTGAGTAATAACTTATGTCAGAATTAATGAAATCAGAAAGTTAGGCCTGGTGACCATTATATAGGACAATGAAACAAAAAGAATATTTGGTAAAACTAGTGCAGTCCTAGAGGTTGGGAAAGAGAGAAATTAAGATGGAAGTCTTTAAAGAATTAAGATAAATGGCAGCAACAATGTACAGAAGAGCTATGGGAAGATTTTGCAAATTTTGGTTTGGATTTAGGCATGTGATGACTGTCAATTTGGAGTAGAAGTATTGATGAAATCGATATTGGTAGGCATGACTTCATGGAAATACAATGAAAACAAGAACTTCCACACTCAGTGTGGAAAAGTACCAAGTTTTCATTGTAGAGGTATTGACATATGTTTCATCATTATTGATAGATATATGTTAAGGGTAATTTATCCATATATGAATATAAATATATTCTAAACTAAATGTTTTCTGGTAGCAATTTACATATAATGAATAAACATGAGAAATACAAAGAATTGAATGTCTTTTGGGATTCATTGCATAAAAAGAGATAACAGAAAAGTGTAAATTATTTCATTTAGCTTTTTAGACAATAATACAAATTTATGAATAATGAATGAATTTATAATTTAGCAATTGATTCAAAACTCTTACTTTAGAGGAATAATCAGATACCAGACCACATTAACAACAAAACTCATTCATCCAGAAATATAGTTAAGTGGTGTTTCTATATTTTTACTTATCAATTTTGCAGGCCATTAAAGAAGAGGACAAAAGAAAAGGAGTGATAAGCACCCTTGGGAGACAGCAGTCCGAAGACAAGCTCACTCTTTATATACGCAAAGACACAGATGAAGATGTTGATGGGAAGGCAGCTAAGGAGTCTTTAGTTGATCAGCAAAATAGAGATGTTATGCAGAAAAACATCACCACATCTGGAGTTTCAAAAGTTTTAATTGGCAAGGGTGGCCAGATGAGTGTAGAAGATAACAAGCAAAATACAGAAGATGTGGATGCAGAAAATGTGGAGACTCCTCCTGCATTAAGGAAAGTTCTCAGCTCTGATTCCAAAGCTGCTTCCAGAAGACCGCATCAAGCATCTGAGAGAGTGGCAGCTGAGGATGAGGAGGAGGAAATGGGTGATGGGCAGTTTGAGAGATTCTCAGCTGCTCGTCGAACTCGTAGATACAAAAGGATTTCGGAGGGTGGAGAGGAAGCAGATGGGGATGGAGAAAGCAGCAGTCGAAGGCAAGCTACAGAATCTCACAAAGAAAATTCTGCTCAATTGCAGAAGAAAGAGGAAAGTAGAATTACATCTGATGGCATAGAAAGAAGGGTATCAGGAGCAGATCGTTTGAGTTTGAGGAGGAGAGGTGAACGAGGAAGGAGCCACATAGAGCCATCATTGGTTGCAGAAGCGGCTAAGAAAACTAAGGAATCCAGTGCTAAAGGCGAAGGCATAAGTAGAGTTAAAGTTGGTGATGCAGTTGTGGAAATGCCACCTGTTAATAAAACGAATGTGCAAGGTGCTAATGTTACAGATTCAGGGAAAGAATTAGCTAAACACAGTGCTGTGAATGGATCAGCAAACAAAGTGGAAACAAAACGTGTGAAATCATCTCCATCATCATTAGTGGAGCGAGTGAGGAATGCTGGCAGTGTCCTTAAGTCAAGAAAGACTGAAGTTGATCCAGGTCCTGGCAGAATACCAACAAGATCTGCAAGCATGCGTGTGACTGGTAGAGGGGGTGGTAGTGTCGAAAGGACGCCTTCTAGGGGTAGCTTGCGCAGTAATTCTAGGAACTCTCTTGTTTCTGTTGGCCTAGTTAAAAATAGTACCATGGCTCCAGTGAAACGAAGTGGCTTTGGTTTTGGAGGGATCTCCTCCAGTGCTGCAAGCAAGAAGCCGCCAATTACCACCAATGGAGTCAGTTCTTCAACTTCTAGGCAAAAACTGGGAAGTGGGGTGGTGGCATCTTTGCCAACCTCAAACACTCCAGCAAGAAAAGAGCAAGTTGCAAGGCGTGGTTCTGGAGCCTCTTCCGTTGCTAGCTCTGGAATTATCAGTCGAAGTTTTCGCATTTCAAGCCGTGACAGTCAAGTGCCATCTCGTCTCCCCTCCCCTACAAGCGCCCCCTCCTCTAGAGTTGGTTTAAGCTTTATGAGGCCAACGGCAGCTAGCTCAGCTAAAGACTCTATTGTGAAGGATAGTGTGTCTTCAGGAGCAAGAACACCAGGGCCAAGAACAGCTCCTGCTGCCATTGAAAGAGTTAAATAATTATTATCAAATGGTTTTTCAGCTCAGTATATTACAAGGGCCGGAATGAAACATTGGCAAAATCTTTTATTAAACATTTATTATTGCCTCTGCAGATTATCACATTTCCTCATTGAAATCACTATTTTCACATGTATATATACATATTTATCAAAGTTGCTGCATAAGGCTGGGATACATTTTCTGTTTATTCTGGTTTTGTAATTGCTGTGTATTAAGGCAAGAAATTATCATCTAAATGAAATTTTCTGATAAATATATCCCCAATTTTCTTCTCTGTATGCAATCAGTTTTCACGGTATGGTGAATATTTAAAACCCTCAGAGTCATGTGTGGATGTATATGCTCCAGATTTCTTGAGCAATTACAATCCAGATTTGAGTCCTCTTTCTTTTAATAAGTCTCATCCTATTTTTAGAATATCTTGGCATTGAACAGATTTATTGCAGCAAATTTTAATAATATGAATAGCCTTTCTTAGGTACTATTTCCTTGCTAACAAATGCTAGGATTATCTGTTAGGTGCCTCATGTATATTCTCAGTATGGCCTCACAACTACCAAATCCTGCAATTTCTGTCTTCCTGGGACTTCTAATCTTCTCAAAAATACCTTGAAATATCAGAGAATTGGGTGCCTCTCTTAATACACATTGGTCTGAATATAGTTTCTCAATTCATGGCCTCCTTTTTTGATGGATAGCGGGGCTATCAGAAGTGTGTCTGAAGGGTCATTTTACTGCAAAATCTCTTCTTTGTAAAGAAAATGCCATTGTATTATCAGTCTTTTAAGAGATAAAAGTGGCTCTTTTGATGAAAAAATGGAAAATACCAAGATGATGAGTAATACATTTTTGTAATATGTTCATCACTATAGTGGCATTTGGAATTATGCATATATAATTGCATGGATATGCATGGCATGGATAATCAGACTCTTTGCCTTTGGTGAAAGTGGTCTCAGGTTTTATTCTCAGTGGGAGCCCATTAGTGCAAAATGACCTCAGTTTTTGAGGAACTTTAACAATACTACTACCAACTACATAAAAGCAACCATTTACATCTCATGGTTATTATAGATGATATTTGAAGAAGAATGCATCTTCATAAATGGTCATCAAAAAGCAACCATTGATAAACTTTTCTTTTTCATAGAAGACATTTTGAAACGGTTATCATCATTGCCTCACTACTGCTGTCCAGAGTCTTCCAAATATATGGCATTTATCATAACTAAGGCAGGTGATTATGTTGATGGAATGTAGCAATCTGCTGTTCGCAAAATAATTATTTATGTTCATTATGCCTATACTTTCTTTCTAGCTCTTACATAATCTTGTCTTCTCTACCAGTGCCCTGGCATTGCTACGTAACATATTAAAAATGAAAGTAATTCATTTCATTCTTTTAACAATTTCTCTCAAATAAAATTCCTTAAAACTGGCAATATATATGTCACATATGTATTGTTAGAATATGAATTTATTTAATGATTAATTATGTTATGATTAATGTGAAGAAACTTACTTTGTACAAAACAATATGTATGTCATGAGTAAGATCTGTTAATATCCATTCTTAAATAGAACCTGTGTGAATGATGTTATAAGTTTGAGTAACAGTAAATATTGATGTTTTGTATATATCTGTCAAGCTTATCTGTTATTAAGTCAAACATATTATTGCTTATTAATCAAAATAAAGATATTCTTTTTTACTCATTTACTGCAAGTATTTGATAACCTCTATATCTTATAAGATGTGTCAGTATATTCACAACAAAAGTTTTCTAGCTATATCATGAAAAGCTAATGTTTCAAGAGCCTGTAAAAATCATGATTCAATCAGCCATCTATTAATTTTGAGGAGTACATTTGATAAAAATTCTCAAAAAACAATTCAAGCATGGTCTGTTTTTTTTGTTACTTAAGAAGAAATGCAGTTTAGAGACAAAATGTAAGGGATGGGTTAATGTTCCTTATGGAAATAGACCTATTTCTCATTTAATTTTGTTTTATCTTATCTCTTGAAGTCTTTAAGAGTGACATTAGTCTTTTGTAATTACTTTTAGTAGACCATGTACTGTTAGTTTTAATGGAAAACCTCCTGATTATTCTCCTATTGACTGTGAATGTGATTGGAAATTGCATAAATGTGTTCTAACCATTCCAAATAATTAACTATTTATTTCTTTTTATTGTTAATGACAAAAATTGTATAATCTGCATGGAGGCTTTGATGTGCTTTTACGATTCTCCTGCTGATGCACTAATTGCACAATCAGACACATTTAAGAATTCTTGTATAAGCATTTGTAGAACTGTGAAAGTTAGCTGCAGATTAAAGAGATTGGTATGGGAAGGTAAAAAGAATGAATGATGAATATCCCATACAAGCAGCTTGTTAGCATACCATGAGGAAAATGAGAAATGTTTATAGCAGAATATACAATTAGTCAAATTTACTATTTTTGGAACCCTTTTGCCAAAAGTAATCGCAATGGTTTATAATGAAAATTTGCACTAAGTATTTCAGTTTCCAAAATCTCTTATTAACCAATAGAATTGGTAAATTTTCCACTGAATTTGACTTTATCACCTGATATTGCCGATCTGGTAACAAAGCAGATCGTTAAAATTAAACCACGAGGAAAGTTTATAATCTTTTATTCTGGTGATCAAACACATCTAATGAACCAAGTTGATAATTGAATATTCAATTTAACTCTTCTTACAAATTATTATATATATTTCGAAAGAAAATGTTCCAACTTTTATGTGAAAATGTATTTCATAATAGAGGTCTCCACGGCTTAGCCGTGATCTAACCTCGGATAGGGGTCATCATGTACATCACACTGATTACATAATACCGGTACCTTCATCTTTTAAGGTAAAGGTTTAACCAATGCCGGGTTCCCGTAACGAAATTATGCCGTGGTTTCAACATCTAAAACAAATCGAGAAGATATCAATAAATGTGATGCATTAAAATCTACCAAAAGTAGGCGGGCTGAGTGCGTTCTAAAAAATCGATTGGGATCGGGATTCAAAAGGAATTGAGATCGGCGCGAAAATGCTCACTTACGAAACCGGTTTATTGCAGACATGTATCTAATATTTATACTCCAATCATTTTCTGTTTCCATTGTATATTACAACAATTAATCACGCCAATTTACTTTCTCCCACATTCCTTCAAAGATATACGTTCATCAGGAGTTTCTATATTCAACCTTAATTTTCCATGATTTCTTTCAAATCTTCGTCATAAAATCACACATGGAATAAAAGAATACACTGATGTGATTTAAGCATACGAATGGTTTTAGCAATATTTTACAATGAAGTTCAGACATTATAAAATTTGCAGAATTTCCTTTTATGATTCGTCATAGGGCAAAAAATGGTTCGCCTCTTCACGCGAGAAAATTAATTTTTCATTTACCATTAAACATAACATTAAAATTTTTCCTATTAATGAGTTTTCACTGTCTTAGTTCGGTTCTCTTTTGAAAAAACTATGCTAGCTTCTCTCTTCAGTGTCACTGTTGTTAAAAACTGTATTATATTATATATTGTATAACTATAAATATATACCACTATAAAAATTTTAGCTTCTAGTCAAAAATAATTAGCATTAACGCCAACATAAACTTTCCTAATCACTCAAACTCTCTACGTCTCTCCTCCCGCACTAAATATTTACAAATAACTATTAATAGTGACTAGGATATTAAACTAAAATTGAAATTTATGATATAACTTGCTACGTTATATCTTACTGTACAGATCATAAAAGAAATAGTTATATTCAAGCAATGTCTTATTATCTTTATCTATACCAATTCATCAACTTTAGTGTTGCTAAATAAACAATAAAAGAATGTCAGACTTCTTTTCTGACAATTTTCTACGAAAATTAATAAACGGTGATTGGTGTACGGTGTGTGCGTATTCAATACTTCATATAAGCGCAAGTCTGCACTCATTTTAATAATTCTTGAATTTAGTTTCTCCGGTTTCTCCTATAGATGTCAATACTGTTTTACCAAGCATGGCATTTGTGAAGATATGTAATTTTGTTGGTCTCGTCTTTGGTTAAATATGAAAACGTCCGGGATCTACGGAAAAATGTGATAGTATAGATTGTTTCTAGTTGTTCACGGTAATTCAAAGGGAAATGTGTTATTAGTTGGAGGAATCCGTTTTCAGTTCCGATAAAATCGAAGATAATGGTGCTAATTCTCGGCCTTTGTTGATTCTGAATTGCAGCAGTTATGGAAGAAAGTCGGGTGAGAAAATCTTCTAAAGATCAGCATCATTCCTCGCCATCTTATTCATGTGAGTATTGTTTTCCTTTTCCACTCAATGCAATGCAAATTGATTTAGCAGTAGGTTACTTAGAGATCTCAGTTAAATACTGCAGTATGTACGCTGTATTTAAGTTAGGGGATCTAGTAATTAAAACGAATGATGAATGTTGAATGCTTATAGTAACTCAAGCTACATGACATAAATAGTGGAATAAACGCTTATTATGTTCTCTGAACTGGGTATTTCAAAGAATTGACCGGTAGTTTATGTATGCTTCAGGAAAAGTAGTACAGAAGGGGAGGGAATGAAGTACTCTTAATTACTTCATAATTTATACTGAACTATATGTTGTTAATGCAAGTAAATTAATTGATGGTAATGATGTCATTAACTCCTGGTGCTATCATCTCTTCCGAAGCACTTGATTTGATGAACTTTACCATGTAGAAATCGATTTTCAGATTATCGCACCGCAATGTTGGTATTTTAATAGAAGCATAAAACTATACTTATTATACTAGTCTCAGAATAACATAAATTACTCTATTCATTCTCTTTTGTTGGATATTCTCTGTAAATCATCGCCTTACGTGATTCTTATCCAATGTCACTTCTGAGAATAGAGCATTTATGCGCATACACTACCTCGGAATGGAACAGATGTTTCGAGTACTGTAATTGAGCTGCGTTATCTTAATATGATTTCCCGAGGAATTTATTTTATTTTCCTTCTCGTTTGACGTATTTGCAATTCAATTTGGCATTACTTATGGTCTTTTAAGAAAGTAATTTAGAATATCTTAATTTTTCTTCTACATTTACAGTAAATTACAACTTATTGTTAATAGAAATATATTTTACTACCGTTTTTCTTCCTCTTTCGTAACGAATATTTTAATTTAGTTGAAAAGTTTCGTATTTATGCTATTTTGATACAATGCATCGAGTTATAAAAATAATACATGGAAATTATGCAAAGAAAATCTTGGATTACATGAAATCTTTTATTTTTTCTCTTCTACTTTCTATACATGGTGTCATCTGTATATGAAGGTGCTTAATTCGTCCTATAAAAGTTATTCGACGAAGTGGATACAAATTGAACACGCCGTTCCTTACTAAACACTTAAACGTTATTGCAGTATTTTACTTTAGTTTTAACTGACCCTAAAAATAATTGATGTTACAGTTGGCCGCAATGATTTTTTGAAATACGTAAATAATTATGTGTAAACATTCCCTACTCACTTTCGTTCACTTTTTTGCGTCGGTTATCTCTTTCCCAAGAAAGCTGTCTCTCCATCAGCTATCGCCCGAAATTCTTATCTACAAAATTAAGTTAGCTGTAAGCAAGTCAACGGTGTCGAACGGCACAGGAATGCATATTCATTCCCATTATTCGATGTTTGGCTTCATTGAAAATAGGTTTTCTTACGCGGAGGAAGATAGATTGTTATTGACGGGCTTCTTTTACAGCCAATGTTTCACTAATTCCTTCTTTTTCTTGGGTTTAAGGTGTGATTGAAGTTGGTTTAATTTAGTCAAACAAATACCCGCAACAATCAGTTTCTAAAATTTATCATTATAAGTATACCAAAGCGTGTATCTTCAGAAGTTTAAAATTTTGGCAAAGTAGTCTCATTCTATTAATCTAGAGGTACAATATGAGAAGAAAATGATATTTTATGAATCGTGGTCCAAGAAAGTATGTTGAAAAACGGAAATGTCAAGTATGGGGTCGGATCTTCGTTAGAGTGAGAAGAATTTGCTTAGAGATAAAATCAATTCGTGTGGAAATAGAAGGAAAAGTAGATCTGCTTTCCTTCGATTGTTATATGCATTATATAATTGCATAGTTTCCATTGAATGATATTTGTATTTCCCACCGGAATGATTTCCGAATAATCTATTTGTAATTCGCATCTGAGTTTAATCAGTGATGAAAATTGAAAATGAGAGAAAATGAAACTCTTATGAGCAGAATGTGTTAAATCGAATGCCCATGCTTGAATTACTTTTTATTTCTAGATTTTTTTAAATCGAGAGAAGTTTTGTCCTTTCGGAGAGTCTTTGTTTGAAAATTACATGCAAGTGGAACAAAGTCGCATTTCTTATTTCCTTGAAAGACGATGGCATGCTAAAATCAATTTTTTTCGAAAACCCTGACATCTTCAAATGTTCTTCGAATAGCAAACAGTAAAATAGTTTCCTAATATTACGTAGAATAATGTCATGAATGATTGTGGATATAATTGATAAAGAATTGTTTCTTTTCATGTTTAAACATTTCTACGCATAAATAAATCCTATAACCAGTGGTAGGATTCAAAAATTAAAAAATTTATCCCTAAGTAGTATGCAAAAACGCTATGCACTTTTATTGGCGTACATTTTCCCTTCCTTTTTTAATTTGAAAACTTGTTTATGAAACTTTTAAATGAAATGCGATGAAAAATCTCATAAACCAACATAGAAATTATATTTTAGTAGTAGCGACGGATTGTAGTATCTTTACACATATATAGCTCGACCACTATCGTATAAGATAGATTTAGGAATCGGTTCGGAGAATTCAAAATGTGTTAGAACCGGTTCGAGCTAACCGGCTGAATCCCGCCACTGCCTATAAATATACAGACTTACCGAGCACTTCTACTAAACAGCAGAAGAAGATTAGTGCAGTATTGAGCTCTTTTAGAAGGATGAAGTTTTAGAAGGATGCTGAATGGCAAATGTAAATTACCATCCTATTTACAAGTAATGAGTTGCTTATGTGTCTCAAGTTCCTAGTTTGGAGTAGTCTCATGCTTAATGATTGACATCACTGAGTTAAAAAGCTCTAGAGTTAAAGTTAAGTTAAAGCCCGTGTTAGTCAGTGATTTCTCATTCACATTTCGGATGACACGTGAAACCTGCTCCGAAGGTGAACGTTAAGGACAGAAATTTACATTTCTTTTGCTTTTAGGAAATGAGCAATTTCTTCTTCAAAAGGAGACCACTTCACTTCCTCTTTCTTATTTAAAAGAGCATAAATAAAATATCTTGTCAAATGCCTTCCACGGTATTTACGAGATTTTCAAGCGATAAATTCGGTGTGCTGGTAAGAAAATAAATGTATATTTATGCAACTAGAAATGCAGCGGGTAATTCTTGGCTTATATTTGAAAATTTTGTTGTTTTCCGGTGAATCATAAAACGGTCTCCTACTACGCGAAGCAAAATGGTACGAAAAAGGAGCTATCCTTAAATGGTGTCACGGTATTGTTGACCATCTCTCTGTCGTGAGCGTTGACCGCTGTCACCAAGTGTCCTTTGGACCCCTCCCTCATCTCACAAACACCGTCAATTGGTCCCATTTTCCGCACTTTAATTTTCATATTTTTCTCATCCGTTTTACAAGGATTACGTATCAAAAGTAAAATTGAAAACGCTGATATAATGTGATGAGAATTAATATCTACTTTCTAAGAAAAATTCTTGAAGAAATGAATGAAACGGAATAATGTTTCTACATATTTCCCTTGAATTTCAATGGTTCTTTTTTTTCAGGTAAGGTAACCGAGATTTCCATATTTGTGACATCCTCTTCCCATGACACGAAGTCTCACTTTCCCTCCCCCATTATTGTGACATCATTGTAGGATGCCTCCTTAATTTATTGAATATATATTTAATAAACTTACCTCGCTCTGCAAAATAAATCGCATTTAGTGATTATTCGCCAATTTTAGAATAATTAATCTATATAAATAATATGAATTACTCCGAATTGAAATTTCTTAGTAAGAAGTTCAATGAAATTAAAGTGGAATCTTTAATAGAAATCGCTTTCGGTGTCGGATTTGTGTCTAAGCGATAATCAAGGGCCCCACATTCTTGGGTGCCCCCGAAATATTTCAAGATAAAATAAAACTGATGTATAACATGTTTTATCCCATGAAAACATCTTCAGATTTATATTACGGTTTATAATTGAAAATTTCTATAGCATAGCATATAATGAACATAAATAGCGACAGTTTGACATTAAAAAAAGATAGCTGTACATGTTTAAGACCCCTTTACCTTCAGTAGCTTAGGGCTTTGTTAAACCTGAATCCGGTTCTAATCACATGTCATGCAAAATAACTGTGTAGGAAAAAATAAATATGAAATACTTTTAAATTATTATTGGGAAGCTCGAACAAACTTAATTTTCAAATGGTGAGTCCCTACCACTATTTTCTCCTTATGATAAACATCTGTAATTGAAAAGATATATATAATAGATATACTAGGTGTGTTCAAAAAGTAAGGTGACTTTATGTTTCTATGAAAAACTATTTATTTATTCCTCAATAATCCTCCTTCCTCCAATCCTCGAAACACTTCTGATAAGCACTTTCTGGCATAGCCTTGAGCTCTTCCAGCGATGCAGTCATTATCTCCTCAATCGTTGTAAATCTCCGTCCTTTCATAGGTTTCTTCAGTTTTGGGAACAGAAAAAAGTCGCATGGGGCTAAATCCGGTTAATATGGTGGTTGAAGCACGATTGTGGTGTTGTTTTTGGCCAAAAAATCTCTCACAAGCAACGATGAGTGAGCAGGTGCATTATCGTGATGCAAAAGCCATGAATTGTTTCCCCACAATTCCGGACGTTTTCTTCGTATTGCTTCTCGCAAACGACGCATAACTTCAAGGTAATACTCCTTATTGACCGTACGACCTTGTGGTAAGAACTACTGATGCACTATGCCACGGTAATCGAAGAAAACAGTGAGCAAAACCTTGACATTTGATCGAACTTGGCGTGCTTTTTTCGGTCTTGGCTCTCCTGGGCTCTTCCATTGGGACGATTGGGCTTTGGTTTCAATGTCATAACCATATACCCATGATTCGTCACCAGTTATAAAACTTTTGAGCCAATCTGGATCATCATTGACGTCATTAAGCAGCTCCTGAGCGATGCTCATGCGACGGTTCTTCTGGTCAAAATTAAGCAGTTTCGGAACAAACTTCGCTGACACACGTCTCATGCCCAAAATATTCGAAAAAATTTCATGGCACGAGCCAACCGATATGCCAACATCCTCAGCAACTTCTCTGATAGTGATTCGACGATTTTCCAAAACAATTTTCTTCACTGCTTCAACGTTTTCATCTGTTGTTGACGTGCTGGGGCGTCCAGAGCGAGGTTCGTCATTGGCATCTTCTCGGCCATCTTGGAAGTGCCTGTATCACTTATAAACGTTTTTTTTACTCAGAGTAGACTCACCGTATGCCACTGGCAACATTTTAAGTGTTTCGGAGCACTTTATTCCATTTTTTCACAAAATTTGATGCAAATTCTTTGATCCATTATTTTTGAGAGCAGAAAATCGCCGAGCACACCAAAATAGTCTAACCTTTATATCTGTCAAAAACAAACTAAACATGCTATACACTTGAAAATTTTTACAGATGTCCGGGACAAGTGTACCAACATGACAAAAAAATCGAAAATTGAACCGATGTAGCCCGCGAAATTTGAAAAGTCACCTTACTTTTTGAACACACTCGTATATTATAGATGCTGTGATCACTTCTAAGCTAATTAATTTATGAATTAAATGGGTGTTTGATGAAGTTAGAGGATTTTCAACACCTTTTGGAGTTATTGTCATTTTTTGTAACATTATGTTAAAATTGACGAAATATTTTTATTGACGTTAGCTATTATATTTGTGGAGATAAGAATGTTGCAAATAATAAGCTGCGGTTGATTAAAATAATCAGTCGTTGAGGATTACTGTCGTTATAGAATTTCAACAACACCTGACGCAGATCGAATTAAATCTTTTTGCACAATTCAAAAAGTTCATAAAAATAAAGCTGACGTATTTACATGGGTGGTCTGAAAAGTTTCCGACATTTCGCCATTTCTCGACATGTTTTCTGAAGATTTCTGAAAAATCTGGGGTCGGAAACTTTTCAGACCACCTCATAAATGATAGTCTAAAGTGGGATTGTGGTCACGGATTGAAGTCCAGACCATCAAGAAGTAAGGCCTATCCAGACGGCTTGGGTGACACGTGGTCAGATCATAAACTCCTACGTCATAGTAACGGAGTATATTTTACAATTCCATATAATGCCCTTGATGCATTGACCCAATATTATCTCATAAAAGGAGCTCCTATTTAACCATGTGGCATATTATATATTTCAAAATACCTATGTTTTTACTGACTTTTTCGTTATGCGGGTCTTTTTCTATTTTTCTCCGAATTTCAATTATTGTGTTTGTTTTCCGAGAATTTTGAAATTTAGAAATGACTGCAAAGGTGTTTGTGATCGTTTTTTATATCTATGTAGTTTAATTGTTAATATGGTCATATTACAACGCTTAAACAACCCAGTTTTGTTCATAAAAGGAAACACATTGTCAACAAAATATTCATACGTCACTAGCTTCGACTTTGCCGTGAAACTGAAAAAAAATCATATTCTTAGATTTAATAGCTTAATGCTAACTCAGTAGATTAGAAAGAGGAAGGCTAGGCTTACTTTCCATAATAACTTTCACACAATCCGCTAAGGCCTTACTTGAAAACGGTATGCACTACATATCTTCAGCTTTATTGCTTCCAATCGTGTATTGTATGTATGTACATAGATTAATCGTGTTAATTGTTTGAATTGTTAATCGGAAAGAAGGCTCAGTTGCTATCGCTCCATTCACAAGTCGGAGGATTTGACGACTTAGTGGGTGCCTCAGAATCATCACACGCCATTGATGCGGAAGACCAAATATTCAAAGCAACTGATACGCGCAGCCCACTCTAAGGTGTGGATTTTTGGATTTGGGTGGATTGGAAAAACTTTTTTTTCTAAATCGGTATGCGGCTAGTGCTTAAAGTTTGTGGTTGGTAGTCCTTATAAACCATAAGAAATTTCAACTCGATCGGATTATGTCCTGAGGCTGCGACTTATAGTCAAAATTTGCAATTTTTTCTGATGGTTTTTCGATGTTTCCGAAGTGATTTATTGGATAAATATTACATATATTGCTTGTATGTTGCTTAATGATTAACAATATACTGTGTTTGAATGAGGAAAAATAGTTTCTTAGTTTCGCCAAAATTCGTCAAAAAACGCCAAATATGCAGAGATGTTACGGATGTTGGGTAGGCAACAACCTGCTGTTAATCATTAAGCAACATACAAGCAGTATATGTAATATTTTGCCTTTAAATCACTTCGGAAACATCGACAAACCATCAGAAAAAATTGCAAATTTTTGAAATTTTTTCCGATGGTTTCGACTATGGTGCAAGGTTTGCACGTCTCAAAAAAGGCAGCATTCAGATTTCGTATATTGTTTTTTTGACTTTGATTCTCAGATTATAACCATATTTTACAACATCGATAGCTAAGAATACATTAGCAGGGGATCGGAATATGCTTTTAATAGGTTTGATAAAATACCGCATTGCTGTGTATTAATCGAGACGATCAGAGGATAGTTTTCACATGTAATCACATATTATTGTAGAAAGGTGATAAGAAGAAGAGCCTCGAACATATGTAAAAAGGGTGTCATCTGTACATTCGACTACTTGGGGATTAAATTCAGTTGGCTTGAGTCTCGAAGCCTAACAGTTATTACTTCAGATTATATACTGTTAGCCCGATAACTTTCAAATAGCACCTCATAATAGACGATTAAAAAGACAGATTCCATAATTATGTATGTGTTTTAGTACAAAGATTAGAGATCTTAGAAGGTCTTCTGTGTAAGCTGTGTTAATTTTCGCTGAATATTTTCCCTTGGAAATTCACGCTGTCGATTGTTGATATTGTTTTTCAGGCTGTTTCTGTATCACATGCTTTATTTTTGTAATAGAAAATACATCGTTTATACCTTGATTTTTGTGTTAGTCTCTGACGCTCGATAACGAAACCAAGTTTTAATGTCCAGTTCCGCTTTCGGTTAGTCGTTCATTTTCTATTAATTACTTCATGGTCGAATTCTATTCTTGTGTATCTGTAGAAAATGAAATCTGAGAAGAAAATTAATGACACAACTTTTACACTGTACGTTTCCACGCCTTTCCAGTCAAGGGCGTAACTAATAGATTTTGTTGAGTGAAGTCTGTTAACGAGAATGATTGCTTGGGACGTAAAGGTCTATTGAATAATCTGTATACTGTGAAGTCTCGATTATCCGTGGACGGATTATCCCTTATGTAGATTATACATCATACGGATCATCCGTAAAGGACTCTTCGTCGATATTTCCCGCTGTCCTTTTTTAAAAATTCAGATAAATCAAAAGTATTTTCGTCTTCTAATACATACAGGACTTACTTTTCCATGAAGCTGTAGCAATACCACTACATCAACAATAACACTGCTAAAAGGTCCGCGGTCGTTTGAATAAAACTCTTAATGAGTCTATTAAACTCGCGAATATATGGCTATGTGCTAAATAATTCTAAATGCTTATTTAGGTAAATTGTGAACATAATAAGAAATATTTTTTATTATCTGCCTTTCTTGACTATTTCTGACATCCTCTTCTCATCATTAACCCGGACAATCGAGACTTCACTGTATTTCCAAAATATTCAAATTAACAATTTATTTCCGGCAAAATTTCAGGCTCCAGTGGTAATTTCTGTGAAAGTGTGCGCGCTTTTGCAGTGCAGCCGAATCCGCATGGCCAAATACATAGTTCCCTATTCCTGTCCTATTAATCCTTGACGTCAGGAGGTATTCTTCGTAGGACGTCACAGATGATCTATTCGACTCGTCCTCCTGACGTCATCAGCACGTCAATCATCTTATGAAACCTGTGAATAACGATAAATCTTAGTTTGCTGTCGAAGTTAAATTTATCGACCTGGAACGAAGAAAAACGAAAAAAATTCTGCGAAGATTTCAGTCTCGAAATCAAAACAAAACCACTCAACAAAACTACCGCAAGAACAAATCAAAATATAAAGATATCCTACGGAAATACCGAGCCATGTTTTCCATGTGAAGGCCCAGTTAAGGGACTCTGGTTTGTTCCACCAGCCTTTGTCGAAATCGGTGACCATATATTTAAGTTGCTAAATAAAATCTCTACGTAGTATATTACTCATACAGAAAAACCATATCATCATATTCTAAGGAGACTCTGACGTGAATAGGACTGGTAAGTTAGATAAGGACTCAAGCCCGGATCTCCTAATTGATAGTTTTCATGTCCCTATGAGAATTTGCCTACGTGCACGTCTTTGGGTGTTAATTCAACTTTAACCCTTTTTCCTAAACCTCGTATCAAAGCGTCTGTTGAACAACTTGCATCGTTCTCCGAATCTTCAAGTTCATCGGGAGACAATTCATTTGGCGATATTCTTAATTTTTCTTCGGCGAAAACGCAGTGTCGTTTGGAATCTCCTCTTTTCACAACTCCACACCTATCGGTATACAATTATTATCATTTTGTTGAGTGCTACAAAATGTTTAATCCATATCAGGATTGTTAATGCCGTGGGTCGTTGTGTTGCAGGGGAAGGTGACTGCAGTTCATATCGCTCAAGAAATCCTTTTAGTTTGGTTTAACGATCCCTCCTTCAGCTGAATTTAGAAAGGTTTCCTTACTTTCCTTCATGGCTTCTTCTCTACCTCCTTCGTAATTTGTTTCGCTGATGCATTCCTCGGTCACTCGTGCCTTTTTCTTGCTATTTTCTCACCGCCATTGTGGATATATTGTCTTCATTTCTGTCAGTATTACTCCATCCTTTCTTAAGACATCACCTTGTTCATTTCCCTGGAGTTATCAAAAGTTTTTTAACATGCCACATTAATGGTTCCTCGTATAATGTGCTGTTTGAAACTGTTTATTTTCCAAGTTAATACTAACTAACTGAAGTTGATTCGCAACAGAGAAAAGAAAATTTATTTTAGTAGTCCTGTATTTACTGAGGAGAATCCAACATCTGTCATCTTCGCTTAGCTCTCTGAGATGGGTCATCGGTTAGTCTTGTCTAAGTTCTCATAATTTGGAACCGAAATTCATGATCGACGATAAGAATATGAATTTTTATGGAGTATATTCCTCATGAAACATGACTCAAGTTCATACAATGTGAATCCTTTTTAATTTAATTCCATAGATTTTAAATCCTGCTAGAAACATCGAGCTGCAAGAAACATTCCAAAATGGTCGTATATTTGCCCCCTTTGATTCGTCGATGCAGATTATTCGCATTAGCGAATACTAAAAAAGTCATGAAATTTCCTCCTCTTCGTGTAGTCTGTCATTTATTTGTACTAATTCAATCGAATCATTCGTCAAGGAAACTGGCTGTTTATAGCCTGAATATTCTATAAAAATTTGGTTTATTACATCATTTCGAATCGATAGTGATAACTGAGAAATTTTTATTGATTTTCCAATCTTATAGGCCTTTTTTTCGATTCCGTACACTATTCACTGTAATTCAGTTTTGCTAAAGAAATGACGTCCGCACCCGATAAAAATGAACTTTTTTTATGCTGTTTTCTGGGGGTCGAACCGGGAGTATGAAGGTGAATAAAACGTAGCCTGTTATCTGCGCAGGGGGAACATTTAATACCCTCTAAAGCTTAAAATTTTCTCAGAATCTGGTTCTCGATTTTTGGGCGAACAGAAATCTATGTCGTTGTCAGACTGAATGACGAGCTACCAGGCGCAGCTCTAAATACAATATCATTAATAATGACGCCTATAGTCCATCACGTAGATCATCAATCATTGTAGAAATACCAAACGATCTATTCCTGTCTTTGGATAACGATAGCATCTTACGCTTTGGTTTGGTACCACATTATCACACGTCTTTTATTTTAGCAAATTTGACACTTATCACAAACGGTTCACCATCCCTGATTTCGAAGATTTCAGCATGTTTAAACACTTTTTAAGTACTTTTAGCGGTTTCTTGTTTTTTTACATTTCCTTTCCGATGTCTCTGTTGGTTGTTTCCCATTGTTATAGTTTTCATCTCCTCTGTTCTGAATTCGGTACGCCAGCTTATAGCCGTAAGGACAGGTTAATGTACCGCTTCAAATATATCTTATTTTCTATTCTCTCTTTTCGCTGTTATTTCTCATATTCCTCGTGTTATTTATGCCGGAGAAAGTGGGTTCTTATACATTAAATTACATTATGATGTGGTAGAAAGAGACAATGATGAACGGACAGCTTAGTAGGTTGTGTATCAGTTGAGACTATGGGATGAATGCAAAAGGTATGGAAAGCAGATAAGTTTGTTAGAGACCCACTTGTAAGAATTTATTATCAAATTATTCTTTATCCAGAAATCCATTTCACTTCCCATTTAGCGTTCCCTTTTCCAGTTGCTATAGGTCGTGCTTCTTTCCAAACATTCTTTATTTATTTAAGTTTTTATTTATTTATCCATTCTCCTTTCATCTTTCTTTACCGTTGATGCATCCTTTCGTCTAGTGCTTTACCTTTTTTGGCGTCATCCTTGTATATAGGCGCACAATTGACGTAAGATATTTTGGAGGCCAAGTGCCTGTAGATTATTCGTTTAGTACAATCTAAAACTGTTCTTTGGTGATGTCATTTCGTTACTCTCAAAATATACCGCAGTATAACGGAAGATTGACGGAATGGATAGATTAACAAAGAGTTTATACACAATAATCGGCGTATTATGCTATAGATGCGGTATCTAGCGATCCAACGATTCATTGAAATCTTTATAGACATCAATTTAAAAATTTTACTGGCGAAACCTACAAATGCGCAACGATTGTAGGATTTCTTCCGCTAACAACTTAGGAAAAACTCATTGAAAAAATTCAACATAAAAAGCGAATATCTCTTCAAATAGTCGAGGAAACTGGTTTACGATGCGAAAATGCGATGTATTTAACTTACATATATATATTTGGCTACACGGAGGGCGATCGGTAACTTATGGATGGCAAATCTAATCTACCCTGCGCCCCTTTTCTCCATCAAACCATCGACAAATTTGCGTTGTGCCCCTGGAGACTGCCCTTATCTCCTACGATGTTTACCTTCTTTTTCTAGATTTAATTATTCCCATACTTTTTTAAATCATTCTTGAATATCTAAATGTACATACATCCATAGCTTACTATTTTTTCGTATGACTCTTTGATCACTTACTTATATACATAGCTCCTTAGATTTCATCACTTCTACTATAAATTTTTCATTCATAGTCAAAACATGTCGAATCCTTTTTCCATTCTTTCACCCTGGAACTAATTCCCTTTGATTCTAAGAATACCTGCTATTAGGGCTAGTATTAGAGTTGCCAACTCTGCCGATTTCGTCAGTAATTGGAGAATAACTTTTAAATTCCGGGTTCAGGTGTTTCTCTCCCGCTTTCTCTCGACAAAACTAATGTTCGTATACCAATTTACCGACTTTGATAGCTTTTCGTGACTTATATTCTCACATCTTCTATTTCTCTATAATTTCAGCAGTCCTCGTGGCAAATCTAACTTATGTTCCACCTTCGTCTCGATATATTTGGAAATGTTTTATAAATTTCTTTTGATAGTGGCACTATGGCCAAATGCTATGATTCTGTAGATGAAATCGCATTGAATCATTCAAAATTGCGAATCCAGATAAAAGAAATAGGAAAAGAGCCAACAGATAATAAACAGGGCAGTTAGGCAGTGTTAGTGTTAGCTTTGTGTATTTTTCATTGATGTAAACGATTGAATTTTGTCGAAATGTCGTGAGATGTCAAATTTTCATTTTTATCAAGGTTCACACATTCAACAGACATTTTTTTAACTATTCCCCTGAGATACATGGGTGGTCTGAAAAGTTTCCGACATTTCGCCATTTCTCGATATGTTTTCTGAAGATTTCTGAAAAATTTGGGGTCGGAAACTTTTCAGACCATCCTCGTACAATTTTCTTTTGCTTATTGATATTTTGTATTATCTATTTACTTAAGGAAATGTAGTACGAAAATAACCGGCAACATTTTCGTATGAAATTTTCTTCTTGGTAATAGTTATTATAACAGTGCTTTTTGACAGCTGAAGAAATACGGCATGTATAGTTTCCCACTGAGAAACGAGCGAGACCGCATTAACCTAAGGCACACTTGGCTTTTTTTCATTCAATGAAACCCATTACTGCAGATATATGCAATCCAAATTGTGACTTAATTAACGGCCCCTATTAATGAGCTGTGACTTTTTCTATGGCCTTTCCTTCTGTGAATTTACCGGTTACCAAATTGCATCTCTGGCTAGAAATACTACAATTGTGATAAAAGAATACGTATTCTACAGTAGTTGAGGGTACACTCGAAGCAGTCACTACACCCGGAAGCCTCTCTCTACTGCTAACCCTAATTACTGCACCTATATCACGCCTTCCTTTTTTTCTTGTAATTGGAGTAACCTGCTCAGCTGTGGGGGTCAAAGGGGTTTATTTCCATCTTAAAACTAGTATCGAAAAGGGTTTTTTTTCACTTTTTTAAGTGAAATTCAGTCCACTTTTATTCCTGGCCAGATAACGTAACAATTGATCTCCGCAAATTTTGCGATTTTTGAGCATAAAATACATACCGACTATTTTGAGCATAAAATACATACCCGACAAACTCTTCATAAACGTGGAATATTTGTGAGTCACCTCAAATATATCCCGTGGTGGCAGATCCAATTCAATTGAAGTTATCGCCATTTCAAGATTATTCTTGCCTAAAGTTTAAATAAAACCCATAATAAAATTAAAAACTTTTCCGTAAAATTTTAGTTTTTCCTACAGGTTTTTTGCACCCCATTCGTGAGTGTTTATACCTGCTGTAGGGTATTTTTCCTGATCAGTAACTTAGGTTTTTAAACACAAATTAATTTTCTTATGTGTTTTTTTTTTATCTAACTACCACTTATTGATCTAACTACCACCCTAATGATGAAAAATATCAAAAACAGTAATAAACATCCTCGGTTAATTACGGTGAAGACGATGAACAAACGAAAATCGTAATCGGTATTATGCACGTACTCCTCCTTCCTACTTTCGTTATTCCAATCGGAGAGCAATGGGCAGATCTGACTTTATTTTTGAAATTATTGCTAGAAGCGTCCTGAAGATAGCTAAACCCAGAAAAAATGTACCGAAAATTAAAATAGCGTTAATTATCTTCTAAAAATTCAATATCTGTCAACAAATTACAAAAATTAAATTTTTTAATTTAAATATTATAATAAATATTTTATGAACTTACAGTGATACTATTTTGATTTAAAATAAACACGTTATATTAAGAGTTCGTATTGGAGGGTCGACCAGATATGACATGAGTGCGAGATGTCGCGAAAACAGAAAAGCAAGTGGCTAAAAGAAAGAAATAGTCGCTAAGTTGGCAACTTTGCCTAAGGCCAAAAAACTGGGCAAGCAGGAAACATAACAAATGGCCAAAAAAAGCGTGCAGATTTAGTAACCCCTACCACACCTTTCGCCCCATAGGTTTTTTTCCTATCCTTATCCTAGAGCTGTGTTTACCATTCTATTTAATTACGCGGCACTTTAGTAATAGGAGGGTTTCTTTTACGACACCCCAAATTTAAATAAATATCTTTTACATTAATAGAAAGTAAAAATTTGTTTTTATAAACATATTTCTCGTAACTTGGCTCTAAATTACATGTACTCGTAACTCCTCATTCACTATCTGCAGTCGTTCGAGTTCATTTCCTCGATGAGTGAAAAGCTAATTCGTAAAGATGGGATTGTGCACATAGTAAAGGGTTTAGTGGCTATTTGAGGATTTTGACTTCAGGTTTGAGTTCACCAACAGAATGATCTATCATGGTATAGAAATGTTGAGCTTTGTAAAGTTCAATAGTTTTGTTGAGAACTTTTTCGTATTTGCGTGAAAACATGGTGCAGAATATTTACAGAAAGCTCGCAAACACTCGAAGTTTCGCATTGACTCTATCACCATTTTTTTTGCACCACACATCTTGGAATACACAGCCATAAAGACTTGTCCTTCCACCTCTTCTTAGATAGCTATTATCCAACGTGAGACTCGGGCAGCGATACGACTGCCATACGTGGCTCATTATTAGGTGAATATCAATGGAAACATTGTATGTTCTGAAAATTCTCTAGATGCGAATTATGGAAAGAGAACATTCTTAAGTAGCGATTACTAAGTGAGTAGTGAATAGTTGGCAAAATTAAGTTCAGATACAGAAGTTGTTATTTTTTATCGATGTAAAATTTAAAATTTTCAAATTCATTAACAGAAAGAGAACAACGTAGGAATCGTTGTTCGAAATCAGAATCAGCTCATCAGGTTCCTGAGTGATTAACCAAGGCTACTCCTGATTACTATTGCTTGATAGCTTCTTTTATGAAGGGCTTATCAATTATTCATTGAATTCTTGAGCCTGGGAAATCTCCATGTATTTAATGAGTAATTCCTATTAACATGCGAGCAAAAGATAATATCTGTAAAAATATGAGGATCTCTTTAAAAAATTTGAAATCTACGAGATTTATTTTGTAGGCCTTTACGAAAACATTTTAAACGTCGTTACTTACTTGCTGCTTTTGTCATTTCGAATCACCTAGTTAAATATATCTGAAAGATAAAAGGAAACGGCAATTTATAACTCCCTACTCTATAATATACGAGTAAAAGTTGCTTGCATACTGCAAGCTATCCGTTGAATACAGTATCATACCAAGTACTGCCTCAGTTCAAATTTAAAACTTCGCGCCAAAGACCGCCTGGCGACGAACTAAGAACCCGATCGTGAGAGAAGACAGCAAAATAATATTAGATAAGTGCCATCCTTACTTGTTCCAAAGTTTCGATTCAATATCTTATCGGGAAGGTCCTACGCCTCTGTCACCATTCCGGGTTTTATCTTTCCAGCTTATCGGGAAGGCATTTAAAAACTCGTCCAATGCATTTCTTATGGAAGAATTTTGCATCCACCTGGCGTCGAACTCACTGTCATTTGGCTACATTTTTTCCATGAGAAGCATAGAAGACTACCTCAACTTCAACCTCCGAAATTTTGGTTACTCTATCTTAACGATAAGTGCCTCAAAATAATTTTCAAAAATCCGCGCAATGCATTCTTATGGGAAAATTGCGATTTTTGGGAATTTCTGGCATCGAACCCATGATAGCTAGCGTCGAAGTCTGCATTATTCTGGCATCTAGAGTGTAGGGCCAGTACGTCGAAAAAATCTGACGTCGATGGCGCTTGTGGAACATGGTCAGAATTCGTATCCCCTATATATATCTATATAGGTATATCCGGAGAGTTAGCTATATATAATAGAAGATTCTATATTCTGCATATATATATATATATATATATATATATATATATATATATATATATATATATATATATATATATATATATATATATATATATATTGCACTTTAAGCTAAACAAAGACGAAAAACTAGTTATCTACATCCATGCATATAATAAAACTGTAAAGGAGGTCGTTTCTGTACATTGAGGGAATCTTCGAAAAAGTGGCAGAGATGGTGATTATAAGCGAGTCCAAAACACCCATTTTTTAAAATTTTTGTCCGTCTGTTTGTTACAGCATCACGCAGACACTATCCGACGGATTTGGATTAAATTTGATAGAATTGAGGTGTATGACCTCGAGTGACATAAAATTTATTTTTCATCCCGATATGTTGCATCTATCGACCAGAAATGGACCATTATTTTAAAAAACGTGCAGTGTGAAGAGGGGAAATTGAGAAGGGTTGAGGTGCTATGGGAGAGGGCAGCTCAGTATTCCTCTAAAACTCGAAAATTAAACGTTCTCCAGCTTTCAAAATTGAGAAATTGTTGAAAATAATTGGCTATTTTTCATTTATCTAGAAGACTCCAGTTCAATCCTAGAAGACTCTAAGCGTTCTAATAAGAAATACATGAAAAGTTCACTTTTTCCGATTGCAGGTTTTATTTCTTTTGCATGATAAAATTAGAAAGAA
Organism: Pachydiplax longipennis; assembly: GCA_036926295.1. Classification (NCBI taxonomy): domain Eukaryota; kingdom Metazoa; phylum Arthropoda; class Insecta; order Odonata; family Libellulidae; genus Pachydiplax; species Pachydiplax longipennis. The sequence continues at coordinate 65,279,998 of JAVFKF010000015.1, read as the reverse complement.
TGGTCGCACGAAATCAAGACAAGCATCGAAAGAAAGGAAATAGAATACAGATTCCTTTTATGGTCGTGAAATATCGCGATCGGGTCAAAAGTTTGAGAATTTTGATGTAATAAACGAAACTTTTGTGTAATTTGTCGGCTAAAAATCTGTGAAGATTCCTATTATTATCGTTGATTATAAATTTCTGTATAAATTATGAGAACCTCTCGAAGATTGAAAATTATCATTATTATGTTGGATTCTCTTTTTTTTAATATCCTCAATTACACTATTAATACCTACTTGTATTTTTCCAGTTGATAATAAATAGGCAATTCTGCTATAATAATCCGTATCTAAATACAGTACAACCCGGTTAATACACTTATCGAGGACCAAACGAAAACCGCGTTTTAAATAGAGAGATAAACGGGGAAATCGATACCAAAATATTACAAGAAGATATTGAAGCTGTTGAGAGGTGGTATTTAATTAATGTAATGAAGGTAAATGCTAAGAAAAGTAAACATAACTTTCACTAATAAGAGAAAAGAGAGAGAAATTAGTTATAAGCTTAACGGAGAGATAATTCCCAGAGTGAAAGAATACAGGTACTTGGGGGTCACACTGACTAGTAATTTGGATTGGAGTACACATATAGACAAAATCGTATCTAAAGCGTTTAAAAATCTTCATTACGTGATGAGAAACTTACAAGGAAGTAGTAGGGAAGCAAAAGAGCTAGGGTATAAGACAGTAGTGATACCACTATTAGAATACTCAACAAATGTCTGTGATCCGCATGATAAAATTCATATAAAAAAGATAGTGAAATTTCAACGGAAAGCAGCTAGGTACGTGTTAGGGAGGCATAGGAAAGAAGACAGCGTTACAAAAATGTTAGATATGCTAGGTTGGGAAACGTTAGAAAAAAGACGGAGAGTAAATCGACTCGTAGGCATCTTTCAGGTCCGAAACGGAGGAGAGGCATGGATGGAGCTAAAGAGCAGAATAGAGGAACCACACTATATAGCGAGAGGGGATCATTTACAGAAGTTAAAACTGAGGAAACAAAGAACTGACGTCGCGAAGTATTCCTTTATAAATAGAGGGGTTAAAGAATGGAATATGTTGCCTGAAGAGGTCTTCAAACCCTTACCTAAAAATAGAAAAGAGTTCAAAAGTAGATGTTGCTGTTTAATCAAATAAGACGTGACGATATGAAAACGATTCACAATTTGGACTGAAAAGCATCAGAGTATGACAGTGAACTGTAGTTTTCATAATTAGGGGATATATGTGGTGTAAATGTTGTGGTGGGGTGACAAGGTGTGTGTGTAAATTAAGTCTTGATGTAGAGTAGTGGTATTTGAATCATGTGTATTGTGATTGAGTACTGTGTGGGTAGTAATGTTAAGTGTGGAATATTTATCTGTGTAACGTCCGGTGCAGGGATTGGGGTTGTAACTATGTTGTCTATTGATGATGGTTGGGGCTGCCATCAGAAGTAATTCTACTAGCAGCATAAGTAAATAAATAAAATGGGGTAGCGTCATAACTGCGTTGTGCATTATTGGTTGAATTACATCGTGTTTTTGAAAAATGGCCTGCTTTTCACACCAAGATAGTGATTCACACTACAATCAAGCAGTTTTTATCAGACAATTAGGGAAGAATAACAATTTTTTAGTAGCGGTGATTAGGGCATCACGATATCTCCGAGACTACGCTCAACGTCATACGAAACACTCCTTTTTTGTTTATTCGGCATCTTAAGATTGTGACGAATAGACGATGGAAAAAATTGGTCTATCAAATGAGACGAACGATTGGTGAAAAATAATTGGAAATAATTCGAAAATGTGAAGAAGTTATTACTAACGAAAAATCATTCGCTATTTGCTTATTAAAAGTTCTTAGCAAAAAATATCAAATCTGGAAAAGTCGCGAAGTTGATATTATTCCGACGAGCTAGAGAATTTAAAGATAGATTTATCTACAGGAAGATTAATAAAAGAAAATACAAAATATCTTTAGTTAAAGTCTCTCAAATACAAGCTAAAAAAAATTCTTTCGATTGCGGGAAATAAATTCAAATGGCCTCGACAGGTGGCATAGAAGGGCTATCTCTAAAAAGATCTCACTTGTTATTTAACGCTTTAAGAGGGAGGCCACATAACATCCAAACTAAAACACCCTTCCCTTAGTTCTATATGAGATCAATTGTCTCATAAGAAATACATTTGAGAATCATTACATAATTGTAATTCGCGCTGAGAAGAGGGAAAGAGGTTCACCTGGAGCGTAAGATTTAAGACATTTATCTTAAATGGTTGAAATAATGCATTCTTGCGAGAGCTACCTTGTAAAACAAAATAGAAAGACAACACACAAGTTTCAACTTTAATATTAATAATTATTAGGAGACTGTTAGGAGTCATGAATTCGTAAAAAGGTTAAGGCTTAGAAAAATCTCCTTCGTTCATCTTTATACTCGATTTCATGTGCGATAAAATATACGAAAAGAAACGTGTACATAATATGTTTATTCCTCAAGCTATTTATCTCATCTGTTCCCATGGTGCAAAAGTCATTATATTTTCTGGTAATTATAATTAGTTAAAAGGATATTCCCTTGGCCGAGTTCGTGTCCCTTAAATTGAGCATTACGGTAGAAAATTCAGAAATTTTTCATAGTGCAAACATAAATTTGTCAGGAAGTATACTTTTTTATAATGTGAGACCTTATTCCGTAACGGAGGACCACCGTCCTCCGTTACGCTTTCGTGTTTTGAGAGGAACAACGAACCAATACAATTCTGATTCGTTCTTTTTGTATATTTAAAGCATTATTATACTTCGTACATATGTTAGATAATTATTTCTGTGATTTTGATACTGAATGCTTCTTCACTCTCTCTTTCAACTATACTGAAAATTTTCTTACAAAATCGGTTCATAACAGTAATGAAATATAAGTTGTGATATTATGAAATGGTGGTATATTTTCCAGAGCACTGCGACGGTCACCAAAACAACTCCAGATGTGGGCAATTTTTGTATTTGAAGAAAATTCTACGCTATATGCCACCATTTTCATAATATCACAACTTATATTTCATTACTGTTATGAAATTACACATAGAGATGGCTTTTTGTACCGATTTTGTAAGAAAATTTTCAGTATAGTTGAAAGTGAAGAAGCATTCAGTATTAAAATCACAAAAATAGTTATCTAACATATGTACGAAGTATAATAATGCTTAAAATATACAAAAAGAACGAATCAGAATCGTATTGGTTCGTTGTTCCTCTCAAAACACGAGATCGTAACGGAGGACGGTGCTCCGCCGCGCGGATTTGGCCCTTGCAGCGTTGCACAGTGGGCTAGAATCGAAAAAAGCTGGCCAAGAGGCCAAAAATGGTTTTTTTGAGTGCGGATTTTGAAACTTCGCATATATATTAAGAAAAGATTGAATTTTATGTTTCCGTTCGTCGTTTTTCGATATCTTTACACGTTAAAAAGATACATGGCGTCAAACTCGAACCATTTTCACAGAAATGGGCAGTCGCGAATTTTTCGGATAAACGTTCAAGTTTGCGTTTTTATGGAGGGTTTAAATAGATACTTTTGGAAAACACAACGATGCAATGATCTATAACAATTCTATATCTTTTAACTGGTTGCTATTACCGCTTACAGAAATGAGTTTTTGCTCATTTAAAGCAACAAAATGGCGGACACCTTTTTCGGACAATTTTCGAGATGAAGTAAGGAATATAAATAGGAAAACGGCCCTAATGCATCGAGTCTCTTATACCACGTCATAGTCAGAAGTGTTTAGATGTGGAATCCGAAGAAACTGTTTCAATTCAGGTGCTACTTTGGGAGTTAAGTCGATTTTTCGTTAGCGCGGCGCGTTCCGACTCACCACCGTGGAATCCCCGAATGCAGTTTCGCTGTCCTTCTGGTGATACGAAGTCCAACGATTGGTCTCTTTCATGTTAAGTTTCAAAATCCGCACTCAAAAAAACCATTTTTGGCCTCTTGACCAGCTTTTTTCGATTCTAGCCCACTGTGCGTTGTCGAAAAGTCGACTTATATTTAATTGGGGCAAGATTTTATTTCAGATTCCCATTAAGGAAGGTTTGTAGCTTATCGTGGTGTAAATAACTCCGTGTCACACGGTGTCTCAATCTACTATTTTCCTCGCTTTATGTAAAAATTTGTTCCAAAATAAGGGTCGGCCATTTTGTAATGTATATAAATATACAACAACTCATTGAAACTAAGTCTTACGAAGTTCAAAGAACATATTTATAATATGGCATCATATTTTACCCGATGATTTTCCTAGTTTGGGTTCACAATCGACTCGAAGTTGAAGAATTTCGCGAAAAATCGGAAACGGGAAATTTTCGCAAAAATTGGTCAACTTTGGCCTCCTGTATAAATTTATTGCTAAGGATCGAACGTAAATGACCTCCATAGTTGTATGCAGGATTTATTCATAATCAATCATGCGAAATTTCGAGGTCCGCACTCAAGAAAAGCGTTTCCGTATATTTGGCCAGCTTTTCGATTCTAGCCCACTGTGCATCGGCTTGCCTTTGTAGTAGAGATGGGCGAATTCGATCCGATTCGATGCATCCAACCGATCTATGTGAATCGATTCGGACGTACGCGATAGAGGTCTATTTTCAGCATGTTTACGACTTTTATCCTAGTTTAAAATAATAATTTACGAACTAATCCAATCATTATATTTTTAAATTTGCATTTAGATCATATATATTTATTAATGTGATTGTCTTTTCTAATTTCAATACTCTGACGGACTGATTCTAAAGCTTCATATCGTCTTATAACTGTGTGAATTTTCGTTTACTGTTACTTTTGTAATAGAAGATGCCTAACAAAACTACTTTATAATATCTTCTTATTATCAATACTCAAATGCTGAAACTAAGCATAAATAAGAAAAATTGTTCAAAAGTTTTGTTTTAATAAAAAATACGATAATAACTTAAAATTCATTAAATGAAAACTTTATTTACGTAACGTTCAACTTAAGTAATATCTACAGAATAGATATTACAGACACAGATGCTAAAAATCCAGTGTAACTTGACCATTCCAGCCAATAAACGTCGTTGTAAACAATTCAAAACAGCTAGTAAGAGATAGCATAACCGATCTCATCCGATCCGATTCGATCGATCTTTCGAATACGATCTCGAGCTTAAATCGATTCAAAGCAAACAATTCAATCCGATTCGGGAGATCGATCTTTTGGTTGAAAACTCCCATACTTATTACATTACTCCCGGAAGATTGCGAATGTTACTTTGCAGTAACATTCGCAATCTTCCGGGGCCTTGCCTTCGCCCTTTAAATACGACATTAAAAATAGGAGCTACTCTTTCCTCTACTTCCTTGAATATCCGAGTTGGTATGTCTTCGTGATCTATATTAAGGTTTATTTTGTTCGCAAATGTTGCTGTCTGAAGCTGTTTTTCGAAATGCCGATCAATTCTTCTCTGTTGGACGTTAAAACACTTCGGAAAAAATCTTTTATGCTTTAACTTTGGCATCGTTAATTATCTTGTAACGAACTTTAGCACTTAACCTTGTGCCCTCAAGTCCAAAAGGCTTTTAGGTTCTCGTCCAAACTTTTGTATACAATTTTCTTTTAAATAGACGGAGGATATCTCTCATAGTTCAATTTACTTCCGATATCGCTTGTTTATGTTACTTGGAATATTTAGATGGTACAAAGTTAACCGTAGGTTCGTTCATTGTCCATACAATCAAATTCTAAGTTTCTTCAGTATCTGGAGTCATCGCACGCTTTTAATTTTTCGGTTAATTATTATTATTATTAACTTTGTTATTAATAGTTTTCTTTTTCCGGTGATAGTCATTAGAAGGGGAAAAGGAAAAATGAATATCGCTGCCTGGTATTCACCCCAGTCAGGAGAAAAATCTCTCCAATAAAAACTCTGAAGGCAGTTCGTTGATTATCAAAAATCAACAGAATAGTTTAACAAAAATACAAGATTTATAAATAAAATTTCAATATTTTTCTCATAAAAATAGCAGTAAAACACTTATCTACACCCTTAATTTACAATTAAAAATATATTATTTATGTCGTTTCTTAATTCTAATCATTAAAACATTTCAGGAAGGGAGAAGAGGTTCAAAAACCTCTTGAGAGAATTTGTTCCATTCAGTTATTCCCCTATTGATAAACGAATATTAGCAAATTCTGTTCTCTGTTTGAGTGTGGAAACTTTATATTTGTCATCCTTTTCCCAAGGTAACCAGGTCTTCTACTCTACAATACTTTCATTGAAGGTTTACTAGCTATAATTTTATATCGATTCCCTAACCATTTTGTTTTGTGTCTTTTTTGTAATTTTTCCCAACCTAGGTCTTGGAGCAACGCTTTGTCTCTTCCCACATTTTCCTAAAACGAACCAGGAAAGAAATCAGATATGGCTTATTACTTTATCCTTCAAAATCAGCTCTCAACCAAAATAGATTTTCGTAGACTAAACGAAGAGATTATTATTATCAATTACATTGCTGCAGATAGACTGCTTGTCTGGTGGCTACAGCTACATTAATTCATCCCAACACATTAAACTACTCAGCATAAACTCGGCAATACCCTTACAAGATTGTGTACTTAAATACAATTACAACACTAATTACTTAACAAGATCCAACACTCAAATACAACACAATTCCCAACCGCGATACTAATCCCCTTACAAATGACTTAACTCAAATACAATACTACTACTACTACTACAGCTTTGTTCCCTGAAAAGTTACACTCTTACTTACAATACCAATTCCCTCACAAAATTCAAAACCCAGATGCATGGGTGGTCTGAAAAGTTTCCGACATTTCTCCATTTCTCAACATGTTTTCTGAAGATTTCTGAAAAATCTGGGGTCGGAAACTTTTCAGACCACCCTCGTAAAACAAAATCACAATGGTAATTCCCGCAGAAGCAATACGCATTCATTCACAATCAACATAAATTACATTAATTAACCACTGCCCACTTCCAAAAATTCACCCTCAGTCATACAAGTTTTTTCAGGGTTCCTGGTTGGCCTTCACGGTTACCATAGCAGTCCTGGGGACTGGTCTCCACCGTACATCAGCATACCAGGCAAATGATGATCTTCGTTAAAATGATCATCTTCGTAAATAGAATGCAGTAATTGAGTGTGATAAGGCAATATCATACATGTTGAATGCAAGACTGTGAACTGTTGCATTGATTAGGCATATTGAGCCTCAAATTGGTATCCACAAGAGAAGTTTAATGTCGAACGATTGCTGTTTTGGAACATTTACGTTTCTCTTTGTCTATCTACCTGTATTTACAATTCAAAATTTTTCTCTTCATTTAGTTTTACATCTCTGTTAAGAAAGAGTAAGTTAAGATTTCTGAAAAGTATTAGAGGATAAAATAAAAATTACAGAAAAGCTATACATACAAAAATAAAATTTTGTTCACTTTTATCTCGTCTTAAACTTTATAAACATTAATGAACATGAGTATTTTAAAACTTTCGATTTCCAAAAAAGGATTATTTTTGGGAAACCCTGTTTCATCTAAGAAAGGAAATTAAGAGTTTCAGTTATCTGTCAATAATTTATGTTCCCAAGAAGTAGTAGCTAAATTAAATTTTGTAAAAACTCGCTCTTGCTAATAAGAGATTCCATGAATTCTCACTTGTTATTGCTGGTACGTTAGGAAAACCCAGCTGTAATTCATCTTCATCTCAGGATCTAGCGCCGTTACTTTTGGGATACCCTGACATCCAATTTAACTGACCCCTTTTTAAGAATGGCTATGCAGATAATCCCATCCAAAACTGGAAGGGGTTTATGGGAAGAACCGATGAATTCGGAATTAATGACTTCGCTCTGCATCCATTCAACATGCAGGTTATTTCCACGGTTTAATGTTGAATGGGCAATGATTGCTTCATGCTGTGGGCCTTCCTCATGGGGTTGAGGGGAATCAATTCTTCTAATCTTATATTGCCATTAGACAATTGACTGAGAATTTCCAATCAAGAACTGAAGAAGACTTGAAAGTGGACAAACTGTAAATCTTGGTGTTGATTTGCAAAGCTTGATTTGCACATAGCATGTTTCTATGCATGTACAGGGGATTAAAAGAGAATCTTCAATTTCAAACTAAATATTTTGCAAATTTTCGATATTTCCAGGCAAATTTTTGTACAAATTCTGATTAAAAGTATCAGGGTTTACTTGACATAGTGCAGTATTTCAAAATCTTTTTTCAAACTTTTATGTACGGCACATACATACCCATTGTTCCGTAGACATAAAACATCAACATGTATGTTTTCTGAAATGCCTTTTGCCTGGTAACTGGAATGGGAGTCCGTAAAACAATTTCAAACGAATTCCATCGATGGAAGAAATTAAAACCAATTCGCTTTCAGGTTGAAGCCCTGAGACAGTGTGAATCGCCACTTTCTTTTACAAAATCGCCTGAATTATGATATGAAATATGGGGAATAATTCTTAGAAATGTGCCTGAAGGTAGTAGGAACTTTCTACTGGACTACATTTATATATTTATTCATTTTTCCTATCCTTTTCTGTATTTTTTAGCTCTTTTAGAAAATCATTATAGCTTTTATCTTGGTATAAATTTCCTAATGTATTTTTACAATTTCCTCTTGTATCCCTTTTAATCATGAAAATAAAAACAACTAACAACATTGGGAAAGAGTTACGTATCATATTAAATGTGTATCGCTAATAGTGGACCGCAGATATTGTAAAAACAATCATACACGCTAGGAAAATGTGGAATTTTTTACAAACCACTCGGAAAGAAAGACAAAATTTAATATTCGTTGATGAATGTGGATTTATGTCTAGGTTAACTTAAACGTGAATCAAAATTAATTGGTTTGTGTGGCTTCGTCTGAGGTAATGGGAAGAAATATCACCTTCATTACAGTGATGACAATTGAAGGAATATTGAGTAGGAAATAATAGGATATTCTCCTGTACATTTTGACATAGCTCACGAATTTTCTTCTAGGATTACAACAGAAATCTAACGGTCAATTTGCTGGACTTTCTTGTCGCTACAGGCAATGGAAAGACTACAGAATCTAGTAATGATTTTGCAATTAAATGATTATTGTTGATTACCCAAGTTGAAGAAGAAAAAAAAACAGGTTTCATTAAATTTTCTACCAATTCAAAATTATTTTTCTCATTTTGCTAATAAAGGCTGTTTTACGCAAATCTTATAGTTTCCTAATGTAATTCTGTCACCTCTGACTCCAACTAGGAAAGTCAGAATGAAACCTCCGAATCTGACTAAGCCTCCGGTAAAATCACCTCCGTAACATCCCTAGTTTCAGCGTTGAAATTTATGTTATTTTATGAATATTCGTTCAGTTCATGCTGTCTCAAACAACGATGCGCTCAGTGGTGGTAGTGCTCAGTTGTGACGTGCTCAATCGCTCTATTGTCATGGAGCCGGGAAGTTTATATTTATCATTACTGAGGCCTCAAACTTCATCAACAGTTTCAAATTGAGGTATTTATATTTTAAATGTTTTTCTCGGTACTTGTTGGGGAAGGAATCGGTATACCTGTGTCCATGAGGGCATAAGGCTGATGAAATAAAATATTTTCCATTAGTTTCTTAGGTTAAAACTTAAAGTACATAAATATCAGTCATCTATGTGATTTTTAGGTCCTCCCCAAAGAGGAAAAGAAATTTTCACCTATGTTCATCTTAATAGATAAAGCAAACTTGGTGTGGTACAAAAGAATTTTCCTGATCCCCAATTTCCTGAAAAAATGAGCAAAGGAAACTTTTCCACAAAATCTGAAAAGCTTCATTGTTTTTCTGACTGTATATAGTTCATACAAATATAGCAGAAAAATCTGATGCCACTGTACCCCCAACATACCAGAAACCAGAAGTAAAAAGAACATTACTGTTATTGATAGCTAAAAGAACAGAATATATACACATTTTTAGAGTGTAGATCCACCAACAAAAGCAATTAGAGAGTAGAGACAATCTGCATCGTGGGTGCTCTCTGGGTTGTGAAGTCATATTTACATTTTTTATTACTTTTGAGGGCTATTCAATTCAAAATTATTTCTTTCTTGGCTATATATGAATGATTGGTCTTCTTCCCACGCCTTCAAAAAATTATTCTTGCTCCTTTTCCAAGAAGATAAATTTAAAGAAGCATAGGAGGACATAAGCTAGGGATGAAATGCACATTTGCCCTTTGAATAAAGAGAAAATTGTATAGTGTATTACTTTTTATACTCACTGGGGTGTATTTTTAACAAGGTATCAAACTAGAACGGATCCAAAAAACAAAATTGAAAAGAACTACTACTATTTCTGACTAAAAACCAAACTCCAACTGGAAAATAATTATTCTTTAGCCTGAATATAAACCAATATTTATTCTTTTCCATCTATTCCATTCATTCTGTAAGTGTAAAAGGAGGTTGAATAAATGTGTAAACTCGACATGTTACTAACTATCACTAAGTTTTATTCTAGAATTTAGTGTAATGTAGTGTAAATAAAATAGCAAAAAATAGTGAAATAAACTTTTAGAAGTATATGATATTATAATAGTTGAAGGAAAAAAACATTGTTTAAACCAGTTTATGCTTGGCAGAAGGAGCAATAATGGGACTGAACAGATGTTGGTTTTTTTTCTTTGAATCAGAGCAAAAACCTTGAATGAAAAATTATGATTCGATGCCTTGATTGTAAATAAATGTGGAGGATCATTTATATAATGGTGAATTATTTTTTGGAGAAATTGACTGACATAAGTATTGAAATGTTTCTTCAGCAAGTTCAGCTCCAATGGCAGTCCCGAAAGGAGCAAGTGGCAGTGGAAGTGGGTCCAGTGGAAGTCTGGGCAAGGAATTTGAGCCATTGTCTTCATCACTTTCTGGAGATGGGCACCACAGAATGTCCTCTGCCTCCCCCAACACCCCCAGCAAGAACTCTGGTCAGCAACACATTTAAATGCATTTCATATGCATTTGATTGAAATCTATGTAATTTACTGTCACCTTCATGAGGAAACATCTCCATCTCATTAATGTGGAATACTGGATGCATTTCTGTAACAACTGTGTTTTAGAATTTGCTCACATGTTGTTGCTGTGATTTTACCCTTTGATTGGCATCATGTGGACTGTTCTTTGCTTGTTTTGAAGATATACAAGATAATTTCTTCCCTTTTCCCCCCTCATACATTGTTAGAGAACCATTTCCCTAACTAAATTCTTAGTTTACTCTGAAATTATGTTTACTACTCTTCACCAATTTCTAGCCAAATATTGGTGATAATAAGCATATTATTTGTAGATTTATTTTCATTTGTGCTATTTCCCTTTCTATTTCAATAACACTTGCACTTAGAAGTTTGTCAGTTAGACACTTGTGTATTGCTCCCACTGAGTTTACTTTCTGGAAGCATTAGTCTTTTCTTAATAAAATTAAATATTTTTTTGTAGTTTGAATGCTTTCCTGCTATTTAAGCAGTTCATTTAATGTTTTTTTTTCTCTTGAAGGTCTCAGTATTTTACATAAGTAATTATTTACCTCGCAGTAATTTTAATCCGTAATAAAACTTCATCTTAATATAAGAAATTTTGCCTTCCGATCCGATTTTGAAGGATGAATTAATAATGATTATAATGAATATTTTGAATATTCATTTTAATACAGATCTTTTCTTGTAGTATCAAATGACTTTGAGCAGGGATTCTTAGTAGCTTGGAGAAATTTTGATAAATCAGTCATCACTGTTTTTAAATTACCCATTCCTTATGTATCACTTTGCTTCCTGTGGGAGGGGTATATTTGTTAAAATTCTTATATTAAATGTTTATTATCTAAATCTTCATCTTTTCACTGGTTTTTCCCATATAAATAAACACCAATCTTACTAATTTTCCATTTTTCAGTATTTTCCTTGGCCTCTTTGAGAATTTCTTTTTAAAATTTAAAATTATATAAAAAGCAAAATGTAAGAATATTCTCAAATCATGTTGCCAATTGTATATCTTTGGAGAAAATTTCTGTATTGAAAGAAAATAAATAATTATCTTAAGTTCTATTATAGAACAAAACTCAAATTAAATTTTAAGCCTCTAATACTGAGTTACACAACCCATGACCTACAGGTAGCATGCATAACTAGAAGTCACGCCTAGGACCTCTTCCCATAATGGGAAACCCATTTGGATAACTTGGCACTACTTTGAATGTAACATTCATTAATAATAAAATTTTTATTAATCATTCAATTCAATTCATTTGTTTAATTACAAAAACTTTTATGTATGGTATTCATTTTTAAAATATTTGTTTGAAATGAAATAATTGTATCATGTAACTGAAAATTTCTTTTGTTTACAAAGACCACCTTTAGAATTTTATCAAAATTATGGAAAAATATATTTTGTGCTGTTCACGTACTAAACTATGAACATCCAATAGTAGTTATGTTATATCTCTTGGTGAAAAGAACATCCCTTTAAAAATTAAGCATAAGATCTCCTTACCCCCAAATTAGGTTGTACAGTAAAATACAGTTTTGAGGGAAATACAGACACTTTTCAGGGATTTGAGTGAAACCCACCATATATGTGGGTTTTATAACCAAGATAATAAAAATTTCTATTCAAATGCTTTATATCTTAAAAGAATGAAACTTCTTCTGTTTTGTGTACTCACCATATCTGTAAATCTCTAAGGAGTCTGTGAACTATCATTGTGTAATACTGATTACCCTCTTGTTATGCCTTTTAAGAATGAACTGCTTTTTGGACATATAGAGTGCCTCCCTTGTTTCTTCGCTTTTCACTCTACAATAAAGTAATTTTTAACAGGTAGACATTTGAAGCAGAAGCATTTTTTTAAGAGGTTTACTAGATTAACAAAAAGGATCTTATCTATTGCTATTTATCTTACCTTCTTTCCTCCAGGAATCGAATGCTTTTGATCATGGAGTGTTCAGTTTACCTGTTTGGTACCAATTGATTTCTCTCAGAGGTTTCATATCCATTAATATTGATGATATTATTCTTTAGGTTATTGGAAATCCAACATTTAATGAAAATAATATTAATAATAATTTGTTGGGTTTTCCCCAAATCCCTGTCGGTTTTGGGTTGAAATGTAGAATTGGAATTCCTGGTTTATGAGAATTCCTGCTTGATTATTTCAAAGTCATTTGATGATCTTTTTTTAAATTCTTATTGATTCAGCAATTAAATTTGATGTTATAATCCAAGTTCTTTAAATTATTCAGCATTTTGCTAACTTTTGCCAACATTCACTCTTCCTGCGCATGAGTGCACTTAGGTTATACTTTGCTTGGTTTAACACAAATTCAGCTTAAAAATTGATATGATTTCAATTTCACTAATTTTGAAAGAATGCCCTCTCTACATGCATGATTCCTTACTGTAATTATTCAGGGAAATCTCATGCCAATTTTTGGTACTTATTTTGATTACAATTTGAAGGATGAATCTTGTTGAATTTGTAAACATTCATTCGTTTTATCTAATGCAACCTGTAGATTAATGTTTCTGTAAGTTCCATTTCAGTGTATGCAGTGAGAGAACAAGCTGTCAGGGAATATGTTTAAAAGTAATAATTTCTGGTTTTAGTGGTTTCTTGTATTTAGAAATATGTCATTGGAAAAAGGGAAATTAACTTTGTGAGATATATTATGGTTGGGTTCAGTATGCCTCTTTTGGTTGAAACTTCTATCTTCTAGTCTAATCTGTTAAGAGAGCCCAAAATCCCCTCATTAAAGAAATTGATGCTTAATCAATGATGGAATTGGTGCTTCATAAGATGAGATTACTCATATTTGTTTAGAAAGACACTGTCTCTGAAGTTTTTAATATTTTGAGAAAATTTACTCCATGAGCAACCATGAGGTTGGAATAAGAGATAAAGGTTCTCCAAGCGCCGAAATAGTGGCGACCGTCTAAGGGCGATTACCGGGAAACGGATAATCGTATTAGCGGTCCCAGTTCTTCAGAATCCCGATGTACATTTCGGAAACAATGCTTCCATCTTCATAGGGGGTCCAATGCTGAATGGGCAGAAAGAGTGTGGTGTGAGTGTGGTCTGCCCATTCAGCATTGGACCCCCTATGAAGATGGAAGCATTGTTTCCGAAATGTACATCGGGATTCTGAAGAACTGGGACCGCTAATACGATTATCCGTTTCCCGGTAATCGCCCTTAGACGGTCGCCGCTATTTCGGCGCTTGGAGAACCTTTATCTCTTAGTTCATTGACCGCCGAGTTCCTTTTTTCTCCTTCTATGAGGTTGGAAGTTTCAATGATATACAGAAGAGAGATCTTTGCCATTTCAATGACAGAACAAAAGAGGAAGAGACTCAAGTATGGTTCATAATAAAGTTATTTGTTTCTGCCTTTACTTGGTTGTATGTTATTACAGAATAAAGAAAATTTGGAAATAACAATTTACATAATAGCTTTGGCTCACTTGGACCTGACCTTGCCTAAAATAGAGTTGGATAATAATAATGAACTCAACTCAGGTTTTGACAAATGGCATCATCATATGACAATTTACATTTTACATATAGACCCTGCTAACCGCCACTGGTGCATGGCAGGGGGGCAATGATCAGACCTAATGGGCTGTATTGAAACCCAGGTTGTGTTTATTCTGATGTTTGTGCTATAGCATTTCTAGTGGCCACTACTTTCCTTTTTTCTGTATGATTCTACAAATGAGAATCAATAAGTATTGGCTATTCTCAGTGATCGAAGAGAGGAGAATATTTTCCACATAAATCTACAGCTTGAGGTGTATTTTTTCTCATGAAGTGCAGCACCCATTTTCTTTTAACACTCTTAGAGTTTTTGCCATAAAAGTAGTCTGTAGTCACTATGTTCAAGAGATGAAGGTAAAGTCAAGCAACTGTTGTCCTTTCTAATTGTGTGAACTCTTTTACCTTACTTAACATGTCTAATTTCTTGCTAGTAAATATACATTTGAAGTTCCAAGAGATTTTCTATCTAATCAAAGTGTTTTGGCCTTACTCCATGGAAGACCATAGAGAAAGAAAGAAGTAATTTTTAGTATCTAGAAATATTATTGAAATGAGCCAGAATTGATTTTTGACCTTCTAGTATTGTACTTGAGAATGAAATTGGCCTGAGATTAATATGACCCTGAAATATTTGCTTGTTCAAACTGTTGAGCTAAATGTTTGCGCTTGGATGGATGTTCACCCTTTGTTTTGCTGACAGCTGAGGACAAAAAATCACGCAGAACCAGCCTACATGTCCTTCTTCCTAAGCTGCCCTCCTGCCAAGGCTCCAACGAGTCCATCAACTACAGCCCTGTTTCTCCTTGTGAGTTCATGATGGAACAATTTATGTGCTAGAACTAATAATAGAATGGCCATTATTTGTAAACACATTTGCAGTAGGAATCTAACTGTATTATTCAATATTGGGTAATTCCAACGAAAAATTTAATTCCAGATGATAGTTTCATGGTGTTGTTACTTTGATTTTCTTGATAGACTATAGGGAATATGTTAAAGATGTATAAGAGTGTTGTAAAAAAGCTTGAAATATATGGTAATTTATGTAGTAAGTTCGTATTCAATCTACAACCTGTTTTAAGTAACTTCTAAAAGTTGTGTAAACTTCATTGTTTTAGCCTAATTTTGTGGAATACCATCTAAAACAACTCAAGAGCAGTACTTTCTATTTTCCACAGATGTATTACACAGTGTGTATTTTCCACCAAAATAACCCAGTTTTGACCATAGTAGTCATCTTCAGGTGTTCTAAAAATGGAAACAAGAGAGTTTATACACAAGCGTTCAGTTTTGATGGTAGGCAAAGGAAAGGAGAGGAAGGTCTCATGGTTTCTTAAGTTTGGAGTGTATATCCTTAACCCAATGGCAAACCTCAACAGTCAGAGGCCCTAAGTACCGCTTTGAGGCCCTCTAATAGATTTTTCATATTGAAAAAAATGAAGCATACTTAATGGTGAGGCCTTCTGCTTGTGCCCAATGGTAAATTCATCCCTGCCTTAACCCCTGATTTAAGAAATGGCATTACCTACCATGACTCCTTTCCTCTCCTACCATTAAAACAGCATATACATGCAGATATTGTATGACCTTTTCCCAGCTTTGAGCTGTCCTGCAGGGATAGGGAAGTTGATAAAACGAGGATTAATAGGACCAACTTTCTCCTTTTTGTCTGCAAGATCCCTAGGCTTATTACCATCGGCCTAACATTTGTGCAATTCAGCCTATCCTTTACATGTTATTTGTATAAATTCTCTTATTTATATTTATAGCACACCTTAAGTTGACTGTCGTGGTTG
This sequence comes from Pachydiplax longipennis, assembly GCA_036926295.1. NCBI lineage: Eukaryota > Metazoa > Arthropoda > Insecta > Odonata > Libellulidae > Pachydiplax > Pachydiplax longipennis. Next base: position 65,263,543 of record JAVFKF010000015.1, on the reverse strand, counting down.
AAACTGGCTGCATTGAATAAAATTTGTGGAAAATAGAAAGCACTGTAATTTGATTATTTTTTCCTAGAAGCTGATTCCTGTAAAAGCATGAGATGGGACTAGCTATATGTTAGATATAAGGGAAGCAGCAGGTCTGTATAAAACAAATTCTATTCAGATTTCTAGGATGTATTTCTTGCTTTCAAATAATAGAGAGACCCTTAGTAGCTTCTTTCTTGGACATATATGCATAAAAATTGACAATCCATTCTACATAGATGATGAAAGGTTATTTTTACAGAAATGTTTTAATAGAGCGTAGTGTAAATCTGGATTAAATTCTTTCAAAATATTTTACTAAGGAAATGGTGGAATGTATTTTAGTTAGATTTTTAAAAATTAATATTCAGGTAAATAGGTATTTCTTAAAAAGGATAAAATATCCACAACAGGATTTGAAGCTTACATTTTGCCTACATAGCCTTGCTTATCATGGCTATATATAGGGCAATATTTAAATTCCTTCTGAATTGACATCTTCAGAAAAATGAGCCCATACATGTCTATCATTTTACCATTTCACTATGGTAATGTATTTCAAGAGTTCATAAGATTTTTAAAAATTGCTGAAAAATCAAAATCGATAAGGTAAAAGAGTTAATTAAATTAAGAGTTAATTTTTTTAAGATCATATAGTTCAACTATAATTTAGATATTTTTGATTCCTAGTCCTTTGTATCATATTTTAAATTCATATAATTTGCTGTTGGTGGCTTTAAATGTCTGTTTGGTTGTATCTGAACTTTGCAGCCAAAGAGTTAAAGTATTCTCAAGAGAATGTTGTATTCAGCCTGCAGCCTACATTGCCCTTAATAGCTATAAATGCAGCATGATTATGTTATATTGTTATGCTCTTAAGCTCTCAATCTTGATTTTATGCTAGCAAATGTAAACAGTTACTCATCCCTTAGCTCAGGTAATTTCTTTAGATTTTTTGGACAGATTGTTGGAGATGAAACTGAAGGCTGTGTGATTTATTGCCTTGATGAATTTTTCCATTTCTTTTGTCCAACATTGGAATCTCTTGCTGTTTCTCGTATCAGATTTCCCTTCATCTGTTTCTCTCCTCAAGAACAGAATAGTTCTTTGTCCATATTTTCCCCCTTTTCTCCCCACTCATCCCTTTTCATTATATCTTCTCTTAAGCTAACTTACTCTGTTTGTGTATAATTTTTCCTCAAATTCCCTTAAATATTACTTATTGTGTTACCTGATCAATGCTGAGAAATAGTGCATTTATATTAAGTGCACAATGGCGCATCATCCATTAAACAAATAAATACAGTAGAACTGTGTTTTCCAGAAACTAATATTGGGTTTGATATTAATATCTGCTCCTAAAGTTTTCTTTGGGCTTATTTTCAAGGAATCTTATTTTTTACTACTGATACTGAGGTCTTTATTATTTATTTATTGAAAAACCCTGCAGTTTGGTCTTTGGACCAGGTGGCAACGGTGGAGGGGAAGAAAGGAATTACAATGACATGACTATCTGGCTTTCCCCCTTAGGCGGGAGGAAAAACCCTCCAAAAACCTCCCGCAGACAGTATAAATAAACACAGTATACAGTACAGAGGTACAGTCAGTATATACAGAAGACATTAATAGGTATTAATATTACATTATAGTTACATTACTTAGTTATAGTTACATTACATAGTTACATTATAGATACATTAATAGATATAAGCAAAACTTTATAAGCATTTAAGCTTATTTTTAAAAATTTTTATGTTTCTAGGCGTAGGAATGAGAAGTTCTCCAGGTAATGCATTCCATTCCCTTATACCTCTATTAATAAATGAATATTTCACTACATCGGATTTCTGTTCACATTCCTTAATTTTTAACTCTTGGTCGCCACGTCCGATATAGTTAGGGGTATGGAACCTCGATCGCAGTTCCTCCCAGCCGTGATTAGAGTTCCACGTATTAAATATGCCCGTTAATGTAAATGTCTTCCTTCTAGACAATAATGGTTCCCATCCTAGCTCATCTAACATTTTACTGACACTCTCATCCTTTATATGCCTTCCGGTTATGTATCTAGCTGCTTTCCTTTGCACTCCTTCGAGTGTCTTACTAAGGCCTGATTCATGTGGGTCCCATACATTAGTCGCGTATTCAACAATCGGCCTAACCAAAGATTTATATGCACTTTTGAAGGTATTCAAAAAATAAAATTGTTGGTTGGTCTTCTCTACGCTTTTATGACAACAAGTACTCTTCTATTTTCCTCATCATTTATTCAACCAATTGCCTGATCAGTTTTTATTTCTTTTATGATTTTTACAGTTTTTATTTATTATAAACTTAAAATAGAACTTTTTAAACTTCTTAAAAATAGAACGTCTTGGATGTAACAATTAGAAAAATATGGCCATATCAGCACAGAAGCGTAAAAGATCACGATGCCTGTGCTATGCTTGGGCTAGTCAATTTAGACAAGGAGCAGCCACCCATGTCTCACATGGGCAAGTCAGAAAAGTGGTTGAAGATTTAATGTCAACAATAATTTACTTTTATTTAAACGATCATTACTTTATAATTCTGTGCACCTGCCATGTGTGTTAATGGATGAACAATATTGTGGCTGATCTGACGGATAATATCAATGAAGGCTTGTCTTTGGGGTATGGCCTCTATTAAATAATATTTTAGGTTAGGTCTTATTATCAGGGAAACCTGGTAGTATTTCTTAAAAAAATTTACAGCTGAAGTTTTTTCATAGATATGGTCCCCATCTGGGCATCAAACACAGGTCTGCTTTCACCAAAAATTAATATGCCACCCACTTGGCTATCTGGGATCCTAAAAATGAATACAATATTCCGATGGAAAATTTAATTCTGTGAATTCAACATAAACCACAGTTTGATACTGATCAAGAAAATTTCCTAAATATTACAAGTGTTGACATCAGTAGATATTGTTTGCACAAATATGCTGATTATTATATTTTTTAATAAATAAAATTGTTACCAATTTTATGATAAGTTTTTACCTCATAAATCTGCTCCTTTTTGTTGCATTTTCTTGAAGTCATAGAAATGCTAATACATGGGAAGAGCAAAAAAAATATTGGAAATGGGATTTTATTTACATCTCTGTAACTTGTCATTCTTTTGAGCAGTATGAAACAGCAACTATTTTGGTGATTGATTACAATCGTTAAATAAAATACCAAATATTCAGGGCACAATTTCAACCAAAAAGTGTGTTGAAGGGTGAATAAAGATCAGGAAAAAGCAACCAAAACCAGGAGAAAGAACTGAGAGTTATATTTACCCTCATGGACAATGTTTTAAATTCTAACAGCAAGCTTCAGCAGCTCTTTCTGATCCTAGGAAATACTTAACTTTCCAAGCTCTCTTTCCTTCTAGAAAAATTTCATAGGCTATTAAAACTATGGTTTTTATTTGGCTTTGAAGAAATAAATAACATTTTTCCCTTCCATTGTAAGTACTTTAGAGATAAAAGCTATATTTTGAGTTACTATATGGTACAGTATTGAGAGAGGTTGATTTCTCTCGGAACTCTATGGAGATGATGAGTGTCTGAGTTTACAGATAAATCACTTTAATCATCTCATCTTTGATTGGTCTCCCTCCCTGTGCTCTCAAAATGTCATTTTTCCTCCTCAGCTGTGAAGATAAATTTGAAGAGGCTTAAGTGTGTGGTGCACACCCATAGGTTATCCTTATAAACTCAGTTTTCACTCAGCAATAATGGTATTCAAAGTTATTAGGGGTTATTTTACTCTTGGTTGACACCCTTGCACTTTACCAGTAACATTTGGTGTGAAAGAGAGGAACAAAGGGATTATTTGTTCTGATGTATTCTGGGAAAATGCCTGTTTCTTATTTAAAGCGAGAAACAGTCTAAATACAGATAGATTCCAGCATTAGAATGGGCTGTTTATATCATTTGCATAAAATTCTTTTTCTTTGAAATGTGCCTTCCAATGAAGCACAGTGAACCTGTTTCTCTTTCTCATGATTTAGATTCAAAGCTGAAAGTCCTTCAATCATGTACTTGGATATAGTAAATAGATTTAGTTGGATAATTGATGACCATATAGAGATGGTAAAAGAAAGAGAGTTTTTGATTTGTCTATTCAAATAAGAAGAGAACAATTGAGTCCATTAGACATTGATAGGGGATTTGATTGCTAAGTGAAGTTTTTTATGCTGAGATTCAAGAATAGATTGGGCTTTTTCAAAATAGTTTGAATGATATTAAGGAAGAACTTAATCATTTGGCTAGGAAGGAATGAATTATGGTTAATGGCCTAAGTATATACTATACAATATAAATCTAACCGGGAATATGTAGAATTATAAAAATGCTCATTAAGAATCCTTTCTCAACCATTACCACAACAAAATTAACAATAAAGCTTAATTTTTTCACAATAATTTTTATTTCCAAACTTTTCTGTAATAGTATTGGGATACTTTGGTGAAAGTCAATATCTTTTTAATATGTCTTATTTAGCCACCTCTGCCTAAAACCAATTTCAAGGATCTTTTTGTATCCAAGGAATGAGGATAAGGAATAACTTTACACAGACTGCAATATGGCTGTTTCTTAACAAACGAGAAATAGATACAAGAAATATCAACATGACTGGGACTTGAACCCAGGTCTCCCACTTACCGGGCAGGTGTTCTAACTTTATTTGATTTTTAACTTTGCTCATAAAGCATCCCATCCACAGAGAATTGACGTGGCATGGTAGTTTAGTCCCTAAAATACCTGCTTGGGATGTGGGAATTTGAGTCCCAGTCATATCAATATTTTTCATATCTGTTTCTCCTTGGGCTTACTGTATCCTTTGGAATTTGATGCCACTGCTATCCGCTTCTCTGAAATCTGTCTCTCTATTCACATTACTTTTTTACTTATTAATGTTGCACTGCCAGTGAGAATTTCAGCTCAAACTTGCTGATGAATCTTTTATTCCTTTTTCAACTTTTATTGAAGTAGAATCCAAAAATTTAAATAGGTCATTTGTAGTTTAGAATGAATAATAATGACTCAAAGAATAATGACAAATTGGATGTTGCCATATAAAAAATGAATGAAGAATGAATGGGGTTGCAAATATATATATTTTAGGAAGCTAATTTGTAATTTATTCACTTTAAATTTATGATATAACTCTTACTCAGCTCTTGAGTACTCAAGAATTTTAGACTTGTTTGAATAGTATTGAACTAATATCCTTGTTAATTCAAAAGTCATTTTATTAAAAATATCTACAATTGGAAAATTTTCTCTGTATAAAAGAATTGTGATGTAAGAAATTGCAGGCTTACAATTTTTACTTTAATCGAAATTGTTTCTCTGCATAATATGCATTACAAGGGTTTAAGTTCCATTTTTGTATTTGAATATAGAACTTATATGTTATATATTTTGAATTTCAGTAGAGAATTATAAAATCAATGTTAATTCATACCATAGATTTCCAGATTATGTGATTCTCCACTGTTCTCTGCATTTTTTCAGAGAATTAATATTCTTTCCTTATACTGACATTCAGATCTAGTTTGCTCTTTCCTGATTGGGTTCTCAAAATTAATGTAAGCAATTCAGAATGTAAGTTGGTTATAAAGCAATAATCAACTCTGTGTATCCAGTTATTTTCCATTTCTAAATTTTATTGTTTTAATTTGCCAATAAATTTCTTCTGTATAAATGTTAGAATTTCAGTTAACAATTAATCAAGATAAATTTGTCAAACAATGTCTACAAGTTATATAGAAGAATACTGAATTGGAACCTTATGGACATGATTAATATAGAAATTAAATTATATGGAGGCATCTTCTTTTGTCTGGTTAAATGTATTTTTCTTTGCAAGTCTCTCTGAAATCTGATTAACTATGATGAATTATTACAAGAAATGTTTTGCATGCAAGATGTTTATCTTTATGCTTCCTTTTTAGGCTAATTTTAATGCAATTTATGAATAGGTATGTAATTTATTCTTACTACATGCTTCTTTAATTTCACTGATTTTTACCTAAATTTTCCCTTGTTAAGTCATCAATCCTCTTCTTCATCTGCATGGACCGCTGGATTTTCTAATCATAGGAGAGTTTTAGCTATTATCATTATGCTAATAATATTTCAATATAAATTTTTCCTTGGTATTATATGATAACATATTTGTTCATACATACTTGTAATATAGTTGTAGCGGTGCTTATTTTATTGCAACCATTTTTATAACTCTCTGAATTGTTTCCAAAATATATTCAAGACAAGTTTTCCTATTTCTACCATGCTACATGAATCTATAATTTTCAAATTTACCAAATGGAAATTATATGAAAAAATTATATCCATTGCTGATTAAACATTAAATTACTTATCTAATTAAATCTTAAATTAAAGTAGGATATTGATGTATAAGTAATACACCAGTATAATAATTGAGAAAATGTTGCAACAATTATTCAATATATTTAGTTATTTAAATGAAATCCAATTGTAAATCCTGAAGCAATGTTGGATAAAGTATTCAGTTTTTAATTCCTTATTCATTTTATTTTTCAAATAATTGTTGCAATGTAAATTGTTGCAAAACTCCAACATATCTTTGCAACCATATTTGTATCCAGCTTAGAATTAATATCTGTAATATAGCAGAAATGCATGACTCTGAAGTTATTCATATCGAAATTAAATAACTTGAATTTAATAAAAATACAGTGGGCATACTCATTTAAGCTTACTCATGTAGGAAGTGTAAGATCTCCAGAATGAGCACTTTTATGCCTTAGTTTATAATGCATTGAAGCAGGGTTTGCATTAAGTCATGATGTTGTTGTTTGGTCCCATTTGATAGTAAGCAAAGTAGTTGAATTTAATCAAATGATTGTGGAATGATATAATGGAGTTTAAGTAATTAAGATATAGGTGCCCTTAATAAATTTTTAGATTAAGAATTTCACGCTTAGTTCAGCTATATTTCTGACAATGATTACTCAGATAAATAAGTATGTAAAATATAACAGTTAAAGGTTTTTCACTTGCTTTCTTAACAAATGATATGTTTCTATGCTAAATAACACCTAGAGAAGGCCATTAAAAATCAGCTTCAAGTTCATTTTAAACTTATCATAAACATGAAAAGCAAAAAAAGATTCTCAACAAATGAAGAAATTTTAGACATTTATGTCTCAATTTATAGGTAAAATTGCATTTGATACGAATGTTTTGAAGGGCTCCTCAGAAAATTCAAAATATTAAGATTTTGATATTACTTTAGAGTTTCTCATAAAATTGACATACTCTTAGCAGTATACAACTTTTTATAATGCCTAAATTTTATGAAGATATACATTCATGCCACATTTTTTACTGATTCAATGTAATCAATCTCATACAGGCTAAAATTTTTGTTGGATCTATTCTTTGCTCTAACAATATTCCATTTTATACATGAAATCATCAATTAATTGCTCTCAACTTGAAACAAGTTCTTGTAAACATTTGATGAATTGATTTCTTTCTCAACATATGCAGAGCAAGAATAAGGAATGGTTCAGAGTTGAGTTGTTTATCTTATAAATACTGTTGTAAAAAGTTGTCTTTCATCCAGTAAATTAAGTTTTCATTATTCAGTTTTTTAGTAAGCTTGTAATGTTATTTTGAATCCTTGTCATGTAACAGATGAAAGGAACTGAGAATTGTTATATCATTCCCCATTTGCTGTTGATCTACCAGCAGAGCTCAGCAAGTAAAGGGGTCATGTTACTCATTATTTTTCAGTACCTTTATGCAAGGTTTATGACTCAGTAAAAAGTTAAATTCTTTAACTATACTCATGTTGTGTTGTAGGTGCTACAACCTGGTTAGAATCTGCAAAATCAAATGACTTTCCATCTCCAGAAAAAGTGAGTCTTTTAGCTTCTTTTACTATCTGTCTCCTGAAAATGTTGTTTGGCATGGATTTCACTGGTTTATATGTTGGTACAAGCAGTTCGTTGAAATGATATTCCAGCTCCATCCTCCTGGATCAGATGGGAGTGGCTTTGCTACCCCTCCCAAAATGGGTTCTGGAGCAGCTGGAAGTCCAGGCAGTGGAAATGCTAATAACAATGGTGGTTTAACACGCAAAGAATCCTATAAGGCACAGCGGAAGAACTATCGAAGAGAGAAAAAGCGTGTGGCCAATGAGTTGCTCTCATCTTTGAAGGATCCTTCTGTAGTTGTGCTTGCAGATTGGCTCAAGGTACTGTGAAATGGTTTTAATTGCTTACTGGATTATTTGTTAACCCCTCTCCTGTAATTTTCCTTGAGTAAATGTTTGCGAGGGCACCAAACAACTATAAGAAAAACAAGCCACCTATTTACCCGTATGAAAAATTTTGAAAAAATATTTGTGGAAAACATGAGAAGTTAAATCAATCCCAAAGGTGAATGTATAATTTTAGCCCAAATTAAGTTTCCCTCTATCTTTCCTTTCATAAACATTAGAATTAATCAGGGCATGAAACTCGAACCAAATATGTGGTATTTTGCCATGGTGAAGACTAAACTAGAAATGGAAAATTAAATTCTTGAACTTGAACCAAAAACTGTCATTTATTCCATTCTAATTTTTGGATCTTAATAGTATACATTTTATCTAACCTATTGTGATTGGCTAGCAATATTTTATTCAGTGACTTAACATTCATGCAGCAAAGTTTACATTTCTCTTGTTTTACGCTTTTGCCAAAGTCACTTTTTAGTTGAGATGATAAATGTGTGTACTAACTTTCCTGCTATAACTTAAGTACAGATTGAAGATGTTATTCAATCTGGTTTATGCTAAGCCAATCTGACATACCATCTTAGAGCTCTGTGCTCCTCATGCCAACCATCCAAACCACCACAGTTGATCATGAGCTCTAATCTAGACAAACAAGACTGACAAATATTACAATATACAACAATTACTCTATATTTATATCTATATAAATATAATTACTCTATACAGAAAAAACATTTAATTATGGCGTGAGCATCTGTGATAATGATGTAGGCTCACTGATACCCTTTTCTGATATTTATTAGTAAAAATTGCAACCTTTTCTGTAAACATGCTCCTGAAGCTTTATTACTGTCCATCAAAAGGCACTTTTTCACATGATTTTTATTCCTTTCTTTTTTCCTTTGACCCAAAGTAAATAATTTGATATAAATATTTTTAGTGTTGTTACGAAATAACAAATGCTTGAGATATTATAAAATGATGTATCATTCATAATAAGAGAAAAGATCACAATAATATAAAATGTACAAAATGATTTTGAGTAAAATTACTTAGATCCCAAGGAATTCATATTGGTGAATACTCATTGAACTTTGAGTTACCCCGAAAAGCTAAAGTAAAGAGAGAGAAAAACTGTAACAGCTTTACATTTGTTGCACAAACTTTACTTAAAGTGCAGTATTTTTGGTGTTCAGTTTGTTCATGGTTAAATAAGATGATTTGTGTGATGTAACTTAATATTCCAGATTAGAGGAAAGCTTAAAGGATGGACAAAATTGTGGTGTGTTCTAAAACCCGGTCTTCTACTGCTGTATAAAAGCCCCAAAACCAAAGTAAGTTGAATACTTTGCATCATTCATAAAAATAATTCCTCTTATTCTTTACTGGAAACATCAGTTATAACTGAAAGTTTTTAAACTTTTCAGAGCAACCATTGGGTTGGTACTGTCCTTTTGAATGCTTGCCAAGTGATGGAACGTCCCTCTAAGAAAGATGGCTTCTGCTTTAAGCTCTTCCACCCTTTAGAACAATCTATTTGGGCTCCACGTGGACCAGAAAAAGAAGCTATTGGTAATGATTTGTAAATTTAGTCTTTACTAGAATGGTGGTGTCATTTTTGAAAGTTTCTCATTGTATCTCTTTCATTTTTATATACTTTCTAAGCTGGAGGATGCTATTAGTACAGTCAATGCATATATGATTTTATATTAAGTAATTATGTTGTCCTTTTACAAATGAATTTTGATCCCAAGAAGAAATAACCCTAAAAAATAACAAATTTTGGTGTGTCTATTTACTAAGACATTCATAATTTTCATAGATTTCCTTTTATTCCTCTTATACCCCCTCTACCATTCCAAAAGGTGGGAGAAACTTGAAGATCATAATAAAAAAAACTGTCGTATCCTGATTATGCAAAGGATAAAATTTGAAATTGCTTGTTTTTAGCTAATGAAAACAGGTATCGGTTTTTTCTAAATACTTGATATTTAATAAGGAGAAGTGGGTTGGTGAATAAAGGCAGCTTAATTCAATATCTTGTGAATGATGTAAAAATGTTTCTTTTCATTAAATTACTTGAAATTCTAAAATGCAAAACATAATTACCGAATAAGGGTTTTCATGCAGACATAGCCAAGCAAAAATAAGGATTTTAAATCAAATTAGAATGGATAATACCTTGGCCAGAATGTAAACAATATTTCCGAATGTTGCGCAACAACTCAAAATTGTTTCTTGCTTGTTTCAGAATTGTTTCAGTGATGTTGCGCAACACAAGTTGTCATGTTTCATGTTTCTCAGGGAACAGTTGCTACATTGAACAGGTATCTAAAAAGCTGGATGTGTTCGTAAACATTATTCAGTCAACCGAGGGCAGGAAACTATGCTGGAGATTTGTATTCCTTGTTTAGTGTGTGCAGCATTGTGGCAACAATTGGTATGGGATGCATTGGAAAATGTTGAAAATTCTTTGGAAGTAATTGAGGCTGATTTTGAAATGAAAGTCTTAAAGTTTTTCGAGAAGTTAAATCCTGCAACACTCCATGTAAAGTGGCAATTCACTGAAGAATTTCTTCAAATGTTATTGGATACAACCAATTTTACATGTTCTTCAGGAGAATGAGATATTTGAAGTACTAACAACAATGATACAGAAGAGGTGAGTCGAAAGAATTATTAATTGTAGTATTTTATTTTAAATTGTCTTGAGTTTATTTTCTAGGAACAAGTATAGTCCAAAAATTTTATTTGGCAGATGGGCTACGTAGCATGTAGAATAGCAGATTTGGTCTAGAAAAAAGTGAGCAGGTAGATTTAACAAATTAGGCACCCCAATCACTTTTCTCTGTAGCTCTGTTTCATGTGTTTCAATGATCCAGCAATATTAGAGGTTATTTAAAATTTGCTCTTTGAAAAATTTGTTAATTTTCCACCGTAATGCTGAAGCTAGAGGATTAATAACTTAGCCAAATGAATATTTTGAGAAACAGGGTTTTTAATCAGTGGTGAGATTCAGTCAGTGGAACTACTGTAACATTTCTTTGTCAGAATCAAGGAGATGAGAAAAATATATATCAATGCTAGGATAGAAAAGAGAAACTTTGGGAAATTTGTAATCAAATAATAACAGGAGTACACTGAAAATTTTATTCTGTGAATTTCTGTATTCTTTTTAAGGTCTTTATTTGCTCAATGTTTGTGTCTTTCTTTCATTCCCTCAGTCTTAATCTTTCATTTACAAGTACCATCTACAAATTAGAAATTGAATGATCAATGTGATTTAAGAATGATGAAGTGACCAAACATGCCTTTTCTTCATAAAATAGTCATTTCTTTATCTCATTTGTTACATTAACTATGTATTGTTTTCTGGGAATCCATTAATTCGCAATTAAAATTGCATTTTATCAACTTCTATATCCCTTAGAGGATCAGCTGGTGTTTCAGCTAATATCCTCCTATATGATAGTGCAATTTGCATCTACAGTAGCTATTAACTTAATGCTGGATGCTTCACAATAGTTGAAATATGAGTTTTTACTATGTTCAGGCTCAAAATATCACCCATCGATACTGCCATGCTACAGAACAGAAATTCTCTCTCTCTCTCTCTCTCTCTGAGGAATTGCATGCCATGCATTTATACTCATTACTTGTCTTTGACATTATGGAGAAATTTAATTAATAATTAAGTTGATTTAATTTGAATGTGCAATATAATTTCTCCAATGAGAAAGAAAGCAGTAGTTAAATTGATTAATTTTTTTCTCAGATTTTGCTGAGTGGTGAATCAAAATGTTAGTGTGGATGAACTCAAAGAAGAGAATGGATTGAAGAATGATTACTCATGACTCATGGCAGTGATTTTCAAACTTCTAAATTACTGGCCTAGAAAGGACCTGAACAAACAGCCAGAAAGAAAGCATTTCTATGCATGAAAATTTAAGGAAAGTTTTTACAATGGATTTACCTCTCAGTTAATTGAGAGCATTTCAGGATTAAATCATGAAGCTGTAAATCCACAGTTTTAGATTTACTTCCTTTTGTGCTTTCATTATTGCAAGTAATTCTATATTGTACATTAATATTACGTAAAGGCCATCACCTAGTGCTATCAGCAACTTCTCATCAATAGATGTCAAGCCCACTGACTCCTAAGGACCCTAAAAATCAAACTGAACCACATCATCTTTAATTTGCACCAATCCAGAAATATTTTCATGAATATGGATTTATGGATTTATGGCAGTAAAATACTTATCTGTTGTTCATTCTTATTCAATGTATTGACACAATAAAGTTATTAATTTAATATAACATTACTGATTGTTTTAATGCTTTTGAAAGAGTCACACATTTCTGGAGCAATTTCTGATGTTATTTGCTTTGATACTTTGTTTATGTTAGATTCATACATGAATCTCTACTGGTTAGAAATGAAAAAATCATTGCAAACTTAATATATGAAATATTTTTTACTTATTATTTTTTTAAATAATTTTCCGGTGATTATAAGTGACATTTTAACGTTGGAGTATTGGAATCAACTGGTAAGATTCTCATAACATTTCTGAAGCCTCATATGCCTTCTAGTTTTAGATTAAATGTAAATTTGTCACTAAAAATGTACCATCTTTAAGTGGTTTGAATATCAGTAATGTCTTCTTTCTTTCCTCCATTCCACTTGCTACAAAGTAAAGATAATAAATTGCACTAATTTCTACAATAACTTGCACAGTGTGTTCCAAAAAAATTTTCTCAGCTGTTTAGTAATGTTCAGAAATATTGTTCACAGTCTGGTTTTAGGCTTAAGATATGATGATCTCAAATTTCATTACATTATTACATTCAGCCAAACATAATTCAACTGCATTTTAGCAAGAAATATGAATGTTAAATAGACATCATCAAAAAGCTTTGATTTGACATCAGGTGATACAAAATCAGTTGTCAAAATTACTAGTTGTTTTGCTGGCTTAAATATTTTCACTGAAATGATTGCATTAAATTTCAAACTATTTTAAATGAACCAAGCTTTGATATCCCATTTGTATTTGTCCAAAAGAAAATGTTTTCCCAAATGGATATGAAAATTGTTTATTTACTTTATACTTTTATGATTGTTCTGATGGATGGTTATATTTTGTAGAAATTCTGTATATGTTATGAGCTTGTCTATATAGTTTTGAACTAAATTGCAAAAATATCCTTCTTGATGCTAGCTTAACAAAACCCTTTCTTTTTACATCTAAGGAGCTCTAACTTGCAGAAAGGAATATTCCTTGAAAAAATCATAAAAATGTAGACTTAAACAATTTGTGAACTACAAACAATGAAGTTCAGAATATAATAAAGTGCTATGGTCAGTGCAAATAACACTTAATGTAAAATCTCCAATCACAGTAAGTAAGTGAAAATCATGTTATAAAAATATGAGTTTTATCTAAGTAGCTTGTTTTAACAAAATAAATAGAAGGATTAATTAGAGCACAATAATGCAGTCACAAGCCAGTTATTTTATTGGATTATGGACAAGGATCAAATAAATTTATTTTTATAAATAATAATTTTAAACAACGTAGTTACTATATATTCCTTGGTGTAAGATACTCCTTTTTTGGGTTTTTAGTTTTCAAAAACTGTGTGTAGCTTAGATTTGGGTATCTCTTTGTTTTGCAAACTAAAATGCATTTCCAAGAAAAACAGGCATTAAAATGGTTTGAGACTCAGATCCCCACCAAATGTCCACTTTCAAGATGGATTCTTTGGCCATCTAAGCAAACCTTCACTCAGCAAATATTCTTCATTTTTCTGATACTCATGTTGTTGACCATTCATTATTCTCTGTCCTCTACAATTTTTACATTGTTGCCTTTATACACATCATTTTCTTAAATATGTTATTTTTGTTCTAACGAGGTGCTAGTTTTAGCCAGCCCCCTTGATCATATGATGTTTCAATCAATCTAAATGTCTCTCATTGAGCACCACTGTTTTTATTCTCATTGCATATCCAACAACTGGTAACTTGGTGCTTACCAGAAGACACTAACAGTTGGCAATTGCGGTGTTTTAAATTCAATTTTCAATTCAATTCTCTAACAGTCTTGTTCCAATTTCCTTTTCTTACATTGGTATTTTTGCTTTACATTTCACTCTCAGATTGATAAAAATAAACAGAATTGCTTTTAATACTACTGTTTTTTTATCAAAGCTGTTTTAAGTACTCTGGAGCTGCTTTATTTTCTTGACTGTTTCTCTACACGAAAAATTAGTAACGCTGGACAAATAAAAAATCACTACATCTAAATATGTAACCTGTGAATTGCTTCATGGCATGTGACAGGGGTTTTTGTATTTCTGATATAGTTATTCATGTGTTAAAAAATGGCCAAAATGAGATGGATTGCCAATCAACATACTCTAACCATTTCATTTATAATGATACCTTATTCTGTGTGAAGGTCATTTTACTTGGTCTGCTCTATAGATGACCCTTATGGTACTGTGTATGCCACTCTAAAATATAAATTAAACACCCAGCCATGATAGGAGTGTGTGTTATGTTAGCATTGTTAGCACTTCAACCTCAACATTTTGGGATCAAATTCCAGGCTAGACAGATTCCTGGTTAGGTAATGGTTGTTTGTGTGTGTCCAATGTTCTCTATGAGAGTTGGTGGCAGAAATGACATTCTTATAAAAATCACCAGTGTAAAAAGAATTTCCTTCTACAATGAACTCATTAACTGTGAACATGTTATCCAGTTTGAAGACTATCTGTGCATACATTTTTTACTATTTGTCGATATTTTGTGCAGTCTTCTAAAAAAATATTACACCAAATACAAAATACACAAGTATTTTTGTGTACTAATACAAGCAGGATTACACAAGACCTTTTCTATTGTGATGTAGGAATGCAACTACGATAATATTATCACTGCTAAATAGATCCACAATCATGGGAAGAAAAGCCTTTATTTAGGTAAGTTATGAACGGTATTAGAAATAAAAGTGAATCATCCATGTTTTCAGATTATTTAGAGCCATCATTCCACATCACTAACCCAGATATTCAAGGTCCTTGTATTTCAGCAATATTTTCTCATATTCCTGATGCTTAAGAGCAATGGCAGACACAAGATATATTAGAATGAAGGCATCCAAAAGTTATTGGACCCTTCTAATATTTATGCTCAATAAATGCCACTGAGGCATCCATTCCTCATACACAACTTCCTAGTTCCTTATACTGATATTTTCAATTCACAGGAGCAGTTGTGCAGCCATTACCAACAGCATATCTTATATTTCGTGCTCCATCGTTGGCAGCAGGCAAATGTTGGCTTGATGCTCTAGAACTTGCTCTTCGGTGTTCTTCTCTTCTTGTGCGATCTGTTTCATCTCCTAAGGGTAAGTTTCTCACGAAATTATGTTTTGATCAGTTCTTTAAATTAGTGAATTACTTTTTTCAATCCATTGTTGTGGAAATGGATTGCTTTTAGAAGTGTCTTACATCCTACAAGCCAAGATAAACAGCATCTGCACATTATAGAATTCTAACCAAGAATTGACACAGTCAAACTGGGATTCATTTTATCATTGGTAGTTCCTATTACAAGGCCACCTTCTAAGACCATAATTTAGCCTCCTTTAATCATGCAATGTCCATGGAAAGATGTGTTGATTTTTTTTTTTAAATGCCAGCATTTATTAGTCAAGGTAAGAAAGGCTTATTTGGCATTAGTAACGAAAAACTATTAAATTTTATTTCAAACACGTATCTATCCTATAGAAATAGGGTTTCTATGAGGAATTTATCATGATCTTTCCAATCTATTGAGCATTCCACATTTAATTGACACATGTTCTTATTGAGGTAAATTTCCCATGGATTTAGTAATTGTAAGTTGTAATTCTCCAGCTCTAGTAATTTTCACAAAATACAGCAAACATTATTTTGAAGAGTTATAACTTATGATCAGAGAAAGAGATTTGCTTCTTTCAGCTATCAATCTGGATTGAATTTATCATATGATATGTATTCATCAAAGCTCTGGATATTCTTCAAAATTCCTAAAAATTTTCAATTAATTTTTTAATACAGCAGAAAATTTTTCAGGCAAGGAAGATGTGACATTTCATCACATGGTAAGCAGCTTCATAGGGTAGTTTGTGAGAGAAGGGCTACAAAACTTAGGTAAAGACCAGGCCTTGAGCCATGAGACATCTGAGCAAATGTTGTGGCTCTTCAATTTTCGGAATTCAGGATTAGAGCTCTTATTTAGTTTGTCTTCGGATTCTCAGAGTATAGAAGTGGAGTGGTGTCATAACTTATCTATCAGTGTGTTGGAGATTTTTCCCAGGAGGTTTATTTTTAACTTGGTGCAATCATCATGTTCGGAGAAAAAAAATGCTAAAAGAGGCAAGCTGTGAAGCAAAGAGTTAATGTTTTTTTCCTATTTCAACAAGTCTCTCAATGCTATCAAATTCTCCAAAGAGGCCACAAAAGCAAATTGAAAAAATTACTGCAGAAGGAAAGAAGCATACTGAGGCATATACATTGCCTGACCAGAAACCAAAATGGTTACTCAGCCATATAAATATGCAATTTACTTGATTTACTTGTGATGAGTTTGGCATTATGCTGTGCAAAAAAGGATTTTTATTTATTTAGTTTATTTATATAAATTTCCAGCCAAAAATTCATATTTTTTTGTAAATAAGATCAGTAGGAATGCATTGTAAGGGAGTACTAATAAAATTGTTCTTGTCACCCTTTCAAAGTAGAACATTCCAGATATACTTCTGTAAATCATTTTGCTATTCTGAAACACTCTGATTCGTCAAAATTTTCCTACTAATATTCTCTTATTATTTTATTTTCATTTTCCTTTTAGAAAGTGATCTTAAGATTTGTTAAACTGCCAAAAGCCTGCCAGTAATCCATTATTATTGAATGAAGTACCTAGTTTTGAGAAATTCACATGGTATTTATAACTTTGATCATTTGCAAACCCAAGAGCATTGCGTATAAATGCTGTCTTTTTCTTAAACATTACTTTTTAATGTGAACTTAAAGGAACTTCCTCATGTGCTTTTTCTTAACACATTAGTCATACAGTAGCCAACTCAAGTTTGGGGCAGGAATTGGGAGATGAGTAGACTGAGGGTAAGTTTGGCATCAACATTCACCATAAGGACAATGCTGTCAACTAAATGTGGAATGCTCCATATCAGCAAATTGAAATTCTTCTATTTGTTGATAGTTTGAGAACTTAGAAGATATTTAGAGAAACTGTGAGAGACATTAACTGTTCCAGATTTGAGTTGTGTGTGGAGAGATTTCATTATAATAAATACATATGTACAGGCATCTGGGATGAGCTATTGGATTTCTGTGTAATGTGAAAATTTTCCTGGCATTTCACATGGTTTCTTTCATAGCTGAAGTTAACTTAGGTTATATTGATTAATACACTATTTGAACATGTCTGATAATTACAGGCACTAGTGTATTAATGACAGAAGCTCAACCACAAACAGCTCTACAAAGTCCGGTGTGTGCCAGCCAAGTGAAAGATTCTCGTTGGATTGAAGCTGAATCTGGGTCTCAGTTTACTAGACATGGTGGGTTGCTTTTATTTTATCTATTACTTGTTCCCAATCTATTCATGAACATTTCCTTCTGTAGCCATTTTACTAAATACAATATGTATTGAATTTGAAAATACAATTTCATAATTTGAAAACTACTGTTGCTACAACTATGGCTTGTTAGGATAAAAGTTAAAACTTAATCTTGATGTTGATATTAATTATGATGAAATGAAATTAGCTATTCCAAGAGATTTGAACTTTTTATAAGTCGTCTAGTCCTTGAAATTGGCATAAATTGTATTTTCACTGTTGTTTCACAAATATGTTCTTAACCCTAGAATGATTGAGCTAATTTTTATCCCTAATTACACATTGGGGTTTTGTTTAGCCTCCATGCAATTCTGGACCATTTTAGCACAGAAAAATGAGCATTAGATACTTAATACCAATTTAATTTAGGCATTTAAACAACTAATATGTACGAAGGAGAAAGTATTCACAAGATGTAACAATTGATGTGTAAGATAAAACCAGTTATACTTTTCTATGATTTCACCATTTTGTCACACAACTGTTTGATATTATTTTCATTATTTCCTACACTTTCAAAAACTTCTCTAGGTCCTTTGAATATTCAAACCATAGCCCCAGTTTAAATTAAAGGGTGGGCTCCATGAGCACAAACAATATCTTTTACTTTCTTATAAGTTATAGTTTTAGTGTGTAATCAACAGAAATACCTACTATTATCTGAAATATTGAAAAATTATAATAAAAATTGTCTTTAGTCTATTTTACTTTTGTAGATTTTTAGCTTTATGGCACAATAATATGCATGGGTTCAAGAAGCTATATGCCTTCCTAAGGTTAAGATTTCTGTAATTGTTTATTGAGTTGATTTGGCTGATAAATATCCCGATTCTAAAACAAAGGTACTATCTATGCATTATTATGAATTTCTTTGGATATAGATTTTGGATATAATATATTTTGGGAGTACCTGATTCATGAAAATTCATTTAGAAATATTCTGAAGCTCACGTATACCTGCAACTTATTTAGATTAATTACTAAATTAAAAACATCTAAGTAATTGTTGTATTAAAAATAAGCAAAAAATATAGAAGAACTAAGCAAAGAATGATCATCCAAGGCCCTTAGAGCCCATGAATTTGAGTGATTATAAAAGAGGCAAAATAATTTCAGTAATAGGCAAATATAGAATTTATTTACTCCTCATAAGATTTGGCTCCGCCAAAGACAGGGCCCATATGGTTTTTACTGTTCAGCAAAATCCATTACTTTTACTACCATGAAGCAGTAAATGTATTTTCCATCTAGAATGAGCCTCGGCTTAAGTTCTATAAAAAAATTCAAAACTGTAAGTCCATAAATTTATATGCTTTACTTTGGAAATTTTCTTAGATTTGGGTAAAAGCTTCAAAATTGACTTGGCACAACTATCTTTTTTTTTCAATTACACTTAACTAAAATGTGCATTATTGAGAACCAAGAATGAAACAGAATAAATATGGCTTTTTGCTTTAGTTCAGATTCAAGAATCTCAATTTTTTTGTTCAGTTCTCTCTTGCATGAATACATATCCTTTCAGCTTCAGTTCAGTTCTAATTTGATGCTCTGATGTATTTGACAAATTGTAGTTCAGTTCACCATACTGTCATTAAAGCATCTAGATTGAATCATTATTTGAATTCTTTTGATAGTGATAAAGAAAGAGTCATGTTATGCTTACATAGTAATGATCAACTTAAAGATTTCTGATATAGTTACTAGTTTCTGGACTGAAGCTACTGAATTTTTTTCAGAATAACCATTTATAATTACTTTCTCATTACTTTTTCTTTTTCCTGCATGCTTCTTTGCTTCTATATACACCATTTATATTTTCCTTCCATTAAACTCTGATATATTGTATCTTATTTGCTCTAATCATGCTGCTATTTTCTATTTTCTTTATCTTTTGCAATTATTTATGCTTTATTATCATGGTACATTATTTCCTGCTTTGAAACTATGCAATCAAATCTTTTTGCATTTACCAATTTTGGAAATTTTATTTGAAATACCAACAAAATTAATTTGCCCTTAAAATTCAAAGAGACAGTCTCTGCTGGAAGTAAATCTTTGAGTGCTATCCTGGGTGCCTTTCGACCCACTACCCCCAATTTCCCAATCCATTTCCGCTCTTACCACCGTTCTTCATCCCCACTTGTCCTCTTGTCCTCTCCCACTCCCCCTTCTTCCTCCTCTCCTTCTCACGGCTGTTCAAGTGACACATCTGAAGTGTATCGCAGGAAGAACAGCCTCCCTATCCCTGGCAGGTCTCCATGTCCTTCCCCACCACCATTTCTCCCCAACCTCTGGTATGCGGTTAGCACATTAGAGAAGGATCTTGGGGGGGAATCTCCAGTTCCATCTGCAAATGACGAAGATAATGGTACAGAAAATGGGCTAACCACTCCTCAATTTGGTGTGGAAATTATTGAAAGTGGTATGTGTTTTAAGCTTACTCAATTTCTTAAATCCCTCCTAATGCAGTCCAAATATCTCCAAATGTACGTACAAATTGAAAAGGAATTGAATTTTTTATAGTCTTACCAATTTATTGTCATTGGAAATTTTTGACTTATAAAATCAGCATCTGGCAACAAACACAAATTGAAGTGAAGTAAAATTTGGCAGAAGTGAAACAACCATTGGGTTCAGAATGAGGAAGCTAAAAATCTGTTAAAATTTTGTACTTCCTCAAATTTGTCACTTACATAAATTTGGAGAAAGCTCTAGCTCTTGTTATTTTCCTGAAGCTCCTTTTCAAATTTTGATACTTAACACAGGGATGCAAAGTAATTGTTGAACAAAATAGATTTATTATACTAAACCATAAGGAGGTTGACAAAAATACAACTGGTTTTGTTGTGTCGCAACATCTTCAGGTAAAATTTTCACAAACTGTTTCAGTATATATTGTATGAATAGGTGGAAGGGGTAAGAGGAAGGACTAAAATGTAAACAGGTGAAGAAAGGGGATTGGAGACAGCATGTAGAATAGGAGAAAAGCATTCATAACTTAGTTCACTATTTTTTGTGAACACAATGATTTTTCCTCTCTTCTTTCGTTTTATTTATTTCCCTACGTATCCATTCCTCCAAGTAAAACTTATTTTCTGATAGACCCATCTCTTCATAATGCATCTTTTTCTATTTTCATCTTCACCAGAAGGGTATGTATCCTAGTAACTATAATCATGTTCCTTCCAGTCTGAAACTTGTTGCTGATGATCTGATCCTTAATTGTCTGTTACTCTACACAATTTATTCTTCAGCTCCATGAATAATGGATGCAGTTCCTACCCTGTCTTTTCCTCTTCCAATTTCCTCCTTGTTCAATTCCTCTGCTTTATCTAGCCTTATTCCCTTTCCATCATGTCTGCTGATGACAGTACTTCTATTAGCATCTTCTTTAACATATCTACAAGCTATTTTTATTTCCAGTAATTGTCACAGTGGTCAGGATTCCAACTCTAAAGTCATTCAACTTTCTCTTTGTTTAGTCTGGTTTTCCCGTAGCGCTCCCAATATGTGGTGGTCCAGTTTCTCACAGCATTTCATTACAAGACTGCTTATGGGAAATGCCCTTTCCATCATCCATACTTTCCATCATCCATGCCCTTTCCATCATCCATCCTGATTTTTCTCAGATTCTTATCCTGGTTTTTCTGAACTGCCAGATGTCGTTCCAACCTTCATCATTGGGACCTGCACATGATTGTGTTGCCTTTTCTACCTCAATGAGCCTGTCATGTAGATGCCTATTATAGAGCAATTATGCTTTACATTTTCAGAGAATTAAGTTAACATCTAAATTCCTTTGATACGTTCTGGTGAATTATTGAAGAGATCTATACTATAAAAGAATATAGATTCCATCCATAAGCACTCATTGGAGAGAACAATTATTATTAGTTAATATAGTTTATGATTTTCTTTCATAGTTACCTTAAAGCCATTTGTTGTTAGGGTTTCTAAAGACAGGATTTCTCATTTAAAATAATTATTGACTCCATATCCCCAAATAATATATGCAGATTAATATTCTCTTCTCTATGCTAATAATTCTATGAAGGATATTAATAAATATCCCTCAGAGGATGCAGCTATATTTGTTACAAATACACATACTCAGATATATTTGTTATAAATACACATACTCATACATAATTTACTTGTATGAGTGGTTGAAGCAATCTTTTATTTATTTTTGTGATTAGCTTGGTTAATTTATTTCAATCTGGCTTTTCATCTCTTAACTCCATGGAACTGCTACTGAAACAGCTTAGAAATAACTATAACCTACTCTTGCAGATAAATTACCACTCATGCAGATTGGGTAGCACTTTGAATCCAACCAATCAAAATGAAACTTCAGAAATTCCTCATACAATTTTAATGGATATTTATACTAAACTTTTTTATGAAGTCAAAGGTTTTAGATTATAGATTTTGTTGTTGTTTGTAATTTTATAATGGAGATATGGAATGAAGATATGATCATGAAGATTATTTTTAATTTTGCTGTGTAGAAAATGAAGACAAGCTAAAGTGATACACTTCTACAAATTAAAATCAAACTGCACAACTGATTTCAGCACATTCAGCCAGACTCAGGTGGTTTTGGTCCTCATTCTGGGTCATGTTATTTTGATTTTAATTAGTGAAATTGTATCAGCTTTATCCATTGTCCTATTTTACTTTGTGAAAGTGAAAATAATCATCACATTAAAATAGAATTCCTCTCAGTTAAGTCTGAACTGATTGAGTTTGCTTGAAAATATGAATGTTTATTTTCATGATTTCATATCTCTATATTTGTCCCATATTTTCCTATTCTTTTAAGAGTTTTGTTTCTTTGTACTGCGTGCTTAAAATTAGAACCTAGTCACCATAATAAAATGGTTCCTTTGTGGTCAAGAGCAAATCCAAAGGTTGAAAATGAGCCTTGATGAATACTGGTCCAAATATAGCCCCTTTGTTTGTAGCCCCTATGTAATGCTTGTGCTAGAGAATCCCTGCTAATTTAGTGCTTTAAATGGAGGTGTGAAGGGAGAATGTGAGACGGCAGAAGAGGAGGACGAGTCAGAAGAAGAGGATGATGATGAGGAGGAAGAGGATTCAGAGGAGGAAGAAGATGATGATGATGAGGAGGATGAGTCAGAAGTTGAGGAGGAAGAGGAGGATGTGGTAGGAGAGGAACCCCAGGAGACTCCATATGTTGAGAATGAAGAAGAAGGAGAGTTTGGATCCGTGAGTTTACTTTTGTGCTCATCCCTATTGGCCATTGATTTTCAAATTGTGCAAACAATCCAAGGGATATTTTGTTTCACCAATATAAATTGTTATAGAATTCTGATTCTCTAGTTTGAATGATTATTAACTTGTTGAACTTGTCTGGTACCAGCTCAAATTCCCTCTAAGTATTCAACTTTTTTTAAATCCTATTTTATTGAATAGCTGAACTGTAACATATAGTAGTTTAATGTAATATAAATGTAACAACATAATTTGGCCCATTTGGAGTGCAATGATTTTCCCACTTATTTTTCCATCTTGGCAGTTCCCAGGTTACTGCATCTAATGTAGTTGTTGATTGTGTTTACTTCATGTGTTGTCATATGCATTTCTTTGGCAATGATTGTATTTAATTTTATTAATAATAAAGAAGGAAATCAAGTGGCCTCCATCACACTCCAAACATTAGCAAACAAAACATTGTGATTTACTCAGAAATCAATAAATATTCCGACCTTATTGTCATACTCTCCAGAACGAGTTTTGGAAAATCAAAGTTCTAGATTATACTGCAGTAGAACTGTAATTATTTCAGAAATGTAAAAAATAACAGAATATTCATTATTTTATCAACGGAACGACAACTTCTATATTCAGAGGGCTTACTCATAAAATATTAGGAAATACAGAAATCTCTCTGTACACATACAAAGACGATGGAGTACTTAAACATCAATTTTACTTGCTATCATTTCAAATACAGACACTTCTCACAAAAATTTTCAAGAAATGTAAGGAAAATATTATGGAAAGACATTATCACAATCTTCTAACATGCTGTTGTCTGAAGTACTTGCAACGTAGCTAGGAATCCTGATGGATGAGATGCTTTGTTTGAGAAGTATGCTGACATAAACTACTTACAATGACCCCTGTACAAATATTTCCTGAATTTTGCAATCTACAGTTACATTGTCAGTGCAACTATACAATTATTTGTTTATCATCAATTTTGTTACTAGATTCGGGTGAAGGTCAGTGAAACATATCCTTTGTCAAAATGATCATTGGTACTTAAGAGACCTTTCTCAACAACAATGTGATAAACAGTAGTGACTTTTTATTCATCAAAAATTTAAAGGATTAATTTTGGAGCTTTAGAGACTCCTTAACTTTCATAAGATAATGACTTGTATGTCTTTTTGTAAGGCAATGTCAGTATAGTAGTTGTTGGTGGTCATGATAGATGTTGAATTGATAAATACAGATGAGTTGCATATTAATCAATGTAAGGATCTTTTCAGCTTTGTTGATTTTTCATCCTAACAAATATAGTTGTATCAAAAATTAAATACCTTAATGAAAGTTGTAATTTTTGTAAAATTTTAAGTATGCCTCGCTCTTGAGTTGTGTATGAAAGGTTCCAGCTGAATCAACAAGGACATTCAAGTGATATTGTTGGTGTCTCATAATAATAATCATTCTGAACAGAAAATCAGTATTCTACTACTACTTAGATTGGAAAACAAAAATATCCCAAGGATTGTTTGATAGTTAAAACTAGTTAAAACTTATTTCTTAAATGTAATATTATAAAATTGGATACTTTATTGCAAAATTTTGGTAGCTTGGTGTATTATATTAGTTACAAAGTCAATATACATCACTGGTCTAATTGTTTGATCAAACGTTTGCATGGTAGCAGATAATTCAGTGAAAAAATACTGATTCTTATCCATTGTGCATATTTTAATTTTTTAACTTTTATTATGTTTATAGAGTTTTATAAAAAACTCATCACAATAATTACATCCATAATAAATTAATTATATGCCTAAAATGTTGCATGACTCAGGATTTACCAAATGTGCACATTTTTCTATTCAATATGTGTTTTTAATTCAATGGCTAAATTATAATTAATTTTATTCTATTGAGATTTATATATTTTTGATTATCTAAATAATTTTCTATTTGTCTATAATTTACTTGCCATATGTTATAGTGTAGATATCACTCAATATTATGGGTCACTTTTCACAAAATTTACAATTTTCAACATTGAATCAACATTCAAGTCACATCATAAGTTGTGCATGTTCATATGTTAATATCCTGGTTTGGATACTTCTACGGTGGTTATTTTTTGTTTGGGCGAGTCTTAGAAATACTAGGAGCCACTTATAAATATCCTTCATTGGCTTTAAGCAGTACTCCTCCTTAACATGTATTCTTAGGTGTAAACTAGTCTACTGCTATCATTAGTCACCGAATTCTCAGAAATTTTTATCTAATTCTTTCACCCGTTCAGCTCATCAGTTCAAAATTCAGTACCTGCTGAAAATTTGACTTATTATTCTTCTCACTTTGTAGCTTCACTCTAAATCTTAAATGGAAATCGTCATAACTTACAAGCGCTGAAAATGCAAAAAATAATGTTTTTGGTACTTTTTTGGGCTATGGATGAGGTTAAGCATTATTCTTATTTTTTCAAGCATTTGATCTGATGGCAAACAAAATTGAAATTACTGCAACATTTACAGAATCTTTTCTTTTAATGAGAATAGATGCAAGATTAATCTGTCAATATGAAAAGAGAATAATAGTATTTAATAACTGTTGTAAATTATATTGAAATAGCCATTTAATTGTTCCATTCCATATACTGTCAAAATATCAATATGCCTCAGCTGAAGAAATGAATATCTTAAACTGGAAGTATTTTACCAATATGAAGTAAGCCAGAATATTGCCATTAGCTACTTTTTGCATTTTGAGCACCAGAATAATTCACCCAGCTAAGTTGATGGTCACAAATGCTTCATTATATGTTACAGGGTCAACACTTGTTAAATTTTCCTCAAGGTTTTCACTAAACCAGTAAATTACTTAGTAACATTTGAAGCTCAGTTGCATTCTAATATTGTGTATATATACTGAATTGACAACATGTATGTACAAACAGAATCATGTAGAGAAGTTTTATCGCCAAGACTCTAAAATTCTGAGAAAATTAGAATTGTTTACTCAAGTGTAATTTCTTCTACTATGTTTATATTTTTCATAAGTAGAGCTTTATGTATTTTTGTCTATGTTATATATTTTTTCATTTATTAATTTGTTTATATATCATATAATTAGAAATTTATTTTTGTAACTTAAGGGAAAACGTGATTGTTTTTTCATTTTATTAGTAACGTTTTGTAGTATGGTCTTTGAAGAAGGAAATTTTGAGCTGCAAGGAAGTAAGAAAGGTGGTAGGTGATATATTAGTAATAGCATGTCCCCCACTCAGATAATTTTAGTATAGAGAACAAGTTTTCATACATGGCTATTATTTGAATAACTTGAGCTTCCTTCATTAGCTTGCTAGAATTATCTCATGAAACTTTCTTCTCTCCTATGGAAAATCTTTGTCAAACCATGTTTTAGGAAAAACTGGTGGTTAAATAGGTCTATAGGTTAGACATAGTGATGAGTATTTTAATTTTGTTTATCATTTACCTTATTTCATTGTTGCTTTCTGTATCCCATGGCAGGCAGGGGAGCAGGTTGAGGAACTTGCTGAAGAAAACAAATCCTTGATCTGGTTCTTAGTCAAACAGGTAAGGTAGCATTGCTTTTTTATTTTGCTTTCATACTTTTTCCCACTTCTTAAATTATGTATCAGTGAAATACATAGCTTAGGTGGTAATAGGCATCTTACATGGTTAGATGAATTAAAATTAATTTTTCTTACTACGAGAAATAGTCTCAAATATCAACATACATATTTGTCAGGCAAGGAAAATTTTCTTTGTTATGATTCCTTTGTATGCATGCTTACATACCTTGTGTGTTAGTATAGCCTTTATGCAAATTGGACATACACAAAGTATTCCATCATTCACTGAGTAGTATATTTTAAGCTTTCACTTTAACTTAGAGAGGCTAAAGCATGCAGAATTCCGTGTAATTACTCCATTTTGTTTAGGGTAAGTGAAATAATTAGCTAATGTATGTGGTATTTTAAAGCTTTCAATTGTTTTCCTATGACCTACTTTGGTAACAGACGGAATGAGTACACCATGAACTTTCTATGGAAGTGAGAATGTAATGTTCCTAGACAATCCCTGTCCTTGCATTAGTTTGCCTGGAAGTTACTCATCCATCTAGAAGCTATTTAAAGCTCCTTAGAATACAACATCTACAGATTTTCACTGAAAATTTCAGTATTAAAACAGTATTTAATGATGAATTGCTGATATATAGATTGACTTCTACAGAAAATAGTTGGAATTTTATACAAATATGCAGTGTAATTAAAATAGTATTAGTGCAAAACCTGCACATTGAATATCTCTGTGAATGCATTCAAGTTTTCCCACAATGTGTTGAATCACTTTCAGATGGAGGAATGACCTTTCTGCCTTCCTCACTCATATCTAAGAGAGAAAAAGTCTGATGTAAACCTCTAAACAAAAGACCTCTTGGAGTGGTATTGCTCTATATGAAAACCCATGCTGGTTAAAACCCCAATTCCAACTGAGAAAAAAGATTTTGTGCATTCCCTTCATCATCAACTGCCGAACAATATTTTTTTCCATTGAGTGACAATATGTTCTTTCTGAAAGGTAACATAGTTTCATAGGTCAGACTTTTTCTTTGTGGTAATGAAAGCATTAAATAAACTAGCAGATATCAAAAGAAAATGACTGCATCAAAAGAAAATTAGTATTACTTGTGTAAGAAAATTGGTATATGATATTATTGTAAAAATCAAAATTTTAGCAATTAAAATTTAATTCAAATTAGTAGACATAAAATATTTCAACATTAATCACTCTCTCAAATAAGTCCATTAGTTCCACGAGTTTAGTAAAATCCCAAATTTATTTGCATGTTTATGACCATTTAAAAATATTAATAAATAAATAAATATTAAATAAACATTTATAAAAATTTATTTTCGAATATCAAAGTTGAACTTTATACTGAAGTATTATATAGTAAAGACCTTTACTGTGTTCAATTTTCATATTTTTATCTGGTCCTCCAACCAAGATATTGGAAATGGAAATTTGAAAAAAATTCAAAAATGTGTTACCAGGTCCAAGTCTAGTAAAAGCCATTTAAGGCGGTCGATGAGCTGACCATGTGTCACCCTGAGTGAATACTGCTGGTGTAGGCAAAATCCTACATAGGGATGTTGTGTCATGGACTTAACGTTACTCTGTAACATCTCCTGTTTTTATGATTGTTTCCATTGTGAATTGACTATCATTTGTTATCAGATACCTTCACATGGGATTCCTCTATATTGCATGTAATCCCCAGAAATAGCAGCTATGTACACAGGATTTTGTCAAATCCTATAATAATAAAAAGTCTTTTGGGCAAAATTTTAATAAAAGGTCTTCTCCTCCCATCATCATATTTTTAAAATTATTAATCTTAAGTGATAGTTGGGAAAGAAATGGGGATTTAAAATATTGTAAGAGATTTGTTGGGAATAATGATCCACCACAGGAAAACATCTACTAAAAAGACAGGTGTGAAAAACCTATACAAGCCTACTGTTAGTACAGCTAGAAGATTGGAAAGAACACGACAAAGAGTTCACAGTTGATAAATATATGCATGTATTACATCAAAAAGGATTGTTAAGTGAATAAAACAAATATTTTATATTACTTCATCGTTGATAAGAACATGTACATCAATAAGCACACAAATAACATTATAGATATTTGTTACAGTGGAAAGTTGTTTCTCTCTGGAATGATAAAGTGTAAAAGGTAAACTGTGAAGAGATTTAGTGAAGCTAATTAAAAGTTACAGAGAAAAGTGTTTTGTTCCTTTTTCCTTGTGTAATAGAAACCATATCATACTTCTGAAATCATGCCTAGAAAACTAATTTGAAAATAATATTATAATTAATATATTGGTATTGCATATTAAGCTTTTTGATCTTTATTTCAGGTCCGTCCTGGGATGGATTTGTCAAAAGTGGTTTTACCTACATTTATTCTGGAGCCAAGATCTTTTCTTGATCGACTCTCAGATTCCTATTATCATGTGGATCTTCTTTCTCAGTAAGTTCTTTCACATATTTTTAATGATGATGCATTAGTGAAATAAACTTTAGAAGAGTGACTAAAATACTATGACCACATGTGCAATTTCATGTTTACTCTATTTGTATTCATTTAAACGGTATGTCTGGTAAACAAAGTTGACCAGTATATGATTTTTGTTGAATTTCCAGTATTGTTGATTGGTAGTTAATCCTGGTTATCCTAGATTAATGAAATAAAAAATAAAAAACTATGAATTACTTTAATTAAAATTAAAACTATGAAGTATGAAACGTGGAAAAATCAAATTCATGACAAAGTTATGAATTCATCTCTTGTTTACTGTAGAACGATTAAATGTATTTTAATTTCTCTAGGGCTGTTCTGGAAGACGATGCATTCACGAGAATGAAATGGGTGGTCAAATGGTACCTCAGTGGCCTTTACAAAAAGCCTAAAGGTCTACGGAAGCCATACAATCCTATCCTCGGAGAAACTTTCCGATGCTACTGGAAGCATCCTAATGGCTCCCGCACATTTTACCTTTCAGAACAGGTAATTGTCTGAATAAAGTCACAAGCAAAAGTTAAGTACGTATATGAAATTCTTTAAAACTTAGGCAATTTAAAATCATTTGGCAGCATCAGGGCAAGAATGGATGATTGAGAAAATACAAAGTAGTCTTTCATTATTGAAAATTTGAATGTTGGAAAGTTAAAGTGAGAATGAGGTTTAACTTTTTCAAAAGAAAAACTTAAAAGCAAGCTGCTTAAGTGCATTGAAATACTTTTGTAGTCAGTTAGAATAAGTTCTTAACTTTAAATTTGTCGACAAGTTATGCATCAATCCATTTCTCAGTGAGCCATTTGCATAACCTCTTCCCTGAAGCTAACAGGTGTACTCATCCTAATTTGTGATTTCTTTTCTGAAGGGGTTATGGAATAACAGTTAATAATATAAAAGTATGGATTGAATATAATTTTTTTAATTAGGTAAATATTAATTTTTGGATCGATTAAGAAATCAAAAAAATAAATAAAATTGTGACATTTTTTGATGGAATGTGTCAAAGAAGAGGTTGAACTAAAAATGCATTTAAAATCAAAGTTAACCAACTGTGGCATATTAGCATCTCACAATGTTTTAATACTCCTTTACTCATACCTAGTTAATACTTTCTGCTTTCATACTCCATTGCAGTATCTCCTTAAAGGAGTAATTCCTCTTTTGCTTTTAAATTGGCACTTTTTATCTTTTATTCTTTATCATTTCTGTATCTTAAATTTAAATGTAAGTTGTACTTTATTGAGGACCTGAGTTACACAATTTTGGGTTAATTTTTGACTTTGACCAATCTTTCAACTGTGACCAACTTAGAAAAGAATTGGCATTTATTGAAACAATAATTATTAAATAGTATGTTTTCCTCTCCAAGGTTCATAATGTGCTTAAACAAAGCTTTGGAGCTTTATTGTCAGTCTAATTATTAGGATGTTTATTATAAAGATAAATATCTGAAGTAAAGAAAGAATCATTCAAAAGCTAAGAATTTTTTGATTACCAGCTATGATTCTCCAAATATTCCTCAGTTGCACTCAACCTGTTGGCCCCCCCTGATTTATTATATACACAGTTTAAAGGTATTGTCTTGAAAATAACTCTTCTAACTAAATTCTTCTGAAGATTTTGTCATCAACCAATATCCTTATATTTTGGATCAAATCATAAAAGTTTAAAAGATTCATGAACAAATAGATAGTCTTTTAGTTAGAAGAGTCAGGAAATATGTATTTTGATAAGTTTAGATATTGATGGAATAGGAAATCAACACTGGATCTTGAAATACATTACTTATGGCATATTGGTTAGATATTAATTAGCACAAAACATACAATTGAAAGCCACATAATGTTGAAACTTGGTGTATGCTACTAGGATCATTGATACTTCACACCTCATAGGAATGAAAATTTCTTTGTGATCACATTCTCTATGTATGTAAAAACTTCCTTTTTCAAACAGAAAACTGATAGGTTCTAGATATCTGGATAACTAGATTAATCCATGATATCTATTTGTATATATTTGGTTATTTAAAGAGGTATTAAGGGCTGTATATAAATAAAAGAACCTAGCTTCAATGTCTTCTTTTGAAGTACCTTTTTAGTTAGCATTTTCTCAGCTGAAATAAAGTTGATAAACATTTTCATCATAATTGCACACTTCTTGCTATTCTAACCAAAAGGTTACATTCTTTCTAAAACTCAATTACAATTCCATTTGATTATAAGTTAATAATTGTCGGTAAAAGGTCAAAGAAAAACCCCTGCAATAATATATCTTTAATATTAAAGGAGGGGCAATGAAGAATACATACTGAGTTGGTTAACTTGGTAGAATATAGCTGAAAGATTTTTTTCAGAGAGATATCAAAGTATGTTTCCTTGGTTGGATCAGTGTGCCACTTTCAATTATTGTTGTATTCCTGATGATTTACAAAAAGATTACATTTTTGAAAATAGATTTTCTTAACTAAAAAATAATGATCTATCAAAATTCGTTTTTTAGATAAATAATGATTTGTGCATTGAAATATGGAAGGTTTCCGTGTTTATTTTGTGTATGAACTTGAAAATAAGTTTTTTTGCTTGTGTTTTTATCTTTATGGTTCCTGTCACTCTATAAATACTAGACTTCCAGGTATGCAGCAATATATTAGATTCATTTTTTTTGTATACAATTTGCATTATTTTCTTTTCTGCACAGTCTCTGACTGTGCCTCTTGCCATTAATAAATTTTGTTAACAATAAATTTTCCATATTACTTTTAGTGCTTACTTGTAAAATTAAAGATTTTTTTTGCAAATGTATAGAATTTGTTAAAGGACTTTTGGCCGTCTCTATTGTAAATCTCTAAAAAGAGCTACCACTCACCAAGTTGCTCACCTAACATGCATTATCACCCTACTGGATTCTCTAACTCAAATCTTGTTGGTGGAGAATAGCTATGTTTATAAACATTCAGTCCAAATGAGGTAATTTTTCATCGCTTTCTTCACTGAGAGGAAATTCCATCCTGGAGCAATTTTACATTATTTAAACCCAACTACCCTACAAATAACACTGGTCATAGATAAGGCTGTCACTATCCTTCATATTACATTTCATGTCATTGCAGCCAGGAGCATGACTATAGAAAATTAAATGAAGAATACATTTTCCTCTATCATGTACTGAAATATTTGTGAAAAATATTTTATTCATCCATGTATGGGATATTGCTATCTTCTTCATCTGCTTTGTAATTCCTGTGGAACCAAGGGCCACTACAAATATGTGCTATCAGACAATTGTCTGTGTTATGCTCTACAAATCCCCTCATGTACATTCCATGACCAAGACTCGTTAAAAAAATAAGTCATAAAAATAGCATGTGTCATTTTGATGTATTTATGTGGTCGATGAGCAATTTCTAAGACATGAAAGATGGATAAGATTTTTGCCTCTGTTGCCAAAGCAGTTCTTCTCAATCTTTCATCATTCCTCAATTGCCTTCTAAATTAACTCTCTCAGTCTTTCATAAATTCCAACATTTACAGTCATAAATCAGGCTACACCAGAGGAAAGTTTTTGTAATTTCTTTTTCTTGTTGACATATCTATATTTGGCCAGGTTAGAGGGTTTTTCTTACTGTGGAAAGCTACTTTATCTAGGTATGGCCCTTCTTTTCTATTATCTTATCTAATTATGCAAATTAGGTAGCAAAATTGCTTCACCTGAGCAGTCTTCTGGTTGTTAATTTTGATATTTGTTTCTGTATGTTTCTTGTTCTTGTTTACAACCATGATTCTGTTTTCTTCATGTTTATTTTCCTTATTGAAAGTGGTCCTGGGTTCAATTACCAGTAGGTGGCCCATATTAGCAAATCTACCTAAGTTGTCTAAGCACTTTAAATAATACTGCCACAGCTTTAGCATTCTGTTGATTTCTTTTCTGCCTCATCTATTCTTACAATGTTATCAACAAATCTGATGCAGGGAATCATACATTTTAAGCTGTTTTGAGTTTTTGCTTATTAAATAGTTAGGAAGAGAAAGAGGCACCCCAGTGTCATGATCAGTCCTTTCCATATTTTGTTATTTATGTTTGTTTGTTTTCCATATTTTAAGTTATGGTTTCATTTATGTTTATTTTCCCTGTGGTTTTGGTATGGTCTGAAAATCATTGAGGGAATAACAGAAGTGAAACCATGACTTGGACTCAAAATTTTCTACAATCTATCCATGTATCTTTCATAACTTTGAAGAGTAATTCCCAGTTAACTTTGTCCAAAGCTTTCTCCAAGTTAGAAACTGTTAAATTATTTTATTGTACATTCCCACATATCTCTCCAATAGCAGTTTTAGAATTAATATTTCAAGTTCCTCTTCCTTTTCTGAATCTAAATTTGTTCTCTGCAATACATTGTTGTAATTTTCTTTTCACCTGTTCTTAATCATCTGTATCAACACTATTGAGCCATGTGATAGGAGCTAAATCATTCATAATTCTGTAATTAACTTACAATATGGTGTTGATCTTCTTTGGTAGAGCTATGGTGCCTCTTTTGACGAAATCTTCTGGTAATTCACCTCAATTATAGAAGATTTTGGGTGGCTTTTTGACTAGAATTTCACTAGATTGACAAAAATGTTGAGGGTGAGAATTGTGACCTCACAAGGACCGGCTATTCCAAAACCAGCTTGCTCTATCCAAGGTTTGGTGCCAACAGCATCTTTCGTTCTCTTAAGGATGATTCTCTTCAATGTAATAAAATCCATTTAAAATGCTCCCACATAAGACTATCCCACCTAATATGCGTTTTCCTGATGAAGTCCTATATTGACGTACTGGAGAAAGAAGGAAAAGTCATCCTTTCCCAACATAAAAAGATAACGTTATAGTGATAATAATGATGCTTTAGAGAAATGGAAGTAAAATATACATATTACAGTCATGTGGAAGATTATTTTTGGTCTATGGCCCGTTTCAAAATTCCGATCAGTATTATCTTACGGAAAGCCTCACGCCGGGTCGCCTTTACATTGAGCTAAGGATTCGGACGGATATAATTAAGATTCGTAGTTTACATTGATCGATTCAAACTTCAGTTCTAATGACATTCGAATGAAAATAACTTTATCAACACAATAGTGAAAATTTTACGCTTTTATTGCATGAACAACAAAGTTAAAAGCGAAAATTTAATGAATTGCCGAGTTTTCACCCGTGAACATTTTTGAAACTGCCATTACTCTCTTACAAACTAACATATAATGCTGATATTTTTCTTCAAAAAAATTCGTCGTGCTCTCCAATTTATACGTCGCCTAAAACTTTTTGGTTTCTCACGCGAGGAAGAAATTGTCGCGAGAGAAATCTAGGTAAATGTTGTAATTTTCATTTACAGTTTGTTTCGAGACGATATCTTGAATAGAACTTTAGTTTTTGACTTATATATCTAAGAGCGTAATCCGCTTCGCTCTTCGAATCGCCGAGACTTTGAAAGCTCACAGCATTATTGCGAACCGAAATCGAGGAAAGCCGGCCGAAGTTGAAAATAATTTAGGCTTCATCATTTTATTTTTAATTAAAATCAATTTTAAGTAAATGTAATAATGCATAATTTTCTTTTATTTTGAAGGTCTCTCACCACCCACCAGTGTCTGCTTTCTATGTGACAAATCGCCAGGATGGCTTCTGCATCAGTGCTTCCATTCTTGCAAAATCTAAATTTTATGGTAACCTTTTTTAATTGTTTTGATTCACTAATTTTATGCCCCTCCCCAGTAATTTTAGATAGTAATCTAATGTTAAATTAATCCAACAATTAATTATTAACCAATCATCCTCTCAGCATAGGCTTTCCATACTGTTTTGAATAAATGACGAACATGTAGTAAATTAAAAAATATTCAGAATAATAAAAGAAAAATATTTCAATTACTTAAATAAATTGACCTTTTGATGCTGCTCATAAAATACTAGTAGACCATAAACACAAAAAATTGGCCAAAACTATGTTTTCAGTCTAAGTTGTAGTATTTTTCTTTTTTTAATCCATTTAAAATATTCAATCTCATGGTTTATAGCCATCAGAATATAGTAACCCTCTTTCAGCCTTGCCATTTTCCAGGGAAGGTGCTCAGTGTAGATGCAAGGTAGTAAGAAAAGTAGAGGCTAACGATGGAGAAGAAAGATGAGGAGATGAGAGCTTTGAAGGGTTACTAGAGAACAAAATTACCATATTTTCCAACTTTTAAGATGAACCCTAGTTTGAGCCATATATTTTAGAAAAAGTTCATGTAGGTAGTCTCTGATGAGGAAATCATAGATATTGCAAGATATGGTGGCTAAAATGGGTCATTTATTTCACTTATATGATCCTCAATGGTTCACCATGTGTAGCTATTTTTGGATTCTATTCTGAGAGTGGTCTAGACTTGAGAAAGAAAATCTAAGTTTTGAAAATATCTCATGAGGAAAAGTAAATGATTAGGTACATCACCAAGAATACTAAGTTATTTTTATGACTGTTAGGAATATATGTAATTTTTTAACAAAATATTATTCCTGTATTTTAGCAGATAAATAATTAGATATTTAACATAATTATGTTTCAGATTAAATAATAAATTCTAAAATTCACAAAAAAGGATTCCTGCAAATATTTCAGTTATGTTTTACACATTAAAAGATAAAGGAAATCAATACTTCGTAAACCCTATCAAGAGTTAAGTCATTAAAATAAAATTATTTATGAATCATACAGGATGAAGAAACAATAATGGTTTCTATTAACTATAGTCATCATCATAACATAATAAATGGAATATGTTGTAAGTTTCGTTAACTTGGAATATAATATACTATCATCATAAACCAGTTCCTCACCAAACAGAGCTGAATTCATTTCTGATACCTTGGTAGTGGTTAATGTGCTAACCTTGCAATACTGAGGTTCCTTGGTTGAATCCTGGTTAGGGTATGGTTTATATTCCTCTTTAAAGCCTAATTGCAAGAGTGGTTGGATTAAACTAAAATTTGGCTTGTCAGTGTGATTATTATACTAATTATTCACTTATAAGAAATACTCTCTTAATACTTCAGCTAGGCTTAACTTTATATCATCCTATTTTATTTAGCACCTCCTTTAAAAAAAGTTTTCACAGTTTATGCATTTTTCAAGACCATTCTGAAAATTACTAGACCATATTGAAAAATTTTAAATTTCTTGATTTTATTAAGTATTATCTATTATTAAATCACCCTTTGGATCAAGCAAAGTCCAGTAATGCAACATTTTATAAAATTCCTTGTCAACTTATTGGTGACATCAATGATTTATTTAGCTAAGAGCTGTTTTTTTCACAATTTTCATGGACATTATAGTCGTGTACCACCAAAGATACGTGAAGGAGACTGGGAAGAGCAGGTATGTACCAATATTGGTACACAACAGTGTTAATGATTATGTATAATTTATGCATTTATTTTGCTGGTCAAACAAAGCTATGAGTAGGTTGGATATGACTCACAAGCTATAGTTTGTCTCACTGCTGTTGATAACTACATTGTACATACTAATATTTCCCCTATATTCAGGAAATTGTGTCTGTATATTACAACTCATTCTAATATTTTTCCCACAAAGTATATTTTTAATTTTTTTCTCAAGAGCCCCTTTAACCCTTTCAAGACTGTTGTCGTCTATAGACAATGGAGATTTTCTCATGCAAAAGCACTGCTGTCGTGTATAGATGATGCAGGTATAAATCGCAGGCGGATGCAGTTTCAGAGAATTAGGGTATTATAAACTTACCATTCTGACCCTTTTCTGGGGGATTTCTGACCTTTCCTTCTGCACCACACAGAGGAAACTGAGCCCCCAGGGTCGTTTATAACCCTTTTTACTGCATGGTGTCGCGGCATATGAATTGTTATTGCAACAGTTTTGCGAAAGAGTTTTTTTAGTA
Organism: Pachydiplax longipennis; assembly: GCA_036926295.1. NCBI lineage: Eukaryota > Metazoa > Arthropoda > Insecta > Odonata > Libellulidae > Pachydiplax > Pachydiplax longipennis. Next base: position 65,226,249 of record JAVFKF010000015.1, on the reverse strand, counting down.
GTAATTGTCTATATTAATTTTGATATTGAAATATTGGTCTTTGCTGACAATGCACAACTTTTAAAAAACGAAATTCTACCGTTAATATTAAGGTAATTAGGATATTATCATGTAAAAACTATGCTACTTCATTGCCACTATATTAGTATACTAAATAGCTTAATATTAACGGTAATTTATTAATTAATTTTGTTTGAAAGTTTTACATAGTCGGCAAGGTACAAGATTTTAATTTACAAATTAATATTGACAATTACTGCTAAAATAACTATTTCTCAAAACGTCAGCAATAACATTTAGTTAGCCGCGGCCCCATGCTGTGGAAGAGAAGGTGACGGTTTTCCCCCGATTGCGGTTGCCAAGGAAGGAACCCCGCTTAGGACTCAGAAGGGTTCAATTCTATACCTGCCAATATCTGAGTCGCAAAATGCTTCCGTGTCCAGACTATTTTAAGAGAATGTGGCTGTCTTGAAAGGGTTAAATATCTTTTATGTAGATTGATAATGGTACAGCTGTTAATTTGTTAGTGTGTCTAAATTGGTGTAGAAGATTCAACAGTTTCAATTATTTGACTGGAAATGTTTCCCTCCTTGGGAGGGTTGTATCAATTTCAAGACATCATCATTTAAAGTTGTGTTTGGTTGCATTTGCATTGCAGGTAATTCAACATCAGCTATTTTGGATGGGATGGCAGTGTTGACTCTCCTCCCTAGAGGAGAAGAATATTCTCTCACAATTCCGTATGCTCACTGCAAAGGAATCCTTGTTGGAACCCTGACCATGGAACTTGGTGGAAAAGTAGCCATAGATTGTGAAAAGACTGGCTATCGGACTGAAATTGAATTTAAACTTAAAGTAAGTTTTATGTTTTTAACGATTACAAAATATTTCTGATTTTTAAGCTATTAAAAGTTGAACTGAAAAGTGTAAATGAGGGAGTGAGAAAAATAATCACTTAAACAGTTTTGGTGTCCTTCAACAGTAGTTCTGTTGTGTGAGCATGACCTCCCTTTTTAATTTCATTTTGTTCTTGAGACACATCATTTCACTATGAAATTATTCAGCATAATCAATATTATACCTTGTTTCAGCCTTTTCTTGGTGGCACAGAGCAGACAAATGCTATTTCTGGAAGATTGAAACTAGGCAAGGAAACTCTAGCTACCATAGAAGGCCATTGGGACAGCTCAGTGTATATACGTGACAAGCGAACCGGAGTAGGTACTTTTAATGCTTGTCATTAGACTTAATGTGATCAGAATGTTTTATTTGACCGGAGGAAAAAGATGGAATATTTTTATCATGACCTAGTGATAATCAGTTTGTAATGTAGCTGATGAATTTTAACAGTAGATTTTCTATTCTTAGCCTTAGATTGATCAAAAATAGAACTAAACTAATGGTCTATAAAAGAGACTAAGGTGATTTTCAGGTAACATTGGGTTAGGCAATTTGAAGGAATGATAGGATTTGATCTTTTGATCGGAAGCCTTTGGTGAAGATGAAATTAGGTGATATTGTGTGATAAAATCCTGGTCACAGAACAAATTCAAATTTTAGTGAAGTTTCCAAATATTTCTCATTTATTGCAGTTATAAGTTTATTGTTAGAAGATGTTTCTTCCCATCTTTTTTCAAGAAGAAGTTAATTTCTTTTAAACTGTTAGTCGATGACCCTACATTATGTAGCTCCTGAGGATATGAGTGTGATTAATTCTTTCTTAGTACCATATTCCTCTCCTCAAAAAGTTGATAATTCATATGTGTTATATCTCGTCTGTCTTAATGATAGACCAGCAAAAATGCCAAAGTGTCATAATCGGTCAGAGCTTAGAGATTTCTATAATCTATGGTATTAAATTGCTTTTTAATATGTACTAATAATAGAAATTTACATTAAATTTCCAGCTTTTGATAAATTTACTTTTAAAGGTTAAATGCCTTATACATCTGTGACTTAAGAAATTTGAGGCTCGTATTTTTAGTTTTGTATGATTATATTACCAAGCTTCAGTTAAATTATAACTTTTTAAATAAAAAATATTTTAGAACATAGCTAATAATCTACAATGAGATTAATTATATGTTTTAAATTAGAAATAAAGAAGATTAATACTATTCATGAGGAAAAACTATAAAATACTACTATACTATGTAGCAAGTGAAAGTATCTTACATTCTATTCACATACATTTAAAAATTTAACCCCACTCATTTGGATATAAAAATTTAGGTTGCTCCTTTAGAGGTTGACACTTACTGTATTCTTGAAAGATGTAGTGTTACTCACTCAACATGAGGAAAGATTCTAAATGGTTTCAATTTTGTTCAATAAGAAAATAAAAATTTTGATAATTTAATATTATTGTGATACAATTGGACTTAAAATAGTTATAATTAAACTTCTTTCAAAAATTTGTTGCATGATCAGAAGAGACTTGTGTACCCATCATTTTATTTACCCCCTGTGAAAGACAGTATCACTTTTTAGGAGGAGCAGCTGTTCTGGAGTGTGACGCCAGAAATAAGGGCAAGGAGACTAAAGCGATACACAGTTCCCATTGAACACCAAGGAGAATTTGAATCTGAGCGACTTTGGATGCATGTGTCTACAGCTATTCAGCAAGATGATCAGGTGAGCATAAATTCTTATTTTCCATAATATTTGTGCAATCGTTTGAACTTTGTTGTTCTGACTCTGATTATAAGGAGATTTGATGTACATTAAAATACACCACAAGCTGCATATCCCTAATCCAAAATATTCCTCAATCTGTAACATTGTATCAACTCACTTTTCAATATTGTATTTATTATCTTTGTCCATAGCAGTGGGATCTTCTCCATCAATTTCATCTCAAGAGCTAGTGTTGGATATATAGTCACTTACTATAGCAACATTTAATTTGTTGCAAATTCAAGATCTAAACATATTGAGTAAATGAGAGTGGCAGTGTAGCCTTTGTTGGTATTTTGAGTGTACTCTGATTCGTAATAGATGAAATATGTGACAGCCTCTCAACCTTACTGTAACACAACTTGTTATTCATCTTTAATAATCTATTAGGAAAAGAAATACTTTGTTGTCGAGTGATAAATGACCAAATTGCTGTGAAAAGGAATGTGTTCTTTTTGTTGGAAAAAGTAACCATTTTTCAATAACATAACAAGAAGGAACCAAATCTTACTCAGCATTAGTTTATAGGCTCTGTAGATATCCTTTGGTAAATAAAGCTAACTAAAGAAGATTCCATTTTCTTTTTAGGGTGTAAAGCCTATTTTTAACATAAAAAGCAAAAAAAAATTATGTCATTTTCCAATGTCCAAGAAATGAAAAGTTGGCTTATTCAGCTTAAAATGCTATAAATTCTATGATATGGTTTTCTGTCAGTCTCTTGAAAAGTGGAGTTTTACTGTATCACTATTAAATGAGTTTTACAGCAGAGAAAACAAATTTAGAGCCTTGAGTAGAAGAGGCATTGATTTGTTCAATAGAATTAGATGTGATTCATATGATTTCTGTTGTGATTTTGTTTATGTGAAATTTTTAACACAGATACAAAACAATAACTACAAATTTTGCAGTCCCTTTTTGTATATTTACATAATATATTTAAATAATTTATTATATATTTTTGTTTTTACAGGTGGCAGCAACAGAGCAGAAAACAATACTTGAGGAGATGCAGCGAGCAGCTGCAAGGGATCGCGTAGCAACAGGGGAGGAATGGATCCCTCGTCATTTTGAATTGGACACTTCTCCCACCCCAATAGGTGCTTTCCCTGGTGGACACTGGATTTACAGGAGAGCTGACCTCCGTCCTTGGGATCCCCGCAATGATGTGATGCAATATGAGAAAGGGTATGAGCTCCTATTTAGTATACATTCTACTGTACTCAACAACTGTTGTGCCCTTAAATCTTAACAACAAATATTTTTATCATTAACAGCATTCCTTTTGTTTTTTCTCAATATTGATTTGTTTTGATTCTGATCCAATTCTGCTTGACCTTATATTAATAATACCAAGGGATTTTATGAATGAAAGTTTGGTTTTTCTTTATTTGCCAGTAAATGTATTAGAAAACTTGTAACATGGAGTTGTACTTTGTTGTAGTATGTTTAACTAATGAAAAGCCTTGTGTAAGAACAGCTTATAGGTTCTCTAATGAATAAACATAGTTTACCATAAATTGCTGGCATTGGTGGCACTGTAATTTGTTTGCTGGGCTAGCGAAGGGCCCAGGTTCAAATACATATTGTTTTTTGTATTTAAAGCTTAATTGTAAGAGAGTCTAATTAGGCAAGAATTTATTAAATAAAGATGTCATCATTATTAATATTGTATAGAAAATCATAAATGTCTAGCCATGTACTTAACAAGAATTTTCAATCATTCTTTTACTGAATTAATAAGTTTCAATTATCCCTTAATATAAAATGTGGATTGTTGTGAAATTTATTTTACCATAGTGTTTAAGCCCATAAAAATGAGGATAGTTCAGACAGAAGGGTAAGATATTATCAGATTTGTATTTAGGATGACAGTATGGTAGATTATAAAATTTTTTCACATTAAATTGGACGTTTAATGGTGACACATATGTTGTCAATTTAACATCGCATCACAAAGTAACCAGGAATAAGTTTATGGGGGATTGAAAATAATTTAGTGTTTTAAAGGTTGATGGATGTTGTTCATTTTAAAATTTCTAGGAATGCCAGCAATGACTTTTTTGATCAAAGGAAAAAGACACAAGCCTAAGGTTGTTAAAGAACTCAAATATAAGAAAAGATTTTACTGTATTGATAAATATTGTTATCTCTGTTCTGGTAATCTTCTCCATCTTACAAGAGTGTTTTTGGTGTGCATTGAGTAATCCTTTTTAGCTAGTTTAAGTTGCATAATTGGCAGCTTGTGAGCTTTTTCTTTGACTTCCAAACTTGATGAGACTTGTAATGATGTTACACAAATGATGGAATTGAAATTTAACTTGGCACATGAAGTTGTGTGACTGTCCCCAAAGCTCTACAGGAAGTGAAAAATTGTGACTTGACTGGGACTTGAACCCAGGTCTCCTACTAAATTTTTGATGGTGTTTACAAAATTATTCCCATGGATGTAAAGCTCCTCATATATCATTCTTATTATTAATGCATGTAAACCTATCTAATATATGCTTAAGGCGAATCATCCCAGAAAAAGTTACGATTTAATTTCAAGAGATGGCAGCACCGCTAGCGTCAAATTTGTTTTCCTTCTCATTTGATAACGGTTAACCCGATTTTCGTTTAGTGAACGGTTAAATAAACTAAATAATAATAAAATATACGCAGACCAAAAATCAAAATTTACATTCCTTTTTTAACCATCTTTTTGACAAGAAAGGTTCTTATAAAGATGTAATAAAATTTTTTGGTGTAGTCAGTCTGAGGAGCTAATTTTTTAAAACACGTAGCAACTTTTATTTCTAAAATTGGATGTATAGTTCTTGCATTAGCATGCATTAAAGAAAATTGTAAAACGGCAATGCCGCAGCACACCGCCTAAAAATACGGACTCTCTGGATGTGAGGGTAAGCAGAGTTAAATGCCATACGATACCTGCGTAATCTCATGTTAACTGATAACCGTCCTTTGCCACCGGGGTCTTCCCTCGGAAGCCTTGGTATATTGTGCTTGGATGTTTTCCTCAGGCACCCTAAAATGTGCTGAGTATTGAGAGGGGAATATTTTTTATATTATAGAATAATTACAGAAATTGAAACTCTTCGCTGGAACTTTGAACGCACAAATATATCATTATCACGTATCACAATGCACGTAAATTTCATTTTGATCGATTGCAGATATTTTTTGTAGAATTAAATTTGTAATGATCTCCTACAATATCATCGAAATCTTTCTCGGTATACCTACCGTCGGATTTAACAATAAGATTTTCATCTTGCCTGCAATGAAAATTGTGCCAATTCGCTTAATTGAAATGTACTTTCCATAAATATATTAACTATATGTAATGCAAATAAATTTTCTTGCTCAATTAACATTAAGGAATTCAAAGTAAGGACGGATTTTCCTCCTCACATCTGTCAAAAAGAAGTTGTAAGATACATTAAATATTGTTCTATCAAACGTACAGGTCGTTACCGATAGCTGAAAAATTCTGCCAAATTAAAATGTAGTAAATAATGTAAAGTAAAAATTAAAATGCTTAATTTCTTGAAATTTTAAATGTTATTTTACGAAATGCGACAAATCGAAGAATTCGCAACTGATGTTTCATTCGATTAAACCTTTTCACTGACTTTATGAATAATTTGTGGCAGCTAAATAATAACTTCACCTGTTAACTTGGAAACAAAAAATATAAAAAACTATGGAACACGGTCTTGAAAGAATGAATGCAAATTTAGATATAAATTTTTTTCTACGGCGCCTATATGTCAAAATAATTAAAACTGTCAATCATTATCGCTAGATAATATTTCAGAACTGTCTATTATATGACCGCTCTACACTTCTTATTTACATTAATATATTAATATGTTACCTTGCATTTTTTAATTTCGTAATTATTCCTCTACGTCGCTTTTTCTTCGCTGACATACGGAGAATTTTGGAGCCTTTGGTAGAATATCTAGAGCTCATTACCGAATATTCTTCAGACTAGGTTAGGTGGTCGAAAACGTGATAAGCATATGTTCTCAGAAACCAGACACCTCTGATTTGTTTTCGTTTAGAAGTTCATATTATCCTCTTGGGAGAAACGAATTCGAATGAGAGGGGTTTAGCGCGCGCTCCCGTCAAATGCACTTCCAGAGGCAGCGTTGCAACGTAGAATTGTTTTCTAGTACTTCTTTAAAACACTCTCCTGAACAAACGATATATTAATTTATTAATATAAAAATTGCAATGTGTTTTTTAAAAAATGCTCTACACTTTGACTACCGCTAATTTTTGAAAAAAGTTTTGATAAGAAAAGAATTGTTAATAAAAATCGCAATTTCAAAATAATAAATTTCTTCTTGGGTATCCTCGATTTCTATGGTTATTTAAAGTTAAAATCCACTTTTTGATTAAAAATTGAACGAACCATTCACGAATAAGAAGGAAAATAAATTTGGCTCATTTTGGTGCTGCCACGTGGGAGATTTTCTTGGAACTAATTCAGGCACGATTCGCCTTAATCTTGATGGTGCTCTAGGTATGAGATTAGAACAAGAACAAGGCACAGGACTCCTGTAGTTGTGAGAGCAGCTAGTTTGGTTGGTGTGGATCCTTCTACTGTAAGTTACTTTTCATCTCTCTTTAGTTCATTAAGCTAATGATAATAGTATTTAACATTCATCCAATGCCAGTATATGTTGCACATATTATTTTACACCCAAGAATCCCCCAGGAATGGTCTGTATAGAAAAGGTCTGCCAAGATTTGGAATCGAACCACAGATCTTCAATTTTTCAGCTGCTGCTCTTAGCACTTTCACCTTTTTAGACTTTTCTCATATACTTCTTAAACCAAGCAAAAGGAGAAGGAATCTTAATGTATGGCATTTATGAAGGTGCAATGCCAACCAATTGGAATAATTTAGAATAATTTATGATGCTGAATTTAGCAATCAAAATATTGGAGCTGAGAGCTTGGCAGAAATCAAGAAGAATAATGGTTCCTAACAATGGTCAACATTTATTGTCAGAATTTGCCCTTAATCTGTGGCTGTGCTACCATGATATTTCCTTACAGACTCATTGCTACATATTATAAATCAAACTTAAGGTGAGAAATTAGGGCACTTCAGCATTTTCTTCTCTCTAAAGGCACTCAAGCATTACACATGTATTAAATTAATATGGGCTGATTAAATCTCCTACTATGTTGATGGAATCCTTTCGTTTTGTTTTTAGATTATATGAAATGGTTTGGAGAAGTCTGTAAATCATTGTTGCCATTGACATCAACCGAGCAATAAAATACTTAATCTCAATTTGTTCTCAAAATCAAGCACTGTACTATGAAAAGTATTTGAACTGGCTCTTTCTGCTATCTGTTATACAGAAGTATCTTTTCACAGATTTTTTAGAAGCAAGTTCCACTTTTATTCCATTGTTATCATCATTACTTTCCAAGCCAAGTTTGTGCAAATTCTCTTTTCTATTGCTGTTTATTTCCTCTTTTAAAATGGATTTTTCTTTTTGATTTATTTTGTGACTTAACATGTAATGCCATAACCAGGTATCACAATTCGGTGAAAAAAATACACACATTACAATTCTCTCATTAACAATGGATTTATCAGTAAGAGTGTCTTGGCTACCTCTGTAGATTTCATTAATGTAAGAGAATTTGCTCCACTTCATCTCTCAGTTCAATAATAAAATCATTAAATTACTCCTACCTTTCAGATCCTCTAATCTATCACTTTGTCAATGAAAGGGCTTTTTTAACCTTTTATTTATGGTACTTTCTTGGTATAATTTGTTTATGCAAATTATTTAATTTCTCTTTTAATTGATTTTATTATTGAACTTTTAACTATTCACAATTTCCCTATGTGAAGCTGGGAAATTATTGTTTTCAACGAGATACTTTTATACCTCCCTATTTGATAAAATATTTTTTGTATCTATTTAAATGTGATAAACCATTTCAAGTTATTATTGGTAATATAATGTATTTATTCATGTTTTTTGTCATTTTTCATGACCTATTTGAGTAGCCATAAAATTTTCTCAAGAGGGGAATGGTTTAACTTATGGTGTATATGTTTATTTTAGTGTTTTCTTATGTTTCATAGTTGCCTGGGGAACCACAGGGAGTGGGGTGTAGCCAACAGCAAAGTGGTTTGAAAAGACATCGTGTTAGGAAAAGCAAAGAAAAGGCGATGCCTCCATGTAAAGAAAAAGCAGATCTGCCAGGAGGGATTTCTAGCAAGTGAGTTCAAAAAGTGACAAGCAAAACAAACTGATTCCTAAATGAGATCCAACATTAAAAAGTTTTATTATATTGGTGAAATATAATTTCATTTGGAATTTGGAACAATTTATTTAAAAACCTGGTAAAGATCTTAGTTAATTTCATGCATCAGTTGATCACCTAAGTTATCACAAAATTAAAGAGCCCCTTGGAAAACCAAAACCAAGCAATAAGTCAATCATCAAATTTTGTGAATGAAATTTTCTTTTTTCATATCCTTAGACTTTGGTTTATCATTCAACTGTGTCATCTGTTGTTTCTAACATTGAGTCCCAAAATATTGAGCAAGTGATTTTAATTGAACCTTTTGTTTCCTACAACTCATCTCACCCTCCCTCAGCCAAATGCTTAGGGAACTTTGATTAGAGATGTTTCACAAGTTTCAATCTTCCCTTTGTCCCTTCATACATACTCACTTTGGATTTATGAACCAATGAAATATAATTTTTGACATTAGCATACTCTTTTATGCATTCTGAAGAATAAGGATTTTCATTTGCATAATAATTAAAATTCCTGCAATTCCATTCTACTGTGCTTGCTGTTGTTGGATTCAAGAGGGTGGATATTTAGTAATAGAAATCAGCTATAACAAGTACTATAACAAGCTTTATTACGAGTACTTTTCAATTTTTGTTAGCTCTCATCATATTGGACTTCTACTGTAATTAAGAAACTTACCAAGAAAAGTCCTCTCTGAGTACATCACCAGCTGAAATTTACTCCACGTTTTAAATTTTATTTACCATAATACCTCCTAGGAAATGACTTTATATTGTAGAAAAGCAGTTTTGGTAAATCATTCCATTGTTATGGATTTTTTTTCATTTTTGGATGCATAGTGTGGTATCACAAATTTTTATTCATCTTTTGAAGAAATAATTTTAATTTAACATCTGAGCTACATAGGGTATCTCAGCTATTATTGCATTGCAAATGTAATTCTGTCATCTGGGGTAATGAGTAAGTGCCATTTTCAGGGAGCTTGCTGGTTCAGAGAAAGTTGAGGATGAGGAGAAAGTGAGGAGAAGGAGTTCAACTGATTATGGAGAGGATAAATTTGAGAGCTCTGATTATGCAGACAACCTGAGTGGAGGAGGAGGTAGAAGGAGCAAGAGGAAGGAATACAAGTAAGTTTTACATGTGATTGCTTATCTCTCTTCATGACCTACTGGTTGCTGGTTTAAGTATGATTAAGCCTCAGTAGGGTTGCCATACTACATGGAAGTTATTACTATTGCATGATAAGATTTTTGAGATAGTGCATTTAAAGTAATTTTAACACTTAAAGTAGTTCATTTGGAATAACAAAGTCAATATTTTGAGGCACTTCCCTGTAAGATAAAAAATTCAAAATCATGGAAGTAATACATGATACGGTCATCCTTAATATCAATTGAAGAAATGTCACAAAATGAGCATTGGTTTGATACCAGGTTAATGCAAAATTCTCCCATTTAAAATATATTGCAGCAGTTTAAAATAATATTTTTGAAGCCATTCTTGATTACCTGGAAACATAAAATCTGACATATGAACAGAAGTCATATGTTTTATACATGCATCACTTACACAAATCTTTATACAAATCCCTTATTATCCTTGGTTTGATGCTAGAGCATCATATACATTCTACTATACATTTAAAATGGGACAATGGAATCTTATTTTAAGACCTTCTTAATATAATGTTGTCTTCAAACTTTGGATTCAATTAGCACTATTTGTACCAGGTCATAATATGCATTCTTATCATATGAAAAGGTTTTGGGTTCATGGGTCTGGGGACACCAGGTGGTTCTCCCATATGAAATGTATGGCAGGATTTTCAAATATTTTTTCAAGGCACCTCCCAAAAAAGTAGAACTCCATAATCCAGCATATGAGCAGAAGTTATTATTATATTTTACAAATGTAGTTTACTGTTTCCCTAACTGTCCTTGGTTTGATACAGGTGCACTATTTAAATTCTATCATAAAGTTAAATAGGAATGTGGAATTGCATTTGAGGACCTTCCTGGTATCATGTTGACTTTAGTGGTTGTTTCTGCAACTTAATGTATAATGACATCGCCCAAAATTGATCCAGGTTCAACAACAGGCTGGTTTATATCAAACAATCTTGTTTGATATAAACTGAGATGAACTTGAATATATTTTAATAAGCACTTCTTTAAGAAAAATTTTAAATTGTTCACCAATTTAGCATGCTCTATGCAAGAAACTTTAACTCATATTTTACATTCCTTCCTCCCAATGTTTAAGTAACTATCACATTCTAAATTCCCAAACTAATTTTGACTCAACAATTCTAATTTCAGAAGGATTCTAAAGTTGGTCCAGGAGCTGTCTGCCCTTTTGTTGGAGCAGAAGAACCAGATAGTCCAACTTCAGCATGGAGTGGAGATTATAAGGCAACAGCATCTACAATTAAGAGGGCCAATAGCACCTTCTAGTCTTCTGGGGCCATGGCTTACTGGTCTACTCCTCTCACTAGTAGCCCAGGCCTTGTTTAGCTTGGCCTTTCATTGGCGATGAGTCCAAAGCTTATTCAAAATTCAATATTCTGCTTTGTATTGGAAGACCTATTGAATTAGGTCAAACCTGACCTCATTCCCAGGGTTCTCAATTGTCCTTCTCAAGTTGGGATTTGATCCCTTGGATCCACCATTCCATTGACTTTATTTTCATGGTGACTAGATTTGGGCATTATGATTGGAATTATTTAGTGGAAATGTTCTGTGAAAATCTTTGTAATGTAGAGGAATTTGAGAAAAGGGATTGCCTCAAGCTCTGTGCAATGAGTTAAATAACGAGAGCTGAATGAATCTTGTCACACCACAACTGCCTTCCCAGGTCTCCAGATTTTATTTCATTGCCTTCAATTGTATTGTACCTTATTTCATTCCAGTTCAAAATCTTAGGTTGCTTAGTACAAATAACTACTCTTAAAAAATAAGCTTAAGCGATCTGAATCAGACCATAATTGTTTCATCCTCTATCCTTTTCTTCCAAAGGATGCTTTATATATCCGATGCATCTCTCTTTAGAGATTTCATATTCAGGCACTTACGAGTCAGGCAGGGTCTTGGTATGTTTCCCATCACTCATTAGAAAGTAATCAAATAAATCTATCTCAATTACAATATTAATAACGATAATTTTTCTTCTTGTAGTTACATTCTCCTACTTTCACCTGCTGCTTATATCATTCCATTCATGCATAATGCTAAATTTTTTTTCTTCTTCGATACATTTGAAAAGCTAACTGCATTGTGTATAAAGAAGGCCATTCTTCAAAAGACATGTTCTGGAAACCAGTCATGAGCATTTGAATTGTGTTTATTTGTGAATTGTGGATGCTATTTTTCAAGACTCCTCATAGAATAGTTTGCAACCAGTTCATATAATTACAAAAAATCAACTTCTTACAATAAACCTCAATGCAGCATTGTGCATTTTCTCTTTTATCAGCGTAAAATATCCACATTTCACAATTCCATGAAGAATTAACTTTCTGGAGACCTATCTATGAAAAATTTTAAATTTTATAAACCATAAATTTGGATTCTGTAACATGTAGTAAATTACTTATAACTATGCATTACGCAGTTAAATTCCTATAATAGCTTAAAGTATTAATAGTTATAGGATGAATTAAAACAAATATATTTATTTAAGAGTACTTTACATTCCAAACTGAAAATTGTTACCAGCTGCTATTATCGAAGTATGTGTGTGTGTGTGTGTTTGTGTGTATCTGTGAGTAAGTGTGATGTAACATTTTTGAAAAACTGTATAATATTGTTTTCAAATATATTGATTCATTAAAACAAATTCAATTTCTTTTATCGTTATTTAGTTTGTAAATCAATGATATAAAAGACTCAATTAAGTCTCAAATCTGAATGAACTGCTTTGAATAGTATATAAATGAGACTTGATTCAAAAATTGTATGAATAAATAAACATCATTTGATAAAAACTGCCTGAAAAAATCTTGATTTTTGTATTTTACTAGATCAAATTATTTGTTGATGGATTATTGATTGGTGATAATGAAATTTCATACGGCAATTCACTCCACATATTAGATTTTCCAAGTATCCTCACTGAGTTAGGGTTTAGAATTTATTCCCCACACTTAAAAGGGGAAAAAAACTCTCATTAACCCACAGCTACCAAAGCACCAGATACTTGGTTGTGCGACTTATTGATCATTTCTTCCTGAATCAGTAATCCATATTTTACATGGCTAAATTTATCCCTTTTGTTACACAACTCCACAACATAGGGAATTGACTAAAGAATGATTTAACCTAAGTAATGAAAACTTTCTTCTCAGATGACTTTCTCACCAAGATTATCCGAAGGTTCCCGTTTTCCCCTAGCTCAACTATCAAAAAATTTTATATGTCAATAAGCAATTTTTCTAATCAACATGTAATCTAGCTGACTGAATTTCCTAAACACACAATTTTATTCCTTCGTTTTTGGAAAAGGAAGGAAAATATGATTGACTAAATAGAGAACTATTTACTGTCTCCTTCTATCTTTCAGATTAGGCTAAACACATAACCTAAACTGATTACACTGATAAACAAAAATAAACTTTTGGTGGATATCTAGATTTTCAATATTTGTATGTAGACAACTGATTTATGCTGATTCATAATTTCCAAACCATTTGTCTCTATTACCCACTATTCTCAAGTTATTTTAAATTATAATTTTATCTATGTTTAACATTGCATCGAGGCAAACAACTCAGTAACCAAAGTTTCACTAGAGAACTTATTTATTGTATGCAATTAAATACATATATAAACAATATACTTCCTTAATTTAAGGATATTTGGTATTATTTTCTTTTAGGGGAGAGGTCAAGATGGAAGTCCAGGAGATGAATTTTGAGGGACATGTTGCAACCCAGCTGTCTGTGCACCTTATTGCACAACATTCACATAGTCATCAGATTTAAATTTCTAAGGAAATCGAGTACTGACTTGAATGCTACCCATGCATCTCTTACAATACTGCCTAGTTAGCCTTGGAAATTGAAGTCTGCAATGATCTTTCTTATTTGTGAACCTATAAACAATCTTTCTTTCTTTTTCACATAGCTCAACTCTGGAAACTTGTTGCCCTCTTAGCATGGATTTAATTTTTATTATAACAAAGATAGCACAAGGTTAGAAGTATCAGATAACCATGCCCAATGATACTCCCATGGTCCCACCAAAAAATGTGCATCAAATGTCTTATAAAAGTTTTTTTCCAGATCTTTAGTTGAAGACATTCCAGTTAGCCCTGTTGATGCTCTAATGTGTCAATGAAATCTATAATATGGAAATTATTTACTTAAAGAGAAAAATTCTTGTTTGAAAGTAACATTTTGATTAAACTGGAGGTCTTCTTAGCATCTTCTTAGGAAGTGGATATATACAACAAAAGAAGCTGAGCTTAACAACTTACAAAATTCGAATTTATTGCCCAAAATGCAAGATCAAAAATTTTCGTGCTAAATAAATCATGAGGCGTTAATATTGAAGAATGAAATTCTGTATTCTCTATATTTTCGGTATATTTTACATATAGTATGATTTTACATGATGGGATGATTTCTAGAAATATTACTTCTGTTATGTGAGGGCTTAATGTAAGGGATTCAATTTCTAAATTATTTTGACATAATCATAAAAAATTTGAAGAGAATGGTTCCAATGGAGTTTCAGACAGGACAGTTTAACATAGAATACAACTATTTTTCAAAACAACGACAAAACTCTCAGTGTATAATGAATTGATAAACAAAGAAAAAAGCTGATAATAACTTTGACAAGCAATTTTCCATGCAAAATAGTGTTTTTATGAAATCTTCAAAACTTGAACTGATAGAGAATAATAGCTTTTAGGTTTGAAATCAGCACGATAAACTACATTAGAAAATGTGAATGCCATACCTGATATTTACTTCTTGTTTATCAGTGTTATAGATGTCCAATGCCTTTCAGTGGTAACTTGAGCTCTAAATTTGTCCATCATACAATCATCATTTGTATATTTCTGGTATTACATGGTTATCATGTATCAAAATAATTATTGTCACTGAACTCTTTAATGTGGAACTCTCATACACCTAACCTCATAAAGCAAGATTAATAAAAGATTTTGGAAATTACAGAAATACCAAATATATAAATCAACGAAAAGAAAATGAAAGACTAAGGTGCAGGAAAAACTCTTCAACTGAAATTTTTCAGGGATAAACCCATGGTACAGTTAAGTGCTTGTATAAGAAAGGGAACAAAGAGAAATGCAAAAAAAACGGAAATTAATTGAATCGTGTAAAAAGTCAACATTTTGTGACAGCTCTATTATGTTGTGGTATGGAGCATGCATGATTTTCAGTTATGTATATTCTGGAAGAAAAAGAAGGAGATGAGTAGGTGGAGGAAGAATTAACTAAGTCTCTTTCAGATGGAAGTTACTTTACCACAAAATTACATCCTATCCTTTAAAATACAAGTTCAAGAGTTGTACTTTCTATGAAAAAATAAGCATTTAAGATCAATACATTTGAAACAATGAAATGTGTTTCCAAGGGACATAGAGAAACTGATAGAAGTTGGTGATGAAGTATACAAGAGGAGAATCAAAGTTAAGAAAGAAGTATGCATAGACTATCTTTTTTTATTCTTTTGCAAGACATACAATAAGAAGCATTTGAGATAATTGAATGCAGTTGAAATGGAGATTTGAGTATGTCTGGCAAAGTAGGAGGGAAAGAATCACTAATTGCAGCATAATTATTAATGCAAACTACTAATTCCATATAGCCTATGTTCAGCTAGATGGAGCTCTTTTATTTTGGAATTTTGGCAAGGAAGACAATGATGGAGTATGATGAGAGATGAAGAGGTTGATCTAGACAAAGGTGTAAGAATATGGATAAGATTCTAAAGATAAACACATTAAACTTGGCTAGAATTTTGTTAACTTTTCTATGAAGCAGCTGTGTTTGTCTCTGTAGGCAAAGTGGTTGGTTTTAACCTAATTTATTGTAGAATTGTACAAATGTGCTAATAGTGACGACTTGTATAGAACTCTTTCTCCTCCAACAACAATAGATGGATGGGAACCGGAAGGCATCAGAGAAGTCCTGAGCTGCTGAAGTATTCATTGTTTTCCGTTAGGGTATTTCCCCTTTCTGAACTGTAGATGCATCAGGGGTTGAGGGTAGTTCGTCCATGTCAGACTTGGGTGAACACTCAGGATTAGTTAGTATGTACCATGGCTTCACTTAATCCACCAAGACTTTGGCTGGAAGGCCTTGGATGCCTAATGTGATGGTCTTAGGTCCATGATCGATGACTTACAATTAGAATGATCCAAGGTATGGTGGTTGGAATGGCCCACGGATCGAGATCAGAAAAGCATGGCTGCATGTCTTGAGGTCCCAGGAGACAAATACTTCAGGTTTTGCATGTCTATTCGCTGGAACAGGACAAAGATGGTGCAAGCGACTGAGCAACTGACTTGGGTCTGTGCTGGTTGGCACTTGTGAACTGGGTAGCAGGAGATCACTGGGTAGGCAGAGATTTTGATGTATACCATCTCGGATGCAGTGGTCTTGATGTCCTCTTTGTAGGCTGAGCAGACCCCCAAAGAGAACCAGAGGAAGGGCTTTGACCCGATCCAGTGTGGTATGAGCCATAATAGAAGCCTTTTAACTGGCTGTGAAATTGCTCCACCCCCCCCCCCCCATCTGTTGCAGGGTGATACCTTTTGGTATGGAGCAGTTTGAAACTGAACCAGTGTGAAGGTTCTTTAAAGGTGGTAAAAACAAACTGTTTTCCTCTGTCTTTGGTTACTCTCACTGGTACACCAAAGCAGGATATCCATGAAGTTATGAATCCAAGGGAGACTGCTTCAGTTGTGATGGTTTCCAGAGGCCTTAGGCCAACATATAAATTGGTCTTTGTATGTGAGGCAGTACTACAAAAAATGGCATGAAGGCAAGGAGCCGATGATGTCCACATGGATACATTGAAACCCTTGTGTTGGTGGATCAAAATCCCCAAGAGGTGCTTTCATATGATGGCCAATCTTGCTTTGCTGGCACAGGCTGCACTGGCGGTCCCAGGAGCAGCATATCATTAGCCTGCTAATCCTGGCCAGAAGAAACACGATAAGAGCAGCTTATATGTTTGGCGGGGGCCCAGATGGCATAGGCTATGGAGCTCCTCAAACACCTAATGTTGTATACTTCGTGGGATGTACGGGCGGGGCTTCCCGTGGCAGTAGATGGTCACAGGAGTTCCTGAAATCGGTAGCTTCTGTATTGAGTCGCCCTTCAGAAGATTTGCGAATCCACTATCTTTGGCTTGCTTTTCCGCCGTAGTGGACCGGGCTGGAGATGGCTTCGACTTCACAGCGTCGCGAGAGGGCGTCAGCCATCAAATTTTCAGCTCCCCTGACATGCTGAATGTCGGTGTTGAATTTCAAAATAAAGAATAGCTCTCGTAGATGGGTTGGTGACAGCTGCTCGCGACGCTGGTTGAAGGCGTGAATCAGGGGCTTGTGATCAGTAAATATGGTGCGATGTTATGTCTCCACGAATTGGCGAAAACGTTCCGCGGCCTCGTACACGACTAGAAGTTCTCGGCGGTATGCCGGCCAGTTCCGCTGGATATTACATAACTTTTTAGAGAAGAATGTCATTGGTTGCCATCTCTATCGGTTCCATTGCTTGAAGCACACTTGGCGGAGGCTTCAGTGAACATTCCTAGGCGGACGACAATTTTTGGGTGGACAAGTAAGGCTGCTTCAGCTAGACCATCCTTGCATTTGTGGAAGATATCCTATAGTTCTGTAGTACAGTTAATAGGTTGGCTTCCGGGAACTTTTGATCCACTAACAACTGAGCTGAGAGGCCCTTGAAGTTAGGCGGCGTTCGAAAGAAAACGACGGAGGCCACGAACGTTATTCGCTGGTGGAAATTATTGGAGGGCAAAAACTTCTTCGGCTGGTGGGCGAGTGTCGGATGCCGAGATGACGTATCCGAGGAAGGTGATTTCGCCGAAAACGCAATTCTTCGGGTTTATTGTCACACCGAAGTTGGGCAACCCTTGGAAAAGGGTGCGCAAGTGGATGGCATGCTGCTCAGGAGTGGCTTAGAATAATAGAATGTCGTCCACGTATGCAAAACACCATACCTAGTCCCTGAGTTACCTCGTCGATAAACCGTTGGAACGTTTGTCTGACTTAGCGGAGTCCAAATGTCATGTGCGGAAACCCAAAAAGTATTTTTCATGAATCTGATTTGGCGTCAATTTTAATGCCACTGTTTTAAGTGTCAACTTTTGCAGTATAGATGAAACTAGCCCGCGCAAAACAGACGAATTTCCAAGCTTATTTGACTGATTTTTAATACAGAGATTAATGAATTTTTATTTTATTTTACTATTTTTGTGATTTTTCTCCTCTAATCTCCATTGTATAAATTAATCTTCCCTTATTTTCAGCTATCAGCATTATAAAGGAGCATTTACCTTGGTCGATTTCCGCTTCAATGCATGCATTGAAGCGGAAATCATTTCCTGCATTTCCAATTACCCCAATTATTTTCCTTTACTCCGCGGAATATTCAGAAACGAAATTCACGCGGAAAACTAGGCTTGTCTTAATTCGGTCCTCGAGGAACAAGGAGGCTTTTTTCATGCAAAGATGAACATTCTATTTTACTTAGGCCTGGCAGCAGAATAAAGTTACATAAAATTCCCGGAATTTTTAAATCGCAGACCCAAGAAGTTCGCTAAGCCTCACATAAGATACATAAATATTTTTCCTTTGCTTAAATGTCACACGCTTTTGGCATTGTATTCTTGCATTGCATTAAAATAGCACATGTTCGTTTCACTCAAGTTTTGCAACTTTTATGTTTAGACGCACCAGCGTAGTTTTTTTATCCCGTATCTGCTTCATAGAAAGCTTCCATTTCCAATCACTGGTTATCTAAACATCTGCTTTCCTTCATACCGTTACAGTTAATTAGATTTGTAATTTGGTAAATACACATCTATCCCAACTCACTCATAAAATAGCAGCACGTACGAGCGGTTTATACGTATCGTACGTTTAAACTATTACTTAGGTTATAAGATCCATTGCTTCAAACTGTAAAAGCAAAATAATTTGTATTCTGTTGTAGTCCGTAGCGCCGGTCCAAGGAAGTTGACATCTGCACTATTTCGAAAAAATATTTTTCCTCTAGCATGATTTTTTTATAAAATTGCTACGTAGATAACTCATTTTTATCTCTTCCGTACTACGTTTAGGAATATGAGTTCTACAGAGATCGTCGTAAACCCTACTGTAATATTACTATTCGAATTAAAGTTATAAGTTGCAAATGCAAAAAATGATCCGAATAAGGAAAAATTAGAATTTGGGAAAGGAATTCCATTCATTTCTTTCTCAGCAACGTTGGTGTGACATAGCGCCATCGTCAATTGAATAACAAACGAGTCGTAGCCACGTCACAACAGCCATATTGATTGTGTAAGGTTGCTGGCCGATCCAGCTTCAAAAATGAATATATTTCGATTGCTTGGTGACCTCTCACATCTTCTTGCTATAATCATATTATTACTGAAGATATGGAAAACACGTTCATGTGCAGGTAAGTATTGTTAATCTCTTTCTAACACAAAAATTCTATAATTTTGCCGGTACTAGATAGTCATTTGTCTTCTCCACAGATTCTGATTTTGTTGAATATTACAAATTAGTCTTGGTATTCTTATTATCACTGAAAATAATAGTCAATTTTTATAAACTCAAAAAAGTGCTAATATGAGAAATATTTTATTGAAGTTCAACTGGAAAATGTCGATATCTAAGTTGTAATTATGCTTGTTTATTGTGACTAAACATTTGTTTCATTATATATAATTTGTTTTCATGTATAGGAATCTCGGGGAAATCCCAAATTCTTTTTGCTATTGTGTACACGACCAGGTACTTGGACCTGGTCACTACTTTCATCTCTGCATACAACACGGTTATGAAAATCGTGTTCATCGCCACATCATATGGGACTCTGTATTTAATGTACATGAAGTTCAAAGCGACATATGACCATAATCATGACACCTTCAGGTATATCAAAACAGATTTTGATTTTTTCATATAATATGTACTATGATTTAGACTTTCAATACTAAGAAATAATTTTTTCGCAGGATTGAGTTCTTGATCATCCCGGCTATAGCATTGTCTTTGTTGATAAATCATGACTTCGCCGTTTTGGAGGTAATGTAAATTATGTAATACTAATGAGAATACTAAATTTATTTGGATACTGCGAGTAAGGGATTCTCAATATCAGAAAGTTATTCACTAAAGGGATAAGATACTGCATCTCTGTGCTTACTACACAGAGACATGTACAGTAAAACAGAAGAGAATGATGCGTAGGACATTCACGTTCTTACTGTTCGAGAAAATCCGCAAGCCTCTATTTTGTTTAACGACGTTCACGTAAGATCACAATGTTATTAATTTAGTTTATCCAGTTATTCCCCTCAATGACCATTTAATCAGTTTAGTTTACTAATCCGCGTCTCTTAATCTTTCTTTTGGTTATGATAAAGTAAAGAAGTTGTGATTACTGATGAAAACCTTTTGAAAAAATTATTAGTACATAGCTTCTTGATGAAGTACGTGATATCGTGAAATTAGTAAATATAGCTCACGAGCTCCCAATGGAAACAGCAAAGCAATACATGGAAATAATCGCCTGAACGGTTTGTGACGTTCAGTTTTTTACGTTTTCCATTCATTGGAAATTAATTATGTTGTTAACATACCGGACTCACGCCACTAGTGGCTTTAGAGTGCTTGAAGGTAATCAATCTAAATTTCTCTATTGTTAAACTTAAGGTGGGTGCCAGCTTATGTTTTTTTTGGATGGACTAATACCCACACATTTCCATGCCCATCTCTTAGTTAAAGACATCTCTATATTCCATCAGGAAATTCTCTTTCC
This sequence comes from Pachydiplax longipennis, assembly GCA_036926295.1. Lineage (NCBI taxonomy): Eukaryota > Metazoa > Arthropoda > Insecta > Odonata > Libellulidae > Pachydiplax > Pachydiplax longipennis. The sequence continues at coordinate 65,205,221 of JAVFKF010000015.1, read as the reverse complement.
AAGTACACAAAATCATTTACCAATCATCATTAATATTTTTTCTTCATCATTCATGATAGAGTTACAATTATTGAATTTATTTTATGAGATGCAGTAAAGGTTGTTTTAGTAAATTTATAAGCAAATCCATTTTTCTCTGTAACTGTTGTTTTACTAGGTAACATTCTCTGAAAATCGGTTTGTTTTTCCCCAATAAATATCGCATTGTCATCTTACAGTATTATGTAAATGGCTAGAACTATACTCTGAAACTACCTGACTGACTAAATCTAAAAGAGGAAGGGTTATTGTCCAGTAATGTAGTTGTACTAAAAGTTGTTGACAATAGCTGTATTAACATTGGTTTCCAGTTGTGTTTTATTAAAGTTATACTGACGCAGATTAAGCATGGAATCGATATTGACTCTTAATGAATGTTATTTAAAGGCAAAGAATTCTTTTTTGAGCAAATTATAACCAGTCCCATAATAACCACTTATCATTATAAGGTTATAAGTCAAAATCAGGGTCAACTATTATTATGCCAAAGCTCTGCACTTGTGTCCATGCAATGTCTTTCAATGTTTGGGATTTGACAGTGGTGAAATATTTATACAAGAGGCTGTGTTATTTATCTGGAGGGCAAATACTTAGTTACAATGCAATGAGGAAACATTAGTGAATAGATTCAGGAGGTGCAATGCTACCAAAGGACCCTAGAGACCTTAGCTTGTCAAAATATTTTAGTGAATTGTTGTGATATAGTCGCATCATAATTACATTTATAAATTACAAATAAAATTACATATATAAAATAAAATTAAATAAATATTTAACCTTAAGAAAGCTTTTCATCCACTTCCAAAATGTTTCCATAGGAAAAAATATAAAAATAGAATTCCACTTTCTCAAAAACAAAAATTCTCTTATTTTAAATTTGTATATAAAATATTGATTTTTCTCATTTTGCTAGTGTGGCAAAGAGAATTCTTACAATTTGAAGACCAATGGTTTTAAAACTCTCCATTTTCATGATCGTAATAAATGAAAGAAATCAGTCAGTCACTGGGTACTTTTGCCCTTGCAACATGCAAATTGGCATGAAGCTATGTAGATGATTTAGGGATAGAGGACATCAAGGATGTAATCATCATGAATTTTTCTAGAGAGACTTATAAAAATTTTTTGTGTAAGCTTTTGATGATCAAAAGTAAACTGTTTTACACTGTATAATATTTAATTCTCTGATTTTCTGTGGTGTAAATTATAGGGAAGTGGGCAAAAAGTAGTGGCTGTGAAGGCAATACTATTCAAGAGTAACATATCATTGCTAAATTTTGGAATAGTTAATCAAAGGTTTTGTAAAATGAAGCTATTAACTATTTGATGGTTTTATATAATAACATACAATATATGATTTAATAATGGTATTCAACTCGGTATCTTATAATAGTTATTTATGAAACAAGTATGCAAAGGAAATGTATTTGTACTGTACGAAGGCAATAAGAAAAAAGCTTAAAGTGCATTTTAATGGAGGATCTTGTGGAAGTGACCAGCCATAAAATCTGAGACTCATTGGGAGATAATAAACAGGTTACTATCAGTCAATATTTAATAACAATTGTATGAACATCATGACATTTATTGGCTTATAGCACTATAATGTTAAGAAGGAAATCTTGATGGAAATATCAAATTTGATATAAAAGGATAGGAACTACTAACTCAACATTAAAATTTATTACTCTTAGTATTTGTTTAGCTTCAAAAAAATGATTTAATTTACAATGCTATTACAAAAAATGAATAGGTCAGTAAAAATGGTAAGTTCCTACTTATTTCTTTAAGTCTAATGAAAAAGGTAATATATAAGCTGGAGTACTTGTATAACTCACAGGTCGAATTTCAGCTCTAAGTTGCAGGAAAAAAAGAGTGCATTGAAGTACATAAATGCAGCAAAATTGCTTGTTTTCAGATGTGGAAGTAAGAGATGACAATTGTTAAAAATGAGTACATGATTTGTGAGTGGAAAGAGAAAGAAAGATTGATTTATATTCAATGTATTTTTTCAGGTCCTTTGGACATTCAGCATTTACTTGGAGTCGGTGGCTATTCTCCCTCAGCTATTTCTTGTGTCTAAGACTGGAGAGGCTGAGAGTATCACATCTCACTACTTATTTGCTCTTGGTTCATACAGAGCTCTGTACCTTCTCAACTGGATCTACCGTTACTATTCCGAAGAACATTATGATCTCATAGCAATTGTTGCTGGAGTGGTACAGACGGTGCTCTACTGTGATTTCTTTTACCTCTATATTACAAAAGGTGTGTACCATGTCATGTCATATTTAAAAGTTAGTGAAGAAGTTTCTTTTACAAGTTATTAGTAAAAAAGTCATCCTGACACAACTAACCAACGATGGACATGAGTTGTCCCATGAAACAAACACCAAAATTGCTGAAATCATAAAACTTGGTCAAAGAATAAAAGCTGATTCATATTTCATAGCCTACCATCATCAGGGTTGAGCCAGAATTTCATGTGAATTTCCAGTTCACCTCTGATGGCTGTTGAAATACATGAGAGGTTTTATTCTTTGACTGAGTTTTATCTCTGTAGTTTAATGTTTTTTATAGTTTGTATCCTGGGACAACTCGTCTATTATTGGTTGTTCGTGTACAGGAATTGTTGCTTTTACACTCACTGTAGCTTGATTTTCATAATTATTTTCAAGTTTTCAGTACATTAAAAATACAATTTCAGTATTTGTCTCTCTATCTTACAGCCAGTCTGCATCTAAGCAGGTTGTTATTCATCTGGTTTTCTTAAACATAGATGACACTGGCCAGCAAATTTTTAAGTCCACTTTACAATTTTTACTAACAAATAGGTTCAATGGCAGAATTCAAACTTCTTGGTCTTTACTTTGACAAAATTGCCATACTAATATGCGTCAAATATATTTTGCTTTTGACAATTTAAGTTGATATAATATTATTTCCTTTTACAGTGTTAAAAGGCAAGAAATTGCAGTTGCCAGCTTAAGTTCCATATTTATCATGGCTTATCTTTAAGTGTAAATAAGTGAACCACAGATTGTTATGAATGGGAATGAAATACACATTGGCTGTCTGGCAGAAATTGTGGGACAGTTTTTTGCACTGTGTCCAAGCCACGGATGGCAAAGCACAGTCAGTGTTAATCACGCCAAATGAAGGAAGACTGTCTTCCCCATAGTTCCAGTTGTAACTTAGATATGGAAAAAGTATAATGATCAGCTCCATTGGAACATCTTTTTAGGGTTTGATTTGTGTTGCACTGCAAGTTTTTGAGCTTGGCTTACTTAAGCAAAAGTTGTATTTGTGGGTTGGGGGTTTCTTTTTTCTCTTCACCTTAAATTTGATGGCTGCAGTATTTCTTTTTTTTTACATATTTTCTCTCTGTAAAGTTAAGTGCTATGAGGTTTTTAACATCTTGTGTTGCCAAGTTTGGGATATTTCTTCTTCAACCATATTTCTTTTTTAGAATGTTTCTTATGAAAATTTACCAGTTTTTCATGGCGTTGAAATATAGATATGTGAGTTGAGGCAATTGAAAAGTGTGAGTGTAAGAAGAGTTCCAAAGGATTCCAATCATACGAATGGTTCATTTATTCTATTGCTTATTGTGCCTGAACTGGGCATGACTGTTGATTATGACATTAAAGTGCTGTCATAAGTTACAAGTGATAGTGTGAATTACTTGCGTATGTGGATAATTGCATGCATTTAACATAGAAAATAGTACGTGTGGTATATGCCCACCACGTAAATAATGTTCTTGAATCATTTTTGTAAACTTCGAGTAAAACTACTCATTTTATAACAATTGCTTTATTTTGCTTTCAAGTGAAAACATTTGGATTTCTTCATATATGCCATAAAATTTGACTTTATCATCCAATACTTACAATATATTTGGTCATGACACAATCAAATTGGGTAACTTTTGCAAAAAAAATTACTAATGTTTTATGTAAAGAATCAAACTTATAATAAACAGTTTTATATTGCAGATTGTAAACTGCAACATTCTACTCAGTAGTTTTTCAGTAGTCTTCTCATGTGAGAGCTTAAGTCTGATATATGCAGCATTTCCTGTAATATGCACAATATTAGAGCCATTTGTTACATTTTCTCTATGAGTAATAATAATAATAATTTTTGGGTACCTTGAGAGAAGTATCTCTGCTTCTCAAGCCTATGATGCCATTCTTGAGGGTCTTCTCACTCATGACCACTGTATATGGGATGCCCATTTCATCATTCCTACATTAGAAGAAAATCCACCAAGAAATTTTACCAAATATTTCTTTCCATTTAATTTATCTTGGGAGACAATTCTTAACATCCTTAAATAAATTCATATTAACGACCAAATCATCCAATTCTTATAAGTTGTCTGAAGAATACCTTAAATAGATCATGTTTGATCTTTGATGGATAACCCTTGAAATAAAAAGGCCAAACCACAAACTCCCACTTTCCAGGTGGGCGCTCCTTATACATGCAATGTTAATTTCCTTCCCAATTTTAAATTATTTGATAGGGACATCATTTAAATGTATAATTGCTATTGTAACGAATTATGATTTCTATTTGAATTAAGAATTTATTATCTAGCCATTTTATTTCTATTGTATGAATTATTTATATGTTAAAATAAAATAATTAGAGAGGCTAACTGATACCAATGATTTTTTGCATATAGAAACGACAGTAATAGTTTCTAGTTTGAAAGCAGCAAAAGAAATGTGCATTTTGAACAAATGTTGATCTTTAGAATGGCAGCTGGAAGCTATATTCAAAATCAACTAAGTTTCAAATTACTTGCAGGTGAAACTAAGTAATCAGATGCAAAAGATTACATCTGAAATGAAATTTTCATTCAAGAGTTCAATTAGGGAATCTGAACTTGCAACAAAATATGTATGCAATGCTTAAAATATTGTAGGAATCTTGCACTACTTATTGTTATTAGCACAAGTTACAAAAATGGGAAGGCCAGATAGGAACTTATCATTTAGTATGCATGTTAACCACATCATAAATATTTCACTTAGATTTTTTCAAATGAAAGAAAGAGCACTTGTTTTATGTGAAGACCTTCGTTCTGATAGCTAAATTATCATTGAGACATTGCTCATAGCTGGAGTTGCCAAATTCCAGCAATGCCATTATTGAACAGGGAAATCTTTGATGTACGTTATTGATTTATGAGTTGAATAATGATACAGACATTACCAAAGATGTTTTTACACTTAAAATTAGGCTGGGAATAGATTTTGAAAGCAGATAGACTGCATTCAAATACAAGGGGGGGACTTAGAATAGCAGGGACTATCAGGAATTGAAGTTGAACTATAGGAACATGTTCTTTCTAAGATTAGAGCTGGAATTAGGATTGAATATAATATCTAGGAACTGAGTCTAGAGAAGTTAAGAGTAATAAATAAAGAAAACATGAGAAACAAAACTGAATTGAAAAATGCAAATAATAAGATTCAGTTGTAGATGCTAGGTGAATCAGACTTGTAAGTGGAATGAAACGGCATTTGAAAATGGTATCTGCATGATAAGATAAGATAAGACAGACATCATGGATAACACTGGAAATAATTGAAGAAAGGAAATAAAGATAAACAACAAAACAATAAAGAAGGGAAGAAAAACACAAAATGATAAAGAAACAGATAAAGGAAAGAATGGCTAAGGGAAGAATGAAGTAGAAAATACAAGAAGGAATCAAGTGGTCACTAAGAGAGTAAAAGAAATTAGCTTATATGAAGGAGATAAAGAGCCAACACCAGGGAAATTGAGATAAAATTAGGTGTTTACAGAAAGATAAACCAATTAAGATATGATGGATTGGTAATATGCAAGGTATAGATATGGAGTTAAAGATAGGCCTCATGACTCAAATTTCATATAAAAAAGAGCTTGATAACATTTTAGAAGATTTATTTTTAGATAAAGAGACAACAGCAATGGGGAGGGCACAAGGTGTGGATGGAATATCAGTGAAATTGATGAAATGTTGGACAAGAAGCGGAATCAAGGAATAGGACCCAGCCAACAAATGTTCAAGAATTAGAAAGGGTATGGCAAAAGGTGAAATGTTTTGCTAAGAATATTTACAACAAAATAGTAAAAATTACCCAGATGCTTTAGAAGATACTATGGAAATATTTATAGAAAATTAGTTTTAAACTACAGCTGAATTTCCTGATAATTTCAGACAATATTCTTGGAAGACAATACACATATTTTAAGTCATGTTATTAGTGAAATAGACTCCATATGCTTCCAATATATGAATGGGTAGCTTGTACAGTATAGATTGAGGTGTAATGCAATCAGAACTAGAGACATTTATACCTAAAGAACCCATTCAGGAGAGTGGTTATAAAAGTTGTAACAATATTGATTTATCTTAAGTATTAATTTTAAAGATGTTTAAGCTATGTAAAGTGATTATGAACATTAAGATGATAATCTGAAAATTCCATCTGATACCTATTCAATGTCATCATAGCATAAAAGTATTTTTAAGGAAGGTTAGCAAGGGGAAGGTCAATTGATTGTATTTGTTATTAATTGATACTTAGTAAAAAAAGCTAAATTTATTTTTTTTTCTGAATTCTAAACCAAGTAGTAAAAGCTGTTTATTATTTTTAGCATTTTCTAAATTGAGTAGCTTTTAAAAGTGAATACCAAATTTTATTTAAGCTTCAAAGAATAAAAGAGAATGGATGAATTCATAAAAGAGAAAGAAAACTGCAAGGACAAAAAAGATGGACACAGAAAAGAGACTGGACATTAAGTAGTTCTCAATTGCCTTTTTTGAGGTATTTGGTATCCTCTCTCTTTTTTAAGGTCAAAAACCATCTGATCTATAAGAAATTAGAGAAATAAATTTCTAAGTAATCCAAGTACACCTTGAATAATTTTTAGAGAGAATCCCAGTAATAATAGTCAACATACCTATTGTGCTGTGATTCTAGAGACACTTCAGTGAAATTAGGCACCAACATAGTGGAAATACCACGTTTTCGTAACTGTCTAGTTAAGAGTAGAGCAAGGTCTGACAACTCTTCTGACACATATGAGTCTGCAAGTGAATGTTGAGGGAAAGGTTCATTCATAAAATTTATAAAAATTATATGAAAGCATCTTAGTGCACTTATAAATAACTAGACTCATGAAATCAATACCTCCAGTGACACTAGGATGGAAAATTCATCAGGCAATTCTCTCTCTGTAATATAATTCATACGACAACTTTGACTATGTGACTGTAATAACTTACTGGAGGAAGAGGCAGAAAAGGTGACTTTATAAGGTGCGAGCCTGCGATGCAGAGATAGGATGGAATGCTTCCCTTTAGTTGTATTGAGAGGTTCATAGAATGCATCGCTTAGGAATGCCAGCATTGCTCTGTCCAACATTATGGCACTTTCCAGCACATGGGGAAGCACAACTCGCCTCCCAATTTTCACCTGCATTGAAGAACACTTGTTAATTTTGTTGAATTTGCATGGTGAAACACCCATTTCTCAATTTTATGATATTCTGCTTATGAGGTGTTGACAGAATATTTTATTCCCTGTTTATACATATCCTATGGATTTCCAATTTGTAAACCTCTCATTTCAATCATATTTACATAGATACAGTTCCCAAATTTTGTAGGTAAACTCAGATTTATATAGTGAATTCTAATAGTCAAAAAGTGCATAGAAAATGCTAACTCAGAAGCAAGAGATGTTATATTTATGCAAATTTGATATAGCATTTTACTCAGTACTTGCAGACTTTAAATATGTACAAAACCTCAGTATGATGATTAATTTCATGTTGAGCAATTCTTTTTAATCTACAAGTATTATCTAACTTTAGACAAAATTCAAATTATGTAGTGAGTCCACTTCAGAAAATTGAGGATTGCCAGTATTCCTTTTATGTCTATCTACTGACTTCCTTCCATATCTCATAGACCACATCAGACTAGTTTTTACATGTCGTTCATAATTCTGCTACATCATGTAATATGCTGTTTTTATTTTGCTCTCATCCTTCCTAACCATCTCTTCTTATTGCTCACTCACATTTTCTATTTGTTGATGTTAATTTGTTACCCAGTTATAGCTAATTCAAGTTCATTACTCATTTGCTCTTCATACACCATTCCATTCACAGTCAGTTTGGTGTTGACATATTCAAGGACTCCGACAAGTTAGGTGCTAACAAACTTCTATTTAAATGTAATTCATACTTCATTGAGTATTACATTACTTATGGATCTTTATCTTACAATAAATTTTTACAGCTATTTTTCTCCGTAGAAATTTTGTACCAATAAATTTTTCTGTCAATAGGGATGGTTGACCATTTGAGCAAGAATTAAGACCAGACAATTTTACCACTAAACTTTTATTTCTGATTCAATTTTTTCCCATTTGCTAAATCACAGCTTATACACACACACACACCAGCTTCTGTGATAGTATATTTAACAGTAAAAGATAAGAATTTCCCTTAAAATCTGGCAAGGTAACAGCATTTCTTCCTTATTACTTACCTTTTACAAATTCATTTTTTCCAAACAGCAGTTAATAGCTGAGGAATTTTATGTGGAAAACTATTCATTAATTTTTTCTGATGAAAATAATTATTAAAAAATTAAATAAAAACAAAAACAAAAAGTTACTTAAACAGTGATTCTCACAGTTAGATGCAGGTATATCTAGTAATTGTACAATAAATGTAAAAATACATCATATATATTAAAATAATGCTTACGATTATGATCTTACTGCCATTTATTCTACATTTCCTTGAGACTAAACCCATAAAATGTTCTTATATTCTGGTACTACTCAATCCATTAGAATGGCATTAGCAAATGTATGCTGCACTAACCTCAAAGTCTGCTCGAGATGTTTTATCCAAGCACTCTAACACCTGAGCTCCTCTAAGGCAAATGGTTTCTACAATCTCCGAAGCCCAAGGAAATTCTGCCTTAACCATTACTGTCTCTCCTTGGGGCAAAATTTTAACATCTGTGAGTTTGTATCTGCCAGGATTTGCTGAAAGCTAATTTAAAGTTCACAGTTAAGATTAGAAAACAAGCTAATCAAAGACAGATTCACAGTATACCTTTCTCCACCAGTGTTTCCTCTTTTGCTGCCATGAATTCAAATGCTGAGAAGAATTGTCTGGATGCAAAAACAGATAAGCCCTCAAAGCAGTAAATTTCTTTGGCCAGAAGTAACTGCTTTGCTGAGAATTTTTTTCAATGGAAAACAATGTGTCATTCTTTCCATTGATGCATTCATCTTGGCTGCTGCTAAAACCAAATGGAAGTTTGTTGCAATTGAGCAATTTTGCACACCTGAATGCATCTGCAACAGCTGCAACACAAATTTGTATTCATTTTAAGTGACTGATAGCTAAAATGAAACAAGAAAACTAAACCTTAACTTTTGCTAAATCTACTACCTCCTTGTTTCAGTTTGGTAGTAAATTACTGCAGGTATAGTAAGTATTGTAGACCTAAAGTGGCGGACCTCTTTGTACATTTATATCAGTGTCTGAGTGGATTTGTAATATCAAGCAAAAAAGATGCAACCTTTGCTTAAAGATTATTAGACTCAAGATAAACTGTGCAATGAAGTTGTTGATCTGAATTCAGGCATTTAATAATGATAATAATTTACTATAAAAGATTTAGAGTATTTTACTTTTTATCACAATTTCTTCTTCATGTCTTCCTTTGAAAGCTATAAATTCTATAAGCTGAGTAATTTTTATACTTTAGATATCTGAACTTCTCCTCTACACCATATTTCATTTTTTAAAAGCGTTGAAAGGTTTTTTCAAGGGTTGAAATTTGATATTTGGAATACTTTTCGTTGGAAAAATGCTGTAGCAGCCTTAAAGACTATTGAAAATCTAATGTAAAACTGATTGCAATGTCTTCTTTGAAGTTTTTTAATCATTTTCAGAGACATAAATATAATGTTTGACAATTCATTTATGTAAAGATTGCCCACTGCCACCAAAAGTTTTCTGCTTACTGTGATTAGGGAATTTAGGAGATATAATTGCACTGGTTAAACGCTTTAAGAAAGCAGCGATTTAATACAAAAATTCATTTTTAGGGTCATTTAGTACTTCATTAGGGTTAAGAATAAAGGTTCCTTCTATCTCCTTCACTATGTTTATTATTCGTGAGCGTATGTGACTCATTCGAAGAAATAATATACATCATTTCACTAAATTATTCAAAATTTAGAGCGAAGAAATGGTGGATGAATAATTTTAAGACAATGGATATTTCAGAGATATATTTAAAAAGGAACAACATTTCTTAGTACACAATCATACATAGTTATACTAAATTTCTAAATGGGAAACCCGAGGAATTATAAAATACTCTTGGAAGATTTTAGCATAGGAACTCCTAAATATTCTCTCAAAGCCATTTAACAGTCAGAGGAGTATTTCACATTATAAAGCATTCGTGTAACTTAAACATAACTGGTATCTCAATTAAAATAATCTACCTTGCATACTATAGGAATTAAAAATCTCTATACCTTCAACTGAAGTAGCAACGTCTCCTAGTTCACTATGCAGAAACACATTTTCTTCAGTGTCGATGACATTACTTAAAAACCACTCCTCAAAAATGTTTTTCTTCAGTAACTCTCCAGGGGGTCCATATTTATATTTCTGAATGACTAATTCGTCAGAATTGACGAATGATGGTTGTAAGAAATAGTGTCTCCCACAAAGTGTGATTATTTTATTTAAAACTTGGCTCATTCTATCAAAACTTATCCTTTTACCGCGACTAACTAAAATGAAAGGCAAGACTTTTTAGGTGAATATATCATAAACTTTCAATGTCGTCTTCAATTATGCGCTTTCTTGGAGCTAAAGGAATGTTTCCGGGAGGAGCGACAAAATATTCTTCCTTTTTAAAAGTTGCATTAGCCATTATTTCTTCTCGACAGCCCCCTTCAGCAATACAGTCTTCCCTCAGAAAAACTGATCTGAAAGAAAATATTTCGTTTTACTATCCATTTTTGCGAGCTCTAAATTAACAACCAGGCATTACAATGATAAAAAATTCGAAACAAGCACGTTACCTCTTTTCCAAAACAGATATCAAAGGTTTAATATTCTTGGTTTCCACACCTATAATTTGACTGGCAAATTCTATCGCTGAAGTCAGCCTTTTTAATCCTTCTGTATTTCCTAAATCAACCAAAGAAATCCTCTCTAGGTGATCAACAGTTTCTTGAGTAATTTGAATGTCATCTTTCTGGGTACAATTTGAAAATACTTGGGGGACTGCAGGAACTTTCGAATTTACCTTACCAAAAATTGAAAAATATCGACTTAGGAGGATAGTTCTAGCCGTTCCAACGATCATACCAGCGTTTTCACGAAATTGATCACGGCAGAAACAAGAAAGGGAAGAGTAACCGAGGTACTACGATGAAAAATTCTGATTTATTGTTTCACTTCCTTTATAGATCGAATGTTGGAAGATATTAATCAGAGAAAAGATTGCTTAAGGACGTAAGTCTCCTCTTATTTCGTCAATGATTACAGAAATTGTATGTCAGATCCGACCTATCCGCTCAAAAGTAAACTGAATAGCCTGCATATCACGGGGTAGATGGGTTCCGAGCGCTGGAAAGTAAACAATGTGGACAATGTGGACGATGTGGACGGTAGCGGCATGCGCCTATATTAATTTGTTCCTCAGATGTTCACTTGCCGCAGTCGCAGTATTACTTAAATTGTTATCATTGTAATATGCGTTTCTGGACGCAGAATAAACCGTAATGTTTCCTACGGAAGTGATGGTTAGTGTTTAATTTAGAGTTTTAAAGAGTAGCGCAAATTTTTCTGGAGAACTAGTGCTTTTCAGTTTATATTGCGACAAATTGGTTACGTTTTCATAGCTTTCTGTGTGGATTCTGAGAGGAATACTTTTTCTTAGAAATATCTTGGCATTTATTTGATATCTATGATGTTATTCATCGGTCACCTATTTACTAGTGATTTCTGAAGTAATTTCAGTTATTTCATTGTGCGTTTCTACTCACGCGCAGTATAGCTTACTGTAAAATTACTTATAGCGTGTTTATTTTTAGTAGATCAAGTGGAATTAGCAGATGCAGTACGAGGGTTTCCATTCGTCGTACATCTTCATTTGTTGACGATGGCTGCTGTAAATCTGTTTGTAATTTTATCTGGAGTATTGCTTTTAGGACTTTTGATGGGAACCATTGATTATTTAGTTAATCACGAAGAAAACAAATGTGAAATGACATATATGTTTGAGTATCCGCAGTACGTGGTAAGTTTCAATATTTTTAATGTATAATAAGGTCACTTTTTGAATCTTTTTGACTGAAGCCTCGTTTATTTGCAATTAACATCCATGGTTGATGATATGGTACTTTATAGAGAATCGTCTTGTCTTCGGAAGTTGCTCAAAACTATCCTCGTTACAAACTATACGCTTATGGAGAAGGTCAATATACAGAAAAATTAAGAGGCATGGAATTTGGAGGAATACCAGTGTTATTCATACCAGGAAACAGCGGGTCTTACAAACAAGGTTTGGAAAGCAATCGTCATATGCGTGTGAAATTTGCAACTAAAACCATTAACATTTTATTTCTGTTTCAGTTAGGTCATTGGCATCGGTTAGTCTAAGGAAATCTCTCAGTGTCAACAACATAATCCAGTTTGACTACTTTACTGCAGATTTAAATGAAGAATATTCGGCACTTTATGGCCCGGCTTTACGTGAACAGACCAAATTCATTCATCATTGCGTTGAAAGTATATTAAACTTATATTCTGGGGTTAAGAAAAAGCCTACCTCAGTCATACTCATTGGTCATTCAATGGTATGTCATGCTTTATCTTCTATAGTAGTAGTACTTAAGTTTATAATAGTTTAATTCGAATAATCAAGCCAAAAAGCAGGAAAATTTTTTTCGAGGAAGTAAGCCTTTAGCTATAGTATATAGAGATGGTATTTGCATTTGAGGATTGTCTTAACTCAAGATTTGGAAAGGAAGTATCCTATATGTTTGAATCCATTTTATTCCGTAATGGTTCTGTGGTTTTTTCGCCTCAAATGTTCAGCAGTTCTAATATTTACTAAGCCCTTTCACTGGTAATTACTATTATGATCTAATACTTGTAAGAGTATCTTTTTTAATATTTGAATATAATCTAGGGTGGATTGGTGGCAAAAGGTCTTCTTCTGGAACCTGGATTTGATCCAAAAAAAATTAATACCATTATAACGCTAGCAACGCCACATAGGAGTCCTGTTTTGATGGTAGATGAATACATGGCACAGTACTATGCCAATGTCACCAGATTTTGGACCAGTAATCGTAACAGCACTTTGAAGCATATACCTTTGGCATCAATTGGTGGAGGGCACCGAGATGTATTGGTCAGATCTGAACTGATCAAAGTAGATCATGCAGATTTCAGCATATTGGCAAGTATACCTTTTATATTTCATTCAAATGAAGAAATATTTACAGAAGCTTCCAAGTTAGCAATAAAATGAAGTGCATATTTGGGTTTCTACTTTCAATTTTGTCCTGTAAGATCCTAATGTTTAAAGCCTTTTGTTAATTTAATTGTTTAGCTATACTTTGTCTTGTAAAATACTTTTTGTTTTCATTTTGGTCTGTATCCACTATTTCATATTTCCCTACCATCTGTGATGTTGAGAAAGAGCTAATGGTTATAATAAGCCTGGATTTTGGGGTTAGAAAATGTATCTTAACTGAAAAGAAGAAATCTCAATTAACAAATAAACAAGTATTAATATATTATCAAATAGGCCTTTGACCATGGCAAAGTATAAATATAAATAGTACTTCAATGAACCATAAAAACTGGTGGCCTGTTTTATATATGTAATTATTTTTCAATGGAAACATTCTAAAACACAAGAAAAATAATGTCAAATTATGCTGGTGGGAAAATTCATAGTAGAGAATACAATTAATCATAAGTAATGAAAGCTTGGACCCAATATTTAACAATACTTTATATCAGATTCTAGATTTTGTTTGAAGTTTGTTGGATACCTTTGTCATGAATGTGCTGATACATGTTGTTAGAGAAAATTTAAGCAAAATCAATAGGTAAATCAATAAATGTATTAATTTTTCGTTAGTAAGTTATAAGTTCATATTTGTTGGTAGATATTAATAGAATATTTGGTACCAAGACATTCCTTCATTGCTGAGAATTGTAGAAGTAATGTTTTGGCTTTTTTATTTTATGATAAATGCATTTATTGTTAGAAATTTTTATTTACAGACAACAGCAATCCCAGGGGTCTGGGTGTCAGCTGATCATTTATCCATTTTATGGTGCAAGCAACTGGTTCTCACTGTGGTCAGGGCTCTTTTTGATATGGTAGATCCAAAAGTAATGCAGGTTTCAGAGAGTGCTCAACGCAAGAATGATTCTCTTTCTTACCATTTGATGAAGGTAATGACATATTAGCTTGTATTTTTGTATGAGCTTGGATACTAAATTTGTTTTAACCTTTCTCAATTCCTCAAATCCAACTAGTGTTGGAAAAGGAAGGGAATGGTTTTCCTCTATTATTTATGAGTTGCATAGATGTATTCATCCAATTTATACCATTCAAACTTAATTTCTGTTTATTTGTATGTTTTTACATGGCATTTTTGCTTTCAAACCTGCACATTTCACCAAAATTTGCAATTCTCTAATAATTTTTGTTTCTCAGTTTTTTTAAATGACCTGGTTCATAGGTTAATGCTGTGCATTCTTACTTTCATACATATTTTGACATATAAACCACTTAATTATTAGAAACAAGGTCTAATTGCCAGGATTTTTTGAAGGTTTTAATTTATCTGTTGAATTTTCATAAATTTCGATCTGACACATTCTTGTCAATTTTGCTATCCTATGACAAAAACTACATTTGTTTACAATTTCAAACTAAGCATGCCAGTAATGATACACCAGGTGTTTAAAGATTAAATCCCTTTTGTGTATTTCTGTGTTATTACTTGTGTGTTATCTATGCCCCTTTTTTCATAAGACACTATATTTTATGAACCCCTTACTTTATCCTGGATATTCAGAGTGTTTATTATTGAGCTTATTTCACTCTTTTATTTTCCCCTTTTTGGTTTCTTAGTTTTTTGCTCAGAATATTAAAAAATTAAATAAAATGTATCAGCACTTTTGGTTTATCCGAGCATCAGCACTAAGATGATTGATGTACTTATTAAGAATGTGTTGGTATCACTATTTTGGGAATAATGGAAGAAATGGATCCCCGTTTGTTTGAAATATAATGTAAATAATAATATTGATGGATTTCTGGTGAAGATGAACCTCTATATATGAAGACATGAAAGAAGTTAAAGTTAATAAACATATATTATTTATTGCATCACCTGCATTGAAATCATTGGCCACGCATTTTTGGAAAATCTGTGGCATTGCAATAATAATTGCTGCTTCTGAAGAAGCAATTTAGTGCTTGCTCCAAGTCTTTCAGATTATTCCGGTTTGAATGCCAAATTTAGTGTATCCCCTTACTATTGTTCAAAAGAAAATATAGATTTTAGTTTAGACTTAGTACATACAAGATAGTAAGTATAGACAAGACTATTGTTAGTCTGAAAGACCTAAATAGCAAAATGTTGTGTAAAAGAGTGATGAGATGAAACATGGTTAATGTGTTCTTGTTTTATAGTATTGCATTATACAGGATTTCCAAAACGATATAGCCTAATTTCCATATTTTATTAGGAGAAAAGTAAGAAAGATATGGTCAGTTTTTTGTGAATATAAATTCTCGACACTTCAAAATAAAATGTATACAGTGTACTTCTATGCCCCTTTGGTAACCCACAGTATGTCCTACCTGCACTCTATCTTCATCCAGATGCTCACCTACTTATCCAGAGTAATGGTTCACATTGCTTCCACAATCCTGAGATTATTGAGGTTTTGCTCCTCAGTAGAATAGAACCTATGTTCTGTGCCTTAGAATTCCACCATTTTGCATACACCAAAAAATCTCAGAAAACTTAAAATTATCTAATCCTTTTAAATATATGGATGAGAGTGATGAAAATATATTGAAAGAAAATTTCATTTGTGAAAAAAATATTTTCAGGTTGCAGATTGTGAGACACTATGCAGTAGAATATTTAATTTAAATCTGGCTGTGCTTGAACTGCTGCAGAATGCGGGATTACCAACAAAAATAAGAAATATGGATTTAAATATTGACAAGTTGTTTCATTTGGGACATCCAGCATTGTCAGGAAAAGAATATAAAATTGGAAATGGTTCAAATGAGGATCTAGACGATAGAGTAATGAAAAATGGATGATATGGAAAAAAACAGGATAGCATTAGATAACCCCTTATCACACAGGCACAAGTAGAGTAACAAAAGTGTTTGCTGGTGGTAGGAAAATGTAAAATAAAGATAGGGCAAATATTTAAAAAGGGGTATTAATTGGGTTCTCTGTGTGAAATGATGTGAGGCTTTCCCAGGAAAAATTCCATTGTGCATCATACCTGTGTGGGCTAAGGAACCAAGTGGTGATCACCTGAACTCCTGCACAACCTTATGTATACCAAGATGGATCCCATGAATATTAACCCTTACACTACTGATATATTGCTCTCCTCTTTACATTCTCAGGCACTCCTCTCTATATGAATCAAATAGCTATTTCAACATGTTCCTTACCTCTGTTGTCAATTCACACATACTAAAAAGATATCACAAAATAATAACCTTATCTTCATAGTTTTAAAAACACCATATTTGCATAGATCTAAGATGACTCCCCTTTTTGGAACTCCACTTGAGAAGAAAATTAATTATTAATAATAATTAATGAAAGCACTGAGTATGTCTGATTAACTGATTAAACTGCTCAGCATTACTAATTTAGCAATGAGCATTTTTCTTATGTAAGCATGTTCTTATCAGAAAACAATGGATTTCAATGAATTTCTCTATAAATTTTGGTTTGAAGTTTCAGCAAATTGAAGTTTGCCGATGAAGGTGAAGGTAAGGGAATTAAAAGTCATGAAATTTTGTATGCAAAACTAGCTTTAAATTCATACAGTAGAATCCCAAGAATTGGAATTAATTTCTGCAAATAATATAACTATATAATATACTAATATAATATAACACTGAGGATTCTGTGGCATAATGAGTTCTTTTCTCTGCCATTGCTGGGTGATAATCTTAAGGGTGTGATCATGACATTTCTATAATTGATGGAAATTTAAGATGAGTTCAAGATGTTGCTCTGAATCCAATTTGCCATTGTTTTCCAGTTTATATCAGTCATGCAAACATTTTGTGAGTTATTGTTGATGAAATTTAAATTCAGATTTTACAGTATTCAATCCTGATAAACTTAAATATCTAGATTATTCAATCCAATCAAAGGTGAGGATTTTTCTTCAATGGACCTATCATTTTTTTGGGAGTCTAGAATGGGAAAGACATCATATTAGATTCATGCAAGTATGGTATTAGTTGGTTATCTTGAAGTAGCTCTCCACCCTTTGCAGCCCTAGCAGTTATTGCATATATCACATGATTGAGGTTGGATCTAAGGGGATTGTTTAGTTAGATTTCCAAGTGTATTAAAGTGATTTTTCAACATTAAGACCCACCAGGACTCAAACCTGGAACTGCTACCACTAAATGTGAATGTGAAGCTCACTTGGCTTCCCAAGACTTGAATAGTAGCCTTTTATTTCAAGAAAATCATAGAAAACGTAATTTATTCTTGAAATAAACAACCTTCATAATTGTGTAAATAAAAGAGTGGCATCAAAATATGGTGCAGTAATAGTATTGAAAATGATATAATAATAACGTGTGTATAATAAGTTACATAAGATCACATTTATTGCCTACTCATTTATTTACTAGTATTTTGGGATCAATATCTGATGAAGCCAAAACATTAGCAATTATTATAATATCTTATATTTCTTAATTCTATTTTTGTGGTAGATTTTCATTACTTACTGTTCAGACACCCTTGTGGAGGGACTGCTGGAAATAGGGAGGCTTGGGAATATCTGTTGGAGGATAACAGAAACATTATTACTGTTACTGAGTTTTAGGAAGCATCTGTCACTAACTTCATATTCAAATGATTGTGATTGATTTCACATGGGTTCTTGTCCTGCATGAAATCCCTACTGACACTTGCTGCTTGAGACCTCCATATTCCCCTGCAATCTTTTTCAGAAGTAAGGATGGTGTTATCCTCACAAAGAAGATGTAAGTTGCAGTAGAGCACTTCTATGTATGATATTGGCACTGCCATTGGTTTCCAGCTTCAGTCTTCCACAAGTGTCATAATTGCAGCTGATGATTTCGTTGAAGTAACAATGCGCAGGTGATGCAATAAATATTTAAGTATGCTCTACTACCACTTACTTCTATTCACTATTAAAATAAATATTGGAGATCCATTTGTTTTGAGTGCAGCGCACAGCTGGGAAGAGATTGATGGAGGCATTTCATCCCAAAGAAGCCCACTTCAGTGAGCATGGTGACTGGCAAGAGCCTCTTAAAAGACAATATTCCTTTGTTAAGGAAAGGGTGCTGAAAACTACTTACATAATGGTTAGACTTATGGATAATCCAAAATATCCCATGTTGGCTATTGAAGCTGTTAACTTGGAAACCAAAGATTGGGTCTTTGCTTGTGTTGCAGACCACATCTATAAAGGTGTTAGAATGTGGTAAGTTTAATTTTGTTTTGCATTACTTATCAATATCTTTATATTGGATTAAATGCCAGGAATATACTTACATTGACATCATAAGATTACTCATTTAGGTATCCTGATTGATGCCAAAATATGGTATCTAGGCAGACTTGAGGATCAAATAGTTATAGTAAAATAAATAAAAATTAACATCCATAGCAGAACTTATCAATTGATGGTGTAAAACAAAATTCCTTCATTAATTATCATCAGAGATGCGGACCTACACAAAAATCAAACATATAAAAGATAATAATTTTACATCATTGTTCAAAAGCAAGATTGAGACTTATAAGTCTCTTCTTACTTCTAACCTAAAAGTAATAAACCATAAAACCTAAAGTATATATAGTAGTACGTAATATATGTTATTAACCTAGAGAGCCTCAGTGTTAATTAACTTAGAGAAAATCCAACAGATTTCATTACCCTTCTATCGCAACGTGTTATAAACAAACAAATAAATTTACAAATAAAAATAAATTTTGGATGTTAGGCCTGAACACTTTGAGTTTATTAAAATAGTTAATATTAACAGTAGAGTTTCATTTGAAAGATGCAATTTATGAGCAAAATGCATGTTACAAAGACTTCTTTAAGATGCAGGCATTGGTTCAGTGTTCAAGTCCATTCTGAGGGTACAAAGAGAGTTTTAATATTTTTTTCAACACAGCAGCCACCGATGCAAGGAGAACAAAATGACTGTAATAACTTGGTTTACTTGGCACCATGCCAGTGGTGAGCAAAGGTTGTGGCATTGTGGGTGATGACTGTCTGGTTGCCTAGTCTAGGGCCCTGCTGAGAAGGGCTCTTAAGAGTCTGCTTGACATATAGGTTGGCTTGAAAGTGCTCAGTGTATATTCTTCCTGAAGGTTAGGAACCTGCTTGCTTTCTTTAATGTTATTCAGTTTGACTTAAAACATTCAATTTTAATTCTTTTTAGTTCCTATTTTACTGTCTGAATTTGAAACATGATTGTGCCTTTAATGCATTAAAATGTAAATTTCTATTAGAGTATATAAACTTTTGGTGGAAGTAGGAATTAGTTAGATAACTGTTTTAATGCTTGTAATTTTCATCCTGACTTTCAGTCTTTCTTTTAATATACAAGGAAATGTTGCTTGCATACTCCATGCTAATCATTGAAAATTTACCATAAGTATGCGATTAATCTCTGATACGTATATATATATATATATATATATATATATATATATATATATATCGTATATCCCCTGTTCACATTCTGGGTTTTATCTTTCCAGCTTATCGGGAAAGCATTCAAAAAAATCCTACAAATTACAGCAATGCATTTCATATGGGATAATTTTGCACCCGTCTGGCATCGAACTCATGGTCATTTGGTAACATTTCTTCCATTGATGCCATAGAAGATTTAAAATACTATATAGAAATATTTTCAAAAATCTGCACAATACATTCTCATGAGAAAATTCCGATTTTTGGGACCTGGTGTCAAACCCATGATAGCTAGTGTCAATGTATAAATTATTATTGTATTTAGAGGGTGGGGCCAGTATGTCGTAAAAATTTCACTTGTTGTTGATGGCACTTGTGGAACATGGTTAGAGTTTGTATCCCCTATAGATAGATATATAGGTATATCCAGAGAAGCATCCATATATAATAGATGTTTGCTCAATCAAGCCAAGATGATCCTTGAGTATCATTTCCATTTGTATTTCAGTTTGAAAGGTGTCAACCTTTCAAATGAGACGAAATTTCTGCCATCTCTGAGAATGAAGAGGAAAGGCATTCTTTTGAATGTAGCTGCCTTGAGAAGGATGTCATATTCTCATGTTGTAGTCCAAATCCCTCCTGTGAATGAACCGGTTTGTATCTTCCTTAATCTCTTGCATGTATGAGCATGTTTTTTAAAACAAATAAGTAAGTATGATAAGGCATGTCTAAATTTATATAAAATCATAAGTAGCGTCCATTTCTTTATTTGTTGATTTGCAACCCCTGCTTTGATTTAATATATATCCACTTGTCTCTTCCTTCAATCTTTTCCTCTCCTTTCATTACAATCTTTATATCTTGAAAAGGAGTCACTCTTCATTTTCTCTCCCCACATCTTATGAACTTACAACAAATTCTCTCTTATGAATTGCCATATTTCAGTCAGTGTTTCATGATTAATGTAACATATTGTAACATAATACAATTGTCTTCAAATATCTTCGGTTGACTGACCACTTATCAACCTCTTACAGATTTGTCTTAAATTGACCTATTTTTAAGTTAACTTACTCATTTTTTCATCATAGTTTTTAAAACTCAAATACACCAAATGATGAAAAATTAGGAATATTATTAATTTGATCAGTCTTTTGCAAAATGAAATGAAGATTTTTTCCATGCACTTTTATTTGTAAATTTTAAAAGTTTATGAATACAGTTTGATTAAATATCAGCCTTACCTCTAAGTGACATATCAAGAGATAAGATAACCTATATCTTAGTCCTGGAATATACAACCTGGTGCCCAAAGCAACCTTGCACGGTGCCTACCTAGCCTCATTAAAAAGTTATATTTTTTATTTGCTACCACAGTATTTTTTAGGATTGCATTAGCATGGATAGAGTAAGGGTTAACCTAAACGGTTAACTAGTGAAGTGATAATATTGCCAAGGGTTGAAGTGTCCATTGATTCTCAGTGGGAAATAAAAACTTCTATGTACCATTTTAAGTGGGTCTTGGATGTTGTTATGACTCATTTTTAAACTTTAAAGATTAATATGCCCTCCTGATGAATTCCTCTATATGATAGAGAATATCAGTAATTGAATATTTCATCTCCATATTTTAGGGTTATGAGAGGTAAAGATTATCAATCATTACTACATTCCTTAATTTTATGATTCTTTAAAAGATGTTAGAAACAGATCTAGTCCTTGAATTAGTAGCTTCATTCTATTAAAATAGCATTGGAAAAGTGTAGTTGATTAATAGGAGCTCCTTAATGATCATTCTATTAATTCACTTCAAATTGACACTGCAAATTGTTTGTTACTACAAATGCTAAAGTTTCAATAAGTTTCCACTTTTTCATATAGTTTATCACTCATAGTCTCCATAACTTTCACATGGACCTAAATTCCCCATGTATTCTTATGGGAAAATGCATAAGCGCAGCTTCAACAATTGTATTGATCTCTAAAATTCTCAAAAATTTGATCCAATAAGGATATTTCACAGCCATATTAATAGTCTTTGTTTTCTATTCTCATGGTACCTATTTCGAACTCAGACGACAATTATTTATAATTTAATGTTACAAAAGAAATAAAGCCTACAACCGATAAAAGTGAAGTTTACATGTATTTCTTATGAAAATGCTTTTTCTTGTCTAGGGTTGAACTGGGTATGCTTAGAAAAATAAAAAGTAGCATATTACCTGCACAGGAAGTGCATTTAACAATCTTGAAAGTTGTGCATCTTCTGGTTCCCAAGCCTTAAGCAAACATACACATGTATACAAACTTTCTACTCTATATATAAGTGAAGAAACTGGCAGAAAAGAGATAAAGCTTTTCCAATGAATTTAAGAAAACTTTTCAAATAAGTTTTCCAAGAAATAATGTTTTTGATGTTGATATGCTACATTGCACAATAAAGAGAAAAATGTTTGGGCCAGTAGATTCACAAATAAATTTTTTTGTTTAAACTATGTGCAATGGCATTAAACCAGGAAAACAGGTTGAATAGAGTATTGCTAAAGATTGATATGTATGTAATTAATGGTGATTTTATATTATATTATGAAATTTATTCCATATGCAACATTCTTCTTGTTAGGAATTAAGTTGTAGTGAGCATCCTTAAATATAGTTTTTTTTTGTTTTGTCATCAGGTCCATGTATATACAGATGTTCATTCTGGGTCCTCTCGGAAATTAGTTTACCCAGTACCAAGATGGCTGTCTTTTGCTTCTGGAGAACTGCCAGTATTGGAAGCATCCACTGAAGGAGCTCTGCGTTATGAAATACGCCTTCAAGGTGCTGACCTCATATGGCAGGCATATTTGCTGCATCTTCGCCCAAGTTGCCCTTTGGTCTCGTCTCACCACGCAACTGCTACTATGACCACCTCTTGGAGCCATGAAGATGTTCATGTTTTTATAACGTTAGTTTCATTTGTATAGTAGTGTTATTAAAAGCACTTTGACAGCTGAGGTCATTTTGCACATGGGCTCCCACTGGAAATCAAGCCAGGGACCACTTTTGCCAAGGTGGAACCTTGTTGCCCTTATGGCTATCTGGAAGCATATGTTTCATTTGTATATCGTTCATTTTATATGAAGAACTTATTCATTGCAAATGCATACAAGATTTTCCATTGAATTATAATGAATTACAAATATTTTTTGGAGCATGTTCACCACTTGTATATTTTGATGAGAGGCAACTAATGCTGTGGCATTATTAACTGCAATCCTAAATAAGTTTGATAGTGTGATAAAATTCTCTCAGTATCATATCTCCTAGGGGCAGATCCCTTTCATAAGTTTCACAATTGCTCTGTTTCTCTCTAATATCCTTTTATTCCCTAAGTATGTCTTTTTGATGTGTAACTTATTATCCTAATTATGGCCAATCTGTGCCAAAACTGGTCATTTTCAATCTCTCAGAGCATATATAATGAGTAATTTTTCCCTGTGTTTTTATAGGTAAATGATAATTGACAAGTAGTCTTCCTCCTTTAATTATCTGCAGTTTATATCATTGTATTGTTTCATTCCTCAGTAGTTTTCATACAAGTTTATTTTTATGTTAGTATGGTTAGAAGCACTTTTCAGGTAGAAGTTAGAATTATCTTTCTAAATCCTGTTTCAAGGTTATTGTCTGTTGCCCATTGCTAGTGAACATATTATTATTAATACTCTGGACTGTAAAATGTAGTAGATTAATCTCTTGATTTAACAATCCTGACAAGGATGTTTTATCCACCACCCAGATTCTTTCTCCACCAAGTCTTTTATCATACCTTTAATTTCCATTTATCAACAGGGAAAAAAAAGTACAGCCACTTCATTTGAAACTGCAGTCTCCAAAACCTGCAAACTATGGGAAAAATGAAACCATGAGGATAAAAATTATCCTGGACCCTGCTTGCAGATATTCTGTGAGGTAATTCTTCTCTTATAAATTTTGCCTGTAGATGAAAATTTCATGACTTGAGTCATTTTTCTCTTGCCTGTGCTTGCTCTTTTCTTTAATCTACCTATCACTTTTCTATCTTCTTTGTAGTATAATACATTAAACCCTCACATAGCGCGAAGATATGTTCCTTTAAATCACCCGTTAATATGAAGTCGCGCTATATGCAACGAGTACATTACGGGAAATATCATGTAATCTGAAAAGATGTCTCTGAACGAAATTTTTGTCCACAATGTAGAACCGATGTTAAGAAAATTATTTCATAATCTTATTCAAATTCTAAATAAAAACTGACACAGGCTAGCAACACTTATAAAGCAGCTCACTTGCTCGGAAAACTGCATAAGTAGCGAACGAAAAAAACACAAACTATACTGCCGCTCAATAGCCTATAATGGGTCCTTCGTCCTCCGAGTGGTCTGAGACATACTAATATCCAAGTGAAAGTAGTGAAATCGCATGAGTTTTAGCCGCTTCTCTTCGGCAAATTATAATTTATTTTCTGTCGCATTTCTTTACCCTCAAGCAGTAGGCGTTGGCCAGCTACTCCATAGTTACAACGCTACAACCTAGCGAATAATGTTTGGACGGTACTCCCAAATTTCTTCCGAATGTGACTTTTGAAACTGCGTCTTACCGAGAAAAGCTGTTGCGCTGTGTGAAATCGGGTTCTAAACTTTGACCGTGTCTTAACGAAATGACTTTATGTTAGTCCGCGCTATGTGAGGGTTTATTGTAACTTTTCCTCAATTTCTCTTACTTTTTTCTCCCTCTGTTTATTTGATATCTTTAAAGTCTCTCTAATCGACACGAGTATTCCTCTCATAAGAATCTTCACTGTGTTTTTGTAAACTGCTATTATCTGTTCTCAAACTTTTTTTTCTATAAATCTTTTTGTTTTTGTTTTTTCTTTTTTCTTGTTTTCTTTCTATAAATCTCCATTCTGTATTTCTTCTTTTCTTTTTAATGAAATATTTTATTTTCCTTTGATTGCCTTTCTGGTAGATTGAACAAGTTTGGCATGTTTGATGTTATCTCTTAGCTTGTCAATTGAACACTTCTTCAACCAACTCATATTTTCCATCTTAATTTCCATTTCTTGGGCATGTGTATATTCTACTTTCTTTAAGTTAACAATGGTTATCAAGTTATGTGCAATTAAAATGTATCTTCTTATTTCAATTTATGGACCAATGTCGCTATTTATTTAATATTTGTAGAAGTTTTACTCAGGCATTACTTAAATAATACAGAGTAAAACTCAGTGATACACTTTTCAAGAGACCAAACAAAAATTTCATCTTAACCCTTCCTTGCCCAAGGGGGTATTTCAACTACCCCAAGCCTTGTTATTTTATTGTCTCTCAGAACAATGAATTAGAAATTGAAAACAGTTCAAGGTACCTGTTTCTAATATTAGAATTTATATTAATATACTATATTCAAGTCATTTTTAATCCAAAGTTTCAAAATATTTTGTGTTAAAATCCAGGGGTAGGTAGAATACCTCTCTTGAGCCACTGCGCTCAAATATCTTTTTATTTTATTTCTGCTGTGAGCTTACCTCAGTAGAATTTGAGCTCCTACATTTGTACACCAAGTAATATGTTTCATATGGATCTATGTACTGCTGGTGGGAACCTTAGAAGTAACCTTGCTGTAGCTGTGCTGACAACAGTTTTTCATTTGTTTTTGTATAATGATGAGTAGAAATGTAAATTTTTCACAGGATAAATGAATTTATTCTGAACTAGATTCCTATGTTTCACATCAGCTATGAAATATTCTTATATTTTGAATACACAGGCCTACCTAGGGAAAGGGGGGTGAATTCAGGAGGTGAATCAAGGGCAGTGTATAATTCTCGATTTGGTCTAGATGAAAGAGAGGTCACTGTGGACAACTTTTTTACATCATTGCCTCTTGCTAAATATTTTCTGATTCTACTTGACACAGTGAGGTTGAATAAGGTAGAAAAGAGTCTTTCAAATGAAATCTGAGCTGTATTTTCCTCTATTTTTGGTTTTACCAAGGGTATGACTTTGGTCTCCTATGTGCCAAAAGTATGTATGGAAAAGTTATTTTACTAAGCACTCAGCATCATGAAGCATTAGTTAGTGCATAGAAGCATAGACTGAAACCCAATTTTAATGTGGAATATAACAGCACAGAGGGTGCAGTAGGCAATGGGATAAAATGACAAGAGTGTAGAGTTGTGTATGGGCAACTGAAAGGTGGTCACTTAAGCTATATTTTGAAATAGTTGATGTGGCATTATTGGATGCTATGGACCTCGAGAATGGAAACTCGGCTGCAAGAGTAGATGGAAATTTTTTTTACAAGAGCAGAGCATGTCTCTTTCAGAATTTTATATTAAGAATAAAGTATTTACAGTCTGCATTTAGCAAATGTTGAAGCCATGAAATATTTTGGTATAAATTTTAAGGGCTCTAATGATGAAAATACTGAATATGACAGTAAGTTATTCTCTTCTCTTTGGTGTGCTATATGTCCTAGAAAAGTTGACATGAAAGCAGGATTTGCATGAGTGACGTGCTAGGAGTTCACAGTGTTCAAAGGAAAGATATAAAAATCGTTAAATATAATGGTGGTACCATATGTATTTTAACCTTTGACCATATTGTTTGAAATAGTTAATATTTATGTCTTATTGCAGAAAACTTTCCATTCTCATATTGCTTGTTTCATATTTTGAAAACTTTCCATCATTACAACAATTGTCAGATTTATTCTGAAACTTTTATGAAAATCATGTTTTTATGTCACTGAATTATAATCATAATATTACTTTTAAATCAAACCTATGAATCATATTTACAATAATATAGCTGAAATATATGTAGAATTGGTAAATACAAATGACATAATTATTTTTCGTCCCTTATGCAAATTAGTTAAGAAAAATGAATTGGGGCAGTTGAAATACCCCTTTGGGTAAAGGAAGGTGTGAAAAACCTTGGGCAAGGATGGGATAGTGTTATAATTGGATTGTGTATGTAACAATTTTTACCAGATAGAGAATTAGGAAAGAATTGCAGATTTTTAATAGCAGTGGTGAGAGAGAATCACAGAATACACTCTCTCCAAAACTACTCAGAAAACACTTCACTCACTCTCTCTGGTACTTTTAATATGTTACAACAAAAGAAAACACAGTCAAGTGTTTACAGAATGTTAGTCTGATATGCACCCTGAGAAAAAGTGAGAAGAAGAATCTCAAGGTTTGTATAAGCTCCCACAGTGGGTTGTAGATAGCTTTTCTTCATGATATCTTACATATTCCAAAAAAGAAATTCACAAGGAATCGTTCTAGAGATAAGACGGAGCATGAGAGGATAACACAGATGATGCAAAAAAATTTGGTCTATAGAATGAGGCAAACAATTGGCTAAAGGGGATTTCTATGCATCTGGTAGCAGGAAAAATCTGCATCTTAAGCAATATTCTTACCATGTGTTTCGCATGAAAGGGATCCAAAGAAAATCATCTATTAAGGGGGGTCAATACCTTGCCTGAAAATCCGTTTGCAGGCTGTTGGCAATTACTTCGCCATGGGGGCATGTAAATCGATAAAAAGTTTTGTTTTCACTATTCGACGCTTGAAAGATACGTTGCCATCCGCCCGTTTTTTGATAATGCAAACCATAACTGAGAAAAAAATTAGAGAACATTGAAGAAATCGACCATTTTTGATGTAGTGGCACTCGGTTATAAGTAAAGATACGAAAATTTTGTCGGATGGGAACCTAGCTTCATCCTTTAACTTTGAATTTAGACAATTTTCAAGTTTCTAAGTTTTATAATCATCCTGTAATCGTGCAACGCGAGCAAGATGTACAGCGTTTTTCGCAACAAGCGCCGAAAAACGTCTTCCAAGGAACTGCCGCTGCAATCCACTTCCCCTCATTTTCCCTCACACTCCTTTTTGACGAGGAAACATAGTCAAGCGCTGTGAGGCTGATAGTAGAGCCGAGTGGGGGAAAGAAGCGCACGAACTCGCCGATAATCTCTCAGCTTAACTCGAAAAAAGTATCATTTACGGAGAAAGAGCTTAAATGGTTAGGTACGATGGACTTGTTCTGGATTGTAGGAAGGATTAACATCAATCGCGCAGTGGGATAGAATCGAAAAAAGGTGGAAAAGAGACCAGAAATATATTTTTTTGAGTGCTGATTCTGAAACTTCGCATTTTTATCACAAAATGATTAAATTTTATGCTCCAGTTTGTCATTATTCGATATCCTAACGCGTTAAAAAGATACATGGCGTCAAACGTGAACAATTTTCACAGAAATGGATTTCTCGGATAAACAGTCAAGTTTGCTGCTATGTGGAGGGTTTAAAAAATACTTTTGGAAAAAACAACGATGTAATGCCCTTCAAAAATTCTTCATCTTCTGACTGGTTGCAATTATCGTTTTCAAAAATGATATTGTGCTCATTTAAAGCAGCAAAATGGCGGATCCTTTTTTCGGACAATTTGTAGATAAAGTAAGGAAAATAAATAGTAAAACGGCTTTTGTGCGTCGAATCTCTTTTACCACGTCATATTCAGAAATATCTAGATGTGGAATCCGAAGAAACTGTTTCAATTCAGGTGCCAACTTGGGAAGTCGATTTTTCGTAACCGCGGCGCGGTCCGCCGACTCACCGCCGTGGAATCTCCGAATACAGTTTCGCTGTCTTTGTGGTGATATTAAGTCTCAAGATTGGCCTCTTTCACGTTAAAATCTGGCTAAATATTCTCAAAACATATTTGAAGGCAGTGTAAGAAAGGAATTTTATAGCTCTACTTTACTCAAAGGACGTAGAATTAAGGAAAGTTTAACATTCAGTTAAAATGTGTCTGCATTTTACTTTTAACCGTGAAAAAATTATAGTTATGTTTTCACTCTCCATAATGGTGGAAAATACGGTTGACAGAAGTTACTTTGTGAAATCTTCACATCTGGAAATTTTTACCGACCCTTGCGTCAGGGTTTGGAGTAAAGTACGGTTTATGGCACTCCCGCGCCTCACAAACGCACATGCGCATCCACTCATTGCCTAAGGTTATTCAGCGAGTGCCTCATGGATTGTTAGGTAAAGGGAAAATATTTTTGTAGTTTCTGTTATAGTCTATTTATGAAAGCGGAAAGTTCAATATTTTTATTTAAATTTGAGAGAAATGTTTTTTTTTAATAAAGAAGAACAGATATTTATGCATGTTTTATAAGTTTAATGTAGCCCTTGTTATTTTTGATGAGGTGATTCACTAGTAAATGAATAACCTTGCGTTTTCATAGGCGATCTTCCACGTTGCATCTCGAGCAACAAGTATTCCTGCTTACCTTCTGAGGCACATCAAATCTCGCTTTCGTTCCTCTCACCCTCAATGCCCATCATTCTATACTGCAAAAATAGCAAAAACAAAAGCATGGGAGATCTTCTTATCGCATTGATAACCAAACCTCTGGAGTGTAGCTTCATCTTTCAAGAGTCGAATAGTGAAAACAAAATTTTTTTATCTATTTACATGCCCCCATGGCGATGTAATTGCCAACAGCCTGCAAACGGATTTTCGGGCAAGGTATCGACCCCCCTTAAATGGGTTTGACTGTAGTTTCACTGGCTATTTAATTACATCTTTTATGTCTATGTCAGCTCTAGATATTTTTTCTTCATATGTTGGATATAAGGTAAAATACACAACTATGAGGGTGGTCTGAAAAGTTTCTGACCCCCCTGATTTTTCGGAAATCTTCAGAAAATTTTCAGAAAACATGTCAAGAAATGGCGAAATTTCAGAAACTTTTCAGACCACCCATGTATATATTGCAGTTGTTTTTTAAGCCATTTACAGAACTATGACAATAAATTATTAATAAAACCTGGTATTACTTGCACTCTGTCTTGGGAAGTAGAATAATACTTTACCATTTCACTTAATTTGATGTAGATAAACTGATTAGAAATTCAATCCATCTTTTCATATGTATTTCTTTGTTCTTACAGTATTCAGAGCTCTCTAAGTGACAGTTTAGGCCAAATGGTGAGGTTCTACGCATCTATGTTACTTCCATATATGGTTGCTGTCCTCATTTTGGCTGTCCGGCAGCAAATGAAGCTCATGCAAAATGAAGGATATTGTAGCTCAGTGCTTACCGCACTTGCAGTTGGAGCCAAACCCTACTATATATTACCAACTGTGAAAATTGCTTCAAAACTAATTGGGTAAGAGTTGTATAAAATAGTAAATCAACTTACCTTTTATAAGTAAAACTCTGGAATTAAGGATTGCCTTAAACAGTGCTTATAAATTATTTCAATATTAAAATATGTTACTCTTGCCAAGATTATGTGCTCTCATACTTATTTTCATATTTTTATGTCAGTTTTAATTGCTCTATAATCCTTAAATAATAATTGTGTGTAAGCTATGTAACACATCTCCTAATGCTTGTGAATTTGCTATTGTTAACTAAAGCATCTTAGATATGGCAGAAGCATTCCAATTATAAAAGTCTTGAGAATTATCAAGTGAAAAAATTAAATGACATTTAATTACATAATATTCTAGGTAAGGACCACCAGGGAAAAATTTTTTTTTGAACCACTTAAAATTAAAAGCTTTTGATGAAATTTTTAACAATGATAGAACAAACCTTGCCCATTAATAAATATTGTTCTGTCTTTGAGTAATTGAAAGATTGTGGAAGTAGCAGTGTTTTAAATGGGACAAATACACTTTACTGCATCTACCAACTTTGTTTAGTACGTACTTATTGCCTCTACTTACCAGATACTGCAGCAATCAAGGAGTTGCACATATTTTATATAAGGTACAATTTTTACCGCATATTTTGTTATCGGAAAGTGCATTTTTGGCCTTTAAATATCAGGACATTAATTTATTACTATTTATAGGAATAAAAGCAGAATTAAATAATGGCAATGATACAATATAACCTACTCAGATATATTTGTATAATGGCAGGTGATTTATAATAGTTAATAATATTTTCAATGTGTTCAAAATCCTGACAGTACTATTCCATGAGAAATTAATGAGTATATCCATGTAGAGTTGTACTAGTATGCTAATCTGCATCTTGATTCATCTCCTCTTCTTATTTTTTGTAGTTTGATCTGTTAAAACAGAAAGATTACAATCAGAGGGCAAATATAGTTATTCCATATTGTTATTGCTATACATAGTGCATTAATATTTATAATCAGACTAACATCTTTTAATCCATTTCTACAGACGACTTTCTATAAGACAAGGATTTATTATATTAATGGTTATAATATTGTTGTGGAAAAAGTACAGTATTTTCTTTATTCTACAAGATGGATTCAACAAGCAGGCACCTTCTACTGTGAAATTTTTTTACAGTTTATAATCTTTTGCAGGAAAAGAATGCATTTAATGTAATGTTCATATTTTAAATAAATATAGTGAGAAATTATCATATAAAATATCATAAGTCTTTCAAAATATTTAGAGAAACTATAATATTTTGATAAAAATCTGAAACATGAAACCTATGATTTTTATTAATCAAATTGTGGAAGAGAATAGACAATGTGGGATATAAAATTTGACTTATAGTACTCATGATCATCAGAGCAGGAATTTTGCTCAACAATTATTTATTTCATTTTTATTTTATGTTAGGTATTGCAAGGCACTTCAGCTCTTTTGTAAATTATGGTAACTTCATAATAAATTGTTATCAAGTAAAGATTAAACTGAAATGTCTGAAATGATTTCATTTCTCCTTCAGGCTTACATTTGACAGATCAATCCTCCCTTCTCCGGATGCCAACATTCTTCAGGAGAAAGACTTAGATTTCCTTCTGTTGCCAATTCTTGTGTACACAACTGCATTTGCTCTAGTGTATGTTTTGTGCATTGTAACTTGGATCCTAGTCCTGTTTTGGGGAAATGCCTTCCACAAG
Source organism: Pachydiplax longipennis (assembly GCA_036926295.1). Lineage (NCBI taxonomy): Eukaryota > Metazoa > Arthropoda > Insecta > Odonata > Libellulidae > Pachydiplax > Pachydiplax longipennis. The sequence goes on along the minus strand of JAVFKF010000015.1, from coordinate 65,173,172 downwards.
GTTGTGTCCAGGTGAGTTTTAAGAATACTTAATTTATCAACATTATTTGTATTTTAAAAATTTAATTAACTAAAAAAATAACAGTTTTATTAAATAATATCTAAATGGGATAATATTTGCATACTGCAAACTTATCGGTGATTATTTAAAATAAATTATTGAAGAGGAATAACGCTTACTATTTCCAAAGTTTTGATTCAACATCATACCAGAAGGTCCTAAAATTAGATTTTGATATCTCTGAAATGCATAGAGGAATGGAAATGCACTTCGGCATCAAACCAAGGATCACTAGGGTAACAGAGAAATATCCATCAAGTTGCAGTTGTGATCCCTCTAATACAACAACGAATTTAAAGTTGATATCATTTTGGGATGATCCTCAAACATTATTCCGAATTTCCCATTTAATTATATGGTAGAATGCAAATGTTATCCTGGTGTCAAACTGGTGTTCATGTGCCAAAATATAAATTTCTATCTTTTCGGGAAGTGCAATTTAAGTGCAAGTATTAAACAGGAATAACTCTGACTGGTTCCAAAGCTTCAGTTCAATATCACATAGGGATTCTGTTACCCCTATTTGAAATGTATGGTAAAATTGAAATGGCACTCTGGCATCGAACCAAGGATGATTAGAGAAATGGTAAACAGTGTATAAGAAATATTTTAACCGCCTCTGTTCCCCTTCTGAGTTTTATCTTTCCACCTGATCAGGAAGGCATTCAAAAAAAAATCTTAAAAATTGCTGAAATGCATTTAAAATTAGAGAAATTTTGCACCCACCTGGTTTCAAACCCATGGTCATCTAGTGACATTTCTTCCACTGGTACTACAGAAGACTACATCAATGCTAACCTCTGAGATTTTGATTCTTCTATGTCTTTGATAAGTGCCTCAAAATAATTTTCAAAATTCCACGCAATGCATTCTTATGGGCAAATTCTGATTTTTGGGACCTTCTGGTATCAAACCCATGATAGATGGCGTTTATGTCTTAATTATCCTGGCGGTTACAGTGTGGGGCCAGTAAGTCATAAAAATTTCATGTTGATGGCACTTGTGGAACATGGTTAGAGTTTGTGTCCCCAATAGATATGTACAGCTAGTTCCAAAAAAAACTTACCACCTAAGCCGCAACCCGCATAACAGACGTGAAGCTCGATGAGAGCGAGTCTAGAGTTTTCCACGCATTCTATTGGCTCTTGGAAGGAGGAGCATTCTGATGGCGCCTTTTTAAACCGTTGTGAAACGTGTTGAACATATTTGTACTGTCTTTATTAGCACGAAATCTAGTTTAAATTTAGTGTTACTTTTTACTATGTCAGCAGCATAGTATTAAAAAATGAATGAAAATCGGATCTCCTTATTTCGGCCTGAAATTTTTGCGTAATTCACCTTTTTCTGGAGGCATCGGGTAAACTTACTTTAGCTGCTTCAATTATCCAATAAAAAATTATGTCATTGCAAAATTAAAAAGGATTATATTATTAAATTTTTTATGCTCTTGACGCCTACAGGAAGAACCTTTAAATTTATTTAGAGGAAATTCACGACTATGACTCAAATAAAAAGATGAACGAAAACTCTGCAAGGAGATAAAGAATAATTAGGAATAAGAACACAATCAATTGTATGTCAACTAATTTATGTTGCAGAAAAATGCTATCGAGAAGGGGAGTATGAAAAAACTTCGAAACCTACTGAGGAAAGCAAAGATGAAAAGAAACTTTATCTGGACGAATACACCGAGAAGGAATCATTTTAAGTCAACTTGGTAGAGAGCTCAGAAAATTAGACCCAAAACATATTACAATAAAGTAAACCAAGTAAATTACGATCAACTACATCAGATAATTACATCAAATATTATAAAAATTTTAAATACCACCAAATCATATGATAGAAAGTAAAATATTTATTGGTCTGCTATCATCTTTTTCTAAGGTAATTGTTTAAAATTCAAATTGCTAATTTAATATTTTAGAAAATAACATAGATATTAGAATAGTAGCACAATTTAAACACTGAGGGCTACAAAATTTTTTCACGTATCAAATAAAAAATTTCCCACGAAATTAACGCCAGCATCTCGTAACATTTTTCCGAAAATATTGTTCATTGCCAGTCCCAGAAAAACTATCCCTTTAATTAGATCAAGTTCATGTTACTTGCAAAATTATGCTGTCCCAACTTTTATCTGATGCTAAATCTCTTTCTTGCCCCGTGGTGCAAATTTTGACTCGATTTCTTCTCAGTTGAATTATTCTGCAATACAGAGAAGTATAAAATTTGCTTGATACGACAATTAACAGAGCATTAGGTATTTCAGAATATATGCATCAACATGTCATTCTGTTCTTACTTCCACCAGGCATTCGTGGTGACGGTATCAGATGAAGAATTATGATTTTGAGATGAGATTTTGCTGTTTCTGACGAATTCGCGTCTGAGGTTTCACTAATTCTTCCATGGAGAAAGGAGGTCTTTCCTTCCCTCCACCCTAGCCCTAGGAGTATCCCCTATTCATTCCTTTGTTGTTTCTTTTTCTTTTGTTGCGTCCATCGAAAGGTATAGTCTATTTTCTCAAAGGAACCATAAAACGGCCGATGGGTGAAGGTGAACTCCGCTCTGAGAAGAAAAACCCCCTTTTCGGCAGATTGTGGATGGTCGTATGTATCCGGGGTAGTGAATTTGAAAGCGCTAATGAGGATTCCTGACCGCACCCCTGCTGAGCAGGTATCAAAGGTTAGGGTATGGTGGCGGTGACCGATCACAAGTAAGGTGGGAAATGGTGGATCCGCGATTTGTAATCTTCGCCGCGGGTATTCCCTTAGGGAATGAAGATATTCAACTCTATTTTTGAGGTAGACGACCTTTCAGGGCTTCTTGCAAGGAATACAGTGTAAGATGGTTAAGAAACAACAGTTAGTATGGCAAATCAGAACCTTAAGACTGATTTGCATATTGCATATAAACTCCAGGTTTCCTATACTTGCATATTGCAGGTTTACACGTTAACACCTGGTTTATTTACATTTACATTGATACCCCGCGAGCCGCCGTATGACGTATGTCAGGGGGTGTGAAAACAACCACAACAGGATTTCCAATGTTACAGAAATGATTTTCAGAACTATGCGCTAGACTAATGTTTAATAAGACTAATGATTAATGATTCCTGCTTCGGTTTCTGAATGCCTCAAGTAAGCTATATAACCCGAATTGTTTGAATGGTGCATAATATGTATAATAATTAAAAGAAAAATCACTATCAATAATTATGAATGATGGGTAAAAGGAGTCATGGAAGAACACGTTAAAAATAGAAACCAACGGATAGTAACCGGACTTACATGAGAATATTCCTCTAATTCTCATGATTCATACGTTAGCTATTAAAATATTCTCTATATGTAATCCATTACTCCAACATTCACTCCAAGGACCTTCGTAACACCCTCATCCTAGGCACATCATAATTCTCTACGAACTTTGCGAAGATGTTTTTAAAAATTTTTTTATAGTATTTTTAAATAGTAATGCAAGGAAGATCATTCCAGTTAAAATAGGACCTTCGGAAAATCTGAACGATAACATAAAGTTGACAATGTTTGGGTGCATCATATCAGAATTAGTATCTCTATATTCTGCTTTTAAAGTGAATGGTATAAACTGTATTAGCTTATACTAAATAACTAATTCAACAACAAAAATGAAAAAATAAGTAATGCTGCCTATCGTCAATTTATATCAATCAAGCTCTTCATCAATGATTGTTTACTTTATTTATATAAATTGTTTTTTATGCTTTATTTTGTCCCTACATTGAGTCAAAAATTTCGTAGTTTGAAATAACTTGAGAAATGAACTAGAGAAATGCCATCTAATATTTATTCCTTACGCTTACGAGAACCAAATCGTTTCACTTCTCTTATAACATCTATGATACAAAATAGATAGAGCGTTGAAGATGATCTTACTACATCGACTAAAGTTTCTATTATCATGTCACTAGAATATGAATTGAAACGTAAATATGGAATTTTAGATACTCCGCATATTCAGTGTCGCAGAAACTTGAAGTTTATACGCCGATTACAGATAAATTACATCTCTAAAGTTAGGTAAGATTTAGAATAAACCATTGGCTTGCATAGATAGTAATACCAATGTTAGCAATTTTTATCGGTTTGAAAAAACCGAACTCTCTTTCCAAAATAAATTGCTGATAAGAAGATGGTTTAGGTTCTGGCTTAGTAAACTACTCGAACTTTCTTATAGAATTAAAAGATTGGTACGATACATTGAACATCGCTATTGTATACAATTTCGGAGATCCTGGGAATTACTGATGCATCAGAAGGAAATTTCTGAAAGTATGATAAGCCATGGGCGTTGTATCCTGTATATTTGAATGTTAACCATGTTTCACTAAGATATTACTTAAATTGGATGAATGAGTAGTTTCTCTGGAGGCTGTCATAAACGGAAAAATATATGTTGGATGAGAAAATTGAGAAGGTGAGTGAATGGGTTATACTTTTAAAAGAGGTCGTTGCTCCTACTCAAAGTAACCAATTGGTCAACGAGGAATGCAAGAAATGCCATTACCTATTGTGATTTATCCAAAAATCTGGAATTAACATACCTCTTACACTTTCGGTTGTTAAATTCATGTGTGTATGTATTACTGTTGCCGTTGTTTCTCACTTCCCTATCTCTATCAAAACAGTCCCCCTCTTGAAGTCCTCATGAATTCATTGCTTTATTCACTTTTTCCAATTACTCCTGTATCTTGCTTTTCAAATTTGTTATGGAATGTGGAGAGATTAAAAGTTTCTCATAGCCAATACATTTTAAATACGAAGGAATATTTTCAATATCACCGAGTGATAAATATGTAGATAGACTATTCATACCAAACCACCGCCCATTCATCTCAATCATTAAAATTCTGTCGAAAAATATGAGAGTTACATAGGGCCAGCCATCAACCGAGGGGAGCAAAATTTCAACATGAGCCTCATATGCGCTTCTTATCCCCGTGAGATACTTACAGGGTTGGAATTACAGGTAAAAAGGCCGTAAAACTATTTCACTAAGTCCCTCTTATTTTGCGTATTTTTAACTTTTTTTACATTATAATAATTGTAAACGTGATAATAAACAGTTGAAATATAAACAATTCAAGTAGTTTTGTATGCATTCAAAATTAATTGAAAACTTTACATTCATAGCTTACAGTAGCATTCAATGAGCATTATGACAAAACCTCATTCGCCCTATCTTTTTGTGTATTTTAGAACTTGATAAATACGAGAGAAGAACGTTTAAGAACGTAATGGTTTGTGACTGCAACCATTTCAAGAGGAGTCCACAGAAAAAATCACGTTTATTCGATTCACACTTCAATGACACCAAAAAAATTCATTTTTGATTCAAAATTAATGTGAAAGATGGTTGTCTCGTATCCGTCATCTTTATTAATTCAGGAAAATCGATCCTAGCACATTTTCTCTCAATTGATTTGGACGGTATATTAAAAATACCAACTGCATAGAGGATAAAATTTACTGATTTTTTACCGATCGAGTTTTAATTTTGATGCTTATCAAATGAAACAAAATTTATCTAAAATACGCAGAGAATGCCTCAAGACTTCATACTACATATTTACTTATAGATTTTTTATGTATTTAAAATAATAGCCTAGATATGGCCATGAGTTCGCCTTACTTTACTTTTGTAGATTGCATTCACACAGGCTGTGATAAAACAGGTGATCGATATGGACTCCTTAGGTATATAATTTTAAAGGCTAATAACTCTTCTCTTGAACGATGTATAATATTATCTAGTATTATAATACGACCCATTATAACCACAGAGTTTTGCAAGCGAAGGCGTCGAATTCGAGATCTATACATTTTTGGTCCGACACTGATTCAAACTGCGTGGAAATTTTCTTCTTCCCATCTCAGTCCTAAACATAAGCTCAGAGTGGCTCAGAGGCATATTTTGCAAAAATTTCCTTCGTCCTGCTTGTGCCTTTCGTCTCAGACTCAAATTTTATGAGGGGAAGGGGGTTTGCCTCGGTTTCATAGGAATAACGGGACCTCGTGTGCGACGGTTCCCTCGGTGCGAGAAGCAAAGCTAGAATATATACTGATTTGTAATAACCATTTTATAATAACTAAATTCTTGCATTACAACATCCATATTGTTATAATACTATTCTGCTACGCCAATGCCACCAAACTAAGGATACTAATAAATCTTTGCAATATCAATAATGCAAATAAATCCATTTCAACTCTGCAAGCGGAGCCAGGACAGAAGCAGACTATCTCCTCCATGTTTTCCCTCTCTCTCTCTCTCTCTCACTTCTTAAGGCTCGCTTGGAGGAAATTCACTGCCTGTTATGCGGGTTGCGGCTTAGGTGGTAAGTTTTTTTTGGAACTAGCTGTACATGAATATATAGGCATATCCCAAGAGGTAGCTATGTATAATAGATATTGTTTTATAGATTCTTAGGAATATTCAGAGTATTACATATATATATCACATAAAGATTGCTTTTCATAAAAAAATTGGTTAAGAAGCAAAGGGTGAATCTTGTAGGAAGATATAGACATTGTATTTATTGTTATAAAATTTTATAGTAGAGTTCCAAAAATTTTGCTGCATTTGGGTATGCATGAATTTAGCGATCATATTTTTATTTATGAAAATCACTCAAAATATTCTAAAGTTTTACATGGTTATACATTTTAGTTTTATCAAATGTTATATGAATAAAGAATAAGTGAATTGACAATTTTTCTTCACATTAAATTTTTAATTAAAAATGAGAGAAATTGAATATATTTAACTTTTCCCTGTGATTTTATCTGTAGTTCTATAGTTTTCATGCAGTTTTGTATTTTTTCCTTGTTACGTAGTTTAGCAGGTCATATTTAAGAACTCAGTGAACATTAATTGAGTATGAAGTATGATGATCGATTCCAGAAAGTACTATTAATATATTCAGAATATTCAAATGAAGATAAAGAGGAAGAATCTAGAATATTAAGTTATATGTCTGCCATTGGCTACAATGTAAGGAGTATAATTTCTCGAATGGCAGTACACATTTAGAACGCAGTGGGTGAAGATGATTAAATTAATGCATTATGTGAGGATGTTGATGATTTTCTCATTTTAATGTTTCTTTCATTACTAAGGCATTTTTATTGAATTATTTACTTATTTAGTAAGATATTTTAATTGCTTAATATATTTTCCCTGTGATATTATTGGCTTTAAAAATTTAAATTAATATCTCTTTTTATGATGTATAAAGATTTATCCTTTCTGTGTTGTATAATTATAATAAGTAAAATATTTATTTATAAAAAATAAAACTGAAAGAAGATTGGCTTCCTCAAATAAAGCATTAATGACCCATTGATTCAAACATGCCTACTGTAAATGTTATCATAATAAAACTTTTTGTTGCACAGATAACTAAAATATGAGTGACAAAGATTGAATGACTAAAGTCATATAATTATTATTGTATATAATAACTATTATTGCAGCAAAATAAGATGTAATATGAAGCAGAAATGTTCTTTAAATAAAATAATCATTACAAGAAATTACTCCAAAATAATTTTTGGTGCAAAAATTTATAAATATAGCACTAGGCAAAACTTCTCTCTAAATAATTTTGCTGTAAATATTGTGAAAATTTTCTGTAAAAAAATTATCTACTGTGAAAATGCTTTGTAGCATATAAAAGTTCCATAACTCTCAGTAGCAGAAATACCACATAGCAAAAATGCACCGTAAAAAATCCTCCCTTATGAATATGCTCTGCAGCAAAAATTCCCTGTTGCAAAACCTTTCTTATAAAAACCTTGGCAGCACATTGTCTATGGAAGAGAAAGAAAGATTCGTGGTTGTTGATATAATGTTTGAAATATAATATACTCCTAAACCATATAAAAGTACTTTTATACGGTTTAGGAGTATATTATATTTCAAACAGCACATTGTCTGCAGCAAATATTCAGGTAATATAATATATGCAGATAATATAATATATATCCATTTCAATGATATTAGATGCTGAAATGGGAATACTGGCTTTTGGCTCCATATGCTTGCACTTGAGATGAATAGAACTTCCATTTCTTGTATTAATTTTCCTGTGGGTGGAATGACTCTTTATTGCCTTCTAGTATTGAGCCACGGTCTTGCTTGGACATTCCTCAGTTAAAGCTTCCTTGTATCTACCAATACTTATTTTGACTCATTTTTATACTAAAAATAACAATTTCTCCATTTCGATTTTTCATATATTTTCAACTTGTTTAGAATTTAACATTGTGTTGTGAGCAAATGATCCTGTGCCTTTCTCTTCTTTTATATATGACATGTCCACATATTTATTCAAGCAGAATTGAAAATGTGGTAGCAAATTATTTTCTATTTCACTCTTCAGACCTCTCACTTTTTCAGACTAATTTGAGGTATTTTCTTTTACAGAATCTTCTCTCACTTCTTTAGACGTGGTTACATAAACTGGGGAGATTGGGCTCTCAGCAGCATCCTTAACTTTCCTAAAATAGCATCTGTGCTGTTGATTGCCATTGCCATGGGGACATGTGGAGCTGTGGCCCTACTTTGTGGATTATGTTTTTATTTTCTTTTAGTGAGTATTCCAAATATGTATGTGTTTGTGTGTATATAGTGTTTACAGATAAAGTAATTTATTACAGTAAAACCTGTTTAAGTTGCTTCCACTTAGTATACACTTTCTCCTTATCCTTTTCATACAAAACATGGTGTTTCTTTGTGTCACCTTTCTCTCAATCATACTTTGCTTTATCTCTAGAATGGCTCCATATGAATTTCTTCTCTGGAATGATGATTTTGTGAGAATAATGAAGCAGAATAATCTTTATCCCTGTTGGAGCAGATACAAACTCTGATGTCAAGTGAGATCTTCTCTATGACATTTTTCTCACTGCAGAACAAAGATTAAAAGTCACTTTCTGGCGTATTATTTTGTCACAATCTTTAGAAGAAATCATGTGAAAAGGAGTGTCTTGTTAGCTGTTGAGCATAGTCTTGGAGAGATCACAAGGCTCTCTCACCACTGCTGTTCAAAAAAATGTTATTCTTTGCTTATTGTCTATCTGGTAAAATCTATTTAGTTCCAAAGTGAAAGATGACCAGAATTTACTAAGTAAGGAAAATGCTTTCTTTGTACAAAAAGCAGACTATTCTTCATAAATATGATGTAATGCATTTCACAACCAGGTTATGACGCTATCCTACTTATAATATGGTATTTGCTTGGTCCCCTGAAAAGTGTCTTAACAGGTTTTACTGTACTTAGTTATCAAGATTAACATCATGTTCTTCATTTGCAATACTTAAAGGAAAAAGGAGCTTCAAGTGGAGTTAGGTTCCATGGCTGTTAACTGTTACCTTCATGTGTAATGTTTCTGTTTGGGCGGTATTTCTTCTCTTATATTTGAAAATTTCTTTCTATGTAATTGTTTTCTTCAACTGCACAATGTGTTTTATTTGCATCAAAAAGATATAAATTTTTTCAATTATTTAATTTTAAGATGAAAGCTGAGCTTGTTGATGAATTGTCCTAGGAGCTTTCTTTTATTTTACTCTTACAATACACCTTGCTTATTTTGTTATTTTTAATATCTTGAGCATTTTCTATTTATACAGTTGGCAACATCATCATCATTTATACAGTTGGCAACAAGTCCTTTTTATCTCATATCACTTAATCTTTAGCTTCTTCAAGAAGATTAAATTGTTTCTTGTTCAGTGGTATATATTTTGGCTCCCTCCTGTTCTTTAACTTCTGACTTTCTCCTATATAATAATTTTTCAGGCTTTCATACTCATGATGAGCAATATGATCTGAATTATTATATTACCCTTTCATATTTCTGATATTAGGTGAAAACACCGGTGAAATTACTTCTATGGAATTGTGTTTTCCAAAATCCCACTCTTGTCCTAAAATATTTTCTATGAATTTATTGATTCTACTCTCATTCCTGCTTAATTTTACTCTTTCTCTTATATGTGATGATGAGAAAACTTTTTGATAACATCTCATCAATTAATAAGACCAACACACTGTAATCTAGTCATTACTTAGAATCATTATTTTATGCTGTTAGTTGCAGATGATTCTCCATTGCTATGGTATACAGCTCTTTATAATAATTACTATCAATATCTTTTATATCATCTCAATTTTCATGCCACCCTTCTCGTACTTTTCTATATAAGATTTAAGCTGACAAGTTTGCTTTAAGTTTTTCCTCCTGTTTTGTGTCATACAGCTCTCTAACCTTTGTGTCATCCAAGAATTTCTTAGTACAGTTAACTCTCAGTTATCCATGGATTATCTGGTTTTTGGATAATCCAAATAATGATTTGTTACTCCTCATTAATAATTTTTGGTCTTTTTGAAAAGTTCTAACGCTAAAAATACATAAGTAATTTACAAGCAGGGCTTACTTAAGACCTCTTCCCTGGTGTTGTGAAAATACAACCACAATGACATTATTGCTGATGAAAAAATATTTGCAGCCTGCTTAATAAAGCTCTTTAAGGCTTATTTAAGAATGAAAATTACTGTACCATGTGCATAAGTAATAATAAATTTTGTTTATTCAAATAAATTATGAACATTATAAAAAAATAAAAGTTAAAGTTTGGATTATCAATTTTCATGATTGCTTATTTGTGCATTCTCTCCCCATGTTGAGCTGTGATAGTCTAGAGTTTACTGTATACAGTTGTATCCGGATATAAGGTTTTTGCATTTAATGATTTTCCGCATTTAGCGTATATTTTTTGAGGTCCCAATTCATTTCCTATTACAACAATGTAAAAATTATCCTTATTTAGCGTTTCCACATTCTGTGTTTTTCCGCATTCTATGTCGTAAAAATATTTTCCGGCATAAGATTTTTTACCTGATTTAACGTTTTTTCATGACAGTTCATGTAAATGATTACCCAAAAATCAGTGATGATTACCACCGGCATTAGTTTTCAATAGGATCGACGGTCCACAAGTTTTTGCTTGAAGATGCTTACATAAGTAGCATAGGTATTGAACATATGAACATTAAGACATTGTAGGTTCTTGTTAATATATACTACATAATGATATAACCGCATTTTCCCCGATAGCTGTTTTAACCCAATGATGATGTAGGGTGTAACGTAGTTGAAATCGTTGAAATTTTCCTAGAAGAGTAGCGCTATAGAGAAATTACTGCATTTAGGAGTTAGGGTCGGCAAGATGGGCTTATTTAGTTGTGTAAGAGATTTTTAAAAATACATTGTATTTTATAGCCACATTTGAAGCTAGTGAGAAGTGGTTCAGAGAGTTGGTGACTTCTTTGTAAATCATATGTTCGTGATCGAGTCGGCAGTGTTGAGGCAACCGTAACTCAAGACACTACAAGGAAAGACTCTTCAACAAAGCCACTGATCAACCTGCACTCGTCTCTTAGGTGCCATTTCCTTATGGAGACCAAAGGCAGCTGACTTTGATTTTGCGATGGCCACAAAAAGAAAATCTCTTAGCTTCAATGAGAAGAGAAAATATATTGAGGAGGTGGATAAAAATCCTCACTTGAAGAGAGTTGACTTGGCGAAGAAACTGCTCATGCCAGTAACAACCTTGAACAACATTGTGATGAAAAGGGAAGTCATTTTAAGAGTAGCCGCAACATTGGGTGTTTTATCTGAACGTCGTAAGCACTCAAAAAATCGCCGTTTGAGAAACTAGAGAGCCACTTATGCACCTGGTTTCAGCAAGCCCGAGCCAGCAATTTGCCCATAAGTAGTGTTATACTAAAGGAAAAAGCCCATGAAGTAGCTACGAGACTTGGAATTGACAACTTTACTGGATCCAGCGGATGGCTTAACAGATTCAAAGTAAGGCATGGACTGGTGTTCAAAAGTGAATGTGCTGAAAGCAGTAGTGTGAGTGAAGAGACTGTAGAATCCTGGCAAAGTGTGCTTGGGAAATTAATTGAAGGTTATGAGCCCAGGAACATTTTCAATGCTGACGAAACTGGTCTTTTTTATTCCCTTTTACCAAACAAAACTCTAGCTTTTAAAGGTGAAAAGTGCCATGGTGGTAAACTGAGCAAAGAGAGGTTGACAGTTCTTTTTTGTTGCAATAGTGATGGGAATGAAAAATTGCAACCAGTGGTGATCGGTAAATTTGCTAAACCCAGATGCTTCAAGCATGTACGATCCTTACCATGCAGATATTTCAATAGCAAAAAGGCATGGATTACCACAGATTTATTCCAAGACTTTTTGAAATCCCTTGATGCCAAAATGGGATCAGCAAACAGAAAAATTATCCTTTTTATTGACTGATGTGTAGCACATTCACCTGATACCTATTTCTTGAGAAATGTAAGGGTGGAATTCTTTCCAGCTAACTGCACAAGTGTTTTACAACCATTAGATTTGGGTGTTATCAAAGTTTTCAAACAATTTTACAGAAGTGCATTGATAGAAAGGCAATTGTCTCAATAAATTGCGGGAAACAACAAGCCAAAATAAATTTGTTACAGGCCATCCATTTTAAGCTAATTGAAATTATAATTCTCTTAAAATATCATCCACAAATTTCTTTAAAATTAAATTTACTTCCCATTTTTTAGCTGTTTTCTGAAAAGTGCTTTCAGATCTTTTTTGGGAAGAGCACATTAAGTTGATGAAAAATTTTTATTGCTGCAGGTTACACCTTTTAGTGACTTAAACTTATATTTTTATTCATAGAAATTTAATCTAATAATTACAGACTCTAAAACCTCAAAGATGGCAGGTCCTCATTTAGTGTTTAAAATTTTGTCCCCCCTGAAGTACATATTTATTATACCAATTCTACGATAGTCTGTTAGCTTTTGTTTTTACTTTACTACTGGAAGATTAGAGTGTAAAGGTTCCATTATTATTTATTGCTTTCATGCTGTTATCTGTTGTCCTACCAGATGACTCAAATGCCATTCAGTTTATCTATTTGAATGTACAATTATCTTTTTAAATTGCTGATTTTTCTTATTCTAGATATGTAAGTTATATGAAGATCTATTGGAAGAGATGTTGAAATATCCTTTGAAAGTATTTCATAGGATGCAAAAGTGGGCATTCTACAAGAAGGCTGAATCAGAGGAAGAAGGAGAAGATTTATTTTCTAGACTATATTTCCATTCCACCCTCTTTGTCATGTGGCTTTTGCTCACCGTTTTGCATTTTCCCTGTGCCCTTGTCTGGGTGAACAATGTCACGTAAGTATTTTCTTCTTTATGAGGGATTGTTAAATTATTCTCATTGAAATTCACATGGTATTACATTCTTTAGAGTACCATAAAACTGATTTGATAACCCAGCTGTAAATGGAAGGTTTTACTGCAGATTACCAAAACCATCTAATAAATTTACAGGCACGTTGTTTATGATTCTCATTTGCCAATTTGTGTAATCATCACTATGTATATGGAAAGAAGAGAGAGAGACACGGCCGTTAGTATAATGTTTAAAAATAAAATACTCCTAAACCATATATAAAAGGTAAGAACTAAAAAGTACACTTACCTTTGGTGTGAATCCTCTGCTTTGATGATATCACACATTGCAAGGAGACGTGTGACGTGTGTGTCTCCTATGTATCACACATTGCAAGGAGACACACACGTCACACGTCTCCTTGCAATGTGTGATATCATCAAAGCAGAGGATTCACACCAAAGGTAAGTGTACTTTTTAGTTCTTACCTTTTATATACGGTTTAGGAGTATTTTATTTTTAAACATCACTATTTATAGATAAATAGAATTTCCACAAAATAGTTATTAATATCAGGATATGAATTTGCTGGCCTGTTTTTAAAATACATGCACATTTTAAGTCAAGAACACATTTGACATATAGTTTGTTAATGCAAGATGAAGTAGCATAAGTATTCAGAGTGTAATATTTCTGTTTCGTGTTATTCTTTATTCTTTTATTTTTATTATATTTTCAATCAGAAATGGATTGATGTGCTGTAATTGAAGTTAAAAAATTGCTGTTAGAAATAAAGTTTGGTAGGCATTTATGTAATTTTGGGTCATTTTCCTAACTATCAGTCTAACCATTATTTGTTGTCTTTTTTGACCTAATGTATAAAATTTATAAAATTATCACTCCAAACTTATTCTGATATTTGAATAAGCTGATGATGAATCTCTCTGAAATGCTAATTCCTAGACTTAGAAAACAATAAAGAATTACAGTGAAAATTACATTAAAATAAAGTATCAAAGGAAACCATTTGTTGCATTTTTTAAATACAAATAAGAAAGACTGAATTTATTAATCTGAGAGAGCATGTTCTCTCATAAAACATGTCTATAATAAAGTGATAGTCTATTTAGAAGAAATTTTCCTAAGACTGAATAGATTTATAGTGGTATATACGATTTAAATTATCTAAAAATGAAATTAAATGTAATGTTTCAAAGCCTAAAAAGTGACTCTTACAATTAGATGTGCAGACTTGATAGCTAATATATACGTATGGAGTGGACCATATAGCTAATATAAGGGATAATAACTAAAATTAAATAATTATTTATGAAAAGTTTTTGATTGTGCCAAAATAAGATAAAAAACCTAAGATAAGGCATGCACCCAGAGGCTGATAGGCTTTAGTCTCCCCTAAATTCTACTTTTACTCTATAATTTTGAACATCTTCAAGACATTTTACATACAGTAAGCAAGTTGTAGTAAAAGAACATCTTTTCTTAATTTTTGTGACAGCTGAAAGAATTCCTGCCAGTTAACATTGTAGTATGTTTAATATATTATCAGTGATAATCCTTTAGTTGAGTCATCCTCCAAGCAAAAATCTCGGTGCATGTCTACCTAAGATAATGTACTGCAGTGCATTTGAATGCTATTCTAATTTTCTTTATATTTCTTTTTTGATCAGGAGTACTTCATCTTTGAAACCTGACCCATCTTTTCCTTCAGCTGTTATTGTTTGTGGTTGTGCTGCAGTCTTGTGGCAGAAGAATGTTCCTAATATGAAAGTGTAAGTATTGAGAGACTTATATGTTCAAAAGCTAATTTCTAAGGCTTGACTGCATAGAAGTATACTAAATTACAGATGGCCTCAAACTGAACTCCATCTCAGTAAATATTTCAAATACTACCTCAAACAAAGTTCCCCAAGAATTGCCTTACCTGATTTGGTACAAATTGTCTATCCTCTGGAGAAAAAGTTGATATTGCTTGGAATTCGAAAGTTCTTTCATTCTAAGTTCATTCAATTCAATCTCATATAAACAATGAAGTTCAAAAACTTATGTTTAAATTTAGAGTAAGAAATAAAAGAGAATCAGTCTGCCACAGCTAGGACTTCAACCCAAATCTCTCACTTGCTGGATGATTGCTTTATTTAATTAAGCCACCACAACAGAACACTTTCTCTTTCAATTTCTGTTGTTATGATGGGACATGGTCTACTTCAGAGAACCCATCTAAGATGGCACAGACCCCTGCACACATGAAGGACATCTATGATGCCACCTCACTATCAAAGCGGTTTTCCTAGGGACTAAAATGGTTAAGTATATAAATGATGAAAGCAGCATGAAACACATGCTTGAATTTAGATGAATAAAAAATCCTCTGAAGCACACTGTGTCCCATCATAGCAACAGAAGTTGAAGGAGGGATTGTTCTATCATGTTACCTTAGGCTAGGGCCGCACGAGCATACAAAGAACATCTGTTGCAACATACTTTTTGACGTCTGTTGTAGAAATCCATAGCGTAAATAGGTGGGCAAAACACATGAGGCATGTGCATTAGGGTGGATCGAAAAAACTTTTTTTTCGAAATCGATATGCGGCTAGTGCTTAAAGTTTGTGGTTGGTGGTCCTTATAAACCATAAGAAATTTCAGCTCGATCGGAATATGTCCTGAGGCTGCGAAATTTAGTCGAAATTTTCAATTTTTGTGAAAAAATGTCAAAAATTCGCAATTTTTTCTGATGATTTTTCGATGTTTCTGAAGTGATTTAATGGTAAAATATTACATGTATTGCTTTTATGTTGCTTAGTGATTAACAATTTACTGAGTTTGAATGAGGAAAATTGATTTCTTAGTTCGCCAAAATTTGTCAAAAAACGCCAAATAAACAGAAATGTTACGGATGTTGGGTAGGTAATAACCTGTTCTTAGGACTTCTCTAAAACTTCATAGACACAGTCATAGGCAGAAACTAATGTGGAAATATCCATACTGTCAGCTATTGCTATTCTTCCTTATGCTTTTGAAAAAAATGGAACAGGAGATTATATTTATTAAGTTGTAGAAAGTAAGAGACAAAGGTCCTCCAAGCGCCGAACGCGGCGACCGTCTAAGGGTGATTCCCGGGAAACGGAAATCGTTTAGTGGTCCCAGTTCTTCAGAATCCCGATGTACATTTTGGAAACAATGCTTCCATCTTCATAGGGGGTCCAATGCATTGGACCCCCTATGAAGATTGTTTCGCTTCGGCACTTGGAGAACCTTTGTCTCTTAGTTCATTGACCGCCGAGTTCCTTTTTTCTCTCTCTTCTAAGTTGTAGAAAGGTTGAAGAATATTGGCTGAAATCATATAGGTGATGATTATTTGATGCTGTTCCAAGTGTTTAAAGAGGTATAAATCAAGCATCAAATGGATAAATCTAGGTTACATAAAAGTAGTTGGTTTTACGAAGGCACAAGTACCACAATCACAACTATTTTGCAATAACATGATGTGAAATGATTGAATAAAATAATTCCTATGGATTTCTGAAAAATCATCAATAAAATTAAATAAGATACATAATTAGTTCAACTGCACTATAGAAGTATGAGCTGCAGTTCAGAATTTGATGCAGAAACTATAATGAAAATTCTCTCTTTAATTCTGCATGTGTTGTATATTCTCCAATTTATATACAAGTTGTCCTGGTCTATTGTATGTTGTTTATAAATTGCTGACTGAATGTTCACCAGAGGGTGAAATATTCTAGATTCTCTTTGACCTACTAAGTAGCAGTAGTATTGTGAAAAATGCTTCAACAGCTGAGGTCATTACGCAAGTGGGCTCCACCGGGAATTGAACCCTGGACCACTTTAATTGAAGTTGAATGTGTGTCCCACATGGCTATCCGGGAGCCCCAACCTGCTAAGTTTAACTCAAAATGTAACTTATTACATCTTTTTCAATGAATAGTTGGTTAAATCATTATCTTGTGGCATGAATTGTTGTAATTCCAGTTGTTATTTTTGAAATTATAAAGACAACTTTTTTCTTTCTTAGGGAACTATCTTATGTTGTTTACTGTCCATCAGTTTTTTTACCGATTATTACGGTTTTTTGCAAACAGTTCGCAATGGTCTAATAAAGCTCCTAAAATTTTCTTTCAGGAAACACTTCAAAGTATTAATGTGTGGACTCTATATGCTATCCTGCCTAGCACTAGTGTATGCATCTTGGTCGACATATCGCACAGGAGTATTTATACACATGTCTTTCGTTCTCGTGACGGTTTTTCAATCAATGCTTGTGGAACATTCATCACCAGAAGAGAACCTAGGGCCAGATGAAGCCGCTGGCGATGAAGAGAAGGAAGAAAAACGGATAAAAGAGGAAAGGGAATTCTTGGAAAAAGACAACAACAAATCTCCCGATAAAATTAATGAAACCGGGTCTTTCGATAAAGAGAAGACGGAATAACTCGTGTGATGTGGTGTCAGATGTGAGGGCTTGCTTCATGTACTTCTAATGAATAACATTCTCATGGAGACATCTCCGCGAAAGGTTATTATTGCAAGCTTTCAGAGCTGTTTTGACCACATATAGGGGACAGCAATCGACATTCTCGAATCCTACGTTTCTAAGTAGCAACATTCGCTTCACACATTAATTTTCAATTGTCATTTCAAAATCTTTGTGATTTGTTAATTTACGCAAATTATCGCATTTTTTAGTGTTTGAGCACCATATTTTCAATATTAATATCAGTGCAAATTGTTTAAATTTCTCAGTGTAATAATTTTTAAGAAGATTGTATGTTATGTCTGACAGGAATAGTATGACGTGACTGTAGTCGATTAAAAGATTAGAGGTTTGTTATTTTACACTAACGGTATGACATTTAGGTCGAAAATAAGAAATGTAATCTATGTTTTGTATGATTAATTTAAATTATTAAATTGTTTGATTATATACTTCTGTGTTTCATTCTCCTCTTATTACCCAACGATACCTATGTCCCTATTGTTCTTACAAAAATATTTTAGCTCGAAAAATAACCATCTTGGACTTTTTTAACAGAGGTGTTATTGATGTTGGTTAATATTGTCAAACTTGAGCTAACTCAAATGGGATTGAAGTTAGAATTGCTACAATTAAGAAATAAATAAGGAATGCTTTGTCAAATTACGAAATGCATTAATTCGGGCTCTTTAATTTTTTTCCCTACAATAGATGGCAGCATCACGAAGCTATGTTGCCGTCTCGATGGAAGTATCCGTTAAAAGTTTGTAAAATAACTTCTGCTTAAGCAGGACGTTGCTTTGATGTTCTTGATTTGATCATACATATACTCAAAAGAATGTTTTATAAATCCTAGCAATGTATGATATTCCTCAAAACAAAAAGTTATCTTTCGTAATCTTGTGGAAGAAACAGCTTGATGCAATGATAAAAAATGACTAATAAATATTCTTGTCTTCCTTGAAAAAACAAATTCCTTTTTTATCGCCGAGAACTAAAGGGATGATGAGACGATTCAAACAACCTTTTCTCACATAATACTTCTTATAATTGTTCAACTCCCAAATTTGGTCTTACTCGCTACTGAGTTCGTTTCGTCCACCGCAGTTATGCGTGCATTTGTAAGTGAAGAAGCAAGCGTTCTAGATATCTTTCACTCCGAATGCGAATCAAGATGGTTTTTGAGCAAATCAAAATTGATTTTTTGAGAATTTATCGTGACTGTAGCCTACAGCAGATCAAGTTATTGCTGTGGCAACAATGTAAATAGAAATGAGCAGGTAGCAAGCGCATTAGTCATATGGGAATGGGTTAGAGTCAACGTAACAGAACTTGCAAGACTGTGAAATTATGCTGATTGAAATCTCCTCGAGTGTAGTTGATAGCTTTAAAGGAGTCACTAATAAGTTGCAGATGTATTATTGCTCTCAAACAGTGTTTGAAATGCGTAATTACTTCTGAAAGTCGTTCGTCGTTACTTTTCGAATTTTTGTGGTTGATGGCTCTTCATGCAATGTGCCTGCAATTTTTTCGCAAAGTTTCCCGTGACATGTTCTCATTTAAAGAGAAAACATTTTGATTTCTCAATTATTTCCTGATTCTACTATGGGAAGTTTATGGCGACGATTTGGTATACTTATCTCTGTTGTATTTGGATTACTTGACGCATCGTATGGTTATCCTGTTGGAGATATTGGAGGTTAGTTCAATTAATGATTATCACTTTATTTTCTGGCATATTCATTTTTATCTTAATTTTTCTTTTCTCCGTTAAGATAAACTTACATGTGTCAAAGAAACGAGTCTTAGCCAATTTGATTGTGTACGAGGGCTTAACTCCATCACTGAATGTTCTTTATTTGGTTGTCATGGATTGAACCATTCGTATTAAAATATTTCTAATTACTTACGTTGTTTCTCTATGAAGTATATTTAAAGATGTAAGGCATTGAATGAAGTTAAGATTTTTATCGAATTCGGGAATATAATCCGCTGAAGTGAAACCTTTTTCTTAGTTATGATTAATGAAAAACTAGGGTCCATAACATCTGAGCTGTTTTCACTTTTACGCTCTATCCGAGGGTAAGGTCGACTTTTTATAAGTTGAGATGAACATTCAAGAAACTGTTATTGCGAAGTTGAACTGATGCTCGGAATTTAATCCTTGAATTCTCCATCCTTACTTCGATTCGAATGATTATTTAGGATTTGTGCCATTAGAAAGTGAAATTTCCTAATAACTTTTTAGATTCATCATTATTACGCAAATTTCGATGTATAAAATATACAGAGGCACCACACACAAGGTATACATACTTGGAAGAGAAGCAATTCTGTAAATATTTTGAGACTGAATTTATTGAGTAATCATACCATTTGTAAAACTTACATTTAGTTTCTAAAAGTACAAGAGGTGCTTAAAGGGGTATAATTTGCTTGAAGGCTCGTATTAGTTAAGCCAACTAATGCTTGAATAACCAGGGCCAAATCTTAATTTTAGATGGATATCCCATACGAATAAATGTCACGAACTAATGGCAACTGTGTTAGACATCTCTTGTAATTGTAGAGGGTATCGGTTTGCTATGGCGTTTAAGTATGATATTTTTATTTATTAAAGATCTTTCTTTTTTTATTAAAATGAAAAATTCACCGGATGGCCCTTACAATGTTAGATCCTTTTTTAATTTTCTTGAAGTATTTTAACTTGTCTTGTTGAGGATTAAGCTATCAATTAACTTTTTATTTAGCTGTAAGCTATCTGCATGATTCAGTAAGTGAATGACTATTTTTCAATGAGTTTTATCAACTATGGAATATTTTTCATAATTATACCTCGTCATTATACATGTATTGACAGGAAATTATATATACTTTTTCATTTTTATGGTGGATAGAGTAAGTTGTCATTAAGTAGATGATAACTCTTGAGGGCTTCTAAATGATATTTATGTATATGATGAAATGTCGTCTGATGGGAATTCATCATGAAGAATAGGGACTTGAATTAATTCTATATTTTGCTGTTTTTTTCTGTGGCATGAATAAGACATCATACTCTGCATATCAGTATTGTTACAAGACTCTTAAGTCACGATGGTGGTATTTTTATTGAATCCTCAGTATTTATGCTTTCAAATTAGCATAATATAACCTGAATGAAAAAATTATCCAGAATCATTATCATACAAGATTTAAAGTCTCAAAACATCTGTGAGCTTTTGTCGAAAAGAAGCAAAACATGTGGGGTTATATAGAAAGTGGGCATTTTAATAGCATATTAAGGTAAATTGGTAAAATATGGAGTGTTGCTTTATACAAAGAGGGATTATAAGTCTTATAAGGAGGAGCTTTGTCATCTGTTGCCATTTTTAAATGTGGACCCCCACCAGGAATTGATTGCTTTCACCAGAGACAAACATGTTACTCACTGTATAGGGGATTATAAATGAATTCTGTGTAAATGTGAGAGCATATGATATATATTATAATATATCTCATCTCTCTCCCTAAAATGAGCTAAATTATTGTTTCTCAAGATCTCATAACATCATGATATTATGTTTTCAATCAAAGAAAATTAATCATCTTTACTGAAATCTGCTAGTACTTCTTCATTTAACAATCCCTTATAAGGGAAGGGGATTAGTTATAACTTAACATGGATTGGCAAATTGGAAATACTTTATGAATTAACTGAAGTGAAAAAGTCTCATGTTATTGGAAATCAAAACCAACTCTTCCCCTTTCAGTGGTAATGCTGTAATTGTTTTAGCTACCATGTCACTCAGTTATGGGGGAAACTTTGTTGGTAAAGTGATTCTAAGTGATAACGTTCCTCTAGGTTCAGTTCCCTTTCTTGTATGGCTTTCTAACGACTTTGGTTTTACCTGACCCATTATGATATGTGCTCTATAACCATAAATAATAATAATTTATTTTGTAATTACCTAGGAGTATTCAAATCTATTTTGGGCAAATTATATAGATAAAAATACATGTGTTAAAGTTGCATAACTATTTATCATTTGATTTACAAATCAATAGGCTAATATGTATATATTGGACGTTCACCTGTGAGCGACCCTGAAAAGATCTGGAAGACAGGATAATGCCTTATATTTTCTTGGTAGGAATGACCACATTCAAAATCAGAAGAATGGGTTACAGAAAAGATGTGGGGTAAATTTTCTTTCTTAAATAGAACTGCAGTAAAATAGATTGGCCTACCTATAGAAATTCTCAGTCCCTTCCTTGATATAGAAATAGTTTTGAGAGAAATATGAAGAATTTATTTTCTAACAATGTTGAAAATGTATAAGTTAAGCAGATAATTGGAAAACTAATCTTTAATAACTAAGATTATGTATTAGTATAGTTGTTAATAGCTGCTATTTAGTACATAGTATTGTTTAATGGCTGTATGTAAAATATTTGTTGTATATGGGTTTTGTTGATTGTAGTTGCCTACTGTGTGAGAGTTGAAATGGGGTCTTGATATATGTTACTATTGTATATATTTTATATATTTAGGATAATTAACTGTTTCATTTAGACAAATAGTACAAAATGGAAAAATTAGTGTAAAATTATATGGCTATATTTTATCTTTGTAAATAATATGAATCTGTTGTCACCTGGCTTCTGCCCACTTATAACATATTTAATAATTTATGTAGGAAATTATTACATGAAAGTTATTATTTAGCTATAGTTTTTCATAAGAAATCTCATGAGAGATGTGTCAATGAATCAATTAACTTTTTCTTCAAAGGAAAATATGACTGGAATGGGACCCTCTGGCCTTGCTTCCTATCTGCTGCCATCCTCTTTGTTGCCAGTGCTGCCATTGGATGCTGTCTCTGCTGTCGACACAACCAAAATGGATTTAAGGTCAGTTCACATCTGCTGACATTGCTGTTTTTTCTTGTTAAGTTTATGACTTTGTGAAAATACTTGTAAAATTATATGAAAGGTTATTTTATCAAGAATGATGTGTATAATGATCAAGAGATATTTGTCGTGTGTGCTTGATAGGCGGAGGGAAGAGAAAAGCATGGATGAAAGGTAGAGAGATGTAGTAAGTTAGGTGCAGGAAATTTGAAAACATTTAAGGATGAAAATGATTTTATGTTGAGAGAACCTATTTGGAAGCAAAACTTAGAGTGGAGTTAGAAGATAGGAATGGAATCCTTTGAATGCTGAAGGGCAGGTGGGAAGCAAATGAGGAGGTACTACACTGACTTCAAGAGATTCGTAGGACAACATTTCAATTCAGTAAAACATGTTAAGACATCTGAAACAATCTATTTATCTTTCTGCTGAAATTTTTGGGGGTAGACATGGTAATAGAGAGCAGATTGCAATAAATGTTGTATGTAGCTTTCTTGAAAAGATTATGTAAGCATAAAAATGAAATTATATGAACAGCTGCTAATTTAGTAGAAATGGTGCTAACACTGCAATGCATTTTAATTACCATATGTTTACCTTGAATGGTAATTTGCTTAGTTGTATAAATATCAACTCAATTACTTACATAATTTTTGGTGAGTATTTGAATATCTTGCTAATGGCTCTATGCAGCACAATTGATTGATAAAGTTAAAAGTTAATGTCATCAATTTGTACGTGTTGCAGTCCACGTGTATTTTATGGACAAAGAGAAAATATTAAAAATCTAAAAAGTATTTGTACTATGTTTGACTGCCCTATGAATATCACAGCCATTTGGCCAAGTCAATTGGCATTCAATTTTCATTGGCCCATTTCTTGATTATCCCAACTAATAAATTAAAAATTCAGTCTATGCTGAAAGTGTATACATGGTGCATTAGTTTGTAAAAGTCAATGTATGAATGCGTGATCCGTTTCATGCATGAAATCATGTATGTTTGGGTGAATGGAATCCATGAATGAGCTTTTACTTGGTACATGTTTTCGAACAAGTTTTCGCACATTTTGTTGGAAGCACATCATGCGACTGTTTTTGTTTTCCTTCTAAAAGCTTGTCGTTTAAATTTTTCATTTATATCAGCAATTTTGAAATTGGTAATTTAGGACATATTCCTTTAATTTTTTTCTGTATATTAGCTCTTATAGTGTATATCTGGTGGCAAACAGGGTAAAGTCACTTTTAGCAAGCTTCTTTAGATGATATGGCGTGTTTACCGAGTTTTTTCTTATGTTTTGAAATCTGCTTTCATGTTTTGATCATTCTGGACTCCTTTCTCCCATTTTCGACCTTCACAATCTTGGGACGTCTCCCTCCTGTTTTCGATCCCGGCACGTTTCGGTTTTGGTCCAAGGAATTGCGAGTATACATTGATCAGGCGTTGATTTTATTAGACCATTTAATCTCAACGTCCTGACATGGATCTTGATGAGTACTATAACAGCTGTTGTAGCATTTATATCTGTGCCTAAACTTAAAAGGCTTATATTTTACATAAAGAGTAGTCTTTAACGTGCCAGGGTTGAAAACAGTGGTGAGAGGTCCAAAGTGTAGCAAAAATCAATAAAGGGGGAGAAAGAGGCTCAAAGAAGTAAAATTGTCAAAACAGGAGTGGACATTTCAACATAGATTGAGGTTAAAATATATTTATAAACTCCAAGTCTCAAGTAAACACAACAAAGAAGCTAGCTGGGAGTGATGTTCCTGCAATCTACCACTAGGAGGCTCTGAGACATCAAAATGTACAAATGCATGAACCGAAACAGAACATACTCTAATTTTCGTTCATGCATTTGTACAAGTTGGTGGGTTACAAAATACATTTTTGATGGTTCACACATTTATGCATTAACTTGTACAAGTTAATTCATGAATGTAAATAGGCCTTAATAACACTGCTTAAAATGCTCTGCTACCCACTTATACATGGATTTTCCTGCAATGTGCTATAGCCATTCTCTACCTAATTTGATACACTTAGAATCATTTGCTCTCTTCTGCCTTGTCTTGTGGGTTCAGTTTCACTCTCTTGTTTGGGTTGACTAATTTTGTGAAGATATCACAATGCAGAACAATCTTCCACTGACACAGATCTGAAGGGCATCATCCCATTCAGTTTTGTCTCAGGGTGGAACATTATATCAAAAAGTTGCTAGTTAAAATTCCTTTCTTTGCAATCTTAAGATGTAAAGATATCAAATGAACCAGAAAGGGTTTGTGGGCTGTAGAATGTAATCTTTGAGAAGGAGTGCTTTGTGATGGCATTTTATCACTGCTATTTAAAGAATTTTTATTATTTCCTAATTGTCTATCTGGTAAAATTTACTTCCTTGTATTCAGTGAAAAATTACCAAAATACACACTTTCTTCAAGAAGTATACCATCTTTAAAAAATAAGAAGATGAGAAGGCAACTGAAGTATTGTACAACAATAATTTGTGGAATTTCTAGATATCTACAGCTATGGCAAATAATGTAAATAAAAAATGACTCCTTTCTGTTTAAAGCTGTAAAATACAAATTTAAAGATCAGAGTTCCAAAGAAAAACTTTCATTTTATATTCCATTCCATAGCATGAAAGAAGGATGTGCATATAATTCCATCCCACTTAAAATGCAGTTCTTTCTTTATTCCCTGAAGAGTGTCTCAACCTGTTTTACTGTATGTACATTGTATGGTTTAAAAAGCTTTTTTTTAGGCCTCAATTCTTAATTATCCTACCTAGTGTTGGAGAGCAATATTATCTTCTTAATTTTTCATTATTAGTTTATGAGCTTTTCAGGATAAGGAAATATTCAGGTGATCAATTGTGAGTTTTCAGGTAGCAGTATTATTCTCAAAGATGGTGCATATATAAGATGGTATTAATATCTTGCTCAATGAGAATATTAGTGAGATATATGTCTGCTGTTTTGTTTTAGGATATCAATTACTTGTTTCACATTCTTTTTTTCTGATATTCGTTTATTCTTCCCTAAAAGCCAAACAAAAGGAAAATCATTAAGGTGGGTCTCTTTTTTTATTCACCAATTCAGTGTCATCTTTGTATCTTTCATCAAGATCCTGCATGCAGAAGTTCATTGCATGACAAAATCATTACAGGGTGATAAATCTTGTTGCATGAATTCCTTAAACGTTTATTTATATTTTTTGTGCCCTTGATTTTAACTTAATCTGCCTTTCTATTAATTAAGGAAATCAGTTCTCCAGCTTTATTTGCAATTCTGATCAGAAATGTTTGTTCTACTTCCATACATAATTTTTTTATCCTACATACCTAAAAAGGTTGCATGCCCCAAGATTTTAATAGTTTTTATTTCATTATAAATCAATAGATTTAAATGATAACCTACTCTGTTATATCAAATTATAAAGAAATTAAAGAATTATGTTCAGATTATAAGTTGTATGAAATGGTTATTCTCACCATTGCAAACCAACAAAAATCCTTGGACACTCATGTACTATTATAGCAAGAGGATACTATACATAATACCAAATAACAAAGGAGATATTTTCAGATCTCTGAAACAGATTCATTCAAGTATTCCAGATAAAATATTTATTTCGTTAATTAGCTCAGACTGCTACTTGTAAACAGACAAATCAGCATGGATTAAATTATCTTCATCATCACGATATTCTTGCCACGATCTTAGTATTTTATGAAAATTATGTCTTTTGATTGTTAGTCAACAGATATGCTGAGTATGACATCTTTTTCATTGCAGATTTTTGTAATAAGCAAAATTTAAGATTTTCTGCTATAGCGGATAAGTATTTTTCATCAGAATGTACATCAACAGGAGAGCATGCTCCTTTAGATTATTTATCCTATTCTCTTACGTTAGTGTATGGACCACAGAAAAAATTTCTTTGAAGCAGGTAGTATTAGTGTTATTTTCCCAATATTGTTGCTGTATCTAATCAACCATTGTAACAGATGGATGCAACTACATATCTGTATTATTATTCAGTCAATTTCAGTATTTCCATCTTATTACAATTTTTCTCCGTTCTTGCTGCTACTTGCCAAAATACTGCTACAATAATGTTACTCTAATCTTTTTGTCATTTTTTGTGGTGTGATCTATCAGTTGAAAAATGATGAATTTTTTTCCCTCAGGAATTCACAGACAGTGGATCAAGCCACAGCCTGTCTACAGGTGGTTACGTCAATCCAGCAGCTGCTTCATCACCTGCCAATGAGTTCACTATCTTTCCTCCACCTCCTATCTCTGGGTCCTATTCAGGGGGACTCATCAGCTTTGAACCCTTACCAGACATTACTGGTGGTGCTCTCCTAGCTTCTAATCAAGCCACTCAGCAACGCTGTTTGCTCAAGAAGCCAGCTGCCTTCAATACTCATGCTCTATCAGCCCAAGACTGGTTTGGTGAGTTCCATTTCATTTTTCCCATTATCTCCGTTGGCATATTAAAACTTGTGTGTGGAATATTTCCAAACAAACTTTATGATGCTTAAATAATGCAAGTGATTAGGCCTTAAATAGTGCATGTGATTTTTATGCTTTCCTAAAACTTGGAAATGAGGCATCTTTAAAAATGTAGACTCTAAAGTTTATATAATTTTAATGTGCCCTAGACTATGAACAAATTGTAGATAAATAGCTTGCTTGTTTGAATGAACCCAGAGTCAAACTGGGTACAACTTAGTTCCTGGTATGGCCCCTCATGTCAAAATGATGAATGGATATAAAATAAGGGACCAGAGGAAAGTGGATGTAGCATCTGTACTAGTGATTGGCAGCATGACCAGAAAACTGAGTGCATCCCGACTGAGCACTAGGACAACCGAGTGCTAGGACAATTGAGCTCTAGCTCTACTATATACATATATATATATACGAGTAAAAGTTGCTTGCATACTGCAAGCTAATTGGTAAAAATTTACAATAAGTTCCCCTTATGGGTGTCATCTTCGAAGCTTATCCAGCAAAATTTGTAAAATTGCCGCAATACATTTCTTACGTTAGAAATTTTCATCCATCTGGCATCGAACTCACGGTCATATGCAACCTTTCTTCCACTGGTTCTATAGAAAACTACTTCAAACGCAAACGCTGTGATTTTGAATAGTCTCCTGCATAAAGAAAGGCCTCAAAACAATTTTTAAAAAATTGCGTAAATGACCGCCTGACGTCGAACACAGGACCCGTTCGTGAGAGACAATGGCATATGAATGTTAGAGAAGTGCTACTCTGACGTGTTTCAAAGTTTCAATTCAGTATCTTATCGGGAAGGTCCTAAAATAAGATCCGTTATTCCCGTTTGAAATGCATGGTAGAATCGGAATGACGCTCTAGCATCGAACCAAGGACCACTAGAGAAGCAGTGGACGTCATGAAGGAATCTTCTCAAATGTCTCTGTCACCATTCCGGGTTTTATCTTTCCAGTTTATCGGGAAGGCATTTTAAAAAATCGTCCCTGATATCAGCAATGCATTTCTTACGGAGGCATTTCGGACCCACCTGGCGTCGAACACATGGACATTTGGTAACATTTCTTCGTTTGGTACGATGGAAGACCATCTCATCTGTAAACACCGAGATTTTGATTGCTCTATTGCATCGAGAACGGCCTCAAAACAGATTGAAAAAATTCGCGCAAAAGACCGCCTAGCGTCGAACTCAGGACTCTTTCGTGAGAGAAGATAGCAAAATAATATTAGATAAGTGCCATCCTTACTTGTTCCAAAGTTTCGATTCAATATCTTATCGGGAAGGTCCCAAAATGAGATTCCGCTTTCCCCATTTGAAATACATGGAGGAATCGGAATGACCCTCTTGCATCGAACCAAGGACCACTAGACGAACGATGATATTACTGGAAGAAAGTTTTCAAACGCTTCTGTCACCATTCAGGGTTTTATCTTTCCAGCTTATCGGGAAGGTATTTAAAAAAATCTTCAAAGATTTCAGCAATGCATTTCTTATGGAAGAATTTTGCATCCACCTGGCGTCGAACTCACGGTCATTTTATAACATTTCTTCCATTCGTAATATAGAAGACTACCTCAACTTCAACCTCCGAGATTTTGGTTCCTCTATCTTAACGATAAGTGCCTCAAAATAATTTTCAAAAATCCGCGCAATGCATTCTTATGGGAAAATTGCGATTTTTGGGAATTTCTGGTATCGAACCCATGATAGCTAGCGTCGATGTCTGCATTATTCTGGCGTCTAGAGTGTAGGGCCAGTACGTCGAAAAAATCTGACGTCGACGGCGCTTGTGGAACATGGTCAGAATTCGTATCCCCTATATCTATATATATATCTATATATATAGCTAACTCTCCGGATATACCTATATATATATATATATATATAGATATATATATATAGGGGATACGAATTCTGACCATGTTCCACGAGCGCCGTCAACGTCAGATTTTTTCGACGTACTGGCCCCGCACTCTAGATGCCAGAATAATGCAGACATCGACGCTAGGTGTCATGGGTTCGATACTAGAATGTCCCAAAAATCGCAATTTTCCCATAAGAATGCATTGCGTGGATTTTTGAAAATTATTTTGAGGCACTTATCGTTAAGATAGAGTAACCAAAATTTCGGAGGTTGAAGTTGAGGTAGTCTTCTATGCTTCTCATGGAAAAAATGTAGCCAAATGACAGTGAGTTCGACGCCAGGTGGATGCAAAATTCTTCCATAAGAAATGCATTGCGGAAATTTTTTTAAATGCCACCCGATAAGCTGGAAAGATAAGACCCGGAATGGTGACAGAGGCGTGGGACCTACCCGATAAGATATTTAATCGAATACTTTGGAACAAGTAAGGATGGCACTAATCTAATATTATTTTGCTGACTTCTCTCACGATCGGGTTCTTAGTTCGTCGCCAGGCGGTCTTTGGCGCGAAGTTTTAAATTTGAACTGAGGCAGTACTTGGTATGATACTGTATTCAACGGATAGCTTGCAGTATGCAAGCAACTTTTACTCGTATATCTATATAGGTATATCCGGAGAGTTAGCTATATATAATAGATATATATAAACATCATCATCAGCCATTTTCAATCTGATGTCGGATGTAGGCCTCCCCAAGTGATTTCCAATTCTCTCTATTCTGAGCTTCTCTTTGCCATGTCATCCCTAAGTACTTAATGATCTCTCTGTTCCATCGGTTCTTTGGTCTTCTTCTTGGCCTCTTCACATCTCTTGGTGTCCAGTTCAGAACTGCTCTTGTCCAACGGTTGTTGTTTCTTCTCGCCACATGGCCTGCCCACATCCATTTCAGTGATCCTACTTTATCTATGATGTCTGTCACTCCTGTTGTTATTCTCACCCAGGTGTTGCATTTCCTGTCTCTTCTTGTGATCCCAAGCACGCATCTTTCTGTACTTCTTTGTGTTGTCTGAAGTTGCTGGGTTATTGCAGCGTTTATCACCCAGGTTTCACTTCTATTGGTCAACACTGGTAGAATGCATTGGTTGAAGACCTTCCTCTTCAAGACCAGTGGCATTTGTGACTTCAGAATATGTGCATTTCAAATAAATTATACAACTTTGTAATTTTCCACGGATTTTTAATATCGGCTACCGGTTTCGTAAGAAGTTCTTACATCTTAAAAAAACGTTGTACATTGAACAAGAAACTAGATATTCTCTGCCCCGGTGGTGCAAGTGAATCTTCCCCTGTGAATAATTCTACAGTTGTGAACCATAATTTCCATCCACGTGTCACAAACCTCTCTAGTGTCACGATCCCAAAAAATATTCACGACCTTCTCTCTTTGGGACTGAAACTCTCCCCGCCAACTAAACTTAATCCCGGTTCAGTGAAAAATCTAGTGGTGGACCTTGAGTTAGCGATCAGCAATCGACACTCATTAAAACACATATGTTGTGAACTGACTACCAATTATGTGAAGTGTCCACAAAAACCTCCCTTGAAATTACAGTGTGATATCTCCTCGGCCAGAAAATACATATCTGAGAATAACCTCATCCTAATGAAGGCGGACAAAGGCCAGTGTGCAGTGCTATTAGATAGGGAATTATATCTTGAGAAATGTTTCTTATTTTTCAACGACAATCAGATAGAGACCATTCCAAAGGCCTGAAGATGTAAGAACTTCTTATGAAACCGGTAGCCGATATTAAAATTCCGTCGAAAATTACAAAGTTGTATGATTTATTATGGCTTTCCACAAAGTTACGCCAGAACATATTGATTTCATATGTGCATTTCTTTCAAAGGCACTCCAGACAAATTTAATTCTTCTGTTCACTTCCTTAATCCTGTTATTCTCTCCTGTTCTTACTAGTTGTCCTACGTATGTGTATTCTAAGCAGACCTCCAGAGGGGTCACTTCAAATTTGATTGTTTCTTTTGCTGCAAAAAAGTTATACATTACCTTTGTTTTTGTTAAGTTTAACCTGAGTCCTATCTTCTGTCATGTTGTGTTCAGTTCGTGAAGTCTTGAAGCTAGTCCTTTTCCATTGGTTGCAAAGAATACTATATCATCTGCAAAGGGCAGAGGACTGGAAAATTTAATCGGTAATCGGTATAAAAAAGCTACCCCTCAATTTTTTCAGTGTTAAAAATTGATATTATTTTCTGTACATAGGTAATTAATGACGCCTGAGATGGAGACGCACCCAGTTTTCCTAGTGCTTAGTTGTACCAGTGCTCAGTTGTCTTAGTGCTCGGTTTTCCTAGCACTTGGTAGTCCACTCTCAATTGGGACGTGCTCAATCGTCACGAGCTGAGTTATATCGGAAGCAATTGGCAGAAGCATAGTTTTGACCCACATGGTCAGCTTTTCCTATAAAAAAGGACCATTTTACGGGTTGACTTGACTTGCCTGAAAGCAAATTGAATCAATCTGTCCTGTTATGAACCATTCTGACCAATTTTATCAGCAGTGTGCTTAACTTACGCTCGGAGTTTGAAAACAAAGGAACATGCTTCTGTCATAACCTGAAGTATGAAATGAGGTTTATTTTATTTCTATTGATTATCAAATTCCCTCTCTCTTCTTATGTCCCTTGATTGCCTTCTTCCCTGTAATTCAAAGAACTATTAGTAAAACTAAAATCTACAGATCTAAGAAAAGCCCAAGTATATTATTTGTTATTAAATTAAATAATTTGAATATAATATAAATACATTATGGAATAATATAAATATTAAGGGAAATTTGAGTTTTTACACTTCTTGAACTCTCTATTAAGTCAACTACTTCTAATTTGTTACAGTTGTAATATTTTTAAAATTTTTAATTTTCTTAACTCATGTAATATTGAATAAATAATTAAAATTATGTCATATGAAAATAAGATGAACTCAAATTCTCGTTCCTATGATGATCCTAGAAAAAGTTAAGATTTAATTTCAAGAGATGGCAGCACCGCTAGCATTAAATTTGTTTTCATTCTAATTTTATAACAGTTAACCGAATTTTCGTTCAATATACGGTTCAGTAAACTGATTATTTGCACCATTATAATTTTTTTGACAAACTAGATTCTTATAAAGACAATATTTTGTGGTGTAGTCAGTTTGTGGAGCTAATTTTAAAAACGCTAAGCAATTTTTACACCTAAAATTGGATGCATAGTTCCTGCAATAGAATTAATTAAAGAAAATTGTAAATGGCAACATCACAGCATACTACCTAAAAATTGGACTCTCTGGGTGTGAGGGCTAAGCAGAGTTTGATACCATGCGATACCTGTATAACCTCATGTTAAGTGTCTGTCTTTCACTGCTGGGGTCTTCCCTCGGAGGCTGTAGTTAATTGTGTGCGGATGTTCTCCTCAGACACCCTAAAATATGCTGCGTATTAAGAGGGGAATATTTTTTGTATTACAAAAATTGAAACTCTTTGCTGGAAGTTTGAATGCACAAATTTCTCTCATCTTATTTAATAATTACCGATGTCTATATATTAATCTTATATGATAATCACTGATTGTTTATCCGATGTCAGTAAATCCCGTAAGAAATGCAAGGGAGAAATCTTTGCAAATTAATTTACACACTTCCCGATGAGATGGAATTATGAAATATAAAGATTCATTGGAGGATCGGTGACCTGACACACATTGACTTTCCTACCAATAGTATCCTTGGTCTAACACTGGACGACTCAAAAATGCTCTTATAAGAAATGCACTTAAAAGGCATTTTGATCAGTTGCAGATATTTTTTTGCAGAATCAAATTAGTAATAGTCTTTACAATACAAAATTGGAACAGGTACCAAAATAAAAGAAGTTCAATAAATATTCTTATTCCCTGAATGGAGTTTTCGAGTAGAAATTTTGAGAATTTGGAATAATAATAATAATTGAGTAATTTTGCTGATATACTTGTATAAGTAAACAACCCTATGGGGACAAAGATGATTGTTGGACTTGACTTTCATAATAATATAAGGTAAAGAAGGCCCACATGAAATGTGTGGGGAAAGAAGGCCAATTTTTCGCAGTAGACACGAAGACATTATAAAACTTCGAAATTCGAAATATTTACAAATAATCAAACTTTCTATGCTGTAGATGCTTTAAAATTGATTTTAAATGTACTAAAGGGTAAGAATGTCCATGTCACTTTCTTTTCACTGACAGACAGTGGAGAATTTTGGAGCCTTTCATAGAGTATCTCGAGCTCATTACTGAAAATTCTTCAAAGACTAGCTTAGGTGGTCGAAAACGTGATAAACATATGTGCTCAGAAACCAAACATCTCTGATTTTTCATGTAGAAGGAATTTTGCTGAAGAGAGAATTAGTGTGCACTCCCATGATGTCAAATGCACTTCCAGAGGCAGTGTTGCAACATAGAATTGCTTTCTATTACTTCTTTAAAACACTCTGATCAAACAATACATTAATTTAGAAACATAAAAATTACAATGTGTTAAAAAATTGTTCTAAATTGTGACCACTGCTAATTTTTGTAGGAAGTTTTTATAATAAAAAATGTTTTAAGAAAATTGTAAATTTCAAAAATTTAATTTTTATCTCATAACAGCTTAAATTGATGATTATTTGCAGTAAAAATCCACTGTCAGATTGAAAATTGAACGAACCATTCATGAATAAGAATGGAAATAAATTTGACTCATTTTTGCCACATGGGTGATTCCTTGGAACTGATTCAAGCAGGATTTGCCTTAAGAGTGATTGTATTGCATTAAAAATATTTAAATTTCTTTATTTGCAATCAGAGAGTACTTAGCATTACTCAAAGAAGATTTGAGTATTTAGCAAGCCATTAGAATGTATTAGATAATTGCAAAGTTAAGAACTGAAGTAGTTGTAGTATTGGATAATATTTTTACTTGTAAAAAGTACATTAACAGTGGAAGTCATTTTACATATATGGGCAGTTGCTGAAGCACTTTTAGCAATACTGCTTCTAATAATGTATTATAAACAAGCAGCAAAGTAAAATAAAATGTTATACAAAATTTGCAATTATTATACCTAAATCATAATTTTTGTATAAGCACATGAAATATTTTTATTATTAAAGAAAGTATTTTAGGGTCAAATGACATACAAGCTGTAACATTGATATCTATATGGGGCCATAATGAAGTTGTAATGACATGGATATATTCCACATAAATGGAAAACTGAGGGAGAAACTTTGCAACAGTAGACCTAGTCAAACATTTTGAAGTAACTTCCATTAACAACTTATTACTGGGTGCCCACATTTATAAACTGTGAATGGGCTTTCAAGAAACATTGTTTTTTCAAGAGAATTGTCATTAAGAGCAATATAAATATTCCATGATATACAGCTGCTCTCCATATCTCTGATAAAAATTAAAAATTTATATATTCTGTCACTTCTATTTGAAAAAGGGTTTGACAATGTGAGGTTTTAGAATACTCAAAACTGGAGGAAATTCTTTGTTCTCTAATTGTTCTTATTTTAATTGATTTATGCATAAGAACTTAAAAAAATTGAATTTAGTTAAAAAATATGAAAGATCTCATTGCTCGTTAAGATAAAGCATTGATAGGTAATTATACAAGTTAAAAAGTATTGAGAGAATAATATGGTTGAGATCGTAGAAGATATGATATTCTGATAAAGTAAAGGAGATGTCTATTGTAGAGCCTTTAATCAAAAATAAAGAACACCAAAAAAATTTATGATACCATCCACTGAATGCATGTTTTCTGAGTTTGTTTTTAATAGTATTTGTTTATAAAATAATTGAAAGTAAGTATTTTTTTTCAGATGATCCACATGCTAACTACCCTAGAAGTCATCTCAAGTACATCTGTGAATTTGGCAAAGGGTGGTTTGGACGAGTAAGTACTTTCTAGAATTTTCTAAGTGAATATACTCTATGATTTTTATTTGTAAAAGATGTAGTTGAGACAAATGAAATGGTAGAAGAAATGGCTTTGTCAGTATTTTTTTGAGAGAAGTTGTTGTATAATAGGTATGGATAGAAAGGATAAATGAATGGATGATAGTTAACTTGCTTTTCATTTCTGAAGGTTGTGGAGGGGGAGACATTTGATTTAAGTGATCGAAACTCCAATCGTGTGGTTGTGAAGATTTTGCATGGAGATGCAACACCTACAGATCAAATGTATTTCCTCCATGAGGTGCGATACCTGAGAGAGCTAACTCCTCATCCTAACATCTTAGCTCTTCTTGGAAGATGTCTGGAGACAGATCCATTCTTAATCATACTAGAAGGATCTCCCAATGTGAGTTTATTTTCTTAAATGTAAAGAATAATTATATTTAAATTCAATAGTGCTATGTTAAATGCTAAGAATAGGTGATTCTGTTAGATAAGCTATTTGAAATAACTATTATCTATAGCTGATTCTCCAGATGAGTGTATATGTACGTATGTACACACACATACATTCATTTTGTATACTGCAAGCTAATTGGTGAATAATTTACAAAATTTACAAGTTAGTTTTTGGATGTACTTACATTAATATCCCCCAGTTCACCATAGTGTATAATAATCTAATTACTTGTATACCGTTGTTGCATATTAAGTTTTGGATAGGAGGATTCTAAACATAGGGAAAATTTCAAGTCCATATCATGGAAAGGTCATTATTTGAAATTCTGAATTCTCCATTTTATTCTTTGGTAGAATGAAAATGATGCTCTGTAGTTGAAGCTAAGACTGTTTGGGAAACTATAAAACAGTATGATAGTAAATTAAAAATCAGGGAGGCCAAAAACTAGTCTTTTATAGTATCAATAAAGGAAATATTATGAAATAAACATGGTTTTGATGCATGGCGGCTTCAAAATTCTCCCCTTTTAAATACATGGGGCAATTTCAAATAATGTGTTTGAATACAGCAGCATTTAAGTTGTGTGTAAGTTGCATTTTAGTGACCAAAATACAAATACACTTTATAAAGCCAGTTTATTTCTTTATGTTATCTTTTATTATGTTTTTATACAATATTTGTCATTTATAAATACATTTTTCCTATTCAAAAACACGCAACAAGAACAACTGGGGTGGCATTTTGGGGCCTGGAATGAATTAATGGCATTTCAATTAATTTCAATGGGGAAAATTGCTTTGAGATACGAGCAATTTGACATACAAGCAAGGTTACGGAACGAATTAAACTCGTATCTCGAGGTATCACTGTACTCACCAATTAGCTTTCAGTATGTAAGTAACTTTTACTTGTGTATGTACAGTGAAACCTCTCACTTATGGACATTAACGGTCCTAGAAAATGTGTCCGTAAGTGAGAGGTGTCTGTAAGTTAGAAGTGACCCAAAGAAAACGTTATTTTTATGAATTTGGTAGAAATTAAAGGCAGCTGAAAGAGATTCTTTCATTTCAAATATCGCTTTTGAATAATTAAAAATAAATTGGAAATAAAAAATAATGTAACACATTTACTCAGATATGTATATTTAAAATTCTTGGAGCATTTTCACATTTCAGTTTATATAGCATATACATAAAATTATATAGTTCACTTAGTTGTGAAGAAATATTTTATTTTAGTTTGCTTATCTATTTACGACAAATTCTTTTTCAAATTTAAACTGTACATCAATATGGCTACTTAATGCTTCCCTGTTGCCTTTAAAATGCAAATTTTTTTTAACAACTCAATTTGGTGCAATGCACCGGCATACGATAGCACAGGCATCTCATCCACCATAGTCTCTGACTGTTATCACTTAAACTTATACCGTCATCTCCTTCTTCAAGGGTGTTTTTAACAATTTCTCCTATGCTAACCTCGTGGTCCACGGTCAACAGATTATTATTATTATTATTTCATGCTGCGAGTTGACTTTTGCCAGGTGGCAGCATCTTACATTGTCATAATATACAAAGCATTTTTACAATACAACAATGAACTATTTACACAGTACAAGTAAGAACTATTTACACAATACAAGACAAATGTTATTTATGAACACACATATTAAGATCACATACACATCATTACATCACAAATATATTAAAACTACCTTGATATCCTCACCCATACAAGCCAACATAAAGTAAATATATAAATTAGTTTTCAAGTAAGGTTTTTCAGGGTTCCTGATAGGCCTTCACGGCTACCGAAGTGGTCCTGGGGCGCACGAAGTCCCTGCCGTACTTCACCTTACCAGGCAATCCCCTACTCATCTTACTTTTCGTCCTTGGCAGGCTCACAAATCTTTTTTAAATTTTTCTTAAATCCCCTCAATGATTTTGGGAAAGGCTCTAGAGCCTCTGCAGGTAAACTACTCCAATTTTCAATTGTTCGGTTCAAGAAGCAAAATTTACTTGTATTAGTTTTTTGTTTCATATAGTTAACTTTATAGTTATGACTGCATCTGCCTAAGAACTCTGATTTACTCACTCTATCCCTTAGTTCCTTATATGAAGGATGTCCTGTAAACATTTTAAAGAAGATCGCTAGTCTTTTGTTTGTTCTTCGTGACTCTAAACTATTCCATCCTAATTCTTTCAACATCCTCGTTACTCTTTCTTGCCTGTCATATCTTCCTAAGACGAACCTAGCTGCCCTTCTCTGTACTTTTTCAAGAATTTTTTGAGCCCTATTTCATGCGGATCCCACAAGCACTCTCCATATTCTAAAAGCAGCCTAACTAGCGATTTATACGCTATCTCTTTTACTTTCTTGCTCGATTTTCTAAGTGTTCGTATGACATAATTTAGCGCTTTATTAGCTTTCATTACTACCTTTTCTATATGCGAATTCCATTTTAGATTACAACTGAAAGTTATCCGTAGATATTTAATCTTGTTTTCCTTCAGTATTTCATAATCACCTATACTATATGAATATTCTGTTTTATTTTTGTTAAAACTAATGGCTCTACATTTACTTGAATTGATATCTAACCTATTTGCTCTTAACCAGTTAAGCAGGGAATTCAGATCCTTTTGCAGTTCTTCGCTATCAACTTCATTTATAATTTTTGTATATATAATACAATCATCGGCGAATAATCTGATTCTAGATTTAACTGCATTTGGCATGTCATTTATGAATATAAGAAACAATAACGGTCCTAACACACTTCCTTGCAGAACTCCTGACGTTACCTCTATTTCAGTGGATTGTGATTCGCCAATTTTTACTTTTTGATATCTGCCTTTAATAAATGATTCTATCCATTTTACTAGTCTACTGTCTAGCCCCATAACGTTAATTTTTTTCATGAGAAGGAATCTACAACGTCGAACGCTTTGGCTAAATCTATCACTATGGCATCGACCTGTTCTCCTTTAACCTGAGCTTCTACTAGATCCTGATGTAAACTTAACATCTGAGACACACATGAGTATCCCTTCCTAAAACCGTGTTGGAATTTGTTAAGCCAACCTTTTGTTTCCCAAAAATCTTTTAAGTAATCCGAAATCATTCTTTCAAACATTTTGCAAACAACACTTGTTAAACTAATGGGTCTATAATTCTTAACTGATTTTTTATTCCCTCCCTTGAGTATGGGTACTACTATGGCAGTTTTCCAATCCTTGGGAATTTGGTTATTATTGATGCATACGTGGAAAATTCTTCTAAGGTAAGGGACAATTTCCTGATCTCCCAGTTAATGATTTCATTTCTTATTCCGTCCGGTCCCTGACTTTTATTGTTTTTAACTTTCTTCCTCTCTTGAGGATATCATTGTAACCTATTGTAAAAGAATGTGATATAGAAGGATTATTGCTTAAATCGAAATGTTTAGATGAATGATCCGCTACTTTATATGTACTTCAAAGTACTTTCCAAATTCGTTGGCTATTTCTGTACTGTCATTTATTATCCTACCATCGGTATTTTCTATCACATCTACCCCGCAATTGCTTTTCTTCCTACGATTCATATATTTATAAAAGGAACTGCTTCCATTTACGCTTAACATTTCATACAAGAATTTGTTCTCCGCGTCCTTTTTCTTGCGATTTAACAATTTAATAACTTCGCTATATTTAGTCATACTTTCTTGGTTATTCCTCTTTCTTTTATGTAAAATTCTTGATTTATGCTTCAAGGATCATATTTCCTTGTTGTAAAATTCTGGGTCCGTGTTACCCTTTAGTTTTTTAGTAGGAACAAATTTTTTTAATCCTTTGTTCAAAATATCTTTAAAGCTATTTCATATCTCCTCAATGTCCATGCCATATTCTACCCAATCATGAAACTCTTTTGTCAAGTAGTCTCGATAACCATCGACGTTTGCCCTCTGAAAACTAAATGTGACCTTATCCTTTGAGTTTTCTATTTTTCTATAGCCCCAGAAAAGTTCTAAATATACTGCCTTATGGTCACTGATGCCAGGTTAAGTCTCACAAGATTTGACTAAGATCTGAGATCTAACTAGAAATATATCTATTGTGTTAGAGTTTTGCGTTGCTTCGTTTACCGCCTGCTGAAAGCTACCCTCTCCCACTAATGTATTTACCAGTTGCTGTGCCCTTCCCCCTGACCCTTTCTTCCCTGACCAGTCAGCATGAGGTAGGTTTAAGTCACCCGCTATTATACATGCCTTACCAATGTTCTTTGTTTCGCACGTCATTTCCACTAACCTCTCTATCGTATTTAACTCTCCCCCAGGGGGTCTGTACGCTGCGACTACCTGCAATTTTCGCCTGCTTGTTTTCTCCTGTATTTCTACCCTTAAAATTTCAAAATTGCTGTCCTTCAATTACCATACTAGAGAATTTTTTAGACACACAGATGAAAACACCACCCCCTTTTCCATCTATATCTCACCTGTAAACCTCAAATTTTGAAGGAAATATTTCTGCAGAAGAAATTTCATCTCTAAGCCATGATTCTGTGCCTACAACTACATCTGCATCGCAAGAGTCGATTAATGTAATGAACTGATGAATTTTATTAACAATACTACGGCAGTTTACCTGCAAAAGCTTGAGAGCCCCACCCAACTTACTGTCACTTTGCAATTTTAATTCCGCCTTCCTGTGAGCCGCCGCACCGCATAACCCAACTGGACCATCTTCCACCGCTCCATTTTCCTCCGTCGCCAGCACCTTTCCACCTTCCGATCCCCGCTCTAGTTTTCCGAACACTTGGCTCTGATAACATTTAACATTAGCCTCCCAAGTTTGTTACTCCCTCTCCTATTTAGATGGCGTCCATCTCTGGCTAGATCTTCTTCCCCTAACCAGCAATTCAGATCTACAAAACAAAAATTTTGTCTTTGGCACACCCACTCAATTCCCTCGTTTATATAGTCAATCTTTCTTGCGGGAACATCCCTCCGTCTCAAAATGCCACTTATTATTATCTTTGCCTTCTTGAATTTCCTCTTTGCCGCTGCACACATATCCCAAACTAACCCATACACGTGATCTTTGCTCCTTGCACTCTTTATGTCATTAGTTCCAACATGTATCAGAGCCACTTCTTCTTCCCTCTTATCATCAAGTCTTTCGATCCTCTTTTCCATCTCCTCTGTCTTCATTCCCGGAAAACACTCCACCACAGCTCCTTCAGCCCTCGGGATGTTCCCAGCATACCAGATCATGGAGTCCCCCATCACTCGAATGTTCTTCTTCTTTTGCTTTGTCTCTTCTTTCTCCTTTTCTTTCTCTTTCTCTGCTACTTCCTCCATATTCCTTATATTCTCCCTCAGTTTTTCGTTTTCTTCAGTTAAACTCTCTATCTTACTATGCGCTTCTTTTAACTCTTCCCTCAGCCTTTCTATTAGTTCGTCCTTTTCAGAAATTGATTTTCTTCTTCCTGAACTCTTATTACAAGCACTGCACACATAATTGTCTTTAACACTGTCCTCTATTTTATTCTTAGTACTACTCACATGATACCAAAGTTCACACTTAATGCACTGACACCCATGCCTCAACTTCCTACTGCACGCCTTGCACTTTAGTTCTGGAGCACCCTTACTGGCCATCCCGCTGATAACTTTCACTAAGGAGCAACAAAAACCCACATCCTTCCCCTTCGACTGACCTGAGAGCTAACTGAGATTAGAGTCAATGCTCACATATTCGGTACTTTCGCCTGCATCGTTTAACAAAATTTCTAACTGCAAGCCATCTTCCACCTCTGGTGACAATTCAGTGTTGCAGAACCCTGATTTAACAAAAAAAATTGCAGACCATTGAACCGTTATGTTTTTGACAGCTCGATCAATCCAAAATACTGCGCCGATAACAGTAATCAACTTCTCCGCATGAGTGTGGGAATGCCCCTGGTCAACTTTTGATAGCATGTTTTTTAAAACGAACTGTCTGTATAGGACTTTGAATGATGCCTTGGTCCATTGGTTGTAATACACTTGTAGTGTTTGGAGGGAAAAAAATTAATTTGATATTTTTTAACTTTAAATCGGGATGGCAAGGAGCATTGTCAAGAAATAGCAATTTTTTTTTCCTTTCCTATTTTTTATCTAAATTTTGCAACCACTCTTTCATTATCTCTGTACTCATCTACGCCTTCTTATTTGGTTTCCACGTAATGGGCAGTTTATCTTTACTCACTCCTTTAAAGCATCTTGGATTTTCAGCTTTTCCTATCACCAGCGGTCTTAAAAAATCACCTTCCATGCTTGCGCAAAGTAAGACCATCAGCCTCTCCTTGGTCGCCTTCTTTCCAGAGCATTTTTCTGTTTTAAGGGCCAGAGTTTTGTTAGGTAAGGCCCTAAAAACCAATCCTGTTTCATCTGCATTGTAGATGTCCCTGGGTTCGAAGTTTTCTTGCAGCACAGGTAACCTTTTAATCCGCTCCGTTGCATCTTCTTTGCACACCTCTACAGCCTCCCCGCACACAGCCTTAAAAACTATATTATGCCTTAAACGGAATTTTTCCAGCCACCCATTTGAGGCCTTAAAGTTCTCTACACCCAGTGCCACTGCAACTTCCAGCACTTTTTCTTGTGAACGTGGTCCGGAGACTGGCAAATTATTTGCCCTCACTTTTGTGAACCACTCGAAGAGAACAGCGTCCAATTCGTTTCCCAACGGAATCACTTTTTTAGCGATTTCATTGTGATTTTCCATCCACAACTTCATGATGGTCTCCTGCTTCAGAATATCTGCAATTTGAGTCTTACACCAAAATGAACCGCTAATTTACAGACACCACTTTTCATTATCTGCATATTCCAACACCTGCACTTTCTCCCGTAAGGAGAGGCTTTTACCCTTCGGCATTGCGTAATGAAATCAAGATGCTCCCTAGCACCGAAAAAAGTACGAACTGTCACAACGCACAACTGGCGGCAAGGTGGAGAGGTTTGAAAGGTACTGGAAGTGCATGAATCTGTCAGAAGCCCATTTTACATCCACCAGTAGAAGATGGCTTGTAATTGGCTGAGTATGAATCATTGGCAGCCGATTGTCCGAGAGCAGCAGTCACCCTACGCGCGTCTTACCGAAGCCTCCTTCGTGGCTGTGTCCCGCTATCCTGGAGGCCCATATGAGGTGCTCCTTTGTAAGGGATAAGCATTACCAAGAACTCATTTCAGGGCATCTTTTTGTTTATTACCTCTCTACGAGTTCTCTTATCTGTAGACTTCCGCGTACGAATCATAGGCAAATGCTTTCTCGAGGGTCCTACACGCATCTGGTCAAGGTGCTCTTTCGTTTTGGATTAGCATTTCCAAGAACGTTTGGGATTAGCATTTCAGGACACATTTTCGTTCATCCCCTATATGCACAGTGTTGTATCTTCACTGGTTTTACGATTTTCGCTGTCCTTTCCCCCAGATATTCATAGACGCTATTTCTAAAGGGAAAAAATTTCCATTTTCGAGAGATAGGTCAGAAAACCCAAGGCGATGGTGTCCGTATAAGGGAAAAATTCTGCTAAACAAAGTCTCTGTGTCCATAAGTGGGAGTGTCCGTATACTAGAGGCTCGATCCTTCTACAAATGCATATCCTTCTGCTGGGAAATTCAATACTGTCCTTAAGTCAGAGGCGTCCGTAAGTTAGAGGTGTCAGTGAACAGAGGTTTCACTGTATATATACCCTATATTTGCAAGATTCTAAGATTCCTAAACTAAGATAACCCCCCCTCTCCCAGAGTTATACTTGGAGAAAAATCAATTTCAAATAATAATTAATTGTAGTAATAAAATACTTAAAGAAAGCAGTTTGTTAACATTCTCCAATTGGTGGAAAACTATGATGTATTGCATATCTATATGCAATGCACTGATGTTGTTGCATGTTACAATCCATTTAATTTAAATTGCAACCAAATTTGAGGGTTGAGATGAAACCTTAAATTGAACAATTTTACTATCAACCCTTGCTTGTAGACAAATATCTAGATTGTGCAATCTAGATATATATTATTACATCATGCAAGGATTTTATTTCCAATTCTAAGACAAACCCACTTTTCTTCAGAAGTCCATAAGGAATAATAGGAATAGCAAAGACCGTAGACATCTTTCTTTAAAGTAGAAATTTTATTCCCATGGAATTTATTATTCTGTATTGACTGCAGCTGAATTTTGACAAGTAGTATTACATTCCTTTCCTTCAATTTTCTATTTTCTGTTGCTTTTCAAACAATTACTGGAGTTGTAATTCATTGAACAAACTGAAAATTTATGTTAAATCACTTAAGAAGTCTGTTATACATGATATACATATTATCATATGTCAGCATAAAATTGCTGTCCTTG
Organism: Pachydiplax longipennis; assembly: GCA_036926295.1. Lineage (NCBI taxonomy): Eukaryota > Metazoa > Arthropoda > Insecta > Odonata > Libellulidae > Pachydiplax > Pachydiplax longipennis. Next base: position 65,129,195 of record JAVFKF010000015.1, on the reverse strand, counting down.
TATGATTGTATTATTTTAATCCAAATTATGTTTATGCAAAACTAGGGCGATCTGAAAACATATCTGACAATGAATGCAGAGTCACTAAAGGGTCAAGGTGTTCATCTGAGGATGGCATGTAACATAGCTCAAGGACTACAATACATGCATGGGAAAGGTTTTGTTCACACGTAAGTAGTTTTTCTGTTGCTTTGTACTGTTGTACCCTAAACTTCTGTTCTTTATTACCTTATCATTTTACTTGTGAGGAATTTCAGGAGGTAAGTTGTATCCAATAATTTTATTAATTATGAATTTATATTGAACTGATAAATTAGTCAAAATCCACTGTAGTTCATTCAACTGCATGTGATTCCCATCATCAGCTCTCTGGAAACAGGATTCAAAGCAGGGGAAAGTTAATTGGAAAAGCCAACTTAGATTTTTTAACATCACATAATGAAGATACAGGGTTAAACCACAATTTATGATAGAAACTGATCTTGCATGATAGATGGACAAAATTGAAAGCATATTTGCACTTCTGTCTTTGTGCAGGACGTCAGCAAAGCACAGCTGTTATTTTTCTGCAATGGAGTTGATTTTTGATTAACAGTTGAAGTTTTGCATCCATCTGCAGAAATCCTGCATGAAAGAATATAACAGCAGGTATATTTGTAAGTTTGTCCTGTGACAATCAACTTCACTTTGTTTGTTAAAAGATCTTCAACAGTTGATAAAAGTTGCTAGGCTGGTTAGCCTCTCTAGTGAATGTAACTTTGATTTTGCTATGGTCATTGTTTAAGATCAGTGAGTATCAGGGAATTGACTGGCGCTAATGCTATAGATCTGGGAGAGTGCAGTTATTATTCTGCCTTATAGCTTACATGTGAGAAGCACCAGTGGCAGATTAATTCCAAGATTGCATATACATGAACAGAAAATAATGTGAGCAATACGTCAGGAGTTAAATATCAGTTTACAAAATATGTTGGTGCAGTATTCAATGAAAGGAGATAAGAATTCACCATAACCACCCCAATAGTGTTTTGGCTTATAAGCAGAGATGCCAATTTATTTATGATAATTTTGGTAATGCTCCCTAAGTAGTAGCTGAAACATTGCTAAACTCTTAAAATAATGTTGCTTAACATAGTTAAAGCTTCACAATGATACTGGAGGAAAGAAAAGACACTTGTACCTGTACCACATAAACTTTTAATTAGCGACCATGGTTTTGACGCTTCGCTTCATCTTCAGGCAAGCGAGACGCAACGAAACCATGGTCGCTAATTAAAAGTTTATGTACACGGTTACAAGTACGGGTACAAGTTTCTTTTCTTTCCTCCAATATGATGGCTTCCTACCACAAAGTCTTGCCTGAATCAATTGATAGTAACTTCACAATGACTTGAATTTGCTTTATAGATCTTAGTTTAGAAAGCAATAAGTTAATGAGATAACATGAACTTTAAGACTTTTTCAAGTAAACTTACTGATATTTCTATTTATACATAAGTAAACAACAAGATTCTACCAAAAAGAAAAGATGTCACTTGAAGAAGGAGGAAGTTGCTAGATCTAGTGACAAAATCACTGAATTGGCATCTATGCTCAGCAGAGGGTGTTGTGAAGGAGACACAGATGTTTCTGAAAATGATTTTTTAAGAGGGTTTCCAGTAGGTCTTTCAGAACTGTTAGGCATGAGGGACCAAGTGCTTAATGGTGACTACTTTGGCATGACATGTTTCTCGGTAGAGACAAGCTGAAATCTGCCTCTTTTACTTCAATAGTAAAATAATTCACAATTAAGACAGTTTTATGCAATAGTGATGATAAAATGTCTTTATGAGGGAAATTTACTTTAGCACACTTGAAATTAACCTCTTTATAGATAATCATAAAAAACCATTCCCCAACCAGATTTTCCCATAAGCTCAGATTCAAACCTGGGACCTTGGTGTTAGAGCGCTATCAACATTAACCACTCTGCTGCTGAGGCTGGCAGTATAGTGTTTTGGTGGCAAGCAAAAAACTTTTTCCATTAAAATTTTTAACATGCTTCCCAAAGTTTTCAGTTCTATATGAGGATATCTTTTAAATGTTATGTTACAGGGATCTAGCAGCAAGAAACTGTGTGGTAGATGGCAATCTCACAGTGAAAATAGGAGATTATGGAACCAGTACTGAAAACTTTAAGGTAATGTCTTACTCATTTTAGTGATATTTTCTTTTTATTCTGATTTGATTGAGTCAGTGGTTGTTTTGGATCATATTGCAGGAGGACTATTATTGGGCAAGTGATTTTGCTTTGCCCATTCGATGGTGTGCTCCAGAAACTCTTCATTGCACAGATTCTGCCATTTTAACGAAAGAGGTGGGTATCTCAAATCTCACATGGAAATTTGGAGTCAGTGACCCAGTATATTAATTCAAAATCTCTCTAGAAAATTAATCATTATTGCTAGATTAAGTGCATTTTTGATTGTATTCATACATTTATGCATGGTTTTAAACTATGCTTTCTGGATCAACTGATTACACTTTTGTCTTTTCATATATCATACTTTATTTCTTATATGTATAAATGAGAATCTTGTAGAGTAAATTTTTGTTGTCAGCCCAATGAAAAATTTGTGAATTTTCCACCTTAATGCTGAAGTTATGGGATAAAAACTTAGCCTAAGACTATCTTGATAATTATAGATTATAAATTTCTTGATGGAATACTGAAAGTCATTTCATAGAAGCAGATGAGATAAATTACTTAAGGAATCAACTGGGTTATCTATGCATTTCTTTTCGAATTATTTTTGTCACATGAAAAATGTGTGATAATATTTATAAATTTGGGGACAATTGTTACTCATTTCCATGCCATTTCTGTCTCTAATTGGAACTACTTTTACAGGTGACAGCATCTGCAAACATCTGGAGCTTTGGTATATTACTTTGGGAAATTTGTGAGTTTGGAAGATTGCCTTTCCCAGATTTAAATGATGAAGAAGTCATTGTGAAGGTTCTTGGAGAAAGGAGTTGCCTTCCAGGGCATCCAACCAGTTCATGCCTTCAAGCCAGCAACTTGTAAGTACTGTTGATTAAGTCATATTACAATCCATTTTTAACAGGTGTACCTACCTTAATTTAATTACCTACCTACATTTAATATTATAATTTTAATGCTGTGCTTAAAAGGTAAATATTTGATTTTGTTTATTTATCATAATATATGGTATGAATTATTTCTTTGAAAATTTTAAGGACACCATTCCCTTTTGTCTACCCTCTCCCTCTACATATTATGATCCAACAGAATTTTCCCCCTTTAAATTTGACAATTGACACCTGCAAAACTTTAAGTTTTACAGGTGTCAATTGATTCAAATTAAAATGGTGGACAGTTCTGTTTTCATAACTTTTATGTTTTTTTTTAATTTTATAGATTAAATTTGTATGGCACATTTTACAAAATTATGCTTCTAATACAAAATAATTTCTAATTCAACTATTTCAAAGTAAAAATATTAAAAATTAATTTCAAAATCATGAATATTCTAAAAAGTTGTTTATTATAAATTTGCATTCCTCAAAAACCTGATGAGAAACAATGAAAATCCAAGCCCCAGTTGGGATTCTTACAAGAAACAAATAGTCAAAACATCATGCAACAAATCAAACCTCTAGTCAGTTAATTTCAAAATTAGAATAATTTAGTCAATCTGATTCCCATTAGATTTGAAGTGAAAATGTACAATGTCTGCGTCAATAGTTAATATTTTCTTTTTGGAATGAACTTTTCTTGAAAAGCTAGCACATGCATCCCAGTAGAAACTATAAGTAACATTAATTATTTCAAATTATTTGGTTTAAGTTTGATGTAAATACATGTATTTAAGATGTAAAACTGTTAATTATGATATGATTTTAATTTAAATGGGAGAAGGGTAGATTTATTTTTTGGGTGAAGGCTTCTTCAAGTTTGAGATTCCCTAATTTGTCAGTATTTTATGATATTTTTATGTTATTACTTTCTTTCAATCCATATAATGGTTCATTAAATTATCCTTAGGAGTATTTTCCAATTTATCTTATTTAATAAATAGCAACATTTTCTTTGTTTGCCTTTGTGTTAGGTATCATCTGATGCATCTCTGTTGGAAAGCTGATGATAAGTGGCGTCCATGTGCTTCCCAAGTAGCTGCCATCCTTGACTATCTCTACCAACATCCAACAGAAGAAGCATTTGACTCGTTCGAAGATTTTGAGCGCCAGTGGCTGTCAACAGGAGACAAAATGTTGGTGGTTGAATCAAACATTTATGTTCCTCCTCTGGAGTCACAGCAGAATGACCTTGAGAACAACAAGTCATGCTGCACTGATGAGCTCCCTATCAAAATCAAGTCTCCCAGTTTGCAGAATCTGCATGGATCACTGGAGGATCTGTGCACCTCTTCCCCTGGAAAAATGCATTCTTTCCCAATGCTTGAAAGCAAAGAGAGATGTTGGTTGCATAATGAAACTCTGCAGGATGAGAGAGGAGACGATGATGATGCACAGTTTGTTCAGAAAATTTCAGAGGTAATCCGTGATTTGGATGACGTGCTTGCCCTGGAGAAGACGTCGTCTTCAGGATCAGGAACATCACCTGATGAATATAGTCCAAAAAAGAGGTTCCTGCAAGAAAGCCATGATAAAATTGATGAAAATGGTGTGTTAGATTTCCGGCTAGATAAGAAAAAGGGAGAATTTAACTTTTTTGTTGATAGGAGCCAGAACATTAGTATAAATAGTACAAAAGTGTGTAATAATAATGATAAGATGATTGATTCGTTAAGGGAGGAAGATGGGTACAAGGAGTTGAAAACACACAGAGATGAGGACATTAGTTGGAAAAAAGGCTTGGAATGTGATGAAGAAGAGGAAGAAGATGACGATTGGCTGCAGCGGTTGGAAAGGGGAGAATTGTCTGCCAAAGTGAAGGAGAAGTGGAGAAGTGTGCAGGATCTAATGATTCTCACTCATATTGAGGAGAGCAGTGAAGGCAGTGATTCAGAAACATACAATACCAAGGGTAGTGTACAACCTGCACCTTATTCTGTTCACTCTTTTGGAAGTGTTGGAGACCTTAGAAGTGTTGTCTTAGGGGAGGAATTGCGCCATACTTTGGAACGCCTTTGTGCTGTAAACAAACAAAGAGATGCTGACATACCATTGGAAGATTGCCTTCTGAATTCATCAGAGAATTGTGATAATAGGAAAAGTTTTGAGGTTCCAGAAACGTTGGGGGACTTTTTCTCTTCTAGTCAGGTCAATGAAAATGTCAGTAGTTTAGTAAGTCCCTCTAATATTGAATCCACTAAGCCTAAAGAGCAGTCCTCTGAAGCATTGCTGTATGTTTCAGCAAAAGAAAATTTGAGCTTCAAAGATGCAGAAATTCTAGAGAGTAAACAGACTATAGGTGTTGACTCTAATGAGTTCAGTGTTATGAATGAAGAGGAAAGACTACAGAGCAGCACTCCTATTGATAACTCGAATAAAATGATTGACTACCCAGCTGAAGACCTGTTCTTTTTTAGTCCATTGGACTTCAATACATCTCCCGCTGTTGGCACAAAAAACACCTTGTCACCTCATAATTTCAAAGTTTCTAATTCTGGTGGAACTGTGCCCAGTGGTGCGTGTTCTGAAATGGTTGTGTTTAGCAAATCATCTATTACAGAGAATATGCAAAATGAGTGTCTTGATGATTCTAAAGGAAAAAACAGTCCTTTTTTCTTAGACACTTGTCCAACTGCAAGAAATACAACAGATTGTAATTTGAAGAAAGAAAGAGAAATTCCTGTTCAAAGTTTTCCGGGGGTTTTAGATTCTGAGTCTTTCTCATTTCCATCCTCTAGTAAAGTGGAAAGTCTTAGCAATTTGGCGAAACATTGTTTGTCTGTCTCTCATGGCCTTCAATTGTCAAGTGATAGAACAAACTGTTTGGATGAAAATATTTCCGTGAATCTTATAGGAAAAAGTGAAGATTTGCACTCAGCTTTTTCACAGGAAGAGAAGAAGCTGGAGTTGGTTAATTCTGAATGTCTTTCTGCACAGGAATCTCCTGTGAGTGAATTTCCTGGAGAAGAGGAGGGAAATGTTGGTCTGTCTTGTGGAATCTCTGGAAGTCAGTCAACTGTGGAGTGCACAAGTCCATTAGCTCTTTCCCCAGTCACCGTTGATTGTTGTCAGACATACAAAGCACCTGTGATAAGCTATCCTTCCATCACCCATCCTTCAAGTGAATTAGAGAAGAAGTTAAACAGTGATAGCGTTACCAAAGAAATGAATACTGACTTTATTTTCTCTGTTGATGCTGTGGTGAAGAACAAGGATGCCTTGATTCAGCCTGATTTTTTATTGAATATGAAACAGGATAGGGGCATTGGCACTAGTCTTAATTGTGTATCTGATCTGAAGCAGATTAAGAGTGATGTTGATGTAGGAAAGAAGGAAGTCGATATATGTTGTGATAAGAATTGTTGTCATTCAGTTGATAAAGATTTTGAAAACTCTCATCTTCTACTGGACCTGGTTCCAATAAGTTCTAATGGATTGCAGGAATTCTCTAGTGAAGTTCCATCTTTGGTAGTGGCTGCATCACCCCATCATGCAGTAAGGGTAGATTTTGAGGTTTTACCAAGTGAAACCCCTGCAGAGAAGTGCATAGAAAAGGAGTGTGTTCAGTCAGATGCTCCAAATTCCGAAGAATGTGATAGTGCAGACACAGAAGACTCTGTATTTGATTTTTCTCCAAGTGAAAGGAAAAGTGAAGGAGAAACAGAGGTGAAGAAGGAAGAGGTGGTAAGAGGAGAGGGAAGTAATGAGGAGGATGCTGAGGGACTTCTTAACCTGAAGCAGTGTACACCAGATGATGAACGCAGCAGCGATTCAGGTTTCAGAGAAAAGGGAAGTCTTAGTGAAAGCATCGAGGATGAGAGATGTGAACTTGAGATTGGCCCAGAAGAAGACATTGAGGGTAAAGAAGTTATGGCAAACTCAGATTCTTGTAATTATTTAGACGAGAAGACCAGTATTAATGACAGTGATCAGTCACAAATTTTTTCCTCTGACAAACATTCTGTTTCATCTGAGGAGTCTCCAGAAAAGGGGAAATGTGAAGAATTTTGGAAATGGCAGTTGTCATCTCTGAGACAGGCTGTTGGAGAAACTGCTTCTCTGCTTAAGGAGGCTTCATCTGATGAGAGTGGTTGGATTAAAGGTGAGGATTGGGATGAGCATTCAAATAATAGAGATGAAGACTCCACCAAGAGCAGGGGACTAGACGAAGCCTCCTTAGCTGCACTGAGGAGTGAGCTGGAAGAAAAACTTGGAGCGAGCAATGGACGCTTTTCATTAGAGCAAGAAATTGAGAGGACGAATAGTGAAGAGCAGCTGAGTGATGAGGAGTATGAGGAGAGAACTGATATTACTATCCACTATGATGCATACTTGGCACAGTTATCTCCAATACTTGAGGAACGTGAAAGTGTTGGGTCCAGTGAACTGTGTTCTCCTGCAGCTAAGGAACTGCTTTGCAACAGCATCTCTGAGAACAGTGGTACAACAGCTTCGGTGAACGATATAACTGACAACCAAGTGCTTTCATCTTGTTCAAATATTAAAGATCCAGATGTTGTGGTTGAAGAAATTCTAGTTCTTGATATGGAAACCAATAAATCATCTTTAAGAGCCATCAGTCCAATTGATTTCCATGAAAATGATGCCACTTCACCAGAATTTACAGATTCCTTAGAGGAAGATGACACAGACAAAATGGGTAAAAAGGTTGGAAAACCTGAGATGGATTCTCTCCCCAAAGACAATGAGAAAGATGAGTATCTGCCACAAGCAACAAACTCTTCAATGAATAGCTCAATTCCCTGTTGGAGTTTACAACCAAAGCCACTCAAAGGACTTGTGCCTCCACCAGCTTCCTCTGCACCCATGCCCTCCCCTGAAGAAGAAAAGGCATGCTGCGTGGTCACTGCCAACAAAGCTCCCATGTTTCGTGATTTCGAGGACATAGTTGCCTTGTGTCAGAAGGATGAAAGGGGAGATGTTCAGCCGTTTTGGGAGAGTGAGTCATCTGATGATTCCTCTTCTAGTGGCGAGTTTGTTTGGAAGGTGGGTATTGGATACATTTTGATGTATTCCTATCTGTTTCAATACCATCTTTTCAGTACATATTTATTCATTCATTATATTATTAAGTTAAATAGTTTATACGTACAGCAAGTTTTTGCAGCTTATCACATCCCAAATGCCATAGTTCCTTATCATCGCAATCTCCTGGTTCTAAACCTCATTTCCCTCTCTATATTTTCTCTCCATTTTTTCCTCATTTATGTCTTCCTGCTGGAGTTCATTCCCAAAACTTCAAAGATATCCTTTCTTCTTTCGTTCGTCTTGGATGTCCATACTACAAGAGCTGTTTGTAATTTATTGTTTCTAAAACTGTTTCTTAAATAATTAAATAATTTTCTTAGAGTAATTCATCAGAAAGGAGTTAAATGAGCTGTCCTCTGATCTATGAAATTTATGGATTTGAGATGGACAATGGCCAAAATAATAACTCCCTATAACGCAGCTCTCGTTATATGCTATACTTGTTATAATGGACTTCTACTCTACACTATATTCTATATATATGAGTAAAAGTTGCTTGCATACTGCAAGGTAATTGGTGAAAACTTACCAAAATATCCGATTATTCTCTGATACGCATGTATGACCCCTGTTCACATTCTGGATTTTATCTTTCCATATTATCGCGAAAGCATTCTAAACAATTCTTAAAAATTGCCAAAATACAATTTCAAGCGAAGAATTTTGCACCAACCTGGTGCCGAGCCAACCCTTGAGTGTTAACATTCCTTCCACTGGTGCTATAGAAGACCACCTTTATCTGCATGATTTTGAATGCACTATTGCACCGTTATAGGCTCCAATACAGTTTTCAAAAATTCATGCTAAAGACCACCTGGCGTCGAACTTGGAACCCGTATGTGATGGAGAATTGCATACTAATGTTAGATAAGTGTTATTCTGACCTGTTCCAAAGTTTCAATTCAATATTTCATCGGAAGGTCCTAAATTAAGATTCTGTTATTCCCGTTTGAAAGGCATGGTAGAAAAGAAATGACGCTCTGGCATGGAACCAAAGATAGTAATACAAACAGTGAACTGAGTGAAAGAATGTTTTCAAACACCCCTGTTATCATTCCGGGATTTATATTTCCAGCTTATTGGGAAGGTATTAAAAAAAATTGTGAAATATTGCAGCAATACATTTCATACGGAAGATTTTTGCTCCCACCTAGCTTCACACTTGTGGTCATTTGGTAACATTTATTCCATTGGTACCATGGAAGAGTACCTCAAATACAACCTTCAAGATTTTGGTTCCTCTATCTTACTGATATAATATTAATTTTGAAGGAACTCTGGTAATACTACCTATCAATACTTTGTGGGCAATTATATTTTTTTCTTAATGCTGTGCATTAAATTCAAAACAGATCTTGGAAACATATCCATTTCAGAGACGTTTATTTCTTTCATTAGATTGCATGCCTATACTATTATACATAAATAGAATGGATGATAATCAAATGCCATTTAATTATTGGAGAAAACCTCATTAAAATATATTTTTTGACCTTGAATTTATTTATATGATGGGAAATATCCTGTATTTGTGTACTTTCTTTTCTGGTTGTTTCAGGAGGGTGAAAGGGATGCAGCTGTCGGAAGTGAACCCTTGCAGCCAATCCCTTTGGTAAGATTTGCAATTAAATTAAATTTCATTGATGAGTCAGTAATTGTGAGAACCTCCTTTCACTAAACTACAATAGTTACTTTTTGAGGTTCCATCTATGTTTATCCAAATTATTATTGTTTTGTTATTTGCCTGAATATGGCTGAAAACTCTTCCCCTTCTTAGTATTTCTCTTTTAATTATCTTCTTTATACAAAGAAATACTTGGGTATATGTTTGTAATTCATTAAAAATGTTGTCAAAGTGTGTGTGTATGTATATGTATATGTATATGTATATGTATATATATATATATATATATATATATATATATATATATATATATATATATATATATATATATATATATATATACACACACACAAGTAAAAGTTGCTTGCATACTGCAAGCTATCAGTTGAATGCAGTATCGTACTAAGGATTGCCTTAAAACAATGTTCAAAACTTCGCGCAAATGACCGCCTGGCATCAAACTAAGGACCCGATCGTGCGTCACAATTGCATATTAATATTAGATAAGTGCCATTCTGATCTGTTCCAAAGTTTCGATTCAATATCTTATGTGGAAGTTCCTAAAATAAGAATACGCTATCCCCCTTAGAAATACTCGGTAGAATAGAAATGACGCTCAGGCATCGAACCAAGAACTGTCAGAGGAACGGCGAACAGCATATATGAAACATATGAATTGCTTCTATGTACAATCCATTTTATATCATTCCCGGTAATCGGATATACATTCAAAATAATTTGAAAAAATTGACCGCCATGCATTTTATACTGGAGAATTATGCACCCACTTGGCGTCGAACTCTCGGTCTTTTGGTAGCATTTCTTCAGTTAGTTCAATAGATAACCTCAGCATCTCCAACCTCCGAAATTTTCACCGTTCTATCGCTCCGCTCAAAACCATTTTCGAAAATTCACGCGAAAGACCGCCTGGCGTTGAACACAGGACCCGTTCGTGAGAGACAATGGCATGGGAATGTTAGATAAGTGCCACTAAGACGTGTTTCAAAGTTTCAGTTCAGTATCTTATCGGGAAGGTCCTAAAATAAGATTCCGTTATTCCCGTTTGAAATGCATGGTAGAATCGGAATGATGCTCTTGCATCGAACCAAGGACCACTGCAGAAACGCCGAACCTCATGAAAGAATGCTCTCAAACGCCTCTGTCACCATTCCGGGTTTTATTTTTCCAGCTTATCGGGAAGGCATTTAAAAAAATCGTCAAAATTTCAGCAATGCATTTCTTACGGAAGCATTTCGGACCCACCTGGCATCGAACACATGGTCATTAGGTAACATTTCTACCTAAAGAACTATGGAAGACCATCTGTGATTTTGATTGCTCTATTGCACCGAGAACAGCCTCAAAACAAATTGGAAAAATTCCCGCAAAAGACGGCCTAGCCTCGAACTCAGGACCCTTCCGTGAGAGAAGATAGCAAATTAATATTAGAATAGTGCCATTCTGACGTTTTCCAAAGTTTCGATTCAATATCTTATCGGGAAGGTCCCAAAAAAAGATTCCGTTTTCCCCGTTTGAAATGCATGGTGAAATCGGAATGACCGTCTTGCATCGAACCAAGGACCACTGGAGAAACGGTTCACCTCTTGACAGAAGGAATTCAAACGCCTCTGTCAACATTCCTGGTTTTATCTTTCCAGCTTATCGGTAAGGCATTAAAAAAAATTTCAAAAATTGCAGCAATGCATTTCTTATGGAAGAATTTTGCATCCACCTGGCATCGAACTCACGGTCTTTTAGTAAAATTTCTTCCATTCGTATTATAGAAGTCTACCTCAACTTCAACCTCCGAGATTTTGGTTCCTCTATCTTACCGATAGGTGCCACAAAAAAATTTTCAAAAATCTGCGCAATGCATTCTTATGGGAAAATTGAAATTTTTGGAACATTCTGGTATCGAGCCCATGACACCTAGCATCAATGTCTGAATTATTCTGGCATCTACAGGGTGGGGCCAGTACGTCGAAAAAATCTGATGTCGACGGCGCTTGTGGAACATGGTCAGAATTCGTATCCCCTATATATATCTATATATATATAGGTATGTCCGGAGGGTTAGCCATATATAATAGATATACATACATATATTTGATCTGTTCTTGTATTAATTTAATTACTGTTCATTTTTAGTGACTGACTTCAAATATTATTCTTAATAGATGATGTATGATGTATGTAAATGTGACTTTTTAAATTTTGAATTAATTTTGTCTCATTATTAAAGGAAAATTTTGACACTAACATAGAAATGTTGCTACTGTTACAATTATCGGTCTGATCAATGTTAAAAACTTACAAGATCAGAGTAGGATAAGGATGAATAGGTTTTTAGGGAAATTTTCATGCAAGATAATTGAATAGTTGGCATTTTCCTTTAAAATGTATTGGTCATATGATAATTAGAACAGATTCAAATAAGATGTTATATTTTTCCCACTGGAAATTACGTCCAACTTGAAGTTACTAAGAAGTTTTTAGAGTCTAAGAGGCTGGCTTTTCATGATTTTGGACAGGATTTCATGGTTTTGGATATAAAAAATCTTAGAACCCATTCTGAAACCTTAGGACCATAAAGAAGGACCCTACATGTCTCACCTCAGGAGGGATGTATAATCTATGCAAAAAATTAATGAATTCAGGATAATCTAAATTATGCTCTAGCAAACCTTCATATAGATATGTTTGATGCTTTGCACTGATGTGTACTCCTATCCTCATCATCCAATTTGCTTTTTATAACATGATTTTCTCTTGGTTTCTGTTCATATTAAATTCCACTTAAGGTGCTATCTGCTTATAAGGGATTCTTCCCTTTCCCAGATGCACTGCAACCTATTATATCCAACACTTGGTTGGTACACCAAAAATATTTATATTCTCTGTATTGCCACCCTTCTCCTCCTCATTTGCCTTGTCTCTAGTTAAGGATGACTAATTTTATGGGAAGAAAATGAAAATATCATGAAGCAGATCAATCTCCCACTGTTGGTACCAAGCTACTGGCTCTGATTTTGAAGAAGAGTTTGAGATCCTTCTTGTCAGTTTCTTTCCAGTCAACCTCAGGACGCAATGTTAGGTGTTAAAGGTTACTTGGATAGGTTTATTTTCTTATAAACATATAGAATAAAATAGAGTGGCAATGAAGTGTTTGTTGGGCGTAATCTTGGAAGGTTTGTCCTCTGTTGACCGCTGCTGTTAAAAAATTCCTTATTCTTCCCTTATTACCCGTGTGGTCAAAATTGCTTCATTGTAGAGCAACAAATGACCATAATGAAATATCAAAGGAAAATCATTTTTGTTCAAAAAGCAGCATATAAAAACTGACTTATGAGAAGGCAACCAGTAATACACAACAAAAATTTGCACTCTAGGTAGCTGTGGAAAGTAAATAAACAAAAGATTTCCTTTCATTTTTATAGGTTTAAAGCAATTATATAAGAGTGATAAAGACTCAGGATTCTTCCCTTTCATATACTAGTGCAAAAGAAATAAACATTAGAAATAAGCAAACCAGTTGTAATGCTATCCTGCTTATGAGGCAGTTTCCCCTGAAAAGGATTTTAGGCAGCTATTACAGTATTTAATAATAATGTTTTCTCAAGACATTTCTTCGTACATTATCTCTGATTGTTTTGCTGATTTACTTTTAAAATGAGAAGGTATCAATTAAGACTGTCCTTTTGCTCTTCTTGGTGAAGAAAGTTTATTGCTTCCTGGCATTACTTTTGGTGACTTTATTTTTCAGAACTAATTTTAAGATGATTATAGGATGATTTTCATTACACATTTAGGAAGAGAAAGGAAAATTGATCACTGATTTTCATTTGGTTGTCTGTTGCAGGTGTATGAGAGTGAATTTGCAATGGCTGTAATAGAAGAGGAGGATGAGGAAACTGACAATGATTCTCTCCTGGAATTTGTCCCTTCTGCATGGAACTGCTCTGCAGAGCCTAGTAGGTCTTCTCTTCGAAGTCCAGACAGGAAATCAGTGAGTATCTCTTCCTTTTGTTTGATTGATTGAAGTCACTTTTCCAAATTACCATTTAATCGTGTAGGATTTAGTTAATGGTCTATTCTGAATAGTCAAACTTTTTAGATCTAATTTGTGTAGGAGACTCAGACTGATTAGTCCCGATATTTTTAAATATTTTATTAAAATATTTTCCATTGACTATTTTTCCAAAGCCTTTGTGGCAATTATTATGTATGTTTAACATTACAGTATGATTCTATGATATTAATACGATAATGTTAATATTATCTATGATTTATTGTGTTTGAATTCCAGTGAACTTCCTGATAATTAAGGCATAATATTTCCTTTAAAAGCAAGCAAGTTCTGAAAATTTTAAATTTTTTAGAACTTAAAAGGTTAAAATGTGGCAGTGTATTAGAAGTTCACTGCAATAATTCCCTGGTTATTTATTCAAAAATTTGATATGGTGCTTTATTTTAAATGTAAAACATAGAATTGTGAAAGTTTATTCCTTTATTTTTGTCAATTTTTTGACTTGAGCAATTTTCCCTGTCTAGATAAATGGATATAAAACAGATTCTAAAAAGAAACACATTCAATTAGATGATAAGTGGCTTTCTCAAGTCTCTAGGTTTATACCTCTAAATACGGGAGGGTAAACAATGATTTAAGCAGCTCAGATGTTGTAATACCTCTTTGGTTGGAGAGAGTCCTTGCTGTGAAAGAAATTAAACCTTGTTTTATGGAAAAGAATGAATGTATTCATACATAACAAGGATGAACAAACACAGGAAAGAATCATGCTTGACATATATGTGCTGGAAGTGTGTATATATGTGTGGTATCTTTTCTTTATAAATGGTTGAATAACACACACTGATGATCATACTTCAAAAGTTAATCTCAAATTCTGGCATTTGTTCAAAGCTTAACACGGAAGTATGAGAATACGTAAAGATAAGAAGAGCTCTCACAGACAAAATTCATTATCCAGTCTCATGAACTGATTCAAATTACAAGTCTCTAGTACACACTACTTCTCAACATTGTCAACTTCCTTATTTAAACATTTGTTTAACAGAAGCGCTGTCACAAATAATTGGTAGTGTTGGATGTATAGGGATAAACATTTTTTTGACCTTTCATTCAGTAGCTCAGACCATGTGCTCAGTTCTTTTAGATCTACTGAGAAAGCAATAGGATGGTGTGTAATTGAGAACTAATGAGGTAGTTTATCCAGATGAGGATTCTAGAGACCAGGGTTCCATTTAAGTTGCATCACCTGGTTGGCTGTGATATACTCTTTGAGTGCTGCCCAATTAATTTTTCATGTGCCCACTATTTATAAAAAACATTGTGAGCCTATAGATTTAGCTTTCACTAATGCATTGATGATTTTACTATGAATTGTAAAAATAAATAAATGGTGTCTTTATTTTTGGTGAAACTGAGGCTATAATATCTCCTCTTCCATTTAACCAATTGTTACTATAGAAGAAATCTTATAAGTACTAATAAAAAGTGATTTAAGATTAATACAGGAAACGATAAATGCAGTTGTTGATTTTACTTTCCAGTGCTCGCGTCAATTTTTGTAATGTGAGTGCTCGCATGGGGTGCATGGTACACCCCACTACTTTGAGGAAAGTACCCTTTTATTTACATTTAGAAATTTTTCATTTTCAGAGTCTGGAGATGGATATGTTTTCCAACTTTTCTCAAACTTTCAATTATTTTACCTGAAATTTCGTTGATTTATAAATAATTTTTCTAAAACTTACCCTTGAGCTCACATGAAGCCCAGTAAAGGGAAAAATTCTTGCCATGCATGTCCAAATCATTCCCTTACCAAATACGTTATAGTAGTATGTTCTAAAAAGCTGAACAAGGGCAATATGAAGATGGATAGGAAGGATCCATCCCAAAAATCAAGGCAGAAGGCTGGGTAAGCTTTACGAAAATAATTAATAAATCAACAAGATTTTGCATAAAATAGTTGGAAGTTTGAGGAAAGTTGGGAAATATATCCATGTTCAGACTCTTAAAATGCGAAATTTCTAAATGTAAGGAGAAGGGTATTTTTCTTCTAAATAGAACTGTGCGGTGTACTATACACCCCATGTGAGCACTGGAGGGTTAAAGAATAACCTATGTGAAGATTAGGAAAAATAATCCACAGCAAGATAATATCTATAAATAATAGGTGCACAAACCTAAAGAGAGTTAATTGAAAGGTAGTAGAACAGAAAATCCTTATATGGGGAAAAGAAAGCACAAAACATAACAAGCACTCAAGTAGTATACGCTAACAATAATTGCTTAGTGGAATAACATGGTTTATTTCATCATTTAAGTAAAGAAAATCAGAAACAATTGCAGCTTATAACTTTCTAGGCCATTTTGGTGCAGTTTTGTTAACTAGGCAACTTCAGTAATTTTCTTGCTGCCCCAGGATGGAAAAAAATTAGACGGAACAATGATATTGATCCATTTTACTTTAATGCTGACATGAATAAGTTGGTTTTCTGTTGGAACAAATGAATGGACAAATAGGAGGCTATGTTGAAAAGTAGTGTTTACTGTTGACTTGTAATGTGTTCATGAGGCTACAGAATAAGTTGTGTCCACAAAATCTGCTGTTAATTTACTTTTTGTTCTACCCTCAGAAATAAGTTGCACATGGTAATCATCCTACTGCAATATTTTTTCAAGCAAGATATTTGTTGTAAGTTATCATATTGCTCCTTATCTAAGCCATGCTCAGGGGAAGTTATTTTATTTTGAATCATAAAATAAGTATTATAAGTCATTGCAAGTGCATTGCAATTCACAAGAGTAGATGTCAAACTCTTTCCTTTATTTTATGGACTTTTTCATGATAATAATTTCTGTACCTGGAGAAGTTTTATATTCTGCCTTGTCTGTCTAATTCATTGAATTGCAACCCATTTCATGAACCATACATTGCCATTTTCATCAGTTCTGATGGAAATATAAAATGCTCTATTGCATATCTTTAAAACTGAGAAAATTTATTAATTTAGTCTAACCTTTATTTCAAGATATATTGGTATAATTCCATCTCCAAATTTTATCACAAGTTGTCCTGAAAATAAATTTCTTTCAACTGTACCTTACATTCTGACTTGTTTAAAGTACCGAAATATATTATTCATTGATCTTATTTTTCATGTAGGTAAATCTTGCTTTTTCTTGTTATAGAATACCATGAAAAATGGGCATTTAATTTATTCTGTAAATAAAAATCCCTTTAGATTTGTTCTATAGTAATACAATTTCCCTCCTTCTACATGCTAACAAAGGAGGAAGAAGAGGGTGATGTAAGTTATCTTCAAGTTTTCCATTTTGTTTAATATACACGGAAGAAAGTGTAGTGTTATGAAAATCCATCACACCCAAGAAAGAAACTCTAGGAGTTCTACTTTTTCCACTGTTTATTCAGAGATGGACTCAACACAGATATATTTTGGTGGCTGATATGCTATTAATGGGTCATCCTGATGAATTATTGATGATGAAATAAACTGTGGAAAAGCATGGATTCTTTTACTAAATTTCTTGGGTAGTTTCTATTTTTATTAAAAAAATAAAAACGAGGTGTAAGGTCTGTGATGGCAATGTATGAAAAAAAGCTAAAATCATATAACTAAATTCATGAGATTATGGAAGCTATTGCTAAGAAAATGTTCACATTGAATTACAGGATCAGAAAAAGAATGTTTCTTTTAAAAGACAAAAGTATCAGTGTGTGTATGAGTATCCAAAGGAAGAAGGCAGTGATTCTGATGGAGAAGCTCCTGCAAAGCCAATGAATGCTCCACTAGACTACTCAACATATGCAGGTATTCCATTAAAAAGTTTATTTTCATCATAAGAATTGCTATGAATAGAATCAACTGCTTGGGCTGTGACATTGTGGAAGATTGACATCTGAAACAAAGTAAAAGCTAAACTTTATACTCCACAAGATTTATTGTTGGACAACCATGGTTTTGACTCATGGAGTCATCTTCAGGTTGAAACCATGGTTGTCCTACAATAAATCTTGTGGAGTATAAAGTTAAGATTCTACTTTGTTCCTATTTGCTATGGAATTAAGAATAATTTGCTAGTTATAATAAAATAACAATAATATTCAAATCATCTTGATACTGTTTAATGTGAAAGTTCGGGATTTGAAGGCTTGGTTTTATGGTGGATAAAACTTGTATCATGTTATCTAAATATCAAGGAAAAAATATGTGAAAAAAGTCTGACAGGGCCAGGACTCAAACCTCTCCTAATTTTCGTTCAGTTGTTATAAACATTGAGCTAAGGTGAAAACATCCATACACAAAGTAGAATTATTCTTTTGATAAATTTATTTCTACCTTCCTCTGATGGTAGGCTTTTAACAAGGATCTTCTGTCATTTTCTCTGGCTAAGCCTTTTTTCCTTATTACTGTATGTAGACTGGGAATTGATGGAAGGAGATATTCCATCAGAAACTGGGGCAGATGCAGATTTGGATATCTCTGAGGAATCCAATAATTTGCCAACTCAAGCGCCCTTCGATTTTTACAAACTGAGCAGTGAAGATTTTGATTTTGGATTTGGTGAGTGCTGTTTATCAATATCATAATTTATATTTCCATCTCATTTTTGTCTTTACAAACCAAGAGAAATTACTATTCTTTCTTTAATATTTTTAATAATTTAATCTTTTTTCTCCAATCTGTGATCTCCTTTCCTAGAAATCATTCAATATATATCTGTAATCTCTCTATTTGATGAAGTACTTCTGAGTCATCTTGTATTTTGCTTAATTGGTTGTTTTTTTTCGAACTCCACGTACAATTAATGATGATGCAATATTTTAAAAGTTATTTAAATGAATAACTCTAATTGTACTCCATATGCATTTTGTCAGCTTGTTGATTTTTGGCTAATGATAGACAGTTGTAATAGTTGTTTAGATGAACTTGATGTTAGAGCGAATCATGCCTGAATCAGTTCTCCCAAAGAGAATCCCCCATGTGGCAGCACCAAAATGAGCCAAATTTATTTTCCTTCTTATTTGTGAATGGTTTGTTTGATTTTCCATCTAAAAGTGAATTTTTATTGTAATTTATCGTAAAATTTGAGCTGTGCTGAGAAAGGAATTTATCTTTTTGAAATTTGCATTTTTCTTGAAAATTTTTTTCTTATAAAAACTTTCGGCAAAGATTAGCAGTTGTCAAATGTAGAACAATATTTTTCAAACATATTGCAATTTTTATACTTATAAATTAATGCATCGTTTGATCAGGAGAGTGTTTTAAAGAAGTAATAGAAAACAATGCCACATTTCAATGCTATCTCTGGAATTGCATTTGACACCATGGGAGAGCGCTCTAAATCTACAAATCGGTATCTCTGAAGAGGACAATCAAGAAGAGAGCAATCTATGAACTTCTAGGTGAAAAGAAATCTGGGTTGTCTGATTTCTGAGAGCATATGCTTATCATGTTTTCAACCACCTAACCTAGTCTTTGAAGACTTTTGAGTGATGATTTTGAGATATTTTACCAAAGACTCTAAAATTCTCCATCTGTCATCAAAGAGAAAGCAACATGTAGGGATAATTACAAAAGCAATAAAGCAGGTTAAGATATTAATTTATTATTATAAATAAGAAGTTAAGAGTGGTCATATAATATACAGTTCTGAATTTTCATCGAGCAATAATGACAATTTGAATTATTTTGACATTCAGGCACCGCAAAAAGAAGTTTATATCTTAATTTTCATTCATTCTTTCATGACTGTTTCATAGCTTTCTGCACTCTTGTTTCCATGTTAACGGATGAAGTTGTGAATTATCTTATGTGGATACATCGCATGATATCAAACTCTGCTTAGCCCTCACACCCAGAGAGTCCAATTTTTAGGTGGTGCACTGTGATGTTGCCGTTTACAATTTTCTTTAATTAATTCTATTGCAGGAACTATGCATCCAATTTCAGGCGTTAAGATTGCTTTGTGTTTTTAAAATTAGCTCCACAAACTGACTACGCCAAAAAAATATTATTGTCTTTATAAGGATCTTGTTAGTCAAAAAAATGATTAAAAAGGAAATAAATTTTTTTCCATGGTGCAAATATTTCATTATTCAGTTTACTGATCCGTTTTCAGAATGAAAATCAGGATGACCTTTATCAAATGAGAAAGAAAACAATTTTGACCCTAACGGTACTGCCAACTCTTGGAATTGAATCGTAACTTTTTCTGGGATGATTTGCCTTAAGACATGTGCAGACTTAAAAGTAATCAATTAAAAAGATTATAATTTCTTTAAACTACTATTTACTCCTGTAATTAGCAATAAACTGAAACATATCTCTTCTAAATCAGGCTCTTGATTAACAGGGATGGTAGAAAAAGTAATCTCCATTTAAAAAATCCCAGTTGAACTAATATTCATTTGATATACCCTAACAAGGGTTATTCACTCACAACATTCCTATACCATTTGAATATCATGTAGCGAGCTAGATAGTATATTACTAAAAATATACGTATGTATATAAATAATAACAAATTCAGCATTCAATTTTTGATATGTGGACTTCTAAATTTCATGTTATTTTTTGTTCATTCTGGTTAATGTTTCACTGTTAAGCCAAACCTGGATAATCGACAACCTATTGCATTACAGGTATTAACACACATTTTTCTTGAGCAATCATAATCACATTTCTTATTTGAGCAGAAGGAGACTTTGTGGTAAGCAGCTCATCAAGACCATTTGAGTATTGCTCCCAGTCTGACGTAGGCTTCCCTTCACTTCCCCTGCCTGGGTGGATCAATGAACAAGATGCTCAAGCAGGTGAAAATGTCCCTGATCTCTTAGTGGACACAATGTCAAAGACAAAGTGCTACAAAGAGAAGAAAGAGCAGTCAAATTGGACGTCACCCTCTGCCTCCCCACCCAATTCTGGCTTGGGAGAACTAAGGCACACAAGGGATCGCCTAAAACTAGATTTGAGCCACAAGTTGGTGGCGGAGGAAAGCAAAGGGGAGGAAGTGAGGAGGAGGGAAGAGGAGAGGGGAGAAGCATCTGTCTTAGATGTGGATAAAGAGACGAAAACTGCACTCTGAAGTATCTTTATTATGGTGAAGCAATAAAATTTGATGGATATCTGATCGAGTTGAAGGAGATAAATACAAACTATAATAAACTGTTGAAGGTGAAGTGAGGTGAAAAACAGTATCTTCAGCAATGAGTTACCTCTGATTGTCTACCAATTGAGTGATTTCTGTCATCTGCAAATGAAATCCTCTAATTTTTAAAGACTCTGGCTAAATATGACCTGAGTTTGCTGAGTCTTTTCTTCCTACATGTTGAAGACACCGACATTAATTTATAGATATTGTTAGTATTCAGAGGATACCGTTATTTTATTCCCCTTTTTTCTTAAATGACTCTTAGTGCTTCTCAATTTCTAACCATCCCTTCAGAATTTTATGATTTATAAGTACAATAAAGTCATCATGTACTCTTCTTAAATGTATCTAGTAATTAGAAATCATTGGTGATGATATCTAAATAAGAAGGGTTTATCATGGACTTAGGAGTCTCCATTTGAGATGTATATCGAGTTTTTGACAAATTTGGTGATGCATGTTTCTTTGAATCAAACTGTTATTTTGCACTTGCTATGAATTAGGATGGCTCTCTGATATTCCTTAACTGCACCTCTAAATATCAAAATCATATTTCATTTCCTTCTGTACATATACGTTTCAAAGTTTAGTGCGTTTTAGGTATTCACGAGGCCGACAGGTATGTTAAACTGTGAATAAATTATAGACCTATGCCTTGAGAATTACGATGCAGTGTTTCATCCAACTAAAAGTTGTTATTAGATATCGTTGTAAATATTATTCTATCCTATAGTTGTGGTGTTGTAAAAAAA
This sequence comes from Pachydiplax longipennis, assembly GCA_036926295.1. Classification (NCBI taxonomy): domain Eukaryota; kingdom Metazoa; phylum Arthropoda; class Insecta; order Odonata; family Libellulidae; genus Pachydiplax; species Pachydiplax longipennis. The sequence continues at coordinate 65,107,432 of JAVFKF010000015.1, read as the reverse complement.
TTTTAGAGGTACCGTACAGTTTATTAATAGGGCTTTCCCTAAAGAGGATCTTGATTTACATCATTGAAGAAAGGAGGAAGTGCAAATTGATTGACTGACCAATAGAACCCATGTTTTATAATTTTCAAATAATCCTAAGAGATAGTTATTCATTTTTTCAGAATTATAACACTATATTTCTTCTGTAGTACACCTCCATTGGTGTCCTCAGCCACCTTGATAGAAATTGGTTGTTATGCAAAAAAGTTGTTTAAGAGAAATATTGACTTTAAATTTGAACCATTTCTGTTGTAATGAAGCCGTCCATTTAAGGTGCTGCAAAAATTTAGAAAATATGTAGGATTGTTCTTTATATAGATCACTTCTTTTTCTGGTAATCAGAATACTGCAAATGTGTAACTGTTTGTTTGTTAATTCAAAGTTCTTACATGAAGGAAATCCCTTGGTTCTCTAATGTTTTCTTTTAACATTTTATCACTAATTTTCTCATCTCAGCTTTGTTCAAGAGTCTATTCAGAACTTTTTTCAGTGTGTATGCAATGCCCACTCATGAAAAAGAGAATGCTAATATTTATTTTGAGAAGATTTTATGCAGTAAATGCTCTCATATTTAAACAATAAATAATTAACCTCATTGACCCTATGCAAGATTATTTTTATGCTGCCCCAGGTTATGGTAGAGCAGCTATAGGCTGGTTATGCATCCATCAAGCTGCTCAAATTCTGGATGATGAGAATGTATTTGATTTCTCACAGCATAATAATGTAGTTTATGAGGGGCAGATACATATTCCTTCTTTTCAGTTTTTCACTTTCATATACTCTGTAGTTTTTTCATAACGTGCATGAGTTTTTAAATATTTCAGATGCTTTAGTTATAAGTTTCATAAATTCAGTTCATTGATGATTTACTGATCATACCATAGGTTAGATTTATAAACAAAACGTTACTTACTGTAAGAACTGTAATATGTAACAGTCATTTTGACTGTCAAGTGCCTCTTCTCATTGAAATTCTGCATTTCCTGCTAGATTCACCGAGTGAATGTAGTCCTTCTTGACATTTGTTTATGAGAGTATGTTTTTTGTTAAAGTTGCTGTTGTTGAAATCACTTTCCTAGAGATCAGGTTAGTTTTCATTTGTAAGCATCATCTGTCTTTGGTGGGTTTGGTTGTTGAATATGAAAGTAAGGAAATTTTTGACTTCCTTGAATCGAGGGAATCTCCTAAAATAAATTTCTGAAGTTTTATTACACAAAATCATGTGGATTCAAATTCTTGCCAATTGTTTTTTACTGTTGAAATCTTTACAAAATTGTGTTTATAAAGTGAAGCACAGTGTCCTTTATTACTTAATACTCAGCAGACTAATTAATTATGCACCATACATATTCATGCTTTATGTGAAATGGCACAACTGTGATAAAGTGAGAATTTATGATTGTTTTGTAAATCTTTTATATCTTTATCTGTTTTCCATGTTTTGCTGAACTTAACTATTGTTTTTATTGTGTTTTCCAATTTGTCAAATAAGTTAATGTATTTGTATTGCTTGTGCAATACTTGAGTGAGACAAAATTTTATTTAATTAATGTTGTCAATGCTCAGAATTCATCAGTTTTGTTATTTCTTTCCTAAATTATTCACTTGTATTTTATCAAATCCCATTGAATTTTAGTTCAGTCATTAAATTTTCTTATGCAATACATTATTATGAATTACAGGGAAAATTCGGTATACTACTTTGAGAGGATGAAGAAAAATGATTGACTGTTTGTGTGTTTATTTGAGCTTTGCTGCTCACACCTCTTTTCTGCATGAGCTATTTTTAGATTCTCATGATCACTCATGATGTAACTTGTATCTAATAAAAATTAACACCCAAATAGATTCTATGTAAGATTGTCTGATAAAATATGGGCTCTGTTACAGTGAATGTGATAATAAAGGGTCTCTAATCAGTGAAAAAGTATCATATTTTGAAAATTTGTTGGTAGTACCTAATACAGTAGAACTACATTAACAGTAATCCAAAGAGACTGCAAAATTGGTAGTTTGTGTTAAAAATTTTCAGAATTAAATTTATTCCTTTAGCAAAATTTGGTGGAATTCCATAGTTTTGATTTAGGAATAAAATACTTTTACAATTCATTGGAATGTAAACTTAGACAGTAACCTAGGTTAGATTTTGTAAGCTCTATGTCAAGCAGCAGTTTTGAAAACAGATTCTTAAGACACCACTTCTTATGTAGTTTCTTAAGGTTCAAGTCCCTTCTACATGATTCAAATGATTAAATCATTTGTGATGCTCTGCTACTTACTTATAGTGCAGATTTTTCCAGTATTCAGATGCACAGCAACCTTCGGTAGCCAATCATTAGTCATAGGCCACTTCTTTTGCTAGACCAAAAATTTTTACATTATCTGTATAGCTATCCTTTCTCCACTTCTACTTCTCTAAAAGGGTTCTTTGTGAGTCTCTGGTTTGGAATGACAAATTTTTGAGAATTAAATAAACATATCACGTAGCAGAACAATCTTTTTCCTACTGTTGCTGCCAATACCAAATCCGAGATAGAGTGAGATCTCTCCAATCAATTTAGTCTTAGGGTAGAAAGTTAGATTTAAAAAGTTGCACCATGGTATTTCATTTTGTTGCAATCCCAAGTTTTAAATTAACCAGAAAGGTAATGCAGTGTTTTGTGGGCTGTTGAGCCTAATATTGCAGAGATTGTGCTTTGAGGTGACTTACCATTGCTGGTAGAAATTTCATTATTTTTCCCTTATTGTCTATCTCCATGGTAAAAGGATTACTTAAATTTAGAGTAAAAGATGAAAAAAGTCAAGTAACTAAGTAAGATACTCTTTGTACAAAAAGCAGACCATTCTGCAAAAATATAATGGAAAGGTAACCAGCAATACACAGCATGGTTAAAATGCTATCCTGCTTATAACTCATTTTTCACTCAATCTCCTTCAATGAGTCTTAACTAGGTTTTACTGTATGTTGGCATTCTTGTGTCTGATGACAGGGACATACCAAGATGACATTTGACCATGCTACTGCAGTGTTAGGGGTGGTCTGGCTGAGATAAGGTTCAGATACCTTCCTAATGTTTGTGATAACAAACAGCTTATAAAACAGTCTGTTGGACTGCTGCTCACTATGCAGATTTAGGGTACAAGGTTGAGAGTTTTCTAAATAATTGATAACTGTTAGTGGAAATTTTTAATCAATTATAAAAATTGTGCATTAAGTACTTGGTCAAATTAAATTCTAGTATTTTTTGTAAAATTAACTTAATTAAAAAGTTACATGAATTAATTTATCACAATCAAATGTAATCACCAAATATTAATGTGGATTTGTTTTCTAATAATTTTTTCTTTCTTTAAATGTTAAAATAATGATAATTAGAATCATAATATTGGTATTTACTTAATAAATCTTATTGTTGGAATTTATTTTAATGAATGTTAAAGATTATCTCGTGAAGGCTAGAACCTTTTTAAAAAAATGGAAATTTTTAAATATGAAGTATTTAAGTATTAAATTAAAAGTTTGAGATGGTTTCATTGGAGTCACACCATAGGCTTGTTATGCTGCTGATGAACAAATGTTCGAAACTATGGTCACTGTCTAAATATATGTTAATATAAATCTTGCATGAGTTACAATGTTAATTTACACAAAATTTATGTGTGGATTATCATAATCCTATATATGTAAAATTGTATGTATAATTGTATATTTATTGTAATTTTATCTTACTCTACCACCAGACATATCTAACTGCAGCAGAAATTTGTGATAATAATAATAATTTGTTCTGTGAAACAGTTAAGTATTGCCACATCTGCATAAAAAAATTACATTAGCAATTCCACTACCAAAATAAATTTAATCACATCTGTTATTCTATTTAAAAATTTGTACAGAGTTGTCAAAAGCATAGCTAGGGTTATTGGTTGCCAGGACAGTTTTTGTTGTGGAATTGAAAAACTTATAAGAATTTGCTTTAGTAACTTTAATATGAAACAAGAATGAAATATTTGAACTATCTTCTTGTTAGAAAAAGTGTTAGTATCCGACAAATTTAGGAACTGGATCAAGATTTTACTTATTGATGTAAGAGGTAAAAGAAATATAGTCTAACATCCACATTATGCATGTCTGCATTGTGGAGGATCTTTCTTTTGTAAAACCATGTGTAAATGCAGTCGATGATTCCAGCTTCTACAGGTTTCTGTCTTAAACAGTTTCTGCCTCAGACATGTTTTAATTTATAATGAATCTTCAAATTAGTGTAAATATATCTGAACGATAGTTTACAGTTTATCCAATACATGCACCACCAAATAGACAAACCTTACATTTCAGAATGAAACCCAAATCCATAACAGAAATGCATTTAAGAAGGGAAATATTCCATTCTGAAATTAATTTATAATTATCTAACATCATTCTGCTGCCCCTTAAATGTTGCATTAACAGTTAATATTAATTGAATGTCATTTTTATTTAATTTTTGTTGTTTTTACTACTTCTTCCTACAACCTCCATGGGTTTGACCTTTTACATTTACACTTGGACCCTGCAAACCGCCACTGGTGCATGGCAGGGGGTGTGAAACACCAAAAACCCTATCTACTCTTGACTGCTGTTGGCTTCTCTAATACTTCGCGGAAAAAATGACCAGAAATATCTATCTGTCCTGGCAACTTTATTTCCCTGTAACACTTCATCATTTTGTCTTGAAGATCAGGTACGCTACTAACTGGTATGACAATATCAACTACCTCCTCCCCAAGATCCATAGTGATAAATTTATTAAAAAGCTTCCCATGGTAATCAAGTCTTCCATCACTAAGCGAATCCCAACCGAGGGATTCTATCATAGCGGAAACACTGCTGTCAAATCTCCCTCAACAAATCTAGCTGCCCTACATTGAACCATCTCAAGGCTGGAAGTTAATCCCACTTCATGCGGATCCCAAATCGCACAGCAGTACTCAAGGAGAGGTTGAATCAGGGAGAAGTATGCTATTTCTTTTACTCTCCATGAGCAACCCCATAGGATTCTACTACCTAAACTTTGTATCCTATTCACTTTACTTGCTACATTTTGAATATGCTCTTTGAAGGAAAAACTACTACTGAGCGTAATACCTAGATATTTATGATGCTTCACAAACTGCAACGGATATCCTAAAATATTATAGGGTACGTGGGTAACATTAGTGGAACGTGTAAAATTCATGGCTACGCACTTCTTTACGTTCAAATCTAACTGCCAATCCCTGCACCAACCTGAAATAAGGTTCAGATTGTTCTGTAAGCAAACAATGTCATCTGCGCTTGCAATCTCTCTATAAATAATAGAATCATCTGCGAATAGCCTAACCTTACATCGAACATTATCCATTATATCGTTGATATAGATTAGGAACAGAATAGGACCTAATACACTACCCTGTGGAGCACCGGATGTGATGCAAACCTCATCAGATAAAATTCCATCCAAAGCAACTCGCTGCGATTTGTTTCCTAGAAAACATTTTATCCATTCAATAATTTTCTGATTAATTGCATAAGCCATCAATTTATGAATTATTTTTAAATGTGACACTTTATCGAAAGCTTATCTGAAATCTAAAAATACGGCATCTGCGCTAACCCTTGAAAGCTGTCAGTAAACCCTTGTCAGCTGCATTAACTAAGTCGTATACAAAAAAGGCTAACTGGGTATCGCATGACCTACCCTTACGAAAACCGTGTTGACATTCATGAATTGCCCCCTTATCTCCTAGAAAACACATCATTGAACTGGCAATAACATGTTCAATTATCTTACAAAAAATTGATATTAAGGATATGGGATATTCTTCCGGTTTCGAGGAATTGGGGGGTTCTTAGGAATTAAGGTGATATGTGCTCTTCTTCATGACGTACGATGCCTTCATCCAAAGTTTTCCTATAAAATACAAAAAGAAAGGGAGAAAGTTCATCCGCCAGTGTTATAATAAAAAGCAATGGTATACCTTCCGGTCTGGGCGCTTTCTTCTTGTCAACCTGTTGCAACAGCTTTCCTATTCCATCCACTGACGACTCGATCGGCCCCATCTTTGAATCAATCCTCATAGAAAAATCGCTCGTGTGTCCATTGTTTAAAGTAAAGCTTTCCTGGTAATGTTGCTTAAGTGAGTTCGATTTACCTACTGATCACTAACTGTTTGTCCCTTGTCATTAACAAGGCTAGATACTGAAGACTGACCACCTCGAGATTCTCGGACATTTCTCCAAAACTCCTTCTGGTCGCTTCCTAAAGACTCTAAAAGGGTTTTAGATCTATATTCCACAAACTCATTCTGCAATTCCTCCTTAAACAATTTTCGTACCTCCGCGTATTTCTGTCACTCAATTTCAAAGTCAACTCCGATCTTCTCCAGTGCGTGTAAAAACCTTTGCCTCCTATGCAATGCCTGCAATTTAGGTTTCATCCAATGTGGTTCGTTACGCTCCCTCACGGTTTTAATTAGGACGAACCTTGTGATTTTGTAAAGCACTATATTGCCTTTTTATAAGCTCATTTAGTCCTGCATTTCTTTTAATTCTTCATATCTATTCTGTGATGATCCAAAGATTTTTCTTTGCACAACTTTACTTTGCTTAGCCTCCATGCCTAACATCCTTAAATAAAAACAGGTCTCACTGCTTAAATCTCACTGCACTAAAATCTTATTTTTAAAGAACATGAGTGAATTTTCTTATCTAAGTTTCACAATCTACTGTCCACCCTCAACCTTAGAATAGATGGTGTTCATTTTATCTTAAAGTATATATTCATATAATAATAAAGTTTTTTAGTAAATTATTTTGGGTTCTTTCCTGATACTTAGTAGAATCAAGTTGAAAAACTAAAAATGATTTTCTAATTAAAAAACAGCTATAGTCATCTATGTGATATTTATATCTCTCATTAATATTTTTCCCATTTTCATGACTTAATGCTTTGTATATAATACTTTGAAGCGGAAGCTTCAGAGGCTCTCAAGTTATTCCCATGTTGAAAACCCAACCTGCAAGTTAGACAATCTCAAAAATCAATGTCTGCTAGGATAATACTTACCCTCATGGCAGGCAGGATTTTAATAGATCTTTTAAACTCAATTTCTTTATTACTTTAATTGGTAAATTAAGTGGTAAGTTCAATTTACAACGGTTTGCTTGAGTTAGGAATTCACTCTGTCTCCATATTAATGTTGGATGATTTTCTGGGTAAAATCAAGAATGCTTCAGACAAAAATACTAGATTCTATCTCAGTATTATAAGAAAAAGCTGAAAAAACTAGAATCTGATTCTTAATGTTGATTCTTTTTTCTATGCATTGACTTATTGATCAGACAATCCAGGATAGTATGTTTATATGAGGAAGCATATTCTGATTACATAAATACTAAATATCTGAATTAATTCTTTATTGGAAAACATCAATTGTAGCATTAATAGGTTTAAACTATGGTTATTTAATAAACACAAATATAAAACTTATTTGATTGCAAATCAAAATTTGAAGTAATTAACAATTTATAGATGGGACTAAAATGTAATTCTTATGTTCTATTTAGCACCCATTTGATAACTTAAAATTGTACATAGGAAGAATTTTTACAGTTAAAAGCAAACATTTTGTAAATTAATATTCAATCAAAAAATCCTGAAAGAACTTTTTAGTACAAAATAAGAATGTGAAATCATTTACATTTACACAGCACTATACTCAAGAGTTAAACTCTGTTAACACACTTCCTCACAACACTCAACCACTTGCATTGAAGCACTTATCTCAAAATTGTCTTTTGTATATTTTTGCTAGTCAGTCACTGTTACAATTTAACTTGAGTCAAGATTTCACTCATTTTAATGGTAGTTTTTGTTATAGCATATTATATTACAGTCAGTAGCACTGCTGAAATGTTTTTTAATATTATTCTCAAAAATATATTTTAATTGCACCATATACTCTTGAGAAATATTAAGTTGATGTACTACATTAATTGTAGCACTGCTTACATTGGAATGGAGTCATCCTGTTTTTTAGCATTTTGAGTTATTTATTTAATAAAAGTTTATTTAAGTAAAGTTTTGATATTGATGCAGAGATAGCAGCAAAAAAGTGTGTGATATTAAATGAAAACTAACCTTCCACCCCCCTCCCAAACTGACAACTCTGTGGACTTTTTAAAAATCTATTATGTATTGATAAAATTTATTACTAGGTTGGTTAGGAGTTGGAGTTGATGGTTTTCATTTAATGAGACCTTATATCTTAGGATATCCTGTATGCTGTCATCTCTACACCAATATCAAAACCAACAAAATAATTAAATTATTCAACACTCTAAAATACAGGTTCATTCAATGTAGCAGCATGACTTATAATACGAGAAGATATTTCATAATATCCTTTGCAAGTTTAACATTTGTTAGCTGTATCTTTAAGGAGAATATTTATCATTGGTGTTTTATCATTTTCCTGTATCATCAGCACCTTCTTTTGCATCATTTCATTTAGCCACTAGACTCTTCAGTCTCGGTTGACTTTCATCTCACATACCTCAAACAAACAAAAGATTGGGAGAATGTACTTTGCAAACCACTTCACTATTTCTTCACTTAAACCTGAATAAAATGTACAGAGCACCTTTGATGGCTATGGATGCCTTTTTATATTTTGCCAGACATGTAGTGAGGAGAAGAAGCTCCTGCTGCTGATCCAGGGCCTCTCTGATGATGATGTCCTTTGTGTGAACCCCCTGCTGCTGGCACTGAATAACGACTCCCTGGTCTAGAATGCACTATTGCATAATGATCACTGTTTGTGGAAATCGATCTTGTTGAATTCATGGTTGAACCACCAGATGCATAGCCTGGCTTTCCATTCAATGAATATCTGAAATTACAATCATAGTTAAATATCTTTAGAATAATTGCTGTTTATCATTTGCCAATTATTAGGTGAAGTTAGGCTCGAGTATGCCTCTGCTATTGTATGTATTAAAAATGTTATTTCTACTAATTTTCTTTAATCTGTAATAACATATAACCAAGCAAAGGCTGAACAAACCAACTTTATGTCATAAGAATCATATGGAAATCTGTCTCTCTTTTGTTCTGTCATTGATATGTCAAAGATATCTCTTCTGTCCATTATTGAAACTTCCAACCTCATGTGCCGCTTATTAAAAAGGTAAAATTTCTCAAAATCATTAAACACTTCAGAAACAATGGTTTCTAAACAAATATGAGTAATCTCATCGTCTCATAATTCATCAATTTCTTCGTTGATTAAGCATCAATTTCTTAACATATGAGAGAATTTTGGGTTCATTTAGTAGATTAACTTAACAGATAGACATTTCAACCAAAAGAGGCAAATGGAACCCAAAATATAATCTATCCAACAATAACCACAATTGCATATATATTTATACATCCAATCTCATAAACTTCCATAAGAAATGAATGTGAATTTCATTTTACACTTTGTTAGCAGACCAGGTATTATTATTTATACTTTCATGGAAATCTCTGCTCTGTGAATGATACAGAGTTGTAACATCTACGGATTTGCAATCTTGAAATGTATTTAAAGTGATAATAATGAATGATGCTGTATTCAAAATGAATCATAGGGATAATGAAAGGCAAAAGATATTTCTATAGCTGGAGAATAGTTTATCTAGATGAAGAAAAAGTTCACCTTGAGCCATACTGTGATCCATGCCAGCTTCTGTAAGGGTCATAGTCATCAATTATACTAGGTGGTGCTTCTTTTTCGATGATTTCTGTCCGTGCACATGAACATGTCATAGCAGAGCAGAGAAACACATTGACAATGAGCATGATTAAGAACAAGACTCCAAATGCAATGCAAAGGTAGAGCAGCCAGGGAGGTCTCACTCCACCCACTGAATCATCACACAGTTCTTGAAGCTCTGAAAAGGAAAAAAAAAATTAAGTCTTAAAGAAAGGGAAAAAATAATTGAAATGAAAATGAGCATTAAGAAAACCAGCAAATGAAGAATAGGCTGAAAATAAATAGAGGAGAGATAATAAAGAAGGGATTTTTCTTCGAATATATCAAAAGGATAATAAACTAACATGGAAGAGAGGCAGAGAAAGGCATAATGCACTAAACTACTGACAGCCTTTCAGTAAAGAGTTCTGAATAAATTCTAAATATTTTTCAGATCAAAAGTGTATGTATGGTTTTAAAAAGAAGGGGAGAAAGCAAAAAAATCTTTGGGAGGGTTTAGAATTTGGCAGCATGACAAAAGTAGAAGATCAAAGAAATTAAGCATAAGGAAAGGTAAATGCTTAGCAAGTTAATACAGAAAGTAAAAATTAAAATGATACCATGAAAACCCTGGTTTTCCACTTTTCATGCAGATTCTCATTCATTCAGTACAATGACCACTCTGCATGCAAGTATTATGGTTAGAAATCTGCAAGGATCTGAATTTCATGTTGTTTTTGTTTCTCTTTATTGTCCATCCTTTTGAAAGAAAATTTTCTTAAAATATCAAGAAAAAATGTGCTAGAGAGAATTAAGGAATAAAGAACCCTCAGAATGACACAGAAATCCTTTCCTCTTCTTGGATAGAGTACATCATAAAATAAGACTGAATCCTATAATGAATAATACAAAGGGAGAGGGATGAGCTGTGGTGGGTAGAGAAGATATATTTGTTGGCATACAATACATTAGAGAGATAGGAAAATTTTTTCCAAGATGATGGTTCTAACAATCACCATGACATCTGATATGTGAAGGATATGACTGGTATCTGACTGGTATTACCACCAGGAAACAGTAATCATTTGCTATGACAGAGCTATCAGACCATGATCCATAGCAGTATGTGATAGTGATAAAGCTTTAAGTGATCTTGCAGAAAGGAACAAAAGAAAGTGTAACTTGAGTTTTGACAGTTATATTAAACTTTTCTTGAATTTTCCCTCCTGATTTTGTGGACATGTGCTATGCTATCGAATATAGATATTAGGAGAAAGACAAAGAACTGAGAAGGATACATGGAGAGCAGAGAGAAACATAGGAGCAAATTAACTGATACATATCTCGATATATTTACAATTGATGAATGACTCACTCGGAATCTCTCCTGGCTCCAGCACAAAGACACTGGTGCTTGCCATAAGAACACCATCATCACCTTCAGTTGAATAAGCATCTCTGGAAGTTGCAAAGGATAGCGCCCTCGCTTGTGGTGCTGGAAGAACATCTACTTCACCACAACGTGGCTCTACACAACCTCCTGTATGAGAGAGAACCATAGTTACAATGGAGAACCATATCATACATTGAAAAAAGTTTTTTAATTCTTAACATAAAATTCCATACAATTATTTACACTTTTGATCTCAATGTACAGGATGATTACATGAATAAATCTCTAATGAGTGAAACTGTTAGGATGGTAAAATTAATTTTAAGAATAATTTCACTGGCACACTTGAGTGTTTATGCTAGAATATTCATACATTTAAGTTGTGGATGCACAGACATCCATACTGTAACCAGGAATCCAACCCAAGACCCCATAGAGTATTTCTATACCATAACCTTGCACTTCCAAGGTCAGCCTTTTAATATGCAGTTAATTAAATGTAACTTTACAGACCTTTACAAATGGCAATGTCACACTGGAAATGGACTTCATTGCTGTCTGGGAATCTGAACATGGATTGCAGAGTTGCATCTGCTGCTCCAAGCTTCTCATTGTACTTGAATGGGGATATCACACTGCTTAGTGGACATCTGCAGAAGGATAAATCATGTTATATGACCTTTTGTTTCTCCAAAGACAAAATACTGCATAAAATAAAGTAATCCCACAACTGAACCTAAAGCCATAGTGAATTCAATATGGGTGATAACTTTGATAACAGAAGGGAAGACATCAGGTGCAAAATGCCAGACAAAGCTGGAAAAGTATTTGGAGTTGAGTTTGACAATTGTGTTTGCTGAGCTACTATGGCATCATAGAGGCAAATGAAAAAACAGAGAAAATGCTAGGTTAAATGCTTTTGTTGCCAATTCTTTTTTGGTTGAAAATTATTATTGAAGGCATAATCTTATAACCAAACACTCTGTCTTATCTTCTGAATATTCAAAAATGCTTTCTTTTCAATAGTTTTAATGCATGAATGATCATTTTGAATTAAATAAAATGGTTACATTGAGAATATACCAAATAATTACTTAAAATGAATTCACTTGCTGATTATGCTGTTATGCTGCTTTTTTCTATATTAAAAAACTTTTATGAACTGCAAATTTTATTCTGTAATTATTATATTTGTTTAGAAAGACACTTTGTAAAGTGGACCACTAGACAAACTGTTCAATAATTTGGAGAAAATTTACTCCTTAAGCTGCACATGAGATTGGAAGTTTCAGTGTTGGAGAATGCAAATTTATACTAATCAGATTTGTCAAGTATAAGCTAATGAAGGAATATAAAGTAATATAAATGGAAGACCATTTGGTAAATTGCATTATGTTTTTACCTATACTTAGACACTTACCCTTTGCTATTTATCAACGGGAAACTTATGTTACTCTTGTTGAATGCAAAGCAGGATTTAACTTGAATCCCATAAGTTCCTGAAAATAAAGAGGAAAGATTGTTTTTAGAGTTCAATGTTTTGTTTTCTAAAACTTCTTTTTGTGAGAAAATTCTTAAACATTGGTGTCATATTACTTTTTATAGACAAGAGTGTATTTCCAGATAAAGATTATTTAGAATAGACAGTGTGTCTTTTCAAGAACTAATTATCTCATATTTTGCTCAGAATGTAAATTATGGAAGATTTTAAAAGAATAGAACATAGAGTAGATAGTAGTATAGAGGAGAGTTGATAATAGTATTAAAAATATAATATAATTAAAATAGCAATAAAAAATATTGATGACCAACCATCTGGTCTGGATATGTCTGCCCTGAGAGTATATGCTCGGCCATACACTACTTCATGTACCCTCTTTCCTTTTTCCAGGAGCTTAAGGGAAACAAGTGATGTCTCATTCCTGAAAATAATATAAAAAGAAAGTGATTTTTAGAGGAAAGCAGTTTAATGTCATGAAAAGTTCTACACAATGCTGAAAGATCATCAAACAGGTTATTTAAGTTATTATTGAGGCTATAGAGCTAATGAAAAGCTCCAACAAAAATGTTTTCTTCTTAGACAGAATAGTAAATTCTGAGGAGGATTTTTTGTACATGGTCTTTGATCATATTATACCTCTTCAATCATTAGAATAGTCCATACATTTTTAACCGGAGAAAAATTTGAGACTATATATAATCTTAATGGTTTTCAGTGAAATAAATATATGAGAAAATTTTTATAATTTTAAAACATGTTGTGTAATCTGAAAAGTTCTGGGGGTTTTCAAATTTGAATGGGCAATGCATTTTTTATTGAACAATGTTATTTGAACTTTCTTGAAACTTTTTTGCTAATTACAGCCATCCAAACATTGGCAAAAGGTGATCAATCAATATGGAAAATAATTTAGTGAATAATCTTAATATATTCTCAAAATTTTTAGTTATATTTCTTGTTTAAAAGACTGCAGAACTTTCTGAATGACTCAATGTGTTAAATATCTTCTTCAAATTAGGAAACAGTCATTTATTATGTCAAAGACAGTCCTATGGCAGGGAAATGTTGGTCTTTGGACTAAGGGAGACAAGAAAGGACAACAATGCAAGGAAAGGAAGTTATTTGGGAACGGCAGGGTGTAGACTTCTAAATGACAGTGGTGGGAATGTGGGAGTAGAGGATGATAATGATTCAGTGACTGAGAATACTTTTGTAAAAGTTTCTCAAATGAGCACATATCCAATTCAATAGAAATTTAATATGATAAATAAATATCTAATACCTTAGTTCTGCATAAGACACCCCATAATTATTAAATTTTACCAAGATAATTCATGGTATTAAATTGTGAATTTATCTTATGCAGTGTCTCTTTTTTACCCCACACACAATAGTGTGTGTTAGAATCAGTTTTGCGCCACACCAACGAAATTTAACTCAAGTAAACTAACTTACTAACTTGTTACACATAAAGCTATTGATATGTCGAATGTTAAATATTGGGATCTCAAGGAAAATACTCATTCTCAGAAGTTTACATTTGAAAGGTTATTGAACATGCGTCCTTACTTAAGGTGGTGCATTCGCTCAAAAATCAAGGCGAACGAAAAACCAGCAGATGGCCGAAAAACTGTAATTAATCTATGAGTAATTATTTATTTTACACATGCGTTACAACATCTCACCTAGTGAATGATCAGCAACTGTGCAAATATTTTGAAATTTTACAATATCATTAGTTCTGAGATGAAATTGTTCACATTTGCGCAAACTTATAGCGCAGAAAAACGTTTCGCGGCATACTCTAAGTTTCGCATTGGCTCTACCATAAGCGGCTTACTATTTTGCCGCGGCACGCAGTTTGGAGTACACTGATCTTTGCCCCTATTTCTTCTACAATCGATGTATTACATAAATTAAAACTCTCTTTACCACCATCGGTACACAATGTATTTATTCCAAACCTTAAATTTTATTTACATTTTTATTTGAAAAATTAAATCTTAAGCTAAAGTTTCCCATTCTTTTCGCATCCACACAGCAAAAGAATCCACAAGTTTTTGTGGTTAAAATGCGGCAATAACCACTTCTTCGCTTCACCACTCCTCTGCTTTTTTTTAGCCGAGCGTGGAAAAAGGATTCGTGATATTGTCTCAGTTTCACTCAACAAAACGGAGAACTGACAATGAGTTAAACGAACCGTTTTGACTTGGGGAAAGACGGATATTCCTCATCGTGAAGATTGAAGAAAACTCTTTGTGGATTACCTCTTCCTATGTGAGGGGTATCTACAGGAAAATTTCGCTATTCGCAAAGAATTTGATGAGCGCAATTATGCAGTTTTGCAGAGCAGACCGAAAATTGCTGAACGTGATTTTGTGTTGAAATTTATTTTAAATAAAATAGCCTTAATTTCTATTTAGCATGATCATTGCTCCCTACCAAAATAATTTCACAAGACGAGAATATTAAATAAAAAATAAAAGAATGATTAAAACGGGCTTCCGGATTGTCAAGTGGTTAGCGCGTGTGCCTTCGGTGTTAAAGCTTTCCAGGGTTCGATTCTCTGTGGGGGCCATGCGTACGAAATGACTTCAACTGTTGCAGTACTTTTAACCGTATTACTAAGACTCAAACGCTAAGAGAAACCGAAGAAATTAAATTTAGTGGGGAGTTGTTTTAGGAAAGAGATACATAAAATAATAATATTAAAAATCATTACGTTCCTTATGTCAGCGTCCATAATAATAACCTCCATACAAACCATGGCCGGCTGCAGGTTGTATTATTTGGACGATATCTCAATCATAGAAAGAGAGAAGAAACATTTGGAAAAGATACTTCCCATAGTAAGCATATCGGAATAATTCAGCAGAGAGTTGTTGTAGAGACTTCTACAACAGAGCAGTTGTAGAAGATAGACCTGACGATTATATGTTTAGTAAGATTACCATGTTATATATTTAGTAAGTATACCGAAGCCACAAATTGGGCAGAGTATAAAGTAAAATGTTACTGAAACACTATAAAATAATTCATATCCCATTCAGATTAGGCAACCTTTACTGGAGAAACTAGGACAGTTGAGAAAAAACGAAGACAATCAATATTTCTCAAAAGACGACAAAGCTAGGATCATTTTATGGATAAATACGAGTGAAGTGCATGATAAATTTCGTGGATTCAATCAAATCAATGATAAAAGAAGACTGTAAAAAAAGTCGCTCGTTCAAAAGGAAACACAATGAGCAGTTTAAGCATGGATAAGTTTTACGACTGGTCGAAGTTATGAAGCGACGGCTTTCACCGCTTTTCTAAAAGTAGACTCAAACATAAGACTTCAGTATTTAGAACAAAGCTGAATTTTGCTCATATAAACCAGATTTCAGAGAAAATATCTAAGAAAATAGGTTTTTCAGTAGTTTTATATAGATTGGGGTGGTTGACTTGGATAGAAGTGTACTTACTTGGCATTCTTAAAACCCGCCTTTCCACAGGTAATGACGTAAAATTTGTCATCTGTGAGCTCCAGGCGCTGATGTATCCTCACTGCTATAGGTACTGACCGTTCCTCGGTTTTCTGTAAGAACCAATTATTCGTATAAAAAATATAGAAAAGCCACGAAAAAGGTCTTCAGTATTGTAGTGTGTATCTATTATATCATAAGTGTATTATTACTAGTGTATTCCCCCTCAAAAATGACGTGAGTTATTTTAAAGAAAAATCTACTACTACTATAGCATTACCTAATATATGCCAAAATACCTCGTCAAAAATCTCAAGGATTGATTTAAATGTATCAGTCATATTATCTGTTATTATCTGGCACGCAGTAGTATACTTAACCAGCCTTTTTGTTAAATTATAACCAAGTTCATTCATCATCATGAAAATGACCGAGTCGTTAGTGTATGGTTCAAAATGACAAAATTTCCAAAGATTAATCCAAAAACTTTAACCTTAGCGCTTCGTATCCTGCTTAGGGATTTTTTTCCGGAAGATTAAGTTTCAGGTTTGCTAAGAAGCTTCATAACAAGAAATTAAGAAGTTTCCATAGCTTGCTGATTTTAATAAAGCAATTATTTACTTAGTTGCGCAATTGTTTACTTTAATGACGCACAATTGCATAGATATACATCTATGCCTCTATGCATCTATACAGGTATTCATAGTAAGTTTTTATAATTTGGAATATTTCATATTCTAAAATGCATATGGCGTCTTTTAGTCGCCTCATTTCTACATACATCACGCGTTACCACGGCTTGTTTATTTTAACAAAGCAATCCCCTTCCCTACTTATTAAATAAATTAATGGGGTACTTTTATCTTATTTAATCATCCGTATACATACATACGTAACCCTTTAGGCGTACGGCGGGAGGTGTGCGCACACTATTTCATTATATTTTCCAATAATATATTTACTATTATAACATTTTCATAACCTCGGTATTCATATAAGCAGTAAAATATTAAATTATAAAATATATTAAACTTTTGAATGTGTTTTAAATGTCCATTGTATTTTATCAGAGGTATTTTCTATTTGATCATAATAAACATGACTTTTATAATCTTTATGTCAACGAAAAATGAAAAAGTCTTAGTATTATCCTCTTTTTTTAAGTGGTTCTATTTGATCCCTCCAGTGTCATAGTTTCTCTAAAACTGTATGGTCACCCACACTTGGGCGAGAATCGAATCCGTTTGCTTCGTGCGGCTCTAGAATTTCGATTCTACAAGTGCACTCGTGATAAGTGAATGAAATGCTTTTAAAAATCAGTCCTTAAAATGAGTTGTTTCGGAGGATATCTAAGTAGAAACTTTTGGTCGTCGATATATTCACGCCCTCGCTGTCACATACCATCTGCGATCTAAATCAATCATATTCTGGAATATTTGCAAACATACATGTCCTAGAGAGGTCTGTGGTTAACAGTTACTCCAATGCTCTGCGAACGCATTCGTTAACAGCACTTTCACTTAGACAATATTTAAACGTACTCTTTCTCCAGAACTTTCATTGAAGTACTCTGCTCTTTCCAATCACTCTAACCAATGGGCGAATTTTGGACCCACACTTAGGAATCTCTCCTTAGGTGTGAGCATATCAGTAATAAGCCACTCATGTATTCCCGGATAGCCAAGTGGGCAGCACGGTCGACTTTGACGGAAGCGGTGCCGGATTCAATTCCCGGTGGAAGCCCATCTGCGAAATGACCTCAGCTGTCAAAGCACTTTTAACAATACCTTTACAAGTAACTCTGAGATTTTGCACATCGATAATTCTAACGTAATGTAGATTCATTCTATTGTCACGTAACAAAACGCAATTCATTCTACGTTTAACCCTTGAGGATGATATCGAAATGTCCACTAGCTGATTCTTTGAAGTCGGTAATAGCCGGCCTTTCCCCCGACAAAAGACTAACGGAGTTCTTTCATCCTCTAATGCATTAACTGTGGTGATACATTTTTCTTTCCTCACAACTATAGCACGTTCCACGTTTAGTTGACAGTATTGTCCTTACGGTGAACGCTGTTGCCAAACGTACTCTCAAGTCTACTCGCCTCGCGATTCCCGCGCCAAATTTGAATTGGCTACCGGATGTGTTAAGAGAAAGTCCATGCAACGCATATGCTGTACTGTCAACTAAACGTGGAACGTGCTATAGCGTTCTTATGGAGAATCGTTTCCCGTGTATTTCCCTGTAAGGAGCAAGGCGCGATGTTGTCAAACGTTGCGAAAAATTGCTTTTTTTCATTTAAAACCTCTTTACTAATGCATGAGTAAAGGATGCATCGAGTGGTGGAATTTATTTTTCAATATTTAAAAAAATAAAATTGATGCAAATTATTTCTTTACATTTTCGCGCAGAAAGACGAATTTCTTACTTTATCTTTATCACGCTGTTGTGAGCAAAGAGCTCTTTCATTCAACACAAAATTAACACATAAATATCTTCATATCTTACTTTCCGTACCGGTAAACTTATAGTTCTATATTACGAGGTTTAAACACCTCTTATAAAATTTTTAAGATTCTTTGAACCGAAATTTTCGACTTACGCAAGCCAAAAATCCATCGCCAGCTAAATCTCGTTCTGTAAGAGATACCCAGCAACATTCTGCGTAAGAAATTTGAAGAAAAGTGTAAATATATTTTTGTGAAGGAATGCGGACTTTATCTTGATGACAAAGGGATTTATGAATTTTTAATCTTGAGGATTTTTCTTTGCGCCAAAATTTGACAATACTGCCCGTAGATGCCCGCTTTCAGTTATAGGTGTGAAGGAGGAATATGCCATATCATGGAGAATCGAAAAGAAAACCTAACTTTTTGAGTTTAAAATGTGAACACTTCAATGAAGCCACCCTTCGGGCAACTATGCAGCCCAGAAACAACTTTTGTTTAGTTAGTAATACTCCAACTCTCGTAATTTTCGCGAAATACGGCGAACATAGATTATTTTGAAGGGTCATTCCTTATGATCATGGTAAGAAATCTGGATCTTTCAGTTATTGATATGGATCGAATTTATCATATCATATGTATTCATTAAAGCTCAGAATGTTCTTTAATATTCTCAAAAATTTTCAATTAATTGTTTAATACAGCAGAAAATTTCGCGTGTTTGGAAAATGTAACACTTCATCTCATATGGTGTGCAGCTTCATTGGATAGTTAGTGAGAGAGGGGATACAAACTCTGTTATAGGACGGCCCTTGAGCCATTAGACATCTGAGCAAACGTAGTGGCTCTTCAATTTGGGGAATTCAGGATTAGAGTTCTTGTTTAGTTTGTCTTCGGATTCTCGGAGTACAGAAGTGGAGTGGCGTCGTAACTTATCGAACGTTGTTGTGGAGATTTTTCCCAAGTGGTTTGTTTTTAAGTTTGTGCGATCATCGTTTCCAAAGAGAAAAGAAGTCTAAAAGAGGCAAGCTGTGAAGTAAACAGTTTACGTTTTTACCTATTTCAGCAAGTCTCTCGGTGCTATCGGATTCTGCGAAGAGGCCGCAAATGGAATTTTAAAAAATCAATGGAGAAGAAAGGATGCACACTGAGGTACATTCTTAATTTAATTGCTCGACGAGAAACTAAAAAGGCTACACAGCCATATAATTATGCAATATACTTGATTTACTTGTGATGAGCATGGCCTTTTGCCTTGCAAAAAAGATTTTTAGTTTAAAGAGATATTTATTTCCAGCCAAAAAATCACAACTTTGTGCAAATATGATCAGTATGAATGCGTTGTAAGGAAATACTTATAAAATTGTTCTTGTCGCCGTTGTAAATGAGAACATTCAAGATATCTCATACTTTTTTTAAAGCAGTTCGCAGTTCCAATAATTTCTGATTTGTCAAACTTTACCTGCTAATGTTCCCATCATTTTATTTTCATTTTCCTTTCAGGAGGTTTTAAAAAAAGGTAAAATGCTAAACGCCTTCTAGTAATCCATTATTATACTTTTAAATACCTATTTTCGAGAAATTCACATGGTATTTATAACTTTGATCTTTTGCAAGCCGAAAATATTGCGTATAAATACCGTACTTTTCTTAAACATTACTTTAGGAATTTTTTAATGTGCTTTCTCTTAACACATCCGGTAGCCAATTCAAATTTGGCGCGGAAATCGCGAGGCGAATAGACTGAGAGTAAGTTTGGCAACAGCGTTCGCCCTAAGGACAATACTGTCAACTTAATGTGGAACGGCCTATATAGGGCTTCTCTTACCGTCGAATGAGGGGTGCAATGAATTTCAGGACCTCTGCTCTAAAGCCAATAAGTGTTATTATTCATTGTCTCTATTCACTTTGAGTAGTCTCAGAGAGAATTCGCTTTCGATAGTGATTTTTTTGTATTGAAATATTTTAACCGCGAACATAATCCTTTTGTTATCATCAGAGGCGACAACTTGAGATGAATGTATTTCGGAGAATTTCATCTTCCCGAAATCAATGGAATGCATTTGTTTGTGACGATAAAATTTCAAATGAAATTACTGACATTGTTGACGAGGACTCCGCAGTACTCGGATGAGTTCGGATTGGCGAGGAGATTGATGGACAGAGTGGTCACTTGACTCCCATTCCCAAAAGCCATGCACGACGCCGTCCGGTAATCTCTCGATTGCACTGCACCTGAAATATTAACCAGCAGTTGATCAGCACCTATGGAAGTAATCCCCATTGAGTAATACTTTACGGAGGAATTTGTTGCTAAAAGAATTCCAAGATTATTGAAAAACTTATTGGAGTGCAATCGAAGGGCAGAAAAAGGGACGCGAAGAACGTCATACCGAACGGATTACTTCATTAAATTCTCACCAACTCGCACAATTTTGTAATCAGTTGCACACAACGGTTATCACCTTAAGGTTGAGGTAAGGAAAGGCGCTGTATGATTTCTTATAATATTCACACTCTCGACCGGCTTTGCCTCGAAGCGCCAAGTACCATGAGTCGGCCTATGCAATATATCTATTATATGCTCCGGGATATATTCAAACACAATATGGTTTACATAGTCAAGACCAGGGCTTCTTCAACTTTTTCATGACGACCCCTTACGCCTTAAAATTTTAAAGAACCCCACTACTGCAAAGTATCAGCATAGCGTAAATATTTTAGGTAATTGAAAGGTTACATAGTAACAACACAGCGTAGCCTTGCCCTAATATTGGCGAATATCTGGTTTAACATCGTAGTTTGAACGTAGCGCTTAAGCTTATAATAAATTTTATATAATTACCCCCTCAACGGCTCCGATACTCGAGCCGCAGGTTAAGAAAAGTCGTTGATTCGCTATCTTGATGCCCATCCAAAAGCAACAGATTAATTAAACATCAAACAATGAGCGATATTTATAAAAATTATGATTGTTTATTAAATAATTTATCGATGACAAAAGAAATCGCTTTTAATCATCAGTATAATTATTCCTTTTTGATGGTCTAAATCTTGTTTATAAAATTATTAAATATCATATTGATACATAATTTTTCTAATCCAAGACCTAAAAATGATAGTGAATTCTTTTAAATCGATTCAAATTGAAATGATCGAAAAAAGCACAGTAATTTTCTTTAATACTTACATATCATCAGACCTTAAAGTTTTTACTTCAGTATAATTCGAAGGTAAAAAATATTCTGGGATTTAAACATTTGAATGATACAATGAACCAAAATGATATAAAATCATAACAGAGATTAAGATAGGGAAACTCTAGTTATTGAGGTACATCCATCACTAAATAACTAGTAGGAAAATAGGGGGTGGTACAATAATTATTTTAATAGAGAATACGCACAACCGTGATAAGTTAGAAATAGCATACCTGTGTAACTGTGATTCGTAGTGACTTTGATGGTCATGAATCCGCCTCTGCAACTGGCTGTCACCGTTGGACTGAAGTCGATGAGAACGCCTCCGCAACATGATAACTGCAAGAGATAAGGAAATTAGGCAATGTCAACCTTAAAGCATAAACGAAGAGAAATTAATTTTGAATTTGAGTTACAATTAAACTAAAAGTAGGTTGATTTTCAGTCATTCTTGCATTTGTAATGGTGGCGCCGAACTCTCTACGTCGGTCGCGTCGAAAAAGTTTCTTAATTTTTCACGTTGAGTCAATATAACCCCAAATTTCTTTGACTTTTAAGACGCTATTAAAAGCTGACGTAATTGATCTGACCTATCCGAAATCAGTATAAACCTTTAGATAAACAAATATCACATTTTTGCTTTGTAATCTGTTTAAGCATTTAAAACGCTTACACATGTCCAAAATTTATATCCAAAAATTTTTATGATCGAAATTTTTTCTAATTAAAACTGAATCTGAAATATATATATATATATCTATTATATATAGCTATATATATATAGGCTAGCTAGCTATAGCTTATATATATAGGTATATCCGGAGAGTTAGCTATCTATTATATATAGCTAACTCTCCGGATATACCTATATATATATAGGGGATACGAATTCTGACCATGTTCCACAAGCGCCATTGACGTCAGATTTTTTCGACGCACTGGCCCTACACTCTAGACGCCAGAATAATTCAGACATCGACGCTAGCTATCATGAGTTCGATGCCAGACATTCCCAAAAATCGCAATTTTCCCATAAGAATGCATTGCGCGGATTTTTGAAAATTATTTTGATGCACTTATCGGTAAGATAGAGGAACCAAAATCTCGGAGGTTGAAGCTGAGGTAGTCCTCTATGGTTCTTATGGAAAAAATGTAGCCAAATGACCGTGAGTTCGACGCCAGGTGGGTGCAAAATTCTCCCATTAGAAATGCATTGCTGCAATTTTTGTCATTTTTTTCAATGCCTTCCCGATAACCTGGAAAGATCAAACCCCGTGTGGTGACGGAGGCATTTGATAACATTCTTTCATGAATTTCACAGTTCGTCTAGTGGTCCTTGGTTCGATGCAAGAGGGTCATTCCGATTCCACCATGCATTTCAAACGGGGAAAACGGAATCTTATTTTAGGACGTTCCCGATAAGATATTGAATCGAAACTTTGGAACAAGTAAGGATGGCACTTATCTAATATTATTTTGCTATCTTCTCTCACAGAAGGGTCCTGAGTTCGACCCTAGGCGGTCATTAGCGCGAATATTTGCAATCTGTTTTGAGACCGTTCTCGATGCGATAGAGCTATCAAAATCTCGGTGTTTGCGGATGAGATGGTCTTCCATAGTACCAAAGGAAGAAGCGTTAGCAAATGACCGTGTGTTCGACGCCAGGTGGGTTCGAAATGCTACCGTAAGAAATGCATTGGTGAAATCTTGGACGATTTTTTTAAATGCCTTCCCGATTAGCTGGAAAGATAAAACCCGGAATGGTGACAGAGGCGTTTGAGAACATTCTTTCATGACGTCCACTGTTTCTCTAGTGGTCCTTGGTTCGACTCTAGAGCGTCATTCCGATTCTACCATGCATTTCAAACGGGAATAACGGAAACTTATTTTATGTCCTTCCCGATCAGATACTGAATTGAAACTTTGAAACTCGTCAGAGTGCCGCTTATCTACTATTCGTATGCCATTGTCTCTCACAAATGGGTCCTGTGTTCGACGCCAGGTGGTCTTTTACGCAAAATTTTAAAAATTGTTTTGAGGCCTTTCTCAATGCAGAAGACTATTCAAAATCACAGCCTTTGCGTTTGAAGTAGTTTTCTATAGAACCAGTGGAAGAAAAGTTACATATGACCGTGAGTTCGATGCCAGATGGATGAAAAATTCTCACGTTCGAAATCCATTGCGGCAATTTTTAAGATTTTTGCTGGATAAGCTTTGAAAATGATACCCGTAAGGGAAACTTATTGTAAATTTTCACCAATTAGCTTGCAGTATGCAAGCATTTTTTACTCGTATATAATAGATATATATATATATATATATATATATATATATATATATATATATATATATATATATATATATATATATATATATATATATATATATATATATTTATAGGGATCTGAAGGATCTAAAGGATCTGAATTCCATGCTTAACTGGTTAAGAGCAAACAGGTTAGATATCAATTCGAGTAAATGTAGAGCCATTAGTTTTAACAAAAATAAAACAGAATATTCATATAGTATAGGTGATTATGAAATACCGAAGGAAAACGAGATTAAATATCTAGGGATAACTTTCAGTTGTAATCTAAAATGGAATGCGCATATAGAAAAGGTAGTAATGAAAGCTAATAAGGCGCTAAATTATGTCATACGAACACTTAGAAAATCGAGCAAGAAAGTAAAAGACATAGCGTATAAATCGCTAGTTAGGCCGCTTTTAGAATATGGAGAGTGCTTGTGGGATCCGCATGAAATAGGGCTCAAGAAAATTCTTGAAAAAGTACAGAGAAGGGCAGCTAGGTTCGTCTTAGGAAGATATGACAGGAAAGAAAGTGTAACGAGGATGTTGAAAGAATTAGGATGGAATAGTTTAGAGTCACGAAGAACAGACAAAAGACTAGCGATCTTCTTTAAAATGTTTACAGGACATCCTTCATATAAGGAACTAAGGGATAGAGTGAGTAGATCAGAGTTCTTAGGCAGACGCGGTCATAACTATAAAGTTAACTATATGAAACAAAAAACTAATACAAGTAAATTTTGCTTCTTGAACCGAACAATTGAAAATTGGAATAGTTTACCTGCAGAGGCTCTAGAGCCTTTCCCAAAGTCATTGAGGGGATTTAAGAAAAATTTAATAAAGATTTGTGAGCCTGCCGAGGACGAAAAGTAAGATGAGTAGGGGATTGCCTGGTAGGGTGAAGTACGGCGGGGACTTCGTGCGCCCCGGGACCGCTTCGGTAGCCGTGAAGGCCTATCAGGAACCCTGAAAAACCATACTTGAAAACTCATTTCTATATTTACTTTATGTTGGCTTGTATGGGTGAGGGTATCAAGGTAGTTTTAATATATATGTGATGTAATGATGTGTATGTGATCTTAATTTGTGTGTTCATAAATAACATTTGTCTTGTATTGTGTAAATAGTTCTTACTTGTACTGTGTAAATAGTTCACTGTTGTATTGTAAAAATGTTTTGTATATTATGACAATGTAAGATGCTGCCACCTGGCGAAAGTCAACTCGTAGCGTGATATAATAATAATAATAATAATAATAATAATAATAGGGGATACGAATTCTGACCATGTTCCACAAGCGCCATCGACTTCAGATTTTTTCGACGTACTGGCCCTACACTCTAGATGCCAGAATAATACAGAGATCGACGCTAGCTATCATGAGTTCGATGCCAGAAATTCCCAAAAATCGCAATTTTCCCATAAGAATGCATTGCGCGGATTTTTGAAAATTATTTTGAGGCACTTATCGGTAAGATAGAGTAACCTAAATTTCGGAGGTTGAAGTTGAGGTAGTCTTCTATGCTTCTCATGGAAAAAATGTAGCCAAATGACAGTGAGTTCGACGCCAGGTGGATGCAAAATTCTTCCATAAGAAATGCATTGCAATCTGTTTTGAGGCCGTTCTCGATGAGAATCAATCAAAATCACGTTGTTTGCAGATGAGATGGTCTTCCATAGTACATTAGGAAGAAATGTTACCAATGGCCGTATGTTCGACGCCAGGTGGGTCCGAAATGATTCCGTAAGAAATGCATTTTTGAAATTTTGGACGATTTTTTAAATGCCTTCCCGATAAGCTTCAAAGATAAAACCCGGAATGGTGACAGAGGCGTTTGAGAAGATTCTTTCATGACGTCCACTGCTTCTCTAGTGGTCCTTGGTTCGATGCTAGAGCGTCATTCCGATTCTACCATGCATTTCAAGCAGGAAGAACGGAATCTCATTTTAGGACCTTCCCGATAAGATACTGAATTGAAAATTTGAAACACGTGAGAGTGGCACTTATCTAACATTTCCATGCCATTGTCTCTCACGAACGGGTCCTGCGTTCGACGCCAGGCGGTCATTTACACTAATTTTTAAAAAAATGTTTTGAGGCCTTTCTCCATGCAGGAGACTATTCAAAATCACAGCGTTTGCGTTTGAAGTAGTTTTCTATAGAACCAGTGGAAGAAAGGTTACCTTTGACCGTGAGTTCGATGCCAGATGGATGCAAAATTCTCACGTAAGAAATGTATTGCGGCAATTTTTAAGAATTTTGCTGGATAAGCTTCGAAGATGACACCCGTAAGGGGAGCTCATTGTAAATTTTCACCAATTAGCTTGCAGTATGCAAGCAACTTTTACTCGTATATATATATAGCTAACTCTCCGGATATACCTATATATATATATTTATAGGGGATACGAATTCTGACCATGTTCCACAAACGCCGTCGACGTCAAATATTTACGACGTACTGGCCCCACCCTGTAGATGACAGAATAATTCAGACATCGACGCTAGCTATCATTGGTTCGATACCAGAATGTCCCAAATATCGCAATTTTCCCCTAAGAATGCATTGCGTGGATCTTTGAAAACCATTTTGAGGCACTTATCGTTAAGATAGAGGAACCAAAATCTCAGTGGTTGAAGCTGAGGTAGTCTTCTATGGTTCTTATGGAAGAAATGTTGCCAAATGACCGAGAGATAGGTATATCCGGAGAGTTAGCTATATATAATAGATAGATATATAGGTATATCCGGAGAGTTAGCTATATATAATAGATATATATACATAAGTAAAAGTTGCTTGCATACAGCAAGCTAATTGGTGAAAATTTACAATAAGTTTCCCTTACGGGTGTCATCTTCGAAGCTTATCCAGCAAAATTCTTAAAAATTGCCGCAATGCATTTCGAACGTGAGAATTTTTCATCCATCTGGCATCGAACTCACAGTCATATGTAACCTTTCTTCCACTGGTTCTAAAGAAAATTACTTCAAACGCAAAGGCTGTGATTTTGAATAGTCTCCTGCATAGAGAAAGGCCTCAAAAGAATTTTTAAAAACTTAGTGTAAATGACCGCCTGGCATCGAACACAGGACCCGTTCGTGAGAGACAATGGCATGGAAATGTTAGATAAGTGCCACTCTCACGTGTTTCAAATTTTCAATTCAGCATCTTATCGGAAAGGTCCTAAAATGAGATTCCGTTCTTCCCGCTCTCAATACTCAATCTTTTCGGAACAAAAGTCTTCCTTCCTCTCGAGAACATTCTCTATCCAAGAGGAAGATCAGAGAGGTTTCTTTTTCAAGAGGAATGCATTTTTGTTGAGAGCGTACGGGGTTAGCCAAAATTGCATAAAGAGCAAAGATTTGATTTTTGATTTTGATTACGCCCAATCCGTTCGTCATCATCATAGTTTTTCCGTGTTTTCCCGCCGCAATCTTCGCTGCGAGCAGCAGTTCCTGTGTATCAACATGCGTCACAGCACCGTGGAGAGAAAACCCGGAAGACTATGCGGAGATCAAGAGATTAACGGCGTATGAAATCTACGAGCCAAAAGATATCCTTGCTATTACTATAGCCTATACTAATACTGAATTCGAGAATGAAGTGAGATCAAAGAAAATTTTTATCCAGCATTCGCAACTCACCCAACGCATACCACGAGGGCGTAGCTATAGTCATTGAGATGATGGATGATTAAACAAGAATTCTCACATCTATTAAAGAGCAAGAAGAAGTAATACCTTTTATAAATTGAAATGAAAGTGATGGTCAAATGCCGAAACAAATGGGAGATACTTTCGTGTATATTAGGAATGGACAGACTTGAACGAGTAGAAGAATTCTATTATTCACTTAGGTAAAAAATTGAGGTGGGAAATGGTATGTACAAACATAGAATGAATCAAACAAAAAGAATTATCTACCAGAGATGAATTGATAGATTAACTCCAGGCAGTGGATGTCAGTAAATGGCCAAGACTAGTTGTGGTGATCAAAACACTTAGAAAAACCAGTTCATAGTTTACCATTTGTTCTAATAAATTCGTTAGTTTAAACCTTTCATGTAGCACACGGTCCTATAATATTATGTAGTCTAAATTTTATCCTAAGCACCATTCAGCCACATTAAATTTATCTTAACTCTGTGTAGTTATTAAACATGAAACACGGCTTTGCATGGCTCATTTAGCAGGAATTGGAGAGTGTCTTGTCTGGCAAGCCATCAATGTAAAGACGGTTGAGGAGATGAGCGGAATGCCAAAGGATGAGGATTTTCCAAAAGAAAAATAAGCAGATATAGGTCGTATTTATCGGATAATAGCAGATGGTAAGCGATGGGGATGTTGTAAGAATGCGATCGAGGCACCGAATTTCCAAGGAAGTGGTAATCATAACGAGAAAATAAAACTTCGGTCGCTTTGAACATATATCAGCAAATAAAATTCAAAAAGAGGTATAACGGAGTGGAACATGTTAACTGGGTCATTCCTTAAGTCCTTTGCTACAACCCTGAAATCTTCCATCCTACTTTTATGCGTACTTAACAATTATTTCAGTTGGTTTAGAATGTTGTAATGAATTGTAAAGAGGAGCTGCGATAGGGTGGTGTGGGCACCGTGTGTTTTCCTACCACAAGCCGTGACCAGGAACAGAAAAAATTTACGTTATTTACCATTTTTTTCACGCTTATGAAAATGATATAAATAATTCCTTCCGATAGACATGTGGGTTGGACTTTGATGAAGGCGCTCCCAGGTTCAACTCCCGGGTGGAATTGCAAAATGGCCTTAGCTATCGAACTTTCAACAATTTCATTCTCATCAACTTAGTAACTCATCTGCACAATTTTGCAAATAATTGTCATTTTTTAATTCATTCTGCATGAATTGCAAATGGTGTTACAAGTCACCACCAGTCAGTTTGCGGAAGTTCAATACCATTATTAAAAGGTTACTTGCTGAGAGCGCTAAATTCTCGGTTTCTTTGCTTGATATCATTACTCCCTGTTTTTCTGACTGCTTATTCCGGTTCAACTTATTTCTCGAGGTGTAATTAGCATCTGAGACGTTGATGGAATATATTTGGTAGAATTATACGATCATGACAAGCGTGATGAAACGAGGCATTGACTTATTTAATTATCATTGAGATATTATATATCTCAATAAATTAACATTGCTTATCGCGGAAATTAGCGCCGAGTTAGGAGCAATTATTATTCAAATGAAATATTCGGCTGGAGACGACCGCCGAATTCCGAGTCTTATCGACGACTAAACCATGTGGTTCACTAAATAGATGAACTCCAAGATAATATTACTCTATATAGATGGAGTTTATAACTGATATTTGAGGACAAGGATATAAGATGAAGCATTTGGCATTAGACAGCTGATGAGTTTATCACGAAAAATAATTCTCAACTTGCGCTTAAGTTGTTAATAGCTGATTCTTAACGAGTTTTTCTCTATTAATAGAATTTAATTTGGCGATTTTGTCGCAAGAATAGTTTCTTAGAATTATCGAAAAAGAAAGAAATCTTAAAAAAAATGGATAGATGACAGGATGATTCTTCGTCCGGATTTGGACATGTTATCTAAAAATAAGACAGAATCTTTTAGGGACGAGTGAAAAATGTGGATATTTTGTATTTTGCGCTGTGGAAATTGTATCAGAAATACATTTCCATTTTGAGTTAATTGATAAACAGTGATTAAAGCTGACAAATCTATATTTTTTAAGCTTCGCAAAAATTCATGTCGTAAAGAAATTCGCCGAGGGAAGTTGTGATTCACATTCTTCCTGATGATGTGAATATCGAACTCCAGAGATTGTTTCTGTTTCAGGAAAACCCTCAATGGAGATGAAAAAGAATTGAAATTTCAATTCATATTCGGGAGGGAGACAAAAGAAAGCCAGTTATGTCACGTGAAATTATCGACTTTCCCAAATCATCGGAAATTTTCTGTTCGTTAAAATCTTCCTATTTCGGCCGTAGGAAACAATCCCCACATATAAGGAGTACGTCATACGTATCACATTTATCTCTCGCGTATATGTTAAGGTAAACCCAAGGAAAAGCAAAATGCAGTTAAATCTCATTACTTTGAAAGTCACGATGATAGAATATGCCTCTTGCATGAGGGGGTACCTAAAAGAAACTGAGCGTATTTTAAAAAAATATTTATTAAATTTATCGTTTCAAATTTTCATTCTCCTTTAAAGTACTCTTTACGTAAAAATTATATTACGTCGTAAAATTAAATATTAAATACACGATGAAGAAACTTTCTTCGATGCATATAAGTATTCAAAGAATTCTAAACGCAATATCCAACCGATTTCTATCAAATATGGCCATAGTTATAACATTATTATTCGACCCTTTATTAGGTTTGGTTAGGAAAAAGGAAATATTAGATATGCTGGAAAAATCTCCAGAACGTGGTTCGATAAAGAAAAAGCCCATGTTGCGGGAAAACACTCACTCAAAAAAGGGTGAATAAACCCGCGAAACACATATTACACAAATTAGGTAATAACCCGATGACAGCCTTGCGTAATGTGAAAAAGTTTTGTAAACCTAATTTTTGCAATAGTTTACGGCTATGAAATTTCAGTTAGTCACTTTCAATGCTTTTGTAAATGATGCGCAGTGTAAAATGATTGATAGGGTGAAAATATACGATATCGTAGTATATATAAATATAAAGTCAAAATGTGCCTGCCGGGAAATTTATCGAAAATCGTCAAAATTTGATAGTATATAGAGAAAGGAAGGGAAAATACTGTATTCAGAATTCTTTGTCGAACTTCCCCTAATCCACTGGAAGGTGAATCGGTACGTGAACACACTTAAAAAAGCGTTGCATTTCACTACCGCGCGTTAAACCTTGCTGTGCACTGGCCTTCGATCTCCCACATGGTCCCGAACCAAGGCTGGGGAGTCGGTTTGCCTAGACTCGGCATGGCGAACCTTTAGTGGTAACAGTGCCTTATTTTATGAGATATTGGATTTGCGTGCTAATGTGGTGCAAAACCAAACGCAGAGTGAGATGGTGATATTATATTTTATTATATCAACGAAAGGATTAAGATTTTGTAAATTGACCTAAATAATTATTCATAATCATTGCTAATGAAAATGATCCACATTTCTTTACTCTGGGGCTTAATTTAAAGTGAAGAACACATAACGAGAATGGTGCTAACTGACTTCCGATGGCAAATATATTTCTCTTACTTGCTGTAGCTTCGCTATTGCTGACCCAGACTCATCGAATCGTAATATTTTTCATTCCGGTTTTCTCTCCGGTTCAACGAATAAATAAAATATCGAATCAGTTCCCGTTTCGCTCCTTTTCCAACGTCGAACCGATTTGGACCGTTCTTTTCAATACTTTCCATTGTAATAATTTATACTTTTGAAATAAAAAAATTATTTCTCGCTTTAACATTTACACTGCATTATGCTAAAATTTAAATTAAAATTTATTAATAATCATTTGAAAGTCCAATTTACACATTTTAATTGACCTTTCTCCTTTTACTCCTGAGTAAAATTCCTTAATTCCACCTCCGTTGTGTATAGTAGAGGTATCTAATTCCTCTCTTAAACTGTCTTCACGTATGTTTTAAGGATAATTAGCCAGAATTTAACATGAAAGAGACCAATCGTTAGACTTCGTATCACCAAAAAGACAGCGAAACTGCATTCGGGGATTCCACGGCGGTGAGTCGGAACGCGCCGCGCTTACGAAAAATCGACGTAACTCCCAAATTAGTTCCTGAATTGAAACAGTTTCTTCGGATTCCACATCTAGATACTTCTGACTATGACGTGGTATAAAAGACTCGATGCATTAGGGCCTTTTTCTTATTTATATTTCTTACTATATCTCGAAAATTGTCCGAAAAAGGTGTCCGCCATTTTGTTGCTTTAAATGAGCAAAAACTCATTTTTGTAAGCGGTAATAGCAACCAGTCAAAAGATAAAGAATTGTTGTAGATCATTGCATCGTTGTTTCTTCTAAAAGTATTTGTTTAAATCCTCCGTAAAAACGCAAACTTGAACGTTTATCCGAAAAATTCGCGACTGCCCATTTCTGTGAAAATGGTTTAAGTTTGATGCCATGCATCTTTTTTACGCGTAAAGATATCGAAAAACGACAAACGGGAACATAAAATTCAATATTTTCTTAATATATATGCGAAGTTTCAAAACCCGCACTCAAAAAAACCATTTCTGGCCTTTTAGCCAGCTTTTTTCGATTCTAGCCCACTGTGGGGCGTTAGCTATGGTAAAATTATTATTTAAATAAACGAAATAGTTTTAAAGTATTCAGAAAATATACACAATACAGTGAATTAGTGGGCGAACAATGTGGTTATTGGATTATCTGTACATGATTTCTCACCCATCCGCGGTCTTCAGAAAAAATCGATCTCGATAAACACTATTATGTTGACTTCTAATTCATCAAGTTTAACTTAAGACCGTTTCTATGGAGCAGTGGGAATACGACTACAATAACATTATGAATTCTAAAGAGATCTGTGGTCGAGTGAGTCCAACAGTCAAAAATAGCGGACCCTGTGCGAAGATGATACTAAATCGTTTATTAACGTAAATTTTGAACATTATAAGACCAAAAGTGAAAATTTGCATTATCCGTGTTTCCTGATTATTCGTGCATATTTCACTCCATCATTAGTCCGGATTATAGAGACTTCATTCGGCTCTGTATCGATCCAACTCATTCACAATCGATTCATAGCCTTCGACTCCATCTTCTCATTGTATGTATGATTGTATAATCAGCGCGTCACGCTGAAATGGCTGCGACGGTGAGTGGCGCACGCTTGACTAATCGCTGTTTATGGGAAACACCTCCAAAGGACTTAGGAAACCAGCGCTTGTGCTGTGGACACTCACTTGGCCACTTTCATCAACTCTTTTGACTTGAAGACAAGTCATCAAATTTATTTTTGTGCAATCAATCAGTGGTTAGAGCAGCAAGTGGAAGACTCTCCCTTCTTGGGCCGCACAGTGGGCAAGAATCGAAAAAAGCTGGCCAAAAATACGAAAACGCTTTTCCTGAGTGCGGACCTCGAAACTTCGCATGATTGATTATGAATAAATCCTGCATACAACTATGGGGGTCTTTTACGTTGGATCCTTTGCATTAAAATTATACAGGAGGTCAAAGTTGACCAATTTTTGCGTAAATTTCCCGTTTCCGATTTTTTGCGAAATTCTTCAACTTCCAGTCGATTGTGAACCCAAGCTAAGAAAATCATGGGGTAAAATATGATGCCATATTATGAATATGTTCCTTGTCCTTCATAAGACTTAGTTTCAATGAGCTCTGTTGAATATTTATATACTTTACATTACAAAATGGCCAACCCTTATTTTGGAACAAATTTTTGCATAAAGCGAGGAAAATTGTAGATTGAGACACCCTGTGACACGGGATTACTTACACCACGATATGCTATAAACCTTTCTTAATGAGAATTTGAAATAAAATCTTGCCCTAATAATATATAAATCCACTTTTCGACAACGCTACAAGGGCCAAATCCGTACGGCGGAGCACTCAAGAAAAGCGTTTTCGTATTTTTGGCCAGCTTTTTTCGATTCTAGTCCACTGTGCGCCGTTTCCCGTTTGGATTCTTTGAATCGATCGCAGACAACTCAACAGCGTAGAATTCAACTGGTAATAATCTTCGAACAAAAAGGTTTTTCGGAAATTCTTGTCGTTCGATATTTTAGTATATTCAAAAAAGTCCTCGAAAAGAAGATCGCTTTTTTTCGATCGGATATAGATGACGTTCAAGCTCCCAATTCTTGTTTCTGAACATTTGAATTGTCTGGAGCGTTATATACTTGAATGTTTTCGTTGAATTTTAGCCTTCTCTTACAGCGTACAGGAGTTAATTGCTCTAATTAACTTTCTATTATTAATTTTTTATCATAGAAAAAAATTAAATAACATTTAGAATACGATGGAGCCATCGATTTTTTTCTAAATTGAAAAATGTAGGACTAGATATATTTTAAACATTTACGCCGATTAATGACAATACAAAAATTAATGATAAATGAATGAAATGAAAATGAACACAAGAAAATTTTAAACTTTGCTGATTAATTTTTTGTTGTTGACTTTTAAACACTGTGAAAAAGCCGCCTCTCCCAAGAAGTGTTGATTCTGGGTTACCTTGGTTCAAATATTTCTTCATAGGTGGTAAGATGGTTAATATTTAGCAGGGAAAAAATTTCGTAGAACATTCAATTATCCTTAATTTCAATTTTCAACATTCAATTATGTCATCAATACCTATAAAAGGAAGCCCACAGTAAATTCGCTAGTCCAAGAGAACATCATTTTAAAGCCAGAAATAGATTTTAAGTGAAACGAATAAAAGCACTTTCCAATCAAACGAGACTATTAAGACGATATGGATGAATTTTCCATGATTCGTGACATTCAATTAGAAGGAAAATTCTGTGGTTTTGAGATAATGTAGTATCGTGTCGAAATGCGTCGCTTTCTCCAAATATCTTGTGAATGCTAATTAGAATCTAATGTTTATCGTTGACATTATCGTATTTGACGACGCATCGAACAGCCATTCATTATGTTTATACCGACGTGTTGTTGAATTGTGTATGAAGCAACAAAAAACTAATTTGGAAATTGCGCATCGTCGGGAAGAAAAAATGAAATGAAGTGAACGAAAAGCTAAGGTTCTCTTAAGTTACCATTGGACGACCGAGGAAGACGAAAATAACACATTCAGGAGCGGATTTACAATTAGACGCAATAAGTGCTAAGTGAGGGTCTTCAGGAGGCTTCAATAAGACTGAGTTTACGAACTCTCAATTATTTTCAAACTCGGAGATGGAGAATTGTTAGAAGAAAGTGGAATATGTTTCGATACATAGGAAGTCAAATAACTTCTGATGATAGGAGCACAAAGGAAATAAAGAGCAGAATCCTGAAATCAAAGATTGCTCTTAATAGTAAAAGAAGAATCTTTACTCCATCAACGTGCAGCTGAAAAAGAGACTAATCAAGAAATTTCAGCAGAGCGAAGCATGGGCAAGCGGAGGGGAAACGACTTTTCAGATGCTGTGCTAGAGAAGGTAGTGGAAAAGAGGCTGAAAGAGCGAAGGAGATAAGACGGATTGGACCGCGGCATAAAGGATTGATACAGCAATAGAACAAGGGATAGTGGAGGGAAAAAACTACCGAGCAGGATAGGAAAATTGGAAGCAGATAATGGAGGACATGGGATGTGTACGGTTTTGCAGTTGAAGATGGAAAAGAGATATGGAGAGCTGTCGATTCTGAGGGATTAACACTTGGAGAGGAAGGGAATGACTTTCATAAAGTTGAAAGTCTCGAACGGCCTAGTATTTCTTCGGGATGAACCCCTAACTCAAAATCCAATGTACCCTAAATTTCAAACGCGATATTTTCCTCTTTCATAGTGTAAAGCTTTATCATTTCTTTTTTATAGATCAATCTCATAATCTCTCTCGCAATGCAGTATCCGCTCGCCAAATTCTTTCTGAAGATACGATTCATTGTTAGCTCTTGCAGGTTCATTTTCTTTAATGGTATTTATGTAGAAAAGAAAGAAAATTAATCATGAATCTTGATTTTTATTCTCGTCTTTGAGTTCACTTTTCTGATGGAAATAAATCCGACAAATGTACCGACATTTCGTCAAAAATTTTCTAATAAAATTGGATCACGCAAAACGAGTGGCCTCACAGATTTTAAAATTGCATATCATTAAACAAGGAAGAGGGACATTCTTATCCTAAGGCTTGTTCGCAATGCCCTTCGAAAAACATTGATTTTCTATTTAATTCTAATGATGCACGGTGTTAAATTATGTATGAAATTTTAATGAGGGATAATCTTCGGAGAATTGCAAGATTAAAGAAGAGCTGTTTAAGTCAGTGGTAAGGCTGCTATGGCGCGAAAGGATAGAGAATTACTAAAGCTATAGGAAAAAATGCAAGAGGCGGCTGAAATGAAGATGTTTTGTTGGATGTTTGGAGAAAGAGGAAAGGTTAAGATATGTGTTGATTAGAGAAACGGTAAAAGTGGAACGAATGTTATCAAAATGAGCGATTAAGTTTTTAAGAATCGCTTTCGGAATCTAAATTAGGTTTCACAATTCTCAGATTAATGGCGGTGGCGGTGGAATGAATCTGGGCAGAGGACTTAATTCGGAAAATAGGGGAGAAACTTACTGGGAAGAGGGGGAACGATATGGAAAAACAAAGTGGAAGCAGATAAAAAAGAGAAAAAAGAAGAGCGAAACGCCGAGCGCACAGATTTAAGAATAGGCGGAGAAAAAAAGAATTGTTTCTGCGATTCCGAGTTATTTTAAGAATACTGTTTCATAAAATATGTTGTACAAAGGAAAATTTGAAGAAAAGGTAATGGAATGCAAGCTTGAACTCCTTACCTTGAATATAATTCCTTACTTCGCTACTCAAGTCGTTTCGCCCGAACTGAATTCTTCGAAAGCAAATAATTCTTGAGCAAATATGAAAATGAAAGAACTGTTTTTGTGTGTGCGTGCTTTGAGAAAATTTGGCAAATAACCCCCGCATTGCAAAGCAGCCGATTCCGAATGATTAGTTCTCTTCCGCGAACTTTCTCCGTTTGTTGGCATTATCTGTTTGAAAAAAGAGAGCCTTGACGCAACCAAGGTCGCTTTCGAGTCCGCCCACAGCCCCAAGTGTGGCGCTGCCATCGCCTTATATGGCTTCAGCAGCTGTTCGCATGATCTCTAAGAATAAGCGTCGAAAATTCAACATTTTTGAAAATACTTTTCGGGAAAACCGTTAAGTTCGCAGCTACTTCAGTAGCAAACAATGATTACTAAAAGGATGGTCCTGACACCATATCTTGAAGAATATGATATTTTTCATTGATTTTCTGGTATAGGGTGTAGAAAAATAGATTTTTATTTACTTTTGACTCAATCTTGTTCATAACCGAGACGAAACGAACTACAGACGTATGACATGAGCTTAATAATAGTAAGTTCTTCAGGAATGCTGAGGAAAGTTTTTCTCGTGCTTCACTAACGTGGTTTTGTTAGCATTCAGGCTGAGTGAGGAAAGCAAACGCCTCACACTTCATCTTACCCAGTAAGCCTCCCCTAGCTGTCGGTAGTTATCAATAAACAGGAGGTTTCAACCAGTCTTTGGGGTGAATACTTAACAGACATAGTTCGAGGGCAAAACATTAGCGGAAGAAGAGCCCAAATTTATTTTAATAACAGCGAAAATTCCTTACTACATGCGCCAGCCGCTATCTAGGCAGCGACTTCATTCTGAAGTCAGAGCTAAATGACTGAAGTGAAGCTTTCTTTGGCACAATGCTCCCAAAATATATTTCTAATGGACAACGCAGATGCATTGGAAACTTTTTCTGGATGGAGTGAACTTTCATTTGGCACTGAATGCAATGTTGCGTTTATTACTTGTGAAAATTGAAAGTTGTTTTTGCTGGCCTTCCCTTATCGTAGGCGGAGTTTTTCGATCGTTAAAATCTCCCAATCTTCAAGGAACAATCCCACATTTAGAAAATCACTTAGGACAATCACATTTAGACAATCACATCACAGCTTTACTGTTTTTCTATTTATCCCTCGCGTGTATATTAAAGGAAACCAAAGACAAAGCCAAATACAGCAAAATTTCTGAAAGTCATCTTACGGAAATACTCCACCTGGACGCAATTGGACTAGAAACGACCGAAATTGTTGCAAACAGATTATCCTATGATTCCATTAGTGAAGAATGCATCCGAGATAATTTTTTTGTTCTATCACTGAATATATCTTTCTAAAGTTATTAGATAAATATCATAAATTCGTAAATGAACGTTATTCGCGCTTTCGCAACAAAAGTAAAACAAAATAAGAGCTAGAAATTAAGTACCATATTAATAATTTGAAGCGAATAGAATAGAGAAAAGAGTAAAATAAAACGTTGAACATTGCTGGATATCCTATAGTTTAGGGTGCTTAATTATAGTTACCAAGATTATAAGACATTTGGGGTGTTAAATTTTAGTTACTATATTATTACATTATAGAACTACTTACTGCAAAAATTCAAACAAACATAATTTATTTGTAATAAATCTAATATTTTAAATTGAGAATAGAAATTTCATCTTCAATTATAATGGAAGAATCAAGAAATGTTTTGACGAGAAATTTGACCAAACCAACCAATGGAATTAGTTTTGTTTAAGTCAAACAAAGGATAATTAAGCAGAATGTGACGATCTAATGAAATTGAAGATAAAAGTTGGAGAACATTTCCTCTTCTTACAATAGATTGTTATAAATATAAATAAATTAATTGTATGGATAGCGTTACTGTGGAATGCAGTTGTTTGCGGAAATAATTTTTTTTGAGATCCACAGTAAAAATGATATAAATCCAGTATTTACTTCAAATCGCCTAAAGACTACTTTCACTTCGCTACCATTTTCACAGTGAGATACAGTGGCTTTACTCTGTGAATACTTAAGCACGTTGAAATATGGCATTATGTAGGACAGGATCGCAACAGAATGGAAAATGTCTATTTTTAGACACAAAAATTCAGAAAGCCGCACTAACGGACGAGATGTTTGGACATTCCGATTATATTAATTTTTATGGATCATCGAATCGAATTAAGGTGCCAAACGTGGATTAGACATATTTCTACAGCATTTACTCTCAATTTCCTTGAGATATCCAATAAACGAGGTTTTTTCGCCTCATAAAGAGAGCAAAGGTCATTTCATGGGAAGGCCGTGTTTTCCTTTAAGTCGTAAATGAAGGTGAAAAAATCGGCCATATTAGAGCAGTGCATTGCATTTAATCAAAATATCCAAAATCGAAATTGCACCAGGGATAACGAATTAAACCAGTAATTAAAGAAAGGAATTTTTTCCATTTCACTGCACTTAACATATGAGACGGAAGGGAAAATTCCTTTAAACATCGGATTTTGCTTCGAGAAGTTGCAGCACAGATGGAAGGACGAATGAAGACTCACTTCTTCGCGCTATCATTTAGAGATTTACAGACCAAGTTACGATATTGCTTCTCCTGGGAGGCGCAGAAAGACGAGGACAACAAAATTTTCTTAGAAAGCACGAGAAATTGAGTCAGATGTCAGTAAATAGATTGGAATTTCATGAACACTGCGCCTCCCAGGAGAAGCAGTATC
This sequence comes from Pachydiplax longipennis, assembly GCA_036926295.1. NCBI lineage: Eukaryota > Metazoa > Arthropoda > Insecta > Odonata > Libellulidae > Pachydiplax > Pachydiplax longipennis. The sequence continues at coordinate 65,068,036 of JAVFKF010000015.1, read as the reverse complement.
ATAACTTGGTCTGTAAATCTCTAATGATAGAGCTATGGTTAAAAATAAAAAAAATAAAACGGTAATTATTATCTCCAAATCAAAACTATGTATAACCAAAAACAACACCACAAAAAATGGATCGTAAATATATTTTTCCGCTCGCGCTACTGAACTAGAAGACCTTTCTCGAACATCTCTTTTTTCCTCTTGTTTCGCAAAACATCTGTTACTTTAGAAACATTCCTCATCTTTTGAACCTCACTATAGCCTTGGAGAAAATGACGTTTCTTGAAATGGGACAAATACTCATTCATTTGAGGGGAAACGATTGTCAATGAATACCTCCTCCCAACTAATTATCCTCTTATGCACCTTTCCTCACTTGTCTTCAAGTGTTCTTTTCCCCTCTCTCTACCCTTTTACTATACTATAACCCCCTGTTTTCTTTATTGCCAATTTCTTTCTTTATTACGATACATATCCATGCACTTGAGGATGGCCGAAGCCGGTTGTGTAAGTATCTTCATCTATTACATTAATATCCTGCAAGCCGTCTTTCGGCGTGTGGCATAAACATCGAGACTTTGAGATACGTCTTTAACTTGTAATTATCACTTTTCCATTTCTCCTATAGCACACTCATTTTCGGATTGGACGAAGGAGAATACCGATTTCGCGAGCTCAGTTGTCCGTACTCCACAAACGCGCAGTCTCTGACTTTATCAAGCAATCTCAACCTAGCTTCCAGTTTCTTTTCTTTCAACCTGAGTCTGAGAGAAATTTTTTTATTAATTTTCGGGATTTTAAAAAAATTTAGACTAAGGAAAACAAAAGTATTTCCACATAAAAATGAAATTCCAGCAGAAGCCTGAACGGATTGAGTTGAAATCAGTTCTTATCAGCTGTCTAACTGCATTTCAGCAATGATAAATCAGATAAACCCCTGATCTTCAGAACAATGAAGGCAGCTGTGTAAACCAAGACATCGTTTACTGGACCATCCTGCTTTGCTGCCGGTCCTGCCCGACTTATACTTCTATTTTACGCAAATGACGATTTTTTCTGGCTTCAAATATGCTTCTTGTTTTGTCCATCCATCACGCGACACCTATTCTAGTCATGAAAATAATTTCTACACGGTATTTTCCCTGTTAGATAGTTTTCGTATTATGCCCTCGTTTGAACAGCGCAATTGACAATAAATAAATTGTTTTACGGCCGTTCTAACTCACCAATTAATCATCAGATACTATTAACTGATTAACTGTTAGTATTTAATTGCTATTTTTAGAGATCTGATTTTGGTTCCGGCAGCGATTTCCTTCTTTTCACCTTTTCTCGGGATTCTCGAAAAAGCAGACACTCGGAATCATCTAATCCGCTGAAGAAATCGGCAAAAGATTATTTACTTCCGCATTTCGAAACCCACTATTAGAATCAGCAGCCGAATCGGAGCACAGTTGCTAATATAGCAATGTTGTAGCTACAATCGAGCGACTTATTAGCGACATCTAGCCTCGACCTAGCATATTACACCATTATGTACATAATGAATGCCCTACTTATGTATAAATGCAAATGTTATAACGTTTTGGTGATAAAAGAAAAGTTTCATATTATGTACTTAAATTATGCAATTCTATATTTTATTGATGACATATTTATAAGCGAATTTAAGTCATTTCAATTGCTTTTAAGAGATTTATTTATCTCATTTTAGCTACTAGTATTTTTCAGGGTTAATTCATCGACATTTAATAAAGTAAATTGAAGTCACTGCATTGGGATCTCTTCACTTCTTTTCAACACCTTTGTAAACCTCTTTAAGACACTCAATTATGTTTCTATAGGCTCCACATATCTCTGCCTGTTCGATCTATTAACTTATTTTAGGTTCAGTTTCATGAAAATTTCTCAAGTTGCAATTCTAGAGAGCGCTGATAATTCGTTAAAATCAAAAAATGTGCATGCAGTTATATTTTGCCCCTTTAATTTAAGTGGCTAAATATAATAGGAATCCATTCCCAGCTTGTCGCGTTGTATCCATGTTTGTGTCCGATTTCATAGCGATCCACAGCAATCAAGAAGATACGAATATAAAATTCCATACCTTATGTCACACCTTACATTCGAAATCATCCTTGACTACCATTGCTGTTCTCAGCCACTTCCAACTACAGGGCAATTTCGTCACCTTCCATTTCTTCTCATAGCATCTAATCCTGGGGCCTCCGAACAGCCAAGTGGGCAACGCGTTCGACTTAGGATAAAGCGGTTCCGAGTTCGTTTCCCGTTTGGGGCTCATGCTGTTTTCTTTGTACTTCTCTCACGTTAAAAGAACCGATTTTCCATTTAGTGCAAACATGTTTGTTGGACGGCCGAGCACATTTTTCTGCCTCCCACCATGGATTAGTCAAACAGAGCATTCCTGATAACAATAGAAGTAAGTGATGAACAGTCCTAATTATACCCGCAATCTATGCAGTAATGCCAGCTAACCACTATCCGTCAATTTGAGTATTTTGGCCAGATTTCTAAAAGTACAACCATTTCTTAGTAACTACTAACCCGAATATGCTCACGAAATTCTGTATCGAAACTACGTTATTGAGTAAACGGAATCATACTGGATGAAGCCAATACTGCGGTTATTGCATAAAAGTCAAAAAGTTCTGTTCTCACGGAGATTTAGAGTAGCAAAAATACAGAGGTTTTCGAAGGATGGTCAAGGAAGAATTCTAAATATAGATAAAATAATTTCAGGAATATAGATTGAGTACCCTTTTAGAGTTATTAGAAGGCGACCAGAAAAGTATTATACGAAGATCTCACGGAAGTCATTCCTCAAGCCTCGTTAATGAGGAAGGAATAAAGATCAGCGAGTAAATCGTTTTCTTGCTGATAAAGTGGCAATTATTCAATGGCAGCACGGCTTTAGTAAAGGTACGTCATGTGAGACTCGCCTCTTTTTCACAATGACGTAGTTAAAAGAGCTGATCAGAATATTAGAACAGACACAGCAATTGTAAAGGTCAGGAAAACATCCGACAGAATAACTCATGGGAAATAACTGATCTAAAATACGATCACTACGTTTGACGTTACTGATTGGATATATTAATTTCTCAGATCTGCGAGAGCGAGTTGCGTTGAACGGATTTCTTTTAAATAAAGCATGCATCACATCCGGTGTTGGACAGGGAAGTGTAGCTATGACTTTCACGCGTTCCACTAACATCATCCGTGTCGCATATCAAATTTCAGGATTAGGAATGGAGTTCATTGCACATCGTACATATTTTAAAGAGTTCCTCTCAACTTTTTCCCTTTAAAGAGTACATTCCAAGCAAAATAGAAATGGCGAATTAAGTTCAAAGAATAACTGGTGAAATTCTAAGGGGATGCTCATTAAGAAATAATGAAAAGGAATATCGTATTTTTCTCTGATTAGATCTCATCTAAAAATTTGCTGAGTTTTTTTGAGGTCCCTCGAAACATAATTAGTCTTCGATATAGAGATGATTCAATATGGAGCGGATAAGTTTTCTAAAGGAGATTTCAGATTCGACAGCAGTGTTTCGGCCATGATGGATTCAATTGGAAGGGATTTTCTTAAGAGTCTGAAGTCTTAAAACATCGGTGATCAAGTGTTAAGACTTAAGTCTTAAAAAAATTGAAAATTGTATCGATGCAGATCTCGTCGAAGAGATAGTTGATTTTGATGCTCCACACGCGAGAGAATAGGAAAAAGCGTTACAAGAAAATAAACGCCAAAGCAAATAGCTACTTCCGGCTGTTGTTTTCCGTCAAGTACTAGATAAGCTAATTACAATTAGAGTTAGCTAGGGATATCAGCTGCCACACGACGCCGGTGACTTGCAGGGTCAATATATAAATGTAAATGTACACTGCAGCAGCTTCCATTAAGATAGTTGTCCATGGCACACCAGCGGCAGGACATCTCTGTTCAAAATGTGCTACCTAACACTAACTTTTGTTTAATTAAATGAAAAAGGAAAAAAACTTTTATGAAACCATATTTGATAAATTATTTAGCAAGCCTTTGGATTTTTATACTCCTAAATACTTAAATCTCTTGTTAATATCCTAGGCAATGGTTCATTTCTCTACGAACTAGACTCTCCTGAGGAAACCTTCAAAATCCATCGTTCCACATTGTACAACCCGTTGGAAATCCATAAGACGGTTATTTCGGTCAATTTTCATTTGTGACTGATGAATAAGATTCGATGTTATTCAATCTTTAGCAGACGTTTTCCAAATTTCCGTTTGCAAAAAATCAACGTACATTTATCAATCTAGAGAAATGCACTCCGCGTCGATGCCTACGTAGAGTGATAATTCATCATTGAAAAATTAAAATGAACTTCTAAAGGATGACGACGATAAATATTTTCGTAGTTAAGTGTTTCTATTAGAGTAATGAACATAAATAAAGGGACCAATATTATTAATGTAACACAAACTTCTATTACGTCCTCCTTTAATACTATATTATTATATTCTAGTGACAATATTTAAAAAAATATTTCTAAAAGGTCACTTGTATTTTACATTATTTCATGACAAATATATCTATTCACACTATTCAATATACCATGTTTGGCATTATTAGGTAAATGTACTGAGTGAATCAACATTATTATTGTCGTAAATCCTTTATCGTGAGATCACTTCCATAAGGGCTGAATTAGATATTCGGACATCGGTGAACGATAGGGAAATTATACTGCACAAAACAGACAGTAGGTAAGAAAAGGTGGCGATCATGGGCCAGTTTTATTATAACTACCGGTTAGTTTAAAACAGGGAGAAAAATTAAGCTGAATCGATGACCGAAAACTCTTAGAAAGATTCATTTTTGCTGATAATAAGAGTTCTGCATGTATTACATCATGTGTTACTCAAGAAGGCGTTCTCTTTGACGATTTAGAAGAAACCATGATAAGAAAGATTCGTAAAGATATGACGAAATTAGCCCAACCAACAAGTTTATTACACACGCCGTTGACGTCTCGCAGCTAAACCATCTAAATATTTTTTTTGTTATTATTGCACTAAGTAACCAAAAAAGTTTCAAATTTAGAACGCAAACGCCTTCTTAACAGCGTAAACATCATCCCTCAGCCATCAATATACTGATTGCAAATGCCACTTTATAGCTAATAAACAATGAATATACAATACTTAATAAATTGTGAAATTCAAGTCATAAACTGGAAACAAAGAGAGAAGAATCTCTTAACAGCAGATTTCATGATAAACTTGATAGAACTTGGATTTCACGATTAAAATATTTCTGACCACCATTTATAGTGCGTCGAGTCTAGTCCGCTATTTCGATTGAGACGTGGATTCTCGACATTGTGGTCGTATTCCAATATTACAGTATTAGAACGCGGACATACCAAAGTATTTTTGTTTAACATTTTGAAATGAGTACTTTTTGTTTGAATTTTGAAGACTGCTACAATTTACGACGATTGAAAAATCAATCAACCCACAGATAATCAGAAGTACATTCATTCATGTGATATTAATGAGCAATGAATGCTTGGTCAAGTTTTTATTTTATAAAATTTTATCGTAAATAATGATCGCACGAAATCAATAGTGATAATATAAGAAAGAGAATTTCATAAAGATTTATATTTATACCAGCGAATATTATTTTCGATTAGAAATCACAAAACGTATGCAAAATACGTCGATTCAGCGTGAAATCAAAGAAATAAATTTAGTTTAAATTAACGTCGCTATCAACAACAATCATTGGTCCTAATGCAATTCCGACACGAAAGCAATTCCAGAGTTTATTTATATCGATCGCTTATTCGGGGGTTATGATTGTCGTCTCAGTAAGTACCGAGAAGAATGAGAAGCATAAGATATATTTCGAAAAGAATCACAAATAAATGACATCATATGACATTAAAGCCCGCAATATATATGCCATTCCAAAAATAAGGTGCGATAGAAATCAATTTCCATTTACGTATGTTAATGGATGAAGGATCACAGGAAGGATATTTGTAAATCTTACGGTAAATTATCGTCGACTTCGAATCCCAAAGTTTAAATAAATTTCGAAAGGAATCCGGCCGAGCAGCTAGCCTTTTACAGTAATCGCCGCCGTGAGTATAATTATATCTTTATTCATCCAAAGTCAATACCTTTGGTAGGATATACAAGTTGAAATCGTATCATTTTCATTTGCAGACCTAATTTCTTTTGCAAAATATTTTTGGATAGAACGGTCGCGCGAAATCGGCAGAAGCATCAGAAGAAAGGAAATATATTTAAAATTCTTATTCATCGAAAATAACATTTCAATGTCATTTTCGACCTAAAATCGCAAAAAGGAATGTTTTCAATGCTTGAGGAATCGAATGGATTTACATATTTCGTTTTACTTATATAATTTTCCATGAAATGGTTATAGAATTATTTGGAGTGTGCTGGACTTCATTTTTACACATTATTATGGATGAATGTAAAAATGGATACGAGTTTACAAGGAATATTTATTCATTATTTATTTATGATACTTTGGAAATATTGTCCTCGTGAACTAATCATACATATTTACATACATAAAGAAGATGTCGAATTAATCGGCAGCAACGAGATTGCATTGTAGTTCAACGAATCAAATGGTTGATCCAATTCCGAATCTTAAGCAACGTGATTGTAGCCCCACTTGATATTTTCTCTCCTACGCTCTCTTCACCTACACCACAATAGTTTTATTGGCACTTCGGTGCACCCAAGTGTTTCTTTCCCGTTATCACAATCACTATACATTGTACTTTACTACCACCTTATTTTCTTATATACACTACTGAAACACCGTCCGTAATCTGCCACTTTCGACGTTTTTACTTTAAACGGCTTATTATGCCATTATTAACCCTTTACTTCCAGATCTATTGCATACTTATTTCTTTCGGATATCGCTAAGGCAATCGTCATTTGTGTTTCAGGTTCGGCTGCAGGTAAACGAGCAAAAGGAAGTTCGTTATTCTTCTGTTAGTTATTCGACTTTTGCAGAGACCAAAATTTCATTGATATCAATTTTCTGAGTACATACCATTCTTTCAAATTTCTTATAAATATGTAATAAGGCAAATATGAAAAAATAGGATATTTCTTTTAAACTTTTGCGTTGATCAAGGTTAATAAATGAAGACGAATAAAAGATTGAATGCAATTGAAAATTGAAGAAAAGAGATAAGTATGTTTAGGAAATAACAGGAAAAATCCTGATAGGAACCGATTCGAACCCGGATATTCCACTTGCCGGGTGGCTGCTCTATCCAATTAAGCTATCTTGCCAGGAATTTCAGACATTGAGGGAATATCTGAATGTTTCGACAAGGTGTCTCAATTGGTTAGAGTAGCCTATTGGCTAGTGGAAGCTTCTGATTCGAGTACCGGACACGTCAAACTAGTCCGTCTCACCTTGGGAATAGAATAAAAGATATGTATTTCCAGTAGTAAATTGAGGGATGTGTTTTGAATGTAGTATTCTTCCAGTCAGAGATGTCAATTTAATTTTGAAAATACCGCTTAATGCACCGCTTAGCTGAAAAGTTGCTTGGCTCAGAAAAAATGTCGATAAAAAAAATTTAAAAAGGAAAAGACCTTAAATTTCCTTCCCGAAATACAAAGTTACATTAATAATACACAATAAATATATGCGAACATTAGGTCTTTTGTCTACTGAAGGTAATTACGTTTAATAAGTTAAACGGGTTATGTACGTAGATAAGGTCAAGGAAACACAGAATGCTCCTCAGAAATAGTGCTAAAGTAGAAAAAAGGTCACTAAAAGGAGGAAAAGATCGCTATATCTAGCGACAAAATCACTAAACTGGCAACTGTAGGTAAAACGCGGCAGCAACAGAGTGTCGGTTGTCACGAGATTTCGCATTTTTTGAATTCAAATCTTAAAAGGCAACAAAAATACAATTCTCTGAAACGAAATCCTGTCGTGGTCAAGGGAATTACAATTTTTATGATCCGGACTGCTCGAATTTTATTCTTGGTCGAGAATGTGCCCCCGCAAGAAAGAAAAGTACCTCATTGAGGCGGATGGCTATCACGTGTGATGCTGTCGCCTCATAAACGCCATTATCGATTTAAAGAATGTAACTTCTAGTAGTGTCTTAAAACAGTACAACTGAGCAATGATCTCAGTCGTCATTTCACGAAATTCAGAGCAAAACAGAGGGTAATTAAGTTAAGGAAACTATTTATGATAGAAAGTTGGAATGCTGGGACCCTGCCTAGGAAAGGAGCGTTAGAAAATGAAAAGGAGTGAATTAACATAACAAACATAAGCGTATTACAACGGAAAGATATGGGTTAAGAGTATTTTTAGTTGGAGAAACGCCAAACAATATGAATTTGTCTTACAGGGAAATAATAAACGGGCCCTTCCACGAGAAATCGGACAGAAATTGACCTCTATCTTTTAAAAGTTGTGAAATTTTTTATGATTGCGCACTTCTATGGTAAAACTTCATATCACAGTTTCAGCTCAGACAAATTTTTTTGCGAAAGTATTAATTTTTATTATTTAAATTTCGAAATTTTTGCAAAAATCGGCGAGCATGGGTCATTTCGAAGGGCTATAACTTTTTAATTAAACCTGTTAGCGGAATTGTATTTTCATTTTTGGGTAGTGATTGAATTTATCTTTAATATATCATCAATTAAAGTCTCAGATATCGTTTACAACATTGCTTAAATTAGCAACCAATTATTTTATGACAAATTAAGACCATTGGTATCGCTTTTATGCACTGTAAAAGATCATGAAAAGAACCTCTGAAAATATTGAAAAATACAGTTTTCTAATGTAACGTTTACGGTATGATAATGCGAGTTTTGAAATAAAACTTGTGAAAATAAGTGCTGTTTTATTTTTATATGTAGAAATACCAAATTTTATCAAGATAGACCATCGAAAATAATGACACTGCATGTTTTCCTAACCCATTACGAGATTTAAAAAAACTACCTAAGACATCTAGGAATATTGATAAACTGTGCCAAGAGGCGATGGAGACTAGCTTAAGGGCTGCACAGCATATGCGGGCTCTATTTCCCTTCAACCAAAGCATACCATTACATACACCGTGTTACCCCGAAGATAAGACTAAATCCGTAGATAAGCTCTAACATAATTTTTCAGGATGTTCTTAATATAAGCCGTACCCAGAGCATAAGCACTAGTTGAGACGATCAGCCAGACCAATGTATTGAATTATGAAGTAATGAATGTATAAATAAATAAATTTTTTTATAGATATAAGTGCTTTAAATCAATGATAAGCAAAAGCAAAAGATTACTCATCCCATATTAGCGAGTAGAAAAACAAATGACGATTTTCATTTCTTTACTGTCTTGATTGATCCCACTGCTTGTAATAATAAAATAAGATGCCTTCAAAATATCTTCAGGGGAAAACTTACGGGGAATTTCATTTTAGTGGAAGCACGGTACTTGAACTAAAAAGAATAATTATGGAAGATACTTCTTGTCTAATTCCTATTATATCTCTGAAATATAACACAAGAAAAGATGGACAAGCATTTTAGATTTACGTAAAGTTGGAGCTGAAATCGCTCGCTCTGAATCTGTGATAATGATTCAATACATATTCAACTACGCTTAACCCACTTCTCTTTAATATTGATGGCTATTTAGTGCCGTGTGAAATTAAAAGAACGATATGGATGGAGTGACTGAAAGCTATATCTATATTTCATTAAACGTAGGGTACTGCATGTTGTTTTGGGATCCCGGGGATAAAACGAGCTTCCCGTTTCCCGGGATAATCGAATAATATCCCTGGAAATCCCAGTTTGTCATTTGTTGAAACTGGGTATAAGAAATTCCTCAAGAGTAAGAGTCACATGGAACTTAAGATTAAAAAATAAAAATTTAAGAGAGTCAGGCCCTCTAATTTGGTCACACATCTTACGCCTCTCCTTAAAACCCTTTGGACTTGACATGTGCGTATACTTCATTGTCCCTTTGACCTTTAAATGTTGCTCCAGTACTTTACTTCACTTACGATTTGCTTGCACCCTTAGAAGTTTCCCCAAAACAGAAAACAATGCCTATTTCCTTTTTCTTGGAAGTTCAACGAAGAGATTTTAATAAGAATTAACGATTTTTAATAACGATTCTTTTAAGGTTTTGCATTTTTTATGAGCATGGATGACAGCAGTCGAAGACTATTTTTATCAACAATAAGGACCACCGAATCGCTAATTTTTCTTCTAAGCTCTATAGAGAAGCATGAAGGTGTTACATTTTCCTATTTAATATTACCCTCATTATTGCAAGCAAATATTTTTTTCGTTTGCGAAATATATGTTGAATTACAATGTAACCGATTAATGACACGGGCAGTTTCCTCTAATTTTTCCGTCTTTGAGTGAAAAGAAAATGACCGTGGACACGTAGTATAAGAAGCTACGAAAACCTTGCAAATAGTTTTAATTTGAATTTTTTTCCTATCTTCTTCATTTGGATGAGGAAGTGAGCCATATATTCCATTCCAATCTATAAACTTCATAGTATACAAAATTACCTACGTATTTGTGGAAACTAAAACGAAATACATTCAAATTTTTCTATGAATAGTGGGCGCCCGATAAAGTAGTGGAGCAGTACAAAGTATTGCTTAGTCATCCTGCTCTGGTATTAGGACACTCAAGCAAAACATTCGTAATAATAATTTAAGTTCTAAACCAGGCTTTTCCACCCAGCTAATCTTCCCCACACTTAGAGCGGCGGTTAAAAATGTTCTGCGCGCAGGTTTCAGCGTACTACAATTCAATGCGACATTTGAAATGGATTTTCTAAAAATCCTTAATAGGATCAATAATTATTTATTAAACTTATATTATAGAAGTTAAGCCTTTCAAAGTTATGTACGTAAGTAGGATACCAAATATTAATACCGAGAGTCTGAATGTCCGTGTTTTATTAGTTTATAGATGCACACATATATACACACACGATACATGGCCGTAGTTAGGGCGGGGCAAGCAGAGGAGGGCGCGTAGGTGGGTGAGGCACCGAATCTTACTCGAAGAGTATACTCTGATTATCGTCCAAATGAAAAAATCTATTTCTCAAAAACTGTCGGGAGATAAGTTGGATTTTTGCATCCATAATAATGGACATTTCATATTGTTTTTAAAAAAACGACACTGTGCGTCTTTTCATCGATCAATTTGAGTAATCTCACATTTATTAAATGTTACTTCCCTTTCTATCAAATCTTCATCGACACGTATAAGATTTTAAAAAATTGTTTGGCTTATTTTTGGTTACTATTGAACACTAAACATTTTACTCTACTTCTTGATGTTATCTACCTCGAAATTAATAATTGAAAATTTCTATGCCTCTTGTCAATTGCTGCAACGTGGCTGAACATGAAATAATTCTACGCTATCCATGTCGTATAGGGTAGTGTAAAGATGTCGTTGCGGAGTGCACTAGTTATTTGCTGCCAGAAATATTTTGCTGGTAAGGCATGTTGTTTCCAAAAATCTGATATGTGATGCTCGGCAAATTTGATAGCAGATCCAGGGTCAAAACGAAAGACTTCGCGTATTATTAACATTTTCGAGTTGTGATGCTTCCGTTTACTGCTCTAAATGCTTGACATTCTGAGATAAGCGTAGTGTTTATTGATTATATAAGAAGACCTGCTCGTTTGATTATGATCGTTGGATCCAATAATTATGGACATTTTGAAAATGCCAATGTTAATCCATTTTCGCTGTCATATTTCAGACAAAACATTTGTGACTGAATAAAGTTCCACATGTTCGAGGAGTTTATTTCATACCGCATGAGTTAACACTCTGAAAATACGAGATTTCTGAATATACTACGTGCATTTACATCAGCCACACTTTACCTCATGTTTACTAACAAGACAGGTCTCCGTAAATAATATAATTCTATACAAAATTTCCTAAATAAATGTGGTGGTCACCAATGTAATTTCCATTCATTCTTCCTTACTTTTGCTTGGGATGGCGAGCACGCGAGAGATATTTTTTCGGCACGCGGAATTCTAACGGTACTTTCCTTCTTATGTATTCATCTTTTAAAAATGAAGCTCCAGAGTAAATAAATGTGGATTCTGTTAATCAGAAATGATAATTAACGATTATTTACGTCTACTACAAAATTTAATCATGTCTTTGACACAATAAGATAGATTATCTCATCATCTCTCTCTATAATTTGGTACCAGACGGGTCTTCTCTTGAGCCTCCCTTGCACTCAAGTCTTCTTCTGTGTTAAATCAAACTCTTAACACAAAAGGTCCCTGGGAATTAGGGAATTTGTACTTTCATGCATTTCCAGTGACACTAAAATCTTCGTACGCTTCTTTCTGCTCTCATCTCATTCACCATGTTCAACCAGCTGTTTCTTGCTCCTCCTCTTTATTTAGTAACATTTTTTTATTTGAGATAAAAGACTTCAAACTACCTCGGTATTCACGCAACATAAGAATATTTTAAGATTGTTATATTACTGAAATATTATTCTAGGAAATTTCCGAATGATATCGCAGTGGAAATGTAAATCCCGAAACATGGCTCTCAATCATGGATCAAAGCTTGATTTGAATTAGCCAATCAACTTCTAATTTAAAATCAATGTTAGTAAAAACCTGAATGTTTAATTAAATAGTCAAGGCTTTTCTTTCCAAGTGGAACAGGGACAATGCCATCGCCAATGCAATGATACTAGAGAATGTAAATTTTGATCATAAATACCTCATACCTAGCAGTGAAAAAAGAGAATAGATTGTTACACTTTTTCCACAAAGGTTTTATTGCACACGACCCTGCTTTCTGTCCAACATGAGATGGCCAGAGAAAAAACACCCTGATTTGGCTTTAATATGACGAAACCTGGTAATGAGCAAAGAGGTTTTTGCGGAAAAGTGCAGATATCTATTTTTGGTTTTTCTGTGAAGAGTTCCATCAGATTTTACTTCAGAAGATTTTGCCTCATATAGTACTTAGTCCGTTGACGTGCTCATCTGGTATTTCTGGGACAGTGGGATATTTTTGTATTTCTACGAATAATGCAATTAACTAATCACATTCGCATAAGCTACGTAACTGTTAAACCAAATCCTATAATTTCCATGGGATAGGCCTCAGGTGGCATGTGATGTGAAAATAGCATCCTTTCGGACAGAAAGTAGCTCACCTGTTGCTAATTTCCCTCCGAAACTTCGCCGAATGTTCACCGAAAAGTACTCAAAAAGTCTCTTCGCTAAAAATGTCTCACCATTAAAGAATTTCATACATAAAAGGGATGAAATACAATCGACGAGAATTATGATTTCCGCGTTAACCGAAAATTGTCCACACTGTACGCATTGTGCCCATTGCATTTCATGAGAAATTAAGGCGGTGAGCACGCGAACATTGAGGAAACATCAAGAAGAATTCGTTAAATTGCCAATTTATTTTTGCCGTCGGACTTTTCCTGGAATATTAAGTGAGCGCAAAAAGCGATCGCAAAGATGGAGGCGATGACTAAACCAGAGACGTCACTGCATTCAGGGAAAAGTTGGCGATTAATGGTCTGAATCAGTCGAGAGGTACACACCCACGAGGTTTAGCAACTGCCTTAGAGATGGAATACGACGATTGAGAATCAAGTGAGCTCTCAAACGTAAAAATAGAAAGCCAAGGCTAAAAGCAGCTTCAAGATGTCCATTCAAAAAGCTAAAGAAATCTGACAAATTTCACCATCACGCGTGTTTACCCATCGTGAAAACAATAAGTTCTCGGAGGATAAAAAATTGAGTCGTGCTCACGCTACGTCTCCTCGCATTCCAATATCTCTCGACTTATTATGGTGTATTGAAAATCGATTTATCGTTTTATTGTACACTGAAGAAAAACCAAGGTGTTTTTAATTGAACGCGAACGCTCGACAGTTGCAGCAAAAATGTTTTGAAACAGGAGAGACTTTTCTCCACAGCGCCGCTCTCGCACGGAAAGTGAGAAATCTTGAAGAACGCACTTTTTTTCCAAATATGACGAAATCCGCGCCCTTTATCATCAAAATAAATACAAATCGTGATATTATTCATTCGACACTCATGGTTAACAATAGAACGATCCTTTGAAAAGCTATTTCAGAGCAAAATTCCAGGTTTAACAGATGTGTTTGCAACTATTTAGTTAGAAGAAGTTACGACGATCACCAGATTATACTGGTATTAGATTCGAACGGAAAACTGCTGAAAAGAATATTTTGACAGTTTTCACTAAAATGAATGCCTTAATATGTAAACTCACCAAGGAACACAGGAGCAAAACGGCGGAGAGATGAACGCCCGAATCCATCTTCGACACAACACAGCGGAAATTCCTTGGGCTGTTGAGTGAGAAGCACTCGCCCACTGCTTCCAACAAGGTCACTTTCTCCTCACTTTCGCTAAGTGGCGATAGTGGCGCTTGCCTGAGGACCGTTGCGGAACTATCTGGTGTCCGCTGACGAGGGATGGTGTCGACTGTGCTATTCAACACGTCTTCTTTCGTCATACGGGATTAACTTTTTAGGGAAGGGCTTCAAAAATTCTGAAAATCGCCGAAATATTTTTAATATAGAGAAATTTAGTGCTGCCGTGGCGCCGAACTCGAGATCATATTGGAAGTTGTCTTTGCGTCGGCGTAGTTACACCAAGTGACGCCCGAGGCGGTGTCTGAGTTTGCCGCCCCACTCAGTACACATCAAACATAAACCAAACGTGCAAAAAATCGGAATTTTTTGTTTTAAAAACGTTAATTATTATCTTAAATTCATAGTTCATTTAATAAATAAAATAGATTACGTGGCTCTATTTATAAACTAATATTACGCCTACGAGGTTAGTTTACCTTTAAGAAAAAGTTTATAAAATAAAACCGGAACATAACAATCTGGTTAATTCTAAAAATTTTAGTTAATTTTGACGGAATTAAAAATATTCGTAGCAGATAAAATTTTAAAAATGCGCACCTTACAGGATAACTTTCATTTTAATGCTATGAGATATTTCCCCATACTTTCTGTTGGCCAAGGCTTCCATGACTCCGTCGAAGGCTATGCCCTGTGTATGTGTGAAAGATATCCTTATCTAAGCTAAGGTACTCATAGTTAATCTATATAATTCCTAATTAATTTTAATTTCGAAAAACTTCTTTTATTAATAGCACTTAGGGGTGGATTCATAATTAAGCGCAATCGGACCTTGCTGAGGGTCTCATCCAAATTAGGGTTCTAAAGAAGGCTGAGTTGAGAAATTATTAAAACACACTTATCCATATTATTAAAAAGGCACGGTATTTTCACAGTTTCTTGCTATTTCTTCAAATAAGAAATCTGTGGGAATTGAGTGGTTCTAAGTAATATGTAGATAGAATTTACTACGGAATGTCTCAGTATAGTGGAAAGTCTATCCATGACTCATTGCAATCGATACAAATGCCATTTATAGTTTAATATTTTGTTAATTATTATTGTACATAGTATTATTTATATATAATATGAATATAATACTATGTATTTAATGTCAAAATAGACTTCTTGTACTCAAGCGATTCCAAGTAGGGGCCTCAATCTGAGTTTTGCTCTTCGAGTCCTCAGATAGCCTAAATCAACTCTTGCATGAAACATGAGCAGCGATAATTAGGAAAATACTTCGAAAAAATTAAATGTTTGCAAATGTGTTCTCAGGAGGGTATTTTTGAATAAACTGCAGAAGTTCAGACTTCCTTCATCGTATCTGCTTCATCTCGCGGAGCAGCAACGAAACTCTGAAGCCTTTTTTTCTCGATCAGGAACTCTTCATGATTAATTTAATCGTTTTCTCTTTGGCTCTCGTATTTATCGTTGAAATGATTTTACGGGAACGAATATCCTTCCAGCATGAACATGAAGGTGTCGAAATCCCTAAGTCATCCTGTTCCCTGATCACTCCTCCAAACGAAGCAAACATTACTCTCCTCAACTCAGTTTTGTGAGAAAATTCTCAAAAATCACCAGCATCTATAACTGTTCATAATTCATCAATGTCATTGACGCAGATTAGGTAGAAGAGGGGTCTTTTCGAACAAGATGTTAAAATCAATTTTGCCACTAAGCTGAGGCTTAGATTGACTTTTCACAATGAATCAGAATTGATTGATTGAGAGGCTTCCATTACAATCCATAGATTATACAATTCTTTGTCATGATGCATTTTATTCTCTGGTAGATCGTTCCTTTTATTGGTTAAAAATGCTTTCAAAGACACGGGTTTCAAATTAAAGTATGAATATTAAATGCTTCAATTTGGAGATTGATCTTTGTGTTATTTTTTTAGCTGCATAAGGACAGATTCCAAAGATCAAGAAAGCAATGAAGGGAAAACGATTTTAACGTAACCGGCTATCTACCACCAGCATGCTATCTATCTTGGCTACTGTATTTTATTATTCGCCAGTCAATACTTTAAATCGTGTAAGATATTCCGGCAAGTTTTTGTTAATCTCACAGCTTCTTCCCTTGCAGCCACCGACTTCGCGCTTGTCACTTGGACCAGCGAACTATATCAGATATCCCAGCGATGGGTAGAGGAAGAGAAAAACGCTTCATAGTATGTACATACAATGGAATTCGATGCAACAGAAGTGCATGTATGTCCTCAAAATTCAACGAATGATTTTGTACTTGGAGTAAATTCACTTTTTCCATTAATTTCCTAGATACGCCAGTATGTCATCCTGATATCATAGCGGCAATATCATATTCTTGTCCTCTTTAATTTTGAGTTTCAATTCCGTCGTTTCCTAATTTTTGCAAAATCATTGTTGATTTCCTAATCCCTCGCCTGTTTTCCCTTTATTAATGATCATTGATTCCAACTCTCTTTCCGTTTAGCAAAAGTAAAGCGTAAAAAAAGTAAAAAAATTACGCGCCAAAATTGGCTCATTTGATTACTCTCATGAAGAATGCTATGATATCATAAAAAACTACCATACTTCATTTACTTGTTCAAGTGATTTGCTTGTTACTTTTTCTCCTCGAAGTAAAATATAAATTCGATTTAGATAGTGGACGACAAATAGGAATTAGTGGAGTTTTCTTCCAGATTGATTCTTAGAACATTTTCACGTGGCAGTGGATTGTATTACGCAAAAAATCAACTAATTCTAAAACTTTTCTTCAATTCACATTGACTCAGGCTCATCAACAGTCAAACAATACATTTCTTGTCGGTAAAGCCTTCATCCGAAAAGCCGCATACTGTACGCCTAGGAATCTGACGATAAGTAGCAATCTTGCAAGTATCTGCCTTCAGTTCTTCGCTTTTAACTTCTTATTCGTACTAATAAATCGTTACTCCACGGCTAATATTAATTTTTAACTTCTTCCGTTGTGTTAAAAGAATGGGCTACGTTGGATTCACGCTCGAATGTTTTAGGATTAAGTTTTTACCACAACTTGAATCCATCCACAGAACCAAAATTTGATATTACCTTTTCTTATTTTTATTTTTCCATTAGAAAAGGATTGGTGAATTTTTCGCTGTAGTTTCTCTGATATTTCACGATGAAACTTGGCTGAGGTCTGCATTAAGGTTTTTTCTGTTAATTTTAAAGGCCAAATGTATGTACATACCTCTTGTTCTGATTCAGGGCAATTTATTTCTCTCAACTTCCCCTTTCGATTCATTTCCCTAGTTTCCTCCTTATGTTTTGAGTCGTGCAAATAAAATTCACATCTCGCTTAAATTTTCCACATTCTTTTTAAGTCTTTTATGTCTGCAGTCTTTTTCTCTCTGCATCTAGCATCCTTTCTTACTGGTTTTCCTCGGTTGTCTTTTTATTAATTATTTTGCAGTTGCGGACATCTCTTCTTTTCCTTCTTTTCTAATGCTTCAATTTCCATGTAATTCATATCCATTTAAAAATTCTCTGTTGCGTCTTTTACATCATCTTCTTCTCGATTCGTTATTTAGTTTTCAATCATCTTCTGATTTGTCCATTCTATTATCTTAATTCTTTAATTTCTTACGATCTCTTGCGTCTCTACTCATTTTTATTTTTGTGTACTCTTCCTCTGTTACTTCTAGCATTTTCGAAACATTGTCTTTAATTTCTTCCCATTCTTCATTCACTTAATTTCTCCTCTTATCTCTTAGTATATTTTTCTCTTATGTCTTATAAAATTCACATTCATTACCTTTCATTTTCTTCGGATCTTATTTTTAAGTTTTCTCTTTATTCCTGTTTCAAATGGGTTCTTGCATCAGTTAATAGTCCGATTATCTTTGTCATTTTTCTTATTAGCAGGAATGATTAATTAATTTTATCAGTTAACACTAACAAAGCTAGGTACTACAGGTGGATTCTTTAATATCCATTGTTTGGTTCATTTTAGTGTTTTACCACTGTTAATTATACTGGCCAATTTTGTACATGTCTTGTAAGAGTTAGATAGAAGAAGAGACTTACTAGTCCCAGTCTCACCCCAATAAAGTCGTTTTATTATTGAACCGATATGTGAAAACGTTGGGTAGAGTCTTTGCATTTTACTCATTTCTTGGATATTTTAAATATAACAACTCTGATTTTTAAGGTCTCCTAGGCTTTTCTCAATTTATATTGTCTTAACCTAGTGTTTACTATAAATAGGTTATTTTCTTTAGCTACCAGTCTCCTTACCATTTCTCGTTAAACTCGGAAAATACGCCTCGAAAATAATAAACTTATTGCAATAAATGAACGATGGTGTAATTTGTTGATAATAAGATAATGTAATGGTCTATCTCAATCACAAAATTTTTTGTTGGGTTAGAAAGATTTAACAGGGAAGAAAACACGCCTAGGTATTCCACGAACAGCAAGAACTGATAAATACTTTTTAAAAATCAGTAAAATTATTTTCTAGAAAATCACCGTCGAAGGGCTGATAATGAGTTTTCAAAAACTAATAAAGACATCGTTCGGCCCAGAGTTGTATCCATTTTAAAACAACTCGGGCTACTTCATAAACTTTATATTTAAGGGGTGATATTAAAACAGTTTATTTGCTTAGTTATGCATTTTCCCTTTTTTAACTATTTGATTTTTAAAAGAATTTAATTGAAAATTTAATGTTAACTCTATTCATTCATTCATTACTTAAAAACTTGAAGAGTTGAACAGCAACTGCACCAAATAGGTCACTTAGTTCTAAATAAATAATCACTAACCGGTGCAAATCACCCAATCTGTCGAGGCATCAGAAAACCAATATTGCAACTACTGCGATTCTGTTTGTCATGTATAACATGCCAATTTTTGCATGAGAAAAATGTACTGGAAGTTGATTCCGTAAAATTGATTTGGCCAACTGCGCCGGAAACCTAAAACCGTGAAAACCGATATTAAAGGCGACTCATTTTTCGAGTTTCCCAGCTAGTTGCCTCTCTGGTTGACGCTCGGGGCGCCAAATAAGTTTCCAATACACCAGTAGAATTTCGTGTTAGATGCATATATTAGTGTCCTCGTTTTTAGAAAGAGAAGAAAGAAGCGAAAAACAAAAAATATTGGGTCCATCCCGTAGTAAACCAGGGACTTTACGACGGACAATTTTGCAACTTGTTTGAAAACTCAAGGGACTATTCAAGCACGTTTTTAAAAATAATTTTGAAATGGGTATCGAAAGTTTTCATAACTTATTAATAGTCCTTGAACCTCTAGTATCTTACCTGAACACACCATTGCGATTTACTGCGCTAACTTCAGAGATTAGCAATGATTTTATGGCAATGAAAGAATTTTATATATATTGCAAAAGTTTTTTATATTGTGACCCTCGTTAGGCGTAATACATTACACGAATTATGATATCAAGAAAGAACATTAACTTACTAGACAAAAGACATAATGGAGAAGACGCCCGATGCATCTATCTAAACATGTTCGGGAGCGTACTGGGTGACATTACTGATTCACAATCTGACTGACTGATCATTACTGACTTCACAATCTGAATTTTGGGGAAAAATTGTGGCTATAACAGAGAAATAATATTCTGTTTGCAGTGTCTCGAGTCTCACATCGTCATAATTTCCTCCCCATAGTCTGATTCGTCTCATAACGTTCATTTGTGTTTCTGCGATGGGCGTTTGATCTTCGTTAAAATTCTCAATTGATAATATTATCATGTCCGTAGTAAGCCGGAATTGAGACTTATTATTTTCTTAGTACAGGTAAATGACGGGAACAGAGATGAAAGAAATAAGGAATTTTTTGAAAAAGAGCGTTCCTAGTCCGCGAGAAAAGCATCTAGCATATTCAGCATAGTCATTTGAATTATTTGTTAACACTGAATTACTCGTTACTTCGAAGCTTTTTAAAGACTGATTTTAGCACAAATAATATTTCTCATTCATCCTAAAGATTCAGAAAATGTAACGGATTATTCATGTAGTACCAATAAAACATAGCGCGCTATTTGTTACAATCGACAGAGTTAGGAAACTCGAAAAAATCGAGAGATTCGATATCTGGAATGCAGTTAGGGCAGTTAGTTTCCGGCGTTTCCCGGGATATCGGTTTACGGTCTTAATCGACTTATTCCCTTACTCTAAGCAAGGAACATGAGGGATACACCCAAGAAAGAACAATTTCATAAAGCTGTCTTTCACAGTTTTAAGAAACTTTCATTCGAGGATATGAAGGGCTTTTAATTATAAAGGTAATAATGCTATCAATTTATTTTGGTGTGATTTTAATAGCGTCCCGCTAGAAATGATTTATTGACAATGGAGAAGTTTTCAGATTCGTGTGTTCTTCGGTTTATTCATGTGAAAGTGTATCATTAGTACTAAAGCTTCCTTCAGCTGATATGTGTTGATTGTGTGTTGCATGAACTAATTGAATTTGAGTTCTTAGAATCAGGAATAACTCACACTATCTTAATGTGTTCTGGACGAAATTAGTGGAACGCTATTTAGAATGAATATAATCGTTATAGTAGAAACCAGTCATTTAAATAAAAATTGTGGAAAATACGAATTATTATTTCAGTTGTTTCTATCTGGTGATATACCAGGATCTCCTTCTATATTCTATTTCTTTTCTTTTTACACGTATAGGTCGCCCCACAACCACAGTGAGCCGGGTGAATTGAATCAATCGTAAATCTTCGACTCTCTAGTTTGGTCATGTGTCATCCAGGTATTTTTCTGAGCAGTATGAAAAGGAATCCGATCAAGGATGATTCTGTACACACACCTTCGTTACGTAATGTAGTTGCTACGTGTTATTTTGCAAGGAAGATTTGTTCTTAGAGATGTTTTGACTCACTATATTTCTTACAAAATATTTCATTACATTAATTTTTCCGCAAAATGCATTTTATCTGGCGAGCATATCTGCTTCATACTGCATACCATTTTCTCCTGTAAGTATTACTATATATTAGTAATATTTACTTAAATCGACAATAATAGATTAAAACTAATATTGTCTTAAACTTCTCATTGTTTAAATACAACATACATTTCGTCAACAAGCCTGCTGTTATTTCTGATAAAGGGAGTTAATCTTCCTGGGAATAACTAATCTGGGATTTTTCCATCACTTAATACTAGCTCATAATTTTGTTTTACTCCATCATGAAATACAATGCTTACTGTGACTTGACATGGTGATTCGACTTGAAGGGCACTCTGATCATTATTAATATTAATCTGCCATGGTACCCAAAAAATCTCAGAATATTTTTCAAGTATACAGTCTTCTTAGTAGCTGCTGATAAAACAGCATTGCTCTTTATGTGCAGTGAGTCAGACAATTCTCTTTCCTACTACATGATGTAAGAGATGGAACAACCTGCAAACATGATGATATGACTTAGCATAGTTCAGGTTGGTGAGGAAGACATCAGCTGACTTATTCCATGCACTATTTTCCTATTTTAGTCCATGGATAGACTTATGCAGAAGACAAACATTTGTTTTCCTTCTACCATAGAACACATGGATGTGGTTTAGTGTATAACGCATTTTAGGAACATTGCAGGTTCACCTGCATGCCTTTGGACATTTCTTGAAAATTCATTGAGTAATTAGGTTCAGTATATAAGTTAGAAGCTCCTTTACCTGACATGAGCCAATACCCAAAACTGGTTGTTTGAGGAAATAACCTGTAGATACAAACGATGGAAATGGAATTTTACTTTCACTTCTTGTATATTCAATTCAATTCAATTTATTTTCATTCAATGATCAATACATTGATATAGAAT
This sequence comes from Pachydiplax longipennis, assembly GCA_036926295.1. Lineage (NCBI taxonomy): Eukaryota > Metazoa > Arthropoda > Insecta > Odonata > Libellulidae > Pachydiplax > Pachydiplax longipennis. Next base: position 65,045,700 of record JAVFKF010000015.1, on the reverse strand, counting down.
ACGTCAAGACAATAAATAAAATAAAAATATGAATCAATAAGATGAGTCAATATATCACTTATGCATACAGGTCACTTACACATACAAAATTCGTTAACCGAATAAAATACATGCTTCTTTAAAAAATCAATTAATTTCTTACGAAAAGCATATATTGAACATGTTTCTTTGAGATTATCTTGTAACTTATTATACAGAATTAGTCCCATGGATTTAGGACCTAATGCAGTAGCTTTGGTTCTATAATGAATGAATAAAGAATGGTCTATATAGGTCCTTACTCCTACGTGTTTTGTAATGGTGGACTTCATTGTTTTTTACTAAGGTCGAAAGGTTCACCCTAGTGTGCATTAGCATTTCGTAAATATAAATGCATGGGACTGGCAGGAGATTAACTTTCCGAAATAACGGACGGCACGGTGCATCATGTCTAGCATTACATATTAGTCTTACAGCCCTCTTCTGTATCTTAAAAATTACATCAGCATGGGGCGAAGAACCCCAAAAACGGATACTAAAAATAATATGAGAGTAAAATTCACCATAATATAAGGATAAAAGCAATTCGCGAGATACAGTATGCCTTAGCCTTCTAATAAGAAAACAGGTAGAGTTGAGTTTGCTACTTAAAGTATTAATATGTTCAAGCCAAGATAATTGGCTATCTAATACTGTCCCTAAAAATTTTGTAGATTGTACTTGTGGGATAACATGATTTTCTATTTTAACACCAAAACTGTGATACTTATTTTTATAGGCAAAGTATAATAGTTGTGATTTATCAACATTCAGACATAAACTATTTTGTGAGCACCACTTATTGATTGAATCTGCAACAACCATAGCATTGGATTCAATATTGACAATACTGTTATCAGTTAGAACAATATTTGTATCATCTGCATACAATATTGGGCAGGAACCAGCAACTGACCGAAAGCATGCTAGCAGGTCATTTATATAAAGAAGAAAGAACACTGGACCAAGAACTGATCCCTGGGGAACCCCTTTCTGTGCAATTTCAGTTTGGGATACATACTTGGTACCATTATCATTTAGCACAACATTACTACCTCTCCCGTGAAGGTATGATTCAATCCAGTTATAAGAGGTACCTCTTATGCCGTAAAAAAGAAGCTTTTGTAGCAGCAAATTATGTTCAACATTATCAAAGGCTTTTGAAAAATCTAAAAACAAACCTAGAGCCTCATGCTTGTTATCTAAAGCTGTCTGAATTGTATCAACAATTTGAAAAGTAGCAGTAAATGTTGACCTATTTTTCCTGAATCCATGTTGAAAATTAGATAAAAGATGTTGTGACTCAAGGAAAGGAACTAGACGATTATAGAAAACTTTCTCAAATATTAATCCTATTTGGTTTATGATAGAGATTGGTCTAAAAGATTTTATTTCATGAGTACTTCCTTTGTTCTTATAAAGTGGATTTATTTTGGCTGACTTAAGTACTGAAGGATATATTCCCTTCGTTAAAGATTCATTGATAAGGTAAAGAAGGGGTAGTTTGATGGCACTAAAAGAATACTTTATTATTCTGCGAGGAATCTCATCCATACCTGAAGTCAGATTGGATCCAAGATTACAGAAAATTATGTTAAGCTCATGCTCAGAACATGGAAAAAGAAATAAGGAATTACTGACTCTTGGCAAAGCAGAAAATAGATTAATATTTGATGATTTGGAGGGAGCATTATTTTTCAATGAGAAGTATTCCATAAATTCAGAGGCCAATTGTGAAAAATCTGACTTAAAATTTCCAGACGAATCTTTAATTTGGGGAATAGATTGAGTTCTAGATAAATTTGTTGCCTCCTTAACAATTTTCCACATTTCCTTTGCCTTATTGTTTGCATTTGAAATTCTTTTGTCATTGAATGAGCATTTGGCTTTATTAATTGTTTGCCGGTAATGTTTTTTATAGGAAGAATATAACTCCTTCATACAAGTATCATCAGTATCTTTACACTTATATGCCATCTCTTTTAATATGGAAGACATCCACCGTATCTCGTCTCTCGTATAGCCAACCTGTAGATAGTTATCATAATTTTTAGTGAATCTGATCTAACCAGATTGGTGGTAACTTCAGCTGAGTTCTCAAGTATTGCAACTAGGAGGTCACAATGAGGAGAAAGGTTGTTGCATCCTGATGTCTGCGCCAAGGACGTTGACGACAATTATTCCCAAAGAGTCAAGTGGCTGCCTCAATGGGAAGGGTTCCGGTTGCTTTGAAGAATTTGTTATAATGAATAGAGCTTTGGAAACTTTAAAGTGAAACAATGCAAGAGTTATCCAGGCGCAGACATAGATAGTGATCATAATTTAGTAGTTATGGAGAGTTGTTTGCGCCACAAAAAGATTAAGAGGGTGAAACGTGAACCAAGATGGGATATAAAAGCTCTGGAAGGGAAGGTCACCAGAGAAAGATTCACTGCGACCATTAATGAAAAGCTTGAAAAGCAAGAGTATAGGAGTGATGAAAGCAATGAAGGAAGATGGAATGACCTGAAAAAGGCAATCACTGAAGTAGCAGAAGAGCTACTCGTAAGTAACAGAACTGATACCAGACGTCCATGGATAACAATGCAGATAAGAGAACTTATGGAAGAAAGAAGGAAATACAAGAACTCGAGGAGTGAAGATGGGAGAGTCCTCTACAAGAAACTACGGAACCAAGTTATAAGAGAATCAAAGAAAGCTAAGGAAGAATGGATTGAAAGCTGCTGCGAAGAAATAAATGAAAACATGAGGAAGGGGAACACTGAAACAGCATACAGGTTAGTAAAAGGCCACTTCAAGGAAAGAAAAACTACATGCAACAACATCAGAGATGTGAACGGGAATATGCTGATAGAAAGTGAAGATATAGGAAAGAGATGGAAGGACTATATTGAAAGATTATATCAAGGACCAAAACCTCTTGAAGATATATTAAAGAACGAAAGTGAGGTGGATGAAGATGAGCGAGGCCCAGAGATAACGAGAAGTGAATTCGAGAGAGGAGTGAAGGACTTGAAGAAAAACAAGGCACCTGGAGCAGATAAAATAAATGGAGAGATTGTCAAAGCGCTTGAAGGGAAAGCAAAAGACACCCTGTTTGAAATTATCAAGGACAGTTATAAAAGTGGAAGACTACCAGTGGACTTTGAGAAGAGTATAATGGTTGCGATACCAAAGAAAACAAGAGCCGAGAGATGTGAGGAGTACCGAACGTTGAGTCTGCTCTCACATGCATCCAAAGTACTCACAAGAATATTAAGCAAGAGGATAGAAGGAATAATTGAAGCCAACTTGTCAGAAAACCAATTTGGATTCAGGAAAAGCACAGGAACCAGAGAGGCCATATTATGCCTAAGGAGAATAATAGAAAAGATGATACATGTCAACAAGCCAGTGTATGTGGCTTTCGTAGACTTGGAGAAGGCTTTGACAATGTGGAGTGGAACAAATTGTTCCAAATACTGGAAAACAAAGGAATGGACTACAACGACAGAAGAATAATCTAACAATTGTACAAAAACCAAGTCGCCACTCTGAGGATGAGAGATGGCAAGAAAATAGAAACTAAGATAAATAAAGGAGTAAGACAAAGATGTAGCCTCTCACCAGCATTGTTCAATGTATACCTAGAAGAAGCAATGAAAGAAATAGAAGGAATGAACATGAAAGGAATTAAGGTGAATGGAAAAGAACTTAATATGCTTCGGTTTGCAGATGACATTGCAGTAATAGCAAAAAATAAAGGCGATTTGCAGGCATCCCTAAATGCAATAGATCAAGCTATTCAAGGATATAATATGAAAGTGAACAAAAAGAAAACAAAAATCCTAATATGTGGAAGAGAAAAATTGAAAGCAAATATTACCTTACAAGGAGAGAAATTAGAGCAAGTAGAATCATTCACCTACCTTGGAAGTAGCATAACATGGGATGGGAGAAGTACCACAGACATCAAGCGAAGAATAGCCCAAGCAAAGGAGGCATTCATGAGGAAGAGGCCGCTACTATGCTCAAAGAATATAAGATTACAGACAAGGAAACAATTCTTGAAAACATTCGTCTGGAGTGTGGCACTCTTTGGATCAGAGACATGGACCATTAGGAAAGCGGACCAGAGAAGAATAGAAGCCTTCGAAACCTGGTGCTGGAGGAGAATGCTGAAGATCAAATGGACAGATAAGGTAAGAAACGAAGAAGTATACAGAAGAATAGAAGAGGTTAAAACAATATGGAGCATCATCCGAAAAAGAAGAACCAGATGGATTGGACATATCATCAGACACAATGAATTTGTTAGGAACGTACTTGAGGGAAAAATAGAAGGAAAAGCAGCAAGAGGAAGACCAAGAGATGAATATATTAGCCAAATAAAGAGAGATATTGGAAAGAAGAGATATCAGGATTTAGTAAAGTTAGCTTTAGATAGAGAGGAATGGAGGGCTGCAGTCAACCAATCTACGGATTGAATGACCTATGATGATGAAGTATAATAGAGTTTCCATCTTCACCCTCTGGTCTTCCTCTTTTCTATGTTCCGTCTGCTTCCATTTCCACTCCCTTATTTAAGGCACCAGTCTCCCCCCTCCTTCAGTCAGGGTTCCATATCTCTGCGTGGGTCTATGGCACAGCATCCTTGGAACACGTGGCTCCATTAGTCTGCCATCTCCAGAACTCGTGGTTACCTGGGTCCACTTGTCTGGCTTCTCCAGAACACATGGTTCTCTACGTCTCCTTAAAGTTATCATTATACCCATGCATATCCTTATAACCTAAACTTAACACATGACATTCCTTAACTATACACTGCGACAGACACCCTTAAACAAAATACATCTCCACCCAGACACTGCCAAACCTGCGTCCATTGCCAAATACGACAAGGTCACAGAGTATGACAGCAAAGTCCTTCAAAGGAAATTTAGCTCATGTGATGTTTTCCTCATGGCAATTATATTATCTTTAAGGTTTTTGAAATCCGTCATCAACAGCCTGAGCTGAGTAACAACCTGAGCCAAAATGGAAGAGGTGGTGATAACATGATTGAGGCTAGGGCATAGTGTATTCCTACCTCTTTGTTGTTCCCTGTGAGCACCTCAGTGACTCCCCGTTAACAGTGAAGCATGTTCTCAAACAGTGCCAGGAATACTCCTGTCAACATAGTAGAAACTTGATAATAATTAATTACAAATTCAATTAAATTTGGCTTCTTTACAACATTAATGTTATTTACATTAATCACAATCTGGAAAATGCTGTCAACTTTAACATGCATTCATGTAACATGTCATTTAACTTCTTATATTTTTGTACGTGCTTCACACTGAAAGCGGAGCTTGCATCAACTGAAAGGCCATTCACAACTTCTAGCCTACTTAAAACACAAAATAGTCCTAAATGTTCATAGAATAAAAAGCATTCAACCTGGCCATATTTTTCCGAGCCATTATGGGTAAAGGAAACATAGGAGCTGTCACTCTTCTCTTTTGTACATTTTAGATACAATGTTGCTTAATTTTTTCAAAGAAACCCTTGAGTATATTTCATGTAACAGGCTCTTGGGGTGATCATCCAGGCACTTTGAAATTGACCTCTGCCCAGCAGGAGGGGGAGAGAGAGACTTGCATTAACCCTTCCACTGTGAGAGCTCCTTCTGCTGCTCAATTTTTCCTACAACTGTGTGTGGGAGAAAGTTATTCCTGGGCAGGCCAGTGGTAACAGGCTGTAGACCCATGGACCCGGTCCAGTGGACCAGAGTGGAGAGTACCGCTTTTTGTTGTGAGGGGTGGTGTTATTATATGGTGATATTATTGTTGATATAGAGATCTGTGTGTGTAGGTTTTCGATACACACTATCTACTCTCAAATTTAGGTTTTCAATGATTTCATTTTTCATAAGATCACATTTCATCTGCTCATGTTCACCACCAAATAATTCCTCTGAAATTTTCAGAACTTTTGCTTCTGAAACTTAAGACTTTGTGAGTGTTGAAGTTTAGTGAATAAAACCTCAATTCTTCTTTCTTCTCTGGTGACTATTTTTTCCAAGTTGACTCCAAAACTCCAGCACAAGATGTTCAATTTTTCTGGAACTCCATCACTGTGGCTGAGGGACTTAAACCTCATCCAAGATGTAGCGTTTGCATGACAGAACTTAATCTTATCTTTAAACACAACTTATGTTTAAAGATAGTATGGGAACAAATGTCATGCAAAAGCCATCTAATATGCATGTGATTCTTGATTGCTATTACTGAGCATTACACCCTTTTCCCCTCTTGTACCTTTCATACAAGAAATTTATTCATCTCTTCTTGCCCTACACTCACCTGGGATCAGAGTAAGTTTCTGTTGGGTCTCAAGTCATATTGGTATAAGAGGCAATGAAAAAACTTACTCAGCTGCTAAGACTACTTTCCTAGAACCAAATATAGTTTCAACATATCTTAGCACCCATAACCTGAGGATTATGTCAAGGGAAAAGATTCATGATAAATGGTACCGCAAATAGCAGAATCTTGCTGGATTCAAACTCTAGGACATAAAAGCTGTTGTTGATTGTTGGCAATCTTCCTGTTGGAATAGTAGGTGAGAGGAAGTGGTGAGCAGACATATGAGAATAGGCTGTGTACATTAGGTGAAAACTCTCTACTTGCTATAAAAATCATTCAAACAGATTATGAGCAATATCTGGTTTTGTGGAACTAACTCAATAACAGGTTAGGTCTTAGAGATATTATGGGCAATTCCCCTGAAACTGTGTCAGGGTTTTAAAGTCTTTAAGGGAAGCCAGTTTTGTATCATTATGTATAAGCCCATTGGTGTAAATTTCTTTTACTCTAGAAGTGAAAACTTCTTATTTATTGATATTATTTTAGCTATCTTTTAAGATTTTTGAGTAATTTTAGCTGTTGGGAATGTGAACATGTCAATGATTTATCACCATCGGTATTTGATAAGAACAGTGGTGGAAGTGACTTTAACCCAACTACTTCTTCTTCTTCCTTGTGCGCTACAGCCCAGTGTGGGCCTTGGCCTTCTCTACGATGCTCCTTCAATACTGTCTATCCGCAGTTTTCTGCTGCCAATCCTCGACACCCATTCTTAGCAAATCCTCCGTCACATCATCTTTCGACCTTTTTCTCGGCCGTCCTCTTTTCTGTTTACCATCCGCTATGTTTTTAAATGCCCTTTTGGCAATTCTCTCCTCTGTCATCCTTTCAACATGCTCCAGGCAGCCGATCCTTTGTGCTTTAATAAATCTCACTATGTCTTCATTATTGATAAGTTGATTTATCTCGTCATTATGGAAAATTCTCCATTGTTCGTTTTCTAGGACAGGCCCATGTATCTTTCTCATAATCCTTCTTTCAAACACTCTTAAATGATGTTCGTCACGCGTCGTTAGTGTTATCGCCTCAGCTCCATAAGTTGCCACTGGCCTAATTATTGTTTTATATATCTTCATTTTTGTGCATTTTGAGATTAATTTTGATTTGAGGATAGGTTCAAAAGCATAATAGATTTGGTTTGCGCTTTGTATTCTATCCTGGACATGTTCTGTTGTTATGTTATTACTGCTGACTTGGATGCCCAGATACTTGCATTCCTTAACCCTTTCAAAGACATAGTCCCCCACTGCCAGATCCTGCCATTGTTCATTATCTGTATCATTAGTTATTTTTAAATATTTGGTCTTCTCTTCATTTACATGTAATCCTAATTTCCTAGTTTCTTGCTCCAATCTCACAACTGTCTCTTTAAGTCCGCTTATATTCCTAGCTACAATGGCGATGTCGTCTGCATATCCAATTATTTGTACCGGTCTACCCAGTAGTATTCCATTTTCATATATTTCTCTTAAGGCTCCTTCTAAGCCTAAATTGAATAGAAGGGTAGAGAGCGCATCTCCTTGCCTAACTAACCTTAACCCAACTACTACTTGCAGCATATTGAAGTTCAAGGGAAAAACACAGATGCCCTCATCAAAATTTTAATTACTGGTCTGATGTGATGACTTTCTATCCCAATTGAGGCTTTTCAAGATTTTGATTGACAGTCACCTGATGATTCTTCTGGTTGCCCATCAATATCATGGGAACCAGCTTTGCGCACATGTGCAATTTTGTGGTCACCAGTTTAGGTATAATTTTTAGAATTTTGAGAGTTTCTGCAATCATCTGGACACTCAACTGGTGGTCAGAATTTTACAGATCATGCACCCAAAAGTTTGTCAGTCATGCTGGTTGACAGCCATCCACTGTGGGATTTGTTGACAAGTCGTTATGACTGGATCCTCTCTGCCATGCTCTGGGAGGCCATGCAAGAGGTAGTTCTGGTGGCGTTATTGCTCAAGAGCTTCATGTCTCCTTTCCTGCCCCTCTACCTGTTCCCGGAGCCTTTTTAATTTCAAATTCACGATTTCATGGATTTCCTTTTGAAAAGAAGCTACTATTTTCTCCTGTATTGAATGGATGTTTGGCTACTTTGTGTTTTGCGTGGCCGTCCATCGGACTTCATCCGTAATTGCCTGGAGGATCTTTGGGGCCAGGTTGTCCTCCATGCTCAAAGCAATGGAGGCAACCTCTCAAGTTAGGATGGTCTTTTGCATCCTCACAGTTAAATTTCGAGATTTAGGGCTAAATGCTGGTTGACAGCCATCCACTGTGGGATTTGTTGACCACCTCTTCCCTGCCTTCCTTTACTTTTTTGATGAAAATTGCAAAAATGATAAAGCATTGTTGCCATAAATTTGCACCATCAATTTGTGGGCCTCCACAAGAGATTTATTGCATAATGTTGCTTGAGTTACAATTCCATCACACACAGGCATCAAACATGGGTGTGCAGAGAGCGATCATGACACATCATAACTGCTTGAAACACTGTGGTAATTTCAAGTACCAGGACAAAATAATTGCATTACTTTCTGGTCACCTTGAATTATCTAGGCACATTAGTATGATGTTAGAGAAGTTAAATAATTGTCAATAATTACAAATTTCAATGCCTTATGGGGTTTCGGAGGCATACATGGTTTACTTGACAATTTTAGTATTTTGGGTTCCGTGTAATGAGCATTTTTCTTGTATGCTTTGAATTCTATCATTCTCCACAAACAAGGAGTACGTTCTTCAGCAAAACACATAATAAATCAAAGGCAAGCCCCAGAATTAAATTTATTTACAGTATCTATTGGAAGGTCACCCTCTGGTAATGAGGTGTCTCTCTCCACTGATAGCCCCATAAAAGATATCAACCTCTCCTTGAGGTCACTGATAGTTATGTTGCCTGGAAGTCCAGCTCCAGTTCTATCCTGGTACTGCCTCCTCTTCAGTTTTTTTTTGTTTGTATTGGCCTTCCATATGGTCTAAGTCTTGATTCAGGAAGTAAAATTTATCTGAACATCTCATCCTCATTGAAATTAAGGCACGAGGCATGTGTGGAAATTGAGTACTGATTTGGAAAATAAGGCATTATATATTTGTTTTCACATTATTTATTTGCACATGAAAGAGCATTCTTTAGCCTAAATTTTGCCATACTTGTCACTATTGTGCAGGCATTTGTCAATGAGATCAGGGGTATATTGGTGGCTGATTCAACAGCTCCCAGCCAAACTGTTGAATAATTTTTTTGTGACCCCAGCAGAATGAGGACATGCATTGTCATGAAGCAACACAATGCCTTAACCGAGCATTCCATGTCTTTTGTTGGAAATGCGAGCCAAAGCTTTCTCAGTTTTTTATATTATCATACCACATGGATGGTTGCATCAATCCAAAAGGAAGGAACTCATCCAGCCCTTTTCTGTCCCAGACACCAGTGCATTTCCATGCTGACAACTTTATTTTCAATTTTTGTTATTTGGGGAATTCTGTCCTGTCACCTCTCCATTGACTATTGACATATTTATATCGGACACCAGCAGTATACGAGTCAAATGATTTCCATATTTTTGATTTCTCTGCTTCTATCATTGTCTTAGAAGTTGCCGCTGTGCAAGAAGGCAAAACATCCTGCTGATTTTTACTTTTTTTACCTTGGAGATCCTGAGATATATGAAAAGTGCAAGGCCTCTCCTTGCACTTTTCATATATCTCAGGATTACTGAACCCATATTTTTTTAATTTGGTGTTCAAAAATGTTGTCTCAGCTAACAGAGCATTGTCTTTCATCTCTCCAAAACTCTTTGTTAGTCGTCCTAATATTTTTTCTGCAAGAGAAGTGGCTTGTTGGGGAATGTCTTTCTTTTGGTGTCACTCGTTGCACCAGTTTGTCAGAGCATGACTCAGAAGGATTATTTTTGAAGAGGTGAATGTTTTCTCATAACTCATCTCTTCCATTACATCTTTGAAGACCTCTAAAATCTTGCAGCAATTGGACATAAGCCTTATTTCATTGGATGTTAAGTTTTCCAAAACTGGGTATTCGATGGCTACAACAGACATCATTGAGTCTTTGATTTCTAAAATTCTGGATAGCACATCAAAGGTTGAGTTCCATCTATTTTGAACTCTCTTTGAACATTTAGTATGGGACACTGAAGCTGTATTTGCAACTTTTCCGATGCTTAAGGGCTCCTTTTAAAGAATACTTCTATTTCTTTTCTACATCTACATAAATACCCTGCAAGCTGCCTTTTGGCATATGGCAGGGGGTGTAAACACTGAATGATTGAGCTACTTTTTTAGCCTATTATTATCACGTATTGTTCACGGAAAGAATGAGTCTTTAAAACGACCTGTTCTAGCATCTATTTCTCTTATTTTGCTCTCATTATCGGATCGGCCAAAGTAACAGAGGGGTCACATAATATCAACTACATCTTCGGAAAACATGCTTTCTCTAAATATGTTAAGAAGTTGCAACCTAGCTTCTAGCCTCCTTTCTTTCAATGATTCCCAACCTGCATCTGAGAGCATCTTCGTGACGCTTACCTTTTTCTCATGGCATTTTTTAACAAAATGTATCGCTTTGCGCTGAACTTTCTTGAGTTTGCATTTTTTTCTCTAAATGGAAAATGTGTATGTATACACTTTGACTTAATTATAATAAACAAACAGTAACCAGGTGATATTGAATTCAGTTTGGAAGTTGATACGCGCTTGACATAAAAACTTATCTGAATATTATGATTGCAATCAAGCAGAATTTCCTCCTGGAGTGTGTCTTTTACAGAAGGTAGACTTGGCACCTGCTTGCCGATCTAAACTTGTGGACTGTGGTATTGTTGGATGAGAGATTATTGATTCATGCACTGCCCTGGCTCTCTCAGTTAGGGTGTTTCTAGATACCATCAAATGAGGAAAATATGGAGTAAGTCTTGATTGTGCATATTTTGCAGTTTCCTGGATTCCTGTTAAGCTTAAGGTCCCCTTCAAGCTGGAAACTTCCTCTTGCACTCTCTTGAATTCTGATTTAATCTCTTCATTTTCCCTCATCACCACTAGTACATAATCAGCTAGCTTATTCATTTGATTAACGATTTCGGAAAAATATATGGGAGTCCTCCTAATGTCATAATCTGCTTGTTTTACATGAAGTAACGGGTAGTTGTGACCATTGATGCAAAACTACTCGCTAGCGAAATCATAGCAGAAATCACTCTACTTGCTTTCCATGTTTGTTATAACCAATAATCTGCTTCTGTGCCTTTTACTCTTTCCAATACATCATTTATTTCACATAGGCCATGTTGGGACTACTAAGTTGATGTTGTGGTCAAAGCAGGTATACCTTTTCCACCTATCAAGTTTAATGGCAGTGATAATTATTGTCATTTACTTTGCCAGCTATCTTTTTGTCTATGTTCCATTTTCTGACTAAGTAAAGTAAAACGTAGTTAATATCCACAGAACGTTTAATTACTAAGATGGCCTAGATGGTGCCCGGATACAGATTAGGTTTGCAAGTGCACACGCACACAGGTGAGAGAGCTACATCGTACTCCTTGGCTTCCGGCAGCAGTCCTGTGTTGAGCAAAAGAACAAATGAAGCGTTAAATGCATACACACAAGCGAATGCAATAAATACACTACAACTCCTCCCCCCTTTAGCTTGTGATACAAATCAAAATGTCAAGAATAAGCAAAAGAACATAATGAAAATCTAGCAAACAAGATACACAAAATTAGGAAATCCTTAAATTGAAATATTTATACATCATTAAAAAATTATCACTTAAAAATAGTATCATCTATGAGAACAAATGCACAATTTCAGGTCCTTGTCTTTCACTTTCATGATAAAATTACTTAAGAACTTAAACTTAATTTAAAGAAAACAAATCACTTTAACACTTCACAAAGTCTCTTAGTCTAGTTTCGAAAACAGTTCGTCTTTGTCTAGAACTTCTGCTGACAGGTTGTTCAGTTGACTGTTCTCTGGACCTTTCTCCTTCCTCCCCAAGTGGTGGTTGTGCTGCAGGAACAGCTGGTGCTGGAAGAGCAGGAGCTATCTGTCTGAAAGAATTTGAAGGAAGAGAATAATGGGAATTTTTGCATTTTGAGTTCATGTTTTCTTGGGAATAGTTGTTAGGGAGGGAATTAGGAGCTCTGCGATGCCTTAATTGATTTAAATGCCTTCTAACTAAGTTTCCGTTTTCCCCTTTTACTTCAAAATTCCTTGGCCCTAACACCCTGTATATGATACCTCTCTGCCACTTATTGCCTGAATATTCCCTAAATAATACTGAATCGCCTGTTTGGAAGTCCTCTTTCTTTTGCGCACCATTAAGTGCCTCATCTCTCTTACTCTCGCTCTTGGGAATCGTACTGGCTGGATGCAATTTCCCTAAGAAGGTCTGCAGGCGACGTCCCATCAACAGTTCTGCTGGACTGAGGCCTGTGACGGTACTTGGCGTAACTCTCAGGGTAAGCAGAATTCCTGGAAGTTCCAAGGCCCACCTTGAAGGAGGAATTTTTCCAAGGGCTGCTTTCAAGGTCCGAACAGTTCTTTCTGCTTGTCCATTGGAGGTAGGATGATAAGGTGCACAAGAGGTGTGTTTGACATTATTTCTTCGTAAAAAGTCAGCAAATTCGCTGGCGCGGAACCCCGGACCATTATCAGTGACGACCTCATCTGGTAGACCATGTGTTGCGAACCAGTTTCGGCAGCATCTAACTATAGTGGCAGCGCTGTAAGAGGACCTTGTATCTTCTACTTCAATCCATTTGGAATAGGCATCGACAAGGATCAAGAAGGAATGCCCATGCATTGGTCCAGCAAAATCTAGATGGAGGCGAGACCATGGTTTCGTTGGGGTACTCCACGGGATAACTGGTGCCTTGGGAGGATTTGACAATCCTTGCTGACATTGAGGACAGGCAGCAGTCATCTCCTCAATGTCTTTCTCCTCTGATGGCCACCAAAAATAACATCTGGCAATGGATTTTGTGTGAACAATCCCTTGATGCACTTTATGCAACCTGGCCAGCACTGTCATCCTCAGACTTTCTGGTATTACTACTCCTCTTAGGATGCAACCTTTTTGGACTGAAAAGGTACCGGGAGGTGAATGGAGATATTTATAAGTTTTATCTAAAACATTGCTATGGGACCAGCCATTCAATAAAGCATTTTTCACTCTGCTTAAAATGGAATCATTTTGAGTGGCCATTGCAATAGCATCAGCATTCAAGGAAGATTCTGTTTCTTCGGTGTCTAACAAATGAATCCCTGCAGGGTCTGGAAATTCATCCTTGCTCTCAGTGGAGGATGGATAGCGACTGAGAAAATCAGCAATCTGATGCTGTTTGCCAGGGCGATACTTAATTTGGTAATCAAATGAAGATAGCATCAGGCACCAACGTAACATTCTTGGGGATAACACATCTCGGATAGGATGACCTGGCTTGAATATTCCCAGAAGAGGCTTATGATCTGTGATTATAGTAAAAGATCGACCGGAAACAAACATATTAAATTTGCTTAAAGCAAATATTATGGCCAAAGCTTCCTTATCTAATTGTGAATAGATTTTTTCACTGGGGCCAAGTGTTCTTGAAGCATACTGGACTGGCCTTTCAGTACCATCAGGCATGACATGAAATAAAATAGCACCAATTCCAAAAGGAGAAGCATCACAAGAAATGATTACTGGCAGACAATTATCATAATGCTGTAACACAGGCCCTGATGATAGTATTTGTTTCACATAATTTATACAATCCTCCTCCTCATCAGTCCATCTCCACTGCTCCCCTTCCTTTAATAATTTGTAGAGGGGGTGAAATTTCTCTGCTTTATTAGGGAAAAAGCGATCATAATAATTAATGACCCCCAAGTAAACTTGCAATTCTTCACGTGATTGAGGAGAGCGAGTAGAAAGCAAAGGTTCCACTTTTGAAGGCAGAGGAGAAATACCCTTATTGGATATTGAAAATCCAAGGAATTCTATTTCTTGAACAGCAAATGAACATTTGTCAAGGCGAAGGTGGAGCCCTGCTTCAAGTAATCTCTGCAAAACTTGACATGTAATTTCCTACATCTGTTCTTTAGTCCTTGCTGGGATGAGTATGTCATCCAAATAAATTATTATTCCCTCAATGCCCCCTAAGACAGTTTCCATTACCTTTTGAAAAATTGTAGGAGCAGAAGAGAGTCCAAAAGGTAGTCTAGTCATTCTGAAGAGGCCTTTATGAGTAGTTAATGTGAGGATGTTTGCTGTCTCTTCATCAACCATAATTTGCAGAAAAGCTTCAGATAGATCAATTTTAGTAAAGAACTGTCCTCCAGACAACTTACTCATCATTTCCTGCATTGTAGGTAAAGGATAGATTTCTCTGCGGGATGCTGGATTAACTGTGCCACTATAATCTCCACAAATCCTTATCTCACCATTCCTCTTTGGCACATGAACAATTGGAGTGGCCCAATCGCTCACTGGAACAGGCTGCAAAATTCCTTGCTCCACCATCCGGTCCAATTCTGCAGACACTCTTGGTAATAAAGCCAAAGGTACTGGCCTTGGTCTTCGATGGATTGGTTGTACATCAGCCTTGAGGTGGAGTTTGGCAGGTGGTCCACAATATTTGCCTAAACTTGGAGAAAAAACCTTGAAATATTTATCAATCTGAGGAGGCAAACTTTCAATGTGGGAAATAACTGTTGGTTTATCTGTGCCAGTCACATTTACTCCTAATGCATGGAACCAAGATCTTCCCAACAGGCTTGGACCATCAACAGTCATCACAACTAATGGAAGATTAGCCTTAAAATTCATTTTTTCGACAAATACTCTAATTTCGCCAGCAACAGGTAATTGTTCTGATGACCAAGTCCTTAATTTAACTGTGGGAGGCATCAAAGGAAGATGAGACAAACAATCCTTATAAAATTTTAAACCAATTAAAGAAATTCCAGCACCACTGTCAATCTCCATCTTAATAGGATGACCCTCAATCAATAATGACACACACAGAGCAGGAGGGAGAGTGGGAAGATAGGATGAGGAATGAGAGGATGCCTGAGTCTGGAACAGAGTTAACAGGCATATCTGATGACTCCTGAACAATGTTGTAGCTGCGGGTAGACGATGCTGGCGCGCGATTGAGATTACTGGTCCATCGTGATGCTGGTCGATTCTCGACGGGTCGCGCTGAATTCTGTGGGGTTGGACGCTGGCGAGCCTGTGAATGGTCTTCTCTCTCCTGTTCCTTCCGCTTGAGTTTCAAACAGGCGGCTAACGTATGCCCTCTTTTCCGGCAATACCTGCAAATGGCACGGGAGAAACGGCATTCTTCGGGTGGGTGCTGTCCATCACAGTGATAACATGGCGGGCATCGAAGAGTTGGTTGGGAAGAACCAGGTTGCTGCTGCGAAGTTGGTTGTCCCTTTAGGTGGCGCCGATAGGTGGTTGCCTTCAACACCGCATCTTCCTCCACTGGTTGCGTGCCGTAAAGCTGAGCAACTTGCAGTCGAACAGCTTCCGATGCCGTGGCCCTTTCCAACGCTTTCGTTAGAGTTAGGTCCGGAATGGACAGTAGTGACTCTTTTAACTTTAGATCGCTTAACCCGGTAATTAACTGTCCCAAGATTTCGTCGTCCACATTACCGTATTCGCAGTGGCGAGATAATTGACGCAATTCCGTAACGTAATCGTTCACCGATTCAGTGTGTTCTTGCCTGCGATTACGGAAACGATCACGACAAACCCAGCGACACGGTTTGGGAGTTATATAATTGTCTAGTGCGCTAAGTGCTTCCGAATATGAAATATCGTCGAGAGTCCTGGGACGCACAAGTTTCACTATTTGCCGCAATATATAATCCCCCGGAGCCGTAAATAAAATCGCTTTTTTGCGCTCCACATCGGTTATGCCGTTAGCTTTAGAAAAGAATTCTAGTTGTAGTTTGAAAAATTCCCAGTCCTCGGCTTCGCCAGATGAAAATGAAGGAACTTTACCGATTTTCATTACCGCTTCCGCCATAATATGTGATGCGAAACAAAAACAAAATAATCCTTATGGGCAATCAAATGAAAATTAGGCGGCTTAGCGAGAATTAAACAAGTTCGTGAACAGAGATGGTCACGTGGTCAGGCAAAAACACAAATTACAACGCAAACTACCGATCCACGGACAAATAAGTAAGTAAATAACGTTCACAAATATTATTACAGAAACCTGGGCACAAGAAGCACATTGAGTACGCGAAATAACGGAAAAGAACTCGACTCACACCGGACACAAAAACATGGCCACTATCACAGCACACACGTGAGACTAAGTCCGTACAACATTCGAAAGTAATGAAATTATTGTTGAACGCATCCCATCCTCGTCGCCAAATTGTTCTGTCGTGCAATAATTAAAACGTAGTTAATATCCACAGAACGTTTAATTACTAAGATGGCCTAGATGGTGCCCGGATACAGATTAGGTTTGCAAGTGCACACGCACACAGGTGAGAGAGCTACATCGTACTCCTTGGCTTCCGGCAGCAGTCCTGTGTTGAGCAAAAGAACAAATGAAGCATTAAATGCATACACACAAGCGAATGCAATAAATACACTACAGTAAGGATCTGATATTAAATTGCAACATTCACAGGTATGACCCAGGAGCATCAAAGAATATATACATTACTTGGCATGAAAGTAAATATTGTAATAAATCTATAATGTTGGATATTTAAGAGCATTCCTGAACAAGTTTTTTGGTAGTTAACAAGCAATTTAGGAGAGAATGTATAACTATAATAAAAAACACATTGACTATCAGTCACAAGTCCTGATCACATACTTGCCACTTTGCTTCACCTCCTTGAATTCTTCTTGAGGAAGTACTAGTACATATTTTAAAAGGAAAATATTTAGAAACTGATTATGACGCTCTTTGTTGAACTTAGGTTGTTTGTATTTAATCCTGTGGTAATGTGTATTTGTTATTTTTATTCCTCTTTCATCATGAAGAGCTACCACAAAGAAGGGACCAAAACAGTGGGGCCAATCCATTTGACAGCCCGATCTAAGTAAAAATTACGTCTTGCAACTCATTTTAATCAGTGAGACATAAAAATTAACAATTGATTTCACAAATCAACAATTCTTAATAGAAATCTCAATTACCCTTGAAATATTAAAACAGCAATTATATTTAAGATATCAATGAAGCAAGTGGTCATAAGAATGCTAGAAAAAAGGTGATCGTTCTTTACAGTGCTTTCTTCTATAATTTCGAGCATTGTGAGATTGGAATGATTGCTATATCCTTCGAGGCCGGCTGTTGCCAAGGGTTCTACCATGAATTCCTTCCTTCCAACTGCCTTCTCCCTGACCTCTGTCTGATTGATTGTCCATCATTCACTGAGTCCACTGCCCTAGTGCTTCACTGCTGAACCCCTAAAATCTTCTCCTCTTCCCTATTTATTGTTTTGCACTCCTCTCTTTCTCCTTCATCCTCTAATTCTTGCCCTCTTACTCAAGGTTCTCAAACCTTCACATATAACTAAAACACTAGCTAATTGCTCTTAAGACTTAAATATTTCTTAGTTTATTTTGCAGAAAACAAGCATTTCACTTTGTATCGCACTGTGGAATTTAATAGAGCTGTATTCACTTCACATACCACAGATTTTATGTGATGCAATTCACAATTACAAAGGAAATAAACATAGCAAAATGTGTCAAAAAATGTTGCAAAATATATTATGTTGGTATTATATTATCATAGAAAATTATTAAGGAGGGGGAAAATACTGTGCAAATACAAACAAAAAAGGTGAAAAAAGATTTTAAGGAATAAAAATAAAATAGATAATAGTTTGAAAAAAATGTTAAAGTGAAAAAAAATCAGAGCTCTACTTAGCTCATGGCTAGAGTGCCTTGACAGGTATCAGGAAAGATAGCTTATATTGTGGTCAGAGTATGCGGTTGTTGAGTGGCAAACATCTTTATTTTGTCCATATCCTCTGTTGTAGTGGCCTTCATCTTAATACCATTTGGGAGCAATATATTCACTTGACTGTCAGAGGTCCAAACATTCTCTCAGCCAAAGTCTCCTTTGGCCTTATCGAGAAGCCTTATCCTTAACACTTCCTCTAGCAGTTCCGTGATCAGCTTCTGGTGTTCCAAAGCTGCTTTTATTTCCCCAAAACAACTTCTCGGCCCATGTACAAAACAAACTTAATTATCATCTGTCTACGTCATCATTGACTGAGGTTGCAATGAACCCTGTCTATAGATATTTTTGGGATTTTAATGTATAATTTATCTTAAAAAAATTGGCAAGTCGTTATGACTGGATCCTCTCTGCCATGCTCTGGGAGGCCATGCAAGAGGTAGTTCTGGTGGCGTTATTGCTCAAGAGCTTCATGTCTCCTTTCCTGCCCCTCTACCTGTTCCCGGAGCCTTTTTAATTTCAAATTCACGATTTCATGGATTTCCTTTTGAAAAGAAGCTACTATTTTCTCCTGTATTGAATGGATGTTTGGCTACTTTGTGTTTTGCGTGGCCGTCCATCGGACTTCATCCGTAATTGCCTGGAGGATCTTTGGGGCCAGGTTGTCCTCCATGCTCAAAGCAATGGAGGCAACCTCTCAAGTTAGGATGGTCTTTTGCATCCTCACAGTTAAATTTCGAGATTTAGGGCTAAATGAAGAGCTCTTGTTAAGGAAATCAGCACATCAGCGGTCAGAGACAAACTGATTGAAAAACGTAATTTCTAAGCTTCTTTATTTTATATGGAAGTTTGGATGAAGGTGTTTGCTATAAATGTTCCTAATATTGAAAAACTTTCCCTTCTTTAAGATTTATTTTTGCCATAGAGTTAAAAATGCATGGTACTTGGTAATTTATCTGTTCCAAGTGGATCACATTACAGTTGTCACTTTAATTAGATCACATGCGAAGCATTTTACACATTTGTACCCCACCGCTAGATTCATAAAATTTATTTATGAAAACTTAAAACTACATTTCAATCATTTCATAAGCTAAAGTAAATTATGCAATTATTACCTAATATCGATAATACTTTGTTCAATTAGGAATGTTTGGAATCATAATGGGCAGCTGCTTTTTCACAAAAAATAGTTAAATTAACATATAAATTTATCTATATACAAATTAGAATAAACTAGTTGCCCTGTGTGAAAATTTCGCAGGCGACATTGATACTCAATTCCCCACCCAAACACACTTCAACAAACACTAATCCCTATAAACAAATACACAAACACTAAAGATACCTAAAAATACACACCTTCACATTCTTTATCAGTGTCTGCTCCGATATACCTCATTTGTAGCGATAGATATCACTATCTACACATCCAGTAACAAAATTCTATAGCCAAATAAAAATTCTCGTGTTTTCTAACCCAAACAAAATCCCTATTATATTAGAACGTGGGAGTATAAAGTTATCGAATGTTTTAAAAATTTTCTTTTGGCAGTATAATCACAAATAGTGTGTGTCATCACTATAACGATACATGTATCTTATCCTATACCGAATACCTCAATTCACTCAATACATTTATGACAACATGAGTTATGGTAAAGATACAAATCATCACTGCCAGCTATACCTAAACTCTGTTGTTATAAATACCACTTCCTATACCAGCAATTATGTGTCACTTAAATAACCAAGATAAAACAACAAAACATGCCTTCTGCATCCACATTACTTATTTATTTTCTATGTCCTTCTCTTCATACATGAAATATGAAAATAACTACAAATCGTCTGAGGCGATCTGATCAGGGAGAGGAGAGCTGGAGGGGAAGCTATGTATAAATCACTCTTTCATATGGACATACATTGTGACAAAATAATAAATAAATTTTTGTGCTTCGGAGATAGTGATTAGGAAAAAAAGCTTTTGTTATGCTTTTATTCCATACTGGTGAGTTTTCTGAAATTGCAGGATATCCTTTGCTTTACTCAGAAATATGATTAAATATTGAATATTGTCTATTCAGTGAGTGAAATTAAACACTAAAAATCATTTGATATCAGGTGTAGATATATAGAAAATTTGCAACAAATGAAAGTTTCACCAAAATAAATTTGAAAACTCAGAAAACAACTTAACGACCTAATTATTTGATCACGACTTCTCTAATTTGTCTATGAATACTTCAAAATCTGATCATAATACCCTAAATCGAATTTTAAATTTGGTTGATCTTAAATTAAAACTACCGGTAAGTAATATGATACAACATTCTTCAAACATACCACACGATAAACCCATGATGCAAACTTTTATATTTGGCAATGTTCATGTTTCTTTGGCTGTCGTTTTGCTCCCACAAGATGCAATGCAGCTTGCTTATTAAACTTTTGTGGTTGCGTACGATGCCTAGGTCTTCGTTCATGAAGACTATAATATTAGTTAAGAAAACTGCTGCATTCATTTTATGACTGAGAATGGATATCCTTATCGGATATTAAAAATAGCTTACAAACGTCACTAAGTAAACAAAAAAAATCTGTATATAGCAACCCGGGCATTTTTTCGTCCAGGACGCAACGCGATGATTAAAATATTAATTCAATTTTTTTAACAAAAGGTGGATTTTTCATTTGTCTGACTATTTTTAGCAGGAACCTGGCAACTTTTCCTTTCAAATGGTCATTCATTTATATGTATTGGTGGAGTGAGAAGGGAGAAAAGCCCCGGTCACCAAAAATGTATGTTTTAAAATAATATATAGAGGATTGGAATGATTGTTGATTATTTACAAATATTTACAACAAATTATCCAAAAAATAACTAAATAATTACAATAAATTAGCATGCTATATTACAGGGGTGGCTAAGCTCCTTGATAGTCCAAGCCATTTTTCAAAATTTGAAATTTTTCGCGAGCCACAATTAAATATGTATTATATAAATATTAAGAAGGTATGCAAAAAAGGTATTAAAAATTTTTTTTGCAGAAATTATATTTATTGAAAACATAAAAGTACAAAATATGAGTATTGAATTTAAATATTAAAAATTAAACACATTTATTTTACTTCTTTTGATAATTATTTAAAGTTTGGTGAATAATTGGTGACAGAACTCAGTAATTCTCTCAGATGCTGGTTAGTTAATACTGATCGGTATTTGGATTTCACGAATTTTTAAGTGGAATAAAATGATTCACATAAGTACTTTGTTCCGAATATTGAAATAATCCGACAAGCAGTCTTTTTTAATTCAGGTTACTTTGATTCTGGTACTAATTTCCAAAATTCAGTAATCGCCGTTGACTTATGTTTTAATTGTAGAGCTTGATCTTCTTGCATCTCTATTAATTCTAATTCTCCAGATGCTTTTTGGGTAAAAATTTTATTGGAAATGGAAAACTCACCTTGAATTATGCTAATTTCAAATGGATTCAGAAAAAAATCAAGAGACAATTTAAAATATTTTGAAGTGTTGAAGTTTATTTTGGAATTCCATCAATATTCCTTCTAGCTTTTTTACATACTCATTGTGTTTTTCTTGTTTAATATTGGAACAAATTTCTTTAATTCAAGGAAAATGACAATGTTTTATTTTTAATGTCTTTTTGAAAAAGTTGTAATTTAGTTTGAAAACTAAATATACACTGTGAGAGGTCAGATATTATTTTATCTTTCCCCTGCAATTGTAAATTCAGTGTTTGCAAATGTTCCATGACATCAGTCAAAAACATTGTCTTGTAACCATTCTTCATCTTCTAATTCTAAATAGGTTATTTCCTTTTCTTTTAGAAATGCAGTTATTGGATCAAACAAATCTACAAATTAATTTAATTCATTGTAGCTAGATAATCATCTAACAATGCAAAAGAAATTAATGTCATTTGGGAGTTCTCCTTCCTTTAATTCTTCAAGGAAATTTTTGAATTGTCGATGATTTTTTGTATTGGTGCGAATGTAATTTACTATGTGTAACACTGTTTTCATAACATCAGGATATTTTAAATATTTTGTAACGAGATGTTCTCGGTGAATTATGCAGTGAATCGTTATGAATTGTGGAATTTGAGAATCATTTCTTAAAAGCCCAATAAGACCGACTTTTTTACCCAGCATTGCCGGAGCTCCATCAGTTGCAATGCTTACAAGTTTATTAAGAGGCACATCAAAATTTATGGAATCTAATGCATTTTTAATATTGACACTGCGGGTTGACTCTTGAAGTGCTATTAAATCTAATAATTCTTTAACAACAAAGTCAGGTGAAACAAGATGTATGAAAACTGCCAATTGGGGAATATCTGTGATATCTGTCGAATGATCAAGGGCTAAGCTGAATGCAATATAGTTCTTCAGATCATTTTTAAAATTATATTCAAGAGATGTATTAATTGCAGTCATGCATCGTTCGGTTGTGTGTCTCGAGATGGGAATTTGCAAAACAACTTTGTGCAATGCTGCATTATTTGGATCCAAAACTTTAAGTACATCTTCCAAGTTTTTTAAAAATAAACTCTCCCTCTCCATACGGGTGTTTTGCACGAGCAATATTCCATGCAATAACAAAACTGGCTTCAGCCACATTAGCTTGATTGCTGAAGGTCGTCAAAATTGACCGTTGTTTATTTACATTTAATTTTAAAGAAGCAAGTTTATCTTTATTTGAAATTTGGTGGATATTGATTAGAAAACTGAGGATGATTGGTTTCATAATCTCAATGTAAATTGCTAGCTTTATAATTTTTGACATTAGAATTCCAAATAACAATGCTTTTCTGTTATTGTCAATAAAAAATAAATTCTCCTCCTGCTCATTATTAAAACTTCTATTTTCTTGCTCATATTTTTTTATTTTTTTTTAAATTTTTGTTCTCTGTTGTCATATTTTTAAAAGAACTGGAAATAAATAAAGAAATTTAGAAAATACAAGTTTTGTGCTATTAAAACAATAACAACACCTGTTACATACTACCAAACAAATTATAGTTAACTTACCAAAAATTCCAGATTACAAATTACATTCGTAGCAAGAGTGATACAAATTGTTTCCTCCAGAGCACAATATCAACTGTCCGTTGCAATTAAAGTTTACAAATTCAAAATTGGTCTGGAGTTCGTCGATTATGGACAATTACACCACTGTTTATCTTCGTTCCTGCACAGTTAACGATGTCATATCATTCTTAACTTGGACAGAAATGAAATTTGTTACAACGTTGCACTTAGTCTTTCATATTTGTTGTCAATAATTTAAAAGACATTTTGATAATAATGGGAACAATAATAATTTTTTAAAATATAATAACACAAAAATGAAAAGGGAACCCAGGTAAATTTATCAAGAGCTACAAATAATCCTTCAAAGAGCTGCATGTGTTCACAAGCCGCAGTTTGGCCACCCCTATTACATTACAATGATATTCGGAAAAACAAGGAGTTGGGCAGAGTGGTGGCAAGCCATTGCAGGTGGGCCAAAAAACATTGTATCTTTCCTGAACCCCCTAGTTTGGCATTGGATATATTGTCTTTGAGGCACACATTTTAATTTTTCTAAGGAGTCTTCTGTGGAAAATGCCTCTATAATCCAAGGGACTTGATATGGAGGGCTTAGGGGATGGGTTCAGGGATCTAATTAATGAAAGGCTGAATTTGTAAAGAGGGATGTTGGGATGGGTTTTTTGGTGAAGGAAATAACTATTGACTAAAAGGAGGTGAAAGATGAGGATACCCAGTTTCTTATTTCACTTTAGAGTCATGCATTCAATGGGACAGTATGCCATCATCTGATCAGAATGATTGATAACACTCATTGACGTAATGAGCAATGGTTTCCAGTTTTGAAGTGTCATCCCTGGTAGTGGACATTAACCATATTGCTTTGAAATTTGGAGCTGATCATCAGAACATCATCAGAACTCCTTCAGGGCTGAAAATATCCACTACCTTACCCTGCTTTAGTTTTCTAGCTATCACCTCATGAGGGTTCCTCCTCAGATTTAATCTCTTAAGAGTTCTGAGACAATGAGATTCTGGCTCTAGTAAATGGTGGGACAAATCAATACTGTTGTATGTCCATGAAAGGAGACCTTCCACTGTCCAATCTTCCTCCCATCAACTTCCGTACAACATTGCTGACATGGCCCAACCTGCCTACATCAGAATCAGAGGATTATATGAGAAATCTTAGAACCAACCCAGAAGGTACAGTAAGCATATAGGTTTTGATCCTTTGCTTTTCTCTTTCCCCTCAGGGTGGGTTCCTCCACGTGGTGAGGGGGGGACCCAGAGAGGGCTCTCATGCTTCATTACATCTTTACCTCATTTCAATCACCCCTATCATTTCCTCTATTCACCTTTTGCTGGCCCTCTCTGTGGCCTGAATACCCACTCATGTGTTTGCCGTGCATGGTGACCCATGTCAGAGGGAAAGGGGATCCTGGTGGCTGAGGGGACCTCCCTTGGGGGGGAGTCGTCCCCAACACTCCACTTTGGCCCCTGACTCTCCTAGATGAGTGGCCGGGACTGACCCACTCCCTGTCAATCGGCTACTGGCAGCTGGGCAGCCGGGTGTCTCTTTTCGAGCGTATGCCAGCTGGGTAGTTTGGGGCCACTGGAGCTGTATTAATCTTGCAGGGAGAGTGGCTGCTGAGCTATGTCCCGGAGGTAGCCCTGGCGCTAAAGTTCAGCATCCCCTTGTTGGGCTCCATGGTGGGTGGGGAGCCTCAGGGATGAAAAGTATACAAATGATGTATGGGAAAGTAGAAAATGCCCAAACTAAAAAGCCATGGGTGGAATTGGAAGGAGAAGAAAGGAACAGTAAAAGCAAAGAAAGATTCTTCGTTATCTCAAGTATAATTAAAGGCAATCTCCATTTTCTATACACAGAGTACTAAAATTCCTGGTAGGAGAAATGGCCTCAGCAAAGCGTCTAAGGGACGGATCACTGCTGGTGGAGGTGAGGGATGACAAACAGGCTTTGAAGATCAAGACTGCCACTATGTTTCATGACATAGCCGTGAAGGTAGAAGTGCACAGAACCCTCAACTACATAGAAGGTGTTAGTTTTAGTTACAACCTAGAGGGCATGGCAGAGGAAGAAATATTAGATGAACTAAGAGATCAAGGAGTTCTTGGGATAAGATGTATAAAATGTCATCGGAAGGGTGTCTTTCATAACACCTCCAACATAATATTAAAATTCTAGAGGACAGAATTGCCCAGTAAAATCATTGCTGGCTACCTTTCCCTCCCAGTAAGGCTATATATCCCAAATCCGATGAGGTGCTACAGATGCCAGAGGTTTGGCCATACCTCTGCATGGTGCACCGAGGAAGAAATGTGTGGACGCTGCGGGAAAGGGAAACATGATGGACAGTGCCCAAATTCAGCCAAATGCCTTAATTGCAGAGGAGATCACCCTGCCTGGTTTAACACCTGTCCCATATTTAAAGAAGAAAAGGCCATTTAGGAAATAAAAATAACTAAGAGAGTGTCATACACTGAGGCTAAAAGAGAATACAAATCCTTATTACCTCAACAAAAAGGTCCCTCTTTTGCTGCAGTAGCCACTAGGGTGGTAGAGATGAGGGAAATAGGCACCCAGACCCACCTCCCCCCAGTCTGCTCCCCCTACAAAACTGTCCTAACATCATTCCCAAAAGACCAATAGCTACTGCAATGCATACTAGCAAGACCACACCAGCAGTGAAGCCAGCCATTAATAACCCTTGTTCCCCTCTAAGAAAGCCTTTATCAGCATCCCTTTTCGACATGGAAGACATGTCAGAAGGAGAGCAAGCCAATAAAATATTAGCTTTTAAAAATAAAAACAATGGGAGTCAGCCAAAAATTGCCAGATAACTGATCTCATAACACCATGAATTCTCCATTTTTATTGTTGCAATGGAACTGTGGCAGTTTTTATTCCCACCAAGAGGAGCTACAGCTTTTAATCAATAATTTTAAACCCATGGTTGTGTGTCTCCAAGAGATACATTTTAATAATAATAATAATAATAATTTATTTACCAAAGACCATTATACAGGTGTAGGTATAGTCAATAGAAAAGTCATAAAAAATCAAATTATATAAGTTTTACATCAATGTTTAAATATTCTTCCACAGAGTACAAAGGGTTGGCTAAGAGCCATTCCTTGAGGATTTTCTCAAATGTTGGAGTGGTTGTATTACGTACGTTTGCTGGTAATTTATTGAAGAATTTGACACCAGAGTAGTTTAGGCTACTTGATGTTTTTGCTAGCCGGTGACGGGGCATATCCATGCATTCGGCATGACGAGTATTATATGTGTGAATTGTGGAACGAGTTTGAAACTTACTTATGTTTTTTTTCATGTAGATGAGGGTGTCAAATACATAACAAGAAAAGACAGTCATAATTTTTAGTTGTCTGAATATTGGTTTACAGTGTTCTCTATTGGGAACACCAGTTATTAGTCTAATAGCCTTTTTCTGTAGTAGAAGTAGTTTACAGGCATGAGAAGATTGCCCCCATATTCTAATGCCATAAGTAATATGAGGGTGAAAGAAAGCAAAGTATACTGTACGTAAATAAGCAGGAGAGACAGAGTACTTGAGCCTGCGTATCAGGAATAAAACTCTAGATAATTTGCAACACACATTATTAATGTGTTCATTCCAGGTTAGTTTAGGATCAAGG
The DNA here is from genome assembly GCA_036926295.1 of Pachydiplax longipennis. Classification (NCBI taxonomy): domain Eukaryota; kingdom Metazoa; phylum Arthropoda; class Insecta; order Odonata; family Libellulidae; genus Pachydiplax; species Pachydiplax longipennis. Next base: position 65,018,599 of record JAVFKF010000015.1, on the reverse strand, counting down.
GTAAAACCAAGGAGTTTCACAGTGTCATTATTGGTTATTACCTGGCTTGTAGAGAAGGTAATGATTTGAGTCTTATTGTCATTGATAACCAGGCCATTAGCACTAAACCAATCTTTAGCTACACCTAAGAAAGACTCTGAGTTGGACTGTGCATTGCTAAGAATCCTGTCACAATGGACAAGGGTAGTATCATCAGCATAAAGAATGGATTTGCATGGCATAGAAAATTCAAAATCATTGATTACAATGAGAAAAAGTAAAGGTCCGAGAACAGATCCCTGGGGTACCCCAAATTTTACTTCTCTTTTCTTAGAAGTACTACCATTTAATGAGACAATTTGATACCTCTTGTCCAAGTAGGACTTGATTAGTTTCAAAGAATCACCACTTATTCCGTAGAATTCTAACTTAGACAAGATAATCTTGTGAGAGACACAGTCAAAAGCCTTACTGAGGTCACATAGTATTGCAGAAGTGTACTCTTTTTTCTCAAAGGCTTGGTGGATAATATCAACTAAGGATTCAATTGCTAGTGATGTGGATTTACCCCTGCGGAAGCCAAACTGAGAAGGAGCAAACAGGCTATTACATTCAAAATAGTCATAAAGTTGAGTAGACATAACAGTTTCAATGACTTTAGAAATAACAGGTAGAATAGATATTGGTCTATAGTTAAGTGGGTCATCTTTTGGGCCCTTCTTGTGGATAGGTAATACTTTGGCAACTTTGAGGGAGTCAGGGAAATGACCGGTCCTCAGAGCATCATTGATAAGACAACTCAGTGGGACAGCCATTAAATCCAAGACCGATTTAAGAAGATTGGGTGTCATTTCAAAGATATCTTTACATTTGGAATTAGACATTTTGGAAACAATATTAATAATATCGGAGGGAAGGATAGGCTTCCAAGAAAAGTTACTTGGTATTCCATTATTGGAGGGTAAATATCCTTTAAAATCATGATTGGACAAAGGAATATTATTTATAATAGAGTTAATTGAATCTAAGTAACTGTTATTAAAGACATCAGGGGTGATGTCAGGAAACTCAAAAGGTTTAAGTTGACAGGTCTCATCCTTTATAACAGCCCAAGCAGCCCTACATTTATTGTCAGAATTGTTGATGTAAAGCTCAAATGCTCTCATTTTGGCCTCCTGTATTTCTTTTTTATAATGTTTTTTGAATTGGGGATAGAGATCCTTGCTAGAAGAATCCCTATTTGTTTTATGGATGTTGTACAATTTTAATAATTCATTCTTCAAATAGTAAAGCTCAGGTGTGAACCAATTGTTGGTGGTTAAGTTTCTTTTAGTTGGTACAACTTTGACATATTTGGTTTTGTAGCTGTGAAGGACCGCTTCTCTCAGAAATTCACAGAATTCATCAAAGGAAGTGTAAAGTTTATCACTGATTCCGTTAGCAGAAAATATTTTGTTCAGGAGATACCTGAAAGTATTAGTTTCAAAAGTGGTGATGGGCCTGTGTGAAGGATGCACTTGGGTAGACGTTTTAGTTTCAGAAATGTTACAACAGATGCTGGTAGTCAAGGCTGAATGATCAGAGATTAAAGGGTCAAATACAGATGTTGTATATAGGCACTTGTGAAGATTTAAGAAGATATTGTCCAGACAAGCTTCAAATCTAGTTGGATTTTCATTAGAGTGGTAAAGATTAAAAGATAGAAGTAAGTTTTTGAAATTCAACACGTCAGGTGAGGAAAGGCGAATATCTAAATTAAAATCCCCACAAATAACAAGCTTAAACTGACGTTTGCCTAAGTTACATATTTTAAAAAGGTAAAGTAGCATATTTTCAACAGAATTTAAGAAGATCTTGACGTCTCCATTGGGCGAGCGATAGAGAGATAGAACAATTAGAGAAAACGTTGGGAACATAGCAGCACAAGCCTCACAATGCAACTCAACACAAAATTCCGTTACATCTATCACTTCAAAGTAACATTCATTCTCAACATAAATAGAGACACCGCCATTTTTTATAACATCGCGACAGAATATACTGGCTAACCTATAGTTAGTAAAACCATAAAAGGAAGACTCAGTTTTGGTTAACCAATGTTCACAAAAGCACAATATATGATAGTTGTTGGTTTTCAGTAGCACTTCAATTTCAACAAGTTTATTGCGAATGCACTGAACATTTAAGTGCAAGATTCTAAGAGTAATAGCATTTGGGCACCGCGCAGGTATGTTATTATTATTATTGGACGGATCATTGTTTATCCGTTGGAAGGAGCTAAGGCAGTCTTTCGAAAAAAAAATCGATTAACAGATACATTTGCAGGCCAGAAGTTAGGATCAGTTACAGTTTCATGGTAGTTCGCGTCCAATGTCACTCGAAATGAAGCGTATTCACCTTTTGCTCGGAGTTGCTCCACTTCCGCTTCAATTGATAACTTATTTCTCACATAGTTGTACAAATCTTCTTTTTTCGTGGCTATATCAAGTCTCCAGACGTGGAGATGCACTTTACGTGGTATACCTGTGAGTTTATTTTCGGGTGAAGAAATCGCAGTCCCTATAACCATTGGTTTAGAACGACGTTTTCGCGTCACGGTTTTCCATGTGGTTTCAGATGATGTTGACGACGTTGCTCGTAGATCAGTCGGTAAATCACTTTTATGTTTCGCTGATTTTGTTGAAGCAAGAGGGCAGGAGACAACAGACCGGAGTTCACTTCTTGAAGTTTTCACGTTCAGATCAGGCTTCGCCGATATCACATTATTAACCTCGTCGGGAATTCCATCAACTGCAGGTTTATGAGATTCCGATTTAACAGACGGGGATTTACTGAAACAGCTTGTGGTCTTTATGGCTTGCAACTCAGCCTTGATACATTTTATCTCAAGTATAAGATCGTTTACGGTAGTCATGTGGTCGAGCGAACAAGCAGTGCAGAACCATAGCAGTGATGGCGTTTCTTTCAATACTTTCAAGGCTATTTCATTTAATTCAGTGCACTTGACATGGACTGGAATGTGGCAGTAGCAACAGGTGATGATTTTATCACAGATATTAAAGAAAATAGCACAGGAGCCGCATGTGCGCTTGTCGAACTCAGTCGCCATCTTGGATGGTTTTTCATCTTTAATTTATAATTTAGAACCGACAAAGGCAATATTTATAACGGTTATAAAATTTTTAGGCAAAGGTTATAACATTTTTAGATGCGATGAACCTAAGCTGCAACAGAGCTAGGGGTGGGGTTGCCATTGTCACTTGGAATACATTGTTCTCCTCCTAGGTGAGACTAAGTATGCCTTTCCAGACTGTTGTGGTGCTCCTAATAGGATAATGTTTTGCAACATCTACCTTCCCGAGTGGGCACCAGTTACTCAAACAAATCTTGAGAATCTCATCAAAGAACTACCAAGGCCATTTGTCCTCCTGGGGGACTTCAATGTTCACAACACTATTCTACTAGTATATTCAGGTATATTTGATTATTTTAATTTTGTTAAATTTTAATTTGCCTCAAAAAATTAAATCTGGCAACAGCTCTTCCCCACTACAAATGCAGAATGAGCGGATCAGGTCTAATTTTTACAATGCAGTTTGCAGAATTGTGGAGCATAATAACATGGCTATATTAAAAGATTCATATCCAAGAAATTATCTGACATTTCTAAAATCCTTGAGTCTTTGAAAGTAATTTTTGTGTGTCATTCTTACTAAAATTTGAAATTTTAGAGTTTGTTCCAAGTAAATATTAATGTTTCTCCTTTCAGTTAATGAAATACTTAATACTAGACAGAGTTGTGGTATTTAAAAGTTGAATTTTTATCGAGTTTTGATACAATTAACTTTAATTTAATTAAGGTAATTATTAAATTAAATTATTTACAATTTAATTTAAGATTGAATGTTAGCACTTTGATGCCCAAACATGGAGTTATGTCATTTTCCAACTGACTTAAAATTTTACCTGACTGCAAGTTAATATTCATATTTAAAAGTGAAGTATCACATATAACTTTCCTCACTATATGAAACACTAGCAAAATAAAGGTATTGAGCTCTTACAGATACGTTGGTGACATTGTCTAAAATGAGTTAACTAAATGCCACTTTCCTTTCAAATTTAACATTTAGCTTAAAAAGCTTCAAATTAAAATCTCCAAACCTTGCCAAGTATGATCTTTAACAAAATTTTGCTTAATTTACAATTCAGTTTATTTGAAATCTTCAATTCTTTTCTAAATAGGTGTGCTCAAAAATCCTAAGTAAAATGAGCTTTAGGAAATATCACTTCTTCAAATCAAATTAACTCATGCAGTTTAATTGAAATCATGGTTTATTAATAAATCAATTTAAAATTACTCAATTTTTCTCAACTAATGCTTTGTAATAATTAAAATGAAACCATCTTAATTTGATGCTTACTTTCAGAACCAAGATACCATTTAGATTTTGATGACTTAAGCATTCATTTTCTTCATTAAACCACCTTACCATATGCTTCAGAATGCTATCTTTCTCTATGCATAATGTTTTGGGGGAGCTTGTTCTATTTTTCTTCACAAAAGAGAAGAAGAGGGACTGGACACATTTCTCCAGAAAGACATCAGATCACTTTTGCTATATGACCAAAGGAAAGAAGGTGAGAAGAAACATTCAAATCATATAAAGTCTTTCTTAGCAGTTTTATTGAAATTCTTAAAGTGTACACTTTAGGCCAGAAATCAATAAAGAAGTTTCAAATTTGAGATTATCAAGTTTTGAATTATAACCTTTCATCTTTGTCCCAGCCACTCACTATTATATGGAAGTCTTTACATGTCCAGAAACTATCCTCACTGTTTCTATTGTGGTTGAAAATTTCTCAAGTAATTCAACAGCCCTCCAACTCCATTGGCTGCTTACAGTGTAAACAGTGGCCATGTTTAATTTAAGGCTGCACTCATAAATTAGAGCCCTGATTTCAGCCAGAAATTAGCTTGGCACAATAAAAATCATCTGAAAAATGTAGAAGCATGAAATAAAAGATGAAAATGTTATAAAGGAGGTGAAAAATAAGAAATACAATCTAATTCAATACCTGAGACAACAAGTAACAACAAATAACAATTTTCAACAAACCAATGATGTTGGGGACATAATCTTTAAGATGAAAGACCAACAAATAAACAAGAAGCAAGACTGCAACAAAGCTGACGAATAAATAAATTATCTGAAATGTAACTTTAATTTGAACAAACAAATAAGATAGAAACATTCAGCAAAGGATGAATCTAAACATTTTCAAATGAAGAAGAATGAAAAGAATACCAATTGACGAACTATACACAAAACTACATTTCAAAAGATTTTGCTCAGTTTTGCAAAGAAAATAATGTATTCCACTCTTAGTCAAACAAAAGAGAGATCTTATGGATAGAAAGGAATTTATACACTGAATTGAAACAACCTATGGACACCAAATAATTGCAATATAAAGAGTAATTCTTATTTAAGATATGGAAATGATAAAGATCTAAAATATTCAGAACAGAGAAACAAATCAATACTGATATAAGATTCGATTCATATTTTTCCTTCAAAGAATGGAATTTTTTTAAATTAAGAAACTGAATGATAAATATGTAAAATTTTCAGAATAGAGAAACAAATTAATTCTAAGAATAAATACTGTTTTTATTTTTTCACCAGAGATGAAGTATTTTAAAAACCAAAAATCTTAGTATCAAGGTGGTGAAGCACACAGGAGGTGTTTCTACACTAAATCCTCTACCTTTCAAACCTGTGAATGATAAATGCCATGATTTTTGTCATACAATCTCTATACTAATTGGTATTCGAAAAAAATATTCCACTGACAAATTTAATTCTAAGAATGATTATGAAAGAGCTATAAAGAAATGAAATACAAATATTCAATATGTTATAAAAAAAAGTTGTTTTCTTGATGAATGCAAGCTCTTTTAATCCACTTTTATACAAAAAAGCAACAACATACTGAATTGAATCCAATAAACCTATACCATGGAACTAAAAAGCAAGTAATTTCTCAGCTTAGTATAGTAAAATAGTTTGCAAAAACTGCATATTTGCATTATACATTATAACAAACTATAAAATTATGAACTTCAGCATTAACAAGATCTCTCTAAAACATACGGTACCCAAGGAGAAAAAGTAATTACTTTATTAGGATTATTTGCATTTTCAGGTAAGAGAAGTTTATTTAATATTTTATGGGAGAATGCTGCCATTTGACATTGAAGAATGAGCTTTCAGAAGCTAGTTTCTCTTAAGGGAATGAAAGTGAAGCAAAGTAGCGAACAGATATTATATAATATGGACATATGTCTCTCATCAAGGTCTACCAACAGAGTTGCTATATCCATAATTGCGAATATCTGGCAATCACAGAACATTTCCTTCCATTTCTTTCCTCTGTTTAATTTCTACATCTTTTATTTTGAAATATCTCATCAAACTCTAACGAAACGAAATTAGAATAAATGTGAGGCAAAGTAAAGTAAATGCTTTGGCAGATTGAAAACTGAAATTGAACTTGTTGGAACTGAACAAAACTTTGAACTTCTATTGAGGAAAAGGGAAAACAGGAATAGAAAACGTGCTGTATGATGCCTTGGTTTATATCTTCAAAGGAAAGAGATCTTAAAATATACTTAGCAAAAATATATCCAAGAAGTTCTAGCTCCATGATCTTAAATACAATGCACGATGATTACTTTATAATTATATGCAATACAATAATATTTATAGTTCATTAATTGTGAACTTATTACACCAACACGTCTATCTTGCTTGGCATGTCATAGCAGATGCATGCAATGCGTTTCAAAAGTAATTGCAGTCAGCTGATCTTCACTATGAGAAATCAGTGGCTGCTTGTGCCTGCTGCATCCAATTACCTTTTGGTAACGGAGTACTTGATAATTTATTGATGCGCAAGTGAAAAGTAAATCATTTCCCTTACTTCATAGCACAAAAGTCATGTTGACAAAGTATAAAGCGTGAAATTGCATCATTCTGGAACGGTAGAGGGAGTCTTATTCAAATGGAAAGGTTCCAAATAAGTTTGCAATGTGCGAGATTTGGAAAATCTGTTCTGTTATCTTCTAAGATAAATAATGAGGATTTCCAAGTAGGTTGATTGAAGTCATCATGGTCTGACGATAAATTTCACAAAGTTTCAAGCAGTCAACTTTGAAATTTCATCAACTTCACAGCTTCAAAGAGAAGTTTTGCACGTTTAATAATCCGCAAGGTTATTCTGAAAATCTGCGCGATCGACTTTTACCGTTCAACCTAACACCTCTTGCTGAAATATTATCTTATGGAGCAGTGAACCATCTCGGTAGAAGTCATGTCACTTTATAAAAGATTTATTTTCAAGAAATACCTACTGATTAAGATGCATAACTATTCTCGTCCAAAGAGAATGATGATTCCAAAATGCAATGTTACAACGTATTATTTGTTTTCAATACTATTTTGGAAAGTGCATTCGATAGTTTCGTCAAAGCATCCGCGTTTATCATATTAGGTGAACCATCAGTACTTTCCGGAAAGTACTGAAATAGATTTTCATCTTTGTAGTATCTATACATAGTTTTAGACGTTTTTTGTAAGCATTAATGAAGGAGTTGATCATTCTTTCAAGTTTTCGTATAAAGATGTCTTTTACCTTTCAAATAGTGGAAGCCGCGATACTAAGAAGCCTTGCAGATGTTTGAGTGTTAGTACTCGTTTCATCATTCTTCGGAAGTCATAGGAGATCATGAAGAAGTTTTCAAAAAGTATTTCAATATTGCATACCTTACTCTATCGTGCCTCAGTCGCTTCCTGCTTGTGAATCTTCTGGAGTCTATGGTGTGAATCTTACAGTGGATTATGTCTTTGTTCTGTGTGAAGTTGGTTGTCTATAGTTATGTATATAGTTCCAATTTTTTGTTGAGTCCCTGATAACATCAACATTTCCCTGCTGACATTGGATGGATAACTGTAATAACTTGTTTTTTACTGCAACTTTTATAATTATACTATTTGATAATTTTTGGTATACAATGAGTATTTAAAAGAAGGAAAACACACATCTTAGCTATTTTACAATGTGAATTTTTTAAATGCTTCCTATTAAGACAATCCTTGAATATTTAAACACAATAAATATGTCCCTTTGTTAGCTATTGTTTGGTAGCATAAACTTCTTTATATCCAATATCATATTTAATTGTGGACTCTACAATATAATTTTTTAACTGTTAAGAAGATGAATTTGCCTTAATAACAGAATTCAGAATGTGTTACTGAAGCTTGGTTAGTCTTTTTATAGTCTATCAATCTCAATATCATTTTATAATTTCTAAAGCTGTCAAGGGAATCATCATAACTTACTCATTTATTGTAGTCAATGAAAAATCAGACATAGAGGTTTATTAATGTAATACTTTTGTTAGCATCATGTTTTCACAGAGAAGAGAAACATTTATTAAAATGTATATTTTTATTTCTCACCAAAAGCTTTAAGGTCAATCTTTTGGTTCATTATTCTCTTTTGTGTTTGTTTCTTGATTATACTGATGTTGTATTTCTTTATGAACAAAATATTTAAGAATGGTTGGATCATTATCAAAATACTGTGCAAAATAACTTACGGAAAATATACAAACTTTGGGCTCTCATTTACTAATAATGTAGAATTTAATAAGTTGTACTTGATAACTTGAAAACAACAGGATACAACTACATAGGACAATGACTTAAATTCCTACAGTATATTCAAAATAAAAGTAGTTTGGAGGTAAAAATGTTCCTATTTTTTGTTTTGGTTTCATAACCTGATACTATGATTGAATTTTTTTGGTGGCGTAAACAAAGATACTAAATTATACGTAGACACTAAAGGAATTTTTTTAAAGGATTATTGACTCATCATCAAGATTTTATGTAAGTTGGAGATATGTGTTTCTATAGCATTGGAAATTCTCTCATCTGTGTTGAAACATTTTCTTGGAGACCCTTCTTTCTTTATTATTATTTTGTCATTAAGGTTTAATCGTTTATTGTATTTAAGATCATGTAGCAAGAATTTATTAGATATATTTTTGCTAAGTATATTTTATGAAACATTTTCCTGGGGACCTTTCCTTATTTATTATTATTTTGTCATTAAGGTTTAATCGTTTATTGTATTTAAGATCATGTAGCAAGAATTTATTGGATATATTTTTGCTAAGTATATTTTATGAAACATTTTCCTGGGGACCTTTCCTTATTTATTATTATTTAGTCATTAATGTTTAATCGTTTATTGTATTTAAGATCATGTAGCAAGAATTTATTGGATATATTTTTGCTAAGTATATTTTATGAAACATTTTCCTGGGGACCTTTCCTTATTTATTATTATTTTGTCATTAAGGTTTAATCGTTTATTGTATTTAAGATCATGTAGCAAGAATTTATTGGATATATTTTTGCTAAGTATATTTTATGAAACATTTTCCTGGGGACCTTTCCTTATTTATTATTATTTTGTCATTAAGGTTTAATCGTTTATTGTATTTAAGATCATGTAGCAAGAATTTATTGGATATATTTTTGCTAAGTATATTTTATGAAACATTTTCCTGGGGACCTTTCCTTATTTATTATTATTTAGTCATTAATGTTTAATCGTTTATTGTGTTTAAGATCATGTAGCAAGAATTTATTGGATATATTTTTGCTGTATATGTTTAAAGACCTCTTTCCTTTGAAGATATAAACCAGGGCATCCTATTGCACATTTTGTGTTCCTAATTTTTCCTTTACCATGCTATAAATTAAAAAATTTGGTATATTTCCAATATGTTCAATTTCACTTTTTAACCAGTTTGATGACCTATTTTAAAATAAAAGATGTAGAAATAAAAGTGAGATATAGGCTATCAAAGGAAATGTTTTGTGATTATAGCATATATCATTCTTAGAATTATGATTGTCAATGGAATAGTTTTTTTTTGTTTCAAATAGTAAAAACATTAAAGGGCAAAATCATGGTCTTTGTCTTTCTCAGGTTTGAAAGGAAGAAAGTTTAGTGTAGAAACGCCTCCTGTGTGTGTCATCACCTTAAAACTAACAATTTTACTTTTTAAAATACTTCATCTCTGGCAAAAAATATAAACAGAATCTTATCTTTGAATTAATTTGTTTCTCCATTCTTAATATTTTAGGCATTTATCATTCAATCTCTTAATTGAGAGTTAAACTTAATATAGAGAAAATGTTTCAATCATTTGATTGAAACATGAGATTCCGTTAAAAATTCGAAGTCATTCTATTTATATTTGAATGATGTCTTATATTCTAAGTGGAACACAGGCATCAAAAAGTTGATTTTTGTGCAAGGTTTTGAGGCACTCAAAATGATTTCTTAAGTTATTCTGAAAAATGCAACACTGAGAATTTACTGTCTTCTTTCATCAGGATCTCTTTCAATAATTTGGTTCTAATAGCTTGTTGCAGTTCTGTATGTAAATTTCTTTTTATCCAAAAGATTCCTCTTTTATTTGATCAAAAGTGGAACATATTTTCTTTGCACGCCAGAGCGAAATCTTTTGAAATTAATTATTGTGTATAGTTTATCAATTGGTATTTACATTCCACTTCATTTATAAATTTTTAGATGCATCTTTTGCTTGATGTTTACATCTCCATTATTTGTTGGAATTAAGTAACATTTAGATAATGCTGTGTTGGATGTTCTTATTTTATGGTTGTGAAATGTTTATCCTCTCTCTTCCTTTTACATTCCTATGGAATGGATGGCTTATGTAGTTGAGAAGGAATCACGATAATTCAATGAGTATTTAGTCAGATTACTCCATTATTTAATTAATCCTTTGATTCTGTGAAAATGATACTCAAAATTAATTCGATTTTCTATTTTTCCTATTTCAATCTCTCTAACATAAATTTAAAAATGCCATTGATCGGAAAACCAAGGTAAAATTTCACTATTACCACTGATCAGTATGACTCTTTCATTCCTTGTAAGTAAACATTGTTGGCATCATTGTTTTTACTCTTTTGATTGGTAATAGATTTTATCTCTAAACTTCTCAACAGTTTGAGAGATTCAGAGTTTCTGGCATTTCCTTGTGACTGTGTTGATTAATATTCCATTTCTCTCACAAACAGTGAGATTACTTATAGGGTTTTGAGTCTTAAGTTTGTTTATTAAATTACTTTTGTAAATTTTTATGATATATTTTTATCATAGATTACAGCATTAAATATGCAATGAATTTAAACCAATCTCTTTTTGTTTCCTTAATTGTGTTTATAAAATATGAAAACCTCTACCTATTTCAAATCATTAATTTTTTTGATACAAAAATAATTGAAAACAGGTGGGAAGAAGTTTATTGCATGAAACTGAATACTAAATGTTCCTAAACCCTTTTGATGGTTAGGGATGATTAAGGCTCTAGGGGAGGATCATAATGTAGGTAACATGTAGCTCACCAGATGGGATTACTTTTAACCAAATTGACCATGTAATAATTTATAGGAAACATATATCTGTTGTACATATGATAGACAGCCACAGAAGAGCTAACTGTAAATCAGACCATGACTCATATGAAAAAACCCCTTCCACTTGAATGAAGGAATCTAATACAAAGAAAGCATTACTTTATAATGTGTGCTCTTTAAAGTAAAGTTTCATTTTGATGCTTGTGTTTCAATGACAAGCATGAGTCTCTCTTTAGAAATTCAATGCCTTATTCAGTTAACTCCATGAGGGTGAACCAAGAAAATATTGGTATACATATTACATGACAAGTATAAGTTAAACTCTATTCGTTTTTCATTGATTTGTTTTGAAGTAAAAACAGTGTCAATGCAAGATCGAACCATCCTAAAGTCTGCTTGCTCTTTTACTAAAATATTTCCAGAGATAGCTCGCAGCCTAGTGTTGATTAATCCACTATAAAAAATATAAGCAGTAATTAATCGTCTTACACTCTTATAGTTCCCTGGGTTATTTCTTTTTAATGATGAAACAGTTACGGTGGTTGGCATATTCTCAGGATTTTCAAGCTTCGTCTATTACATGTTATATAATTCGGTACTGTAAGTTCAATCGGGCTTAATCTCGACGACGGTTTCGCCAGTTATCCTGAAGGCGTTTTCGGATCATCACACCACTTGACTTACGTGACTCTCCGAATCGGATACTAATGAGCGTGGCTCCTGGTCCTGAGGACTTCATCCACGGCATTTAAAAAATGAATTTAAACTAAAAAATTGGGCTTGCGGGTCTAACGGTTAAAAGGATAAAATCGAGTAGATTATCGTAAAATTATAAAACAATAACTTAAATAAATAAGTATCGTTATAGTGTTATAAAAGGTTAAAAAAGGGGGTGGGGGAGGGGTAATCGGGGTAGGGGAAGAGGGAAATTTAAAATAAGAAAAGGAACGGCGGGAACCGCGCGTTCGAAATGTGGGTGAAAATAAATGAGATGAAGGCTGTAAATAAATAAATTAATGAATGGTATGAGGTATGAAGAATGAGCATGAAACGATTGATAAAAGAAAGGGAAGCGGGGACTACGGTGATGAATAAATAAGTATAAAAATATTGGGAGAAGTTAAAAGAAAAGAGATAGAATATGGAATAGATAAAAGAATAAATAAATATTAATTTAAAATCACGGAGCTCGGTGACCTGTATTTATTACCAGCCGTGGGTGAAGTCCACATGGAATTAAAATATATATTGTCGATTAGGAAAAGCTTTTCGGAGAATCTCCTGGATGCTCATTCCAGGAGATCCTCCATAGTCAGAATGCGATGAGCCACGCATATCTCCCTCGAGGACGTTAAAGGGGAGACCCCAAGGGCTAGTTTTAAGTTTTTTTTTATCGAAGCTTATTATTTTTTGCCTATGAGTCTTGGCGCAATAGTGCCAAGCCGGGCTGGCATAGGCGAGGATGGAGCGGACCATCGCGCTGTAAATAACAATTTTAGTTTTTTTATTGATTTTAGTGTTGAAGAAGACGCGCGCGAGAGAGAAAAAGGCCGCGCGCGCCTTCTCCAACACATAGTCGACGTGGGCTCGCCAAGTCAACTGGCGGTCGAGGAAAACGCCAGGAATTTCTGTTTATCAACATCTGGAATAGGGACACCCCCCCCCCCCCAGGAGAGAGACGACCCGTCTTGTGTTTTGTTTACTCTCGCGAACGCCACCCTCGCGCACTTGGTCGGGTTGACCCTGAGCCTCCAAAGGGAGGCCCAGCGGTGAACCCAATCCAAGTGCGATTGCAGGGCGGCGTTCGCGAGATTAACATTGCGGGATTGCGCAAGTAGCGTACAATCATCCGCATACAGGTAAGTAAAAGCGCACTTGCTGGAGGGGATGTCCCGCGTGAAAATATTAAATAGAGTGGGGGAGAGAATAGCCCCCTGAGGCACGCCCGCGTGAAAATATTAAATAGAGTGGGGGAGAGAATAGCCCCCTGAGGCACGCCCGCCTCCTGGACTCCCAGTTCGGATACGGAGATATTGGTTTTGACGTAAAATTTACGTTCCGAGAGAAAGGAGATTAAAATCTTTGTCGTTGAACTATTAAAACCCGCTAAAATAATTTTATAAATTAGGCCGTCATGCCACACCTTGTCGAATGCCGACTGGAAGTCCAGGAAGCAAGCTACGGAGGAATGTCCAGAGTTAAAACCTTTAACAATATCCTCGGCGATCCTGACTACCTGGTGAGTGGTGGAAAGCCCACGCCGAAAACCCGCTTGGAAGTCGGGGATGATTTTGTTGTCCGTAATGGTCCGCTCCATCCGCTGAAGAATAAATCCCTCTAGAACCTTGCCCAATATGGGTAATAAGCTAATCGGTTTGTAATTTTTGATGTTCTTAAGATCCTTCCCCGCCTTAGGGATCATAACTATCTCGGCAATGCGCCAGGCCCGGGGGAAGTAACAAAGTTTGAGACACGAGTTGTGTAGCAATCTTAAAATAAGGTTGATCGGGAAATTTTTAATCATTCGGCCCGGGATCTTGTCCGGCGCTTTGTTTGTCTTCAGGCGATTAAATGAATCCCTAAGGTCGGGGAGATTGATTGGGCAAGGTTCCGAGGGGGGGGGGGCAAGACGGAAGGAGCGCACTTCCCCCTCCACCGCGCTTGTCAGGGAGGTCTTCAGGTCGAAGTGTGGTAGTGCAATTTTTGGTCGTCTATATATACCTCCGTGGCTTCTTTCACTTTTCCGTGATTGGCGTCTCCATTCTGCTTCTCTGGTTGGTCCGAGTATCGGAGGGTCCGTCTCCATGTGCTGTTGAGGCCGTAACCGTCGTCTCTATTGAAATTTGGCGTTTTGAACATTTCAATCGATTCCCTTACTAGGCGGGGAACATAGCGTCTTTCCTTCGCGACCAGTTTTGCATTTTGAAACTGGCCCTCGTGTCCTGGCTCGCTCCAAACGTGCTCGGAGATGGCGGAGAGATTCAACTGTCGATGTTTTATCGCCCTTTGGTGCCCCTTAAGGCGAACGTCCATAGCCCTGCAAGTTTCTCCAATATATGATTTCCCGCACGAGCAGGGGACTTTATATACTCCTTCTTGCAGACCCTGCGGGATTCTGTCCTTCGGTCTCGGAATTGTATCCCCGATCTTCGTCATACAGCTCAATCTTGTGACGACGTCATGTTTCTTTCGAATTCTGGATATTTTCTCCGACGTTCCGGACACGTAGGGAATGACCGCATAACCTCTAGGTTCTGATTTAGCCTCCTCTTCGGTGTTATTTGTGGGTCCGTTTTTCAGGCGTCCTTCCTCCTTAAAGATGGCTTTTTTCACCATGTCTCCTTTGTAGCCGTTCCGTTGCAGAGCAGTTGTTAGGTGTCTCTTCTCCGTTTCTAAAGAGTCCTCATCCGCGATGTTATAGGCGCGATGAACAAGTGTCGCTACCAAAGAAGCCTTCTGTGATGGGTGATGGTGCGAGGCGGCGTGCAGATATCTGTCCGTGTGGGTTTCTTTCCTGTAGACTGAATGGCCGAGCGTTCCGTCCGCTTTCTTTTTTACTAATATATCCAGGAAGGGAAGTTGATTTCCTTTTTCCGTCTCTATTGTGAATTTTATCGAATGGTGCTGTCTGTTCAGGTGTTGAAGGAATTTGTTTAGTTCAGTTTCACCATGCAGCCAGATGACGAGTGTGTCATCCACGTATCGTAACCACAGGCTTGGCTTCTTCTCGTATGTTTCGAGTGCCTTCTTCTCCAAATCCTCCATGAATAGGTTGGCAACTGCCGGGGATAGTGGTGAACCCATGGCCGCTCCCTCCGTAGTATTTTTCATTACACAGGAAAAACAAGTTCCGAAGGCAGTACTCTACTAGCTCGGGAACGTCCTCGGGTATACCCGAAGAGATGAGATTTTTGATGCCCACCGACTCCTTGATTGGCTCGTTCGTAAATAAAGACACTACGTCAAAGCTGACTAATATGTCGGTCTTGCTTAGAGTGGCTTTCTTAATAATCTCGATGAAATGAGTCGAATTTTTGACAAAAGAGGTGTTTTTCCAACATACGGTTGCAGGGATCGGGCCAGGTATTTCGCTAGTCGGTATGTTGGGGAGTCAATTTGACTCACTATTGGTCTCAATGGTACTCCATGTTTATGAGTTTTTGGTAGGCCATACAATCTCGGCGGCTTCGGAGCAGACATGAACAGCTTTCGTTGTTCTTCTTGTGGGATGGAAGACTTCTTGATAATTTCTTTGGTTTTTCTAACAGTTTTTGCCATTGGGTCTTTCTCGATCAATCTATTGGTCGGTTCTTCCAGTATTGCGGAAATTTTCTTTTCGTATTCAGCTTTTGTTATCACAACCGTTGCATTGCCTTTGTCAGCCGGTAGTAGAAGGATATCTTTGTTTCGCCGAATATCCGCAAGGGCACGCCTTTCTGCGGCCGTGATGTTCGATTTTGGTGGTCTTGAACTGCGCAGGATGCGTGCAACGTCTTCTCGTATTTCGTCTGCATTGCTTTTGGGAAGCTTCCGGATGGCGCTTTCCACTTCAGTAATGATAGTTTCCTTCGGTACTTCAGTAGGAGCGATGACGAAATTCAGCCCTTTTGATAAAATCATGGTTGTGGCGTCATCTAGATCGATATCCGTCAGGTTAACGACTGGCTGGACTTGGTTGGATGTACTGTTGTTGGCAGAAGTACGTTTTCTACAGCTTATCTTCTCGAATTTCTTTTCCTGTGTCTCGCGGGTAGTGGACTCAGTGTTGCTGGACGACTCAAAGGTTATCCTGTCAACTGTGTTCCAGTCTTCCGCGTTCAGGATGGTGCTCAGCTTCAGGTGAATACGGAAGAGTTCCACCGAGCATCGATGAAGCGCGTGGCGTGCGTTCTGTACCCGCTCTTTCAGCAAAGCTTGGCTGGTACGATGAAGGATCTTTTTGGCTGCTTTCGTACATAGATGTTATATAATTGTAGGATTCTTCTGTGCAGAGATCTACCTCCATATTTATCAGCTCTGAATCAATTCCATCCATGCCTGTATGTTTCCTATCTTTTCTCTTGTTCACACTGCATTCCAGTTTTTTCAAGTCAATAAGATCTACTCCTATTGCTTCCTCTGGAGCAGAGATAGGTTTTTCATCTAATGCCAGAACATACCATAATCTCTGATAATGGTTTATGCACTCTTCTTTTGGCATAGCATTTAATTGAGCTGTATCTTTTGCTGTTCTATTAAGAAGTTTCATTAGTTTTTATCCTATTTCTTTTCTACCATGTATTTCATCCTCTATACCATTTATAAATCTATCCCAAGGTGTCATATAAGCCTCCCTTACTATTTCTTTTGTGCAGTTTCTAATTTTGTGATATTTCTCTTTAATTTCCTCTGATAATTTCTTTAGAAATTCTCTGTATGCTTTGCTTTTGATGGCATCTCCTATCTCTTCGTTTCCGATTCTTTAAATCTCTTTTCCGTTCTTTTTCAATTATGATGCCCAAAACTTCATTTGGTATTTGTATAATAGCTTTCTTAAGATTCTTTATTGATGGTTATTTTATAAAATTGGACTAAAAGATTTTCAATTGTTCATTTTGCAAATATAATAATTGATTTTGCATTTGCAGTATTTGCATTTACGGTAGCTGGGAGGATATTATTTCTACGCTTTGCCGCTGGGGTAGAGAGTACCTTTTAATCGAAGGGTTTGAATCGTGAGGTAAGTAATACTGTCATTCTCGAAAGTGCTATTAGGAACAGAACAAAGCGGATTGAACTGCGTGTGATCCCGACTTCTGAGGGGCCCCTTAAATCCTCACTTTTTTCATAATAATACCAAGGGCAGCGGTCGCCAACCGATTAATTACGGACTGCCTTTGCCCCTAAAGGTTTTGGTGGTTGGAGATAACTAAGCAGTAATTGCAATCTCTTTGTATATCATACTCTGAGTCCTATTTGTCTCACAGAGGGTAGTCGAGCGAGAACATGTAAATCAAATGGAGAATTGGTGATAATTATTTTGTGTATTCTTGTGCATTTAAAATAATTCATATCAATGGTCTTCGAGATTCAAAATGGTTCGTTGAGTAGACCGTGAGCTCAAATTCTTGTTGACCTCTGATCAAGGGATTCTCCCTCTCTCCCACATCACCTCCTTCTCCTCATTTTCTTATTCCATCGTCTATTTCACGTCCTTCGACCTTCCTCTTTGAAATTTTTCGCAATAATACAATCGGACGCCACATGAGGGACGTTCACGACCTTTGATTTGGTAAATTTCATTCCGTTGAGTAAAATAAACTACGGAAATCTATTTCAAACGCAGTTCTTTCGATGTGAACACAAACTTCTCATCGATAAACTTTTCCGCAGATCATAGGTGAAGTAAATGATGTTGCGACAATGTGCCGTAGACCTGTGTTAAAAGCAAGCATACTTGCTGCTACCGTAATCAAGTAGCACTTTTCTGAAAAAAACTACTAACGTATGTCCTTCTACTCCACTCTTGCAGTTTATAATATTTAAAGCGATGTCAATTCTTTTACAAAATTAAGGATTTTCAATCAAAATCTAGGTAATTATCTCTGTCGATTCAATTACAAATTATAGTCTTCATTATACTTGCAATAGCTACACCTTGACGATAAGTATTATCACGGTCTAACGGACCGATCATAATTTGTGAATGTATGAATATTTTTAAAAATAATTCAAATCTGCAGTGATTGCGCTCTAACTTGTATTCGTAGTATAATTTCAAAAGTGCTTGGACAGCTAACGTCCTTTCGCACACATAGGCCCCCACCAACCTCGCGCTCTGAGTAAATGCACAGAAGGGCGGCTTGCAGGGTACATATGTAGATGTCGAGGGGGAGCTCATGGTCGCTTGCTGAGGGTTCTTGACAGCACTCCAATAGTAAATACCCCTCTATTCCTCATTTCTGGGGCTCGCCGTAAACGAATACGGGGAAATGGTCATCTTAGATCACCGCAGGAGGGACTTTCACAAACGCTTCACCATTATGACAGTCGCTGCCATCAAATGGAAAGATTGTTATATTGAAAGCCAAAATGCGGTGGATTATATTAAGAGCTTTAACTTTCTCCGTGAAGATAATGCCGTTTCCCTTCTACTTAGAGCATGGGAATATTACGAGAAGTATGCAGTAGATGAGGGAGGCCTCATTACAGTCCAAGCAGTCAAATTGTCTTACGTGAGGACTTCACAAAGCAACTAAAAAACCAATCGGTCGAAATGAGTATTTGCGGTAAATTATAGGAATGCCAGCTGTAAATTAGGTTTCACATTGTTGCACCTTAAGATACTTTCCCGTCGATAATTTCCTCTTTGCAAGTATTGAAAACTGAGAAATGCAATTCTCTTTGATGCAATTCCTGTCGAATAATCTCAATTTCGTTTTCAAAGAGGGGCGTTCGAGAGGTCTGAAGCACACTACCATTTCTTGCATTGTTTCAAACAGTAATAAAATCGATAGATATATTCGCCCAGCGTTTTTGTAAGTAGGTAATAATAAATTGCTTCTTCAAGACCCCGCAAGCGACAATGAAACATACAAAAACATAATTTACTGCGAATGGGAAAGAGAGATTTCTTGTGAATTTTTAAACACTTGGGGTGAAATAAATGAAAATTAGTAAATTATGGTAAATTTTATTGAATATGGCGTCTATTATAGAAAATCAGCATGCTGAGCCAAATTAGGCTATAATTCGCCAAGTTTTATCTGCAGTCATCCAATACTCGTTGCTCTGTAAGTCCGATTAACTCATTATTACGATGGGACGAGATGTGACACATGAGTAAGAGAAGAAAAGGGACGAGTCTCCATTCGAACTCGAATTCGCTAAAGAGAAACATTAAGGAAAACCTTCTCCCAAAGCCTTTTCCCCTACCCCTCTCCTCCTTCCCGGACAAAGTATATAAACCCTGAAATTGTTGTCGTCGACGCAGTCTTTGCCCAACGTTCGCGACGAGAACCTAAGTCGGCGCAAGATCTCCGGGAGTTGAAATCACTTGAGGCGACCATGCTGTTTCTACGTCAACTTGAACTTCTCGAAGATCGCCGTAGAGATGCCTCGCTGACCTGTCACCACGGCAAGCAAGACGACCGAAATACGTGGAGGCCTTCGAAAGATTGCTGGCTCGAAAGAAGCTGAAGAACACTCCTGGCAAGGAAGAATTGTGTGTGTTTGTGTAGTGAGCTATGGTCATTATAGTGAAATTTAGTGAATTGGTGATAGTGACTTGAAGAGGAGGTTCGGTTCGCCGATGGAAAGCAGAGCTCGGCCACCGCTGGAGGAATTCCTCGGCACAAGGTAAGGAATCGACGTCTTTCAGCTTGGAAGGGTGGTAGAGGGTAGATTTCTTTAGAAATGGGCCCATCCAACGGGCATTAGAGAACAGGTCTGCATTAGAGTTTGGGGGGAAATTAAGTGAAGTAGGGCCCACTCGATGGGCGATAGTGATTGGGGGAGGGGAAATTGAAGTGATAGGTAATACACACGCTAATACAGACAGGCTTTTTAGCCATTAGAGAATAAAACCTAATTTGTCTTCTTAAACTCTTCCTCTTCTCTCTTTTCCGTGGCTATGGTTTTCATGCCGTGGCCACACTATGGTTTTATAGGGCTGGTTTATTGCAACTGATGACGCGATCCCTCGAAATGACAAATTCCAGTTGCAGTAAGCTGGCGAAACCCCTCCATTCAAAAGGGGAAACGAACCGAGCACGATACGTCTTTGCGTGGTTCGGAAACTCGTGCAAAATACCATTGACTTAATATTCCAAATGATTATTCAAGTTAATTTTTAGTACCGTTGCCTGTAATGTTTGCCTCTTTCTAACATTCCTCGACATTTCTGAAAAATGTCATTGACTGTTTTTGAGAAGTTATTCCTGTTATGTTTAAACATATACCTCTCTTCCACGAAATTTAATATCATCAGAAGTTACGAATAGTTAAAATATGCTGTATTATCAAAGCAATTAGATATGCCGCATAATTTTGAGGTTTTTCTTTTAATTTACAGATTACTTTCGCAGCCGGGCTTCTGAGCAGATATCTTTTATAGTAGAGATCAATGGCATACGTTTACTCGGAGGTGTAACATGCAGTACATATCATCGCTGTTCAAGAGAAGTTAAGGGAAACTACAGCAGGTGAGTTTTGGACAATATTGTCCGCAGAATTTCATTGAGGTTTGAAAAGTAAATATATATATAGGAACTTTTGGTTGAAGGAATTCATCCATTAACCGTATATTTCGAACTTTTAAAAATTTTTACTAATTCTGGGTAACATCCTTGATATTCATTGCTAATCATACGTGGTAGAAATTCTGTTTTCCTATTTTTCTACGTTTCTGTATTTCAGACATTCCTTTTCTGCAAGTTTATAAACTCGGAAGTTATTAATTTCTTTTTGTTCGTCTAATATCTTGCGACCTCCTTGATTCTGATCCTAATTCGGTTCACCTTTTAACCGTAAGTTATTGAAAATTCATTTTGCGAGTACCTGAATTTTTCGTATCATTTTGACATGATTTGAAAATGTTTCTAGTCATTTTTATTCGATCGTACAGTGGGGGAATAAATCATTGCAACACTTTGCGAGCGCTTGAGTCGGAATTCTCAGAAACTACTTGCAAAACTACTTACTACGACTGACTGGCAACACTGAGAGAAGCCTCGAAAAGCGGAAATGTTTGAGTCGGAGCCTATAACGTACTCAAAATTTCTCTCTTTCGATCTCTTCTTAAATCCTTCGCGCGATCTTTCCTTGAGTTCGTCGTGTTTATCTCGGCATTTCTCTTTCACAGATAGTTATCATATTTATAGAATTAGAGTTTAAAGATATATTAATTACTATTGCAATCTTAGATGCATAAAAATATTTGGGTAATAATTGGGACTTGGGATAAAGCCGTAACGCTACAGTCGAACCTGAAGCCATCTTTTTGACACTCGATGAGTTTCAAAGAAATAGCTTATTTTTCTCTTAAATTCTCCCAACGATCTACCACTAAATCTTTGCACTCTATTCGCACTTCCTATCGCATTTCGAATATATTGATTTTAAGATAAGTTACTGCTAAACGTGACTTCCATGTATTTGTTGTCGTGCACTAAAACTACTGGATGTTCCGAAATTTGGTACTGTGCCAGAATAACGTTTTTGGAACCCGTGAAACTCATAGCAACGCATTTATTTATTCTTAAATCGATTCGGAAAATAAACCAGTCTTGCTCCTTACATTATATGATAGGTCGTTAATGCTAATTATAATTTGTAAAGAACATCCTAGAAAATGAATCTACATTACATTACTATGATAAAAACGTTAATTTTGACGGTAATGTCTCATTTAAAAGTTGAATTTTGTCGGCAAAGTAGAAGGTTTTCGTTTCCATGGTCATATTGACATTTCGTTCAAAAAACGATTCTTTAGGAAATCGACTGCAATAATATTTAGGTTTGCGTAAAGGTCTTCGATTTAGCTTAAGCTTTTCTCAACCAAAAGCTGAAAAACGTGTTCAAATTCCCGCAGTTATCGGCCAAAAAGGATAAAATAGTTAACCTAGAGGCCCGGCTCCTTCTTTCAACAAACATTATACCACATCATGTGTATACGGCATTCATTCTTTTGAGTGAGAAAAACTATCGCGTGCATACAGGTCATATGTTTGTTTTTGTTTGATATTCTCCGTCGGAGAAAACTACAACGGGCGCAAAGAGCTGAAAAACGTAGATGGTTTGAAATAAAATTCCCAAATAATAATAACTTGTCATTATTTATTGGGATTATTTCAGTCTTAGAAGATTATCTAAAAATATCTCAATTTTTTAAGTATTGATCTCTGACTTCATGAAATGTATTAGCCGAGGATTTACTAACCTAATAATATAAGCTAACAATAAAAACAATTAATATTGAGTTTTCAGTTTGTGGGAAATTATCATAAATGTAACCACTATGTAAGAATTGATTGTGCAACTGCCAGACGTATCTAATCGGTAAAAGAAGGGGTCCAGTTCCATTTCCGCTTGTTCCTTCCAATAAATGAGTTTTTATGTTATTTTTTCTTATTGGCAAAATGAGCGAATGTAAGATATGATTGCTACATATATTTATGCCATCCTTTTCTGAATATATAGATTTATGATAGGGGTGAAATTCAATACAAAAAGAATCAATTAACTTGAAGGATTCGGATCCGATTCTCGCTATAGTCGGTCAAGAATGCCAAAAGGTCAAAGCCCCAACCAAATCACCGGTATTGTAAGCAAGGAGATCATTGTTACCAAAATTTTTCCTATGGAGCTATATGATTTGTGTCATGTAACTTTTACCTCTCTCAGAAATCTTTATTGAAACCTCAGTAAGGAGCAAATAAGCATCCTCAAGGTAAAGGCATTCAGTTGTACCTTATTATCAAAATTTTAATATTTCAAGTGAGAAGTGACACTTATACTACTTCAAACATATATTTAGCAAGCATCAACGAGTAAGTGTGTTAGAATGCTTTTGAACCTTGATTCATTAACTATGCTCAAATTAAGTGTAAATCTAGATGGATTTCTTCAACTTCTGAGAGCAGGACTGGCTAGTTCTCAATAACTTTGCATCCCATACTTGTATGCAAAATCAATATATCTATATGATGCACGTAATGTAATATTGAATGAAAAATGCATGAATTAACAGGCAAATAAGGATAGGATTAAAAATGATTTCTGTAATGCTTCTGAACCAAGCAATTCTCCAAGTTCTCCGAAGCAGGGATTTGTATGCAGTTATCCTATACTTCGTGTTCATCAAATCTTTTCTCCTAAAGTTGCACATATAACTTATGCTTTGACTTTCCAAGGAAGATATTCCTTTAAGTCAAAGATAGGTCCTAAGGCCCTAAAAATTCTATGGAGTATCACTTTCTACTGTTTTATCATTCACTTACTTATTGATGCTTGATTACTAGATACTTCATAGGTAGTAAAAGGTTGCCTTAAAGAAATATTTTTGGGCTTTAGAATTTGAGTCTGAATTTATTTTAAAGGGATGATTACTTGAGATAAAACCAAAATTTCTGAAATTGAAATAATTCAATAGATAATTAATCATTGAATAACTTTTGTTACTCATTATACTTCATGTATATATTAAAACTGCATGCCCTGAGATAAAAATTATGACGAAAAAGTGTATAAATCTATCTTTCCTTTGTGTCGTTGAAGTTTAGAATTTAAAGAAGCAAGACTGAAAGTATTCCAAATATACTAGGTGTGTAGTATTAAAGCCAATAATCTTAAGCACAAGCTTTATATTATATCGAACTCAAATTCATAATCATCATATAGTAATACTTCCCAAAAGTCATTAAAGAATATTATGATGATTATTACACAACTTGACGATGTTAGTTATTTGAGGTTTTCTTCAAATCATGAATCCATATGTTTAAATTTCTGGGCTGTTCACAACAAATGTGAAGAAGACTCTCTTCCCTAATATACCCACTGACAACCAAGGGCAAGAACTCCCTTTATTTGTGGCCATCACCTTCCTTTAGAAGGTGCGGCATAACACATACAGTGGTACCTCGAGATAAGAGTGCCCTAACATACGAGATATTTGAGATACGAGCCGTCGAGCGAGCGAAGTTTTACTGTGAAATACGAGCAAAATTTGAGATACGAGGAACGGCCGGCTACACACGACCCACCAGTTTACTGGGCCTCGTGCGTCTCGCATTATCCCACGCATCCCCCCAGTATACTTGTTTACCTCGCTGTCGAAACTTTTCTATCTCAAAACTTTTTTCGAACCGATAGAAGCCAAAGGACATCCCCCAGCAGGTCTTCAATTGTGA
Source organism: Pachydiplax longipennis (assembly GCA_036926295.1). NCBI lineage: Eukaryota > Metazoa > Arthropoda > Insecta > Odonata > Libellulidae > Pachydiplax > Pachydiplax longipennis. The sequence continues at coordinate 64,994,196 of JAVFKF010000015.1, read as the reverse complement.
CGAGACGGAGCTTTTCTAGAAGAAGATGCCGAATAGGACTTACATAACGACAGAGGAGAAGACTAACTCATTTCCGCAACATTCTGAAAGGGAAGAAGGAACAAACCTCCTTGGACATGTTTTTTTTAATCCGGTGAAAAAAGGCAAAGACCAGTTAAGAAAAAAGCAGTAATTAAAATTAAGCATACAGCAGCATTTAAGTTGTCTGTAAGTTGCATTTTAGTGACCAAAATACAAATACACTTTATAAAGCCAGTTTATTTCTTTACGTTATCTTTTATTATGTTTTTATACAATATTTGTCATTTATAAATACATTTTTCCTATTCAAAAACACGCAACAAGAACAACTGGGGTGGCATTTTGGGGCCTGGAACGAATTAATGGCATTTCAATTAATTTCAATGGGGAAAATAGCGAAAACGAGCAAGGTTACGGAACGAATTAAACTCGTATCTCGAGGTATCACTGTATAATGAGGCGATTTAGGTTTCAACAGAATTTAAACAATTATGAAGATGGAACTAGTTGTATATGTAACAGTAGCCATCTTGTCAAATAACAGACAAACTAATAAACTGTTCTTAAATTCATGGAGAATAAACCCATCGGAATATTCAGAAAAACATCGATGAAATTCATTCCTCATCGGATTGATGAATTTAAAAACGTGCCCTATGCATGCAATGCGTTTGAAGAGAAAATGTGGTCAGCTGGTCTTTACTATGAGGAAGGAATCAGTGGCTAACTGTGCCCGCTGCATCCATTTACCTATAACTTTCATGCGATCAACTTTGAAATTTCATCAACTTGAGAGATTAAAAGTTTTCGACGTTCAACAATCCGCAAGGTTATTCTGAATATGTGCGCAATCTACTTTTATCGTGCTCATGTCCTAGCACCTGTTGTCATAATATTTTCTTATGGAGGAGTGAGTTCTCACAGTGGAAGTCAGATTACATTGAAAAGATTTATTACCAAGAAATACTGATTAGGATCATTCTCGTCTAAAGAGGAGGATGATGCGAAAATTCGTTTCAAGAAACGTTTTCCGAATTTTATCGTTATCCAAACTCCGAGAAAGAAAACCATAACGTATAATTTCGTTCAGATTTTATAGCTTCGTGTTCCGCGTCTTGGACATTTATTGCACCTTAACCAACCTTAACTGTTATTCAGAGGACGCGCGAATACTCTCTTTTTTTAACAGTAGGTAAGCATGAGGCCCTGCGCTAGCAGCTACTACTATATTGCTTTTTCGGGAAATGTGAGATTGCCGCATAGTGTTTGTTTTACGTAGGAATTTCGGAAAGGTTAATCGGTTGTTTTGAAAAATACCCGCATTAAAATTGATGAACTATTAATATGTATCAGTACTTTTCGGAAAGTGGTTAAATCGTTTTGTATTTTTGTGATATATACAGTGAGCTAGTGTTGCTTTTTGCCCCGCCACGCATTGAAGTTATAATGAAGGTTTCTTATCGGGGCTTCCAAGGTTATAAATATGCATAATAAGTAGGAGTTAAAATTGAACACCTAGGTTTAAATGGTGTTAAGCGGCATGCAATGAAAGAACCATTGGGCGACGAAAGAGTAGAGAGCAAAGATAGTTTTTGTTTCAATGTTATTGTTGTGCGTGAAGTGAGTTGTTAGCCACTCCAAGTTTTCATTGTGCCCCTGAAAACATCAACATCTCCATGCTGGTAATGGATGGATGTTTTGTGAGCGTTAGTTCTCGTTTTCTTACTGAAAAATTTAGAGGAATATTATTTGATTTTTTAATGCTTGCTGCTTTCCTTCCTTAATTTCCCCTTCGTGAACGTGTCTCACCGTTAGCTATTCTTTAGTTTGCGAAATTTTTCTCGCGTGGGAAGCTTATTTTAGCATTTTTCTCCTTGTCGCATCATCAAATTTAATAGATATGAACATATTTATCACACGAACTATACATTGTCAAGTTTTTTACAATGCTAAGAAAATAAAGTAGCCTTAATATACATTTCGGAATATGCTGCTGAAGCTTTGTCAGCTGTTTTCTATTTTATCGATCTAACTATCAGTTCTAACCATACATTTTGACGTTTCTCTCATTGCCTATTCCCTTGTCCATAGACGGTAACTTTGAATCCTGAAGATGTTTGACCACATCTTTCATCATTTTACCTGTAATCGCCTCTTAAAGTAGCAGGTAATTTTCTTTCGCGTCTAAGCAATTCTCACTCTGTTTAAAGCATTCTTTAAACTCAATGGAAAAGAGAGAAATTCTTGAGACCACCTTCATCCACTTATGTTAACTTAGCATCTAATATTCTCAACTAAATCAATACTTTTCCCTGGCCTCCACATTCTCAATTGGTATTGAATTATGTGACTTGATGGTTGTAATTTAGTTGTTGACCCAAAATAGTTGTAACTTAGGACTTTTAATACAGAGGTGAGCTTTAGAAGAACGAGTTTCGATGCAATTAAGTTAGAACTGCATTTATCTCTTTCTTGCTTTTGCTACTTCTGAGGTGAATAACCCTATTGGCAATTGTGGAGAGGGGATTCATTCAGATTTTGTTCAATCAAATAGCTGGCATAGAGGTATAACTGGATACTTCTGGTAGTAACGTTCTCTAAGTAAAGAGAATCTTACATCTAAATTATTGAAATTTAATTTTTTACCAAAAGCTTTACAGTCAAGATAATCCTATGTTTCATCCTCTTTTATAGCAGTTTTTTATTATAATGATATTGTCTACCTTTATATGCAAAATTTTTAAGAATGGTAGGACTGTTATTAAAATAGGTTCCAAAATTACTTACTGAAAATGATGTACAAACTTAGTGGTCTTATTTACTGGAAATGCAGAATTGAATAAGTATTAGTAGATAACTTGAAATCAATTGGACATATCAAGATAGGACATTGACTAAAATTTCCGTGGTATATTTAAAATGATAGCATTTAGAAATAGTTTCAAATTTGAATCACAGTTTTGGGGTTAAGAAAATGTTCCCATATTTTGTTTTGTTTTCATAAGGTGATTTAATGATTGATTTTGTACGTTCATAGTCTTAAACAAAGAATCTTAATTTTTCTTAATAGCTTTATATTTATTTGTGAATTATCTCATTTTCATTATTTTAAGGAAGTTGGAGTGATGTTGTTTTATAGCTTTGGATATTCTTTTTTATATATTTTTGCTGAATATATAGTAAAGCCTCTATCCTTAGAAGATGTAAACTGCAGCATCATATTGCAAGGTTTTGTTAGTATTTTCTCTTTGGCACACTATAAATTCAAAATGTTGGTTCAGTTCCACTAACCACATTTTCCATTCCATTTTTCAACCTACCAAAATCCTTTTTTCAGTTTTGATGACCTATCTTAATATAAAAGATATGGAGATATGAGGGTGGTCTGAAAAGTTTCCGACCTTACAAAGATACAAGACTTTTTCTGAAATTTTTTTTTTTATTTTTCAACATAGTCTCCTTGTAACTCTACACACTTTTCCCAGCGATGCTCCCATCTCTGTAACCCATCCAAATAGTACTCGGCGTTTTTCTCTGCAAAATAATTGTTCACGAAGGTGATTGCCTCTTCATCTGATGAAAATCTCTGTCCTCCAAGCACAATTTTTAGATGAGGGAACAAAAAAGAAGTCGCTTGTGGCTAGATCTGGTGAGTAAGGCAGATGGTCAAGCAGTTCAAACCATAATTCATAGATTTAATGTTTTATTCTGTTGATGCCTTTCTTTCCAATGATTGATTTTGTATTTGTATTTTAATTTTTTGTACTTGTTTTTTTAAATTTATATATATATATATATATATGTTTTGATTGATGTATTGACGAAGCCTATATCTATCTGATCTTTGGCAAATAAATTATTATTATTATTATTATTATTATTATTATTATTATTATTTTTGCCATGGCATCCGCTGAGGTGTGAGATGGTGCGTTGTCTTGGTGAAACAGGACTTTATTTTTCTGCAAATGCCTTTTTTCTGCAAGTTCTGCCTTCAGCTTGTCAAGTAATGATGCGTAGTATGCTCCTGTAATGGTTTTTCCTTTTTGAAGATAATTGATTAAAATAACTCCCTGACTATCCCAAAAAACAGTCGCTATCAGTTTCCCAGTTGAAAAAACAGTTTTTGTTATTTTTTTGGAGCCGGTACCCCTGTGCAGTAGGGCGTACCGAAAAACAAAAGTTTTTAGTAGCGGGAACGTAATAGGTTGGAAAAGTTGCCTTTTAGGCTCAATAAGAAATGTGCAAAAGATGGGCTCTAACAAAATTCGTCTTGGGCCTGACCAAAGAGCTCAAAAATTCGAAATTTTAGTGAAAATTGCGTTTTTTTAGGTAAGTTAAATTTTTGACGGTGCATACATACATTTGATTAAATGGCTGTTTTAATTCGTTTTGATCGAGGAACAATTAAATTAAGCCATTAAAACCGAATAAGACGAGATATCATACTTTTAAATTTTTTGGAAACACCATGGAAAGTGGCAGCTCCTCACTGGTTCAGCTGGATCCAGTATCCAGGACTCATCATGAGGCAGTGACTGCAAATCGAGTCCCGCCCGCCTACACACCCGTGGAAGCATACCAGATAACTAGCTGATGTCTTTGAAGGCTGATTTTGTTCCAGTTTTTGGTATTCGCGAGAGGATCATCTCTCCTATGAACCCGTCTCTTGCATCGTGGCCGTAGACTAAACGTGAGGCCTCTGTGACTTCTTTTACGTTTCGTTCGACTGCTTGAGAATCATTTGGGAGGGAAAATAATGCAAAAACTGCCTTATAGGTTCCTTTGCATTACCTTTAATGTTTTGAAGATCCTCGGGAGAAAGGCTGACAGTAAGTGGTGGCTTGATGACAGTGATTTTATCCCAATCTATCGATTCTTCGTAAGAAGGCACGTCGAACTTCTGTTGGGGGATGATGAACTGATAAATCTACTCCGTTTGCATAGTTGGAAATAAAATAAAATACCTGCAACAATATCTTGTGGCAGGTATTTTAATAAAATGTAACAACTAGGGAAAAAATATTATGAAGCTCTTTTTTTCAAATACATATGCCTTTTTTTAATGATCAAGTTTAATTGATCAATGATGATACAATCAATATTTATTATGAATTCATAATAAATATTGATTGTATCATCATTAACCAATTAAACTTGATCATTAAAAAAAGGCATATGTATGTATGTATATATATATATATATATATATATATATATATATATATATATATATATATATATATATATATATCTATTATATATAGCTAACTCTCCGGATATACCTATATATATATATATTTATAGGGGATACGAATTCTGACCATGTTCCACGAGCGCCATCGACGTCAGATTTTTTCGACGTACTGGCCCTACACTCTAGATGCCAGAATAATGCAGACTTCGACGCTAGCTATCATGGGTTCGATGCCAGAAATTCCCAAAAATCGCAATTTTCCCATAAGAATGCATTGCGCGGATTTTTGAAAATTATTTTGAGGCACTTATCGGTAAGATAGAGTAACCAAAATTTCGGAGGTTCAAGTTGAGGTAGTCTTCTATGCTTCTCATGGAAAAAATGTAGCCAAATGACAGTGAGTTCGACGCCAGGTGGATGCAAAATTCTTCCATAAGAAATGCATTGGACGATTTTTTAAATGTCTTCCCGATAAGCTGGAAAGATAAAACCCGGAATGGTGACAGAGGCGTGGGACCTTCCCGATAAGATATTGAATCGAAACTTTGGAACAAGTAAGGATGGCACTTATCTAAGATTATTTTGCTGTCTTCTCTCACGATCGGGTTCTTAGTTCGTCGCCAGGCGGTCTTTGGCGCGAAGTTTTAAATTTGAACTGAGGCAGTACTTGGTATGATACTGTATTCAACGGATAGCTTGCAGTATGCAAGCAACTTTTACTCGTATATATATATTAGTTTTTGTGATGCTTCTTGAGTAAAAGTGGATTAGAAGAGCTTGGAATTTTTTAAGGATCCAACTTTTAAATAACACATGGTTGATTTGAATTTATTTTCACTTTAGCAAAAAAAACATCCTTGGAATTTTATTGTCAGTAGAATGGTTTCTGTTTTGTTTAGAATATAAAATAGTCAAATATTGAATGACAAAATTCATGGATTTTGTGAATCTCAAGTTTGAAAGAAGAGGTTTCACTGTTGGCGAACTTTAATGCCTTTGAGTTTTAAAATACATCATTCTTTAGTGGAAGAATAAAAATGCAATCTTATCTTAGAATTGATTTTTTCTCCACTTTGAATGCTTTAGATTCTTATAATTTCATTATCTTAATTGAGAATTACACTTTATATAGTGATAATGTTTCAGCCATTCTTAATTCATGAGATTTTGTTAAATAAATTGGTCATTCTATTGCCTTCATCTTTAAAGATGTCTTATACTCCTAATTCAAGCATTATAAAGTTGATTTTTGCATAAGTTTTTAAGGCTCTCATTTTTTGTTGAAAATTGATTTTTAGTTCTTGTTGAAAACTTGTCGTGTCAAGTAGTGCATTAAATTTTCTTATATTTCACCTCTCTCAAAAAGTTTGTTTTTATTTAATTTTTCTACTTATTTCAAAAAATGTTCAGGTTGACTTGCTAATTCTGGCTGAAATCGGAGCTCTAATTTTGAATGCAGCCTCAAGTTTAACTTAGAAACTGTTTACAATGTTAGCAGCCAAGTGGGTGGAAAAATGTTCAGCTACAATAAAACTCTGAAGATAGCTTTTGATCTAGCCAGGCAAAAACTCTCATACCGAAATGAGTGGTCAGGAAGAGGGTTTAAGGATTTTGATTCAAAACTTGATGAGTTCAAGCTTGAAGCTTCTTTATTGACTGCTGGAATAGAGTGCAAACATAAAAAATTTGATTAAAACTGCTGAAATAGAGAAAATTTTTTTCTTCTCTCATTGTTTCCTTTGGTCATGAAGCAAAAGTGATCTTGATGTCTTTCTGGAGAAATGCATCCTGTGCCTCATAGAAATTATTCTCCTTTGTGGAGAAAAGTAACATGAGCTCCCTAAAAAAAGTACATTATGCAAAGAGAAATATAATATACTGGAAAGAAGCAGCAAGGTGGTTTAATGCAAAAACTTGAATGCTCAAGTCATGAAGATCAAAATCTGAAAGTTACGTTTTCTCTGGTAGTAATCATTGAAGTATATCATTGTAATTAATTACATAAGGTTATATGAGAAAATATCAGCAATCTAAAATCGATCTATTATAAACCATGATTTCATATCAATCTGCAATAGAACATTATATTCGGAAGTACATATTTATTGTTAAGCTCATTTTAGCATACTTTTTTAGAAAACAGTGGCAGATTTTAAATTAAATTTTAAAATGAAGCAAAATATTGTACAATATCACAATTGGCAAAGATTTAAGATTTTAAATTAAAAATTTATGCTCAACAAAAAATTTAGACTAGGAGTGGCATTTAGTAACCTCATTTTAGACAAAATGTCACCGGAGTATCTGTTAGAGGCACATATCTTAATTTTTTAGTTTTCATCTAGTGAGTAAAGAGAAATGCGATATCTCACTTTAAAGTTTGAATATTATCTCCGTAGTCAGCTAAAATTTTATTTTTTAAACATCATCTCATGATATGGTTACAGATGTCAAAGTGCTAACCTTCAATCTAAAATCAAATCATAATTTTTAATTGGGTCTTTATTTATTGGTTTATTGGTTCTTCTTGTAAGGATACCTTTGATTATAGGTCTAACCCCAAGAGGTACTGCAAAAAAATAGCATGCCTCTTTGTTGGATCTGATAGAATAAGATGAAAGGTTTTATTTAATTCCCCTTCTCTACTGATTTGAACGTGTTATCTTAATGATTGTTTTCTCTTTGTGGGCAGTGATTAAAACAATGAATTTCTTATTATATATTATATTTTAATTGGGTTATATACTCTGTTAAATTATTTTGCTATGAAATGTGAATGAGAAAGACTGTTAACCTATTGTATTCCTTCATTTAGTGAATGGTTATACTAATATTAGCTCATTTCTTTTGGAAATACTGTAATTAGTACAGAATTAAAATCTGTAGATGTGGGCAATGCCCGCATATGCATAGGCGCTGAGGGCACAGGTCCAATTTCACGATGCACGCTCACTTTTAGGGCTGGATCTCAAAAACTACTGAGCGGATATAATTAATATTTTATGAAGATTACGTTTAAGTCTAATCATGTACAGATATAATAATAGAGACAGTTCAAAAATGGAAAGCCTCCCTAATCGCCAGTGATGACCGAATAAAGGCCAAAATTGATGAAATTTATAAACTGCAAGTGCGATGTGGCACATCATTCCTTAAATCAATTCTAATAATATTTTACACAATTTATTTTCTAACCAAATGAAACAATTTCAGGGGGCGTCCTGAAAGAAATTCAAATTTTTGCTAAATAAGGAACACCCTAGTGGGCATATTATTTTGATATTAGTTTCTAGTAAATTTATGTGCCAAGAAGTACTTCATTTGAAAAAGTTGGCTGAAGAGACTTCAAATCTGTAGGAGCATATATCTTAGCACAGAAATTACTTAGTGTTCTTATTGAATCAATCCCTTTTATGAATAATTATCCAAAAGTAAATAATAACCCAGTCAATTTTTTCTGAGGAAGTTTCATTTCAATTGATTTAACCATTCTGTTTTTTTCATAAGACATTTGTCAACCTTTTTTGTTGGAGACTGTAATTCAAACTGCCCAAGAATACTCAAGGTGCATATACTTCGTTATAATTCAGAAATGCAATGATAGTTTATCTATGGTTAAGAATTATATTTCTTCTAACAACTAATATGTTGCAAATAACATTACAAGGCCACAAATGTAAATATCCAATACCTGGTATTTCAACTTCCTTATACGTAAATTTAAGCTTCCTTATAAATCAGCTCATGGTTTTCTCATAATGGGTTATGACATCAGGAAGGTTTAATTTTCATTACCGTATTCTGTCATATGTACATTTATTCTGTAAAATGTGTTTCCTTCTTATTGATGCATGAAAAATCAGGCCCATTTTGTAACTCTTAAGGTTTTTTATGTTGTTTATATATTGATTCTAATAAATTTCAATAATAATTTATTTATATTACTCAATTTTTTCAGATTCCAGGGTCATCATTTATCAAGAGTTTGTAGGTTGAAACCTTATGTTATACTGCCTATAATTCATAAATTGAGGTTTTCTTTATAAGTACAACTATTATGTTATGAAACATTTAAATCGACATGTGAATGCGAGTGTGAAGTGCATTAACAGCAATGATCATAGTGGTGCTAGACTGAACTTTGAAATTCTTGGGCAAGGTTGCTTATTATTGGAATTGGTCTGTATAAATGTTAACTATGTATTTGGATTCATTTTTCTCTTGCCACAATGATATACAGTCATTGGTGTGCATGGAGACTTGTGGATTGGAAGATCTCATTTTATTATTGAGTTATATTTCTCCTCTCCCTTAAGGTTACATTCTTGTGGACTGGTTGACTTAGGTAGTTGAGAGAGAATCACAATAATTCAATAAGTATTTCAGCCAAATTAAAGTATTATTTAATTAATTCTTTGATTCTGTAATAATGATACTCAACATCACTTTGTTTGAATGGTTTTCCTATTTCAATCCCTGTATCATGTATCTAAAAATGCTTCTGATTGGAAATCCTCGTAAAATTTCCCTATTACCAGATTGTCCTTTTCATTACTTACAAGTATACTCCATTGGCATACCATAGGTTTTACTCTTTTGATTAGTAATAAATTTTATCTCTAAACTTTTCAACAGGTTGAGAGTTTCAAAGTTTCTGGCATTTCTGATTTTTTTTCAGTTTCTTGCAACTGGGTTGTTTAATAATAAATTTCTTTCACAAATAATGGGGTAAAATACTTGCATTTAATTAAGCCTTAAGAGTGTTGATTGAATTACTTTTGTAAATTTTTTACGATCTATGTCTCATAGATAACAGCCTTAAATATGCAGTGCTTATAAAACAATGTTTTTGTTTCCTTAATAGTTTAAAAAAATGTGAATAACCCTTGCAAAATTTCATATCCTTTATTTTTCTTGAAACAAAAATTTTTGAGTGCAGGTGGGAAAAAGTTTATTTATGAAACTGAATACTAAATGTTCCAAAACCTTTTTGAAGGTAATGTGTAAAGCTCTATAATATGAATACATGAGAAAGGGACATTTTCTAACTGTCCATAGAATGTGGGCTTATTTGAATCGTTAAAGAATTGGTAGTTAGCAAATAGATGAACCAGCAGAATGTAACAGTACTTTTCAAAAAGTGCTGAAATAGATCTGCATCTTTGTTCTATATACAGTGAGCTAGTGTTGCTTTCTGCCCTGCCACATATTGAAGTTATAATGAATTAGGTTTTTTTTTGTTTAGAGTATCAAATATCCAAGAAATTTGATGTCAAGATTCATGGACTTTGTCAATCTCACGTTTGAAAGGGAGAGGTTTTACTGTTGGGGAATTTTAATGCTTTTGGTTTTTAAAATACTTCTTTCTTTAATGGAAGAATATGAATACAATGTTATCTTAGAATTATTTTTTTCTCCATTTTGAATTTTTTTGATATTCATCATTTCAATATCTTAATTAAGAATTTATCGTTAATTTGTGACATTGTCTCAACCAATTTGAATTCATGAGATTCTGTCAAAAATTTGAAGTCTTTCTATTGCCTTCATGTCTGAACTATGTTTTATATTCTTTCATCAGGAGCATTTTCAGTTATATGGTGTCCACAGGTTGCTGCAAATCAGTATTTAGAAGAATTACTTTGCATCCAAAATATTTCTTTATTGTTTGATTTAGAGTGGAATACATTAGTTTCCATTATTAGGATTGAATTATTTGAAGCAAACAGAGGAAATTCGATTCTAGCCATGGCAATAAAATGCAATGGTCAATGACAATCAATCTCTACCACTTTGTTATACATCAACATTTTATATAGAATGGAGTATCGCTAACTTCATTGTCTACAAAGCAAAACAAGGCATTTATCAGTATACGATGGTGCAATGCATGTTGGAAATTGTTGCTGATTGGTGTATTCAGTCTTATAATTTGTGATCAATAGATTATGCACATAGGTTAGGCCCTACTTCTTAAAGTGGCAGGATGTTTTCCAGACATTCACATTCTGTGTTTTTATCAGATGTTTGATTTTCATGTTTCTAATATTTATGTAAAAGTAAAAGATATTTACACTTCAAATGTACTATGATTGATCTTTTGCTCTGGCTTTTATCCCTGAAAAGTGGAAATAAAATGTAGCAAAATTATCGACGAAATGAAATAGTGAAATATATTCAGAAGACTTTTAACTTTTCAAAAATGACAGAATCAGGGAAAAATTTTCACCACAAATAGTTGCCTCTACAAGTGAAATATACATACATTGTTTCAAAAGGGTTTTTCTTCCTTGTGTTTCCGATATATATGCCTAGTTAAACTTGAACTATCTGATGTCCTTAAGTCACAAAAGTCACATTTAAATGGCTTCTCACCAGTATGTTTTCGAAGATGCTGATTTAAATGTGAACTATTTGTAGAACTGTATTCACAAATATTACACTTAAATGGTTTTTCAGCAGTGTGTATTCGAATATGAGACTTTAAATGTGAACTATATGAAGTACTGTACGTGCAGAAATTACATTTAAAGGGCTTCTCACCATTGTGTCTACGAATGTGAATCTTTAAGGAAGCACTACATGAAGCACTGTAATCACAAATATTACAATGAAATGGTTTCTCACCAGTATGTCTTCGAAGATGAGTCTTCATAACTGAACGTGAAAAAGTGCTATAATCACAATAATTACATTTAAATGGCTTTTCAGCATTATGTATGCGAATGTGAGAAGTTAAATTAGAATTACATGAAGTACTGTATTCACAATCATTACACTTATATGGCTTCTCATTATTGTGTTTATAAATGTGTGACTTTAACGCTGCATTGTATGGAGTACTATAATCACATAAATTACATTTAAAGGGCTTCTCACAAGTGTGAACCCTCAAATGCCTTACCAAATTCCATCTACGTTTAAAAACTTTATGGCAGTGGGTGCACTTTAAGATTTTCTCTTCTTTTTCACCTTTCCTATCAATCCCTGTTTTCTCCTCATCTGCAAGCAATGGATACTCATTATAAATGTCTTCATTAAACCCTGATCCACTATCCTCTTCAAAGTGATGACCCTCTTCCTCATCTACTCCTTCCTCTTCAGCCTCTGTTTTAATGAACACTGCTAATATCCTTTCTCCTTCATTCTTCTTTGCCTCTTCTCTTTCAGGTTCTGTATTATTATTTACAATCTTCACTTCCTGCAGATTAGTCACACAGATTCTTTCAACTTCTGGTTGATGCTCTCCTGAAATAATGATTACTATCATACAAAGTGTAAAAATCTATTTTAGTAATCAGCGATGCATTTATTTATTTATCTGACACCTGTTTTTCCACAAGAAATGTCCAGAGGAATTATTTCAAAAATGCAATCACTGTAGATATCACAAAATAAAAAAAGAAAATTGAATGATTCATTATAGGACCTTATTGACTATTCATTTTTGCTTCTTAAATTGGGTCTATAGTCAAACAACTCCAAAGTACCCCTATAGGAAATACATTTAGTTTCTTTTTCACTGTTTGCTGGCTTCATATTATTTGCAAAATCACTTCAAAAATAACAGCTCCATGAAATAAAAAGAATAATTCAACTATCCTTCCTTCCAAGCTGAAGGAAGGATAGTTGAATGAAGAATCTTTCGTAACCATTTTTGGATCTAAATTTGAAGAAATATTGATAAAATAGAAAAAAATTTGGTTAAGAGAACCAAGAATTTTCCAATTGTTGTAAGCCACTGACTGTTGGGCTTAGAAAAGATAATTGTCAGGTGTGGCCACAGATTTTCAGAAACTCCCAATGTGCATTTCGGAAACTATGCGTTCATCATCAAGGGGGGCTAAATGCTTAAATGCATGATGATGGAGGGTTCATCTCCAAAATGTACATTAGTGGTTTCTGAAAATCAATAGCCACACCTGGTGATAATCCTTTCTGAGGAATTGCCTGATGGTTATCGGCATATGGCAATTGGAGAATTCTTTGTTCCCTTGTTCATTAACAGCCAAATTCCATTTTCTTTTCTTTCAACAAAAATTTGAAATAATCCAAGGCGTTAATGACTACGAGAATTGTTAAATCAGAGCTCAAGTACTTTCTCATTAGAATACTTGCTATTGGGAATCTTAAAAGAAAACATACATCTATACTTAAAAGAATACATACATTATGTTTGATTGAATTAAAAGTTTTTATTTAATTTCTCTTCTATTGAAGCTTATCTCAGTTTTGTAGAACCATTCTCTCTCATTTAATTTTGCAACAAATATAAATCCAGCATATATTTCTTTGGGAATGCTAGGACTTGTTCAGGGTCAAACAGGGATAAAAATGAAGCCAATTATCTGCAATGGGAAGATATTCAATGATATTTAAAGTTTGAAAGTGTGCAACTTCTGCATCTATAGTTTTAGGTTGACTTAAACATATACAAGCATTTTATGTCTTATGAGATTTTATGTGTGTACCTAAAAAAAATGAGTCTAATTAACCATACATTATGAATGCTTTGACCATCAGCCAAACAAATCTTAAGTAGAATTCAATAATTAGTAAATTATCAGCCAAAAAGGTAGTACGTCTTAATCATTAATTGACCTTACTGCTTTCTTGGGCAACCCAAGTTTAAATTAATCTTACTTTCTGGTTCTTCTTTAATGCCTCTTCTCTCTGTTTCATGATAATCAGTGTAGTTAATAGTATCACTGTTTGCAAATTTCATGCACTTGGTCATCTTTTGGTCCTTGGCATCATGGGAATCCATTTTTCTCTTCTGAACTACTGTAGGATAAGAAAATGGGATTCTTCAGTGCATCAGGGATGTTAAGTCTCAAATGATTTTGCTCGGAGTCAAGAGTTAGATAAAATACACTGACTCAGACTCACTTTGATAGATTTGAGGATATCAATGGAGGAGGATTAACTGTAGCCACTTTTTGTCACAGGACGAATTTTTCATTACATTTATAATGGTAGGATGTACATTGCACTCTTTTTTATGTTTTATTCAGATTGTTTGATTTAATAAATCTATTTTAATATTTTGTGAATTTAATTTTCTAATATTTTCAAAGACTTCTATTACTAATTGAACAACTGATTCCAATATAGCAGACATCTCAATGAAAAACTGCTCTGTAACTTTTTAAATGAGGTCACAGATGTATCTTAAATACAGTCTGAAGGCCAGTTGGAACCTCATATCCTCTACTATCGTAAATAAGAACTATTTGATGGGAATCAGGCTTACTAGGCTAGATTATTCCCGAGTAGTTTCCCCTTGTCTCCTCATCAAGCTTGAAAATCAGCAGTCTAACTTCAACAACTGAGTTCATATGCACCACTCACTTAGTATTTATTTCAATGGATTGAGCCAGTTAAGGCAGTAGCTTCCATATTGTTATTTTCATTAAAAAAAACTAAGAGCAGAAAAATAATTTCCTCAATTATTCACATAAAATATAACTAAAAATAAATAAATAAATATCCTGAGGGTTAAAATTATCCTTTGAAAAATATTTAAAGTTTGTCGAATGGCCCTCTTTCTTATTAAAGGTTAAAACTGTTGAGATTTGATCTCCCAAGATTGAGGTCCCCACTGATACTAAGCATTCTACTGATCTTATTGAACCTCACACATTCAAGGAGGTATTGAACAGGAAAGGGTAAACAGAAAGAAGATATCTTCCTCTCTGTGATGATGGTCAGTGAAGCGTGGCCAGTCATCATTTTTGTAGGAATTATCACCTTTCTTGCACTGCCTCTTGGAGGATTTCCAAGGAGTTATGTCCTCCTTTACTGCCTGCAGTTTGTTCCTTAACAGAGCATACCATTCTTCTTGCCACTGTAATAGTGCTGTTTACTTCAGGAGCTTTTAAGGTTCAGCCAGAATGTTATAAAACCTATAGGTATATAGCCTAGCTTTAACTCTCTGTAAGCAAAATACATATAGCATCAAGAAAAAAATGCAACAATTCTATGCATAAATAAATGAAAATTATATGAAGTTCGTCTAACTACAGTATCCAACGTTGATTTACCCTACTCTTCCCATTCAGGCTTCTTCAGACTTCTTTCGTCTGAAAGTATGGGTAAAATACCCATACTTTCAGAGGTAAGGGTTTCAGAACTATGGGTAAAATACCTTGGCTCTCATTTTGAGCAGTAAGCATCAACCCTTATTCTTATAGGTTATGAACCTTCTTATGAAGGATATTATGCTGCATTAATGTTGTGGTTTTACTTTCCCAGCATCTGGTAAAGTGTAGAAAGTTGAGAAAAACTTCCTCATACATTATCTTTCCTAGCAATACCCTCCCCTTACTGAGTGCTAACAAAAGTATTATTCATAAGTCTTAAGTGTTGTAACAGTGGAGGTAAATATGAAAGAATATATACCTATTTAATTCGAAGTCATAATAACTCACATCTCTTTATTTATTCCACTAAATATGTGATACATGTATAGGACAGGTTAAGAACTAAAAGGGGAAAAACATAATTATTATTCATAAAATATTATATACGATTTAAGAAATTTCATCACTATCCATGTTATAAAATCTTGATAGTACACAATAAAATTAGAAGTAGTCTAACAATATTACATTATACTTTATTTACATTAATTACGATACAATTTTTAAGTCTCATCGGATACCCCATAAACATTATTTTCTAAGAATCTGTCAAGAACCGAATACATACAACAAAACATAGTAAAAATACATAAAGATACATCAAGTTTCACTGCAGATATGTGAAAAAATCACTTACAGAATAAATAGATCTTTTTAACAAGTAAATCTTAAGATTTAACTTAAATATATTGGCACTTTCCATATACATTAGCCGTGAATGAAGGCTATTATAGAACTTAACAGCTTAATGATAAGGCCCATCAGCACAATAAGTCGACTTTTTAAGCAATACACGAATATCATATTTTGCTCTTGTATCATACGTACGTATGTTAGAGTTGAGAGTGACGGAAGACAAGGTATAACATATAAGATTAGTTGAAAAACGTATAATGCTGGATATAGCCAACATTATACGCTTTTCATATAATTATAAGTATATATTTTCATATATTACAATCATATTAATTTTTCATTTAAAACAAAATGAATGAATACTGAATTATAGCTCGCGAAGAATACTAACATGCAGGTTAAATGTAAAGAAGAGATGTAAGGATATTTCAGGTTTAAGCGACATCATAAGAAAAAAATTTCATAAGTAAATATATTGTCGCGCTGTCAGACTTGAAAAACAACTTTGCTTTTAACTTCAACAAAGATCTTATCAGCAAATAAGACGGAATTATAGATAAATTCTCAAAACATGGTACTCACTCAATATTCGCAGAAATTAAAGTTTTTCAGCAAATAATCAATCTAATCATCAGTTCAAGCGAGCCAGAGTACGATAAACGGCCTCTTAACGTCAATTGTCCGCATCCGCATGGTCCGCATGCATACCGCGGGAAATACTTATACTACAAACAATCGAAAATGATACCGTATTCGCATTAAATAGTTTATTAGTACTATCGTAATAAACTTAAAATAGGTCCGCAAACTGCGATTAAACGTCAGCTTGTTTGCTTAGTTTTATTGAGCGATCTAGTAACTAATATTTCTGAACTTCCAGAACTTGAGCTGAATAGTACTCAGATAAATTATTCTTTAGTTCTAACTTTACTGAATGTTGTTGCTAACGCATTGGCCAGGAATCTAATATTCTCAATATAATGTCAATAAGTGTTGTAATTCATTATCTTTTCTTATATCATGTTAATGTTAGTAAATATGCAAATGTGATAGTTGAACTTTGATACGAAACAATATTACAGTGACTAGTATTACCAATGTAACACATTGAGATGGTTTTATAAATCATATTTGCAGATTTTAAGCTCCTGTCATCACTGACCAATAGAATGAGCAGTAGCATTTTTCAGCTCTTCTCAGATACAGAATGTAACCAGTGGCAATGGTTAGGGTCACTGAAAACCTTGTCCTTCTCTAGGTCAAGGTGTTAACAGAATGCTACTTTTAATAATTTCCAGGAGAACAATTTATGGGAAAGACAAAAAGTGTAAATCCTGTGGAAAAGTGATAAAAATTTTCAAGCTTTGTCTGAAAAAGGGAAGGATTTTCTATGTTCGCCCACATCAGTCGTCCATAGTAAAGTGAAATAAAAAGCTAGTGGCCCCTGCGTAGAAACTATTTACCAGTCCAGACAAGTACACTGTCAAGAAATGCTGGCAGCAAGGGATTTAGGTGGCTGTATACATCTATTGGTGACAATGTCATCATCATCATTATATTTCTGTCCGCGGACAATGGAACTGCTTTCTCCAGGCATCTCTGGAGAAAGGATATCCTGAGCATCTCTTTTTAGAGCTTGGTATTCTTTTCCTCTCTTCAGATTGGTAAGCATTCCAAATTTCCTTCTCCCTCTTCCTCGTTTTCCATTGATCTTTCCTTCAAAAATCTTCTTCTGTAAGCATTCTGCTCTTAATACATGGCCTATCCATCTTGCTGTCCTTTTCCTTATGTTTTCCAAAATTACTCTTTCTTCTCCAACCCTCCTCAGTACCTCATCATTTTTGATCTTGTCTGTCCAACTTATTCTCTCCATCCTTCGCCACATTTCAAAGCCCTCCAAGTATTTCTCTTCTTTCCTTCTCAACGTCCATGTTTCAGATCCATATAGCAAAATACTCCAGATAAACCACTTTGCAAATCTTAACTTTAATTTCATCTTGATGTTATTCGCTGTCAAAAGCTCTTTTATCTTTTGGAATGTTGACTTTCCCTGATCTATTCCACTTCTTATTTCCTCTGTACAACTGTCATTAGATGTCATATGGCTTCCCAGATATTTAAATGTTTTGACCTGCTCAAATTCCTTCCCATTCAACCTAATTTGTACTGGGCCAGCTTTCTTTGATACCTTCATCAAATTCAACGTTGTGATGTTAACTTTCATTCCGCATTCCTCTCCTTTCATACTGACTTTCTTTACTATTTCTTGTAGCATTTCTTCACTCTCTGCTATCACAGCCTGATCATCTGCATACTTAATGGTTTTCAGGCTTTCTCCTCCTACCACTATCCCTTCAATCCCTTCCAAGGCTTCTTCTGTCAGTTTGTCACCACATATATTATATATGATTGGTGACAAGCAACACCCTTGTCTCCGCCTTTTGATGTCTCCTTTGTCTCATCTCCCTCTATCTTCACCACCACTTTTTGTGTACCAATGTACCAATTCTTATTTTGTTATTTGTCCTTTCCTATCTGAATTTGACCAGCCATATGTTTCCTGGATTGCTACCCACCCAGAGATCCGAGTGTGGGTAAGTTTTACCTCCAGAAAAATCTTTTATTACAGGAGTCATATCTGTTTCTGCATAGTTCCATGGAACTAGGAATATCCAAATGGATCTTTAATGCTTTCTGTTGACTTTTGCATCCTATACCATTGGCCATTTTCCTGGCTCATCTGGAGGGGATTTCTCTCCTCTGGGACAAGAGGGTGCCCTATACCATCTTTCCATGGAATTGAATACTTATACTGGCATTCATTCAGTCCCCTCCCTTGTTAGCTGCATATATATAATTATATAGTATTGCATTGCCCACACACTACCACGGGGAGGTGAGGGTAAGGTGTTTCCCTTCATTGAGTACTGAGACCTTACTGGCATTCTCAGACCCTCCAGTACTTGAGAGAGCTGACAATGTATCACATTTTATTTTCGAAAAGGAGACATAATGATCTTCTATCCACTAATAATCTTCCTAGAGAAGGACCATAAGCTTTCAATTTTACTGTAATTAGATTAGTGCCCGCATTGTTCATGTGAAAGTTGAAATTTTGTGATTTTACAACTAGTTGTGAGAAGAGTTTTCTTGACTAATTAGTTTAAATGAATCAGCTCATTTGTATTTGGGAAATTTCATACTGTGGCTGTAGTCTGTGGTATGAATTTAAAAAAATACTTGCCAGAAAAGATTTTCAGTTGATTTTAACCACTAAGAATAAACTTTGGATACTCTATGGATTAAACTTTCAAAACTGGATCAGACAGTCTAACCACTTGGCCAACTCTGATGATATAGGAATATCAAAAGAAGTAGGTTATAATTCAACAAAGAGGCTGATTAAGTTGGCTACTCCATCCATCTGCCAGATAATTACAGATACATTAACTTTAATACCCCGCGAACCGCCGTATGGCATGGGGTGTGAACACTGATGGATAATACCTTAATGGCACCGATTTTATTTAGCCATCTTCGATTGTGAGCTTTAATTGGTCTGCAATTGTATTCCTGATTAAGCTGACAGAACTCTGATTGGTATGCGGTGCATTTATAAAAGGCAATTCATTAAAAAATCTTATAAATACAAATAAATTTTTCATATCATTCAATAAGGAATTACTAGAAAGAAGACCTTACATAATTCACAATTAAAATATTATTTAACTATCAATGTCCTGTGGTAAACCATCATAAAGCTACGTGAATAATATTCAATATTATTTTGAAAATAACATAAGAAGTTCAGATAACATATCAGATGATAGATATATTGTTGTAGATGTATAAAATTTAGAAAAATAAAAGAAATGTAATTTAAGGAAAGAAAGAGGAATAATTTTAAGGTAGGCTTTAGCAGTGAATATGATTCAGTGGTCGGTAAGAAGGCCAAAAGAACATGTCAGCTAGGAAAAGTTACAATTTGGGCAAGCCTAGATGGTATAAGTGAGCAAACGTCATTATCACAGTGGCTCTCACCATAACTGAATGTTATTGTTATTGCAATATAGAAATAGTTATTTTCGTCAGCTTTTTTAACAAGCTCGTATGCCTTTAGTTGAGAGGCCAGATGGGAAATTCTTTCAATGTAAGAAAACCTTGTAATAAAGTGATGACTTCGTTCTTTTTATCTCTGAATTTTTTGCTATATTTTATTCTGTGAATTTTTTCCTGTGACTTAATTAGCTGGATTTCCAAATTCCATGGTGCTGAGTTTGCGGATATTCCTAGAAAAGGAAAAGATCAAAAACTACTTTAACATTGCTTTCAACAAAGAGAAAAACTTAAGCTAGATATTGGATTTTTGATTATATGCCCCTGGCTTTTGTGAATATATTGCAAGCTAAGTACACAACGCATAGGAATGTATCTTACACTAAATTTAAGATAATACCATATACTTTTAGTGATGTTTTTTCGGAGGCGCAAATGGAGAGCATGCGATGAAATTGCAAGACCGCAAGTTACGTCGTTTGTTTACTATTGAATTGATCGCGAATAAGCCACGACTCGCAAAAGTGCCGTGTAATGGTTACCTTGCTTTAAATATTACTTCGAGGTGCTCCATCGAAAAAATACCAGTAAAAGAATGTAGAATTACCTTCAATTTGGAGTAAGATTCATTTCTATGCGTTGTGTAATAAGCTTGCAATAAATTTATGAAAGCCAGGGGCATATAATTAAAAATCCGGTAGTAGTTAAATCGCAGTTGAAACGCTATTCCGCTTGTAACTCTGTTATCATTCGGTCCCCGGAAAGGTGTTTTATGCGGGTTTTCCTAATCGGATTAATCCTGGGAGAGTATGATCCGTATTTGAGAGTCAATAGATAGATGGACGTGCAGATGAAACTGATATTTCTTGTAGACGAATACGAAACGGAAATTGGCACACTGATGCGAAGAATCAATAATCTAAGAACGCCGGGAGGATTCCCTCAAGCATAAAATTTTATTGAGCTCACTTTTGGGTTTCAAAAATTTTGGGATTTTTGAAGTAATGGTGGAATAGACAATTTGCGTTTTAGTCACTCCGTCCTCCACCTCAACTTCCTTACTCCCTGCCTTTAACCATCCTATATATCCATTCCTCTCACTTCCCCAATTCCTCAGTTCCTTTTCTCTATTTGATTACCTCACTTCTCGTCCATTTATTCCTCATGTATCATTTGTCCCTCTCCTCTTGCGTTTTCCAAGCCATCATTTTATTTTTACTTAAATTACATTGGGATATGAAATGCATTACATATTTAAGACCATTTTTCTATGATAATGGAAAAATTGAGGTCGCTGTTTTGGTACATCTATTGTGGTTTTAATTATACACGAATGTTTTCTTTCTTCATCGTTTTGGAATAACACTACATTAAATGCTTCCACAATTCAACGTAAAACAAATTAACAATCAAACAGCCGCCGAATTAATTAATAAATTAACCCTAAACTGAAATTTACACTTGACATGGAAGCAGAATAAAGTATGCAAGCGATTCAATGGGAAATTTAAAAAAATAGTATTGGAGATATTGGGGCTATGGACCATCACGATTTTTATTCGAAAGAGAGAACGTCCCATTAATAAAAATAATAAGCTGTATTCATTGTACTTGTACATTGTTCATTGTACTCTAGGATATAACTATGAGAACAAGAAATATTATTACCATAACGTGTCATCCAAAGGCAACAACAAACAGTATAATAAATATATATTAAAATTAATTCAACGCATGTTGCAAAATAAGTTCATCCTCAAATAGTAAAAGAGACAAAAAAACGAGAAATAAAAATAAACAAAGGAATTAGAAATATAAAGAAACAGGAAAATTAATCGCAATCAAAGAAATGGTATTTGAGTGGCTTATCTTTATAGGGTCGCACCGAAGTGAAGTTTTTAGTAAATAATAAATTTGAACGGGCAGTGAATGAAAAAAATGTGAATTAGTAATTAAAAAGGCCTAAGATAGATATATGATTATACAGGGAGGAATAGGACATAAGGTAGTAAGGGCTGGAATGTTGTAAACGGAAGATTGTATTTATATCTCTATTTATATTCATGTTTCTACTGGGAATCTTATCTTTTTGAAAGTTCAAGGACAATTTAACCGAAAGAAACTTATATTAGGTATTGAGTCAACGTGGTTATAGTATATGGAACACCACTCAGCCGTTTCGTAAGCGTGTTCGCATTCTTGCCATATCTGTTTAAGTAAACAAGTTATTGATCTGCAAATTTTAGCAATTAAAAGCGAAATTTCGTAAATTATTTCGATCAAATCTTGCCAAGAAGAACTCGATTCTTATTTCTTCATCTACATATAAGAATTTTAACAAAAATAAATTGAGAAAAAATTCTATTTATTAATAAATCCGTTATTATTTAAGAAATCGAGATATGAATATTCTTACTAATTTTTATGAGTAAATATAGTATATAAATACTATATAGCACAAGTATTGGGATTATATATTTTAATCACCAACCGTAATCTGCTGATGTCCTTCTCTAATGATGTAGACAACGTTCTTAAGTTGAACGTGAGACCCTGAATAGTTGGAGAAACCTTCAGCTCTTGCCCTCAAAGTAAGGAACTGTGAGTTGACGAATGAAAAGATGCATATCAATAAAAGGACATGGATTGTGAAGAAAGATGCAGTTAGCGTATTGATTCTTCTTCCTTATCGCGTATCACGAAGGTCATTTCGATTAACTATAATGTTACTGCATTACAAAATAAAGCGCTTCAAAAATACATATGGTCATAAATTAATACAGTTTTGGGGCCCTTAAGTCAAGAAATAAAGAAAGTGATGAATTGAAACAGTGGAATGTTATTGAATTTACCTAATAGTATTCGTCTAATAGTTTTGGATGCACATAAGCACAGCTAGTAATTAATTGTACATAGTATAAATCAGTGGAGCTCAAAATACGGTCCGCAAGCCAAGTGCCCGCCTCATTTCACTCCGCTCGCGATGATATTATTACATTGATTACATCGTAACTGATAATTTATACATTAGTAATTGTATAAAGTCTTCTATTTTCCGTGCCACTCAAAAAGATTTCACTTGATTCAAAACAAAGGAATAATTCATAGATAGATTAGGTGCATATAGATAGAACCTTTTTTATTTTATGTTTTTACGCCCACGTGGACCTATTTCTACCTATCCTCATATTTAGTACATACTAATATTGATGAAAAGCAAAAGAAAAGAAAGAATGGAGTGGGAGAAAACTTTATGGTTTTTGGTCGACAAAGAAAAAAACTACGTTGATGGAAATACTCTTTAGGTAGAAGGGTAAAAATATAGTAGAAAAAATACATTATAGTTACTTTAATCTATAAAAATGATATAGAGAAAAATTAAATTACATTAGCAGAAAACACACAAATATGTTTGAAAAAGAGACGAAAAATCACTTACAACATTACACATCTTAAAATAATAATAGTACCACGAATGTTAAACAGAATCAATACATATACATTTGCTAACACTGTATTGAAGTTTATAAATGAAGAATTTTCAAAGAGCCTTTATACTATTGAAATGAACATGCATAACATACCATGTTATCTGGCCCGAAGAATAAAAATTTTATGCACTTTGGTATTGATTATTCAAAGATATAGTATCTGGATTAAATTAGTGCTCTGAAATATCTCTCTCATGATATTGGGGGTGAATTCCTTTCTTAGACACAACTAAGATGTTTTCAGTACTCATTAATCTTTAGAAAAAATCAAAATTCGTTAAACCATTTCGCTGTATTAAGCCGATCGGAAAAGAGGTATGTACATTTTGTTTTAATGATTCACTAGATCGATTGTTGTTAGAGAGTCTTTCCTATTGGAATGAAACTTCGACTCGACATTTATGATATGTCTCTTGAATTGTCTTCAGGAGCTGTTAAAATGAATTTGTGGCTGAGTTTACGCAATGATTATCTTTTCTTCTTGACTGGTTCCCAATGAAAGAGAATTTTCGATGCGTGAAGGTCTCCTGGTGATGCAAAAGCTTTCGCCTTTGGAAACATGTCCTGACCCAAATAAGCTTACCAACTGTTCTTATACAATGGGGGCAAAAGTATTGAAATGAAAGTTTATATATTTTGTTGTTCCCATTATTCATTTACGATTGTTTTTATCGTAATGCGTGAAATACATTCCGACTCGTTCCTTCTTCCCTGATTTGAAGTTATGGAGTAAACTTCTATTAAATTTCAATTTTAGAAGATAATAGGGTTATAATTATGACCCCGAATTCTTACATAATCGATAATGTCTTTCGATATTCCATAGTCTATAGTCTTCTTCGAAGGTAATTTTCTCCCTTTGGATTGCTTGGATACCCAAGTATTAGATAGATTCAGAAAAAAATATTATGGACATCAGAATAAGAGTACTACCTCCATTAATCAGCCAGAAAATTAATTAAATAATAAAATCTCATAATGATACACTAAAGGGATAAAAAATCAATGTTCTATAGTTATGAAGCTATGACGGAAACACTGTAAATAAGGATTGGGGATGAAGAGGGTTAAACATGAAATTAACATTGTGAAATAACAAGGGTAACCATACATTTATATTGACATTTAAAATAGATTTCACAGAATTCAATGATGGTTAATGGGAAGGTGGATGGGTATTTGAGTGAAGTGAAAATACAATACAATTAAAACGACTATTTTAGCGGAATAGAGACTAAAAAGTCCCGTTTTCCATTTAGCCCTTGTCAGAATGAAACACAAAATAAATGAGATTGATTCAGATTTTCAAAAAGAATATAAAATATAATTTAGCGAACTCTCCGGATATCTATTATACTATGTATCGCTAACTCTCCGGATATACCTATTGACCGTTTCAAGATTCCAGTCAGTATGGAGGGCTTACGGGGGAAAAACTCAATGTAATTTGCCATAAGCGGAGAAATTAGCCTCAACAAGTGGTGGATTTTTCCTACAACAAATGGTGGATTTTTCAGCTGATTGACTATTTTTAGCAGGAACCTGAAATTTCTTCTTTCAAACGGTCATTCATTTATACGTATTGGTATAGTAATAAGGAAGAAGAGCCCCGATCACCAAAAACGCATGTTTTAAAATAATATAGAGAGGATTGTCCGTTTCAAGCTTCCAGTCAGTATTGTCTTATGGGAGAAAGGCAAAACCTCGCGCGCCGGGACGCCTTTACGCGGAGCTACGGATTCGGACGGGTATAATTAAGATTTGTAATTTACATTGACCGATTCAAACTTAAGTTCTGATGAAATTTGAATGAAAATAACTCTATCAACACAACAGTGAAAATTTTATGCATTTATAGAAGAAACAACAAAGTTAAAAGCGAAAATTGAATTAATCGCCGAGTTTTCACCCGTGAACATTTTTGAAACAGCCATTACTCTCTTACTATACAATCCAACATAAAATGCTGATTTTTCTTCCATTCCTCATTGTATCATCTGAAGGCATAAAAGTTACATGAGATCATTTTTACAGCAACCAAATCTTAGTAAAAAATTATTTAGCTGGAACGTAACTCAAGAAAAAATTCATCGTGCAGTCCAATTTATTCGTCGCCTAAAACTTTTTGGTTTCTTACGTGAGGAAGAACTTGTCTCCAGAGAAATCGAGATAAATGTTGTAATTTTCATTTGCAGTTTGTTTCGATGCGATATCTTGAATAGAACTTGAGTTTTTGACTTTCATATCAAAAAGCGCAATCTGCTTCGCCGACGCTTCGAAACCTCACAGCAGAAACGTCAACGTCATTGGATTAATATTTTAATCATCGCGTTGCGTCCTGGACGAAAAAATGACCGGGTTGCTATATACAGATTAAATTTGCTCACTTTGCGACGAGTGTAAACAAGTTTTAAAATCGGATAATGCTCCTATTCTCGATCTTAAAATGATTCGCAATTAATATTACAGTCTCCGTGAACGAAAACTACGACGTCATTCGCAACCACAGTTTTATAAGTAAGCCATTTTGCATCTTTCGGGAGTAGAACGACAGCCAAAGAAACATAAACATTGCCGAATACGAAAGTTTGCGTCACGGTTTTATCGTAAGGTATATTTGAATAATGTTGAGTCATATTACTTCCCGATAGTTTAAATTTAAGATCGACCATATTTAAAATTCGATTTGGGGTATTATGGTTAGATTTTGGAGAATTCATAGAAAAATTAGAGATTTTAATTGCGAGTCATGCGATCAAAATAATTAGATCCTTAAGTTGTTTTCCGAGTATTCAAATTTATTTTGGTGAAACTTTCGTCTGTTGCAAATTTTCTACACATCTAAACCTGTTATCAAATGATTTTTGGTGTTTATATTTCACTCACTAAATAGATAATATTCAACATTTAATCATATTTCTGAGTAAAGAAAAGGATATCCTGCGATTTCAGAAAACTCACCAGCATGGAATAAAAGCGTAACGAAAGCCCAAGCTTTTATTCCCAATCGCTATCTTCGAAGCACAAAAATGTACTATTTTGCTACATTAACTATGTAAGATAAGTATTTTAAAAATTATTATTTGCAAAACTTACTTTAAAGAATTTCGAGTTATCTTACCCGAATTGGAATATGACTAAACACCATATTTATAGGAAGGACTTTCAATAAATGCGAATGCGTTTTGACAAAGTAACACAAGGTATGTTCGTATGAAAGTGTGACATACGATATAGCTTCCCCTCTAGCTCTCCTCTCTCAGATCAGATCACTGCAGACGAGTAGTAGTTATTTCTATATTTCAGGTATGAAGAGAAGAACATAGAAAATAAATAAATAACATGGATGCAGAAGGTATGTTTGGTTGTTTTATCTTTGTTATTTAACTGACACATCATTGCCGCTATAAAAGGAAGTGGTATATATAACGACAGAGTTTAGTTAAAGCTGGCAGTGATATTTTGTTACTTACCATAATTCATTTAGTCATAAATGCATTGTGTGAATTGAGGTATTCGGTATAGGATAAGATACGTGTATCGCTAGAGTGATAACGCGCACTATTCGTGATTATACTACTATAATAAAATTTTTAAAACGTTCGATAACATTTACGAGTATGCTCTCACGTTCTGTAATATAATAGGGATTTTGTTTGAGTTCATGTGGTAAGGCGTAAGAAAACGCAAGACTTTTTATTTGGCGATTGAGTTCCGTTACTGGATGTGTAGATAGCGATATCTATCGCTACAAACGAGGTATATCGAAACAGACACTGATAAAGAATATTAAAGTGTGTATTTTTAGGTATTTTTAGTTTTTGTGTATTTGTTTGTAACGATTAGTGTTTGTTGAAGTGTATTTGGGTGGGATATTGAGTATCTGTGTCGTCTGCGAAAGTTTCGAGTAGCGAAAGGCAACGAGTATATATATACGAGTAAAAGTTGCTTGCATACTGCAAGCTATCAGTTGAATGCAGTAGCGTACAAAGTAATGCCTCAAAACAATTTTGAAAACCTCGCGCAAAAGACCGCCTGGTGTCGAACTAAGGACCCGAACGTGAGACACATTTGCATATTAATGTTAGATAAGTGCCATTCTGACCTGTTCCGAAGTTTCAATTCAATATTTTATTGGTGAGGTTCTACAATATGATTACCCTGCCCCCCTTTGAAATACAAAGTAGAATAGAAATGACGCTCAGGCATCGAACCAAGAACCGTCAGAGGAACGGCGAACAGCGTATATGAAACATATGAATTGCATCTATGTACATTTTATTTTATGTCATTCCCGGTTATCGGATATGCATTCACAATAATTGTCAAAAGTGACCGCCATGCATATTGTACCAGAGAGTTTTGCACCCACTTGGCGTCAAACTCACGGTCATTTGGTAAAATATCTTCAGTTAGTACAATAGATAACCACGGCACTCCAAACACTGTGATTTTCACTGTTCTATCGCTCCGAGTAAGGACTCAAAACAATTTTCGAAAATTCGCGCGAAAGACCGCCTAGCGTCGAACTCAGGACCCGATTGTGAGAGACAATGGCATAGGAATACACGGGAAAAAGTTGCTTGCATACTGCAAGTTATCAGTTGTATGTAGAACCGTAGCAAGAAAGACCACAAAACATCATCAAAACTTCGCGCAGAAGACCGCCTGGCGTCGAACACAGAACCCGTTCGTGAGAGACAATGGCATGCGAATGTGAGATAAGTGCCACTCTGTCGTGTTTCAAAGTTTCAATTCAGTATATTATCGGGAAGGTCCTTAAATAAGATTCCGTTATTCCCGTTTGAAATGCATGGTATATTCGAAATGACACTCTTGCATCGAACCATGGACCATTAGAGGAACGGTGAAACGCGTGAAAGAATTTGTTTAAACGTTTCTGCTACAATCCAAGCCAAGCACGAAAATGCAGACAATGATTCAATTATTACATATACTAGATTATTAGAATACTTAGATATACCATCGCCAACACAATACTCTCGCAGAAAAAGTTGATCTGAATCAAATATTATAAATGTCCTTGAGCTTGAACTTATTGAAATGAATAAATCTAATTTATAGGCTACTTTTATTGAACAAAAACGATATTCTTTATCATGCCTTAAGAAAATAAATCATCATAAATAATATGATATGTTCAAGGGGGCTCTTGAAGTACGCATTAGAACATACATATTCGTATTCCTTGATTCCTTCAAGAAATCAAAGTAAAGCCTATTCAATATTTATTCACATATATATTTATTACTTACATAACTTATCATAAACTATCAAGATCGGGAATATTTAAAGCTACATCAAGTAAATCATCATCCTTATTAACCCGTTACTGTAGTAACTGCAGCGTATCAACAGAAAAGGGGTACCTATCCAGAGTATGCGGTAAGAAGAAATCTGCAGGTTAATTAGTCTTTAGTTGGAAACCCTAACTCTACTCCTCTATGAAGTGTTTTTATTTCTACACTTAATCACCTTCATGCAGGTCAATGGAAACTAAGTCCTTTTATGTGGGAGGACATTTTGGCCAGAAGCACAAAGATGCGAAAAGAGAAATGTACAGTACAGTGTACTTATCTTTTAATGTTTCCTCTAATCTGGTTTGTACGTTTCTATCTCCATTCTATAATAAGTGCGGATATCCGCGTAGCCAAGGTGTCTATCAGGATCTAGATACAATAACCTAGTCGATCCGTTCAATGGAAAATCACTGTGCGTGACAATCAGCCGGATGTTAATGAAGCACGCTTCTTATTCTATGGAGGTGTACCACGCGGTCATCCACGTTCATTGGTATTCAGAATGAGATCTTCGTCCACGAAGAGTGTCGCCCACACTTAGACGGAGAAGCCTTGAATTACATGAACGCCTCAATGCTCCAGGTCAGGGTTTTGCAGGCTGTCATATATATATTTATTATGTATGTATGAATTATATGTATGGTCTCGAGGTTTAGAGTAAGATTTTGACTGTCTCTGCCAATGACCGAGGCTGAATGAATGGAGTGTCCTAAATTATGGCTCAAAAAATTACATAATTAATAATCTCTGCAAAACTAGAAAGAAAATCTCATGGAAATTGAAAAGAAATTAAAATTTTATCGTAATTTGACAGATATACTTAAAATGATAAATTTCAAGCTAATGTATTTCATGTGCATTATTTTTTACCTACATACATTTCACAATTGCTTATTTATATCGGCACAAGAATGTTATTTGCCTCCATGATTCACAATGCTTCATAGTATCCTTTATTTCATCTCTCACCTTTCGGCAGGGGATGGATGCACCATAAGTATGTTTCCCAAATCGGTTACTGCCTCGTATTTCTCCTAACAAACGCATATCATATGATCCCTCTTCCTCTAGTGGGGAAAGTCCTTTTTCCTACGGTCACACTATGATTTCCCGTCATTTTGTCACACTTTCTTTCGGTCGTTCATTCACTACCCAGTCATTAGTGACTCTGTTTCTTCTTTTATGGCAACGCATACTCCCCATTTCTACTTAGTAAACTCGTATACTTCTCTCGATACACCCAACTTCCGCCACCATTCAGGGAATCTTCCACACAACCATATTTTCCTCTTCCAAACCTTTCTCACGTTTAATCACTGATCATATCCGAGCTCTTGAAACTGTAGTCATACACCTCTCTGTCTCTCTACCTATTCTCCAATTCTTACATTCCACCTTAGATTATTCCATAATTTCAATTACTAAATGTTTTATATTGAGAAATAGCTCATAAGCAAAAGTGTAATTCACTAATAATTAATAATCCACGGGCCAGACCTGGCCCGCAAAGCTTAGAATTACACTTTTGCTAAAAAAATATTTAAAAAAGCTAAAAATTACACTTTGGTTAAAGAATTGTTAAAAAATTTGTTAAGAATTAAACTTTTGCTAAAATTTATTTATTTTACACCTCGGTCTTGAATTCCTTTCATATCGCTGGCTTAGGATTTTGGAAATCTCTTCCCCACTTAATTTCAGACTCAGCGAGTTTATTTAGAAAATAGGTTATGGTTAATAGGTAGTTAAATAACTGATTTTATCTTTCTGTTATTTTTTAAAGTCATATGTATTATAATTTTTGTATTAATTTTTATTTTATTTTATTGTATTATTTATTCTCTTTTTTTACTAAGTTCTTGTTGTTAGAGTTCTTAGTGTTTTGCATTTACTACCCTGCTTCAAGAGTAAAGAAAAATCTTCATTATTATGTGTATGATTGCTGATTTTTGTAGATAGCCATTACAATGTCCTGCATGCTCGGAATAAAACAGCAACTATATCCATAACTAATAACCATCTTCCCAAGTATATAAAAAGACCATTCCATCCATGCTATGCAGTCACACCAAAGTGTACTAACTCCCGCTTGAGACGTTTAACCGTGTTAAAAATGACAAGCCTCTCCAGCTCAACAAATAGCAAGAACTTGGGAACGTATAGCATTTATTACTCAATAAACGAAGTAATTTTATGTAAATGTGCAGTATTCATTACATTACCATCTTAAGTTATATATATGTATAATATACTTTGTTCTATCACGCAATCCTCAGCTTAGAACTCGCATATAGTTTTGGTTGATACTTGACGTTTAATTATTTAAATCAATATGAATAGGGCTATCCTAATTTTAATTATTCATATTAATAGCAATAAAGCAAATTTCTTTACGCAGAGTCTTTTGAGTTCTTTTGGTAGTGAAATCTCCTAAACCAGGGGTGCTCAACTTTTCTGTATATAAGATCTACTTTTTATCTTAAAAGTGTGTCGCGATCGACTATTCTTAGGGGGTGTGAAATGCATACTATGTTTATTCACTGTGTTTCAGCATAAGGAGCATTCCAGCGAGGTATGGGTAGATAAGTAAAATATATGTTCAAAACTATTTTTTATTTTTAAATCACTTATTAAATTTCGAGATATAGGCTCCTGAAGAAAATAAATTTCCAGACCAACTTTTGATAGCAGCATTCCGTACATGCGGTACCTAAAAAAATCGATTCTCCGACACTTTTTCGAGATAGATTTTTACTAACTTAAAATGCAATTTAATTTTTTTATCAAGTGCAATGTATAAGTTGTTGTACTATTTGTTCGTAAATATAAAAAAGTTATTATAAAAATGCACAGTATGGCTAATAATTTGATAACAATATTTCACTTTCTCGTTTTTTTGGACCAAGAAAATTTATCATGAGAGAATAATATGACTTACTTATTGCTAATTTATCGACGATCGACCAAAATTAGCCTCGCGATCGACCGGTCGATCGCGATCGACTTGTTGGCCACCCCTGTCCTAAGCCATCATCACTTCCATCTTCACTGAAATCGCTTTCACACGTAATACGAATTCACTTGGCATTGAAAACGCTCCAAAGTAAACATATGGGATGAGATAGGAAGGTTAGTACTCCATATTTCATTGAACCTCGGCCATAAGTTCTCTTATTTGACAAATACTTACCTCACATTTCTCTCTTCTTCATTCAAAACACGAAAATAGAATGCAATCTGGTTTTCTATGTCGTAAACTTGAACTTCATGATTCTGTTTCTTTTCTTTCATGATTCAGAGAAAAATTAGTTCTATGACTTCATCTAGGAGGCGGAAATTCCACACTATAAAAGGAAATACAGCATCCACGCTTTTCTCTTGAAATGAATCGAGCTGCGAGAGTCCTCTCATCAAACTACACTGATATCTTGGCTAACGAGGAACCCAGCTAACCAGGTTTTCGGCTAACGAAGAATTTTTCGATATTTTTGGCACTCAACGGTTAATTTAGTGTTTTGGTGAAACTGTTTAGAGGTGGGAACAACTGAATGATAACGATCTTATAATTCAATTTTTAACTCTATCCTTAGCGTGCCGAATAGAATCATTCTGTTGTTCAGCCATTGAGTTCCGTATTGCATATTTTTAGTCTGTAAGCAATGATGTAATTCATTCTATAGTGTGTACCACTTATTCTCCTTCATAAAACTGAGTAGCATTTCCGCTTTAAATATTTTTTGCCCTTTTATAATGTTCTTTTTAATATTTTTAAACTTTAAATAATTAGCAGCATCCGAAACAAATTAACCGATTTTATATAGAAATCTACGAGAAAACACGTTTCGGTTACCGAAGACTTCGGCTAATATGTATTCATTAGCCGAATTATCACTGTACTTGATAATTCAAATTATGGCTAACAACCCAAATATGTACTCGAGTCAGACACCATAAGATTACCATAGTATATTCATAATGTAGGTTTAAAATTATAGCTAATAGTTATTCAGTTTTGCGCTTTTATTTGTATTTACGTGATATGTAACGAAAATTGGCTGGAAGTATGAAATAAAGAAAGGAAATAAAAAATTCGAAATAATAACTGGATTTTTTTTATGATCAAAAGAAACATTTAATTGCTTTCGAATAGTATACCACGACTTTAGTTCAAATTTCAACTCCTTAATTGTAACTGTTGGCTCTGGATGATAATCCTGAGTAACGATTTGCTTTCTTAATTAATAATTAGCAAATATACACAAAATTATCGAAATCCATATCAGTGTAACTTTTTTATTGCTTCATCATTTAATTTTCCTAAGTTCACTCTAGAGGGCATCGAACCGAAACGAAAAAACGAAAACTGAAACCAGTATACTCCTTAAAAATAAATAAATATATCTATTATATATAGCTAACTCTCCGGATATACCTATATATATACGAGTAAAAGTTGCTTGCATACTGCAAGCTATCAGTTGAATACAGTATCGTACCAAGGATTGCCTCAAAAGAATGTTCAAAACTTCGCGCAAAAGACCGCCTGTCGTCGAACTAAGGACCCAATCGTGCGAAACAATTGCATATTAATATTCGATAATTGCCATTCTGACCTGTTCCAAAGTTTCAATTCAATATCTTATATCTATAATATATATATATATATATATATATATATATATATATATATATATATATATATATATATATATATTTTTTTTTTTTTTTTCAGTACTTAATATCACTATCATATGTCTCCATTCTAATTTTTACACCTCTGATGAAACTTCAGTCAATAATGAATGAAAACTACAGTTAATAATCTCTGTTTTTAACTTTATGAGAGAGCTGCCACATCATTACGAAGAGAAGACCTCACTAGTAATCAGCAGATTCAAGCCGATTTCGCCAGAGTTATCTCGACTGATACGTCTGACGAGGAAATTTATGAATCCGAGTTTGCTGCGAAGAGATGAAATGCTTCAGAATCATCTGATAAATTTGCGTTTGATGGTACTTATGTCAATCATGAATTGCAAACCCTTGTATTTCACCAAGACTGTTCATACGGAAGAGTTTTTTTACCGACCGATTAGCCATAAATGCAAATGATATATGTGCTACTGAACGACTCGAACATTTGCTGAGAATAATCAGCAAGAAAAATTTTGTACTTTTTCCACAAATTATTTTATAATTTGTTTATAATTAATAATTATTAATTAAAATATATATTAATATTATAATTAATGATTTATTTATAATTTGTGGAATAGGTACAAAATTTTTCTTGCTGATTATGGAATATTTCCACAAGAAAACGCCTGAAACTGTGAATTTTATTTGCTGAGAAGATTAGATGACTTTTTTTGAAATTAATTTCGAATTGAGCTCTGAAATAAGAGGAAGAACATGTGAGTCTTACATGGGTAAATGTGTAACTTGAATCTGAGGAAAAGTTATAAAATTAATTACCAAAAAAATTTTAAATTGTAGATTTCGTTTCAAAGATTGAATAGAATAATTATTTTCTCAAATGAAATTGTCTTTCTATAGTGCCTCATCTACAATCATATTTAAATCATGAATCTTGTTGTTATAGTATTTGTAAATTTGAAAAGCATTTCTCTGAAGTCTCAATAAGTATCGTTTCGGTAAGGTGAATCAAAATCACGCTGATAGGAAAACTCTAAAAGATACAATCGGAATGTGAAACAGGATTTATCGGATACTGAGAACAGTCAATAAAAGCGACAGAAGGAGGAACAAGGAAAAGATCGGAAGAGACAAGTTCTGTACCCCAAATACAGACGACGGGTCATAAGGATGTTAAGAGGAGAAAGTAGAAGAAAACGACTCTGGGAAGTCCCCGTCGGTTCGAACGGGAAAAGATGCCCCATATCGGATCGGACCTTAGCGGAAGCGATTCCTCTCGCCTTCCTCCACTCGTCAGATGCTTTATTATTTCTCGAGACTACGACAGCATGGTCTTCCGCAGATTGGGTCCATTGTTTTGTTGTCGTCCTCTTTCGCTTCACTACGGCGCGCGCCGCTTGTCAACTTGCTCCCATTTTCGTGACGCGGTGTTACACCTACGCGCGTGACGACGTATACGAATGACAGGAATATTTCCTCCGGCTGCTGCGCAAACAGAATTTTTACTCGTCCTCGACGTGTTCTTTGCACAGAGGCGAATGAGTGAATGCTTCGGAGAGACGGCGTTAGCAACGAGTAAACAAGTAATGAAAATGACTGATTCCGGAGGATTAGCGCAGCGTTCGTCATGCGAGAGGTGATAATTTTGAATTGTCGTCGTATAAAAGACAAATGCAAGAGATGAACAGGTTGGAAACTCAAATTAATTAGTAAAAACCCTTTAAAACGTTTTATTACTTGAGAGATGTATAAAGAAACTACTTTTACGCTTTAAAATTTCTAATCATTTACGACCTAATTTTCTAAGTTTCGCCTCCTTTCATCGTTTTGCAAAACTTTTGTGGTATAGTGTATATGTTGTATCTTTATTCCTCATTCATCATGGACTGCCACCATCAAGTTGCCGCCGAAGCAGTGGAATTTTATTACACGAATTGCTTAAGAATTGATGAAACTCTCTTGGTTAAAATAACTTCAAGTTTGGTAAGATTGCTCCAATCCGACTTGCATAATTCATACCTATAATTTTAGATCTTTTAATCTTTTGAATTGAAGGGCATAAGAAATCATGCGTAAATACGAAATGGTATGGGTTCTGACGTAAACGTTCATCGCTCATAATCTTCAGCAATTTCAAACTATTTGGCGAGGTTTGCTTTTTGTGGTTTACGACACAACTTCTTATGACCTTCCTGTCGCCGACTGTTATTGGAAAAATTCGACTTCCATCGGAATCGAACCCACCGTCTTACTCGGAGTAGGGTGCGCTCCCAATAAGGCTAAACAAGAGCCTGAAGAGATATAAAATACCAATTTTACCATTAATTATAAAATTTCTCGGTTGAAGTTAATCTTATACTAGATGATTTCGACTTGTAAGAAATATTTTCAGAAAGAGAAGAAGTAAGAATTAATTTCCCTTTATTGGATTATTGACTCATTACAAAACTCAACTAACCACCTGAGAGCAAGGAGAGAATTCATAATGGCCTTTGGAAATCGGACAGAAAGCAGAAAGACTTATCTCTTTCTTGACGAAAAAGTGAAACTTTTAATGCGGAGTAAGGAAACTGTTTTAAGTAGCAAAGGCACCTCATAAAGCTCCCCATTGTTCTCGAAATTATCGTTTGATGCGAATTACCGAGGGTTGCCTCTCCGAAAAGCGAAGCGTGGAAAAGCGAGAGAGGTAATTCGATAATTGAAATAAAGTAATGTACGGCGGTAAGAAGTTCGAATGAAACTCGTTCCTCAGAATGTAGTCTCGTTTCCCGTTTACATTGCCAGGTGTTGAAAGAAAGAGTTCTCACTGTCCGAGTTGACATTGATCGCTTTGGATAAATATATACGAAAGATTCGTTTTCACCCTATTTACTCAGCACCTTCATGGGTAATGTATACATTTATGTACCCATAATTTATACATTATATGTAATACATTTTCCTCTTTGACGATCTAATTAGACTAGCGTATGAGTTATTCAAAAATCGCGCCTAGAAGCGTCCTAGAACGGAACGATCATTGTTTATCATTTGTTTTACTAGTCAAAGTCACCGCGAGAGGTAATGAGACGACCACTAAGTAGCGGATGGTAGTCCACTGGAGTAGTTGACCAAAGGGAGTGGCGATCCCGTAGTCCGTGTGCAATGGAAGGCATCTCGAGTGACGGCAGCACGGAGATGGGTCCAGGTAATCCCTTGCAAATCCAGCCAGAAACGCTGCTGTGTTTCGGTTGTTTCTAACGATATTAGGTACTGCTCGCATAGAAAACATACTTCTATCATCGAGAAGAAGAAAATACTACCCACTTATCCGTGGTCCTTCGTATCCGAGAATTCTCATATCCGTGGAATGGCTTTATCTTCCCACAATTCGCCTCTGCAAATTTTTAATAGTTTTCTGATGTCTTTAGTGCGATTCTTTATCAGTTTTATTTCTTGTGCGTAACAAATTCCCCTCTGTTTGTTATTAAGGTGTTCTTTTCTGTATTCCAATTCACATTCAGTTTTGGTAATAAGGAAGTGACCTCTTATTTTGAAATCCCATCTCATTCTGTTCCCATCTATTTCTTTCCTAATTTTGTTTTTGGTGAGGACACTATCCTGCTATACTGCGATCCAGTTTTTCTTCAGTCAGTTTGATAGCCGAAAACTGTATTTTGTAGAGTTCTTATAATTTAAGATACGAATCATAATTTTAATCGTCAGATTGAGGAATATCGCGTATAAACGACCTGGAATGAGGCTATTCTTGCAATAAGAAAAATTAACAGGATTTCCTTCCCATATAATTCACTATACTCACTAGATAAAACTGGAATGCACTACAGAAGAAAATTGGAATATTTTTACCCGATAAATAGGTAATCCAAGTAGATGAATTATCTAGCATTCCTAGCATAAATATGAGTCTAAGTAATACACTAAGGCTAAAATTGTCCTTTTTGCGTGGCTTGTAACATAATTCAGGATCTATTTCTACCGATGTAATGCAAACATAAGATCAGTGATTTCGGTATTTGCGACTTCGCTGGTATCGAGGGAGTGATATGCATACTTACATTCACTCCTTAACGAGTAATGCTCGTGGAAATTTATAATACTAGATCGTTTAATTTTTTTGTCTCGTTCGGAATCGCCAGCAATACAGTCATTTAGTACAGTTCAATGCAGTCTTACTATAGTAGCATAGGTAGGAGAACGGTTTGAAACAGAATATCTAAGCACATCTTTCTTTTTAAATAACCCGTTACAATCACTCGGCATTCACCAATTCAAAAGGCATCGAGAGGTGCAAAAATAAATAAATGAAATGGCTGTTCTCATTTTCTAGCTTAAATTCCATATACGTTATCAGGCCCTTGGTCTGTTAACCTATCCGTAACGTAACTTTTGTCTTTCCGACCTTGCATAAAAGACCTATTAAACCTAAACAATATAAACTTGATTTCGACATAAGAGCTCGTGGTCTCAATCTGAGGCAGCAGTAAAATAATTAGAAGGCCGTCAAATTTTACGGTACGTCTCTCAAGAAGTTATCGATACAAAAGATAAATGTTTATCCTTTCGGATGGGTTTTATGAGTTATTTCGTGTAAGTGAGATAGCGGAAACGCCAAAGTTCTCTTTTTCTCTCTGGCTGGCGATATGGAGGTCAATAGACTGCCCGTAGGCTATTTAATGAATAGTGAAGTAGGGCACATTCACCTGATGCTGGAGGCTTCGCGGAAAGAGTTTTTTGGTGAAAATCTCGCCTTTCCAGCCCATAGCCTATTTATTGATACTAACGAACTCAGAAGCGACGCTAATTAATGTATTGATCGTACGGATTGATTTATTTTTCTAGATTTGAGGTAAATCTTTCAGTTGTTTTATATGTAATACTTTTGGAATCATGAGAGAAGGAAATAAAAAGACTCCAAAGAAAGAAGACCTAAGAACAGAAATATACACAATCATGGAAAGTCCTATCTGAGACCAATGAGTCTTTATCAGTTTTTGGCTTTCTTTCGTAGTATTATGTGGGTACCATTATAACTTCTCGAGCTAAGGAAATGTTACTTTAAGTCCCAGAAAGAAATACGAGTTCGTAATCAGGCAGCATTAACCTAAAGTTATTATAAGACGAGATATACAAAGCCGTTTGATAAGAGCTGAACTGTAAATTGGGTCAGTTTTAAAAGCAGCAAAATTATGGAGAAGCACCAAAATATCGTCTATCGCGAAATTAAATAATGAGAAGGGTAGCAAATGATTGGTCAGTGAAAAATGAAGAAAAGAATGAACTCGTTCTGTAAGGAGGGAATGTAGGACATGAGAATATATATGATAACCGATGAAAAGTGTACAATTCGTAACTACTATTATGTTTGAAAAACAGCGGATGTTTCTTGGTTTCTCAATAGGACAGGATAAAGAATGAAGAAAGTATCAAATAATACATCGATTCATACAGTAAAAAATGGAATACATCAAATACAAGAAGTAATTAACAAACATTAGTAAAAAGTAATTCACAGAAGTTCGAATGATGAGTTTTCTCAGTGAGCGTTTGCAAAACAGAATACATACGAATTCACGCAATACATTTTATAACTAATGTATTTTCTGTAAAAATGAGCAGATATATTTAGTTGATCATATGATAACTTCGAGTTATTAGAGTGCCTTATGTTTGCTGTAGCCAATTGCAGATATTATCTGATAGTGAAATACATTCTAATATAGTCTTTCATCCATATGAAGTAAATTTCAAGGAAATTAAAAATATTAAAATAGAGTTATATACTTTTAAAGATCCTTAAGATAGGGCAAAATCTTTATAGACTCGTCATCTATAATGCCGATTATAAAACGAACTTTTTAGCAAAATATATATTCATAAGAGATTCCCAACTCTAACTTCATTCTAACGTGCCTAGTAAAACTGTTGTTAATATTTGAGTGGAATTATTTAATTTTTTAGATCACTTCATCTTCGTTTCTTTATTCGTCAAATACTTAATAGAGCTACTTCAAGAGATGGTTTCAGAAGAAATCGTCTTTCTCTCGATCAAGCAAAATTTTAAAATGTATAGGTAATTTTTACTTAAAAACATACCTTTGTATGTACTTGCAAAAATGGGGATTTTGAAAATTAGGCATGCCTGACAAATATTAGACTCTATCCTGAAATATGATTAGAGAATATAATCAATTATTCGAAACAATGCAATCTTATTATCAGAAAGAAAGAAGTATCAGCCATGGTGCTGCGGAACTTACTAATAAGAAAGCGTCGTTAATATTCATGCAGAGTTTGAAATGATCCATTGGGCTGGCAAGATCATCCTGCGGTTTGAATATAATCTTATGCTCACCGCACTTAGTTCTCATAAAGGTTTACCTTGCGGTTTACATACACAGAAAGGTGGTATCCTAAGGAGACCAAACAAATGCAAATATACAAGACAAGCTTACGATGAGAGATCCCGTTCGCTAACATAAACCAGCAAAACAGAGAATATCTTTAACCCGACTCTCGACCCAAATGTTTAAAAAGAAATCACGTAAGATTAAAGTAAGTTTTGCTCTTCTTCGTCTAGATATTATTAGGGTCACTTTTGATAGTGTTTTCCAGTCAAGTTTTCGTGCAAAATTTATAAAATTGCGATTTTATTCTTAAGTGACATTTGGACAGAATTTTAAACGTGTTCTTAAGGTTAAACGAACTTTAGAAACCAATTGACACAGAACGAGTAAAAGCTTTATCAAAGTCGACCTGGATTCCATTTCTTTCAAATATCCGCTTCTGTTTACTTGACCGTATGTTTTGCGAATAGGATTGCCGGTATTTTTGGTGACTTAAATATTCGTAACTTAAATGGAGGCAATCAGATTTAACCTGAGCTTTTTAATCAGAGCTTAAAATCTTTTAGAACAGTGATCCCGAAACCTTTTCGACCCTTGAATCTCTCCATCGCCCACAAAGCTATATACCCCCAATCAAAAAGGAAGAAATGGAAAGATGCTTCCGCCTTAAGTCAGCGCCCCCTTTGGGCACATTTTGGAGAGGATGAACATTCAAAAGTACAATTGAGAAAGCATACAAAGACACGAAACCCAGGCTGACAAATTTAAAGATAGAAGCTGCAGTTCCATGCGATTCCTGTCTATCCTTTGACAGCGTCTAGTGGTGTTCTACTTAATATCTGTTTTAAACTATTTCATCTCATCTTTACTTCCATATAACGAAATCATATTAAATAAAAGAAGAATGTTTCGTTCCTTCATTGTTTCCTGATTCACTATTCTACTGGAAAATAAGAAGTTCGGACAGTGATCATGACAACAGTGTGTTTCTAAACGATTTGTAGGCTGTCGTACTTGTTGTCGAAATGAGAAAGTAACAACATTAACGGAAAAATATTTTATTTTTTTATTAGGTGAGACTTGTATGAGAAAACAGTGCGGATGAATTAGGTGTGGTGAGGGAAAGAGTAAAGAATGAAATCAATCACATCAGCCTTGAATTCGTGGAATTTCATCTTAAGAATCCAAGGTTGTACGAGAAGTGAAAAATTATGGCTTGACAGGGACTCAAACCCGGCCCACTTTCCGGGCAGGTATTCTAACCAACTGAACTACCAAGCCACTCCTGAGTTCGAGTCCCAGTCAAGTCACAATTTTTCACTTCCCGTACAACGAATTTCATTTCCATCATTTGTAAAGAATTCAAGGTCGAATACACAAATTTCATCTTGTTCCACGAATTGAAACTACCGGTTGGATTTGTTCTACAAGTGTCTCTTTAAACAGCTGAAGATGACATAAACAAGTCGGAACTGATAAACTCAATAAGTTCAGACTTCATTATGTGAAATATCATATTAAAATCAAGATTATTTTTAATTTCAATTGTGAAAATATATAATCCATTTTAAGTATAAACCGATAATGTCAGTTATCATTTAGAAAATATTGTTAGTTATTAGACGTGAACAAGTTGAAATCGGTAGCGTCAATCATTGGTTATGGAATAAAGATAAATTTGTGTTTTCAGGGGAAAATCGTGTGCATCTTTGAGTAATGGACTGTTGAAGAATTGAAAGAATTTAAGGAAAAAATATTTAAATTTTGGAAATAGAGGATCCTAGTTGATAAGATTTTACTACAGGCAGTTAAATAAATTTAAAAAACTTGTTTTCGGGTAGTTCAAAAGTTTAGGCTATAGATCGACACTAAAACGTCCTACCCCAGTGTCTTAATGGCATCAGAAAGGAAAACGAATCCGGGTTTCTGGTTTCTTTTCCCGACCTTTTCAAAGATCATTTGAAAAGCGGTGCATCGTTTGAAGAGGAAATAAAATTAGCCCATAATACGCCCTCAAAATCTCTCGATGAAAATCTATTGGTTAAAGAGCAGCCACAGGCGTTCATATTCGTAGCCTTGAGGCGATCAACAAGGAAGATGAGAAAGAAATATTTTCTAAGGTAAGGTAGGGAAGGGATGATTGAAGGGTTGATGGCCGAGAAGGAATGTTGATTGCGGTATCCGTAGTAAAAATTTTAAACGCAGGTGAACGGCCGAATGGATAAGAAAAGATCAGCTGGTGGAGAATGCGTGACGCGGGAGAGAGACTATGAAATTGGAGAGATTTTCAGAGATTCGGATGAGCGCTTTATAAGTATATCACTTATCATTCCGACCGTATTCCGACATTGCAATCGCTTCACTTGAATATCAACGATTAACTTAGATAAATAGTCTCATTCTCAGCTTGCCCGTGAGAATAATAATGATCAATGATTGCTCAAAATTATTCCTCCAAATTTACAAGAGATGATAAATTATATTAAGTAGTGAGACTGCGAGACATGTAAATCTTAATAACGGTATTCAATTCTTCTCTGAAATGGTGATGTCCTATGGTTCTTGGAGTGATAAATTTATATCCTTGATGCTTCTCTAAAAGTGTAGAAATACGCGATACTCATAAGGAGGAATTTGGGATTGAATTTCATCTCTGTACTTCGATTTCAGGGGAAAATGCTTTGTAATATTTTTTTTAATAGTGAACAGGTATAAAACTTTTCCATCTAAAAAATCTGCATTTGCAATTTTTATGAGGTAATATTATTCTTCATGAAAGTTTTAGCTAATGAACTATTTAGAGTAAATCATGGTGAATTTAATATAAATCAAAGTTAATGAAGAAATAAATGAATTTGAAAAGAATTAGTCCGTCATTAAGGATTATGTACGAAAGCTACTGATTTCCATCAGGAAATGGGGTAAATTTTGAAAAAATAAAGTTATATTAATTTCTTTCATCACGCTGGAGAAACGTCATATCAAACAATGTTAGGAATTTCACCAAAAATTGAAATAAATGGATGAAAATTGTATAAATAAGTAAAAAAATATGCCTATAGCGTTAAATAATAGATTTCTGTTTCGCCTCATGGTCTTTACTAACATAATACGATTTTATGACGTAATATTTTCTCTTTTAAAGAAATAATAATCACGACCATGATTTTATAACGAAGCCATAATATCAGATCAGAGTCGTGGCTGTGATATGGAAGCTAATAAGCGTTGCTTGATAATGCCATTCGTACTGGAAATTTTAATGTCGTGACACGTATCATTCTCAGGGTCATTGCGCTGAATATATATACTCCTGAGCTTTTTCTGCGTGTAACATTCTGGCTCGCTAAGGAAAGCAATGGCAAAATATCTAACTCGTTTTCTTGCCTAGTAAGCCTCCTTCACTATCGAAGACTTTTTTATCTAACGTCTGATGAGATGGACGTCCAGCTAGACTTGTTCGTCAGCTTGGAGCTGATTACTTAGCAGACACAATGATTGGCATGAAGCTTCACCGGATGGCCCTTTTACTCGAACTTCTACTGCCTTTCAACTGTCTTCTAGGAATAACAACCAGTTTTTTCTGTTTCTACTCTCCCTTTTTTATATTTAAAATTTCATTGAAAAATCACGAATAAGAAATTTCTAACAATTTTCTAGGATTTCAGTTTCAACACCAGAAAGTGGTTTTACTTAAAGTTAAGGGATAGCCATAAATTCATGATTTGTATACGTACGCTAATGGAAATCGTCTTATGAGATGGTTGAGTAAACGGCTTAGTTAACGAGAATTGGGTCATGAATCACGGAGCTCAATTATAATAATAATCTAATGATCAAAAGAACTGTTAAGTCATGCACGACTGAGAGGTCTATCGTTTAAAAATAGAAAAAATTGATTCTAATTTTAGAATTTGTTTTTTCTTTTGATTTTATAAGAAAGTGAAATCATTTTCGAAAACAGACTTTTTGTGAGTAGCGAATTCACTGCACATTTCATCTCTAACACGAACTGTATTTCCGCCAACGCACGTGCACTCATCATGATTTTTATTGTTCTCCCTTAATTTTGCGTAATACCACTTATATCATCTTAATTATAAGACATTGAATAACTGGGATATAAAAGGCTTTGGTAACGTTACGGTACCCTTTCATGTTGTATATACTGTTGTGGCATTTAAGATACATAACTCAATGTTCACAACTATGTATTAATAATTTTGCTATTGACTAATCCAATGTGTAATGTGCACCTCGTGATGTATCCTCTGAATGATATTGAGATGCAACCTTATACTGGTGAAATTTGTTAAATTTTCCTGTGATGAATGTCTCGTTACTTTG
Source organism: Pachydiplax longipennis (assembly GCA_036926295.1). Classification (NCBI taxonomy): domain Eukaryota; kingdom Metazoa; phylum Arthropoda; class Insecta; order Odonata; family Libellulidae; genus Pachydiplax; species Pachydiplax longipennis. Next base: position 64,949,985 of record JAVFKF010000015.1, on the reverse strand, counting down.
ATTTCCAAAGTGCGAGTCAATTTAAAATTATATAGTATTTATTAAGAGGGAAATTTCGATTTTTCCAAGTTGATAGCCGAGAATATTATTCTATCCACGAAAAAGCATCTCAAAAGCTGAATTTAGTAAATGAATATGAGCACAGTATGTTTCAATCAAACCTAGCTAGCCAATACAATATTACAAAAGTACTCCTCGGAACTAGCCGTTACGAATACTTTAAAACATCGATACGACAATTTATGCCTATCATTAAGTTCGAAATCGTACTTGTCTGCTCAATATGCCTTATTTCAAATGGTAAGTCGTTAAATAAAGGCGCAGACCTTTATATTGACGGGTGCTAATCATTACTTAGGAATAGATAATTACTCTTTGTTAATTATCGATTTTATATAATTTATTCTCGTATTTTGAACTGTAACTTAGGGAAACTGATTAATGCTAAAGGATGACTTAATTCTTTGTTCGTTTCTTGATACTTATAATTTTCTTCCACAGATATCCAATGAAAAAATGAAATTTTTAAATATTTGAGTAATATATGTTTACTCTGGGTTTCGGTGGCGTAGCGATAAAAGTATTCGCGTTCCATACAGAAATCTGGGGTTCGAACCCCAGGGATTTGAGACTCCTAACATGAGAACGGGTAAAACTTAAGGTCTAAAAGGCCTTTATTGAGGCAAAATTGAGGCTGGAAAATCTTCCATCTAACGTGTCGTCAATGATATTAATAAAAGCACAAATAACGTATAGGTAAATAGAAATATAGAGGAAATCTGGATATAAAAAACCTTATCCTACATTATAAACACATTATCTCAGGGAAAATATTCACATCAGAAAAGCGCATACAAAGAAGTGAGATTGTGAAAAACCTGCGCAAATCGACTGATACTGAAAGCTAAAAGATGTAATGGAAACCCATGCATGAAACGAGCAATGCTATAACTAAAATTACATAGAATGAAATCGATAAATGGACACGTGGTAATTATTCGCTTCTGGAGGGAAAACAACAGAAATCACAAAGAAATTAGTATTTTAAATACATATCGAAAACGTATGATAATTCAAACCTCCTATAATTAAAAGTAGGAGTATTCAATAAGAATAAGTAGGTATGTAAATATAAAACATTAATGAAATGAAAAATGCTGGTTAGGACAAATGAGAGGCGATGTAATGAAAATCAGATCCGAACTGAATTCCCCAGCGCGGGTAAAATGTTATCATCGCATCGAGGAATCCGTTGAATCGCCCTGAGCAAGGACTTGAGTGAAGAAGCACCCAGCATAAAACAGATGGGTGAAAGTCGGTCGACGGCCTCATAAAGCGTCCTTTGGGAGCCTTGCTGGCGCCTGCGTGCGCCCACAACTTCGGTTGTGTAACATTTTGAGGGGATCTATTTTGACCACGCCTTTCGCGATTTTGGAACTTGAAATTGGAATCAGAGGCGTAGTAGAATGACAGTTGCTTGAGGATGATAAGAAAAAGACAAGTTTGTTATGAGGGCATGCCGGAGACGCCTACCTCTGTAATCAATCATTACCTTTCTCAAATGGGAGCAAGACGTGGGCTGAAGTAGCTCGGAGAAATCTGCCAGATTTGAAAAGTTGCTTTAAATTATAAAATGCGATTTTTTTAGTGAGACACCATATGAAAATGGCAAGAGTTTGGGATGGATACTCAACGACGATGACTTTGGTACTCTATTGCGTTCAAATTCATACTCTATAATACGGAATTTATATTTTTGCAGTTTACCACCACTGAAAGACAGGCGATTCTGTGCAAATTTTAACTCTCAGAAGATTTACAATTTTTGTATGGGCTCCATTGTTCTTTTTGTATGATAATTTGCTTTGTTGTTAGAAAGTTATCATAAATTTAAAAAATGATCCGAACATATTTCTTTCTATACAATTATAAAGGTATATGTTCCGGGTGAATATTTTAATATATTTTACACCTTATAAGAACGGATAAGTCAACCATGAAGCATGAGAGAGCTTAGAAAAATATTAAAGATTGCTGCTTTGCGTAATTTAAATGTTATTCCAATAGAAAACCCTAAATTGACGCCCTGCCTAGTAAAACTGTTCTTTCACAATTTTTCCTCTGATTCTTAACCTGCAAATCATGTATGAAAGAATTCAAATATTCCTTTACGCGTCGTAATTTCAGTAGTTAAGATCTAACCAATGAAAAATCATTGAATTTGAAATTATTATACATAAATCAACTGCGTAATTTGTTTTTTGATTGCTAATTGTAGTTTTTTCCTTGAATAATTTACCATCCGGAATTACAATCTTATAATACAGAAATACTTGAAACCTTTATTTGCTTCAGATTTCCATCGACAAAAGAATGTGACGCAGTATTCATTCCCTAATGATCATATTTCCTATTTAACCTCTGTGAACTTAGTATCATTTTCTATTTTAAGACAGGTGGGAAGAAAAACAGATGATTCTGAGCGAATATCAGTTGGAGTTCCCTTTAATTACATGCGTTTACTGGACGCCTTGGCACCTAGGAAAAGATAGGGCAGGTGAAGAAACTCCATCAAGGGATTGAGATTATGTTGAGCGAAAGCGTAAAGTGAAAGAAGTTTTAAGTGCGTTGTTTGTCTCCACCAACGATGTTGGCGAACCTGTTGCTATTCTCGGTGTTGAAATTGGCGCGGCTGACATTAATCTCTGCAGTGACTTTCATCTTACGCTTGTTGATCAACTTTGGCTATTTTAAGTGACGAAATCATCTTGTTACTGGAGCTTCCCGCGTTATAAGAGCCGGAGATGTAAACTCGTAAACAAATGTCTTATTCAACACCTGCAGTACAATCTATCGCAGATCATCATTCACATTTTGTAAATCGATCGAATACTGAGAATATCCGTCATGATGTATCCTAAATTTAGGATCATCCTTCGCTATAGAAATGTCTGATCCAGCATCTCTATGCTGAATCCGATTTTACTGCTTTCAAATACGTATTTTCTGCTCTCCAAAGTACTTTCGCAAAACGAAAGCTGCCGGAAGTTAATGGCCGATCCATTTTCGGGTGTGAAACACGTAAGCTATTATTTTTTATTCTCCGCTTGCAATATTACTTCTGAGTTTTTAAGTAAAATATACATGTATTATTACAAGCTGGGGACATGGGACATTAGTTAAGAAGCCGCATAAAAAGTTAAATGTAAGGGAAATCATCCACAACTCTGATAAAAAATTTAGTTTAATCGATGAGTTTCACGGTGTCTTTTCTCTTCATAGAATTTTGAAAGTAATGTGCACATATTACACATTCTAGAATATTAGAAATAATAAAGATGTTCTTGATTTAGTTATTTACATTTAAGTTAAAAAAATGCAATGAATTTCCATAATCCTGCATATTATATCAGTTACCTTTCAAGTACCTTTGGACTAGTAGGCGAATTAGTAAAAGGCAGGAAATGCTATAATGTATAAAAGGCATAGGATATTTCATTCGGAATCTTTCTAGAAACTTATTCGATTTATTAATTTTCCATACCTGCTATCTCTCTTTCGAGGTCTTTCTTGTTTGCTTTGTCTTAGTCTCAGAATTGCATCTCAGTAACATTTCAGATAAGATTTTCCGGCAAGATGTGGTTAAATTTCCGCTCGCTAATTTAGATGTGGACTCTGTTCCTTTAATAACACAGCTTGGGTACCATTTGGAAGAAGACCGTGATTATCTTGGCCTATATGCCACCCCAAACCATTCAACCGGAATGCCGATTAATTTTTCTCAACCCTTCAGCTATTAACTACCAAAGGATCTAGAGACTCATGCTCTGGCCACGAAGTCAAAATTAAAGGCGAAGTATCTCGCTTTAGTTTCCTTCAACGAACAAGAAAGCATAGAGAAATGCACAAAAGTGAAGCGCAATGGCAAGGGACGATCTGGGAACTTGTCAATGGGAGGGAAAACTTGCCAAATTGGGGGTAGTTTAAAACGATATCCTTATGAAATAACGTCTAAATAACGGTAAAATGCCATTTTATTCTATGAATGTAATGGAAGTCTTGTAATCATAAAAAATTCTCAATAATAATTTTTATTCAGTTTTCTCGTCAAATCCCACATATATTTCTATGAAGTCATCATATGGCGACGGTCATCTTCAATTTCAATATGAAATGGATTCGATAAGGAGTTACCAAGATGAATACTATTATAATGCAACATTAAAATCGCAGTAGCTCTCATAATTTCACAGCCATTAACAAGACTTAAAAAAGTAAATGCAAAAAGCATATATTTGTTTTTATTCTGTATCACCGTAAGAAAAATATTCCATTCGTCAAAAGAACGGTAGCAGAAGCCTCAAAAAATTTAAGATCCTCTTCATTTCCACGAACTCTAGTAGAGCATGGATAATCATTTGTTATGAAATGTAACTCCATGGTATGCTGTGTCGGTTAGAATTAGAGATTACGTATACAATTTCGTGTATTCTATGATTTCAGTAAATATCGTAGAACACCAGACCTTCGATTCTATGACATGAATTTCGATGATATTAAAATAGTTTCTTTATGGATTTATAAGAAAATTTATGCTTAAGATGTTTACTTTAGACTTATTCGTTGAGTTTGTTCTCAGGAAAAATACTACAATCTACGCGCTCCCATTCCCTCACCATAATTTTTCATCGCATGTTTGAAAACAATTTTGATAACCTCATAAATATAACTTCAGATCTTTCCCATGCAGGTGTTGGATTCCGCTTCAAAATTTTTAACTTAATACATAGAGATCATGACTTAAATTGAATCTAAAAAGAGAAAGACAGGAAGGAAGAAAGTAGGCAAGTTCAATGACCTTTTGTTCACACTTAAAATTACTTAGTCCACGAGAGCATAGAAAGTCGCAAAACAATATTGAGGACGTACTAGCACATCCGAATTGCTGTACTTCGCATTGCTTCAGTGCAGCTGCATTCTATTAATTATGAATTTACTACCCACATTCACAAAATAAAAGAGAAAACCTGTTTTTTATTGGTTTTAGTTATTATAGTCACATATGTTCCCTTGGCTAGGTAATATACCTTTCTTTTGATAAAAAAATCGGAATATGAGCCACGTATACAAGCACTAAAGGAGTAGAAAGTAAATTATTAGAAGCTTTCTTCATTTCTTTCTAATTAAATAAGGAAAAATAGAGCAAGAGCATGCTATAATTCCATTATGCCACATGATGCGACACATTATAGTCACTCAATTTCAGCCAATGTGGTTGAAAGGCAGAAAATGCAGTGTTTTCCTAATCCTCTACCAGTATATCAATTCTTAGAATGAAAATTTTCGCTTACTATCGCCTGTGAATGTAATATTTTAAGCCGATAAGAGATAAAAAGAAGTAAATTTTTAATTCACAGAAATTTAAACTTAAAAGTACTATTATCGTACTAGTTGCCTAAATTTAGTCATTGCATATAAATAAAATAAATAATAATAAAGATCACGGGTAATCGAAGTTAATGGAAAAGATGATGATATATCCTATGGCTCATATTGTTATTATGGAAAATATACAGTCGGGAAACTGCCAAACTTCGTGCTTCTGATTTTCAATAGTGATAATTAACATTTTGCATCCAACTTCACCTACTATCTCCTGCTCAAAATCTGAATAAACAAAGTGATATCATTGGTAGTTATAACATCCTACACCAGTATTCATGAACAAGTATATGACATTCTTCGAATACAATGATTGTAGACTCATATTAGGAAACAGCCATATTGCATCTTGCGGGAGCAGAACGACAGCCAAAGAAATATGAACATTGCCGAATATGAAAGTTTGCGTCATATGTTGGAAGAATGTTGCGTCATATTACTTCCCGATAGTTTAAATTTAAGATCGACCATATTTAAAATTCGATTTGGGGTATTATGGTTAGATTTTGGAGAATTCATAGAAAAATTAGAGATTTTAATTGCGAGTCATGCGATCAAAATAATTAGATCCTTAAGTTGTTTTCCGAGTATTCAAATTTATTTTGGTGAAACTTTCGTCTGTTGCAAATTTTCTACACATCTAAACCTGTTATCAAATGATTTTTGGTGTTTATATTTCACTCAACTCACCAGCATGGAATATAAGCGTAACGAAAGCCCAAGCTTTTATTCCCAATCGCTATCTTCGAAGCACAAAAATGTACTATTTTGCTACATTAACTATGTAAGATAAGTATTTTAAAAATTATTATTTGCAAAACTTACTTTAAAGAATTTCGAGTTATCTTACCCGAATTGGAATATGACTAAACACCATATTTATAGGAAGGACTTTCAATAAATGCGAATGCGTTTTGACAAAGTAACACAAGGTATGTTCGTATGAAAGTGTGGCATACGATATAGCTTCCCCTCTAGCTCTCCTCTCTCAGATCAGATCACTGCAGACGAGTAGTAGTTATTTCTATATTTCAGGTATGAAGAGAAGAACATAGAAAATAAATCAATAACATGGATGCAGAAGGTATGTTTGGTTGTTTTATCTTTGTTATTTAACTGACACATCATTGCCGCTATAAAAGGAAGTGGTATATATAACAACAGAGTTTAGGTAAAGCTGGCAGTGATATTTTGTATCTTACCATAATTCATTTAGTCATAAATGCATTGTGTGAATTGAGGTATTCGGTATAGGATAAGATACGTGTATCGCTAGAGTGATAACGCGCACTATTCGTGATTATACCACTATAATAAAATTTTTAAAACGTTCGATAACATTTACGAGTATGCTCTCACGTTCTGTAATATAATAGGGATTTTGTTTGGGTTCATGTGGTAAGGCGTAAGAAAACGCAAGACTTTTTATTTGGCGATTGAGTTCCGTTACTGGATGTGTAGATAGCGATATCTATCGCTACAAACGAGGTATATCGAAACAGACACTGATAAAGAATATTAAAGTGTGTATTTTTAGGTATTTTTAGTTTTTGTGTATTTGTTTGTAACGATTAGTGTTTGTTGAAGTGTATTTGGGTGGGATATTGAGTATCTGTGTCATCTGCGAAATTTTCGCACGGGGCAACTAGTATTAATATTAAAGTCATTATTAAGTAAAGTTATTAATATTAAAATTAATATTAAAGTCAAAATAGTGAAATGGATGAAAATATTACACTATGTATTTTCCACAGGCTGTATTTAAAACGATCGATTCGGCACAGATTGGCCTTAATCATCACCTGTCCATTTTCAACGATAACGTTCGTTTCAAATACTACGCGTGGAATATATACAACGTAATTTTTATCCTACATTTTCTTTTTACAGATTTTCTTACAGAAAACTTTCCTCAGTTCATTTCATGCAAATTAGAAGTATTTTGGGATAAACAAATTTTGATATATGAATACGCCTTAAAGATAAGTCTTTCACTTAGTGATTAATGTATAAATGTCTTTTACAGAGATTTTCTTCACATCTGATTCGCCCCCGAATCGAATTTTGGACTTATCCCTCGATTAATGAAATAATTAAAGTTAAAACTGTAATAACTAACAAAATATATAACTGCAATAACTAAAAGAATCGCGGAATGTTCGAGAGCCTAAATTAAATTATACTAAACACAAAGCTTTATTAGATGGTCTAGAAGGAATAGTCGTCAATTAGAAGCTGAGGAGAAATCTCTCTTCAATGGATGAAGGAGAACTATATAGGCCTTATAAGAAAAACAGATTAATAAGCAATTTTCATCAGTTCAATCAACCGTATAATGTCTGAATTTACTAAAAGAAATCCTCGAGAAGCATATACGAATCCAGGTAAATAAGTCACTGGAAATGTCACTGAAAATAAAAAGAAATAGAAAAATGGTCACAGAAAAGCAAGAGATTTATTACTCATGGTTTTCTAACATTGAAGGAATTCCCCATCCCATGATCGACTATCCAATCCAACTCAACGTACCTAATTACTAGCTCGTAAAAAGAACTTAATGACAAAAATTACTATAATCTATGTACCAATAAGAATTAATTTTAATTATTATGTGAGCAATTGTGATGATGACAAATGACCACACCCTCTAGTGACATTTTCTAGCTAAAATTGTGACCTTTTCCTTTAGAATGTTCCTGGGACTTTTTCCCTAGAAAAAATTGTGACTCTTTTCCGTAATATTTTTTCCTGTGATAAGATCAATACCAAAAACCCTTAATATTATCATATTTGATAGCATTAGCATTCACTTACCTCAAGTTAAACTCATAACTTTAGGTTGGATAAAATCATTTCGGATAATCAGAAAGAAAACTTTGTAATTTTCACAGAATGATTTCCATTAGTATCATCTAAGGACAAGACATCTTCAGGTGCCTTAAATTTACAAGTCTTAAACCTCAGACGAAACTATTCGTAATAAAAATATATTCTATGGAAATTAGAGGGTTGTTTTCTATCTGGATATGACACCTTTCCACAAATTGAGCTAGACCACATAGCGTAAGAAGCGATCAACTCATTTATGTCCAAGCAGCGGACTTGGACCGCGGTGTAAATGTCACAGTAGAATTTTCACAAAACCATTTTGGCGATGTTTAAGACCATTTTGGCAATGGATAACACGATAATTAATTTTTGTGGTTACTCTTGCATAGAATGCAATAATTTTGTTGTACGTCAGTCATGTTTGTTGTTGTTTTGGGTATGTTTCAAACCGTGTTGGCAACGTTATGACTATGAATCGAAATTTATTTCTTTGTTATTCTTGGTTATTCTTGTATAGATTTCAATAATTTTTTGCTTTTTTTAATAATCTTAGGCACAAATACAATTAAGCACTACCTACATGAGAGGGTAAAGGGATATGACGATTGTAATCAACCTTATTTTGGCATTGTGGCATTTCTTCCGTGCCTTTTTTTTCTACAAACGCTAACTTTCCTTACGAACAAACTCTATATTCACGATTTTTAACGACGGACGATCGAATTCAGACCTTACAAATTGGTCAGCATCAACAGTTCTGCGGAGGATTCAAAGTGCGCTGATAGGAACTCCGTTACCTCTAAAAATCGTAAGTGGGGCGACCTCTTTCATTTTTGCCAAGGCGAATGGATATCCCGTTGTTCACGCCTCATTACAACGAATCGATTCCCGTTGAGGAGACAAATATTCCTTCTTCAGTTCCCATCGCCGTCAGGATTTCACTTCTCAGACACTATATTTCTATTATATATAGCTAACTCTCCGGATATACCTGTATACTATACGAGTAAAAGTTGCTTGCATACCGCAAGCAATCAGTTGAATGCAGTATCGTACCAAGTAATGCCTCAAATCAATTTGAAAACTTCGCGCAAAAGACCGCCTGGCGACGAACTAAGGACCCGATCGTGCAACACAATTGCATATTAATCTAAGATAAGTGCCATTCTGACCTGTTCCAAAGTTTCAATTCAATATCTTATAAAGAAGGTCCTATAATAAGATTACGCTATCCCCCTTTACAATACATGGTAGAATAGAAATGACGCTCTGGCATCGAACCAAGAACCGTCAGAGTAAGGGCGTACAGCGTATATGAAACATATGACATGCTTCTATGTACATTCCATTTTATATCATTCCCGGTAATCGGATATGCATTCAAAATAATTGTAAGAATTGACCGCCATGCATTTTATATTGCAGAATTTTGCACCCACTTGGCGTCGAACTCACGGTCATTTGGTAGCATTTCTTCCTTTCGTACTATGGAAGACCATCTCATCTCTAACCTCCGTGCATGTCACTGTTCTATCGCTCGGAGGAAGGACTCCTTCCTGGATAGGGGATACGAATTCTGACTATTTTCCACAAGCGCCGTCCACGTCAGATTTTTACGACGTACTGGCTCCACCCTGTATATGCCAGAATAATTCAGACATCGACGCTAGGTGTCATGGGTTCGATACCGGAACGTTAAGATAGAGTAACCAAAATTTCGGAGGTTGAAGTTGAGGTAGTCTTCTATGCTTCTCATGGAAAAAATGTAGCCAAATGACAGTGAGTTCGACTCCAGGTGGATGCAAAATTCTTCCATAAGAAATGCATTGCTGAAATCTTTGACGATTTTTTTAAATGCCTTCCCGATAAGCTGGAAAGATAAAAACCGGGAATGGTGACAGAGGCGCGGGACCTTCCCGATAAGATATTGAATCGAAACTTTGGAACAAGTAAGGATGGCACTTATCTAATATTATTTTGCTATCTTCTCTCACGGAAGGGTCCTGAGTTCGACGCTGGGCGGTCTTTTGCGCGTATTTTTGCAATCTGTTTTGAGGCCGTTCTCGATGAGATAGAGCAATCAAAATTACAGTCTTTGCAGATGACATGGTCTTACATAGTACTTTAGGAAGAAATGTTACCAATGGCCGTATTTTCGACGCCAGGTGGGTCCGAAATGATTCCGTAAGAAATGCATTGGTGAAATTTTGGACGATTTTTTTAAATGCCATCCCGATAAGCTTCAAAGATAAAACCCGGAATGGTGACAGAGGTGTTTGAGAAGATTCTTTCATGACGTCCTCTGCTTCTCTAGTGGTCCTTGGTTCGATGCTAGAGCGTCATTCCGATTCTACCATGCATTTCAAGCGGGAAGAACAGAATCTCATTTTAGGACCTTCCCGATAAGATACTGAATTGAAACTTTGAAACACGTGAGAGTGGCACTTATCTAACATTTCCATGCCATTGTCTCTCACGAACGGGTCCTGTGTTCGACGCCAGGCGGTCATTTACACTAATTTTTTAAAAATTGTTTTGAGGCCTTCTCTATGCGTCTATTCAAAATCACAGCGTTTGCGTTTGAAGTAGTTTTCTATAGAACCAGTGGAAGAAAGGTTGCATATGACCGTGAGTTCGATGCCACATGGATGAAAATTTCTCACATAAGAAATGTATTGCGGCAATTTTTAAGAATTTTGCTGGATAAGCTTCGAAGATGATACCCGTAAGGTAACTTATTCTTAAATTTGTACCAATTAGCTTGCAGTATGCATGCAACTTTTACTCGTGTATATATATATATATATATATATATATATATATATATATATATATATATATATATATAGATATATATCCGGAGAGTTAGCTATATATAATAGATATATATTTATTTATTTATATACACTTGCTTCACTCTTACTGAGTACATCTACTGGAGATAAATCATTTTCAAGCAGAAATTTTAACCAAGTTATGATCATCATAAGATCCTTCACAGCAAGCCTCCTCTTTTGTCCATTTGCTCAGTTTGTTTATTTTTCGTAAAAACCATTCTGAGCTAAGCAAAAAGCGTCAAAAAGAAAGTATTGTTACAAAAGAAAGGATTTTAACTTTTTCATACATTTCAGTTGTTTTACTAGAAATTTATGATGAATTTAGGTAGCGATGAGTTTTGGAGAAATTGTTAGTAAGTTCTCGAGGCTATTCCTTGATTAATTTTTGCGAATTTCCTCGATTGCTTTGCCATTAGAATGGATCCCGATGGAGTAATTCGTTTAACTTGCTCGATTAGATTATTATAGGATAAAATTTGTAGCATAAATAACTAAATATTGCTTTCCGTGATTTCTCCTCTTTTGTGTATATTTCTAGGCAGAATGACACGTAACTCGATAGCTATTGGTAATGGATGTCTTTATTCTGTAAATGTTAAATATCTTTAATGTCTAGATTTAGGTTAAACAGAAGGCTCTAGGATTTAAGTAACTGCGTACTAGAATTTCGTATCTTACATTTTTCTCACATCAGGTGTTTCTTATCTCGTGCTTAATGCTGATTCTGCATTACAATACTTTATTATTCATATCCTTTGCGGGATCTATGAATATCTCCCATAAATTACGTATTTGAACCGCTTACATGATTAGCTACGAGTTAAATATGCAAAATTTTAAAACGGTGTATTTTACAGATTGTACCAGAATATTTGAGATCCACAAACCAAATAACCAGGAAAGACTCCTGCTTTCTTTTCTGAATTTGAGCTAATTATTCTTTTTTAGTATCTCAGCGTCGGCATTAGCTCAACGATTTTAATTTTAAGCATACTATGAGAAATAAAAATTTATCTTCAGTTTTATCTAATGTTACAAATCTGAAAATAAGTTAATCATTATGGACGAAAATTTTATTTACTTAAGCCAGAAGATGGAAATATCAAAGAAAAATACGGTCGGGCTTGATATCCCATTTGCTTCGTAGGGAAAATCGAGGGAAGCGCGTTTTGAGGACAATGTTGTTCTGTCATTGTGAGGATCATTTATCTCATTTACTTATTAAAAACAATTAACTGATAAAATTTCTTCAGCTTCAAATCGGTTCTGATTGGACAAAATATGAATTCATATCTAGCAAGACATTGAAGATATCATTCTGGAACAATTCATTAACGGCTGGAGTAAAAACTATTTCAGTTGAGTTTAAGTTTTTATAAAATCTTCAGCACAGATTTAAGAATACGCGTGTTATTTTAAACTCCTCTATCTGTTATGGTAATCCATGAAAATCTGGAATCTAAATTATTTAGAATAAGGTTCCAGTGACACCTTTGTTTCATGTATTTATTCAAATTTCAAGGCAAGATCTTTTTTCGTGCTTAAAATTTAGATTCTTATTTACTTCCAAGGTTAATGTCCCTATTCCACTCGTAATGAAAAATACATTTCGTCAACGTATCAAAGTATTACTGAGTATTCACCACTGTTCTTTAAGTTAATCCGGCCCCTTCTCACCGTTTACGCAAACTATGGGTGGAGGCGTAACCTCATTTTTCTCAAGGTCGTTTGACCGTATCAACTGTATTTTTGAGGAGCTTTTTCTCGTAACGAACGAGAAGACCAGACGAAATCGCTAATTATTCGCCCGCCATAAATTGGGAAGATTAAGTTTCAAAGTAACTGGTACTCTTGCTTATAAAAACTCGAATTCAACATTTATATAATATTCTGAAAGGTACCAATTTTAGAAACCCACTCTTATAAATTACATTGATATCTTAAGGTTCTTTTCATCTCCTTAAAATGTTTTAATACATACATGCCCTACGTCAGAGCTGGCACCTGCTTCGATCGACTTTCTTAATAATTGTTTGACCGCGATCGACTTGGGGAAACAAATTTGGACGTTTACAGAAACGAAAGTGATAAATAGCATTCCCGTATTTCCGTACCTGAATCTGTTAAACCTGTAATCTGTAATTTGTTAAACCTACAGAACTCTGTAATTCAATTATATGGAGAGTTAGACAGTATAGTTGAGTTAATTAAAGTAATAAAAATTATTTGGAAATGAAGAACCATCTCGACGACGATTGGAACGTTCCCCGACGATCGACCAATTGGCTCCTGCCCTTTTTCATATGGAGATTTTTAAATGTTAAGAATATAAATACCTTGGAACTTAATAATAGCCTTAAATCACAATTTCCTGCCCTTTAACTTCTTGGCACATTAAATATTTCCTTCAATCAAAATGAGGTATGATAACTACGATTCCTCTAATCTAACTTATGTTAGACTTTTCAATAAAACGACCCAGAGATTATGAAACATTGACTTCGATCGATCTTAAAATTCTTTGGCTCCTTTCCAGGTTGATCTTGTAATGTGATATGTCTAAGTCGCCTGGATTATTTTCAATTTGGTTTCTCGTGACGAAAATGGCCTAATTAATTGGCATTTTATTGTTCGTCTGAGATTTATTAGTTAGGGTAACAAGTGCCACGACCCTCTATTATTGTTACAAATTTCCCAATATTATATTCTCAGTTTCTGCATGATATTTTCCTAGCGAAATATTATTTCAGCCTCTTATTTGGAGGCAAAGTAACATGCTTCAGCAAACCGTCTCTTTTCTCGTATGCTAATTGTGACACTGCCTCTGGCCATCGCAATTATAATAACGCAAGCTGTTTTTAGAACGATGGATATATAAAATTAGATATCTCTAGGTTTCTCTAACAGCGCAAGGATTTTATTCCACTCCATTTCTCGAGCTAAGGTATTCGCGAGCATAAAACTAAGCAATGAATCGTACATTATTTTATACGACGTTCCCCGGGGCTATTTTGTGAAGGTGTTCTGATTTCTATATGTATGTACGTGCCATCCCCGTGAATTTCAACCCGTTAAAGTTTCCTGTAGGCAACAGAGCTAATGAAAGTTGTGCACTCGAAGTCGTTGCGAAAGTCGGTCTTTGGCCACTTTTCCATCGTTACATTTCCCGGTATATTATTAGGCTTTCTTCTAAGAATTTTTCCAAAAAGGTTTTTGGACTGCGTGAAATGAGCAAGTTTGATAGTTATGCTCCGGTTTAAGTCGCCTTTATTAAGTTATTAATTCATACTATCAATACCATTTCGTTCAAAGGAAAAAGGATGGAAACATTTTCTCTAAGATTGAGAAATTCATTCTTCTGCCAAAAAGACACCGTCGATCAATTTTTTGTTTTCATTTTCATTTCACAATTGTAGTGACAGTTTCTATTAATTTTTGTTTGTCATCACTTTGTTATCGGTGAACACACGCTTAACTAGTGTAACATGAAATTTATCACATTTAGTAATTTCTCATCGGTTTCTGTAGGTTTTTGTTCCTCTAGATAGTTTTTTTAAAGTATGGTAAGATGTTTATGGTAATAGTGTATGCAAACTCTTCACCATTCCTCCTCGTAACCAAACTCCCCCTCCTTCTTTCTCTTTACGTATATTTCCTTTGCTTGTTGTACTATTACCATTACCTGAAGATGACTCCGTGAGTAGTGGACGTTTTTTTAAAAAAATCCTATGGAAAGTCTGCGAGTTACTTTTTCGTATAGTAGTCGTTTCCAATATAATATAAAACATGATACTTCCTCTTCATTAGCGTACTTCGGACACCTTAATATTTGAAAACCCCGAGATGTTATCATCTCATATTCATATAAGCAATGGTTGAAATATAAAATTGATTGAGATAATTGTAAAATACTGATCCTAAATTAAAATCTTATACGTGTTTAATGATTTTGTGTCACCATGATTACGAAAAATCTCATGTTGCTAATCAAATCAGTAATAGTGTATTGTTGTAGACAGAAGATATATCGGCACTTATTATAACAGCAAATAACGCTATAGAATGGTAATTAACTGTGATGATTGAATTGATAATAGTAATAAAAACATAGCTTCTTACTCCTACTTCACTGGAGTTTTCTCGTTAGTTAATTAATCATCGACATATATTGAAAATGGAAGGATGCAAATTAAGGATACTGTAATTGCAAAGAGTTTGATGTCGAATTAAAAATATCATTGAAATAAAATGTAGGGTAGATATCCTTTATATATATATATATATATATATATATATATATATATATATATATATATATATATATATATATACACACACACACACACGATACAAAAAATGGAATCTTTCAATTTTGTAATTAAGCAAGATATTTCTGGTAGATATTGGTAAAAACCACTTACAGTCTTTAAATGACATTCGCAAAATCGAATATTTCATAGTGTACATTGCTAATTCTAAGCTCAGGTAGAAAGATATTTTATTCAAGGATTATGCATGAATTTTATCAAAAATGTGTTAGTTAGGCGTATTAATCCTTATCATCTATTTAATTTATATTTAATTACAGAATATTTTAATAAAAATGACGAACTAAATTTATTAGATTTATCAGAATAAGGTTTCCACAATAAACTGTATAACCTAGCAACAATAAGTAAAACATTCCGTAATTACTGTGATTGTGATGTAAATATCAAGCTAGCGGGATAGCGATGTTTCTTCACATATTTTTTGTTTCCATATCCGTTGCTAAAAATAATCCTATACCAAAGCTATACACTATTCTAAATCAAAGATCTGAAATATTTTTTCTTGCGTAATTTTATATAACATGTATTCTACCTACATGAGGGAGTATTTTTCTTGTCTTTTTGATACACTTTCGAACTGTTCTTGTTGCTCTTTCAAGTCAGACGTTAGAAATGAATATCCATCCACTACAGCATTTTCAGTCTACAATGAAAGTAAGTAGTCATTATTTTGATTTATTCTAAAAATGATATCAAATGTTTTAAATTGAATTATGCGAATGAATTATTGAAGACTGCTTTACTTACCTAATTGTGCTCACTCCACTCGGAATTATGTGAAAATTGTCGTTATTAGATATATTGTTGTTAATAGGTTTTTCTAGATTAAGGCTGGCAGGACTAGCAAAATCCATCCTCATGCCAACACTATTTTCATTCATATTAATATCAAAATCATAATTTTCATAAGCTCTGAAATATTCGATACATCGGAGATCTTTTGAACTAATCATGAAGTTGAGAATTCGTAAAGTATTTCTGTCAATCAATCCAGGGAAATGATCATTCAAAATTCCTAGTATTACATACAAATATTTTTGAAGTGGTGTCAAATGAGGGTAACAAGCAGAGACAACATCGCACAGATTGACCTATATTTTAAGGCCTTTGGATGTTTATTTGCAGGGAAACAATGGTGGGCCATAAGCGCTAACTTGCGACGTCAAGATAAATTCGAATCAATTCTTTAATGCGTCGTGGTTTCGAAATATTTTAGTAACTATTTTAGGATATTATTTACAACGTATTAATCTGCTTTCACAGCTTATTTCAGTCGTTTTTATAGTCCTTAAATTCTACTGTCATTCGACTTATTTAATAGGTATTTATGACTTTTTCCATGCCTTGACTGACTTTAAACGTTCTTTTACAGCCTCTTCACTCCTTCAAGTAACAGAGAATGGAGGTGACAGCGAACATCAAAACAAGGTGAGTACTGACAAAATTTCTGTCGTCTATCGGCTTAATTTAGCGGTATTTCCCCGCGATTTCGCTAATAAATGGATATACCACCAGTTTAATGAAAATGTGCTCAAAAATCCTATTCAGACGTCAGCCTTTGTCACGAATGAGAACCCTTTCACCATATCGTATTATATCCTAAAGTTACCACCAAGAAATTTTTAATTAGTAAGGAGAATCGATATGATTGTAATGGGAGATTTCATCGCCAGTCGCTGCCTTTATTATGCATCGCTTGAGTAGAAATGTTAAATTAAACAGTTCCGAAGTCGAGTTTCTTCGAGCTCTTGTTGTTGTCTTCCGCGAAAGCATCGTAGAGCACGTGTTTTTGTTGTTTCCTGCTGTAAATACGCGCGTCCTTATTGGTGGCTTTCGGTGAAGGCGCGGTAGAGGGAAAAGCGTGTTCGTGGCAGCTCTCTAGTGAGGTCACAAAGACTCACCGGTAACCCACTATCAACCACGGTGGGGAAGGGACGATCCATCAGTTGAGCGTGGAACGGGTGGAGAGGAGGTTCGTACTGGCAGTGTTCTCTCCTGTTCTGCTAACTTTGCTCCTTCAAACGAAGATGTTTTTGATTGAATAGGAAGTGAATTAGGTCTTCATTAAAGAACGAAGTAAAAATTTTTATAGTGAAACCACAAAATCCACAATGAAGGACGTAGAACCTGCCAAAGTTCTGGAGGAGAAAAAGGTAAATGGGACATAATTTCATTCTGTAAAATTTGTTTCGTCTCTCGTCTAAAATCGCTTTTGATTTAAGAGTGTGTGTTTAGTTCTACGAGAAATTAATTACCGCGACTTTCCGCTGTCTCCCCAATCGCATCCGTCATCCGTTAAAATGTGAATGTAGTGTTTACTTCACGGAAGGTTTTTCATAAGTGCTTATCAATGGTGCATAAATGTTTGGAATCAAAATACCCGTGACTGGCGCTAAAATATCTCATTGGTTGGATGAAAGGGAGACTTCCCTTTAAATATGTATTGCTGACCTGATATCCGTCTCTTTAATTTTAATCTTGGAGCAAATAATTCTATGTGAAAGAAAATAAGGGATGAAATTATAAGTGAAGAATCCCTCAAACATCCAAGATCCGTTTTCCGTGTTTTTACGTCTTACTTTCTAGGTGCAACAAGTGATTTTTATGAATAGATAATTCTATCCGCTTAAATTTGGTGCGCTTATAAAAGTGTTTTTTTTTACTCAGGGAATATTGAAAAATAAAATTTCATACAAAAGCGAGCATCTAGGAAAATTCCCAGGGAGAAATGGACATCACGTTTCTGTAACTCTTGCATCAAGAAAAATAGCCGTTTCCGTTACGCTGTAACTCCTAATCCTTGGAAATATTCGCGTTTCATATAGTTCTCCGAATTTATATTACCATTTTCAGATCTTTTATCGACCAGATAATTACATTATCGCGGTTCTTTCCGATGTGCCGCGAGTTCTTGGTGCACCCCCCCCCCCTTGCCATTCACCGAAAGCCAGCTTGCAGGGTAGATGTGATATTCGAACATGAAATGTTCTTCAGATAATGCTTTAAATATATGCTATATTGTACGAGACTTTTTCGTCCGTGGAGTCCATCTGGGAAACCCTTGAGAGATACAAATATATTTTATTCCACACTTGTTGTTTCTTCTTTTTCGACTTCAATTTAGAAAGAAACGAATTAAGGTGTTATCTGGTGTGCCGCAAGGCTAGTATCAACGCTTAAGTGCGCCGTGGAAGACAAAAGGCTGGCAATCTCTGATTAATCGAACAGTCATATTACGAATTAAATATATATATATATATATATATATATTTATTTATCATTTTATTGAATCATTAATCTTTAAACAAACAGTAATAATTAGGTTGATGATGGAATGTGTGAATAGCTACCAGGTCTAAACAAAACCTGCTTGTCAATGTTTTTCGTTTTTTTTCGTATGAAGGACATTCCCACGAGATACGGGAAAAGTAGACTGAGGAAAATTAGGGATTCAACAAGTTGAGGGAAAGTTCTCGGAAGTTATTTTTCACTGGTCCTACATGAGCGACCTTTGAACTTCGCGATAACCTCACAATTCAGCTCCAACTCGCGGCTGGTCGTACCATCATTCAAGCTTCATTCCTCGCAGACGTTCATCAAATTTGAGCGCTAAACTACAGAAAATTTCAGTTATATAACCGTTGCGCATATTACAGTTTATAGGTAGTAGAGTTTATGACCAGATTAAGGAAATAGAGATTCAATGAGATCGTAGCGATTAAAGGTATTAGCTGTCGGAATTAATTTGTTAAAATATTTTTTTCTTCTGGAGAACAGCACCTGAGGATGAGAATAAATATTTTGAAACCAATATCTATATGTTCTAGTTTTTGTTATTCGATCAAAAAATTAGCACATCATTATCAGTAATTTTCCTTCTGATTTCTCAACAGCTAATCACACTTTAGCATAACAGCTCACTTATCCTTCAGTTATCTCTCTGATAACATCTCGTAAATAATAATTTTAAAAGTGCTTCCATAGCTTAAGTCATTTTGCATTTGAATCCACACCCGGAATTGAGCCCGTGAACGCTTTCACCAAAGTCAAACACGATTTCCTCCAACATCATAATTAGATGAAATAAAAGACCCTACGCTGTAGACTATCATTTTAGTAGGGATTCTATTCTACAGATGTTCTAAGAAGTAAAATTTAATTTATATTCATTGCCTTCAAACACATGATCCAATGCCCTTCTATGGTTTATCTAGTTTCATTGGTCAACACTATAAATTGGTAAAATATTAAAAACAATTAAATTTACTGTTTTCTTATAACTATTGAATTCCTATTGCAAGTACTCATTTGAGAAAATTTTTGACATATAAAATTAAGCATGTTTAATCCTTGTGATTAAAATTCAAACTTTTATATTCACTAAATATAGAGTAATTTGACATCCAGTATCATGAAAACTTTGCTATTGTTACCAGTCATTATCTTTTAAATATAAATAAAATCTTTGTCTTTCCAAGATTAAAGGTTATCACTTAAAGGAAAAGCCTTGATGCATGTAATCATTGAATTTTTCTTATGCCCTTGAAAGGGTTCATGATTCTTTCATTCTGACATAAGTCATTCTTTTACTTTGAATATGGGCCAAAAATATAATATTGCAATTTATAAGATATTTATAATAATAAATTTTTGGAAATAAAATGATTTTAAGAAGTTTTCAGGAAAAGAAAGATAATGGAACTTATATCAAATGCCAAGCATTAGTAACTTTTGAATTTCCATCAATGAAAGCTTGGAGAACAGTGATTTGATATGGCAGCTGATATTTCAGGATAGCTCAAACACAATTCCTAAAATTTTGAATAATGCCAGCTTAATTTTCTTTTGTACCATTGATAATTAATGATAACCTATATACAGTGACATGTGGTGTATATACTTACATACACAAAAGTGTGAATTATGTATGTGATGGAATTATTCAGTTCAATTCAGAATTGAATTTGCGATGTAAGTATTTCACAGTCTTAGATTAAATATAATATACCACAAAAATATATATTAGAATTTTACTTGAAAAGGAAATGATTGTGCAATTTTCTGTCCTACTAAACGTACAAAAATGATTTTCACAGTATTTGAGTCACTGCCGCCTATCCCAATAGATTTATTTCCAACTACCTCAAATGCCATTGATCAAACTTTTAAGTGAAAATGACCAAATCTAGACGATGGGAAGACAATTTGCCGTAAGAAAACAAAGCTCGTTGCCTTTGAATTATTTTTACCTATCCCATTACCCCCCCCCCCCCCCCACAGTACCCAAAAATACAAGTAGCACCAGCTTTGCTATGTTCTAATTTACAGCATTACTGGAACTGAAATCTTGAGGTAACTGAAGTGATTAAAATATTATGATAATTTATTCACAGGTTTTGAATATGACTTTAAATCACCAAGTTAAGGATTTCTCAAAAATTATAAAATTGATATTGATTTTAATAAATTATATAAATAAATATAATAATAAATTGATTGATCTGGTAGTATATAACCTTTCAAGAATTTGTATTGAATTCTGCAGTATGAACACTATATTTATAAATTACAGAATCCTATGGTTCACTTCATAGGTATGAGCTTTCAGTCATTCTTCATATTTAAGGCTTGAAGATAGCCATGTGGTTAGCGAGTTTGACTTAGGTGAAAGTGATCCCAGGCTCAATTCCCAGTAGGTCCCTCATGTAGTACAAAATGACATAATTGCAAAATATAGAGTCTGGAAGAATATTTTCATTGACAATCAGAATAAACCTTCCATGAATGAATAAATTCTGTGGCTGTATTCAATCAACCATCATCTCCAATTATTAAAATGCTTTTGTTATTTTTTGATTTATTGCTTATTAAAAAATAAATACCTTTCCTTTCAGAAAATCAAGTATCCCAAATCAGTATTCTTCATTATTAGCAATGAATTCTGTGAAAGATTTTCATTCTATGGAATGAGAAGTAAGTATATACAAATGAAAGATGTAATTGACACAGTTATTAAAGAATAGCATGAATGATAAAATCTTGCATGAGAAGGATTTTTGTCTTAAATTTTCACATCTTTGCTATCATTAGTTTTATTAGCTTATAACACATTATCATTCTATTAATAATGTATTTCATGCAATATTTCAGCAATTTTATCAATCTACTTAAGAGATGTCTTATTATTTACTGATGATGCAGCAACAGTTATTTTTCATACATTTGTCATGCTGTGCTATTTTACTCCTGTTTTTGGAGCAATGATAGCCGATAGTCTTTTAGGGAAGTTTAGGTAACTGAAGTTACTTTTTTATAGTAGTATTCTATTTGCAAGATAACTCAACAAATAATACTTCTGGAACAATATCTCTTACAGAACGATATTTTACATATCTATCATATACTCAATTGGAAATATTGTGATTGCATTGGGATCCACGCCTGTTTTAGAAGTTGCTGCAGTGTAAGTTGTTAATGCAGATTGAAGTAATTATCTCCCCTCACCAACCTGATTTGATACTAATGCTTCCTTAAGATTATTATTCTATTCAAATGCACCAAAGTATATAGAAAAATGTGCATTCATGTATATACTTCAATTAGCTAAAGTATTTCACCTTGATTTTTCAGCCCTATAACAATGCTTGCATTAGCCCTGATTGCTGCAGGAACTGGTGGTATAAAGCCTTGTGTATCAGCATTTGGAGGAGATCAGTTTGTTTTGCCAGAACAAGAACTAGAACAAAAACAATTTTTTTCCATCTTCTACTTTTCCATCAATGCAGGAAGCTTAATATCAACATCTTTAACTCCAATTTTGCGGCAAGATGTAAAATGTTTAGGTTATGACACCTGCTATCCTCTTGCATTTGGCGTACCGGCAATTCTCATGATTATCTCTCTAGGTAAGAAAATATTTTATTTGAAAAGTGAAATGAATGAGACTTTCAGAATTATCATCTAATACTTTTTCTTGGTTTCAATGAATGAATTCATATGCTATTATCACAAACTTAAAAGTAAATGGAGTTTCAAACTGAAATTTATTTTAATGATTTTGCATATTATTCAAATTGAAAAGCAATCAAAAAACATGTTGAATATATACCCAGACAAGCAGTACATCTTATGTATAGTCAGATTTTATTCAGATTTATTACAAAGGTAGAAAATTTATAAAGTACTAGTACTATAAAATTAATTTGGTAAAACTTTGCTGAGTTAAAAATCTCTTTTAGTGATTTTTGTCATGGGAAAGCCAGCATACCGTATGAAAAAGCCCGAGGGAAATGTTGTTTTGCAAACATTTGGAGTCATGAAAGTAAGACTGATTTGTATTATCTTCTTACAAATTGTTTTTATATTTGCATTACTTGTTCAGTGGTATGAAATTCAGTAAATCATTCAATCTATCTTTCAGCATGCTATTTCACAGAAGCTAGAAAATTCAGATCATAAGAAGGAACACTGGTTAGATTATGCTTCTGATAAATTTGAACAGAGCATAATAAATGATATCAAGGGTACTCTTAAGGTTTTATACCTTTTGCTGCCTCTTCCAGTATTTTGGGCTCTATTTGATCAACAAGTTAGTATAAATGCATAAAGTTAGTTAGAACCATATTGCAAAAACTATAATAACATTAATTACTCCTTTACCTAAGGGATCAAGATGGACATTCCAGGCCACAAGAATGGATGGGACAATTGGATCATTCATTTTAAAGCCAGATCAAATGCAAGTGGTAAATCCTCTGCTTATTCTTGGTATGATTCCTATATTTGAATCATTTGTCTATCCATGGCTGGGAAAATGCAACTTGCTGAAAAATTCAATTCCAAGAATATTTACGGGAGGAGTCCTTGCTGCTATAGCATTTGTAATCTCTGCTATTGTGGAGATACAGTTAGAGGTAAGTTTTTGAAGAAAGAGAAGACCATCATTACTTTGGAATTCTATAAATATTCATGTTTTCATATAGATTTTTAATTACTTTCATTAAGGAATTCTTATTTTAGATTTAAAAAAGAATTTTCCTAATTGATTTATTATTTGTTGCATTTTGATTGTCATTAGGTGACAGCCAAAAAGATTGTCAAGTAACACTTAAAACCCAAACATATTCCACAATCCTCAACACTAGAAGTCTTACATAGATTAACATTCCAAAATAACATCACTCTATTTACAAACAGTATTAGAGCAAACACAAAGAATTACAAGACTTAATTCGTAAAAAATCCTCCAGGAGCTCCTTCTAATACTATAACTCCACATATACCATAATTTCAGTTACTTCATAGTCATAGTTTACATTATTCCTTCTACAAGCTGTATGTCACTTCATCAGTTTCACATTCATTACATATTTACCAACATCTACTTCTGAATTCATTTTAATTCATTCCAAAAAGGGTTTTGAGAGATCTTCAGGCAACAGTTGAATGATGCACTTTTCTTTGTAATAAAATGTTACTTTTCTGTTTCATGAAGCAGCATAATAGTTAAAAGGAATTAGATATTGTTTCTTTTACTATTATATTTTATCTTTCATTATTTATTGCATAGTTAAAATTGATTATGATCTAATTCAATCTACATTAACCAACAGTAAATTAACATCCTTATACTTAATGTAGTTAAATCATAAATATGTTAGAACTATTCTGAATATGAATGCATTAAAACTGAGTGAAAGCATAGAAATATTATCTTCTTTTAGATTTCATTTTTCTGCATTTGGCATAAATTATTATTCTATTCTTGGGAGGAAAGAACGTTACAATTGAAATATTATTAGCATTAAGAGGTTTCAAAGGTATTAATTTATAGCATTAGAACAAACTATTATTGCTGCAAGTAATTTCCATTTCTTATTCTTTGGTAGCCCACTTATGCCATAGTCCCAACTGCAGGAGAAGCTCAACTTCGTATATTCAATGGAATACCATGCTCTGCTAATGTGACCACAAATATAAAGGGATATGAGGGTCCAATGAATATTCCAAATTTAGATTCCTGGACTCTTCATCACATAGATATAAAGGATAATCCAGAACCAAAACTAAATATTCTCATGGATCCAACCTGCTCTGTAAAATCTCACCTAATAGAAAGAAGCTTAAATATTTCTGGAGGGAAGGTATGTACCCAATTAGAAGTCTTGAAATTTAAGAGTATATAGTTATTAATCTGTTGCTTTAATTGCAGGCCTTCTCTTACCTTATAAGTGATGTTAATAATGAACTTAAGCTTCAGGGACCATTTTCACCAGATGATGTTGAAAAATCAAGAAATGGTGACCCTAGAATTAGGTAAAATTCTTTCTAAAATGAAGTGATACAAATCAATGACAAAGTGATTCTCATACATAAACTATTTTTTCAGGATATTGTACAGTTTGAATTCCAATGAAGATCTTCATATAAAAAATGGAAATGAAGATAAGGTACTGAAGGTTAATGGAAAGATGAATGCTACAGAATATGAACATTTAAGTCCTCATACTAGGTGAGATACTATTGCAAACTTTCATTCTCATGAAATTTTAATTTGTAATAATGTCAACAACACAGGAGCAAATTTCATTAACCAGAGGGCCAAGATAAAAGAACCGCTTTGAGGCCCCATCAAGAGATTATTCATCTTAAAAGTGATAAAACGTCCTTTTCTGCCCCCTTTATAGAGAAGCCCTCAGCTAGTTTACTGGGAAATATATCCTTGCCATAGCAAGTTAATCATCAATTAAGAGTTGTATAATTTTGATTCAGTGATGCTTTGTTTTCATAACAATTCCATTGAACAGAGAGATTAATGAATGTGAGAAATGTGTCAAATTTTAGAATGCTACTTCTAATATATATCTAATATATATTGATGAATTCATTGTTAATGCCCATGTTAGTGACCATATTATTCAGGTTATTTTACTTTATTATATCATATAAAACATTAAAATCTAGCCTTTTTCAAACAGTATACACAAATACGTGGATACATTCCTGCATCACTGGCAAATCCAGCAAGGGAAATTTCACTACCCTTTATGTTATTTCAAAGTAGGAAATATTTTCAGGATTATAACAAGGAGCTTACAATGAAACTAATACTAATCACAAACTGTTTCTTTGATTGCTTTGCATTCCTTAGATTTTCTGTAAATAAATAGCTATTCTACTGTTAGTAGCAAAGAGTGAAGATCCAGATTATAATGTTAAGGTGATGATATCAAGGAATTTTCTAAAATCTTCTCCTTTGACAGATCAAATTGATGTCACAGTCAGAAAACTATTAAAAATAAGTACAATTCAATAAAACAGCAAAAATACTTGCCAAATCACTCAGTAAAATGGCACGAGTACATGCAGTTTAGCATCTGAAGTTTCACTATAAAACTATGGAACTTTGAACTGTAAGGCATCGCTGTGTAACATAATTATCTTTGATTAAATGACAATAAATGCTCATGAAATGCAAGCTGCTTAACTCTAAGTCTTTGTTTGTTAAATGTAATAATTGACTAAATGCCATTTATATTCTTACTTGACAAGACAGCAGTACTGTGCAGTTTATATCACTGAGATGATTTACATATGTTGACCACACATAAACCATCTTGGTGATTTAACTATATATGACTATAAAATCTAAAATTATAGATGCATCCTTTTGTTATATCCAATAATGACTTCCAAGTAATATTTCCATCCCTGAGGTAGAAGACCATATCATATTGCCTCAATCTTAAAAGTTTAATAGATTCTCTTATGCATGCTCTTAACAAAAATTACATTCTTACTTGAGCATTACCACTATATTTTTCCTTAAATTAAATTAAAAAGATAAATTATGTTGAATCTGAAAATTTGAGACATATTTATATATGAATGAGGTTAAAATAAGAGATCAAACGTTTGTAATTTTAGGTATGAGTTACATTTAGGAGAGAATGGAACACTCATAACTGAAGTAATGCTTCCAGTAGGAGGAGTGTATACACTCATGGTTATAGAGAAGGATAATGGAGACTTTGTAAGTAATACAAATGAGAAATTATGAGTTTCATTTTATAGATACAATTACCTCATAATATAGTGCTGATCATTTATCAGGAAAGTAAATTGGTACAAGTGACTATGCCAAACTCAGTGCACATGATGTGGCTACTACCTCAGTATATTGTCATCACAGCTGGAGAAATTATGTTTTCTATAACAGGGTTGGAATTCTCATTCACTCAGGTAAGCTGAAATGAGTGTAATTTAATGATTGTTTAAATTTTAACCACTTAATAATTCTCATTCATCTCAACTAACTCTCATTCAGGCTCCCTCAAGCATGAAGTCTGTAATGCAAGCTGCTTGGCTGCTGACTGTGGCTTTTGGAAATCTTATTGTGGTCATCATTGCAGAAGCCAAATTTTTTGAAAGTCAGGTAATTTACTTATGTTTTTTACCACTAATTTTACATTCAGAAAATAGATACATTATTTTTTCCCAAATTATCTCTCTGAATTATCTTCAAAACCAAAATGAATTAATATTGTACCAAGGAATTGAATTCAAAAATATGGGACAATACAAGTAAATTTATTTTGACTTAGATAATCTGCTATGCTATCTGTATTACTATTCAATGCGTAATGTAGCATTTACTTGTCTCTTGGTGATAATTCACAAGATGTAGAAAAGAATATGAAAAGATGTGAAAATCTCATCCTATTTTCCACGATTCCCATCTCTATTTATTCAACTGACAACGTTACTATGCAAGCACTTCTATGATCAATACAGCTATAGATAGACTGATCATGGCAAAAACAGATGTAGAATATCTTGTGGAGAGAGTTCTCTTGGAGTGGATACTTAAAAATTGTAACGAAAGTACGTGGAAAAGAAAATTACTACATAGGTGTGACTTCAATCATAGTATATGTCATTATGGCATGAATGATATAGTTTAATCATCTCAAGAGGGGTGTGAGAAGAAGCATAATGAGGTATATCATAAGAGACTGAGAAAAAAGGAAGTTATATTCATTTTGTCCATTGGCACATGCATTAAGTCTAACTTATTCACACTATTATTACTTGTTGGCATGTACATACACCTGAGCCAACACAATGTTCACTGGCTCAACTTTTATTTCTACAGCAAGTGGCTGATTGCTTACTAACTGAGTGATTTTAGGTAATTTAAAGGCTTATGTGGTAGGGAGTCGACAAAATTTTCTGAATTAACCCAGGTCAGGAATGGTGAACTTTTTGAGACAAAAGTGCCATAATTGATAAATGTAGAGAACTAGAATGCCAATATGGTGCCAAAACATAGAGTGAAATGCTGATTATCTGGTTTATTATGTAATTATTAGAATGAAGATGTTGTAATAGATGTAAATAATCATTAATTCTCATTAATAATCTCCAGAATACTCATTTATTTACTCTGGGTCTTCATTTCATAATTAAAGAATACATAACAAGGATAGTGCTATCAGAGTTCTACATGCAAAATATTCCCTTGCATGCATTTGGGTAGATGTGCTTAAAGTGATCAATGCTGCCCTTGGTGAAGAAAAATATATGTTTACCCAAAAAATTCATAAGACTACTACTATCAATCAAGAGGAGCTTGATGGTGAAGTTAATAATTGCAATGCATTTACATTAGATGAAATGAAAAATCAATAAAATTAAATAACTGTTAAAGATTTCACTCAAGCCTTTATATACTCTAAGACATTTTCCTTAGTTTATACTGAATACACATTCAACAGTGTATTTTACAATGCTAGGTTCTTTTTCATAACTTGTATGCCATTATTTGGCAGGAAGTAGGCAAGATTTATCTCTAAGTGACACAGTAATTCTCCAAGCTCCAAAATCTTCAAACCGTCTGGGGCAATTCCTCAGAAAAAGATTATCACCCATGTGATTTGGGCACTTGTGAGAACTGGCAACCACTTGTGTGATAACCTTTTACTGAGGAATTGCCTCCAACAGTTTGCAGAATTCGGCGCTTCCAGAAATTCCTGTGTCTCTTACTCTTTGAATGCCAAGTTCCTTTTCTTTTCTTTCAGCAACATGGCTCTCCAGCCAAAGGATCTTAATTAATTTCACAAAGTACACACAAAAATCCATACCATTGATGCTGTCATTAAGTTTCTCAAAGATTGCAGAAATCTTAACATTTTCCTAAATTTTACCAACATCTTTCCTGAAACAAAAAACAACTCAGTGAAAAAGCTATAATTTCTGCCAAAAGACATTGGATAAACCTAGAGATAAATAAATTCTACAGCAAACACTCTCACCTAGAACTACAAGGCTACAACCATAATTTAAATCTAACCAATTGAATCATCACTATAGGATTTGCACATTAATAGGAAACATGAAATTACACTTCATAAAACCACCCAAAAAATAATACTCTTACCATAAGCTCAACTCTTTAAAACAGAAAAAACTTACGAAAACATCCTCTCATCCCATCAACACTCTAAACAATGTAGTTAATCTCTCCAAAGAATCCTTCAACAAAGATAAAATGATGCTTCTCTCAAAAGGTTAAAAATATACGAGGGTGGTCTGAAAAGTTTCTGAACCCCAGAAAGTTTTCCCCCAGATTTTTCAGAAATCTTCAGAAAATTTTCAGAAATTTTGAGAAAACTTGTTGAGAAATGGCAAAATGTCGGTTACTTCTCAGACCACCCAGGTACTCTTCCTTACAAAATACCCCCAATATAAGACACTATCGTAGATATAGAATCCCAAATATAATTCCTACCAGAAAGCTCCAAAAACACCATCAGAAATTCTCTTCAACAGATCAGAAAAAATTTAGAAGACAAAAATAGAAAATTTATCAACACAAAAAACTCCAAAAAATAATATTGTTATAACAATTAACAAAAAAGATTACTTTTACCTTAAAGCTGACAAAGGAAACAAAGTAGTGATCATTGACAAAAAACAATATTTTGAAAAAGTCACATCCACCTTAAAGGAAGACCCTAAAGGAAAACCCTCTCAACAAAATCACTTCCTACAAAGATACTCTTAAATTTTGCAAAAATCTCATCACTAATCCCATAAACATAAAACTCCATATATCCAACCCAACAGTCCTGAAAATGCATTGCCTACCCAAAACACTCAAGAAAGACATCCCTTTTAGACCAGTCTGTAGACACAAGTACATGACATCCTAATTTCCTTTGAAGTTGAGTCTCTTTTCTCTAGCACCCCTGTAGATATTATCTATGAGTTCCTTGAAGATTGGTTATTAAAACAGAACCTATCCCTCGAAGTAATCAAAGAATATATCCAATTAACAAAAACATACATAAAACCAATATTTCTTTCAAATCGAAGGAAAATTTTATAAACAAAATAATGGAACTGCTATGGGGAACTGAATTTCTCCCTTCCTCTCTAACTTATTCATGGCTTATTTTGAAATACATTGCAGAGAGAAATTGAATTTTTGAAATTTTTGAAATTTCAATTCAATTTCAATTTGAAATTGAATTTTTAATTGAGAGCTGAATTTCAGCTATTTCCCTAAAATATGGTTCAGATATGTCAATGACATATTCATTATTTTCAACACTTCAAAATGCAACACCACAGATTTCTTGGAAAAACTTAATGAACAATTCGAATCTATCAAATTCACCGCCGAAGAGGAAACAAATGGTACACTACCCTTCTTAGATTTAAAAATAACTAGATCACAAAACAAGCTCAAATTTAATATATATAGGAAACCCACTCACACAGAAATGTACATACCATATGACTCAAAACATCATATTGCACACAAACTAGCCCCATTCCATTCCATGATTAACAGGCTACTAAAAATACCACTTTTACAAAAAGATATCAAGAAAGAGTTAAACCACATCAGAAATATCACAAAACAAAACAAGACATTGTTAACAACATTATTAGGAAACACAAACATAAACTTAAAATAAAACTGAGCATAACTCTAACCTCAACTCAAGACAAAAACAAAACTTCATAAAACTTCCCTATGCCCTGGGGACTAGCAACAGATTGAAAAACATTTTCTCCAAATTTACTTTTACTCCAGTGTTTGTTAATAGTTACAAACTATCCAACCTCCTTCATAACCCCAAAGACACCATAGCACCAATACACAAATCTGGCATTTATGAAATTTCATGCCAAGACTGTGATAAAGTATACTTGGGGCAATGAAAATGCAAAATAGAAGATAGATTCAAAGAACACTTAGCTCACTTCAGACACAACTAAATTAATAAATCCAGCATTGTGAAACACATACAAGAACACAATCATTGGATTAGTTTAGACAACTTAAAATTAAAGAAATAGATACAGAAAAACTCAAAACAAGATGCTTATGAGAGCATCTTCATACATCAAAACAAAGGTAAAGTTATGATTGCAGATGACGGTCCCATCCCAACTTCTTCATTATACTCTCTTTTGGAGACTGCTTCTTAAAAGGACTTAATTCCAGAATTTCCAATCCCCACCTTCTTCCCATACATCACACCAAAAAAACTCACCCCAAAAACCCCTCCCACAACAAACAGTTACAAATACCTCACACTCCACACTTTCTTCTCATTCAGCATTTGACCCCCCCTGATGATGAGAGCTTAGCTCTTGAAATGTGCATTGGGCACTTCTGGAAAATGGCAAACACGTGGTAATAACCTTCTTCTGAGGAATTGCCCCTAACGGTTTGCCGATTTTGGCACTTGGAGAATTCCTGTCCCTCTTACTCATTGAATGCTGAGTTCCTTTTCTTTTCCTTTCAAGATTTATCTCCTATGAAAATCCCATATTTTGAAATAATGCTCTAAATCCATATTTCTGGCATCACGCTTCAAGTCATTGTATTGTGTTCAAGTTAACAAGGTTCAAGTCTAAAATTTACTTTAAGATATTTTGTATTTTTAATTATTTTAGTTCAATAACTATAAAAATTCATCAATTAGAAAAACAGCCAAAGCTAAAGCAGAGTAAGAGAAAAGGATATTAACCCAGTTTGTGAACGTACAGAAATATAAGGAATATGATTAGCAGGGTTATCTCAGAGCCATGTAAAAATAAATTATGTTCATCATATTTCAAAACTTGAAACACTCTTTAAAAAGTATCTTTCTCCATTTTTATATTTAAGATCAAATACGCCATATCGGATATGACAATATTTTTTTAAGTAAATCAAATGTATATCTTTGAAAGGTTTAGTTTCCTAGATATTAAAACATAAATGATGTATCTTTCCAGACATCAGAATTTTTCCTCTTTGCTGGCCTCATGGTGGCTGTGATGTTTTTGTTCCTATTCATGGCAAGGGGCTACAAGTATGTGCAAGTCACTTCAGCTGATGAAGAAAAGCAGTTGGATGATCTGAAAGGTAGAAAACAGTCAAGTCAATCTTGTAAAGAGTTGGAGGTTAGTGGAGGAAAAGAAAATGAGGCCTTTGAGAATCCAAATTGAATAAGCTCACCAATCAGAAAAACAGCAGAAGCAGATAAAATAAGGAAAATCACATTCTTGTGAACTAATTTGGTTTAACAATAACAGGTAAAGGTGGTATCTACCCTCTTTCATGTTAGCCAGTTACATGTGCCCTTAGAGCTTATAAAATTACTCAGCCCATGATAAAACAAGATCAAAAAGATATTTTGATGCAGTTCTTCAATCTCTATGGCTGCACAAACAGAGTTCAGTACTTAAAGATGGATGTTAATGAATATCAGCTTCAGTTGTAAATGAATTTCAACTTAGGAAAAGGATGAGAAGAGAATACTTATAAGATCAAAAAGGATCTCAACATAAATTGTTGCTTTTGGACTTATTTTTTGTTCAGATGATGAAAGTCATTATGACTAAATTATGATACTAAAAGAATAACTTGATATTTGGTTCAGTGTAAACAAAATTGCTGCTATTTATGTAAAATAATATGAATGTAAATAAATTGATACAAAAACTGTGATGATAGATAGACATGGCAAAATCGCATGTCTGGTCTTCTGTAAAAATATCTCAGTAAGATTTTTCTTGTATATATTCCATATGTTTTTAGTAAAATTCTTAAAATTGAAATAATCAAATTATTTAAAAACCTTTCTTAAGAATTATTTTGAAGAATTACTCTTCTTTCCATAATTATTACATAGAAGTTATTTAATACTCTAGCTTTCGATGAGAGATAAGATCAGTTATATTTTATATGTAAACATAAAATTATGTAAACATGAATAATAAATGATATTATTCAGGTATAATATCTTTATATGATATTGAATTTTTATGCAATTACTTTTTTGTATATATTAATTGGTCCTCATTTTCAATACAACTATGTTTGTCTATAAAATCATTAGACTGAGAACTAATAGTTGGTTACTTGCTTCCTCTATCAGTAGCTACCATAGGACAGTAAATAGGTCATAACACTTTGAATGTTTGCTTTGCTCTATGGTGGTAATTGTAAATGCCTGCCTAATGGTAAAGTTCACCATTGGTAGCTTCTTTGGGTTTTTACCAATCACATATTGATGTTTTATAATAATAGGAAATATTCAAATATCTTATCTAAAAATGTCCAAAATGGCGGATGACATCAGTTTGTTGAAGACCGAGTTTTCCAATCTGAAGGAAGCGTTTACTAGCCTTACTTCGGCGCCTAAGGTTATTACCTACCGGGATGTTGCTGCTAAGGACTCAAAGTCTACATCACGATCCAGATCTAAGACTGTTGATGAACAACCATTAGCTTCTCATTTAACTCAGTCATCCGTCTCAGGGATCAATCCTGGAAATTCTATTCCTCATCCTGAACTTATATGTGGTAGTGAAAATGAAAGCAGTGATAGTTTTCACACAGTATTATCTAAGAAACGGCGAAGAGTGAAAGTGATTTTTGGTGATAATTCCGAATCCTCGGAAAGTTTTGGATTCGCCGGTGTCCCTCCTCGCACCTCAATTTACGTTGGTCGTGTTGCAAGTGAAACTTCGGCTAGAGAGTTAGTAAATTTTCTGTCCAAGAAATTCAGCAGAGACGATTTCTATTGTGAAGATCTCTTCTCTAATAAATTTAGCAAATTGTTTAAAGTGAACATACCCTTATCTCTTCGTGATGATATCATAATGATAATCATGCTACTTGGCCCTGCAATATTATCGTGGGAAAATTCTTCCCTCCGAAGAAAATTGCTCTGTATTCCTCTCGTGCCGCTGATGATAAGTTAGCTAGTTCCATTCCCTCAGCTTCTTCTCGTAATGCTCCTGAAACTTTATCTAAGACATCAGTTAGCAGTAACGATGATTTGCCCTCTTTATCACTACCGATAAACCCTATTAATCGTCCTGTTGTTGTCAACACTGATTCCAATTCCCGCATTTCAACTAGGTCTAGCAGCAGCATAAACAAACCGAAGCGATTATGACTAACAGACGATACTCTTTTATCTGTGTTCCTCCTCAATGTGCAATGTTTACGCAATAAACTGCTCGATATGGAGGTGTTATTAAGTGAAACAAATCCTGATATCATTTGTTTGTGTGAACATTGGCTTAGTAAAGCTGAAGTAAACTATTTAAACATGTGCGATTACTTCTTAGATGATATATTCTGCAGGACTCTTTACAAAAATGGTGGCGTAGCAATTTTTTTGAGAAACAATTTAGTTTCCTCGCCTATACCATGTATTCCTGACAACCTTCTTTCTGAAAAGGACTTTGAGTTCGCTGTCTGTTCCATTAACATTGCTGACATCGATTGTGTTTTAATTTGTATATATCGCTCTCCACAAGGTGACTTTGACCTTTTCTTAAGAAATCTTGATATCTTGCTTGATATTGTTTTCAATGGGAAACCTAATTTACTAGTAATACTTTCTGGTGACTTCAACTGCAACTTGCGTATACATGGCTCCAAACAGAATAATTTCCTTAATCTCCTTAATTCCTATCAGCTCAATGTTCACTCTTATGCAATCACCCGTGTTTCTTCTACTGCAGCTCTTGATCTTACTTTCTCAAACATTGATACTACTTACGTTGAATCACTAGTCATTTCCTCTGATATATCTGACCATTCTCCTGTCATCTCTCGTTTTAATATCAAACACAAATCTTTGCCAATTTATCGCCAGTTAAGAAATTTTTCTGACATTAACATTGCCCACTTCAATAATCTTTTAAGGAAGGAAACCTGGTCAAGTGTTTACACTCCTAATGAATTTGATTTAATGTTTCAGGCATTTTATGACAAGTTTATTTACTATTTCAATGTGGCCTTTCCTTTAACTACTAGAAAATTCAGGAAATCTCCTAGCAAACCTTGGGTTTCAGATGAAATTCGTGCTTACTCCACCTACCTCAAAGACCTTTACTTCCTGTACAATTACACAAAAAATAAGGACGTTGAAATTAAATATAAATCTATGAAGAAATCATACAAGTTCCTTCTCTCTTCAGCCAAAAGTACTTACAATAATCACAGACTTTCAAATTGCTCCAATAAATCCCGCGAGATATGGAAAATAATTAATGAGTCAAAAAAATGAAGTACACATCACGTTATTGACTCACCCAATCCCAACATCCTGGCTTTTGATTTTAACCAGCATTTCACCTCACTTCCTTCTCCTAAACAACCTATTGATCCTTTTGATTACCTGACCATAATGAATCATGCTTCTTCTGCCTAGTATACAACATCAAACTTTACACAGGTATTAATGGAAATTCCTGGAATTGAAGAGCACAAGTAGAAAGAGCTAAGGTCCGTTTCAAGATTCCAGTCAGTATGGAGCGCTTACGGGGGAAAAATTCAATGTAAATTGCCATAAGCGAAGAACTTAGCCTGCGCCGGGTCGCCTTTACGCGGAGCTGCAGATTCGGACTGGTAAAATTAAGATTCATAGTTAACATTGACCGATCCAAACTCAATTTCTGATGAAATTCGACTGAAAATAACTTTATCAACACAATAGTGAAATCTTTACGCTCTTATAGCAAGAACAACAAAGTTAAAAGCGAAAATTTAATGAATTGCCGAGTTTTCACCCGTGAACATTTTTGAAACTGCCATTACTCTCTTACAATCCAACATAAAATGCTGATTTTTTCTTCCATTGCTCATTGTATCATCTGAATCCATAAAAGATACATGAGATTAATTTTAGAGCAACCAAATCTTAGTAAAAAATTATTTAGTTGGAACGTAACTCAAGAAAAAATTCGTCGTGCAGTCCAATTTATACGTCGCCTAAAACTTTTTGGTTTCTCACGTGAGGAAGAACTTGTCTCGAGAGAAATCGAGATAAATGTTGTAATTTTTATTTGCAGTTTGTTTCGATGCGATATCTTGAATAGAACTTGAGTTTTTGACTTTTATATCTAAGAGCGTAATTCGCTTCGCGCTTCGAATCGCCGACGCTTCGAAACCTCACAGCATTACTGCGAACCGAAATCGAGGAAAACCGGCCAAAGTTGATAATAATTTAGTATTCATTATTTTATTTTTAAGTAAAGCAAATTTTTAGTAAATTATTCAATAATTTATTTTTAAGTGAATATATTTTGACTTTAGACTGGATAAGTAATTTCAGTCACGTCAGAATCCCCTTTGATACGTACCGTTGAATTGTATTGTTTTCGGTGGGTACGTTAAATCGATAACCTTATATTTTTAATTGCAGTAAGTACATGAGCTTAAGGAAATATATATTAAGAAGGAAGATTTTATCCCAGCATTCTCTTTAAAGATATTCTTTTTACTTAAGAAGAAATCGAAAATTTAGGTGCTGGAGCGCATGACGTTCAACGTCAATGGAAGATAAATTTTCCGCAGGCAGGAATTCTTTTTTCTTTCCAGGTGGTTTTCACAGCCAAACAAAGCTATCCCTGGCTCTTCATCTTAGCGGTCCTATAAGTGCAATAAAGTATGGTATGTATTTGACACGTGTGCAAGCGTCTCACGAAAAGTGGTCGTAACAGCATTATTTTCCTTCGGAGAAAAAGTGAAGGGAGAATTGAGAAACAATATAAACCCTCAGCTGAGTGCTCTCGTTTCCATCACCTTTGAAGGATTAAGAATGGTAATTCTCATCTTTCCGCGATGTCTTTCTTAAGACAACTGCATTGAGTACTCCTTCAATATTTAAAAATATATGCGTAGTAAGGGTTTTTCGTCCAAAGAATTCTTTCGGCTTTCCCTTTTTATTACTCTTCTGCCATTGTTTGTACTTCCATGAGATTTTTAGCTAAAATAGAGCTTAGCTGTCCTTTTCCATTCGTTCGGAGGAGTCCTATCAGTGTTTTGTGCTAGTTTGCAGCGAAGAAGGAGTTATCTTATGCAGTCGTTTTTTGAGTTTTACTATAACAACTATATAACTTTTTAGAGTAGAAGAGCAAGGATCATAATCCAGCATAATTTCGTAATCCTGCGATTCCTTTGCGAAAACCCTTGTGCCGTGTTACCAATAATTAATTTCCAGTTTAAATTTTCGGAAATAGGAAATTCTCATTTATGAGAATATTTTCAACACAAAACTATTGAATATCATTAACTTTGGCCGGTTTTCCTCGATTTCGGTTCGCAGTAATGCTGTGAGGTTTCGAAGCGTCGGCGATTCGAAGCGCGAAGCGAATTACGCTCTTAGATATAAAAGTCAAAAACTCAAGTTCTATTCAAGATATCGCATCGAAACAAACTGCAAATAAAAATTACAACATTTATCTCGATTTCTCTCGAGACAAGTTCTTCCTCACGTGAGAAACCAAAAAGTTTTAGGCGACGTATAAATTGGACTGCACGACGAATTTTTTCTTGAGTTACGTTCCAACTAAATAATTTTTTACTAAGATTTGGTTGCTCTAAAATTAATCTCATGTATCTTTTATGGATTCAGATGATACAATGAGCAATGGAAGAAAAAATCAGCATTTTATGTTGGATTGTAAGAGAGTAATGGCAGTTTCAAAAATGTTCACGGGTGAAAACTCGGCAATTCATTAAATTTTCGCTTTTAACTTTGTTGTTCTTGCTATAAGAGCGTAAAGATTTCACTATTGTGTTGATAAAGTTATTTTCAGTCGAATTTCATCAGAAATTGAGTTTGGATCGGTCAATGTTAACTATGAATCTTAATTTTACCAGTCCGAATCTGCAGCTCCGCGTAAAGGCGACCCGGCGCAGGCTAAGTTCTTCGCTTATGGCAATTTACATTGAATTTTTCCCCCGTAAGCGCTCCATACTGACTGGAATCTTGAAACGGACCTTAGCTCTTTCTACTTGTGCTCTTCAATTCCAGGAATTTCCATTAATACCTGTGTAAAGTTTGATGTTGTATACTAGGCAGAAGAAGCATGATTCATTATGGTCAGGTAATCAAAAGGATCAATAGGTTGTTTAGGAGAAGGAAGTGAGGTGAAATGCTGGTTAAAATCAAAAGCCAGGATGTTGGGATTGGGTGAGTCAATAACGTGATGTGTACTTCATTTTTTTGACTCATTAATTATTTTCCATATCTCGCGGGATTTATTGGAGCAATTTGAAAGTCTGTGATTATTGTAAGTACTTTTGGCTGAAGAGAGAAGGAACTTGTATGATTTCTTCATAGATTTATATTTAATTTCAACGTCCTTATTTTTTGTGTAATTGTACAGGAAGTAAAGGTCTTTGAGGTAGGTGGAGTAAGCACGAATTTCATCTGAAACCCAAGGTTTGCTAGGAGATTTCCTGAATTTTCTAGTAGTTAAAGGAAAGGCCACATTGAAATAGTAAATAAACTTGTCATAAAATGCCTGAAACATTAAATCAAATTCATTAGGAGTGTAAACACTTGACCAGGTTTCCTTCCTTAAAAGATTATTGAAGTGGGCAATGTTAATGTCAGAAAAATTTCTTAACTGGCGATAAATTGGCAAAGATTTATCTGCGCGAGGCTTTGCCTTTCTCCCATAAGACAATACTGACTGGAATCTTGAAACGGACAATAGATTAGAATTAACCATATAACTAGGGGATTGTATTGGTGAATTTGAAAAATTCACAATCTTTGCAGTGTGTCTTTTGAGTTTTAGAACAAAAGTTGTGAACATACTTGATGGCTCAGTATGATCCTTTACATGTTGCTTTGAGATGAAGGAGAGAATTAAAAAGTAATGAAAATGCTTTTAAGAGAAACAGAAAAATTAAAAAAGATAACTATGACCTGTTATTACAATATCACCACAAAACCAACTTTGTTCTCCAGTCATCCTCATTTATAGTTTTGTTTTAACCAAAGAGAATTTCCATGCTAGATCATTTAAGATAATCAATTTCTTCACTTTCATCATGGATATTTCCTTGCATTTCTGTATCATTATAATTAAGTTTAATAAACTTTCATGAAATGTATTTATTTTCTAAAACTTCCAAGAATTAAAATGCCGCTTTGTCTAAAATATTGAAGAACTCTAAGAGATTTTCATTGCTAACAGTAATATGTAACTTGATTCATCACGAATTCCAAGATAAATAAGCGTCTTAATTATTTAATGCTCTTTACTCGATTTTCTACAACTTCTCATACTTTATTCAGAAATAAGATGTTCTACTCTACAAAAGTTGT
This sequence comes from Pachydiplax longipennis, assembly GCA_036926295.1. Classification (NCBI taxonomy): domain Eukaryota; kingdom Metazoa; phylum Arthropoda; class Insecta; order Odonata; family Libellulidae; genus Pachydiplax; species Pachydiplax longipennis. The sequence continues at coordinate 64,910,901 of JAVFKF010000015.1, read as the reverse complement.
CTCTTTATCTATCATGGTAAAGGAATTTCTCTTCCACTTATAGCAACACGCATCAACACAAGAAAAATAATTTGTGATGTAACCAAACCTCCGAAATGAATGAGTATAAGTCTGCTAACAGCTGAAAAAGTATGGTGGTTGATCAGCTATAATTCACAAAACGACTTTGCATTATCCTAAAAGGTACGAGGCATGTCCTAAAAAAGGTCCCCATGCGCCTAGTGCCCGAGGAAAATATAATTTTTCAAAGTTTAGTATATTTCAACGTAGGTTAGCTTTTTCCCTTTGCATTGATATCTAAGGCAACCAGATTTCAGTGCGACACACATTAGCGGTGGAAGCGGCAGCCACCTCCGTTCACGTCTACGCTCAGTGTGAACTCCGCTCCATAACTCGTTTCCTAAATTCAAAGGGGAAACGCAGATTTCCCTTCGAAAATTAACAAAGGCATATGGAACGAGATGCATGTCAGCGGAAAATGTAAAGAAGTGGTGTAGAGAATTTTCAGAGAGTTGGACGGAAGTTCGTGACGAACAGAGACAAAATCTGCTCGGAAAGTCATCGCAATAATTTTTTGGGAGCCGAAAGGGGCTCTTCTCATCGAGTTTATGGCTAAAAACTTTGCAAATCAATCCAAAATCGAATACGAGATATTCTAACAAAAGGAATTTGCCTTCTGCATCATACTCGGCCGCACGTTGCCCGTGACACAAACGCTGCAGCGCGCTGTTTTGAATCAGTTTGGTTGAAACGTTTTAACGCATCTTTCGTGCAGCCCATACCTTGCCCATCGGAGTTTCACTTATTTTTGAGCCTGAAGAAACATGTTGAAAGAAGAAGAATGCATAAAGATGAGGAAGTGAGGAAGGAATACCCAGAAAGGAACTGGCGCACAGTGGGCTAGAATCGAAAAAAGCTGACCAAAAATACGAAAACGCTTTTCTTGAATGCGGACCTCGAAACTACGCATGATTGATTATGAATAAATCCTGCATACAACTATGGAGGTCTTTTACGCTCGATCCTTAGCATTAAATTTATACAGGAGGTCAAAGTTGACCAATTTTTGCGAAAATTTCCCGTTTCCGATTTTTCGCGAAATTCTTCAACATCGAGTCGATTGTGAACCCAAACTAGGAAAATCATCGAGTAAAATATGATGCCATATTGATATTGTGTATATATATGTATATATATATATATATATATATATATATATATATATATATATATATATATATATATATATATATACAATACAATAATGTCAATAATCTAATATATATAATGCCAATGAAGAATTACCAAAATATCCGATTATTCTCCGCTTAGCATATATGATCACCGTTCAAATTCCGGATTTTAATCCATTTTTCATCCATGTTTTTGAGAAAGCATTCCAAAAAGTTCTTAATATTATACGAAATACATTTTAAAGAGGAGAATTTTGCACCAACGTGGCGCCGAACCAACACTCATTTCGTAACATTCCTTCCACTGGTACTATAGAAGACCACTTAATCTGCAAATTTTAATTTGCAAATAGATTTTGAATAATCTATCGCTCCGAGAAAGGCCCCAATACAATTTAAAAAAATTGCGCAAAAGACCGCCTGGTATCTAACTCTGGACCCGTTCGTGAGAGACAATCGCATACTAATGTTAGAAAAGTGCCATTCTAACCTGTTCAAAAGTTTCAATTCAATATCTTATCGGGAAGGTCCTAAAATAAGAGTCCGTCCTCCCCATTTGAAATGCATGTTAGAATAGAAATGACTCTCTGGCATGGAACCAAGGACCATTAGAGAAACGGCGAACTGCGTATATGAAATTTATGAAATACCTCAACGTGTTATATCATTATCGGGAAAGCATTGAAAATAACAGTCAAAATTTACCATTCTGCATTTTATACCGGAGAATTTCACCGGAGGCGCCACCTGGCGTCGAACCTAAGGTAATTAGGAAACATTTCTTACATTGGTACTACAATAGACTACCTCATCTGCAAACTCTGTGAACTCCGTAAATTGCATATAAATGTTTGAATATCACTTTTTGTAAAATGAATCAAGGACTCAGACCAGCAATAGTTCAGAAGAAAATATTTATAATAAATGTAGTTCTTTAAACATATTAATAGAAAATATTTAATGGAATGAAAGCATTCTGTATAATTATTTCGAATGATTCATAAAATCTAACATACACTTCAGACGACATCTTCGAATGAGATTCCGATCGAGTGTTGTCCATGCGTTTCTTTATTATAGCCTCACTCAAAGAAGGAATTAGATAAAAGAAGGAAGAAGTCATAATATACCTTGAAAACATAGGTTCATTTGATGAATTTTTATAACATCCTTCACAGATTCCTTGCATTTATTTCCTTTCTACGGCAAAACATTAGCAAATATTGTTAGCGCAGACTTTCATGAGTATTTGGAGATTGATACGGAAATTCGATAATCTTTTGTCCTGTGACTCTTGTAAGAATACACTTTTCCAATGTATTTTAGGAAATCGTGTTAAATCTATTTCTGTCAAGTTTTTATATCCGCCCCGGTATCAAACTTATCTACAGAATCAATTGCTCTTTCTAGTTAAGATTTAGAGAAATAACTTTTCATTTTATATTACATTACAACATTTCCGTAGTTTCCCCTGTCGATCCAGGATATCTAATTTATGGCGCTTTCCTTCGAAAACTTTTCCATTATCTTCCACGAAATTTCCCATGCTAAATCTGTGTGTTGCGGGAAGTAAAGATTTCATGCTGTAATAGCAACGGGTTCAACTCCAGAGCAATCGCAACTATTTCTATTAAAATAATTGTATATTTTTTGTAAGTCTTTTAGCCCTCAAAAAATTAAAATTGTACTTAATAGTTCTACGAAATCGATACGATCATCAAAAGAAGGGTAACTGATAGAATGTTCTTCTTAGTTGTGAAATATTCTTTTTGATTTTCGTATTTAATAATACTACTACAGTGTACTTCTTATTTCGTTATTAATCCTTGGGAAATTTGGGAAGGTGTTTAGACTAAGATACTTAAAACAAGTAAATTACAAAGTAGGTTTTGTCAAACTTCCTAACGATGGACTTCATTATTATGTTGTCAAAAGTATTTAACGCGATCAAACTGTGCATGGGAAATATCGACTTATCTTTGATCTGGTGTCTCTTATTTTCTAAATATTAAGCATTGAACATTATTTACTGTTCAAGCTTATTCCCGATAAGCTGGAAAGATATAACCTGGAATGAGAGCAGAGGAAAATAGTAAATTCCTTATAGGCAGTTCCCCGTTTCTCTTACGATCCTTGGTTCGATGCCAGAGGGTCATTTCCATTCTACCACACATTTCAAATGGGGACAACGAAATCTTATTTTAGGACCTTCCCGATATGCTATTGAAGTAAGACTTTGAAACCGGTCAGAGTTGATCCTATCTAATATAAGTTTGCATTCAGCTCTTCAAAATAGGTTCTTGTCGATGACAGGGCAAAAATTGCATTTTACCACACTATCAAATGGGGAATATAGAATTACGTTTGATGACCTCCTCGATATGATATGCGCTTGAAATCTGTATATGCTTAGAGAGGTTCTTTTCTGGAACTTAGCGAGCAAAATTATCCTCCATAATGATTTTTGGTTCGACAACAGGCGGTCTTAATTCCCCCATAAGTGACGTACGGCGGGAACGTGTATTTCTTTATGAGATATTTCCCGAGAAGATAGAAGTCAGAAACCCGGTATGTCAACAGCAGTCAAAAATGTTTTAAAATTGGAAATTTACTCTTCTCCTAATGGTCTTTGGTTCGAATAAAGAGGAAAATTTTCATTCTACAATGCATTTAAATAGGAAATACGTGATTTCGCATTCCATTCCTTTCGTTGGATTCCTGTTTAAGATGCCCTTACCAATTAGAAGCATCCCTTAGAAAACGGTTCTAGGTTCCACTCCAGGATGTCTTAATGCTCCCATGTTAAATGCACGGTGAAGATATAAGCAAATATGTTTATGAAGCCCTTACCGAAAAGATAGAAATTTATATTTCGGCATGTGAACCGCATCTATAGGATAGAGAATTGAAACCACGGAGGTCACAGATGACGCCTCCTTCTGCAGTACTTGAGGAAAAAATTCCCACGAAATTAGCGCGAGTTCGATGCAAGGGGGGGGCAAAATTTTATCATTTGAAACGCATCGTGGCGATTATTCAGAATTTTTTTTGAATCCCTTCCCGATGACCTGGAAAGACTTAACGCGGAATGTGAACAGAGGTCAGAAATGCATATCTTATAAGTAGTTCAACCCTGATAGTCCATAGTTCGATGCTAGGGGACCATCTAATTTCTACCATACAATTAAATGGGAAATTCGGAGTTGCATTGGAAGAACTTCCCGATATGATATCGACTTGAAATTCAGTTTACAGTGGGAGGGCTCTTTTACGCCACTTAAGGGGGGTCGAGACGGGATTTAAATTATCGGCCGGCCAAAATAGTTCGCAAAACCTCCACCATCCGGAGGGAGAGTTTTCCCCTCGAATAGTTGGAATGGGAAGGAGGGGTGGAGGTGTCATTGTAAGTAAGATAATCGCCGTTCCTTCTGGGCTATAGAATGACAAATGGGAAAGACAAGGAAGACGAGATTCACTTGCCTTCAGAAGGAAAACAAACCCGAACAATACCCAAGTGCAACATAGGAATTCCCATACGAGCATATTTTAATCCTTGCGTACGCACCCAAATTGTTACGCGCTATAAGTACTCATTTACCATCATCCTATTTTCCATATTTTTAAATAATAATACCACTAAATTCTCATATCTTACAAATTATATCAATAAATGTACATCAAGAGAATTTTATTGCCCCGCGGTAATCCAACGACGTTATCCTTTTTATAACTTTTATCAGTTAAAGTATTTATCAACTGAGTAAAGATATTTTTTTAAAATTCAACTTCTAGAAATTTACCACATAGCTAATTAAGCGGAGTTTTATCAGCATAATGTAGAACTGAGGTTCCCAAACAATTGTGTTCGCGAGTTTTCTTGAGTCAATTATTTGCAATAACAGAAAAAATAATTTTAAATTTAGTCTCAGTACCAACTAAAAAGCATGTTAATTTTTGCTAAGGGTATTACCGTGGAATATTTTCGTAGTTCACCGAAAACAACAACTCTCAGAATACTTAAAAAACATACGAGCATAACTATTCGTCATAGCCTCATTTGTTGGAACAGAGTACGCCACATGAAGGCTGAGGTTGACTGTGGATAGGAGTTGGATATGTTTTATGCATCACTATCCCTTGTACTCCTCCTAACCTAACTATCCTAAATATTAAAATAAAGAAATACTAATATTAAGAAATTCATCAAAGTGGATGCTACAATAAAATTAAGTTAAATCTGAAAAATAAAATATATATGTAATCACTTATGATTATTAAAAGGGCATAAATGCTTTATGCTTTTTATCTTCTCGCAGGAGATGCATTTTGGCCAGCTATCTTGGGATCTGAAATCATAATTAGCGTCATCAAAATATGGAAAGAGCTACGATGCTGAAATAAGTCACAGAAACTAAAGAGAATTTTACTTACTATAAACGGAACATATTCCCTTGATTCTCAACAATGTTCCTTTATTTTTAGTCCTCTGGGATATCTGTTCAATAATTTCTGGCAGAAGGCAACCTAAGTAAATTTTTTCTAATTTTCTTTCCATTTTATTCTCCCAGAAACTATCATCCCTCTCTAAATATACAGGAGACTCTCCAAACTGGCGTTTTACCTAGTTGAACGCTGAAAAAACTGTTGCCGCAACAACACGTACGAGAGCACAGAAAGAAAGAAAAAACTTTCCGCCTTCGTAGATAGACTAAAACTGAATCTACAGAAATTTTTTCCCTTTTCCTAACCATCCAAAACCCCTTTTCCGTAAATGAACTCTTTTCGAGTTAAGCTGAGAGATTATTAGCGAGTTCGAGCGCTATTTTCCCCCACTCGGCTCTGGTAGTATCAGCCTCACATCGCTTAACTGTTTCCTCGTCAGAAAGGAGTGTGAGGGAAAATGAGGGGAAGTGGATTGCAGCGCCAATTCCTTGGAAGACGTTTTTCGGCGCTTGTTGCGAAAAACGCTGTACATCTTGCTAGCGTTGCACGATTACAGGATTATTATAAAACTTACAAACTTGAAAATTGTCTTCATTCAAAGTTAAAGGATGAAGCTAGGTTCCCATCCGACAAAATTTTCGTATCTTTACTTATAACCGTGTGCTACTACATGAAAGATGGTCGATTTCTTCAATGTTCTCTAATCTTTTTCTCCGTTATGGTTTGCATTATGAAAAAAACGGTCGGATGGGAACGTAGCTTCATCTTTCAAGCGTCGAATAGTGAAAACAAAATTTTTTATCGATTTACATGCCCCCATGGCGAAGTAATTGCCAACAGCCTGCAAACGGATTTTCAGGCAAGGTATCGACCCCCCTTAAATAGGGTAATTTAGCGGGATTCCTTCGTTACTTTTGGAAGGTTTTTCAAATATCATACGAAAAAAGCAGAATAGTTTGGGATAATGCGTTATTTTGACGAATTTTTTAAATAACTTTCTATAATAGCAGAAATATGCGGGATTTGAGCAATTTCTTGGAATATTTTTCAAATATCTTGCCATAATAGGCGAATTTTGCGGGATTCCTTCGTTATCCTGGAAGATTTTACAAATTCCTTGCTACAATGACAGCAATTTTAGGGATTTGTTCGCAAATTTGGAAGATTTATCAAATATCTTGCCAAAAAAGTAGAATTTTTCGGTATTTGAACGTATTTTAGGAAGATTTTCAAATATCTTGCTACAATAGGCGAATTTAGCGGGATTCCTTCGTGATCTTGGAAAATTTTTCAAATATCTTGCTAAAATAAAAATATTTTTTGGGATTTGGGCATTATTGTGTAATCTTTTTCAAATATCTAGGTAAAATGTTCGAATTTTGAGGGATTTGACCATTATGTGGGAACATATTTAAAATAACTGTCTAATATAGGCGAATATTTTGAGTTGATCATGATTTTGGAAGATATTTCAAATATCTTGCTAAATAAGGAGAATTTTGCGGGTTTTAAACATCATTTTTGAAGATTTTAAAAATATCTTTCTTAGATCGGCGAATTTTCTCGGGAAATGATATTTATCTTGATTAAGAAGCCGTTTTATGCGCAAATTCCGCTTAATTTGGAAATTATTTCAAATATCTTGCAAAATAAGCCGTTCGTGGAGCTAGTTTTTGCCTAATTTGGAAGATTTCCCAATTATATTGCTAAAAATGCAGTTTCTAGAGCAAATGTTAGCTTAATTTGGAGGATTTCTCAAATATCTTGCTAAATAAGCTGTGTTTTGAAGGAATTTTCGACTAATTTAGTAGATTTTTCAAATATATTGCTAAATAAGACGTTATTGGAGGAAATCTACGCATAATTTGGAAGATTTTGTTAATTATCATGTTAAATAGGCCGATTCTGGCAAAAATTTCACCTTAATCTGGAAGATTTTTTAAAATATCTTGCTCATTAAGCAGTTTTTGGAGCTAATTTATACTTAATTTGGAAGATTTCTGACATATCTTGTTAAATAAGCTGTTGCAGCCACAAATTTTTGCTTACTTTGGAAGCTCTTTCAACTATCTTTCTAAATAAGCCAAATTTTTATACCAAATTTCCGATAGCTTGGAAAATCTCTCAAATATCTTGCTAAATATGTCGTTATTGGAGTAAATTTCACCATAATTTGGAGGATTATTAAAATTTCCAGCTAAATAAGCCGTTGATTGACACCAATTTTTGCTTAATTTGGTAGATTTCTCAAATATCTCGCTAAATAAGCCGTATTTCGAGAAAATCCTCGCTTAATTTGGAGGATTTTTTTAATGTCTAGCTAATTAACCCGTTTGATGACCGAATTCTTGCTTTGTTTGGTAGATATTTCCAATATCTTTCTAAATAAGCCGTTCTTGGAGCAATTTTTTGCTTAATTTGGAAAATATTTCAAATAATTAGCTAAATAAGCCGTTTTCGGAGAAATTTCGGCCCATTTCGGATATTTTTTTCAAAAATATTACTAAATAAGCAGTTTCTGGAAGAATATTTTGCTTAATTTGGAAGCTTTCTCATATACATTGCTAAATAAGTCGTTATTGAAGGGAACATCCGCATAATTTGTAGGATGATTCAATTATCCTAATAGGTAAGCTGTTTTTGGTGCAAATTTTAGCTTAATTTGCTCGATTTTTTAAATATCTCGGTAAATAAGCAGGTTTTTGATCAAAATTTGCAAAGGTTGGAAGATTTTGCAATATATTCCGATTTTTGAGCGAATTTCCGCTAAATTAGGACGATATTGCTAATATCTTCCTAAATAAGCCGTTTTTGAGCGAATTTCGGCTTAATTTGGAAGGTTTTGCAAATATTTTGTTAAATAAGCCGTTTTTTCACCGGATTTCAGCTTACTTTGAAAGATTTGGTAAATATGTTTCTAAATAAGCCGGTGTATGAGCGGAATTAAGCTTAATTTGGAAGGTTTTGCAAATACATTGCTAAAAAAGCCGTTTTTACGTTGATTTTCGTCTTAGTTGCAATTTTGCAAATCTTTTGCTAAATAAGCCGTTATTAAGCGGATTTCGGTTTAATTTGTATGATTTTCCTAAAATCTTTCTAAATATTCCGATTTTTGAGCAAATTTCGGCTTACTTTAGAAGATTTTGCAAATATTTCACTAAATAAGCCGTTTTTTGAGCGGATTTTAGCATAATTTAGAATATTTTGAAAGTATTTTGCTAAATTTGCCGTTTTTTGAGAGGATTTCGGTTTAATTTGTATGATTTTGCAAATATTTTACTAAATAAGCCGTTTTTTGAGCGGATTTTTGCTTAATTTGTATGATTTTCCTAAAGTATTTCTAAATATTCCGATTCATGAGCGAATTACGGCTAAAATAGGAAGATTTTGCAAATATTTTACTAAATAAGACGTTTTTTGAGCAGAATACGGCTTAATCTGGAAGATGTTTCAAACACTGTGCTATATAAAGCGTTGTTTCACAGGATTTCTGCTTACTTTGGAAGAAGCTTCTAAATATCTTCCTAAATAAGATGTTTTTTTTTAGCATTTCGGCTCAAAATGATACTTTGCATATATCTTACTAAAAATGTCGTTTTCGGATAAAATTTTTGCTTATTTTGGAGATTTGCAAATATTTTACTAAATAAGCCGTTTTTCTCCTGATTTCGGCTTAATTTGTAAGATTTTGAAAATTCCCTGCTAAATTAACCGTTTTTATTGAATTTCTGCTTAATTTGGATGATTTTGCAAATATTTTACATAATAAGCCTTTTTTCAGCGAATTTCGGATAAATTTGAAAGATTTTGCAAATATATTGCTAAATAAGTCGTTTTCGGGTAGTATTTTGGCTTATTTAGGATGATTAAGACAATATTTTAATAAATAAGCCGTTTTTTGTCCGAATATCTGCTTAATTTGGAATATTTTGGTAATTTCTTCCTAAAAAAGCAGTTTTTCCTCCAGATTTCTGATGTATCTGGAAGATTTTGCAAAGATTTTACTAAATAAGTAGTTTATGCGCGTATTTTATCCTAATTTAGAAGAGTTCGCAAAAATTTTACTAAATAAGACGTTTTTTGAGCGACTTTCTGCTTAATTTGCGAAGGTTTTGCAAATATTGAGCTAAATAAGCCGTTTCCAGAATTTTAGCTTATTATTTACGATTTTGCAAATATTTTAATAAGTAAGATGTTTTTTGATCGAATTTCTGCTAAATTTGGATGATTTTACAAATATTTAACATAATAAGCCGTTTTTTCTCCGTATTTCGGATAATTTTGAAAGATTTTGCAAATATATTGCTAAATAAGCCGTTATCGGATAGAATTTTGGTCTTTTTTGGGCGATAAAGCAAATATTTCACTAAATAAGCCGTTTTTTCAGCGGATTTTAACTTTTTAGCGGCTCTCGGCTTAGTTTTCGAAGATTTAATTTGGAAGATATGTTAAATATTTTGCTAAATAAGCCGTTTTCGGATAGAATTTTGGTTTGTTTTGGTAGATTTTGCAAATATTTTAATAATGAGCCGGTTTTTGATCGAACTTCAGCTTAATTTGTAATATTTTGCTTAATAAGCCGTTTTTTTAGTGGATTTCGGATAATTTTGGAAGATTTTTAAAATATTATGCTAAATAATCCGTTTTCGGATAGAATTTTCGTTTATTTTGGAAGATTAAGGAAATATTCCATTTAATAAGCCGTTTTTTGCGCGGATCTAGGGCTTAAATTAGGAGATTTTAGAAATATTTTACTAAATAAGACGTTTTACAGTGGATTTTAGCTTAATTAAAAGGATTTTGATAATATTTTGGTTAATAAGCCGTTTTTCTCCGGATTTCGGCTTAATTTGGAAGATTTTTTAAAATATTTCGCTAAAAAGCCGTTTTCGAAGAGAAATTATTCTTAATTTCGAAGATTTAGCATATATTTTGCTAAATAAGCCGTTTTCGGATAGAATTTTGGCTTCATTTGGACAATTTTGCAAATATTTTACATAAGAAGCCTTATTTTGAACAGATTTTGGCTTAATTTGCGAAGGTGTTTTAAATATTGATCTAAATATGCCGTTCTTTCTCCGGATTTTGGCTTATTTTGGAAGATTAAGAAAATATTTTACTAACCAACCCGTTTTATGATCGAATTTCAGCTTAATTTGGAAGATTTAGAGAAAATATTGCCTAATAAGCCGTTTTAAAGCAAATTTCTTCTTGATTTGGAGGATTTCAGAAATATCATACATAATAAGTCTGTTTTGAGCTGATTTTGGCTTAATTTGCAAAGATTTTACAAATATTGAGCTAAATAAGCCGTTTTTTCTCCGGATTTCGGCTTAATTTGGAAGATTTTGCAAAGATTTGGCTAAATAAGACGTTGTTTGAGAGGATTTTAGCCTAATATAGAAGATTTTGAAAATGTTCAGCAAAATAATACGTTTTTTAGCGGATTTCGGCTTATATTTTGCTGCATATGGAATAAACTATAACGGATTTCGGCTTAATTTTCGAAGGTTTAGCAAATACTGAGCTAAATAAGCCGTTTTCTCTCCAGATTTCGGCTTACTTTCAAAGATTTTGAAAATATATTACTAAATTAACCGTTTTTAGATTGATTTCTACTTAATTTTGTAGATGTTGAAATTTTTTTCTTGATAAGACGTTTTTTTAACAGAATTCGGTGTTAATTTTGCAGATTTTGCAATTATATAGCCGTTATTTTCAGCTGATTTTGGCTTAATTTGTAAGATTTTGCAAATAATGAGCTACATAATACGTTTTTTCTCCGGATTTCGGCCTAATTCCGAAGATATATACAATTTTTTTCTAAATAAGTCGTTTTTTGAGAGGAATTATCTTAATTTTGAAGATTTTGCAAATATTTTAATAAATAAGCCGTTGTTTCACCAAATTTGGCCTTAATTAGGAAGATCTGTTTCAATATTATGCTAAATAAGCCGTTTTCGGAGAGAATTTGAGCTTAATTTGGAAGATTTGAAAATATCTTGCTAAATTAGCCGTTTAAGGATCGAATTTCTCCTTGATTTGGAGGATTTTGCACATATTTTATATAATAATAATTTTTTGATCGGATTTTGGCTTGATATTAGAAGATTTTACAAATATTGAGCTAAATAAGCCGTTTTTTCTCCGGATTTTGGCTTAATTTGGAGGATTTGTTTAAATATTTTGCTAAATAAGCCGTTCTCGGATAGAATTTTGGCTTATTTATGAAGATTTTGCAAATATATCACTGAATAAGCCGCTTTTTGAGCGGATTTTAGCATAATTTAGAATATTTTGAAAGTATTTTGCTAAATTTGACGTTTTTTGAGAGGATTTCGGTTTAATTTGTATGATTTTGCAAATATTTTACTAAATAAGCCGTTTTTTGAGCGGATTTTTGCTTAATTTGTATGATTTTCCTAAAGTATTTCTAAATATTCCGATTCATGAGCGAATTACGGCTAAAATAGGAAGATTTTGCAAATATTTTACTAAATAAGACGTTTTTTGAGCAGAATACGGCTTAATCTGGAAGATGTTTCAAACACTGTGCTATATAAAGCGTTGTTTCACAGGATTTCTGCTTACTTTGGAAGAAGCTTCTAAATATCTTCCTAAATAAGATGTTTTTTTTAGCATTTCGGCTCAAAATGATACTTTGCATATATCTTACTAAAAATGTCGTTTTCGGATAAAATTTTTGCTTATTTTGGAGATTTGCAAATATTTTACTAAATAAGCCGTTTTTCTCCTGATTTCGGCTTAATTTGTAAGATTTTGAAAATTCCCTGCTAAATTAACCGTTTTTATTGAATTTCTGCTTAATTTGGATGATTTTGCAAATATTTTACATAATAAGCCTTTTTTCAGCGAATTTCGGATAAATTTGAAAGATTTTGCAAATATATTGCTAAATAAGTCGTTTTCGGGTAGTATTTTGGCTTATTTAGGATGATTAAGACAATATTTTAATAAATAAGCCGTTTTTTGTCCGAATATCTGCTTAATTTGGAATATTTTGGTAATTTCTTCCTAAAAAAGCAGTTTTTCCTCCAGATTTCTGATGTATCTGGAAGATTTTGCAAAAATTTTACTAAATAAGTAGTTTATGCGCGTATTTAATCCTAATTTAGAAAAGTTCGCAAAAATTTTACTAAATAAAACGTTTTTTGAGCGACTTTCGGCTTAATTTGCGAAGGTTTTGCAAATATTGAGCTAAATAAGCCGTTTCCAGAATTTTAGCTTATTATTTACGATTTTGCAAATATTTTAATAAGTAAGATGTTTTTTGATCGAATTTCTGCTAAATTTGGATGATTTTACAAATATTTAACATAATAAGCCGTTTTTTCTCCGTATTTCGGATAATTTTGAAAGATTTTTCAAATATATTGCTAAATAAGCCGTTATCGGATAGAATTTTGGTCTATTTTGGGCGATAAAGCAAATATTTCACTAAATAAGCCGTTTTTTCAGCGGATTTTAACTTAATTTGGAAGATTTTCGAAATATTTTGCTGATTAAGCTGTAAATTTTAGCGGCTCTCTGCTTAGTTTTCGAAGATTTAATTTGGAAGATTTGTTAAATATTTTGCTAAATAAGCCGTTTTCGGATAGAATTTTGGTTTGTTTTGGAAGATTAAGGAAATATTACACTTAATAAGCCGTTTTTTGCGCGGATTTTAACTTAATTTTGAAGATTTTTCAAATATTTCACTAAATAAGCCGTTTTTTGAGCGGATTTTAACTTAATTTGGAAGATTTTTCAAATATTTCACTTAATAAGCCGTTTTTTGAGCGGATTTTAACTTAATTTGGAAGATTTTTCAAATATTTCACTAAATAAGCCGTTTTTTGAGCGTATTTTAACTTAATTTGGAAGATTTTACAAATATTTCACTAAATAAGCCGATTTTTGAGCGGATTTTAACTTAATTTGGAAGATTTTGCAAATATTTCACTTAATAAGCCGTTTTTTGAGCGGATTTTAACTTAATTTGGAAGATTTTTCAAATATTTCACTAAATAAGCCGATTTTTGAGCGGATTTTAACTTAATTTGGAAGATTTTTCGAATATTTCACTAAATAAGCCGTTTTTTGAGCGGATTTTAACATAATTTGGAAGATTTTTCGAATATTGCACTAAATAAGCCGTTTTTTGAGCGGATTTTGAATTAATTTGGAAGATTTTTCGAATATTGCACTAAATAAGCCGTTTTTTGAGCGGATTTTAACTTAATTTGGAAGATTTTTCGAATATTTCACTAAATAAGCCGTTTTTCGAGCGGATTTTAACTTAATTTGGAAGATTTTGCGAATATTTCACTAAATAAGCCGTTTTTCGAGCGGATTTTAACTTAATTTGGAAGATTTTGCGAATATTTCACTAAATAAGCCGTTTTTCGAGCGGATTTTAACTTAATTTGGAAGATTTTGCGAATATTTCACTAAATAAGCCGTTTTTCGAGCGGATTTTAACTTAATTTGGAAGATTTTGCGAATATTTCACTAAATAAGCCGTTTTTCGAGCGGAATTTAACTTAATTTGGAAGATTTTGCGAATATTTCACTAAATAAGCCGTTTTTCGAGCGGATTTTAACTTAATTTGGAAGATTTTGCGAATATTTCACTAAATAAGCCGTTTTTCGAGCGGATTTTAACTTAATTTGGAAGATTTTGCGAATATTTCACTAAATAAGCCGTTTTTCGAGCGGATTTTAACTTAATTTGGAAGATTTTGCGAATATTTCACTAAATAAGCCGTTTTTCGAGCGGATTTTAACTTAATTTGGAAGATTTTGCAAATATTTCACTTAATAAGCCGTTTTTCGAGCGGATTTTAACTTAATTTGGAAGATTTTGCAAATATTTCACTTAATAAGCCGTTTTTCGAGCGGATTTTAACTTAATTTGGAAGATTTTGCGAATATTTCACTAAATAAGCCGTTTTTCGAGCGGATTTTAACTTAATTTGGAAGATTTTGCGAATATTTCACTAAATAAGCCGTTTTTCGAGCGGATTTTAACTTAATTTGGAAGATTTTGCGAATATTTCACTAAATAAGCCGTTTTTCGAGCGGATTTTAACTTAATTTGGAAGATTTTGCGAATATTTCACTAAATAAGCCGTTTTTCGAGCGGATTTTAACTTAATTTGGAAGATTTTGCGAATATTTCACTAAATAAGCCGTTTTTTGAGCGGATCTTAACTTAATTTGGAAGATTTTGCGAATATTTCACTAAATAAGCCGTTTTTTTTAGCGGATTTTACGTAATTTGGAAGATTTTGCGAATATTTCACTAAATAAGCCGTTTTTTTTAGCGGATTTTACGTAATTTGGAAGATTTTGCGAATATTTCACTAAATAAGCCGTTTTTTAGCGGATATTAACTTAATTTGGAAGATTTTGCGAATATTTCACTAAATAAGCCGTTTTTTGAGCGGATTTTAACTTAATTTGGAAGATTTTTCAAATATTTCACTAAATAAGCCGTTTTTTGAGCGGATTTTAACTTAATTTGGAAGATTTTTCAAATATTTCACTAAATAAACCGTTTTTGAGCGGATTTTAACATAATTTGGAAGATTTTTCAAATATTTCACTAAATAAGCCGTTTTTTGAGCGGATTTTAACATAATTTGGATGATTTTTCGAATATTTCACTAAATAAGCCGTTTTTTGAGCGGATTTTAACTTAATTTGGAAGATTTTTCGAATATTTCACTAAATAAGCCGTTTTTCGAGCGGATTTTAACTTAATTTGGAAGATTTTGCGAATATTTCACTAAATAAGCCGTTTTTCGAGCGGATTTTAACTTAATTTGGAAGATTTTGCGAATATTTCACTAAATAAGCCGTTTTACGAGCGGATTTTAACTTAATTTGGAAGATTTTGCGAATATTTCACTAAAAAAGCCGTTTTTCGAGCGGATTTTAACTTAATTTGGAAGATTTTGCGAATATTTCACTAAATAAGCCGTTTTTCGAGCGGATTTTATCTTAATTTGGAAGATTTTGCGAATATTTCACTAAATAAGCCGTTTTTCGTGCGGATTTTAACTTAATTTGGAAGATTTTGCGAATATTTCACTAAATAAGCCGTTTTTCGAGCGGATTTTAACTTAATTTGGAAGATTTTGCGAATATTTCACTAAATAAGCCGTTTTTCGAGCGGATTTTAACTTAATTTGGAAGATTTTGCGAATATTTCACTAAATAAGCCGTTTTTCGAGCGGATTTTAACTTAATTTGGAAAATTTTGCGAATATTTCACTAAATAAGCCGTTTTTCGAGCGGATTTTAACTTAATTTGGAAGATTTTGCGAATATTTCACTAAATAAGCCGTTTTTCGAGCGGATTTTAACTTAATTTTGAAGATTTTGCGAATATTTCACTAAATAAGCCGTTTTTCGAGCGGATTTTAATTTAATTTGGAAGATTTTGCGAATATTTCACTAAATAAGCCGTTTTTCGAGCGGATTTTAACTTAATTTGGAAGATTTTGCGAATATTTCACTAAATAAGCCGTTTTTCGAGCGGATTTTAACTAAATTTGGAAGATTTTGCAAATATTTCACTAAATAAGCCGTTTTTCGAGCGGATTTTAATTTCATTTGGAAGATTTTGCGAATATTTCACTATATAAGCCGTTTTTCGAGCGGATTTTAACTTAATTTGGAAGATTTTTCAAATATTTCACTAAATAAGCCGTTTTTCGAGCGGATTCTAACTTAATTTGGAAGATTTTGCGAATATTTCACTAAATAAGCCGTTTTTCGAGCGGATTCTAACTTAATTTGGAAGATTTTTCAAATATTTCACTAAATAAGCCCTTCTTTGAGCGGATTTTAATTTCATTTGGAAGATTTTGCGAATATTTCACTAAATAAGCCGTCTTTTGAGCGGATTTTAATTTCATTTGGAAGATTTTTCAAATATTTCACTAAATAAGCCGTTTTTTGAGCGGATTTTAACTTAATTTGGAAGATTTTTCAAATATTTCACTAAATAAGCCGTTTTTTGAGCGGATTTTAACTTAATTTGGAAGATTTTGCGAATATTTCAATAAATAGGCCGTTTTTTGAGCGGATTTTAACTTAATTTGGAAGATTTTTCGAATATTTCACTAAATAAGCCGTTTTTTGAGCGGATTTTAAATTAATTTGGAAGATTTTTCGAATATTGCACTAAATAAGCCGTTTTTTGAGCGGATTTTAACTTAATTTGGAAGATTTTTCGAATATTTCACTAAATAAGCCGTTTTTTGAGCGGATTTTAACTTAATTTGGAAGATTTTGCGAATATTTCACTAAATAAGCCGTTTTTTGAGCGGATTTTAACTTAATTTGGAAGATTTTGCGAATATTTCTCTAAATAAGCCGTTTTTTGAGCGGATTTTAACTTAATTTGGAAGATTTTGCGAATATTTCACTAAATAAGCCGTTTTTTGAGCGGATTTTAACTTAATTTGGAAGATTTTTGCGCATATATTTCACTAAATAAGCCGTTTTTTGAGCGGATTTTAACTTAATTTGGAAGATTTCTGCGAATATTTCACTAAATAAGCCGTTTTTTTAGCGGATGTTAACTTAATTTGGAAGATTTTGCGAATATTTCACTAAATAAACCGTTTTTTGAGCGGATTTTAACATAATTTGGATGATTTATCAAATATTTCACTAAATAAGCCGTTTTTTGAGCGGATTTTAACATAATTTGGAAGATTTTTCAAATATTTCACTAAATAAGCCGTTTTTTGAGCGGATTTTAACTTAATTTGGAAGATTTTTCGAATATTTCACTAAATAAGCCGTTTTTCGAGCGGATTTTAACTTAATTTGGAAGATTTTGCGAATATTTCACTAAATAAGCCGTTTTTCGAGCGGATTTTAACTTAATTTGGAAGATTTTGCAAATATTTCACTTAATAAGCCGTTTTTTGAGCGGATTTTAACTTAATTTGGAAGATTTTTCAAATATTTCACTAAATAAGCCGATTTTTGAGCGGATTTTAACTTAATTTGGAAGATTTTTCGAATATTTCACTAAATAAGCCGTTTTTTGAGCGGATTTTAACATAATTTGGAAGATTTTTCGAATATTGCACTAAATAAGCCGTTTTTTGAGCGGATTTTGAATTAATTTGGAAGATTTTTCGAATATTGCACTAAATAAGCCGTTTTTTGAGCGGATTTTAACTTAATTTGGAAGATTTTTCGAATATTTCACTAAATAAGCCGTTTTTCGAGCGGATTTTAACTTAATTTGGAAGATTTTGCGAATATTTCACTAAATAAGCCGTTTTTCGAGCGGATTTTAACTTAATTTGGAAGATTTTGCGAATATTTCACTAAATAAGCCGTTTTTTGAGCGGATTTTAACTTAATTTGGAAGATTTTTGCGCATATATTTCACTAAATAAGCCGTTTTTTGAGCGGATTTTAACTTAATTTGGAAGATTTCTGCGAATATTTCACTAAATAAGCCGTTTTTTTAGCGGATGTTAACTTAATTTGGAAGATTTTGCGAATATTTCACTAAATAAACCGTTTTTTGAGCGGATTTTAACATAATTTGGATGATTTATCAAATATTTCACTAAATAAGCCGTTTTTTGAGCGGATTTTAACATAATTTGGAAGATTTTTCAAATATTTCACTAAATAAGCCGTTTTTTGAGCGGATTTTAACTTAATTTGGAAGATTTTTCGAATATTTCACTAAATAAGCCGTTTTTCGAGCGGATTTTAACTTAATTTGGAAGATTTTGCGAATATTTCACTAAATAAGCCGTTTTTCGAGCGGATTTTAACTTAATTTGGAAGATTTTGCAAATATTTCACTTAATAAGCCGTTTTTTGAGCGGATTTTAACTTAATTTGGAAGATTTTTCAAATATTTCACTAAATAAGCCGATTTTTGAGCGGATTTTAACTTAATTTGGAAGATTTTTCGAATATTTCACTAAATAAGCCGTTTTTTGAGCGGATTTTAACATAATTTGGAAGATTTTTCGAATATTGCACTAAATAAGCCGTTTTTTGAGCGGATTTTGAATTAATTTGGAAGATTTTTCGAATATTGCACTAAATAAGCCGTTTTTTGAGCGGATTTTAACTTAATTTGGAAGATTTTTCGAATATTTCACTAAATAAGCCGTTTTTCGAGCGGATTTTAACTTAATTTGGAAGATTTTGCGAATATTTCACTAAATAAGCCGTTTTTCGAGCGGATTTTAACTTAATTTGGAAGATTTTGCGAATATTTCACTAAATAAGCCGTTTTTCGAGCGGATTTTAACTTAATTTGGAAGATTTTGCGAATATTTCACTAAATAAGCCGTTTTTCGAGCGGATTTTAACTTAATTTGGAAGATTTTGCGAATATTTCACTAAATAAGCCGTTTTTCGAGCGGAATTTAACTTAATTTGGAAGATTTTGCGAATATTTCACTAAATAAGCCGTTTTTCGAGCGGATTTTAACTTAATTTGGAAGATTTTGCGAATATTTCACTAAATAAGCCGTTTTTCGAGCGGATTTTAACTTAATTTGGAAGATTTTGCGAATATTTCACTAAATAAGCCGTTTTTCGAGCGGATTTTAACTTAATTTGGAAGATTTTGCGAATATTTCACTAAATAAGCCGTTTTTCGAGCGGATTTTAACTTAATTTGGAAGATTTTGCAAATATTTCACTTAATAAGCCGTTTTTCGAGCGGATTTTAACTTAATTTGGAAGATTTTGCAAATATTTCACTTAATAAGCCGTTTTTTGAGCGGATTTTAACTTAATTTGGAAGATTTTGCGAATATTTCACTAAATAAGCCGTTTTTTGAGCGGATTTTAACTTAATTTGGAAGATTTTGCGAATATTTCACTAAATAAGCCGTTTTTCGAGCGGATTTTAACTTAGTTTGGAAGATTTTGCGAATATTTCACTAAATAAGCCGTTTTTCGAGCGGATTTTAACTTAATTTGGAAGATTTTGCGAATATTTCACTAAATAAGCCGTTTTTCGAGCGGATTTTAACTTAATTTGGAAGATTTTGCGAATATTTCACTAAATAAGCCGTTTTTCGAGCGGATTTTAACTTAATTTGGAAGATTTTGCGAATATTTCACTAAATAAGCCGTTTTTCGAGCGGATTTTAACTTAATTTGGAAGATTTTGCGAATATTTCACTAAATAAGCCGTTTTTCGAGCGGATTTTAACTTAATTTGGAAGATTTTGCGAATATTTCACTAAATAAGCCGTTTTTCGAGCGGATTTTAACTTAATTTGGAAGATTTTGCGAATATTTCACTAAATAAGCCGTTTTTTGAGCGGATCTTAACTTAATTTGGAAGATTTTGCGAATATTTCACTAAATAAGCCGTTTTTTTTAGCGGATTTTACGTAATTTGGAAGATTTTGCGAATATTTCACTAAATAAGCCGTTTTTTTTAGCGGATTTTACGTAATTTGGAAGATTTTGCGAATATTTCACTAAATAAGCCGTTTTTTAGCGGATATTAACTTAATTTGGAAGATTTTGCGAATATTTCACTAAATAAGCCGTTTTTTGAGCGGATTTTAACTTAATTTGGAAGATTTTTCAAATATTTCACTAAATAAGCCGTTTTTTGAGCGGATTTTAACTTAATTTGGAAGATTTTTCAAATATTTCACTAAATAAACCGTTTTTGAGCGGATTTTAACATAATTTGGAAGATTTTTCAAATATTTCACTAAATAAGCCGTTTTTTGAGCGGATTTTAACATAATTTGGATGATTTTTCGAATATTTCACTAAATAAGCCGTTTTTTGAGCGGATTTTAACTTAATTTGGAAGATTTTTCGAATATTTCACTAAATAAGCCGTTTTTCGAGCGGATTTTAACTTAATTTGGAAGATTTTGCGAATATTTCACTAAATAAGCCGTTTTTCGAGCGGATTTTAACTTAATTTGGAAGATTTTTCGAATATTTCACTAAATAAGCCGTTTTACGAGCGGATTTTAACTTAATTTGGAAGATTTTGCGAATATTTCACTAAAAAAGCCGTTTTTCGAGCGGATTTTAACTTAATTTGGAAGATTTTGCGAATATTTCACTAAATAAGCCGTTTTTCGAGCGGATTTTATCTTAATTTGGAAGATTTTGCGAATATTTCACTAAATAAGCCGTTTTTCGTGCGGATTTTAACTTAATTTGGAAGATTTTGCGAATATTTCACTAAATAAGCCGTTTTTCGAGCGGATTTTAACTTAATTTGGAAGATTTTGCGAATATTTCACTAAATAAGCCGTTTTTCGAGCGGATTTTAACTTAATTTGGAAGATTTTGCGAATATTTCACTAAATAAGCCGTTTTTCGAGCGGATTTTAACTTAATTTGGAAAATTTTGCGAATATTTCACTAAATAAGCCGTTTTTCGAGCGGATTTTAACTTAATTTGGAAGATTTTGCGAATATTTCACTAAATAAGCCGTTTTTCGAGCGGATTTTAACTTAATTTTGAAGATTTTGCGAATATTTCACTAAATAAGCCGTTTTTCGAGCGGATTTTAATTTAATTTGGAAGATTTTGCGAATATTTCACTAAATAAGCCGTTTTTCGAGCGGATTTTAACTTAATTTGGAAGATTTTGCGAATATTTCACTAAATAAGCCGTTTTTCGAGCGGATTTTAACTAAATTTGGAAGATTTTGCGAATATTTCACTAAATAAGCCGTTTTTCGAGCGGATTTTAATTTCATTTGGAAGATTTTGCGAATATTTCACTATATAAGCCGTTTTTCGAGCGGATTTTAACTTAATTTGGAAGATTTTTCAAATATTTCACTAAATAAGCCGTTTTTCGAGCGGATTCTAACTTAATTTGGAAGATTTTGCGAATATTTCACTAAATAAGCCGTTTTTCGAGCGGATTCTAACTTAATTTGGAAGATTTTTCAAATATTTCACTAAATAAGCCCTTCTTTGAGCGGATTTTAATTTCATTTGGAAGATTTTGCGAATATTTCACTAAATAAGCCGTCTTTTGAGCGGATTTTAATTTCATTTGGAAGATTTTTCAAATATTTCACTAAATAAGCCGTTTTTTGAGCGGATTTTAACTTAATTTGGAAGATTTTTCAAATATTTCACTAAATAAGCCGTTTTTTGAGCGGATTTTAACTTAATTTGGAAGATTTTTCGAATATTTCAATAAATAAGCCGTTTTTTGAGCGGATTTTAACTTAATTTGGAAGATTTTTCGAATATTTCACTAAATAAGCCGTTTTTTGAGCGGATTTTAAATTAATTTGGAAGATTTTTCGAATATTGCACTAAATAAGCCGTTTTTTGAGCGGATTTTAACTTAATTTGGAAGATTTTTCGAATATTTCACTAAATAAGCCGTTTTTTGAGCGGATTTTAACTTAATTTGGAAGATTTTGCGAATATTTCACTAAATAAGCCGTTTTTTGAGCGGATTTTAACTTAATTTGGAAGATTTTGCGAATATTTCTCTAAATAAGCCGTTTTTTGAGCGGATTTTAACTTAATTTGGAAGATTTTGCGAATATTTCACTAAATAAGCCGTTTTTTGAGCGGATTTTAACTTAATTTGGAAGATTTTTGCGCATATATTTCACTAAATAAGCCGTTTTTTGAGCGGATTTTAACTTAATTTGGAAGATTTCTGCGAATATTTCACTAAATAAGCCGTTTTTTTAGCGGATGTTAACTTAATTTGGAAGATTTTGCGAATATTTCACTAAATAAACCGTTTTTTGAGCGGATTTTAACATAATTTGGATGATTTATCAAATATTTCACTAAATAAGCCGTTTTTTGAGCGGATTTTAACATAATTTGGAAGATTTTTCAAATATTTCACTAAATAAGCCGTTTTTTGAGCGGATTTTAACTTAATTTGGAAGATTTTTCGAATATTTCACTAAATAAGCCGTTTTTCGAGCGGATTTTAACTTAATTTGGAAGATTTTGCGAATATTTCACTAAATAAGCCGTTTTTCGAGCGGATTTTAACTTAATTTGGAAGATTTTGCGAATATTTCACTAAATAAGCCGTTTTTCGAGCGGATTTTAACTTAATTTGGAAGATTTTGCGAATATTTCACTAAATAAGCCGTTTTTCGAGCGGATTTTAACTTAATTTGGAAGATTTTGCGAATATTTCACTAAATAAGCCGTTTTTCGAGCGGATTTTAACTTAATTTGGAAGATTTTGCGAATATTTCACTAAATAAGCCGTTTTTCGAGCGGATTTTAACTTAATTTGGAAGATTTCTGCGAATATTTCACTAAATAAGCCGTTTTTTGAGCGGATTTTAACTTAATTTGGAAGATTTCTGCGAATATTTCACTAAATAAGCCGTTTTTTTAGCGGATGTTAACTTAATTTGGAAGATTTTGCGAATATTTCACTAAATAAGCCGTTTTTTTTAGCGGATTTTAACTTAATTTGGAAGATTTTTCAAATATTTCACTAAATAAGCCGTTTTTTGAAAGGATTTTAACATAATTTGGATGATTTTTCAAATATTTCACTAAATAAGCCGTTTTTTGAGCGGATTTTAACATAATTTGGAAGATTTTTCAAATATTTCACTAAATAAGCCGTTTTTTGAGCGGATTTTAACTTAATTTGGAAGATTTTTCGAATATTTCACTAAATAAGCCGTTTTTCGAGCGGATTTTAACTTAAATTGGAAGATTTTGCGAATATTTCACTAAATAAGCCGTTTTTCGAGCGGATTTTAACTTAATTTGGAAGATTTTGCGAATATTTCACTAAATAAGCCGTTTTTCGAGCGGATTTTAACTTAATTTGGAAGATTTTGCGAATATTTCACTAAATAAGCCGTTTTTCGAGCGGATTTTAACTTAATTTGGAAGATTTTGCGAATATTTCACTAAATAAGCCGTTTTTCGAGCGGATTTTAACTTAATTTGGAAGATTTTGCGAATATTTCACTAAATAAGCCGTTTTTCGAGCGGATTTTAACTTAATTTGGAAGATTTCTGCGAATATTTCACTAAATAAGCCGTTTTTTGAGCGGATTTTAACTTAATTTGGAAGATTTCTGCGAATATTTCACTAAATAAGCCGTTTTTTTAGCGGATGTTAACTTAATTTGGAAGATTTTGCGAATATTTCACTAAATAAGCCGTTTTTTTTAGCGGATTTTAACTTAATTTGGAAGATTTTTCAAATATTTCACTAAATAAGCCGTTTTTTGAAAGGATTTTAACTTAATTTGGAAGATTTTTCGAATATATCACTAAATAAGCCGTTTTTCGAGCGGATTTTAACTTAATTTGGAAGATTTTGCGAATATTTCACTAAATAAGCCGTTTTTCGAGCGGATTTTAACTTAATTTGGAAGATTTTGCGAATATTTCACTAAATAAGCCGTTTTTCGAGCGGATTTTAACTTAATTTGGAAGATTTTGCGAATATTTCACTAAATAAGCCGTTTTTCGAGCGGATTTTAACATAATTTGGAAGATTTTTGCGAATATTTCACTAAATAAGCCGTTTTTCGAGCGGATTTTAACTTAATTTGGAAGATTTTGCGAATATTTCACTAAATAAGCCGTTTTTCGAGCGGATTTTAACTTAATTTGGAAGATTTTGCGAATATTTCACTAAATAAGCCGTTTTTTGAGCGGATTTTAACTTATTTGGAAGATTTTGCGAATATTTCACTAAATAAGCCGTTTTTTGAGCGGATTTTAACTTAATTTGGAAGATTTCTGCGAATATTTCACTAAATAAGCCGTTTTTTTAGCGGATGTTAACTTAATTTGGAAGATTTTGCGAATATTTCACTAAATAAGCCGTTTTTTTAGCGGATTTTAACTTAATTTGGAAGATTTTTCAAATATTTCACTAAATAAGCCGTTTTTTGAAAGGATTTTAACATAATTTGGAAGATTTTACGAATATTTCACTAAATAAGCCGTTTTTTGAGCGGATTTTAACATAATTTGGAAGATTTTTCGAATATTTCACTAAATAAACCCTTTTTGGAGCGGATTTTAACATAATTTGGAAGATTTTGCGAATATTTCACTAAATAAGCCGTTTTTCGAGCGGATTTTAACTTAATTTGGAAGATTTTTCGAATATTTCACTAAATAAGTCGTTTTCCGAGCGGATTTTAACTTAATTTGGAAGATTTTTCGAATATATCACTAAATAAGCCGTTTTTCGAGCGGATTTTAACTTAATTTGGAAGATTTTGCGAATATTTCACTAAATAAGCCGTTTTTCGAGCGGATTTTAACTTAATTTGGAAGATTTTGCGAATATTTCACTAAATAAGCCGTTTTTCGAGCGGATTTTAACTTAATTTGGAAGATTTTGCGAATATTTCACTAAATAAGCCGTTTTTCGAGCGGATTTTAACTTAATTTGGAAGATTTTTGCGAATATTTCACTAAATAAGCCGTTTTTCGAGCGGATTTTAACTTAATTTGGAAGATTTTGCGAATATTTTACTAAATAAGCCGTATTTCGAGCGGATTTTAACTTAATTTGGAAGATTTTGCGAATATTTCACTAAATAAGCCGTTTTTCGAGCGGATTTTAACTTAATTTGGAAGATTTTGCGAATATTTCACTAAATAAGCCGTTTTTCGAGCGGATTTTAACTTAATTTGGAAGATTTTGCGAATATTTCACTAAATAAGCCGTTTTTCGAGCGGATTTTAACTTAATTTGGAAGATTTTGCGAATATTTCACTAAATAAGCCGTTTTTCGAGCGGATTTTAACTTAATTTGGAAGATTTTGCGAATATTTCACTAAATAAGCCGTTTTTCGAGCGGATTTTAACTTAATTTGGAAGATTTTGCGAATATTTCACTAAATAAGCCGTTTTTCGAACGGATTTTAACTTAATTTGGAAGATTTTGCGAATATTTCACTAAATAAGCCGTTTTTCGAGCGGATTTTAACTTAATTTGGAAGATTTTGCGAATATTTCCCTAAATAAGCCGTTTTTCGAGCGGATTTTAACTTAATTTGGAAGATTTTGCGAATATTTCCCTAAATAAGCCGTTTTTCGAGCGGATTTTAACTTAATTTGGAAGATTTTGCGAATATTTCACTAAATAAGCCGTTTTACGAGCGGATTTTAACTTAATTTGGAAGATTTTGCGAATATTTCACTAAATAAGCCGTTTTTCGAGCGGATTTTAACTGAATTTGGAAGATTTTGCGAATATTTCACTAAATAAGCCGTTTTTCGAGCGGATTTTAACTGAATTTGGAAGATTTTGCGAATATTTCACTAAATAAGCCGTTTTTCGAGCGGATTTTAACTGAATTTGGAAGATTTTGCGAATATTTCACTAAATAAGCCGTTTTTCGAGCGGATTTTAACTTAATTTGGAAGATTTTGCGAATATTTCACTAAATAAGCCGTTTTTCGAGCGGATTCTAACTTAATTTGGAAGATTTTTCAAATATTTCACTAAATAAGCCGTTTTTCGAGCGGATTCTAACTTAATTTGGAAGATTTTTCAAATATTGCACTAAATAAGCCGTTTTTCGAGCGGATTCTAACTTAATTTGGAAGATTTTTCAAATATTGCACTAAATAAGCCGTTATTTGAGCGGATTTTAACTTAATTTGGAAGATTTTTCAAATATTGCACTAAATAAGCCGTTTTTCGAGCGGATTCTAACTTAATTTGGAAGATTTTTCAAATATTTCACTAAATAAGCCGTTTTTCGAGCGGATTTTAACTTAATTTGGAAGATTTTTCAAATATTGCACTAAATAAGCCGTTTTTCGAGCGGATTTTAACTTAATTTGGAAGATTTTGCGAATATTTCACTAAATAAGCCGTTTTTCGAGCGGATTCTAACTTAATTTGGAAGATTTTTCAAATATTTCACTAAATAAGCCGTTTTACGAGCGGATTTTAACTTAATTTGGAAGATTTTGCGAATATTTCACTAAATAAGCCGTTTTTCGAGCGGATTTTAACTGAATTTGGAAGATTTTGCGAATATTTCACTAAATAAGCCGTTTTTCGAGCGGATTTTAACTGAATTTGGAAGATTTTGCGAATATTTCACTAAATAAGCCGTTTTTCGAGCGGATTTTAACTGAATTTGGAAGATTTTGCGAATATTTCACTAAATAAGCCGTTTTTCGAGCGGATTTTAACTTAATTTGGATGATTTTGCGAATATTTCACTAAATAAGCCGTTTTTCGAGCGGATTCTAACTTAATTTTGAAGATTTTTCAAATATTTCAC
Organism: Pachydiplax longipennis; assembly: GCA_036926295.1. NCBI lineage: Eukaryota > Metazoa > Arthropoda > Insecta > Odonata > Libellulidae > Pachydiplax > Pachydiplax longipennis. The sequence continues at coordinate 64,883,988 of JAVFKF010000015.1, read as the reverse complement.
TAAATAAGCCGTTTTTCGAGCGGATTCTAACTTAATTTGGAAGATTTTTCAAATATTGCACTAAATAAGCCGTTTTTCGAGCGGATTCTAACTTAATTTGGAAGATTTTTCAAATATTGCACTAAATAAGCCGTTATTTGAGCGGATTTTAACTTAATTTGGAAGATTTTTCAAATATTGCACTAAATAAGCCGTTTTTCGAGCGGATTCTAACTTAATTTGGAAGATTTTTCAAATATTTCACTAAATAAGCCGTTTTTCGAGCGGATTTTAACTTAATTTGGAAGATTTTTCAAATATTGCACTAAATAAGCCGTTTTTCGAGCGGATTTTAACTTAATTTGGAAGATTTTGCGAATATTTCACTAAATAAGCCGTTTTTCGAGCGGATTCTAACTTAATTTGGAAGATTTTTCAAATATTTCACTAAATAAGCCGTTTTTCGAGCGGATTCTAACTTAATTTGGAAGATTTTGCGAATATTTCACTAAATAAGCCGTTTTTCGAGCGGATTTTAACTTAATTTGGAAGATTTTGCGAATATTTCACTAAATAAGCCGTTTTTCGAGCGGATTTTAACTTAATTTGGAAGATTTTGCGAATATTTCACTAAATAAGCCGTTTTTGGAGCGGATTTTAACTTAATTTGGAAGATTTTTGCGAATATTTCACTAAATAAGCCGTTTTTCGAGCGGATTTTAACTTAATTTGGAAGATTTTGCGAATATTTCACTAAATAAGCCGTTTTTCGAGCGGATTTTAACTTAATTTGGAAGATTTTGCGAATATTTCACTAAATAAGCCGTTTTTCGAGCGGATTTTAACTTAATTTGGAAGATTTTGCGAATATTTCACTAAATAAGCCGTTTTTCGAGCGGATTTTAACTTAATTTGGAAGATTTTGCGAATATTTCACTAAATAAGCCGTTTTTCGAGCGGATTTTAACTTAATTTGGAAGATTTTGCGTATATTTCACTAAATAAGCCGTTTTTCGAGCGGATTTTAACTTAATTTGGAAGATTTTGCGAATATTTCACTAAATAAGCCGTTTTTCGAGCGGATTTTAACTTAATTTGGAAGATTTTGCGAATATTTCACTAAATAAGCCGTTTTTCGAGCGGATTTTAACTTAATTTGGAAGATTTTGCGAATATTTCACTAAATAAGCCGTTTTTCGAGCGGATTTTAACTTAATTTGGAAGATTTTGCGAATATTTCCCTAAATAAGCCGTTTTTCGAGCGGATTTTAACTTAATTTGGAAGATTTTGCGAATATTTCCCTAAATATGCCGTTTTTCGAGCGGATTTTAACTTAATTTGGAAGATTTTGCGAATATTTCACTAAATAAGCCGTTTTTCGAGCGGATTTTAACTTAATTTGGAAGATTTTGCGAATATTTCACTAAATAAGCCGTTTTTCGAGCGGATTTTAACTTAATTTGGAAGATTTTGCGAATATTTCCCTAAATAAGCCGTTTTTCGAGCGGATTTTAACTTAATTTGGAAGATTTTGCGAATATTTCACTAAATAAGCCGTTTTTCGAGCGGATTTTAACTTAATTTGGAAGATTTTGCGAATATTTCACTAAATAAGCCGTTTTTCGAGCGGATTTTAACTTAATTTGGAAGATTTTGCGAATATTTCACTAAATAAGCCGTTTTTCGAGTGGATTCTAACTTAATTTGGAAGATTTTTCAAATATTTCACTAAATAAGCCGTTTTTCGAGCGGATTCTAACTTAATTTGGAAGATTTTTCAAATATTGCACTAAATAAGCCGTTATTCGAGCGGATTCTAACTTAATTTGGAAGATTTTTCAAATATTGCACTAAATAAGCCGTTATTTGAGCGGATTTTAACTTAATTTGGAAGATTTTTCAAATATTGCACTAAATAAGCCGTTTTTCGAGCGGATTCTAACTTAATTTGGAAGATTTTTCAAATATTTCACTAAATAAGCCGTTATTTGAGCGGATTTTAACTTAATTTGGAAGATTTTGCGAATATTTCACTAAATAAGCCGTTCTTTGAGCGGATTTTAATTTCATTTGGAAGATTTTGCGAATATTTCACTAAATAAGCCGTTTTTTGAGCGGATTTTAACTTAATTTGGAAGATTTTTCAAATATTTCACTAAATAAGCCGTTTTTTGAGCGGATTTTAATTTCATTTGGAAGATTTTTCAAATATTTCACTAAATAAGCCGTTTTTTGAGCGGATTTTAAATTAATTTGGAAGATTTTTCAAATATTTCACTAAATAAGCCGTTTTTTGAGCGGATTTTAACTTAATTTGGAAGATTTTTCAAATATTTCACTAAATAAGCCGTCTTTTGAGCGGATTTTAATTTCATTTGGAAGATTTTACAAATATTTCACTAAATAAGCCGTTTTTTGAGCGGATTTTAACTTAATTTGGAAGATTTTTCAAATATTTCACTAAATAAGCCGTTTTTTGAGCGGATTTTAACTTAATTTGGAAGATTTTTGCGAATATTTCACTAAATAAGCCGTTTTTCGAGCGGATTTTAACTTAATTTGGAAGATTTTGCGAATATTTCACTAAATAAGCCGTATTTCGAGCGGATTTTAACTTAATTTGGAAGATTTTGCGAATATTTCACTAAATAAGCCGTTTTTCGAGCGGATTTTAACTTAATTTGGAAGATTTTTCAAATATTGCACTAAATAAGCCGTTATTTGAGCGGATTTTAACTTAATTTGGAAGATTTTTCAAATATTTCACTTAATAAGCCGTTCTTTGAGCGGATTTTAATTTCATTTGGAAGATTTTGCGAATATTTCACTAAATAAGCCGTTCTTTGAGCGGACTTTAATTTCATTTGGAAGATTTTGCGAATATTTCACTAAATAAGCCGTTCTTTGAGCGGATTTTAACTTAATTTGGAAGATTTTGCGAATATTTCACTAAATAAGCCGTTCTTTGAGCGGATTTTAATTTCATTTGGAAGATTTTGCGAATATTTCACTAAATAAGCCGTTCTTTGAGCGGATTTTAATTTCATTTGGAAGATTTTGCGAATATTTCACTAAATAAGCCGTTTTTTGAGCGGATTTTAACTTAATTTGGAAGATTTTTCAAATATTTCACTAAATAAGCCGTTTTTTGAGCGGATTTTAACCTAATTTGGAAGATTTTTCAAATATTTCACTAAATAAGCCGTTTTTTGAGCGGATTTTAACTTAATTTGGAAGATTTTTCGAATATTTCACTAAATAAGCCGTTTTTTTTAGCGGATTTTAACTTAATTTGGAAGATTTTTCGAATATTTCACTAAATAAGCCGTTTTTTGAGCGGATTTTAAATTAATTTGGAAGATTTTGCGAATATTGCACTAAATAAGCCGTTTTTTGAGCGGATTTTAACTTAATTTGGAAGATTTTGCGAATATTTCACTAAATAAGCCGTTCTTTGAGCGGATTTTAACTTAATTTGGAAGATTTTGCGAATATTTCACTAAAAAAGCCGTTTTTCGAGCGGATTTTAACTTAATTTGGAAGATTTTGCGAATATTTCACTAAATAAGCCGTTTTTTCAGCGGATTTTAACTTAATTTGGAAGATTTTGCGAATATTTCACTAAATAAGCCGTTTTTTCAGCGGATTTTAACTTAATTTGGAAGATTTTGCGAATATTTCACTAAATAAGCCGTTTTTCGAGCGGATTTTAACTTAATTTGGAAGCTTTTGCGAATATTTCACTAAATAAGCCGTTTTTCGAGCATTTTTTAACTTAATTTGGAAGATTTTGCGAATATTTCCCTAAATAAGCCGTTTTTCGAGCGGATTTTAACTTAATTTGGAAGATTTTGCGAATATTTCACTAAATAAGCCGTTTTTCGAGCGGATTTTAACTTAATTTGGAAGATTTTGCGAATATTTCACTAAATAAGCCGTTTTACGAGCGGATTTTAACTTAATTTGGAAGATTTTGCGAATATTTCACTAAAAAAGCCGTTTTTCGAGCGGATTTTAACTTAATTTGGAAGATTTTGCGAATATTTCACTAAATAAGCCGTTTTTCGAGCGGATTTTATCTTAATTTGGAAGATTTTGCGAATATTTCACTAAATAAGCCGTTTTTCGAGCGGATTTTAACTTAATTTGGAAGATTTTGCGAATATTTCACTAAATAAGCCGTTTTTCGAGCGGATTTTAACTTAATTTGGAAGATTTTGCGAATATTTCACTAAATAAGCCGTTTTTCGAGCGGATTTTAACTTAATTTGGAAGATTTTGCGAATATTTCACTAAATAAGCCGTTTTTCGAGCGGATTTTAACTTAATTTGGAAAATTTTGCGAATATTTCACTAAATAAGCCGTTTTTCGAGCGGATTTTAACTTAATTTGGAAGATTTTGCGAATATTTCACTAAATAAGCCGTTTTTCGAGCGGATTTTAACTTAATTTGGAAGATTTCTGCGAATATTTCACTAAATAAGCCGTTTTTTGAGCGGATTTTAACTTAATTTGGAAGATTTTGCGAATATTTCCCTAAATAAGCCGTTTTTCGAGCATTTTTTAACTTAATTTGGAAGATTTTGCGAATATTTCCCTAAATAAGCCGTTTTTCGAGCGGATTTTAACTTAATTTGGAAGATTTTGCGAATATTTCACTAAATAAGCCGTTTTTCGAGCGGATTTTAACTTAATTTGGAAGATTTTGCGAATATTTCACTAAATAAGCCGTTTTACGAGCGGATTTTAACTTAATTTGGAAGATTTTGCGAATATTTCACTAAAAAAGCCGTTTTTCGAGCGGATTTTAACTTAATTTGGAAGATTTTGCGAATATTTCACTAAATAAGCCGTTTTTCGAGCGGATTTTAACTTAATTTGGAAGATTTTGCGAATATTTCACTAAATAAGCTGTTTTTCGAGCGGATTTTAACTTAATTTGGAAAATTTTGCGAATATTTCACTAAATAAGCCGTTTTTCGAGCGGATTTTAACTTAATTTGGAAGATTTTGCGAATATTTCACTAAATAAGCCGTTTTTCGAGCGGATTTTAACTTAATTTTGAAGATTTTGCGAATATTTCACTAAATAAGCCGTTTTTCGAGCGGATTTTAATTTAATTTGGAAGATTTTGCGAATATTTCACTAAATAAGCCGTTTTTCGAGCGGATTTTAACTTAATTTGGAAGATTTTGCGAATATTTCACTAAATAAGCCGTTTTTCGAGCGGATTTTAACTTAATTTGGAAGATTTTGCGAATATTTCACTAAATAAGCCGTTTTACGAGCGGATTTTAACTTAATTTGGAAGATTTTGCGAATATTTCACTAAAAAAGCCGTTTTTCGAGCGGATTTTAACTTAATTTGAAGATTTTGCGAATATTTCACTAAATAAGCCGTTTTTCGAGCGGATTTTAACTTAATTTGGAAGATTTTGCGAATATTTCACTAAATAAGCTGTTTTTCGAGCGGATTTTAACTTAATTTGGAAAATTTTGCGAATATTTCACTAAATAAGCCGTTTTTCGAGCGGATTTTAACTTAATTTGGAAGATTTTGCGAATATTTCACTAAATAAGCCGTTTTTCGAGCGGATTTTAACTTAATTTTGAAGATTTTGCGAATATTTCACTAAATAAGCCGTTTTTCGAGCGGATTTTAATTTAATTTGGAAGATTTTGCGAATATTTCACTAAATAAGCCGTTTTTCGAGCGGATTTTAACTTAATTTGGAAGATTTTGCGAATATTTCACTAAATAAGCCGTTTTTCGAGCGGATTTTAACTTAATTTGGAAGATTTTGCGAATATTTCACTAAATAAGCCGTTTTTCGAGCGGATTTTAATTTAATTTGGAAGATTTTGCGAATATTTCACTATATAAGCCGTTTTTCGAGCGGATTTTAACTTAATTTGGAAGATTTTTCAAATATTTCACTAAATAAGCCGTTTTTCGAGCGGATTCTAACTTAATTTGGAAGATTTTGCGAATATTTCACTAAATAAGCCGTTTTTCGAGCGGATTCTAACTTAATTTGGAAGATTTTTCAAATATTTCACTAAATAAGCCCTTCTTTGAGCGGATTTTAATTTCATTTGGAAGATTTTGCGAATATTTCACTAAATAAGCCGTCTTTTGAGCGGATTTTAATTTCATTTGGAAGATTTTTCAAATATTTCACTAAATAAGCCGTTTTTTGAGCGGATTTTAACTTAATTTGGAAGATTTTTCAAATATTTCACTAAATAAACCGTTTTTTGAGCGGATTTTAACTTAATTTGGAAGATTTTTCGAATATTTCACTAAATAAGCCGTTTTTTGAGCGGATTTTAACTTAATTTGGAAGATTTTTCGAATATTTCACTAAATAAGCCGTTTTTTGAGCGGATTTTAAATTAATTTGGAAGATTTTTCGAATATTGCACTAAATAAGCCGTTTTTTGAGCGGATTTTAACTTAATTTGGAAGATTTTTCGAATATTTCACTAAATAAGCCGTTTTTTGAGCGGATTTTAACTTAATTTGGAAGATTTTGCGAATATTTCACTAAATAAGCCGTTTTTTGAGCGGATTTTAACTTAATTTGGAAGATTTTGCGAATATTTCTCTAAATAAGCCGTTTTTTGAGCGGATTTTAACTTAATTTGGAAGATTTTGCGAATATTTCACTAAATAAGCCGTTTTTTGAGCGGATTTTAACTTAATTTGGAAGATTTTTCGAATATTTCACTAAATAAACCCTTTTTGGAGCGGATTTTAACTTAATTTGGAAGATTTCTGCGAATATTTCACTAAATAAGCCGTTTTTTGAGCGGATTTTAACTTAATTTGGAAGATTTCTGCGAATATTTCACTAAATAAGCCGTTTTTTTAGCGGATGTTAACTTAATTTGGAAGATTTTGCGTATATTTCACTAAATAAACCCTTTTTGGAGCGGATTTTAACATAATTTGGATGATTTTTCAAATATTTCACTAAATAAGCCGTTCTTGGAGTGGATTTTAACATAATTTGGAAGATTTTTCAAATATTTCACTAAATAAGCCGTTTTTTGAGCGGATTTTAACTTAATTTGGAAGATTTTTCGAATATTTCACTAAATAAGCCGTTTTTCGAGCGGATTTTAACTTAATTTGGAAGATTTTGCGAATATTTCACTAAATAAGCCGTTTTTCGAGCGGATTTTAACTTAATTTGGAAGATTTTGCGAATATTTCACTAAATAAGCCGTTTTTCGAGCGGATTTTAACTTAATTTGGAAGATTTTGCGAATATTTCACTAAATAAGCCGTTTTTCGAGCGGATTTTAACTTAATTTGGAAGATTTTGCGAATATTTCACTAAATAAGCCGTTTTTCGAGCGGATTTTAACTTAATTTGGAAGATTTTGCGAATATTTCACTAAATAAGCCGTTTTTCGAGCGGATTTTAACTTAATTTGGAAGATTTTTCGAATATTTCACTAAATAAGCCGTTTTTTGAGCGGATTTTAACATAATTTGGAAGATTTTTCGAATATTTCACTAAATAAGCCGTTTTTTGAGCGGATTTTAACATAATTTGGAAGATTTTTCGAATATTTCACTAAATAAACCCTTTTTGGAGCGGATTTTAACTTAATTTGGAAGATTTTTCGAATATTTCACTAAATAAGTCGTTTTCCGAGCGGATTTTAACTTAATTTGGAAGATTTTTCGAATATTTCACTAAATAAGCCGTTTTCCGAGCGGATTTTAACTTAATTTGGAAGATTTTTCGAATATATCACTAAATAAGCCGTTTTTCGAGCGGATTTTAACTTAATTTGGAAGATTTTGCGAATATTTCACTAAATAAGCCGTTTTTCGAGCGGATTTTAACTTAATTTGGAAGATTTTGCGAATATTTCACTAAATAAGCCGTTTTTCGAGCGGATTTTAACTTAATTTGGAAGATTTTTGCGAATATTTCACTAAATAAGCCGTTTTTCGAGCGGATTTTAACTTAATTTGGAAGATTTTGCGAATATTTCACTAAATAAGCCGTATTTCGAGCGGATTTTAACTTAATTTGGAAGATTTAGCGAATATTTCACTAAATAAGCCGTTTTTCGAGCGGATTTTAACTTAATTTGGAAGATTTTGCGAATATTTCACTAAATAAGCCGTTTTTCGAGCGGATTTTAACTTAATTTGGAAGATTTTGCGAATATTTCACTAAATAAGCCGTTTTTCGAGCGGATTCTAACTTAATTTGGAAGATTTTTCAAATATTTCACTAAATAAGCCCTTCTTTGAGCGGATTTTAATTTCATTTGGAAGATTTTGCGAATATTTCACTAAATAAACCGTTTTTCGAGCGGATTTTAACTTAATTTTGAAGATTTTGCGAATATTTCACTAAATAAGCCGTTTTTCGAGCGGATTTTAATTTAATTTGGAAGATTTTGCGAATATTTCACTAAATAAGCCGTTTTTCGAGCGGATTTTAACTTAATTTGGAAGATTTTTCGAATATTTCACTAAATAAGTCGTTTTCCGAGCGGATTTTAACTTAATTTGGAAGATTTTTCGAATATTTCACTAAATAAGCCGTTTTCCGAGCGGATTTTAACTTAATTTGGAAGATTTTTCGAATATATCACTAAATAAGCCGTTTTTCGAGCGGATTTTAACTTAATTTGGAAGATTTTGCGAATATTTCACTAAATAAGCCGTTTTTCGAGCGGATTTTAACTTAATTTGGAAGATTTTGCGAATATTTCACTAAATAAGCCGTTTTTCGAGCGGATTTTAACTTAATTTGGAAGATTTTGCGAATATTTCACTAAATAAACCGTTTTTCGAGCGGATTTTAACTTAATTTTGAAGATTTTGCGAATATTTCACTAAATAAGCCGTTTTTCGAGCGGATTTTAATTTAATTTGGAAGATTTTGCGAATATTTCACTAAATAAGCCGTTTTTCGAGCGGATTTTAACTTAATTTGGAAGATTTTGCGAATATTTCACTAAATAAGCCGTTTTTCGAGCGGATTTTAACTTAATTTGGAAGCTTTTGCGAATATTTCACTAAATAAGCCGTTTTTCGATCGGATTTTAATTTAATTTGGAAGATTTTGCGAATATTTCACTATATAAGCCGTTTTTCGAGCGGATTTCAACTTAATTTGGAAGATTTTTCAAATATTTCACTAAATAAGCCGTTTTTCGAGCGGATTCTAACTTAATTTGGAAGATTTTGCGAATATTTCACTAAATAAGCCGTTTTTCGAGCGGATTCTAACTTAATTTGGAAGATTTTTCAAATATTTCACTAAATAAGCCCTTCTTTGAGCGGATTTTAATTTCATTTGGAAGATTTTGCGAATATTTCACTAAATAAGCCGTCTTTTGAGCGGATTTTAATTTCATTTGGAAGATTTTTCAAATATTTCACTAAATAAGCCGTTTTTTGAGCGGATTTTAACTTAATTTGGAAGATTTTTCAAATATTTCACTAAATAAGCCGTTTTTTGAGCGGATTTTAACTTAATTTGGAAGATTTTTCGAATATTTCACTAAATAAGCCGTTTTTTGAGCGGATTTTAACTTAATTTGGAAGATTTTTCGAATATTTCACTAAATAAGCCGTTTTTGAGCGGATTTTAAATTAATTTGGAAGATTTTTCGAATATTGCACTAAATAAGCCGTTTTTTGAGCGGATTTTAACTTAATTTGGAAGATTTTGCGAATATTTCACTAAATAAGCCGTTTTTTGAGCGGATTTTAACTTAATTTGGAAGATTTTGCGAATATTTCTCTAAATAAGCCGTTTTTTGAGCGGATTTTAACTTAATTTGGAAGATTTTGCGAATATTTCACTAAATAAGCCCATTTTTGAGCGGATTTTAACTTAATTTGGAAGATTTTTGCGCATATATTTCACTAAATAAGCCGTTTTTTGAGCGGATTTTAACTTAATTTGGAAGATTTCTGCGAATATTTCACTAAATAAGCCGTTTTTTTAGCGGATGTTAACTTAATTTGGAAGATTTTGCGAATATTTCACTAAATAAACCGTTTTTTGAGCGGATTTTAACATAATTTGGATGATTTTTCAAATATTTCACTAAATAAGCCGTTTTTTGAGCGGATTTTAACATAATTTGGAAGATTTTTCAAATATTTCACTAAATAAGCCGTTTTTTGAGCGGATTTTAACTTAATTTGGAAGATTTTTCGAATATTTCACTAAATAAGCCGTTTTTCGAGCGGATTTTAACTTAATTTGGAAGATTTTGCGAATATTTCACTAAATAAGCCGTTTTTCGAGCGGATTTTAACTTAATTTGGAAGATTTTGCGAATATTTCACTAAATAAGCCGTTTTTCGAGCGGATTTTAACTTAATTTGGAAGATTTTGCGAATATTTCACTAAATAAGCCGTTTTTCGAGCGGATTTTAACTTAATTTGGAAGATTTTGCGAATATTTCACTAAATAAGCCGTTTTTCGAGCGGATTTTAACTTAATTTGGAAGATTTTGCGAATATTTCACTAAATAAGCCGTTTTTCGAGCGGATTTTAACTTAATTTGGAAGATTTTGCGAATATTTCACTAAATAAGCCGTTTTTCGAGCGGATTTTAACTTAATTTGGAAGATTTTTCGAATATTTCACTAAATAAGCCGTTTTTCGAGCGGATTTTAACTTAATTTGGAAGATTTTTCGAATATATCACTAAATAAGCCGTTTTTCGAGCGGATTTTAACTTAATTTGGAAGATTTTGCGAATATTTCACTAAATAAGCCGTTTTTCGAGCGGATTTTAACTTAATTTGGAAGATTTTGCGAATATTTCACTAAATAAGCCGTTTTTCGAGCGGATTTTAACTTAATTTGGAAGATTTTGCGAATATTTCACTAAATAAACCGTTTTTCGAGCGGATTTTAACTTAATTTTGAAGATTTTGCGAATATTTCACTAAATAAGCCGTTTTTCGAGCGGATTTTAATTTAATTTGGAAGATTTTGCGAATATTTCACTAAATAAGCCGTTTTTCGAGCGGATTTTAACTTAATTTGGAAGATTTTGCGAATATTTCACTAAATAAGCCGTTTTTCGAGCGGATTTTAACTTAATTTGGAAGCTTTTGCGAATATTTCACTAAATAAGCCGTTTTTCGATCGGATTTTAATTTAATTTGGAAGATTTTGCGAATATTTCACTATATAAGCCGTTTTTCGAGCGGATTTCAACTTAATTTGGAAGATTTTTCAAATATTTCACTAAATAAGCCGTTTTTCGAGCGGATTCTAACTTAATTTGGAAGATTTTGCGAATATTTCACTAAATAAGCCGTTTTTCGAGCGGATTCTAACTTAATTTGGAAGATTTTTCAAATATTTCACTAAATAAGCCCTTCTTTGAGCGGATTTTAATTTCATTTGGAAGATTTTGCGAATATTTCACTAAATAAGCCGTCTTTTGAGCGGATTTTAATTTCATTTGGAAGATTTTTCAAATATTTCACTAAATAAGCCGTTTTTTGAGCGGATTTTAACTTAATTTGGAAGATTTTTCAAATATTTCACTAAATAAGCCGTTTTTTGAGCGGATTTTAACTTAATTTGGAAGATTTTTCGAATATTTCACTAAATAAGCCGTTTTTTGAGCGGATTTTAACTTAATTTGGAAGATTTTTCGAATATTTCACTAAATAAGCCGTTTTTGAGCGGATTTTAAATTAATTTGGAAGATTTTTCGAATATTGCACTAAATAAGCCGTTTTTTGAGCGGATTTTAACTTAATTTAGAAGATTTTTCGAATATTTCACTAAATAAGCCGTTTTTTGAGCGGATTTTAACTTAATTTGGAAGATTTTGCGAATATTTCACTAAATAAGCCGTTTTTTGAGCGGATTTTAACTTAATTTGGAAGATTTTGCGAATATTTCTCTAAATAAGCCGTTTTTTGAGCGGATTTTAACTTAATTTGGAAGATTTTGCGAATATTTCACTAAATAAGCCCATTTTTGAGCGGATTTTAACTTAATTTGGAAGATTTTTGCGCATATATTTCACTAAATAAGCCGTTTTTTGAGCGGATTTTAACTTAATTTGGAAGATTTCTGCGAATATTTCACTAAATAAGCCGTTTTTTTAGCGGATGTTAACTTAATTTGGAAGATTTTGCGAATATTTCACTAAATAAACCGTTTTTTGAGCGGATTTTAACATAATTTGGATGATTTTTCAAATATTTCACTAAATAAGCCGTTTTTTGAGCGGATTTTAACATAATTTGGAAGATTTTTCAAATATTTCACTAAATAAGCCGTTTTTTGAGCGGATTTTAACTTAATTTGGAAGATTTTTCGAATATTTCACTAAATAAGCCGTTTTTCGAGCGGATTTTAACTTAATTTGGAAGATTTTGCGAATATTTCACTAAATAAGCCGTTTTTCGAGCGGATTTTAACTTAATTTGGAAGATTTTGCGAATATTTCACTAAATAAGCCGTTTTTCGAGCGGATTTTAACTTAATTTGGAAGATTTTGCGAATATTTCACTAAATAAGCCGTTTTTCGAGCGGATTTTAACTTAATTTGGAAGATTTTGCGAATATTTCACTAAATAAGCCGTTTTTCGAGCGGATTTTAACTTAATTTGGAAGATTTTGCGAATATTTCACTAAATAAGCCGTTTTTCGAGCGGATTTTAACTTAATTTGGAAGATTTTGCGAATATTTCACTAAATAAGCCGTTTTTCGAGCGGATTTTAACTTAATTTGGAAGATTTGGCGAATATTTCACTAAATAAGCCGTTTTTCGAGCGGATTTTAACTTAATTTGGAAGATTTTGCGAATATTTCACTAAATAAGCCGTTTTTCAAGCGGATTTTAACTTAATTTGGAAGATTTCTGCGAATATTTCACTAAATAAGCCGTTTTTCGAGCGGATTTTAACTTAATTTGGAAGATTTCTGCGAATATTTCACTAAATAAGCCGTTTTTTGAGCGGATTTAAACTTAATTTGGAAAATTTCTGCAAATATTTCACTAAATAAGCCGTTTTTTTAGCGGATGTTAACTTAATTTGGAAGATTTTGCGAATATTTCACTAAATAAGCCGTTTTTTTAGCGGATTTTAACATAATTTGGAAGATTTTTCGAATATTTCACTAAATAAGCCGTTTTTTGAGCGGATTTTAACATAATTTGGAAGATTTTTCGAATATTTCACTAAATAAACCCTTTTTGGAGCGGATTTTAACATAATTTGGAAGATTTTGCGAATATTTCACTAAATAAGCCGATTTTCGAGCGGATTTTAACTTAATTTGGAAGATTTTTCGAATATTTCACTAAATAAGTCGTTTTCCGAGCGGATTTTAACTTAATTTGGAAGATTTTTCGAATATATCACTAAATAAGCCGTTTTTTGAGCGGATTTTAACTTAATTTGGAAGATTTTGTGAATATTTCACTAAATAAGCCGTTTTTCGAGCGGATTTTAACTTAATTTGGAAGATTTCTGCGAATATTTCACTAAATAAGCCGTTTTTTGAGCGGATTTAAACTTAATTTGGAAGATTTCTGCGAATATTTCACTAAATAAGCCGTTTTTTTAGCGGATGTTAACTTAATTTGGAAGATTTTGCGAATATTTCACTAAATAAGCCGTTTTTTTAGCGGATTTTAACTTAATTTGGAAGATTTTTCAAATATTTCACTAAATAAGCCGTTTTTTGAAAGGATTTTAACATAATTTGGAAGATTTTTCGAATATTTCACTAAATAAGCCGTTTTTTGAGCGGATTTTAACATAATTTGGATGATTTTTCGAATATTTCACTAAATAAACCCTTTTTGGAGCGGATTTTAACATAATTTGGAAGATTTTGCGAATATTTCACTAAATAAGCCGTTTTTCGAGCGGATTTTAACTTAATTTGGAAGATTTTTCGAATATTTCACTAAATAAGTCGTTTTCCGAGCGGATTTTAACTTAATTTGGAAGATTTTTCGAATATATCACTAAATAAGCCGTTTTTCGAGCGGATTTTAACTTAATTTGGAAGATTTTGCGAATATTTCACTAAATAAGCCGTTTTTCGAGCGGATTTTAACTTAATTTGGAAGATTTTGCGAATATTTCACTAAATAAGCCGTTTTTCGAGCGGATTTTAACTTAATTTGGAAGATTTTTGCGAATATTTCACTAAATAAGCCGTTTTTCGAGCGGATTTTAACTTAATTTGGAAGATTTTGCGAATATTTCACTAAATAAGCCGTATTTCGAGCGGATTTTAACTTAATTTGGAAGATTTAGCGAATATTTCACTAAATAAGCCGTTTTTCGAGCGGATTTTAACTTAATTTGGAAGATTTTGCGAATATTTCACTAAATAAGCCGTTTTTCGAGCGGATTTTAACTTAATTTGGAAGATTTTGCGAATATTTCACTAAATAAGCCGTTTTTCGAGCGGATTTTAACTTAATTTTGAAGATTTTGCGAATATTTCACTAAATAAGCCGTTTTTCGAGCGGATTTTAACTTAATTTGGAAGATTTTGCGAATATTTCACTAAATAAGCCGTTTTTCGAGCGGATTTTAACTTAATTTGGAAGATTTTGCGAATATTTCACTAATTAAGCCGTTTTTCGAGCGGATTTTAACTTAATTTGGAAGATTTTGCGAATATTTCACTAAATAAGCCGTTTTTCGAGCGGATTTTAACTTAATTTGGAAGATTTTGCGAATATTTCACTAAATAAGCCGTTTTTCGAGCGGATTTTAACTTAATTTGGAAGATTTTGCGAATATTTCACTAAATAAGCCGTTTTACGAGCGGATTTTAACTTAATTTGGAAGATTTTGCGAATATTTCACTAAATAAGCCGTTTTTCGAGCGGATTTTAACTTAATTTGGAAGATTTTGCGAATATTTCACTAAATAAGCCGTTTTTCGAGCGGATTTTAACATAATTTGGAAGATTTTTCGAATATTTCACTAAATAAGCCGTTTTTTGAGCGGATTTTAACATAATTTGGAAGATTTTTCGAATATTTCACTAAATAAACCCTTTTTGGAGCGGATTTTAACATAATTTGGAAGATTTTGCGAATATTTCACTAAATAAGCCGTTTTTCGAGCGGATTTTAACTTAATTTGGAAGATTTTGCGAATATTTCACTAAATAAGTCGTTTTCCGAGCGGATTTTAACTTAATTTGGAAGATTTTTCGAATATATCACTAAATAAGCCGTTTTTCGAGCGGATTTTAACTTAATTTGGAAGATTTTGCGAATATTTCACTAAATAAGCCGTTTTTCGAGCGGATTTTAACTTAATTTGGAAGATTTTGCGAATATTTCACTAAATAAGCCGTTTTTCGAGCGGATTTTAACTTAATTTGGAAGATTTTTGCAAATATTTCACTAAATAAGCCCTTCTTTGAGCGGATTTTAATTTCATTTGGAAGATTTTGGGAATATTTCACTAAATAAGCCGTCTTATGAGCGGATTTTAATTTCATTTGGAAGATTTTTCAAATATTTCACTAAATAAGCCGTTTTTTGAGCGGATTTTAACTTAATTTGGAAGATTTTTCAAATATTTCACTAAATAAGCCGTTTTTTGAGCGGATTTTAACTTAATTTGGAAGATTTTTCGAATATTTCACTAAATAAGCCGTTTTTTGAGCGGATTTTAACTTAATTTGGAAGATTTTTCGAATATTTCACTAAATAAGCCGTTTTTTGAGCGGATTTTAAATTAATTTGGAAGATTTTTCGAATATTGCACTAAATAAGCCGTTTTTTGAGCGGATTTTAACTTAATTTGGAAGATTTTTCGAATATTTCACTAAATAAGCCGTTTTTTGAGCGGATTTTAACTTAATTTGGAAGATTTTGCGAATATTTCACTAAATAAGCCGTATTTCGAGCGGATTTTAACTTAATTTGGAAGATTTAGCGAATATTTCACTAAATAAGCCGTTTTTCGAGCGGATTTTAACTTAATTTGGAAGATTTTGCGAATATTTCACTAAATAAGCCGTTTTTCGAGCGGATTTTAACTTAATTTGGAAGATTTTGCGAATATTTCACTAAATAAGCCGTTTTTCGAGCGGATTTTAACTTAATTTTGAAGATTTTGCGAATATTTCACTAAATAAGCCGTTTTTCGAGCGGATTTTAACTTAATTTGGAAGATTTTGCGAATATTTCACTAAATAAGCCGTTTTTCGAGCGGATTTTAACTTAATTTGGAAGATTTTGCGAATATTTCACTAAATAAGCCGTTTTTCGAGCGGATTTTAACTTAATTTGGAAGATTTTGCGAATATTTCACTAAATAAGCCGTTTTTCGAGCGGATTTTAACTTAATTTGGAAGATTTTGCGAATATTTCACTAAATAAGCCGTTTTTCGAGCGGATTTTAATTTAATTTGGAAGATTTTGCGAATATTTCACTAAATAAGCCGTTTTTCGAGCGGATTTTAACTTAATTTGGAAGATTTTGCGAATATTTCACTAAATAAGCCGTTTTTCGAGCGGATTTTAACTTAATTTGGAAGATTTTGCGAATATTTCACTAAATAAGCCGTTTTTCGAGCGGATTTTAATTTAATTTGGAAGATTTTGCGAATATTTCACTATATAAGCCGTTTTTCGAGCGGATTTTAACTTAATTTGGAAGATTTTTCAAATATTTCACTAAATAAGCCGTTTTTCGAGCGGATTCTAACTTAATTTGGAAGATTTTGCGAATATTTCACTAAATAAGCCGTTTTTCGAGCGGATTCTAACTTAATTTGGAAGATTTTTCAAATATTTCACTAAATAAGCCGTTTTTCGAGCGGATTCTAACTTAATTTGGAAGATTTTGCGAATATTTCACTAAATAAGCCGTCTTTTGAGCGGATTTTAATTTCATTTGGAAGATTTTTCAAATATTTCACTAAATAAGCCGTTTTTTGAGCGGATTTTAACTTAATTTGGAAGATTTTTCAAATATTTCACTAAATAAACCGTTTTTTGAGCGGATTTTAACTTAATTTGGAAGATTTTTCGAATATTTCACTAAATAAGCCGTTTTTTGAGCGGATTTTAACTTAATTTGGAAGATTTTTCGAATATTTCACTAAATAAGCCGTTTTTTGAGCGGATTTTAAATTAATTTGGAAGATTTTTCGAATATTGCACTAAATAAGCCGTTTTTTGAGCGGATTTTAACTTAATTTGGAAGATTTTTCGAATATTTCACTAAATAAGCCGTTTTTTGAGCGGATTTTAACTTAATTTGGAAGATTTTGCGAATATTTCACTAAATAAGCCGTTTTTTGAGCGGATTTTAACTTAATTTGGAAGATTTTGCGAATATTTCTCTAAATAAGCCGTTTTTTGAGCGGATTTTAACTTAATTTGGAAGATTTTGCGAATATTTCACTAAATAAGCCGTTTTTTGAGCGGATTTTAACTTAATTTGGAAGATTTTTGCGCATATATTTCACTAAATAAGCCGTTTTTTGAGCGGATTTTAACTTAATTTGGAAGATTTCTGCGAATATTTCACTAAATAAGCCGTTTTTTTAGCGGATGTTAACTTAATTTGGAAGATTTTGCGTATATTTCACTAAATAAACCCTTTTTGGAGCGGATTTTAACATAATTTGGATGATTTTTCAAATATTTCACTAAATAAGCCGTTTTTTGAGCGGATTTTAACATAATTTGGAAGATTTTTCAAATATTTCACTAAATAAGCCGTTTTTTGAGCGGATTTTAACTTAATTTGGAAGATTTTTCGAATATTTCACTAAATAAGCCGTTTTTCGAGCGGATTTTAGCTTAATTTGGAAGATTTTGCGAATATTTCACTAAATAAGCCGTTTTTCGAGCGGATTTTAACTTAATTTGGAAGATTTTGCGAATATTTCACTAAATAAGCCGTTTTTCGAGCGGATTTTAACTTAATTTGGAAGATTTTGCGAATATTTCACTAAATAAGCCGTTTTTCGAGCGGATTTTAACTTAATTTGGAAGATTTTGCGAATATTTTAAATAAGCCGTTTTTTTAGCGGATGTTAACTTAATTTGGAAGATTTTGCGAATATTTCACTAAATAAGCCGTTTTTTTTAGCGGATTTTAACTTAATTTGGAAGATTTTTCGAATATTTCACTAAATAAGCCGTTTTTTGAGCGGATTTTAACATAATTTGGAAGATTTTTCGAATATTTCACTAAATAAGCCGTTTTTTGAGCGGATTTTAACATAATTTGGAAGATTTTTCGAATATTTCACTAAATAAACCCTTTTTGGAGCGGATTTTAACTTAATTTGGAAGATTTTTCGAATATTTCACTAAATAAGTCGTTTTCCGAGCGGATTTTAAATTAATTTGGAAGATTTTTCGAATATTTCACTAAATAAGCCGTTTTCCGAGCGGATTTTAACTTAATTTGGAAGATTTTTCGAATATATCACTAAATAAGCCGTTTTTCGAGCGGATTTTAACTTAATTTGGAAGATTTTGCGAATATTTCACTAAATAAGCCGTTTTTCGAGCGGATTTTAACTTAATTTGGAAGATTTTGCGAATATTTCACTAAATAAGCCGTTTTTCGAGCGGATTTTAACTTAATTTGGAAGATTTTTGCGAATATTTCACTAAATAAGCCGTTTTTCGAGCGGATTTTAACTTAATTTGGAAGATTTTGCGAATATTTCACTAAATAAGCCGTATTTCGAGCGGATTTTAACTTAATTTGGAAGATTTAGCGAATATTTCACTAAATAAGCCGTTTTTCGAGCGGATTTTAACTTAATTTGGAAGATTTTGCGAATATTTCACTAAATAAGCCGTTTTTCGAGCGGATTTTAACTTAATTTGGAAGATTTTGCGAATATTTCACTAAATAAGCCGTTTTTCGAGCGGATATTAACTTAATTTGGAAGATTTTGCGAATATTTCACTAAATAAGCCGTTTTTCGAGCGGATTTTAACTTAATTTGGAAAATTTTGCGAATATTTCACTAAATCAGCCGTTTTTCGAGCGGATTTTAACTTAATTTGGAAGATTTTGCGAATATTTCACTAAATAAACCGTTTTTCGAGCGGATTTTAACTTAATTTTGAAGATTTTGCGAATATTTCACTAAATAAGCCGTTTTTCGAGCGGATTTTAATTTAATTTGGAAGATTTTGCGAATATTTCACTAAATAAGCCGTTTTTCGAGCGGATTTTAACTTAATTTGGAAGATTTTGCGAATATTTCACTAAATAAGCCGTTTTTCGAGCGGATTTTAACTTAATTTGGAAGCTTTTGCGAATATTTCACTAAATAAGCCGTTTTTCGATCGGATTTTAATTTAATTTGGAAGATTTTGCGAATATTTCACTATATAAGCCGTTTTTCGAGCGGATTTCAACTTAATTTGGAAGATTTTTCAAATATTTCACTAAATAAGCCGTTTTTCGAGCGGATTCTAACTTAATTTGGAAGATTTTGCGAATATTTCACTAAATAAGCCGTTTTTCGAGCGGATTTTAACTTAATTTGGAAGATTTTTCAAATATTTCACTAAATAAGCCGTTTTTTGAGCGGATTTTAACTTAATTTGGAAGATTTTTCGAATATTTCACTAAATAAGCCGTTTTTTGAGCGGATTTTAACTTAATTTGGAAGATTTTTCGAATATTTCACTAAATAAGCCGTTTTTTGAGCGGATTTTAAATTAATTTGGAAGATTTTTCGAATATTGCACTAAATAAGCCGTTTTTTGAGCGGATTTTAACTTAATTTGGAAGATTTTTCGAATATTTCACTAAATAAGCCGTTTTTTGAGCGGATTTTAACTTAATTTGGAAGATTTTGCGAATATTTCACTAAATAAGCCGTTTTTTGAGCGGATTTTAACTTAATTTGGAAGATTTTGCGAATATTTCTCTAAATAAGCCGTTTTTTGAGCGGATTTTAACTTAATTTGGAAGATTTTGCGAATATTTCACTAAATAAGCCGTTTTTTGAGCGGATTTTAACTTAATTTGGAAGATTTTTGCGCATATATTTCACTAAATAAGCCGTTTTTTGAGCGGATTTTAACTTAATTTGGAAGATTTCTGCGAATATTTCACTAAATAAGCCGTTTTTTTAGCGGATGTTAACTTAATTTGGAAGATTTTGCGAATATTTCACTAAATAAACCGTTTTTTGAGCGGATTTTAACATAATTTGGATGATTTTTCAAATATTTCACTAAATAAGCCGTTTTTTGAGCGGATTTTAACATAATTTGGAAGATTTTTCAAATATTTCACTAAATAAGCCGTTTTTTGAGCGGATTTTAACTTAATTTGGAAGATTTTTCGAATATTTCACTAAATAAGCCGTTTTTCGAGCGGATTTTAACTTAATTTGGAAGATTTTGCGAATATTTCACTAAATAAGCCGTTTTTCGAGCGGATTTTAACTTAATTTGCAAGATTTTGCGAATATTTCACTAAATAAGCCGTTTTTCGAGCGGATTTTAACTTAATTTGGAAGATTTTGCGAATATTTCACTAAATAAGCCGTTTTTCGAGCGGATTTTAACTTAATTTGGAAGATTTTGCGAATATTTCACTAAATAAGCCGTTTTTCGAGCGGATTTTAACTTAATTTGGAAGATTTTGCGAATATTTCACTAAATAAGCCGTTTTTCGAGCGGATTTTAACTTAATTTGGAAGATTTTGCGAATATTTCACTAAATAAGCCGTTTTTCGAGCGGATTTTAACTTAATTTGGAAGATTTGGCGAATATTTCACTAAATAAGCCGTTTTTCGAGCGGATTTTAACTTAATTTGGAAGATTTTGCGAATATTTCACTAAATAAGCCGTTTTTCGAGCGGATTTTAACTTAATTTGGAAGATTTTGCGAATATTTCACTAAATAAGCCGTTTTTCGAGCGGATTTTAACTTAATTTGGAAGATTTTGCGAATATTTCACTAAATAAGCCGTTTTTCGAGCGGATTTTAACTGAATTTGGAAGATTTTGCGAATATTTCACTAAATAAGCCGTTTTTTTAGCGGATGTTAACTTAATTTGGAAGATTTTGCGAATATTTCACTAAATAAGCCGTTTTTTTAGCGGATTTTAACTTAATTTGGAAGATTTTTCGAATATTTCACTAAATAAGCCGTTTTTTGAGCGGATTTTAACATAATTTGGAAGATTTTTCGAATATTTCACTAAATAAACCCTTTTTGGAGCGGATTTTAACATAATTTGGAAGATTTTGCGAATATTTCACTAAATAAGCCGTTTTTCGAGCGGATTTTAACTTAATTTGGAAGATTTTTCGAATATTTCACTAAATAAGTCGTTTTCCGAGCGGATTTTAACTTAATTTGGAAGATTTTTCGAATATATCACTAAATAAGCCGTTTTTCGAGCGGATTTTAACTTAATTTGGAAGATTTTGTGAATATTTCACTAAATAAGCCGTTTTTCGAGCGGATTTTAACTTAATTTGGAAGATTTCTGCGAATATTTCACTAAATAAGCCGTTTTTTGAGCGGATTTAAACTTAATTTGGAAGATTTCTGCGAATATTTCACTAAATAAGCCGTTTTTTTAGCGGATGTTAACTTAATTTGGAAGATTTTGCGAATATTTCACTAAATAAGCCGTTTTTTTAGCGGATTTTAACTTAATTTGGAAGATTTTTCAAATATTTCACTAAATAAGCCGTTTTTTGAAAGGATTTTAACATAATTTGGAAGATTTTTCGAATATTTCACTAAATAAGCCGTTTTTTGAGCGGATTTTAACATAATTTGGAAGATTTTTCGAATATTTCACTAAATAAACCCTTTTTGGAGCGGATTTTAACATAATTTGGAAGATTTTGCGAATATTTCACTAAATAAGCCGTTTTTCGAGCGGATTTTAACTTAATTTTGAAGATTTTTCGAATATTTCACTAAATAAGTCGTTTTCCGAGCGGATTTTAACTTAATTTGGAAGATTTTTCGAATATATCACTAAATAAGCCGTTTTTCGAGCGGATTTTAACTTAATTTGGAAGATTTTGCGAATATTTCACTTAATAAGCCGTTTTTCGAGCGGATTTTAACTTAATTTGGAAGATTTTGCGAATATTTCACTAAATAAGCCGTTTTTCGAGCGGATTTTAACTTAATTTGGAAGATTTTTGCGAATATTTCACTAAATAAGCCGTTTTTCGAGCGGATTTTAACTTAATTTGGAAGATTTTGCGAATATTTCACTAAATAAGCCGTATTTCGAGCGGATTTTAACTTAATTTGGAAGATTTAGCGAATATTTCACTAAATAAGCCGTTTTTCGAGCGGATTTTAACTTAATTTGGAAGATTTTGCGAATATTTCACTAAATAAGCCGTTTTTCGAGCGGATTTTAACTTAATTTGGAAGATTTTGCGAATATTTCACTAAATAAGCCGTTTTTCGAGCGGATTTTAACTTAATTTTGTAGATTTTGCGAATATTTCACTAAATAAGCCGTTTTTCGAGCGGATTTTAACTTAATTTGGAAGATTTTGCGAATATTTCACTAAATAAGCCGTTTTTCGAGCGGATTTTAACTTAATTTGGAAGATTTTGCGAATATTTCACTAAATAAGCCGTTTTTCGAGCGGATTTTAACTTAATTTGGAAGATTTTGCGAATATTTCACTAAATAAGCCGTTTTTCGAGCGGATTTTAACTTAATTTGGAAGATTTTGCGAATATTTCACTAAATAAGCCGTTTTTCGAGCGGATTTTAACTTAATTTGGAAGATTTTGCGAATATTTCACTAAATAAGCCGTTTTACGAGCGGATTTTAACTTAATTTGGAAGATTTTGCGAATATTTCACTAAATAAGCCGTTTTTCGAGCGGATTTTAACTTAATTTGGAAGATTTTGCGAATATTTCACTAAATAAGCCGTTTTTCGAGCGGATTTTAACATAATTTGGAAGATTTTTCGAATATTTCACTAAATAAGCCGTTTTTTGAGCGGATTTTAACATAATTTGGAAGATTTTTCGAATATTTCACTAAATAAACCCTTTTTGGAGCGGATTTTAACATAATTTGGAAGATTTTGCGAATATTTCACTAAATAAGCCGTTTTTCGAGCGGATTTTAACTTAATTTGGAAGATTTTGCGAATATTTCACTAAATAAGTCGTTTTCCGAGCGGATTTTAACTTAATTTGGAAGATTTTTCGAATATATCACTAAATAAGCCGTTTTTCGAGCGGATTTTAACTTAATTTGGAAGATTTTGCGAATATTTCACTAAATAAGCCGTTTTTCGAGCGGATTTTAACTTAATTTGGAAGATTTTGCGAATATTTCACTAAATAAGCCGTTTTTCGAGCGGATTTTAACTTAATTTGGAAGATTTTTGCGAATATTTCACTAAATAAGCCCTTCTTTGAGCGGATTTTAATTTCATTTGGAAGATTTTGCGAATATTTCACTAAATAAGCCGTCTTTTGAGCGGATTTTAATTTCATTTGGAAGATTTTTCAAATATTTCACTAAATAAGCCGTTTTTTGAGCGGATTTTAACTTAATTTGGAAGATTTTTCAAATATTTCACTAAATAAGCCGTTTTTTGAGCGGATTTTAACTTAATTTGGAAGATTTTTCGAATATTTCACTAAATAAGCCGTTTTTTGAGCGGATTTTAACTTAATTTGGAAGATTTTTCGAATATTTCACTAAATAAGCCGTTTTTTGAGCGGATTTTAAATTAATTTGGAAGATTTTTCGAATATTGCACTAAATAAGCCGTTTTTTGAGCGGATTTTAACTTAATTTGGAAGATTTTTCGAATATTTCACTAAATAAGCCGTTTTTTGAGCGGATTTTAACTTAATTTGGAAGATTTTGCGAATATTTCACTAAATAAGCCGTATTTCGAGCGGATTTTAACTTAATTTGGAAGATTTTGCGAATATTTCACTAAATAAGCCGTTTTTCGAGCGGATTTTAACTTAATTTGGAAGATTTTGCGAATATTTCACTAAATAAGCCGTTTTTCGAGCGGATTTTAACTTAATTTGGAAGATTTTGCGAATATTTCACTAAATAAGCCGTTTTTCGAGCGGATTTTAACTTAATTTTGAAGATTTTGCGAATATTTCACTAAATAAGCCGTTTTTCGAGCGGATTTTAACTTAATTTGGAAGATTTTGCGAATATTTCACTAAATAAGCCGTTTTTCGAGCGGATTTTAACTTAATTTGGAAGATTTTGCGAATATTTCACTAAATAAGCCGTTTTTCGAGCGGATTTTAACTTAATTTGGAAGATTTTGCGAATATTTCTCTAAATAAGCCGTTTTTTGAGCGGATTTTAACTTAATTTGGAAGATTTCTGCGAATATTTCACTAAATAAGCCGTTTTTTTAGCGGATGTTAACTTAATTTGGAAGATTTTGCGAATATTTCACTAAATAAACCGTTTTTTGAGCGGATTTTAACATAATTTGGATGATTTTTCAAATATTTCACTAAATAAGCCGTTTTTTGAGCGGATTTTAACATAATTTGGAAGATTTTTCAAATATTTCACTAAATAAGCCGTTTTTTGAGCGGATTTTAACTTAATTTGGAAGATTTTTCGAATATTTCACTAAATAAGCCGTTTTTCGAGCGGATTTTAACTTAATTTGGAAGATTTTGCGAATATTTCACTAAATAGGCCGTTTTTCGAGCGGATTTTAACTTAATTTGGAAGATTTTGCGAATATTTCACTAAATAAGCCGTTTTTCGAGCGGATTTTAACTTAATTTGGAAGATTTTGCGAATATTTCACTAAATAAGCCGTTTTTCGAGCGGATTTTAACTTAATTTGGAAGATTTTGCGAATATTTCACTAAATAAGCCGTTTTTCGAGCGGATTTTAACTTAATTTGGAAGATTTTGCGAATATTTCACTAAATAAGCCGTTTTTCGAGCGGATTTTAACTTAATTTGGAAGATTTTGCGAATATTTCACTAAATAAGCCGTTTTACGAGCGGATTTTAACTTAATTTGGAAGATTTTGCGAATATTTCACTAAATAAGCCGTTTTTCGAGCGGATTTTAACTTAATTTGGAAGATTTTGCGAATATTTCACTAAATAAGCCGTTTTTCGAGCGGATTTTAACTTAATTTGGAAGATTTTGCGAATATTTCACTAAATAAGCCGTTTTTCGAGCGGATTTTAACTTAATTTGGAAGATTTTGCGAATATTTCACTAAATAAGCCGTTTTCTGAGCGGATTTTAACTTAATTTGGAAGATTTTGCGAATATTTCACTAAATAAGCCGTTTTCTGAGCGGATTTTAACTTAATTTGGAAAATTTCTGCAAATATTTCACTAAATAAGCCGTTTTTTTAGTGGATGTTAACTTAATTTGGAAGATTTTGCGAATATTTCACTAAATAAGCTTTTTTTTTAGCGGATTTTAACTTAATTTGGAAGATTTTTCAAATATTTCACTAAATAAGCCGTTTTTTGAAAGGATTTTAACATAATTTGGAAGATTTTTCGAATATTTCACTAAATAAGCCGTTTTTTGAGCGGATTTTAACATAATTTGGAAGATTTTTCGAATATTTCACTAAATAAACCCTTTTTGGAGCGGATTTTAACATAATTTGGAAGATTTTGCGAATATTTCACTAAATAAGCCGTTTTTCGAGCGGATTTAAACTTAATTTGGAAGATTTTTCGAATATTTCACTAAATAAGTCGTTTTCCGAGCGGATTTTAACTTAATTTGGAAGATTTTTCGAATATATCACTAAATAAGCCGTTTTTCGAGCGGATTTTAACTGAATTTGGAAGATTTTGCGAATATTTCACTAAATAAGCCGTTTTTTTAGCGGATGTTAACTTAATTTGGAAGATTTTGCGAATATTTCACTAAATAAGCCGTTTTTTTAGCGGATTTTAACTTAATTTGGAAGATTTTTCGAATATTTCACTAAATAAGCCGTTTTTTGAGCGGATTTTAACATAATTTGGAAGATTTTTCGAATATTTCACTAAATAAACCCTTTTTGGAGCGGATTTTAACATAATTTGGAAGATTTTGCGAATATTTCACTAAATAAGCCGTTTTTCGAGCGGATTTTAACTTAATTTGGAAGATTTTTCGAATATTTCACTAAATAAGTCGTTTTCCGAGCGGATTTTAACTTAATTTGGAAGATTTTTCGAATATATCACTAAATAAGCCGTTTTTCGAGCGGATTTTAACTTAATTTGGAAGATTTTGTGAATATTTCACTAAATAAGCCGTTTTTCGAGCGGATTTTAACTTAATTTGGAAGATTTCTGCGAATATTTCACTAAATAAGCCGTTTATTGAGCGGATTTAAACTTAATTTGGAAGATTTCTGCGAATATTTCACTAAATAAGCCGTTTTTTTAGCGGATGTTAACTTAATTTGGAAGATTTTGCGAATATTTCACTAAATAAGCCGTTTTTTTAGCGGATTTTAACTTAATTTGGAAGATTTTTCAAATATTTCACTAAATAAGCCGTTTTTTGAAAGGATTTTAACATAATTTGGAAGATTTTTCGAATATTTCACTAAATAAGCCGTTTTTTGAGCGGATTTTAACATAATTTGGAAGATTTTTCGAATATTTCACTAAATAAACCCTTTTTGGAGCGGATTTTAACATAATTTGGAAGATTTTGCGAATATTTCACTAAATAAGCCGTTTTTCGAGCGGATTTTAACTTAATTTTGAAGATTTTTCGAATATTTCACTAAATAAGTCGTTTTCCGAGCGGATTTTAACTTAATTTGGAAGATTTTTCGAATATATCACTAAATAAGCCGTTTTTCGAGCGGATTTTAACTTAATTTGGAAGATTTTGCGAATATTTCACTTAATAAGCCGTTTTTCGAGCGGATTTTAACTTAATTTGGAAGATTTTGCGAATATTTCACTAAATAAGCCGTTTTTCGAGCGGATTTTAACTTAATTTGGAAGATTTTTGCGAATATTTCACTAAATAAGCCGTTTTTCGAGCGGATTTTAACTTAATTTGGAAGATTTTGCGAATATTTCACTAAATAAGCCGTATTTCGAGCGGATTTTAACTTAATTTGGAAGATTTAGCGAATATTTCACTAAATAAGCCGTTTTTCGAGCGGATTTTAACTTAATTTGGAAGATTTTGCGAATATTTCACTAAATAAGCCGTTTTTCGAGCGGATTTTAACTTAATTTGGAAGATTTTGCGAATATTTCACTAAATAAGCCGTTTTTCGAGCGGATTTTAACTTAATTTTGTAGATTTTGCGAATATTTCACTAAATAAGCCGTTTTTCGAGCGGATTTTAACTTAATTTGGAAGATTTTGCGAATATTTCACTAAATAAGCCGTTTTTCGAGCGGATTTTAACTTAATTTGGAAGATTTTGCGAATATTTCACTAAATAAGCCGTTTTTCGAGCGGATTTTAACTTAATTTGGAAGATTTTGCGAATATTTCACTAAATAAGCCGTTTTTCGAGCGGATTTTAACTTAATTTGGAAGATTTTGCGAATATTTCACTAAATAAGCCGTTTTTCGAGCGGATTTTAACTTAATTTGGAAGATTTTGCGAATATTTCACTAAATAAGCCGTTTTACGAGCGGATTTTAACTTAATTTGGAAGATTTTGCGAATATTTCACTAAATAAGCCGTTTTTCGAGCGGATTTTAACTTAATTTGGAAGATTTTGCGAATATTTCACTAAATAAGCCGTTTTTCGAGCGGATTTTAACATAATTTGGAAGATTTTTCGAATATTTCACTAAATAAGCCGTTTTTTGAGCGGATTTTAACATAATTTGGAAGATTTTTCGAATATTTCACTAAATAAACCCTTTTTGGAGCGGATTTTAACATAATTTGGAAGATTTTGCGAATATTTCACTAAATAAGCCGTTTTTCGAGCGGATTTTAACTTAATTTGGAAGATTTTGCGAATATTTCACTAAATAAGTCGTTTTCCGAGCGGATTTTAACTTAATTTGGAAGATTTTTCGAATATATCACTAAATAAGCCGTTTTTCGAGCGGATTTTAACTTAATTTGGAAGATTTTGCGAATATTTCACTAAATAAGCCGTTTTTCGAGCGGATTTTAACTTAATTTGGAAGATTTTGCGAATATTTCACTAAATAAGCCGTTTTTCGAGCGGATTTTAACTTAATTTGGAAGATTTTTGCGAATATTTCACTAAATAAGCCCTTCTTTGAGCGGATTTTAATTTCATTTGGAAGATTTTGCGAATATTTCACTAAATAAGCCGTCTTTTGAGCGGATTTTAATTTCATTTGGAAGATTTTTCAAATATTTCACTAAATAAGCCGTTTTTTGAGCGGATTTTAACTTAATTTGGAAGATTTTTCAAATATTTCACTAAATAAGCCGTTTTTTGAGCGGATTTTAACTTAATTTGGAAGATTTTTCGAATATTTCACTAAATAAGCCGTTTTTTGAGCGGATTTTAACTTAATTTGGAAGATTTTTCGAATATTTCACTAAATAAGCCGTTTTTTGAGCGGATTTTAAATTAATTTGGAAGATTTTTCGAATATTGCACTAAATAAGCCGTTTTTTGAGCGGATTTTAACTTAATTTGGAAGATTTTTCGAATATTTCACTAAATAAGCCGTTTTTTGAGCGGATTTTAACTTAATTTGGAAGATTTTGCGAATATTTCACTAAATAAGCCGTATTTCGAGCGGATTTTAACTTAATTTGGAAGATTTTGCGAATATTTCACTAAATAAGCCGTTTTTCGAGCGGATTTTAACTTAATTTGGAAGATTTTGCGAATATTTCACTAAATAAGCCGTTTTTCGAGCGGATTTTAACTTAATTTGGAAGATTTTGCGAATATTTCACTAAATAAGCCGTTTTTCGAGCGGATTTTAACTTAATTTTGAAGATTTTGCGAATATTTCACTAAATAAGCCGTTTTTCGAGCGGATTTTAACTTAATTTGGAAGATTTTGCGAATATTTCACTAAATAAGCCGTTTTTCGAGCGGATTTTAACTTAATTTGGAAGATTTTGCGAATATTTCACTAAATAAGCCGTTTTTCGAGCGGATTTTAACTTAATTTGGAAGATTTTGCGAATATTTCTCTAAATAAGCCGTTTTTTGAGCGGATTTTAACTTAATTTGGAAGATTTCTGCGAATATTTCACTAAATAAGCCGTTTTTTTAGCGGATGTTAACTTAATTTGGAAGATTTTGCGAATATTTCACTAAATAAACCGTTTTTTGAGCGGATTTTAACATAATTTGGATGATTTTTCAAATATTTCACTAAATAAGCCGTTTTTTGAGCGGATTTTAACATAATTTGGAAGATTTTTCAAATATTTCACTAAATAAGCCGTTTTTTGAGCGGATTTTAACTTAATTTGGAAGATTTTTCGAATATTTCACTAAATAAGCCGTTTTTCGAGCGGATTTTAACTTAATTTGGAAGATTTTGCGAATATTTCACTAAATAGGCCGTTTTTCGAGCGGATTTTAACTTAATTTGGAAGATTTTGCGAATATTTCACTAAATAAGCCGTTTTTCGAGCGGATTTTAACTTAATTTGGAAGATTTTGCGAATATTTCACTAAATAAGCCGTTTTTCGAGCGGATTTTAACTTAATTTGGAAGATTTTGCGAATATTTCACTAAATAAGCCGTTTTTCGAGCGGATTTTAACTTAATTTGGAAGATTTTGCGAATATTTCACTAAATAAGCCGTTTTTCGAGCGGATTTTAACTTAATTTGGAAGATTTTGCGAATATTTCACTAAATAAGCCGTTTTACGAGCGGATTTTAACTTAATTTGGAAGATTTTGCGAATATTTCACTAAATAAGCCGTTTTTCGAGCGGATTTTAACTTAATTTGGAAGATTTTGCGAATATTTCACTAAATAAGCCGTTTTTCGAGCGGATTTTAACTTAATTTGGAAGATTTTGCGAATATTTCAATAAATAAGCCGTTTTTCGAGCGGATTTTAACTTAATTTGGAAGATTTTGCGAATATTTCACTAAATAAGCCGTTTTCTGAGCGGATTTTAACTTAATTTGGAAGATTTTGCGAATATTTCACTAAATAAGCCGTTTTCTGAGCGGATTTTAACTTAATTTGGAAAATTTCTGCAAATATTTCACTAAATAAGCCGTTTTTTTAGTGGATGTTAACTTAATTTGGAAGATTTTGCGAATATTTCACTAAATAAGCTTTTTTTTTAGCGGATTTTAACTTAATTTGGAAGATTTTTCAAATATTTCACTAAATAAGCCGTTTTTTGAAAGGATTTTAACATAATTTGGAAGATTTTTCGAATATTTCACTAAATAAGCCGTTTTTTGAGCGGATTTTAACATAATTTGGAAGATTTTTCGAATATTTCACTAAATAAACCCTTTTTGGAGCGGATTTTAACATAATTTGGAAGATTTTGCGAATATTTCACTAAATAAGCCGTTTTTCGAGCGGATTTAAACTTAATTTGGAAGATTTTTCGAATATTTCACTAAATAAGTCGTTTTCCGAGCGGATTTTAACTTAATTTGGAAGATTTTTCGAATATATCACTAAATAAGCCGTTTTTCGAGCGGATTTTAACTTAATTTGGAAGATTTTGTGAATATTTCACTAAATAAGCCGTTTTTCGAGCGGATTTTAACTTAATTTGGAAGATTTCTGCGAATATTTCACTAAATAAGCCGTTTTTTGAGCGGATTTAAACTTAATTTGGAAGATTTCTGCGAATATTTCACTAAAAAAGCCGTTTTTTTAGCGGATGTTAACTTAATTTGGAAGATTTTGCGAATATTTCACTAAATAAGCCGTTTTTTTAGCGGATTTTAACTTAATTTGGAAGATTTTTCAAATATTTCACTAAATAAGCCGTTTTTTGAAAGGATTTTAACATAATTTGGAAGATTTTTCGAATATTTCACTAAATAAGCCGTTTTTTGAGCGGATTTTAACATAATTTGGAAGATTTTTCGAATATTTCACTAAATAATCCCTTTTTGGAGCGGATTTTAACATAATTTGGAAGATTTTGCGAATATTTCACTAAATAAGCCGTTTTTCGAGCGGATTTTAACTTAATTTGGAAGATTTTTCGAATATTTCACTAAATAAGTCGTTTTCCGAGCGGATTTTAACTTAATTTGGAAGATTTTTCGAATATATCACTAAATAAGCCGTTTTTCGAGCGGATTTTAACTTAATTTGGAAGATTTTGCGAATATTTCACTAAATAAGCCGTTTTTCGAGCGGATTTTAACTTAATTTGGAAGATTTTTGCGAATATTTCACTAAATAAGCCGTTTTTCGAGCGGATTTTAACTTAATTTGGAAGATTTTGCGAATATTTCACTAAATAAGCCGTATTTCGAGCGGATTTTAACTTAATTTGGAAGATTTAGCGAATATTTCACTAAATAAGCCGTTTTTCGAGCGGATTTTAACTTAATTTGGAAGATTTTGCGAATATTTCACTAAATAAGCCGTTTTTCGAGCGGATTTTAACTTAATTTTGAAGATTTTGCGAATATTTCACTAAATAAGCCGTTTTTCGAGCGGATTTTAACTTAATTTTGAAGATTTTGCGAATATTTCACTAAATAAGCCGTTTTTCGAGCGGATTTTAACTTAATTTGGAAGATTTTGCGAATATTTCACTAAATAAGCCGTTCTTTGAGCGGATTTTAACTTAATTTGGAAGATTTTGCGAATATTTCACTAAATAAGCCGTTTTTCGAGCGGATTTTAACTTAATTTGGAAGATTTTGCGAATATTTCACTAAATAAGCCGTTTTTCGAGCGGATTTTAACTTAATTTGGAAGATTTTGCGAATATTTCACTAAATAAGCCGTTTTACGAGCGGATTTTAACTTAATTTGGAAGATTTTGCGAATATTTCACTAAATAAGCCGTTTTTCGAGCGGATTTTAACTTAATTTGGAAGATTTTGCGAATATTTCACTAAATAAGCCGTTTTTCGAGCGGATTTTAACATAATTTGGAAGATTTTTCGAATATTTCACTAAATAAGCCGTTTTTTGAGCGGATTTTAACATAATTTGGAAGATTTTTCGAATATTTCACTAAATAAACCCTTTTTGGAGCGGATTTTAACATAATTTGGAAGATTTTGCGAATATTTCACTAAATAAGCCGTTTTTCGAGCGGATTTTAACTTAATTTGGAAGATTTTGCGAATATTTCACTAAATAAGTCGTTTTCCGAGCGGATTTTAACTTAATTTGGAAGATTTTTCGAATATATCACTAAATAAGCCGTTTTTCGAGCGGATTTTAACTTAATTTGGAAGATTTTGCGAATATTTCACTAAATAAGCCGTTTTTCGAGCGGATTTTAACTTAATTTGGAAGATTTTGCGAATATTTCACTAAATAAGCCGTTTTTCGAGCGGATTTTAACTTAATTTGGAAGATTTTTGCGAATATTTCACTAAATAAGCCCTTCTTTGAGCGGATTTTAATTTCATTTGGAAGATTTTGCGAATATTTCACTAAATAAGCCGTCTTTTGAGCGGATTTTAATTTCATTTGGAAGATTTTTCAAATATTTCACTAAATAAGCCGTTTTTTGAGCGGATTTTAACTTAATTTGGAAGATTTTTCAAATATTTCACTAAATAAGCCGTTTTTTGAGCGGATTTTAACTTAATTTGGAAGATTTTTCGAATATTTCACTAAATAAGCCGTTTTTTGAGCGGATTTTAACTTAATTTGGAAGATTTTTCGAATATTTCACTAAATAAGCCGTTTTTTGAGCGGATTTTAAATTAATTTGGAAGATTTTTCGAATATTGCACTAAATAAGCCGTTTTTTGAGCGGATTTTAACTTAATTTGGAAGATTTTTCGAATATTTCACTAAATAAGCCGTTTTTTGAGCGGATTTTAACTTAATTTGGAAGATTTTGCGAATATTTCACTAAATAAGCCGTATTTCGAGCGGATTTTAACTTAATTTGGAAGATTTAGCGAATATTTCACTAAATAAGCCGTTTTTCGAGCGGATTTTAACTTAATTTGGAAGATTTTGCGAATATTTCACTAAATAAGCCGTTTTTCGAGCGGATTTTAACTTAATTTTGAAGATTTTGCGAATATTTCACTAAATAAGCCGTTTTTCGAGCGGATTTTAACTTAATTTGGAAGATTTTGCGAATATTTCACTAAATAAGCCGTTTTTCGAGCGGATTTTAACTTAATTTGGAAGATTTTGCGAATATTTCACTAAATAAGCCGTTTTTCGAGCGGATTTTAACTTAATTTGGAAGATTTTGCGAATATTTCACTAAATAAGCCGTTTTTCGAGCGGATTTTAACTTAATTTGGAAGATTTTGCGAATATTTCACTAAATAAGCCGTTTTTCGAGCGGATTTTAACTTAATTTGGAAGATTTTGCGAATATTTCACTAAATAAGCCGTTTTTCGAGCGGATTTTAACTTAATTTGGAAGATTTTGCGAATATTTCACTAAATAAGCCGTTTTTCGAGCGGATTTTAACTTAATTTTGAAGATTTTGCGAATATTTCACTAAATAAGCCGTTTTTCGAGCGGATTTTAACTTAATTTGGAAGATTTTGCGAATATTTCACTAAATAAGCCGTTTTTCGAGCGGATTCTAACTTAATTTGGAAGATTTTTTAAATATTTCACTAAATAAGCCGTTTTTCGAGCGGATTCTAACTTAATTTGGAAGATTTTTCAAATATTGCACTAAATAAGCCGTTTTTCGAGCGGATTCTAACTTAATTTGGAAGATTTTTCAAATATTGCACTAAATAAGCCGTTATTTGAGCGGATTTTAACTTAATTTGGAAGATTTTTCAAATATTGCACTAAATAAGCCGTTTTTCGAGCGGATTCTAACTTAATTTGGAAGATTTTTCAAATATTTCACTTAATAAGCCGTTTTTCGAGCGGATTTTAACTTAATTTGGAAGATTTTTCAAATATTGCACTAAATAAGCCGTTATTTGAGCGGATTTTAACTTAATTTGGAAGATTTTGCGAATATTTCACTAAATAAGCCGTTCTTTGAGCGGATTTTAATTTCATTTGGAAGATTTTGCGAATATTTCACTAAATAAGCCGTTTTTTGAGCGGATTTTAACTTAATTTGGAAGATTTTTCAAATATTTCACTTAATAAGCCGTTTTTCGAGCGGATTTTAACTTAATTTGGAAGATTTTTCAAATATTGCACTAAATAAGCCGTTATTTGAGCGGATTTTAACTTAATTTGGAAGATTTTGCGAATATTTCACTAAATAAGCCGTTCTTTGAGCGGATTTTAATTTCATTTGGAAGATTTTGCGAATATTTCACTAAATAAGCCGTTTTTCGAGCGGATTTTAACTTAATTTGGAAGATTTTGCGAATATTTCAATAAATAAGCCGTTTTTCGAGCGGATTTTAACTGAATTTGGAAGATTTTGCGAATATTTCACTAAATAAGCCGTTCTTTGAGCGGATTTTAACTTAATTTGGAAGATTTTGCGAATATTTCACTAAATAAGCCGTTCTTTGAGCGGATTTTAACTGAATTTGGAAGATTTTGCGAATATTTCACTAAATAAGCCGTTCTTTGAGCGGATTTTAATTTCATTTGGAAGATTTTGCGAATATTTCACTAAATAAGCCGTTTTTCGAGCGGATTTTAACTTAATTTGGAAGATTTTGCGAATATTTCACTAAATAAGCCGTTTTTCGAGCGGATTTTAACTGAATTTGGAAGATTTTGCGAATATTTCACTAAATAAGCCGTTTTTCGAGCGGATTTTAACTGAATTTGGAAGATTTTGCGAATATTTCACTAAATAAGCCGTTTTTCGAGCGGATTTTAACTGAATTTGGAAGATTTTGCGAATATTTCACTAAATAAGCCGTTTTTCGAGCGGATTTTAACTTAATTTGGAAGATTTTGCGAATATTTCACTAAATAAGCCGTTTTTCGAGCGGATTCTAACTTAATTTGGAAGATTTTTCAAATATTTCACTAAATAAGCCGTTTTTCGAGCGGATTCTAACTTAATTTGGAAGATTTTTCAAATATTGCACTAAATAAGCCGTTTTTCGAGCGGATTCTAACTTAATTTGGAAGATTTTTCAAATATTGCACTAAATAAGCCGTTATTTGAGCGGATTTTAACTTAATTTGGAAGATTTTTCAAATATTGCACTAAATAAGCCGTTTTTCGAGGGGATTCTAACTTAATTTGGAAGATTTTTCAAATATTTCACTTAATAAGCCGTTTTTCGAGCGGATTTTAACTTAATTTGGAAGATTTTTCAAATATTGCACTAAATAAGCCGTTTTTCGAGCGGATTTTAACTTAATTTGGAAGATTTTGCGAATATTTCACTAAATAAGCCGTTTTTCGAGCGGATTTTAACATAATTTGGAAGATTTTTCGAATATTTCACTAAATAAGCCGTTTTTTGAGCGGATTTTAACATAATTTGGAAGATTTTTCGAATATTTCACTAAATAAACCCTTTTTGGAGCGGATTTTAACATAATTTGGAAGATTTTGCGAATATTTCACTAAATAAGCCGTTTTTCGAGCGGATTTTAACTTAATTTGGAAGATTTTGCGAATATTTCACTAAATAAGTCGTTTTCCGAGCGGATTTTAACTTAATTTGGAAGATTTTTCGAATATATCACTAAATAAGCCGTTTTTCGAGCGGATTTTAACTTAATTTGGAAGATTTTGCGAATATTTCACTAAATAAGCCGTTTTTCGAGCGGATTTTAACTTAATTTGGAAGATTTTGCGAATATTTCACTAAATAAGCCGTTTTTCGAGCGGATTTTAACTTAATTTGGAAGATTTTTGCGAATATTTCACTAAATAAGCCGTTTTTCGAGCGGATTTTAACTTAATTTGGAAGATTTTGCGAATATTTCACTAAATAAGCCGTATTTCGAGCGGATTTTAACTTAATTTGGAAGATTTAGCGAATATTTCACTAAATAAGCCGTTTTTCGAGCGGATTTTAACTTAATTTGGAAGATTTTGCGAATATTTCACTAAATAAGCCGTTTTTCGAGCGGATTTTAACTTAATTTGGAAGATTTTGCGAATATTTCACTAAATAAGCCGTTTTTCGAGCGGATTTTAACTTAATTTTGAAGATTTTGCGAATATTTCACTAAATAAGCCGTTTTTCGAGCGGATTTTAACTTAATTTGGAAGATTTTGCGAATATTTCACTAAATAAGCCGTTTTTCGAGCGGATTTTAACCTTATTTGGAAGATTTTGCGAATATTTCACTAAATAAGCCGTTTTTCGAGCGGATTTTAACTTAATTTGGAAGATTTTGCGAATATTTCACTAAATAAGCCGTTTTTCGAGCGGATTTTAACTTAATTTGGAAGATTTTGCGAATATTTCACTAAATAAGCCGTTTTTCGAGCGGATTTTAACTTAATTTGGAAGATTTTGCGAATATTTCACTAAATAAGCCTTTTTTCGAGCGGATTTTAACTGAATTTGGACGATTTTGCGAATATTTCACTAAATAAGCCGTTTTTCGAGCGGATTTTAACTGAATTTGGAAGATTTTGCGAATATTTCACTAAATAAGCCGTTTTTCGAGCGGATTTTAACTTAATTTGGAAGATTTTGCGAATATTTCACTAAATAAGCCGTTTTTCGAGCGGATTCTAACTTAATTTGGAAGATTTTTCAAATATTTCACTAAATAAGCCGTTTTTCGAGCGGATTCTAACTTAATTTGGAAGATTTTTCAAATATTGCACTAAATAAGCCGTTTTTCGAGCGGATTCTAACTTAATTTGGAAGATTTTTCAAATATTGCACTAAATAAGCCGTTATTCGAGCGGATTTTAACTTAATTTGGAAGATTTTTCAAATATTTCACTAAATAAGCCGTTTTTCGAGCGGATTTTAACTTAATTTGGAAGATTTTGCGAATATTTCACTAAATAAGCCGTTTTTCGAGCGGATTTTAACTTAATTTGGAAGATTTTGCGAATATTTCACTAAATAAGCCGTTTTTCGAGCGGATTTTAACTTAATTTGGAAGATTTTGCGAATATTTCCCTAAATAAGCCGTTTTTCGAGCGGATTTTAACTTAATTTGGAAGATTTTGCGAATATTTCCCTAAATAAGCCGTTTTTCGAGCGGATTTTAACTTAATTTGGAAGATTTTGCGAATATTTCACTAAATAAGCCGTTTTTCGAGCGGATTTTAACTTAATTTGGATGATTTTGCGAATATTTCACTAAATAAGCCGTTTTTTGAGCGGATTTTAACTTAATTTGGAAGATTTTGCGAATATTTCACTAAATAAGCCGTTTTTCGAGCGGATTTTAACTGAATTTGGAAGATTTTGCGAATATTTCACTAAATAAGCCGTTTTTCGAGCGGATTTTAACTGAATTTGGAAGATTTTGCGAATATTTCACTAAATAAGCCGTTTTTCGAGCGGATTTTAACTTAATTTGGAAGATTTTGCGAATATTTCACTAAATAAGCCGTTTTTCGAGCGGATTCTAACTTAATTTGGAAGATTTTTTAAATATTTCACTAAATAAGCCGTTTTTCGAGCGGATTCTAACTTAATTTGGAAGATTTTTCAAATATTGCACTAAATAAGCCGTTTTTCGAGCGGATTCTAACTTAATTTGGAAGATTTTTCAAATATTGCACTAAATAAGCCGTTATTTGAGCGGATTTTAACTTAATTTGGAAGATTTTTCAAATATTGCACTAAATAAGCCGTTTTTCGAGCGGATTCTAACTTAATTTGGAAGATTTTTCAAATATTTCACTTAATAAGCGGTTTTTCGAGCGGATTTTAACTTAATTTGGAAGATTTTTCAAATATTGCACTAAATAAGCCGTTATTTGAGCGGATTTTAACTTAATTTGGAAGATTTTGCGAATATTTCACTAAATAAGCCGTTCTTTGAGCGGATTTTAATTTCATTTGGAAGATTTTGCGAATATTTCACTAAATAAGCCGTTTTTCGAGCGGATTTTAACTTAATTTGGAAGATTTTGCGAATATTTCACTAAATAAGCCGTTTTTCGAGCGGATTTTAACTGAATTTGGAAGATTTTGCGAATATTTCACTAAATAAGCCGTTCTTTGAGCGGATTTTAACTTAATTTGGAAGATTTTGCGAATATTTCACTAAATAAGCCGTTCTTTGAGCGGATTTTAACTGAATTTGGAAGATTTTGCGAATATTTCACTAAATAAGCCGTTCTTTGAGCGGATTTTAATTTCATTTGGAAGATTTTGCGAATATTTCACTAAATAAGCCGTTTTTCGAGCGGATTTTAACTTAATTTGGAAGATTTTGCGAATATTTCACTAAATAAGCCGTTTTTCGAGCGGATTTTAACTGAATTTGGAAGATTTTGCGAATATTTCACTAAATAAGCCGTTTTTCGAGCGGATTTTAACTGAATTTGGAAGATTTTGCGAATATTTCACTAAATAAGCCGTTTTTCGAGCGGATTTTAACTGAATTTGGAAGATTTTGCGAATATTTCACTAAATAAGCCGTTTTTCGAGCGGATTTTAACTTAATTTGGAAGATTTTGCGAATATTTCACTAAATAAGCCGTTTTTCGAGCGGATTCTAACTTAATTTGGAAGATTTTTCAAATATTTCACTAAATAAGCCGTTTTTCGAGCGGATTCTAACTTAATTTGGAAGATTTTTCAAATATTGCACTAAATAAGCCGTTTTTCGAGCGGATTCTAACTTAATTTGGAAGATTTTTCAAATATTGCACTAAATAAGCCGTTATTTGAGCGGATTTTAACTTAATTTGGAAGATTTTTCAAATATTGCACTAAATAAGCCGTTTTTCGAGCGGATTCTAACTTAATTTGGAAGATTTTTCAAATATTTCACTTAATAAGCCGTTTTTCGAGCGGATTTTAACTTAATTTGGAAGATTTTTCAAATATTGCACTAAATAAGCCGTTATTTGAGCGGATTTTAACTTAATTTGGAAGATTTTGCGAATATTTCACTAAATAAGCCGTTCTTTGAGCGGATTTTAATTTCATTTGGAAGATTTTGCGAATATTTCACTAAATAAGCCGTTTTTTGAGCGGATTTTAAATTAATTTGGAAGATTTTTCAAATATTTCACTTAATAAGCCGTTTTTCGAGCGGATTTTAACTTAATTTGGAAGATTTTTCAAATATTGCACTAAATAAGCCGTTATTTGAGCGGATTTTAACTTAATTTGGAAGATTTTGCGAATATTTCACTAAATAAGCCGTTCTTTGAGCGGATTTTAATTTCATTTGGAAGATTTTGCGAATATTTCACTAAATAAGCCGTTTTTTGAGCGGATTTTAACTTAATTTGGAAGATTTTTCAAATATTTCACTAAATAAGCCGTTTTTTGAGCGGATTTTAATTTCATTTGGAAGATTTTTCAAATATTTCACTAAATAAGCCGTTTTTTGAGCGGATTTTAAATTAATTTGGAAGATTTTTCAAATATTTCACTAAATAAGCCGTTTTTTGAGCGGATTTTAACTTAATTTGGAAGATTTTTCAAATATTTCACTAAATTAGCCGTCTTTTGAGCGGATTTTAACTTAATTTGGAAGATTTTGCGAATATTTCACTAAATAAGCCGTTTTTCGAGCGGATTTTAACTTAATTTGGAAGATTTTTCAAATATTTCACTAAATAAGCCGTTTTTCGAGCGGATTCTAACTTAATTTGGAAGATTTTTCAAATATTTCACTAAATAAGCCGTTTTTCGAGCGGATTCTAACTTAATTTGGAAGATTTTTCAAATATTGCACTAAATAAGCCGTTATTTGAGCGGATTTTAACTTAATTTGGAAGATTTTGCGAATATTTCACTAAATAAGCCGTTCTTTGAGCGGATTTTAATTTCATTTGGAAGATTTTGCGAATATTTCACTAAATAAGCCGTTCTTTGAGCGGACTTTAATTTCATTTGGAAGATTTTGCGAATATTTCACTAAATAAGCCGTTTTTTGAGCGGATTTTAACTTAATTTGGAAGATTTTGCGAATATTTCACTAAATAAGCCGTTCTTTGAGCGGATTTTAATTTCATTTGGAAGATTTTGCGAATATTTCACTAAATAAGCCGTTCTTTGAGCGGATTTTAATTTCATTAGGAAGATTTTGCGAATATTTCACTAAATAAGCCGTTTTTTGAGCGGATTTTAACTTAATTTGGAAGATTTTGCGAATATTTCACTAAATAAGCCGTTCTTTGAGCGGATTTTAATTTCATTTGGAAGATTTTGCGAATATTTCACTAAATAAGCCGTTTTACGAGCGGATTTTAACTTAATTTGGAAGATTTTGCGAATATTTCACTAAATAAGCCGTTTTTCGAGCGGATTTTAACTTAATTTGGAAGATTTTGCGAATATTTCACTAAATAAGCCGTTTTTCGAGCGGATTTTAACTTAATTTGGAAGATTTTGCGAATATTTCACTAAATAAGCCGTTTTTCGAGCGGATTTTAACTGAATTTGGAAGATTTTTCGAATATTTCACTAAATAAGCCGTTTTTTGAGCGGATTCTAACTTAATTTGGAAGATTTTTCAAATATTTCACTAAATAAGCCGTTTTACGAGCGGATTCTAACTTAATTTGGAAGATTTTTCAAATATTGCACTAAATAAGCCGTTTTTTTGAGCGGATTTTAACTTAATTTGGAAGATTTTGCGAATATTTCACTAAATAAGCCGTTTTTCGAGCGGATTTTAACTTAATTTGGAAGATTTTGCGAATATTTCACTAAATAAGCCGTTTTTCGAGCGGATTCTAACTTAATTTGGAAGATTTTTCAAATATTTCACTAAATAAGCCGTTTTTCGAGCGGATTTTAACTTAATTTGGAAGATTTTGCGAATATTTCCCTAAATAAGCCGTTTTTCGAGCGGATTTTAACTTAATTTGGAAGATTTTGCGAATATTTCCCTAAATAAGCCGTTTTTCGAGCGGATTTTAACTTAATTTGGAAGATTTTTCAAATATTTCACTAAATAAGCCGTTTTTCGAGCGGATTCTAACTTAATTTGGAAGATTTTTCAAATATTTCACTAAATAAGCCGTTTTTCGAGCGGATTCTAACTTAATTTGGAAGATTTTTCAAATATTGCACTAAATAAGCCGTTATTTGAGCGGATTTTAACTTAATTTGGAAGATTTTGCGAATATTTCACTAAATAAGCCGTTCTTTGAGCGGATTTTAATTTAATTTGGAAGATTTTGCGAATATTTCACTAAATAAGCCGTTCTTTGAGCGGACTTTAATTTCATTTGGAAGATTTTGCGAATATTTCACTAAATAAGCCGTTTTTTGAGCGGATTTTAACTTAATTTGGAAGATTTTGCGAATATTTCACTAAATAAGCCGTTCTTTGAGCGGATTTTAATTTCATTTGGAAGATTTTGCGAATATTTCACTAAATAAGCCGTTTTACGAGCGGATTTTAACTTAATTTGGAAGATTTTGCGAATATTTCACTAAATAAGCCGTTTTTCGAGCGGATTTTAACTTAATTTGGAAGATTTTGCGAATATTTCACTAAATAAGCCGTTTTTTCAGCGGATTTTAACTTAATTTGGAAGATTTTGCGAATATTTCACTAAATAAGCCGTTTTTCGAGCGGATTTTAACTTAATTTGGAAGATTTTGCGAATATTTCACTAAATAAGCCGTTTTTCGAGCGGATTTTAACTTAATTTGGAAGATTTTGCGAATATTTCCCTAAATAAGCCGTTTTTCGAGCGGATTTTAACTTAATTTGGAAGATTTTGCGAATATTTCCCTAAATAAGCCGTTTTTCGAGCGGATTTTAACTTAATTTGGAAGATTTTGCGAATATTTCACTAAATAAGCCGTTTTTCGAGCGGATTTTAACTTAATTTGGAAAATTTTGCGAATATTTCACTAAATAAGCCGTTATTTGAGCGGATTTTAACTTAATTTGGAAGATTTTGCGAATATTTCACTAAAAAAGCCGTTTTTCGAGCGGATTTTAACTTAATTTGGAAGATTTTGCGAATATTTCACTAAATAAGCCGTTTTTCGAGCGGATTTTATCTTAATTTGGAAGATTGTGCGAATATTTCACTAAATAAGCCGTTTTTCGAGCGGATTTTAACTTAATTTGGAAGATTTTGCGAATATTTCACTAAATAAGCCGTTTTTCGAGCGGATTTTAACTTAATTTGGAAGATTTTGCGAATATTACACTAAATAAGCCGTTTTTCGAGCGGATTTTAACTTAATTTGGAAGATTTTGCGAATATTTCACTAAATAAGCCGTTTTTCGAGCGGATTTTAACTTAATTTGGAAAATTTTGCGAATATTTCACTAAATAAGCCGTTTTTCGAGCGGATTTTAACTTAATTTGGAAGATTTTGCGAATATTTCA
The DNA here is from genome assembly GCA_036926295.1 of Pachydiplax longipennis. Taxonomy (NCBI): domain Eukaryota; kingdom Metazoa; phylum Arthropoda; class Insecta; order Odonata; family Libellulidae; genus Pachydiplax; species Pachydiplax longipennis. The sequence continues at coordinate 64,841,489 of JAVFKF010000015.1, read as the reverse complement.
CTAAATAAGCCGTTTTTCGAGCGGATTTTAACTTAATTTTGAAGATTTTGCGAATATTTCACTAAATAAGCCGTTTTTCGAGCGGATTTTAATTTAATTTGGAAGATTTTGCGAATATTTCACTAAATAAGCCGTTTTTCGAGCGGATTTTAACTTAATTTGGAAGATTTTGCGAATATTTCACTAAATAAGCCGTTTTTCGAGCGGATTCTAACTTAATTTGGAAGATTTTGCGAATATTTCACTAAATAAGCCGTTTTTCGAGCGGATTTTAATTTAATTTGGAAGATTTTGCGAATATTTCACTATATAAGCCGTTTTTCGAGCGGATTTTAACTTAATTTGGAAGATTTTTCAAATATTTCACTATATAAGCCGTTTTTCGAGCGGATTCTAACTTAATTTGGAAGATTTTGCGAATATTTCACTAAATAAGCCGTTTTTCGAGCGGATTCTAACTTAATTTGGAAGATTTTTCAAATATTTCACTAAATAAGCCCTTCTTTGAGCGGATTTTAATTTCATTTGGAAGATTTTGCGAATATTTCACTAAATAAGCCGTCTTTTGAGCGGATTTTAATTTCATTTGGAAGATTTTTCAAATATTTCACTAAATAAGCCGTTTTTTGAGCGGATTTTAACTTAATTTGGAAGATTTTTCAAATATTTCACTAAATAAGCCGTTTTTTGAGCGGATTTTAACTTAATTTGGAAGATTTTTCGAATATTTCACTAAATAAGCCGTTTTTTGAGCGGATTTTAACTTAATTTGGAAGATTTTTCGAATATTTCACTAAATAAGCCGTTTTTTGAGCGGATTTTAAATTAATTTGGAAGATTTTTCGAATATTGCACTAAATAAGCCGTTTTTTGAGCGGATTTTAACTTAATTTGGAAGATTTTTCGAATATTTCACTAAATAAGCCGTTTTTTGAGCGGATTTTAACTTAATTTGGAAGATTTTGCGAATATTTCACTAAATAAGCCGTTTTTCGAGCGGATTTTAACTTATTTTGGAAGATTTTGCGAATATTTCTCTAAATAAGCCGTTTTTTGAGCGGATTTTAACTTAGTTTGGAAGATTTTGCGAATATTTCACTAAATAAGCCGTTTTTTGAGCGGATTTTAACTTAATTTGGATGATTTTTGCGCATATATTTCACTAAATAAGCCGTTTTTTGAGCGGATTTTAACTTAATTTGGAAGATTTCTGCGAATATTTCACTAAATAAGCCGTTTTTTTAGCGGATGTTAACTTAATTTGGAAGATTTTGCGAATATTTCACTAAATAAACCGTTTTTTGAGCGGATTTTAACATAATTTGGATGATTTTTCAAATATTTCACTAAATAAGCCGTTTTTTGAGCGGATTTTAACATAATTTGGAAGATTTTTCAAATATTTCACTAAATAAGCCGTTTTTTGAGCGGATTTTAACTTAATTTGGAAGATTTTTCGAATATTTCACTAAATAAGCCGTTTTTCGAGCGGATTTTAACTTAATTTGGAAGATTTTGCGAATATTTCACTAAATAAGCCGTTTTTCGAGCGGATTTTAACTTAATTTGGAAGATTTTGCGAATATTTCACTAAATAAGCCGTTTTTCGAGCGGATTTTAACTTAATTTGGAAGATTTTGCGAATATTTCACTAAATAAGCCGTTTTTCGAGAGGATTTTAACTTAATTTGGAAGATTTTGCGAATATTTCACTAAATAAGCCGTTTTTCGAGCGGATTTTAACTTAATTTGGAAGATTTTGCGAATATTTCACTAAATAAGCCGTTTTTCGAGCGGATTTTAACTTAATTTGGAAGATTTTGCGAATATTTCACTAAATAAGCCGTTTTTCGAGCGGATTTTAACTTAATTTGGAAGATTTTGCGAATATTTCACTAAATAAGCCGTTTTTCGAGCGGATTTTAACTTAATTTGGAAGATTTTGCGAATATTTCACTAAATAAGCCGTTTTTCGAGCGGATTTTAACTTAATTTGGAAGATTTTGCGAATATTTCACTAAATAAGCCGTTTTTCGAGCGGATTTTAACTTAATTTGGAAGATTTTGCGAATATTTCACTAAATAAGCCGTTTTTCGAGCGGATTTTAACTGAATTTGGAAGATTTTGCGAATATTTCACTAAATAAGCCGTTTTTCGAGCGGATTTTAACTGAATTTGGAAGATTTTGCGAATATTTCACTAAATAAGCCGTTTTTCGAGCGGATTTTAACTTAATTTGGAAGATTTTGCGAATATTTCACTAAATAAGCCGTTTTTCGAGCGGATTCTAACTTAATTTGGAAGATTTTTCAAATATTTCACTAAATAAGCCGTTTTTCGAGCGGATTCTAACTTAATTTGGAAGATTTTTCAAATATTGCACTAAATAAGCCGTTTTTCGAGCGGATTCTAACTTAATTTGGAAGATTTTTCAAATATTGCACTAAATAAGCCGTTATTTGAGCGGATTTTAACTTAATTTGGAAGATTTTGCGAATATTTCACTAAATAAGCCGTTCTTTGAGCGGATTTTAATTTCATTTGGAAGATTTTGCGAATAATTCACTAAATAAGCCGTTTTTTGAGCGGATTTTAACTTAATTTGGAAGATTTTTCAAATATTTCACTTAATAAGCCGTTTTTCGAGCGGATTTTAACTTAATTTGGAAGATTTTTCAAATATTGCACTAAATAAGCCGTTATTTGAGCGGATTTTAACTTAATTTGGAAGATTTTGCGAATATTTCACTAAATAAGCCGTTCTTTGAGCGGATTTTAATTTCATTTGGAAGATTTTGCGAATATTTCACTAAATAAGCCGTTTTTTGAGCGGATTTTAATTTCATTTGGAAGATTTTTCAAATATTTCACTAAATAAGCCGTTTTTTGAGCGGATTTTAAATTAATTTGGAAGATTTTTCAAATATTTCACTAAATAAGCCGTTTTTTGAGCGGATTTTAATTTAATTTGGAAGATTTTTCAAATATTTCACTAAATAAGCCGTTTTTCGAGCGGATTCTAACTTAATTTGGAAGATTTTTCAAATATTTCACTAAATAAGCCGTTTTTCGAGCGGATTCTAACTTAATTTGGAAGATTTTTCAAATATTGCACTAAATAAGCCGTTATTTGAGCGGATTTTAACTTAATTTGGAAGATTTTGCGAATATTTCACTAAATAAGCCGTTCTTTGAGCGGATTTTAATTTCATTTGGAAGATTTTTCAAATATTTCACTAAATAAGCCGTTTTTTGAGCGGATTTTAACTTAATTTGGAAGATTTTTCAAATATTTCACTAAATAAGCCGTTTTTTGAGCGGATTTTAAATTAATTTGGAAGATTTTTCAAATATTTCACTAAATAAGCCGTTTTTTGAGCGGATTTTAACTTAATTTGGAAGATTTTTCAAATATTTCACTAAATAAGCCGTTTTTTGAGCGGATTTTAACTTAATTTGGAAGATTTTTCAAATATTTCACTAAATAAGCCGTTTTTTGAGCGGATTTTAACTTAATTTGGAAGATTTTTCAAATATTTCACTAAATAAGCCGTTTTTTGAGCGGATTTTAACTTAATTTGGAAGATTTTTCGAATATTTCACTAAATAAGCCGTTTTTTGAGCGGATTTTAAATTAATTTGGAAGATTTTGCGAATATTTCACTAAATAAGCCGTTTTTTGAGCGGATTTTAACTTAATTTGGAAGATTTTGCGAATATTTCACTAAATAAGCCGTTTTTCGAGCGGATTCTAACTTAATTTGGAAGATTTTTTAAATATTTCACTAAATAAGCCGTTTTTCGAGCGGATTCTAACTTAATTTGGAAGATTTTTCAAATATTGCACTAAATAAGCCGTTTTTCGAGCGGATTCTAACTTAATTTGGAAGATTTTTCAAATATTGCACTAAATAAGCCGTTATTTGAGCGGATTTTAACTTAATTTGGAAGATTTTGCGAATATTTCACTAAATAAGCCGTTCTTTGAGCGGATTTTAATTTCATTTGGAAGATTTGGCGAATATTTCACTAAATAAGCCGTTCTTTGAGCGGACTTTAATTTCATTTGGAAGATTTTGCGAATATTTCACTAAATAAGCCGTTTTTTGAGCGGATTTTAACTTAATTTGGAAGATTTTGCGAATATTTCACTAAATAAGCCGTTCTTTGAGCGGATTTTAATTTCATTTGGAAGATTTTGCGAATATTTCACTAAATAAGCCGTTCTTTGAGCGGATTTTAATTTCATTTGGAAGATTTTGCGAATATTTCACTAAATAAGCCGTTTTTTGAGCGGATTTTAACTTAATTTGGAAGATTTTTCAAATATTTCACTAAATAAGCCGTTTTTTGAGCGGATTTTAACTTAATTTGGAAGATTTTTCGAATATTTCACTAAATAAGCCGTTTTTTGAGCGGATTTTAACTTAATTTGGAAGATTTTTCCAATATTTCACTAAATAAGCCGTTTTTTGAGCGGATTTTAAATTAATTTGGAAGATTTTGCGAATATTTCACTAAATAAGCCGTTTTTTCAGCGGATTTTAACTTAATTTGGAAGATTTTGCGAATATTTCACTAAATAAGCCGTTTTTTCAGCGGATTTTAACTTAATTTGGAAGATTTTGCGAATATTTCACTAAATAAGCCGTTTTTCGAGCGGATTTTAACTTAATTTGGAAGATTTTGCGAATATTTCACTAAATAAGCCGTTTTTCGAGCGGATTTTAACTTAATTTGGAAGATTTTGCGAATATTTCTCTAAATAAGCCGTTTTTCGAGCGGATTTTAACTTAATTTGGAAGATTTTGCGAATATTTCCCTAAATAAGCCGTTTTTCGAGCGGATTTTAACTTAATTTGGAAGATTTTTCGAATATTTCACTAAATAAGCCGTTTTTCGAGCGGATTTTAACTTAATTTGGAAGATTTTGCGAATATTTCACTAAATAAGCCGTTTTACGAGCGGATTTTAACTTAATTTGGAAGATTTTGCGAATATTTCACTAAAAAAGCCGTTTTTCGAGCGGATTTTAACTTAATTTGGAAGATTTTGCGAATATTTCACTAATTAAGCCGTTTTTCGAGCGGATTTTATCTTAATTTGGAAGATTTTGCGAATATTTCACTAAATAAGCCGTTTTTCGAGCGGATTTTAACTTAATTTGGAAGATTTTGCGAATATTTCACTAAATAAGCCGTTTTTCGAGCGGATTTTAACTTAATTTGGAAGATTTTGCGAATATTTCACTAAATAAGCCGTTTTTCGAGCGGATTTTAACTTAATTTGGAAGATTTTGCGAATATTTCACTAAATAAGCCGTTTTTCGAGCGGATTTTAACTTAATTTGGAAAATTTTGCGAATATTTCACTAAATAAGCCGTTTTTCGAGCGGATTTTAACTTAATTTGGAAGATTTTGCGAATATTTCACTAAATAAGCCGTTTTTCGAGCGGATTTTAACTTAATTTTGAAGATTTTGCGAATATTTCACTAAATAAGCCGTTTTTCGAGCGGATTTTAATTTAATTTGGAAGATTTTGCGAATATTTCACTAAATAAGCCGTTTTTCGAGCGGATTTTAACTTAATTTGGAAGATTTTGCGAATATTTCACTAAATAAGCCGTTTTTCGAGCGGATTTTAACTTAATTTGGAAGATTTTGCGAATATTTCACTAAATAAGCCGTTTTTCGAGCGGATTTTAATTTAATTTGGAAGATTTTGCGAATATTTCACTATATAAGCCGTTTTTCGAGCGGATTTTAACTTAATTTGGAAGATTTTGCGAATATTTCACTAAATAAGCCGTTTTTCGAGCGGATTCTAACTTAATTTGGAAGATTTTTCAAATATTTCACTAAATAAGCCCTTCTTTGAGCGGATTTTAATTTCATTTGGAAGATTTTGCGAATATTTCACTAAATAAGCCGTCTTTTGAGCGGATTTTAATTTCATTTGGAAGATTTTTCAAATATTTCACTAAATAAGCCGTTTTTTGAGCGGATTTTAACTTAATTTGGAAGATTTTTCAAATATTTCACTAAATAAGCCGTTTTTTGAGCGGATTTTAACTTAATTTGGAAGATTTTTCGAATATTTCACTAAATAAGCCGTTTTTTGAGCGGATTTTAACTTAATTTGGAAGATTTTTCGAATATTTCACTAAATAAGCCGTTTTTTGAGCGGATATTAAATTAATTTGGAAGATTTTTCGAATATTGCACTAAATAAGCCGTTTTTTGAGCGGATTTTAACTTAATTTGGAAGATTTTTCGAATATTTCACTAAATAAGCCGTTTTTTGAGCGGATTTTAACTTAATTTGGAAGATTTTGCGAGTATTTCACTAAATAAGCCGTTTTTCGAGCGGATTTTAACTTAATTTGGAAGATTTTGCGAATATTTCTCTAAATAAGCCGTTTTTTGAGCGGATTTTAACTTAATTTGGAAGATTTTGCGAATATTTCACTAAATAAGCCGTTTTTTGAGCGGATTTTAACTTAATTTGGAAGATTTTTGCGCATATATTTCACTAAATAAGCCGTTTTTCGAGCGGATTTTAACTTAATTTGGAAGATTTCTGCGAATATTTCACTAAATAAGCCGTTTTTATAGCGGATGTTAACTTAATTTGGAAGATTTTGCGAATATTTCACTAAATAAGCCGTTTTTTGAGCGGATTTTAACATAATTTGGAAGATTTTTCAAATATTTCACTAAATAAGCCGTTTTTTGAGCGGATTTTAACTTAATTTGGAAGATTTTTCGAATATTTCACTAAATAAGCCGTTTTTCGAGCGTATTTTAACTTAATTTGGAAGATTTTGCGAATATTTCACTAAATAAGCCGTTTTTCGAGCGGATTTTAACTTAATTTGGAAGATTTTGCGAATATTTCACTAAATAAGCCGTTTTTCGAGCGGATTTTAACTTAATTTGGAAGATTTTGCGAATATTTCACTAAATAAGCCGTTTTTCGAGCGGATTTTAACTTAATTTGGAAGATTTTGCGAATATTTCACTAAATAAGCCGTTTTTCGAGCGGATTTTAACTTAATTTGGAAGATTTTGCGAATATTTCACTAAATAAGCCGTTTTTCGAGCGGATTTTAACTTAATTTGGAAGATTTTGCGAATATTTCACTAAATAAGCCGTTTTTCGAGCGGATTTTAACTTAATTTGGAAGATTTTGCGAATATTTCACTAAATAAGCCGTTTTTCGAGCGGATTTTAACTTAATTTGGAAGATTTTGCGAATATTTCACTAAATAAGCCGTTTTTCGAGCGGATTTTAACTTAATTTGGAAGATTTTGCGAATATTTCACTAAATAAGCCGTTTTTTGAGCGGATTTTAACTTAATTTGGAAGATTTCTGCGAATATTTCACTAAATAAGCCGTTTTTTGAAAGGTTTTTAACATAATTTGGAAGATTTTTCGAATATTTCACTAAATAAGCCGTTTTTTGAGCGGATTTTAACATTATTTGGAAGATTTTTCGAATATTTCACTAAATAAGCCGTTTTTTGAAAGGATTTTAACATAATTTGGAAGATTTTTCGAATATTTCACTAAATAAGCCGTTTTTTGAGCGGATTTTAACATAATTTGGAAGATTTTTCGAATATTTCACTAAATAAACCCTTTTTGGAGCGGATTTTAACATAATTTGGAAGATTTTGCGAATATTTCACTAAATAAGCCGTTTTTCGAGCGGATTTTAACTTAATTTGGAAGATTTTTCGAATATTTCACTAAATAAGTCGTTTTCCGAGCGGATTTTAACTTAATTTGGAAGATTTTTCGAATATATCACTAAATAAGCCGTTTTTCGAGCGGATTTTAACTTAATTTGGAAGATTTTGCGAATATTTCACTAAATAAGCCGTTTTTCGAGCGGATTTTAACTTAATTTGGAAGATTTTGCGAATATTTCACTAAATAAGCCGTTTTTCGAGCGGATTTTAACTTAATTTGGAAGATTTTTGCGAATATTTCACTAAATAAGCCGTTTTTCGAGCGGATTTTAACTTAATTTGGAAGATTTTGCGAATATTTCACTAAATAAGCCGTATTTCGAGCGGATTTTAACATAATTTGGAAGATTTTGCGAATATTTCACTAAATAAGCCGTTTTTCGAGCGGATTTTAACTTAATTTGGAAAATTTTGCGAATATTTCACTAAATAAGCCGTTTTTCGAGCGGATTTTAACTTAATTTGGAAGATTTTGCGAATATTTCACTAAATAAGCCGTTTTTCGAGCGGATTTTAACTTAATTTGGAAGATTTTGCGAATATTTCACTAAATAAGCCGTTTTTCGAGCGGATTTTAACTTAATTTGGAAGATTTTGCGAATATTTCACTAAATAAGCCGTTTTTCGAGCGGATTTTAACTTAATTTGGAAGATTTTGCGAATATTTCACTAAATAAGCCGTTTTTCGAGCGGATTTTAACTTAATTTGGAAGATTTTTGCGAATATTTCACTAAATAAGCCGTTTTTCGAGCGGATTTTAACTTAATTTGGAAGATTTTTCGAATATTTCACTAAATAAGCCGTTTTTCGAGCGGATTTTAACTTAATTTGGAAGATTTTGCGAATATTTCCCTAAATAAGCCGTTTTTCGAGCGGATTTTAACTTAATTTGGAAGATTTTGCGAATATTTCACTAAATAAGCCGTTTTTCGAGCGGATTTTAACTTAATTTGGAAGATTTTGCGAATATTTCACTAAATAAGCCGTTTTTCGAGCGGATTTTAACTTAATTTTGAAGATTTTGCGAATATTTCACTAAATAAGCCGTTTTTCGAGCGGATTTTAACTGAATTTGGAAGATTTTGCGAATATTTCACTAAATAAGCCGTTTTTCGAGCGGATTTTAACTGAATTTGGAAGATTTTGCGAATATTTCACTAAATAAGCCGTTTTTCGAGCGGATTTTAACTTAATTTGGAAGATTTTTCAAATATTTCACTAAATAAGCCGTTTTTCGAGCGGATTCTAACTTAATTTGGAAGATTTTTCAAATATTGCACTAAATAAGCCGTTTTTCGAGCGGATTTTAACTTAATTTGGAAGATTTTTCAAATATTTTACTAAATAAGCCGTTTTTCGAGCGGATTTTAACTTAATTTGGAAGATCTTGCGAATATTTCACTAAATAAGCCGTTTTTCGAGCGGATTCTAACTTAATTTGGAAGATTTTTCAAATATTTCACTAAATAAGCCGTTTTTCGAGCGGATTCTAACCTAATTTGGAAGATTTTGCGAATATTTCACTAAATAAGCCGTTTTTCGAGCGGATTCTAACTTAATTTGGAAGATTTTGCGAATATTTCACTAAATAAGCCGTTTTTCGAGCGGATTCTAACTTAATTTGGAAGATTTTTCAAATATTTCACTAAATAAGCCGTTTTTCGAGCGGATTTTAACTTAATTTGGAAGATTTTTGCGAATATTTCACTAAATAAGCCGTTTTTCGAGCGGATTTTAACTTAATTTGGAAGATTTTGCGAATATTTCACTAAATAAGCCGTATTTCGAGCGGATTTTAACTTAATTTGGAAGATTTTGCGAATATTTCACTAAATAAGCCGTTTTTCGAGCGGATTTTAACTTAATTTGGAAGATTTTGCGAATATTTCACTAAATAAGCCGTTTTTCGAGCGGATTTTAATTTAATTTGGAAGATTTTGCGAATATTTCACTATATAAGCCGTTTTTCGAGCGGATTTTAACTTAATTTGGAAGATTTTTCAAATATTTCACTAAATAAGCCGTTTTTCGAGCGGATTCTAACTTAATTTGGAAGATTTTGCGAATATTTCACTAAATAAGCCGTTTTTCGAGCGGATTCTAACTTAATTTGGAAGATTTTTCAAATATTTCACTAAATAAGCCCTTCTTTGAGCGGATTTTAATTTCATTTGGAAGATTTTGCGAATATTTCACTAAATAAGCCGTCTTTTGAGCGGATTTTAATTTCATTTGGAAGATTTTTCAAATATTTCACTAAATAAGCCGTTTTTTGAGCGGATTTTAACTTAATTTGGAAGATTTTTCAAATATTTCACTAAATAAGCCGTTTTTTGAGCGGATTTTAACTTAATTTGGAAGATTTTTCGAATATTTCACTAAATAAGCCGTTTTTTGAGCGGATTTTAACTTAATTTGGAAGATTTTTCGAATATTTCACTAAATAAGCCGTTTTTTGAGCGGATTTTAAATTTATTTGGAAGATTTTTCGAATATTGCACTAAATAAGCCGTTTTTTGAGCGGATTTTAACTTAATTTGGAAGATTTTTCGAATATTTCACTAAATAAGCCGTTTTTTGAGCGGATTTTAACTTAATTTGGAAGATTTCTGCGAATATTTCACTAAATAATCCGTTTTTTTAGCGGATGTTAACTTAATTTGGAAGATTTTGCGAATATTTCACTAAATAAACCGTTTTTTGAGCGGATTTTAACATAATTTGGATGATTTTTCAAATATTTCACTAAATAAGCCGTTTTTTGAGCGGATTTTAACATAATTTGGAAGATTTTTCAAATATTTCACTAAATAAGCCGTTTTTTGAGCGGATTGTAACTTAATTTGGAAGATTTTTCGAATATTTCACTAAATAAGCCGTTTTTCGAGCGGATTTTAACTTAATTTGGAAGATTTTGCGAATATTTCACTAAATAAGCCGTTTTTCGAGCGGATTTTAACTTAATTTGGAAGATTTTGCGAATATTTCACTAAATAAGCCGTTTTTCGAGCGGATTTTAACTTAATTTGGAAGATTTTGCGAATATTTCACTAAATAAGCCGTTTTTCGAGCGGATTTTAACTTAATTTGGAAGATTTTGCGAATATTTCACTAAATAAGCCGTTTTTCGAGCGGATTTTAACTTAATTTGGAAGATTTTGCGAATATTTCACTAAATAAGCCGTTTTTCGAGCGGATTTTAACTTAATTTGGAATATTTTGCGAATATTTCACTAAATAAGCCGTTTTTCGAGCGGATTTTAACTTAATTTGGAAGATTTCTGCGAATATTTCACTAAATAAGCCGTTTTTTGAGCGGATTTTAACTTAATTTGGAAGATTTTGCGAATATTTCACTAAATAAGCCGTTTTTTTAGCGGATGTTAACTTAATTTGGAAGATTTTGCGAATATTTCACTAAATAAGCCGTTTTTTGAGCGGATTTTAAATTAATTTGGAAGATTTTTCGAATATTGCACTAAATAAGCCGTTTTTTGAGCGGATTTTAACTTAATTTGGAAGATTTTGCGAATATTTCACTAAATAAGCCGTTTTTCGAGCGGATTTTAACTTAATTTGGAAGATTTTTCAAATATTTCACTAAATAAGCCGTTTTTCGAGCGGATTCTAACTTAATTTGGAAGATTTTTCAAATATTTCACTAAATAAGCCGTTTTTCGAGCGGATTCTAACTTAATTTGGAAGATTTTGCGAATATTTCACTAAATAAGCCGTTTTCTGAGCGGACTTTAATTTCATTTGGAAGATTTTGCGAATATTTCACTAAATAAGCCGTTTTTTGAGCGGATTTTAACTTAATTTGGAAGATTTTGCGAATATTTCACTAAATAAGCCGTTCTTTGAGCGGATTTTCATTTCATTTGGAAGATTTTGCGAATATTTCACTAAATAAGCCGTTTTTTGAGCGGATTTTAACTTAATTTTGAAGATTTTTCAAATATTTCACTAAATAAGCCGTTTTTTGAGCGGATTTTAACCTAATTTGGAAGATTTTTCAAATATTTCACTAAATAAGCCGTTTTTTGAGCGGATTTTAACTTAATTTGGAAGATTTTTCGAATATTTCACTAAATAAGCCGTTTTTTGAGCGGATTTTAACTTAATTTGGAAGATTTTTCGAATATTTCACTAAATAAGCCGTTTTTCGAGCGGATTTTAACTTAATTTGGAAGATTTTGCGAATATTTCACTAAATAAGCCGTTTTTCGAGCGGATTTTAACTTAATTTGGAAGATTTTGCGAATATTTCACTAAATAAGCCGTTTTTTCAGCGGATTTTAACTTAATTTGGAAGATTTTGCGAATATTTCACTAAATAAGCCGTTTTTTCAGCGGATTTTAACTTAATTTGGAAGATTATGCGAATATTTCACTAAATAAGCCGTTCTTTGAGCGGATTTTAATTTCATTTGGAAGATTTTGCGAATATTTCACTAAATAAGCCGTTCTTTGAGCGGATTTTAATTTCATTTGGAAGATTTTGCGAATATTTCACTAAATAAGCCGTCTTTTGAGCGGATTTTAATTTCATTTGGAAGATTTTTCAAATATTTCACTAAATAAGCCGTTTTTTGAGCGGATTTTAACTTAATTTGGAAGATTTTTCGAATATTTCACTAAATAAGCCGTTTTTTGAGCGGATTTTAACTTAATTTGGAAGATTTTTCGAATATTTCACTAAATAAGCCGTTTTTTTAGCGGATTTTAACTTAATTTGGAAGATTTTTCAAATATTTCACTAAATAAACCGTTTTTTGAGCGGATTTTAACATAATTTGGATGATTTTTCAAATATTTCACTAAATAAGCCGTTTTTTGAGCGGATTTTAACATAATTTGGAAGATTTTTCGAATATTTCACTAAATAAGCCGTTTTTTGAGCGGATTTTAACATAATTTGGAAGATGCTTCGAATATTTCACTAAATAAGCCGTTTTTCGAGCGGATTTTAACTTAATTTGGAAGATTTTGCGAATATTTCACTAAATAAGCCGTTTTTCGAGCGGATTTTAACTTAATTTGGAAGATTTTGCGAATATTTCACTAAATAAGCCGTTTTTCGAGCGGATTTTAACTTAATTTGGAAGATTTTGCGAATATTTCACTAAATAAGCCGTTTTTCGAGCGGATTTTTAACTTAATTTGGAAGATTTTGCGAATATTTCACTAAATAAGCCGTTTTTCGAGCGGATTTTAACTTAATTTGGAAGATTTTGCGAATATTTCACTAAATAAGCCGTTTTTCGAGCGGATTTTAACTTAATTTGGAAGATTTTGCAAATATTTCACTAAATAAGCCGTTTTTCGAGCGGATTTTAACTTAAATTGGAAGATTTTGCGAAAATTTCACTAAATAAGCCGTTTTTCGAGCGGATTTTAACTTAAATTGGAAGATTTTGCGAACATTTCACTAAATAAGCCGTTTTTCGAGCGGATTTTAACTTAATTTGGAAGATTATGCGAATATTTCACTAAATAAGCCGTTTTTCGAGCGGATTTTAACTTAATTTGGAAGATTTTGCGAATATTTCACTAAATAAGCCGTTTTTGAGCGGATTTTAACTTAATTTGGAAGATTTTGCGAATATTTCACTAAATAAGCCGTTTTTCGAGCGGATTTTAACTTAATTTGGAAGATGTTGCGAATATTTCACTAAATAAGCCGTTTTTCGAGCGGATTTTAACTTAATTTGGAAGATTTTGCGAATATTTCACTAAATAAGCCGTTTTTCGAGCGGATTTTAACTTAATTTGGAAGATTACTGCGAATATTTCACTAAATAAGCCGTTTTTTTAGCGGATGTTAACTTAAGTTTGAAGATTTTGCGAATATTTCACTAAATAAGCCGTTTTTTTAGCGGATTTTAACTTAATTTGGAAGATTTTTCAAATATTTCACTAAATAAACCGTTTTTTGAGCGGATTTTAACATAATTTGGATGATTTTTCGAATATTTCACTAAATAAGCCGTTTTTTGAGCGGATTTTAACATAATTTGGAAGATTTTTCGAATATTTCACTAAATAAGCCGTTTTTTGAGCGGATTTTAACATAATTTGGAAGATTTTTCGAATATTTCACTAAATAAGCCGTTTTTCGAGCGGATTTTAACTTCATTTGGAAGATTTTGCGAATATTTCACTAAATAAGCCGTTTTTTTAGCGGATTTTAACTTAATTTGGAAGATTACTGCGAATATTTCACTAAATAAGCCGTTTTTTTAGCGGATGTTAACTTAAGTTTGAAGATTTTGCGAATATTTCACTAAATAAGCCGTTTTTCGAGCGGATTTTAACTTAATTTGGAAGATTTTGCGAATATTTCACTAAATAAGCCGTTTTTCGAGCGGATTTTAACTTAATTTGGAAGATTTTGCGAATATTTCACTAAATAAGCCGTTTTTTGAGCGGATTTTAACTTAATTTGGAAGATTTTGCGAATATTTCACTAAATAAGCCGTTTATCGAGCGGATTTTAACTTAATTTGGAAGATTTTGCGAATATTTCACTAAATAAGCCGTTTTTTGAGCGGATTTTAACTTAATTTGGAAGATTTTGCGAATATTTCACTAAATAAGCCGTTTTTCGAGCGGATTTTAACTTAATTTGGAAGATTTTGCGAATATTTCACTAAATAAGCCGTTTTTCGAGCGGATTTTAACTTAATTTGGAAGATTTTGCGAATATTTCACTAAATAAGCCGTTTTTTGAGCGGATTTTAACTTAATTTGGAAGATTTTGCGAATATTTCACTAAATAAGCCGTTTATCGAGCGGATTTTAACTTAATTTGGAAGATTTTGCGAATATTTCACTAAATAAGCCGTTTTTCGAGCGGATTTTAACTTAATTTGGAAGATTTTGCGAATATTTCACTAAATAAGCCGTTTTTCGAGCGGATTTTAACTTAAATTGGAAGATTTTGCGAACATTTCACTAAATAAGCCGTTTTTCGAGCGGATTTTAACTTAATTTGGAAGATTATGCGAACATTTCACTAAATAAGCCGTTTTTCGAGCGGATTTTAACTTAATTTGGAAGATTATGCGAATATTTCACTAAATAAGCCGTTTTTCGAGCGGATTTTAACTTAATTTGGAAGATTTTGCGAATATTTCACTAAATAAGCCGTTTTTGAGCGGATTTTAACTTAATTTGGAAGATTTTGCGAATATTTCACTAAATAAGCCGTTTTTCGAGCGGATTTTAACTTAATTTGGAAGATTTTGCGAATATTTCACTAAATAAGCCGTTTTTCGAGCGGATTTTAACTTAATTTGGAAGATTTTGCGAATATTTCACTAAATAAGCCGTTTTTCGAGCGGATTTTAACTTAATTTGGAAGATTTTGCGAATATTTCACTAAATAAGCCGTTTTTGGAGCGGATTTTAACTTAATTTGGAAGATTTTGCGAATATTTCACTAAATAAGCCGTTTTTGGAGCGGATTTTAACTTAATTTGGAAGATTTTGCGAATATTTCACTAAATAAGCCGTTTTTCGAGCGGATTTTAACTTAATTTGGAAGATTTTGCGAATATTTCACTAAATAAGCCGTTTTTCGAGCGGATTTTAACTTAAATTGGAAGATTTTGCGAACATTTCACTAAAAAGGCCGTTTTTCGAGCGGATTTTAACTTAATTTGGAAGATTATGCGAATATTTCACTAAATAAGCCGTTTTTCGAGCGGATTTTAACTTAATTTGGAAGATTTTGCGAATATTTCACTAAATAAGCCGTTTTTGAGCGGATTTTAACTTAATTTGGAAGATTTTGCGAATATTTCACTAAATAAGCCGTTTTTCGAGCGGATTTTAACTTAATTTGGAAGATTTTGCGAATATTTCACTAAATAAGCCGATTTTTGAGCGGATTTTAACTTAATCTGGAGGATTTTGCGAATATTCCACTAAATAAGCCGTTTTTTGAGCGGATTTTAACTTAATCTGGAAGATTTTGCGAATATTCCACTTAATAAGCCGTTTTTCGAGCGGATTTTAACTTAATTTGGAAGATTTTGCGAATATTTCACTAAATAAGCCGTTTTTTGAGCGGATTTTAACTTAATCTGGAAGATTTTTCAAATATTTCACTAAATAAGCCGTTTTTTGAGCGGATTTTAACTTAATCTGGAAGATTTTGCAAATATTTCACTAAATAAGCCGTTTTTTGAGCGGATCTTAACATAATTTCGAAGATATTGCGAATATTTCACTAAATAAGCCGTTTTTCGAGCGGATTTTAACTTAATTTGGAAGATTTTGCGAATATTTCACTAAATAAGCCGTTTTTGAGCGGATTTTAACTTAATTTGGAAGATTTTGCGAATATTTCACTAAATAAGCCGTTTTTCGAGCGGATTTTAACTTAATTTGGAAGATTTTTGCGAATATTTCACTAAATAAGCCGTTTTTCGAGCGGATTTTAACTTAATTTGGAAGATTTTGCGAATATTTCACTAAATAAGCCGTTTTTCGAGCGGATTTTAACTTAATTTGGAAAATTTTGCGAATATTTCACTAAATAAGCCGTTTTTTGAGCGGATTTTAACTTAATTTGGAAGATTTTGCGAATATTTCACTTAATAAGCCGTTTTTCGAGCGGATTTTAACTTAATTTGGAAGATTTTGCGAATATTTCACTAAATAAGCCGTTTTTCGAGCGGATTTTAACTTAATTTGGAAGATTTTGCGAATATTTCACTAAATAAGCCGTTTTTCGAGCGGATTTTAACTTAATTTGGAAGATTTTGCGAATATTTCACTAAATAAGCCGTTTTTCGAGCGGATTTTAACTTAATTTGGAAGATTTTGCGAATATTTCACTAAATAAGCCGTTTTTCGAGCGGATTTTAACTTAATTTGGAAGATTTTGCGAATATTTCACTAAATAAGCCGTTTTTCGAGCGGATTTTAACTTAATTTGGAAGATTTTGCGAATATTTCACTAAATAAGCCGTTTTTCGAGCGGATTTTAACTTAATTTGGAAGATTTTGCGAATATTTCACTAAATAAGCCGTTTTTCGAGCGGATTTTAACTTAATTTGGAAGATTTTGCGAATATTTCACTAAATAAGCCGTTTTTCGAGCGGATTTTAACTTAATTTGGAAGATTTTGCGAATATTTCACTAAATAAGCCGTTTTTCGAGCGGATTTTAACTTAATTTGGAAGATTTTGCGAATATTTCACTAAATAAGCCGTTTTTCGAGCGGATTTTAACTTAATTTGGAAGATTTTGCGAATATTTCACTAAATAAGCCGTATTTCGAGCGGATTTTAACTTAATTTGGAAGATTTTGCGAATATTTCACTAAATAAGCCGTTTTTCGAGCGGATTTTAAATTAATTTGGAAGATTTTTCGAATATTTCACTAAATAAGCCGTTTTTCGAGCGGATTTTAAATTAATTTGGAAGATTTTGCGAATATTTCACTAAATAAGCCGTTTTTTGAGCGGATTTTAACTTAATTTGGAAGATTTTGCGAATATTTCACTAAATAAGCCGTTTTTTGAGCGGATTTTAACTTAATTTGGAAGATTTTGCGAATATTTCACTAAATAAGCCGTTTTTCGAGCGGATTTTAACTTAATTTGGAAGATTTTGCGAATATTTCACTAAATAAGCCGTTTTTCGAGCGGATTTTAACTTAATTTGGAAGATTTTGCGAATATTTCACTAAATAAGCCGTTTTTCGAGCGGATTTTAACTTAATTTGGAAGATTTCTGCGAATATTTCACTAAATAAGCCGTTTT
Organism: Pachydiplax longipennis; assembly: GCA_036926295.1. Lineage (NCBI taxonomy): Eukaryota > Metazoa > Arthropoda > Insecta > Odonata > Libellulidae > Pachydiplax > Pachydiplax longipennis. Next base: position 64,823,951 of record JAVFKF010000015.1, on the reverse strand, counting down.
TTTAGCGGATGTTAACTTAAGTTTGAAGATTTTGCGAATATTTCACTAAATAAGCCGTTTTTTTAGCGGATTTTAACTTAAATTGGAAGATTTTTCAAATATTTCACTAAATAAGCCGTTTTTTGAGCGGATTTTAACATAATTTGGAAGATTTTTCGAATATTTCACTAAATAAGCCGTTTTTCGAGCGGATTTTAACTTAATCTGGAAGATTTTGCAAATATTTCACTAAATAAGCCGTTTTTTGAGCGGATCTTAACATAATTTCGAAGATATTGCGAATATTTCACTAAATAAGCCGTTTTTCGAGCGGATTTTAACTTAATTTGGAAGATTTTGCGAATATTTCACTAAATAAGCCGTTTTTGAGCGGATTTTAACTTAATTTGGAAGATTTTGCGAATATTTCACTAAATAAGCCGTTTTTCGAGCGGATTTTAACTTAATTTGGAAGATTTTTGCGAATATTTCACTAAATAAGCCGTTTTTCGAGCGGATTTTAACTTAATTTGGAAGATTTTGCGAATATTTCACTAAATAAGCCGTTTTTCGAGCGGATTTTAACTTAATTTGGAAAATTTTGCGAATATTTCACTAAATAAGCCGTTTTTTGAGCGGATTTTAACTTAATTTGGAAGATTTTGCGAATATTTCACTTAATAAGCCGTTTTTCGAGCGGATTTTAACTTAATTTGGAAGATTTTGCGAATATTTCACTAAATAAGCCGTTTTTCGAGCGGATTTTAACTTAATTTGGAAGATTTTGCGAATATTTCACTAAATAAGCCGTTTTTCGAGCGGATTTTAACTTAATTTGGAAGATTTTGCGAATATTTCACTAAATAAGCCGTTTTTCGAGCGGATTTTAACTTAATTTGGAAGATTTTGCGAATATTTCACTAAATAAGCCGTTTTTCGAGCGGATTTTAACTTAATTTGGAAGATTTTGCGAATATTTCACTAAATAAGCCGTTTTTCGAGCGGATTTTAACTTAATTTGGAAGATTTTGCGAATATTTCACTAAATAAGCCGTTTTTCGAGCGGATTTTAACTTAATTTGGAAGATTTTGCGAATATTTCACTAAATAAGCCGTTTTTCGAGCGGATTTTAACTTAATTTGGAAGATTTTGCGAATATTTCACTAAATAAGCCGTTTTTCGAGCGGATTTTAACTTAATTTGGAAGATTTTGCGAATATTTCACTAAATAAGCCGTTTTTCGAGCGGATTTTAACTTAATTTGGAAGATTTTGCGAATATTTCACTAAATAAGCCGTTTTTCGAGCGGATTTTAAATTAATTTGGAAGATTTTTCGAATATTTCACTAAATAAGCCGTTTTTCGAGCGGATTTTAAATTAATTTGGAAGATTTTGCGAATATTTCACTAAATAAGCCGTTTTTTGAGCGGATTTTAACTTAATTTGGAAGATTTTGCGAATATTTCACTAAATAAGCCGTTTTTTGAGCGGATTTTAACTTAATTTGGAAGATTTTGCGAATATTTCACTAAATAAGCCGTTTTTCGAGCGGATTTTAACTTAATTTGGAAGATTTTGCGAATATTTCACTAAATAAGCCGTTTTTCGAGCGGATTTTAACTTAATTTGGAAGATTTTGCGAATATTTCACTAAATAAGCCGTTTTTCGAGCGGATTTTAACTTAATTTGGAAGATTTCTGCGAATATTTCACTAAATAAGCCGTTTTTTTAGCGGATGTTAACTTAAGTTTGAAGATTTTGCGAATATTTCACTAAATAAGCCGTTTTTTTAGCGGATTTTAACTTAAATTGGAAGATTTTTCAAATATTTCACTAAATAAGCCGTTTTTTGAGCGGATTTTAACATAATTTGGAAGATTTTTCGAATATTTCACTAAATAAGCCGAGTTTTGAGCGGATTTTAACATAATTTGGAAGATTTTTCGAATATTTCACTAAATAAGCCGTTTTTTGAGCGGATTTTAACATAATTTGGAAGATTTTTCGAATATTTCACTAAATAAGCCGTTTTTTGAGCGGATTTTAACTTCATTTGGAAGATTTTGCGAATATTTCACTAAATAAGCCGTTTTTCGAGCGGATTTTAACTTAATTTGGAAGATTTTGCGAATATTTCACTAAATAAGCCGTTTTTTGAGCGGATTTTAACTTAATCTGGAAGATTTTTCAAATATTTCACTAAATAAGCCGTTTTTTGAGCGGATTTTAACTTAATCTGGAAGATTTTGCAAATATTTCACTAAATAAGCCGTTTTTTGAGCGGATTTTAACATAATTTGGAATATATTGCGAATATTTCACTTAATAAGCCGTTTTTTGAGCGGATCTTAAATTAATTTGGAAGATTTTTCAAATATTTCACTAAATAAGACGTTTTTTGAGCGGATCTTAACATAATTTGGAAAATATTGCGAATATTTCACTAAATAAGCCGTTTTTTGAGCGGATTTTAACTTAATTTGGAAAATTTTGCGAATATTTCACTAAATAAGCCGTTTTTTTAGCGGATTTTAACTTAATTTGGAAGATTTTTCAAATATTTCACTAAATAAGCCGTTTTTTGAAAGGACTTTTAACATAGTTTGGAAGATTTTTCGAATATTTCACTAAATAAGCCGTTTTTTGAGCGGATTTTAACATAATTTGGAAGATTTTTCGAATATTTCACTAAATAAACCCTTTTTGGATCGGATTTTAACATAATTTGGAAGATTTTGCGAATATTTCACTAAATAAGCCGTTTTTCGAGCGGATTTTAACTTAATTTGGAAGATTTTGCGAATATTTCACTAAATAAGCCGTTTTTCGAGCGGATTTTAACTTAATTTGGAAGATTTTGCGAATATTTCACTAAATAAGCCGTTTTTCGAGCGGATTTTAACTTAATTTGGAAGATTTTGCGAATATTTCACTAAATAAGCCGTTTTTCGAGCGGATTTTAACTTAATTTGGAAGATTTTGCGAATATTTCACTAAATAAGCCGTTTTTCGAGCGGATTTTAACTTAATTTGGAAGATTTTGCGAATATTTCACTAAATACGCCGTTTTTCGAGCGGATTTTAACTTAATTTGGAAGATTTTGCGAATATTTCACTAAATAAGCCGTTTTTCGAGCGGATTTTAACTTAATTTGGAAGATTTTGCGAATATTTCACGAAATAAGCCGTTTTACGAGCGGATTTTAACTTAATTTGGAAGATTTTGCGAATATTTCACTAAATAAGCCGTTTTTCGAGCGGATTTTAACTTAATTTGGAAGATTTTGCGAATATTTCACTAAATAAGCCGTTTTTCGAGCGGATTTTAACTGAATTTGGAAGATTTTGCGAATATTTCACTAAATAAGCCGTTTTTCGAGCGGATTTTAACTGAATTTGGAAGATTTTGCGAATATTTCACTAAATAAGCCGTTTTTCGAGCGGATTTTAACTTAATTTGGAAGATTTTGCGAATATTTCACTAAATAAGCCGTTTTTCGAGCGGATTCTAACTTAATTTGGAAGATTTTTCAAATATTTCACTAAATAAGCCGTTTTTCGAGCGGATTCTAACTTAATTTGGAAGATTTTTCAAATATTGCACTAAATAAGCCGTTTTTCGAGCGGATTCTAACTTAATTTGGAAGATTTTTCAAATATTGCACTAAAAAAGCCGTTATTTGAGCGGATTTTAACTTAATTTGGAAGATTTTTCAAATATTGCACTAAATAAGCCGTTTTTCGAGCGGATTCTAACTTAATTTGGAAGATTTTTCAAATACTTCACTAAATAAGCCGTTTTTCGAGCGGATTTTAACTTAATTTGGAAGATTTTTCAAATATTGCACTAAATAAGCCGTTATTTGAGCGGATTTTAACTTAATTTGGAAGATTTTGCGAATATTTCACTAAATAAGCCGTTCTTTGAGCGGATTTTAATTTCATTTGGAAGATTTTGCGAATATTTCACTAAATAAGCCGTTTTTTGAGCGGATTTTAATTTCATTTGGAAGATTTTTCAAATATTTCACTAAATAAGCCGTTTTTTGAGCGGATTTTAAATTAATTTGGAAGATTTTTCAAATATTTCACTAAATAAGCCGTTTTTTGAGCGGATTTTAACTTAATTTGGAAGATTTTTCAAATATTTCACTAAATTAGCCGTCTTTTGAGCGGATTTTAATTTCATTTGGAAGATTTTTCAAATATTTCACTAAATAAGCCGTTTTTTGAGCGGATTTTAACTTAATTTGGAAGATTTTTAAAATATTTCACTAAATAAGCCGTTTTTTGAGCGGATTTTAACTTAATTTGGAAGATTTTTCAAATATTTCACTAAATAAGCCGTTTTTTGAGCGGATTTTAACTTAATTTGGAAGATTTTTCGAATATTTCACTAAATAAGCCGTTTTTTGAGCGGATTTTAAATTAATTTGGAAGATTTTTCGAATATTGCACTAAATAAGCCGTTTTTTGAGCGGATTTTAACTTAATTTGGAAGATTTTGCGAATATTTCACTAAATAAGCCGTTTTTTGAGCGGATTTTAACTTAATTTGGAAGATTTTGCGAATATTTCACTAAATAAGCCGTTTTTTGAGCGGATTTTAACTTAATTTGGAAGATTTTGCGAATATTTCACTAAATAAGCCGTTTTTCGAGCGGATTTTAACTTAATTTGGAAGATTTTGCGAATATTTCACTAAATAAGCCGTTATTCGAGCGGATTTTAACTTAATTTGGAAGATTTTGCGAATATTTCACTAAATAAGCCGTTTTTCGAGCGGATTTTAACTTAATTTGGAAGATTTCTGCGAATATTTCACTAAATAAGCCGTTTTTTTAGCGGATGTTAACTTAAGTTTGAAGATTTTGCGAATATTTCACTAAATAAGCCGTTTTTTTAGCGGATTTTAACTTAAATTGGAAGATTTTTCGAATATTTCACTAAATAAGCCGTTTTTTGAGCGGATTTTAACATAATTTGGAAGATTTTTCGAATATTTCACTAAATAAGCCGTTTTTCGAGCGGATTTTAACTTAATCTGGAAGATTTTGCAAATATTTCACTAAATAAGCCGTTTTTTGAGCGGATCTTAACATAATTTCGAAGATATTGCGAATATTTCACTAAATAAGCCGTTTTTCGAGCGGATTTTAACTTAATTTGGAAGATTTTGCGAATATTTCACTAAATAAGCCGTTTTTGAGCGGATTTTAACTTAATTTGGAAGATTTTGCGAATATTTCACTAAATAAGCCGTTTTTCGAGCGGATTTTAACTTAATTTGGAAGATTTTTGCGTATATTTCACTAAATAAGCCGTTTTTCGAGCGGATTTTAACTTAATTTGGAAGATTTTGCGAATATTTCACTAAATAAGCCGTTTTTCGAGCGGATTTTAACTTAATTTGGAAAATTTTGCGAATATTTCACTAAATAAGCCGTTTTTTGAGCGGATTTTAACTTAATTTGGAAGATTTTGCGAATATTTCACTTAATAAGCCGTTTTTCGAGCGGATTTTAACTTAATTTGGAAGATTTTGCGAATATTTCACTAAATAAGCCGTTTTTCGAGCGGATTTTAACTTAATTTGGAAGATTTTGCGAATATTTCACTAAATAAGCCGTTTTTCGAGCGGATTTTAACTTAATTTGGAAGATTTTGCGAATATTTCACTAAATAAGCCGTTTTTCGAGCGGATTTTAACTTAATTTGGAAGATTTTGCGAATATTTCACTAAATAAGCCGTTTTTCGAGCGGATTTTAACTTAATTTGGAAGATTTTGCGAATATTTCACTAAATAAGCCGTTTTTCGAGCGGATTTTAACTTAATTTGGAAGATTTTGCGAATATTTCACTAAATAAGCCGTTTTTCGAGCGGATTTTAACTTAATTTGGAAGATTTTGCGAATATTTCACTAAATAAGCCGTTTTTCGAGCGGATTTTAACTTAATTTGGAAGATTTTGCGAATATTTCACTAAATAAGCCGTTTTTCGAGCGGATTTTAACTTAATTTGGAAGATTTTGCGAATATTTCACTAAATAAGCCGTTTTTCGAGCGGATTTTAAATTAATTTGGAAGATTTTTCGAATATTTCACTAAATAAGCCGTTTTTCGAGCGGATTTCAAATTAATTTGGAAGATTTTGCGAATATTTCACTAAATAAGCCGTTTTTTGAGCGGATTTTAACTTAATTTGGAAGATTTTGCGAATATTTCACTAAATAAGCCGTTTTTTGAGCGGATTTTAACTTAATTTGGAAGATTTTGCGAATATTTCACTAAATAAGCCGTTTTTCGAGCGGATTTTAACTTAATTTGGAAGATTTTGCGAATATTTCACTAAATAAGCCGTTTTTCGAGCGGATTTTAACTTAATTTGGAAGATTTTGCGAATATTTCACTAAATAAGCCGTTTTTCGAGCGGATTTTAACTTAATTTGGAAGATTTCTGCGAATATTTCACTAAATAAGCCGTTTTTTTAGCGGATGTTAACTTAAGTTTGAAGATTTTGCGAATATTTCACTAAATAAGCCGTTTTTTTAGCGGATTTTAACTTAAATTGGAAGATTTTTCAAATATTTCACTAAATAAGCCGTTTTTTGAGCGGATTTTAACATAATTTGGAAGATTTTTCGAATATTTCACTAAATAAGCCGAGTTTTGAGCGGATTTTAACATAATTTGGAAGATTTTTCGAATATTTCACTAAATAAGCCGTTTTTTGAGCGGATTTTAACATAATTTGGAAGATTTTTCGAATATTTCACTAAATAAGCCGTTTTTTGAGCGGATTTTAACTTCATTTGGAAGATTTTGCGAATATTTCACTAAATAAGCCGTTTTTCGAGCGGATTTTAACTTAATTTGGAAGATTTTGCGAATATTTCACTAAATAAGCCGTTTTTTGAGCGGATTTTAACTTAATCTGGAAGATTTTTCAAATATTTCACTAAATAAGCCGTTTTTTGAGCGGATTTTAACTTAATCTGGAAGATTTTGCAAATATTTCACTAAATAAGCCGTTTTTTGAGCGGATTTTAACATAATTTGGAATATATTGCGAATATTTCACTTAATAAGCCGTTTTTTGAGCGGATCTTAAATTAATTTGGAAGATTTTTCAAAAATTTCACTAAATAAGACGTTTTTTGAGCGGATCTTAACATAATTTGGAAAATATTGCGAATATTTCACTAAATAAGCCGTTTTTTGAGCGGATTTTAACTTAATTTGGAAAATTTTGCGAATATTTCACTAAATAAGCCGTTTTTTTAGCGGATTTTAACTTAATTTGGAAGATTTTTCAAATATTTCACTAAATAAGCCGTTTTTTGAAAGGACTTTTAACATAGTTTGGAAGATTTTTCGAATATTTCACTAAATAAGCCGTTTTTTGAGCGGATTTTAACATAATTTGGAAGATTTTTCGAATATTTCACTAAATAAACCCTTTTTGGATCGGATTTTAACATAATTTGGAAGATTTTGCGAATATTTCACTAAATAAGCCGTTTTTCGAGCGGATTTTAACTTAATTTGGAAGATTTTGCGAATATTTCACTAAATAAGCCGTTTTTCGAGCGGATTTTAACTTAATTTGGAAGATTTTGCGAATATTTCACTAAATAAGCCGTTTTTCGAGCGGATTTTAACTTAATTTGGAAGATTTTGCGAATATTTCACTAAATAAGCCGTTTTTCGAGCGGATTTTAACTTAATTTGGAAGATTTTGCGAATATTTCACTAAATACGCCGTTTTTCGAGCGGATTTTAACTTAATTTGGAAGATTTTGCGAATATTTCACTAAATAAGCCGTTTTTCGAGCGGATTTTAACTTAATTTGGAAGATTTTGCGAATATTTCACTAAATAAGCCGTTTTACGAGCGGATTTTAACTTAATTTGGAAGATTTTGCGAATATTTCACTAAATAAGCCGTTTTTCGAGCGGATTTTAACTTAATTTGGAAGATTTTGCGAATATTTCACTAAATAAGCCGTTTTTCGAGCGGATTTTAACTGAATTTGGAAGATTTTGCGAATATTTCACTAAATAAGCCGTTTTTCGAGCGGATTTTAACTGAATTTGGAAGATTTTGCGAATATTTCACTAAATAAGCCGTTTTTCGAGCGGATTTTAACTTAATTTGGAAGATTTTGCGAATATTTCACTAAATAAGCCGTTTTTTGAGCGGATTCTAACTTAATTTGGAAGATTTTTCAAATATTTCACTAAATAAGCCGTTTTTCGAGCGGATTCTAACTTAATTTGGAAGATTTTTCAAATATTGCACTAAATAAGCCGTTTTTCGAGCGGATTCTAACTTAATTTGGAAGATTTTTCAAATATTGCACTAAATAAGCCGTTATTTGAGCGGATTTTAACTTAATTTGGAAGATTTTTCAAATATTGCACTAAATAAGCCGTTTTTCGAGCGGATTCTAACTTAATTTGGAAGATTTTTCAAATACTTCACTAAATAAGCCGTTTTTCGAGCGGATTTTAACTTAATTTGGAAGATTTTTCAAATATTGCACTAAATAAGCCGTTATTTGAGCGGATTTTAACTTAATTTGGAAGATTTTGCGAATATTTCACTAAATAAGCCGTTCTTTGAGCGGATTTTAATTTCATTTGGAAGATTTTGCGAATATTTCACTAAATAAGCCGTTTTTTGAGCGGATTTTAATTTCATTTGGAAGATTTTTCAAATATTTCACTAAATAAGCCGTTTTTTGAGCGGATTTTAAATTAATTTGGAAGATTTTTCAAATATTTCACTAAATAAGCCGTTTTTTGAGCGGATTTTAACTTAATTTGGAAGATTTTTCAAATATTTCACTAAATTAGCCGTCTTTTGAGCGGATTTTAATTTCATTTGGAAGATTTTTCAAATATTTCACTAAATAAGCCGTTTTTTGAGCGGATTTTAACTTAATTTGGAAGATTTTTAAAATATTTCACTAAATAAGCCGTTTTTTGAGCGGATTTTAACTTAATTTGGAAGATTTTTCAAATATTTCACTAAATAAGCCGTTTTTTGAGCGGATTTTAACTTAATTCGGAAGATTTTTCGAATATTTCACTAAATAAGCCGTTTTTTGAGCGGATTTTAAATTAATTTGGAAGATTTTTCGAATATTGCACTAAATAAGCCGTTTTTTGAGCGGATTTTAACTTAATTTGGAAGATTTTGCGAATATTTCACTAAATAAGCCGTTTTTCGAGCGGATTTTAAATTAATTTGGAAGATTTTGCGAATATTTCACTAAATAAGCCGTTTTTTCAGCGGATTTTAACTTAATTTGGAAGATTTTGCGAATATTTCACTAAATAAGCCGTTTTTCGAGCGGATTCTAACTTAATTTGGAAGATTTTGCGAATATTTCACTAAATAAGCCGTTTTTCGAGCGGATTTTAACTTAATTTGGAAGATTTTGCGAATATTTCACTAAATAAGCCGTTTTTCGAGAGGATTTTAACTTAATTTGGAAGATTTTGCGAATATTTCCCTAAATAAGCCGTTTTTCGAGCGGATTTTAACTTCATTTGGAAGATTTTGCGAATATTTCACTAAATAAGCCGTTTTTTGAGCGGATTTTAACTTAATTTGGAAGATTTTGCGAATATTTCACTAAATAAGCCGTTTTTCGAGCGGATTTTAACTTAATTTGGAAGATTTTGCGAATATTTCACTAAATAAGCCGTTTTTCGAGCGGATTTTAACTTAATTTGGAAGATTTTGCGAATATTTCACTAAATAAGCCGTTTTTCGAGCGGATTTTAACTTAATTTGGAAGATTTTGCGAATATTTCACTAAATAAGCCGTTTTTCGAGCGGATTTTAACTTAATTTGGAAGATTTTGCGAATATTTCACTAAATAAGCCGTTTTTCGAGCGGATTTTAACTTAATTTGGAAGATTTTGCGAATATTTCACTAAATAAGCCGTTTTTCGAGCGGATTTTAACTTAATTTGGAAGATTTTGCGAATATTTCACTAAATAAGCCGTTTTTCGAGCGGATTTTAACTTAAATTGGAAGATTTTGCGAACATTTCACTAAATAAGCCGTTTTTCGAGCGGATTTTAACTTAATTTGGAAGATTATGCGAATATTTCACTAAATAAGCCGTTTTTCGAGCGGATTTTAACTTAATTTGGAAGATTTTGCGAATATTTCACTAAATAAGCCGTTTTTGAGCGGATTTTAACTTAATTTGGAAGATTTTGCGAATATTTCACTAAATAAGCCGTTTTTCGAGCGGATTTTAACTTAATTTGGAAGATTTTGCGAATATTTCACTAAATAAGCCGTTTTTCGAGCGGATTTTAACTTAATTTGGAAGATTTTGCGAATATTTCACTAAATAAGCCGTTTTTCGAGCGGATTTTAACTTAATTTGGAAGATTTTGCGAATATTTCACTAAATAAGCCGTTTTTCGAGCGGATTTTAACTTAAATTGGAAGATTTTGCGAACATTTCACTAAAAAGGCCGTTTTTCGAGCGGATTTTAACTTAATTTGGAAGATTATGCGAATATTTCACTAAATAAGCCGTTTTTCGAGCGGATTTTAACTTAATTTGGAAGATTTTGCGAATATTTCACTAAATAAGCCGTTTTTGAGCGGATTTTAACTTAATTTGGAAGATTTTGCGAATATTTCACTAAATAAGCCGTTTTTCGAGCGGATTTTAACTTAATTTGGAAGATTTTGCGAATATTTCACTAAATAAGCCGATTTTTGAGCGGATTTTAACTTAATCTGGAGGATTTTGCGAATATTCCACTAAATAAGCCGTTTTTTGAGCGGATTTTAACTTAATCTGGAAGATTTTGCGAATATTCCACTTAATAAGCCGTTTTTCGAGCGGATTTTAACTTAATTTGGAAGATTTTGCGAATATTTCACTAAATAAGCCGTTTTTTGAGCGGATTTTAACTTAATCTGGAAGATTTTTCAAATATTTCACTAAATAAGCCGTTTTTTGAGCGGATTTTAACTTAATCTGGAAGATTTTGCAAATATTTCACTAAATAAGCCGTTTTTTGAGCGGATCTTAACATAATTTCGAAGATATTGCGAATATTTCACTAAATAAGCCGTTTTTCGAGCGGATTTTAACTTAATTTGGAAGATTTTGCGAATATTTCACTAAATAAGCCGTTTTTGAGCGGATTTTAACTTAATTTGGAAGATTTTGCGAATATTTCACTAAATAAGCCGTTTTTCGAGCGGATTTTAACTTAATTTGGAAGATTTTTGCGAATATTTCACTAAATAAGCCGTTTTTCGAGCGGATTTTAACTTAATTTGGAAGATTTTGCGAATATTTCACTAAATAAGCCGTTTTTCGAGCGGATTTTAACCTAATTTGGAAAATTTTGCGAATATTTCACTAAATAAGCCGTTTTTTGAGCGGATTTTAACTTAATTTGGAAGATTTTGCGAATATTTCACTTAATAAGCCGTTTTTCGAGCGGATTTTAACTTAATTTGGAAGATTTTGCGAATATTTCACTAAATAAGCCGTTTTTCGAGCGGATTTTAACTTAATTTGGAAGATTTTGCGAATATTTCACTAAATAAGCCGTTTTTCGAGCGGATTTTAACTTAATTTGGAAGATTTTGCGAATATTTCACTAAATAAGCCGTTTTTCGAGCGGATTTTAACTTAATTTGGAAGATTTTGCGAATATTTCACTAAATAAGCCGTTTTTCGAGCGGATTTTAACTTAATTTGGAAGATTTTGCGAATATTTCACTAAATAAGCCGTTTTTCGAGCGGATTTTAACTTAATTTGGAAGATTTTGCGAATATTTCACTAAATAAGCCGTTTTTCGAGCGGATTTTAACTTAATTTGGAAGATTTTGCGAATATTTCACTAAATAAGCCGTTTTTCGAGCGGATTTTAACTTAATTTGGAAGATTTTGCGAATATTTCACTAAATAAGCCGTTTTTCGAGCGGATTTTAACTTAATTTGGAAGATTTTGCGAATATTTCACTAAATAAGCCGTTTTTCGAGCGGATTTTAACTTAATTTGGAAGATTTTGCGAATATTTCACTAAATAAGCCGTTTTTCGAGCGGATTTTAACTTAATTTGGAAGATTTTGCGAATATTTCACTAAATAAGCCGTATTTCGAGCGGATTTTAACTTAATTTGGAAGATTTTGCGAATATTTCACTAAATAAGCCGTTTTTCGAGCGGATTTTAAATTAATTTGGAAGATTTTTCGAATATTTCACTAAATAAGCCGTTTTTCGAGCGGATTTTAAATTAATTTGGAAGATTTTGCGAATATTTCACTAAATAAGCCGTTTTTTGAGCGGATTTTAACTTAATTTGGAAGATTTTGCGAATATTTCACTAAATAAGCCGTTTTTTGAGCGGATTTTAACTTAATTTGGAAGATTTTGCGAATATTTCACTAAATAAGCCGTTTTTCGAGCGGATTTTAACTTAATTTGGAAGATTTTGCGAATATTTCACTAAATAAGCCGTTTTTCGAGCGGATTTTAACTTAATTTGGAAGATTTTGCGAATATTTCACTAAATAAGCCGTTTTTCGAGCGGATTTTAACTTAATTTGGAAGATTTCTGCGAATATTTCACTAAATAAGCCGTTTTTTTAGCGGATGTTAACTTAAGTTTGAAGATTTCGCGAATAATTCACTAAATAAGCCGTTTTTTTAGCGGATTTTAACTTAAATTGGAAGATTTTTCAAATATTTCACTAAATAAGCCGTTTTTTGAGCGGATTTTAACATAATTTGGAAGATTTTTCGAATATTTCACTAAATAAGCCGAGTTTTGAGCGGATTTTAACATAATTTGGAAGATTTTTCGAATATTTCACTAAATAAGCCGTTTTTTGAGCGGATTTTAACATAATTTGGAAGATTTTTCGAATATTTCACTAAATAAGCCGTTTTTTGAGCGGATTTTAACTTCATTTGGAAGATTTTGCGAATATTTCACTAAATAAGCCGTTTTTCGAGCGGATTTTAACTTAATTTGGAAGATTTTGCGAATATTTCACTAAATAAGCCGTTTTTTGAGCGGATTTTAACTTAATCTGGAAGATTTTTCAAATATTTCACTAAATAAGCCGTTTTTTGAGCGGATTTTAACTTAATCTGGAAGATTTTGCAAATATTTCACTAAATAAGCCGTTTTTTGAGCGGATCTTAACATAATTTCGAAGATATTGCGAATATTTCACTAAATAAGCCGTTTTTTGAGCGGATTTTAACATAATTTGGAATATATTGCGAATATTTCACTTAATAAGCCGTTTTTTGAGCGGATCTTAAATTAATTTGGAAGATTTTTCAAATATTTCACTAAATAAGACGTTTTTTGAGCGGATCTTAACATAATTTGGAAAATATTGCGAATATTTCACTAAATAAGCCGTTTTTTGAGCGGATTTTAACTTAATTTGGAAAATTTTGCGAATATTTCACTAAATAAGCCGTTTTTTTAGCGGATTTTAACTTAATTTGGAAGATTTTTCAAATATTTCACTAAATAAGCCGTTTTTTGAAAGGACTTTTAACATAGTTTGGAAGATTTTTCGAATATTTCACTAAATAAGCCGTTTTTTGAGCGGATTTTAACATAATTTGGAAGATTTTTCGAATATTTCACTAAATAAACCCTTTTTGGATCGGATTTTAACATAATTTGGAAGATTTTGCGAATATTTCACTAAATAAGCCGTTTTTCGAGCGGATTTTAACTTAATTTGGAAGATTTTGCGAATATTTCACTAAATAAGCCGTTTTTCGAGCGGATTTTAACTTAATTTGGAAGATTTTGCGAATATTTCACTAAATAAGCCGTTTTTCGAGCGGATTTTAACTTAATTTGGAAGATTTTGCGAATATTTCACTAAATAAGCCGTTTTTCGAGCGGATTTTAACTTAATTTGGAAGATTTTGCGAATATTTCACTAAATAAGCCGTTTTTCGAGCGGATTTTAACTTAATTTGGAAGATTTTGCGAATATTTCACTAAATAAGCCGTTTTTCGAGCGGATTTTAACTTAATTTGGAAGATTTTGCGAATATTTCACTAAATAAGCCGTTTTTTGAGCGGATTTTAACTTAATTTGGAAGATTTTGCGAATATTTCACTAAATAAGCCGTTTTACGAGCGGATTTTAACTTAATTTGGAAGATTTTGCGAATATTTCACTAAATAAGCCGTTTTTCGAGCGGATTTTAACTTAATTTGGAAGATTTTGCGAATATTTCACTAAATAAGCCGTTTTTCGAGCGGATTTTAACTGAATTTGGAAGATTTTGCGAATATTTCACTAAATAAGCCGTTTTTCGAGCGGATTTTAACTGAATTTGGAAGATTTTGCGAATATTTCACTAAATAAGCCGTTTTTCGAGCGGATTTTAACTTAATTTGGAAGATTTTGCGAATATTTCACTAAATAAGCCGTTTTTCGAGCGGATTCTAACTTAATTTGGAAGATTTTTCAAATATTTCACTAAATAAGCCGTTTTTCGAGCGGATTCTAACTTAATTTGGAAGATTTTTCAAATATTGCACTAAATAAGCCGTTTTTCGAGCGGATTCTAACTTAATTTGGAAGATTTTTCAAATATTGCACTAAATAAGCCGTTATTTGAGCGGATTTTAACTTAATTTGGAAGATTTTTCAAATATTGCACTAAATAAGCCGTTTTTCGAGCGGATTCTAACTTAATTTGGAAGATTTTTCAAATACTTCACTAAATAAGCCGTTTTTCGAGCGGATTTTAACTTAATTTGGAAGATTTTTCAAATATTGCACTAAATAAGCCGTTATTTGAGCGGATTTTAACTTAATTTGGAAGATTTTGCGAATATTTCACTAAATAAGCCGTTCTTTGAGCGGATTTTAATTTCATTTGGAAGATTTTGCGAATATTTCACTAAATAAGCCGTTTTTTGAGCGGATTTTAATTTCATTTGGAAGATTTTTCAAATATTTCACTAAATAAGCCGTTTTTTGAGCGGATTTTAAATTAATTTGGAAGATTTTTCAAATATTTCACTAAATAAGCCGTTTTTTGAGCGGATTTTAACTTAATTTGGAAGATTTTTCAAATATTTCACTAAATTAGCCGTCTTTTGAGCGGATTTTAATTTCATTTGGAAGATTTTTCAAATATTTCACTAAATAAGCCGTTTTTTGAGCGGATTTTAACTTAATTTGGAAGATTTTTATAATATTTCACTAAATAAGCCGTTTTTTGAGCGGATTTTAACTTAATTTGGAAGATTTTTCAAATATTTCACTAAATAAGCCGTTTTTTGAGCGGATTTTAACTTAATTTGGAAGATTTTTCGAATATTTCACTAAATAAGCCGTTTTTTGAGCGGATTTTAAATTAATTTGGAAGATTTTTCGAATATTGCACTAAATAAGCCGTTTTTTGAGCGGATTTTAACTTAATTTGGAAGATTTTGCGAATATTTCACTAAATAAGCCGTTTTTCGAGCGGATTTTAACTTAATTTGGAAGATTTTTCAAATATTTCACTAAATAAGCCGTTTTTCGAGCGGATTCTAACTTAATTTGGAAGATTTTTCAAATATTTCAATAAATAAGCCGTTTTTCGAGCGGATTCTAACTTAATTTGGAAGATTTTTCAAATATTGCACTAAATAAGCCGTTATTTGAGCGGATTTTAACTTAATTTGGAAGATTTTGCGAATATTTCACTAAATAAGCCGTTCTTTGAGCGGATTTTAATTTCATTTGGAAGATTTTGCGAATATTTCACTAAATAAGCCGTTCTTTGAGCGGACTTTAATTTCATTTGGAAGATTTTGCGAATATTTCACTAAATAAGCCGTTTTTTGAGCGGATTTTAACTTAATTTGGAAGATTTTGCGAATATTTCACTAAATAAGCCGTTTTTTGAGCGGATTTTAACTTAATTTGGAAGATTTTTCAAATATTTCACTAAATAAGCCGTTTTTTGAGCGGATTTTAACCTAATTTGGAAGATTTTTCAAATATTTCACTAAATAAGCCGTTTTTTGAGCGGATTTTAACTTAATTTGGAAGATTTTTCGAATATTTCACTAAATAAGCCGTTTTTTGAGCGGATTTTAACTTAATTTGGAAGATTTTTCGAATATTTCACTAAATAAGCCGTTTTTTGAGCGGATTTTAAATTAATTTGGAAGATTTTTCGAATATTGCACTAAATAAGCCGTTTTTTGAGCGGATTTTAACTTAATTTGGAAGATTTTGCGAATATTTCACTAAATAAGCCGTTTTTCGAGCGGATTTTAAATTAATTTGGAAGATTTTGCGAATATTTCACTAAATAAGCCGTTTTTTCAGCGGATTTTAACTTAATTTGGAAGATTTTGCGAATATTTCACTAAATAAGCCGTTTTTCGAGCGGATTCTAACTTAATTTGGAAGATTTTGCGAATATTTCACTAAATAAGCCGTTTTTCGAGCGGATTTTAACTTAATTTGGAAGATTTTGCGAATATTTCACTAAATAAGCCGTTTTTCGAGCGGATTTTAACTTAATTTGGAAGATTTTGCGAATATTTCCCTAAATAAGCCGTTTTTCGAGCGGATTTTAACTTAATTTGGAAGATTTTGCGAATATTTCCCTAAATAAGCCGTTTTTCGAGCGGATTTTAACTTAATTTGGAAGATTTTGCGAATATTTCACTAAATAAGCCGTTTTTCGAGCGGATTTTAACTTAATTTGGAAGATTTTGCGAATATTTCACTAAATAAGCCGTTTTTCGAGCGGATTTTATCTTAATTTGGAAGATTTTGCGAATATTTCACTAAATAAGCCGTTTTTCGAGCGGATTTTAACTTAATTTGGAAGATTTTGCGAATATTTCACTAAATAAGCCGTTTTTCGAGCGGATTTTAACTTAATTTGGAAGATTTTGCGAATATTTCACTAAATAAGCCGTTTTTCGAGCGGATTTTAACTTAATTTGGAAGATTTTGCGAATATTTCACTAAATAAGCCGTTTTTCGAGCGGATTTTAACTTAATTTGGAAAATTTTGCGAATATTTCACTAAATAAGCCGTTTTTCGAGCGGATTTTAACTTAATTTGGAAGATTTTGCGAATATTTCACTAAATAAGCCGTTTTTCGAGCGGATTTTAACTTAATTTTGAAGATTTTGCGAATATTTCACTAAATAAGCCGTTTTTCGAGCGGATTTTAATTTAATTTGGAAGATTTTGCGAATATTTCACTAAATAAGCCGTTTTTCGAGCGGATTTTAACTTAATTTGGAATATTTTGCGAATATTTCACTAAATAAGCCGTTTTTCGAGCGGATTTTAACTTAATTTGGAAGATTTTGCGAATATTTCACTAAATAAGCCGTTTTTCGAGCGGATTTTAATTTAATTTGGAAGATTTTGCGAATATTTCACTATATAAGCCGTTTTTCGAGCGGATTTTAACTTAATTTGGAAGATTTTTCAAATATTTCACTAAATAAGCCGTTTTTCGAGCGTATTCTAACTTAATTTGGTAGATTTTGCGAATATTTCACTTAATAAGCCGTTTTTCGAGCGGATTCTAACTTAATTTGGAAGATTTTTCAAATATTTCACTAAATAAGCCCTTCTTTGAGCGGATTTTAATTTCATTTTGAAGATTTTGCGAATATTTCACTAAATAAGCCGTCTTTTGAGCGGATTTTAATTTCATTTGGAAGATTTTACAAATATTTCACTAAATAAGCCGTTTTTTGAGCGGATTTTAACTTAATTTGGAAGATTTTTCAAATATTTCACTAAATAAGCCGTTTTTTGAGCGGATTTTAACTTAATTTGGAAGATTTTTCGAATATTTCACTAAATAAGCCGTTTTTTGAGCGGATTTTAACATAATTTGGAAGATTTTTCGAATATTTCACTAAATAAACCCTTTTTGGATCGGATTTTAACATAATTTGGAAGATTTTGCGAATATTTCACTAAATAAGCCGTTTTTCGAGCGGATTTTAACTTAATTTGGAAGATTTTGCGAATATTTCACTAAATAAGCCGTTTTTCGAGCGGATTTTAACTTAATTTGGAAGATTTTGCGAATATTTCACTAAATAAGCCGTTTTTCGAGCGGATTTTAACTTAATTTGGAAGATTTTGCGAATATTTCACTAAATAAGCCGTTTTTCGAGCGGATTTTAACTTAATTTGGAAGATTTTGCGAATATTTCACTAAATAAGCCGTTTTTCGAGCGGATTTTAACTTAATTTGGAAGATTTTGCGAATATTTCACTAAATAAGCCGTTTTTCGAGCGGATTTTAACTTAATTTGGAAGATTTTGCGAATATTTCACTAAATAAGCCGTTTTTCGAGCGGATTTTAACTTAATTTGGAAGATTTTTCGAATATTTCACTAAATAAGTCGTTTTCCGAGCGGATTTTAACTTAATTTGGAAGATTTTTCAAATATTTCACTAAATAAGCCGTTTTTTGAGCGGATTTTAACTTAATTTGGAAGATTTTTCGAATATTTCACTAAATAAGCCGTTTTTTGAGCGGATTTTAACTTAATTTGGAAGATTTTTCGAATATTTCACTAAATAAGCCGTTTTTTGAGCGGATTTTAAATTAATTTGGAAGATTTTTCGAATATTGCACTAAATAAGCCGTTTTTTGAGCGGATTTTAACTTAATTTGGAAGATTTTTCGAATATTTCACTAAATAAGCCGTTTTTTGAGCGGATTTTAACTTAATTTGGAAGATTTTGCGAATATTTCACTAAATAAGCCGTTTTTTGAGCGGATTTTAACTTAATTTGGAAGATTTTGCGAATATTTCTCTAAATAAGCCGTTTTTTGAGCGGATTTTAACTTAATTTGGAAGATTTTGCGAATATTTCACTAAATAAGCCGTTTTTTGAGCGGATTTTAACTTAATTTGGAAGATTTTTGCGCATATATTTCACTAAATAAGCCGTTTTTTGAGCGGATTTTAACTTAATTTGGAAGATTTCTGCGAATATTTCACTAAATAAGCCGTTTTTTTAGCGGATGTTAACTTAATTTGGAAGATTTTGCGAATATTTCACTAAATAAACCGTTTTTTGAGCGGATTTTAACATAATTTGGATGATTTTTCAAATATTTCACTAAATAAGCCGTTTTTTGAGCGGATTTTAACATAATTTGGAAGTTTTTTCAAATATTTCACTAAATAAGCCGTTTTTTGAGCGGATTTTAACTTAATTTGGAAGATTTTTCGAATATTTCACTAAATAAGCCGTTTTTCGAGCGGATTTTAACTTAATTTGGAAGATTTTGCGAATATTTCACAAAATAAGCCGTTTTTCGAGCGGATTTTAACTTAATTTGGAAGATTTTGCGAATATTTCACTAAATAAGCCGTTTTTCGAGCGGATTTTAACTTAATTTGGAAGATTTTGCGAATATTTCACTAAATAAGCCGTTTTTCGAGCGGATTTTAACTTAATTTGGAAGATTTTGCGAATATTTCACTAAATAAGCCGTTTTTCGAGCGGATTTTAACTTAATTTGGAAGATTTTGCGAATATTTCACTAAATAAGCCGTTTTTCGAGAGGATTTTAACTTAATTTGGAAGATTTCTGCGAATATTTCACTAAATAAGCCGTTTTTTGAGCGGATTTTAACTTAATTTGGAAGATTTCTGCGAATATTTCACTAAATAAGCCGTTTTTTTAGCGGATGGTAACTTAATTTGGAAGATTTTGCGAATATTTCACTAAATAAGCCGTTTTTTTAGCGGATTTTAACTTAATTTGGAAGATTTTTCAAATATTTCACTAAATAAGCCGTTTTTTGAAAGGATTTTAACATAATTTGGAAGATTTTTCGAATATTTCACTAAATAAGCCGTTTTTTGAGCGGATTTTAACATAATTTGGAAGATTTTTCGAATATTTCACTAAATAAACCCTTTTTGGAGCGGATTTTAACATAATTTGGAAGATTTTGCGAATATTTCACTAAATAAGCCGTTTTTCGAGCGGATTTTAACTTAATTTGGAAGATTTTTCGAATATTTCACTAAATAAGTCGTTTTCCGAGCGGATTTTAACTTAATTTGGAAGATTTTTCGAATATATCACTAAATAAGCCGTTTTTCGAGCGGATTTTAACTTAATTTGGAAGATTTTGCGAATATTTCACTAAATAAGCCGTTTTTCGAGCGGATTTTAACTTAATTTGGAAGATTTTGCGAATATTTCACTAAATAAGCCGTTTTTCGAGCGGATTTTAACTTAATTTGGAAGATTTTGCGAATATTTCACTAAATAAGCCGTTTTTCGAGCGGATTTTAACTTAATTTGGAAGATTTTTGCGAATATTTCACTAAATAAGCCGTTTTTCGAGCGGATTTTAACTTAATTTGGAAGATTTTGCAAATATTTCACTAAATAAGCCGTTTTTCGAGCGGATTTTAACTTAATTTGGAAGATTTTGCGAATATTTCACTAAATAAGCCGTTTTTCGAGCGGATTTTAACTTAATTTGGAAGATTTTGCGAATATTTCACTAAATAAGCCGTTTTTCGAGCGGATTTTAACTTAATTTGGAAGATTTTGCGAATATTTCACTAAATAAGCCGTTTTTCGAGCGGATTTTAACTTAATTTGGAAGATTTTGCGAATATTTCACTAAATAAGCCGTTTTTCGAGCGGATTTTAACTTAATTTGGAAGATTTTGCGAATATTTCACTAAATAAGCCGTTTTTCGAGCGGATTTTAACTTAATTTGGAAGATTTTTGCGAATATTTCACTAAATAAGCCGTTTTTCGAGCGGATTTTAACTTAATTTGGAAGATTTTTCGAATATTTCATTAAATAAGCCGTTTTTCGAGCGGATTTTAACTTAATTTGGAAGATTTTGCGAATATTTCCCTAAATAAGCCGTTTTTCGAGCGGATTTTAACTTAATTTGGAAGATTTTGCGAATATTTCCCTAAATAAGCCGTTTTTCGAGCGGATTTTAACTTAATTTGGAAGATTTTGCGAATATTTCACTAAATAAGCCGTTTTTCGAGCGGATTTTAACTTAATTTGGAAGATTTTGCGAATATTTCACTAAATAAGCCGTTTTTTTAGCGGATGTTAACTTAATTTGGAAGATTTTGCGAATATTTCACTAAATAAGCCGTTTTTTTAGCGGATTTTAACTTAATTTGGAAGATTTTTCAAATATTTCACTAAATAAGCCGTTTTTTGAAAGGATTTTAACATAATTTGGAAGATTTTTCGAATATTTCACTAAATAAGCCGTTTTTTGAGCGGATTTTAACATAATTTGGAAGATTTTTCGAATATTTCACTAAATAAACCCTTTTTGGAGCGGATTTTAACATAATTTGGAAGATTTTGCGAATATTTCACTAAATAAGCCGTTTTTCGAGCGGATTTTAACTTAATTTGGAAGATTTTTCGAATATTTCACTAAATAAGTCGTTTTCCGAGCGGATTTTAACTTAATTTGGAAGATTTTTCGAATATATCACTAAATAAGCCGTTTTTCGAGCGGATTTTAACTTAATTTGGAAGATTTTGCGAATATTTCACTAAATAAGCCGTTTTTCGAGCGGATTTTAACTTAATTTGGAAGATTTTGCGAATATTTCACTAAATAAGCCGTTTTTCGAGCGGATTTTAACTTAATTTGGAAGATTTTGCGAATATTTCACTAAATAAGCCGTTTTTCGAGCGGATTTTAACTTAATTTGGAAGATTTTTGCGAATATTTCACTAAATAAGCCGTTTTTCGAGCGGATTTTAACTTAATTTGGAAGATTTTGCAAATATTTCACTAAATAAGCCGTTTTTCGAGCGGATTTTAACTTAATTTTGAAGATTTTGCGAATATTTCACTAAATAAGCCGTTTTTTTAGCGGATGTTAACTTAATTTGGAAGATTTTGCGAATATTTCACTAAATAAGCCGTTTTTTTAGCGGATTTTAACTTAATTTGGAAGATTTTTCAAATATTTCACTAAATAAGCCGTTTTTTGAAAGGATTTTAACATAATTTGGAAGATTTTTCGAATATTTCACTAAATAAGCCGTTTTTTGAGCGGATTTTAACATAATTTGGAAGATTTTTCGAATATTTCACTAAATAAACCCTTTTTGGAGCGGATTTTAACATAATTTGGAAGATTTTGCGAATATTTCACTAAATAAGCCGTTTTTCGAGCGGATTTTAACTTAATTTGGAAGATTTTTCGAATATTTCACTAAATAAGTCGTTTTCCGAGCGGATTTTAACTTAATTTGGAAGATTTTTCGAATATATCACTAAATAAGCCGTTTTTCGAGCGGATTTTAACTTAATTTGGAAGATTTTGCGAATATTTCACTAAATAAGCCGTTTTTCGAGCGGATTTTAACTTAATTTGGAAGATTTTGCGAATATTTCACTAAATAAGCCGTTTTTCGAGCGGATTTTAACTTAATTTGGAAGATTTTGCGAATATTTCACTAAATAAGCCGTTTTTCGAGCGGATTTTAACTTAATTTGGAAGATTTTTGCGAATATTTCACTAAATAAGCCGTTTTTCGAGCGGATTTTAACTTAATTTGGAAGATTTTGCAAATATTTCACTAAATAAGCCGTTTTTCGAGCGGATTTTAACTTAATTTGGAAGATTTTGCGAATATTTCACTAAATAAGCCGTTTTTCGAGCGGATTTTAACTTAATTTGGAAGATTTTGCGAATATTTCACTAAATAAGCCGTTTTTCGAGCGGATTTTAACTTAATTTGGAAGATTTTGCGAATATTTCACTAAATAAGCCGTTTTTCGAGCGGATTTTAACTTAATTTGGAAGATTTTGCGAATATTTCACTAAATAAGCCGTTTTTCGAGCGGATTTTAACTTAATTTGGAAGATTTTGCGAATATTTCACTAAATAAGCCGTTTTTCGAGCGGATTTTAACTTAATTTGGAAGATTTTTGCGAATATTTCACTAAATAAGCCGTTTTTCGAGCGGATTTTAACTTAATTTGGAAGATTTTGCGAATATTTCACTAAATAAGCCGTTTTTCGAGCGGATTTTAACTTAATTTGGAAGATTTTGCGAATATTTCCCTAAATAAGCCGTTTTTCGAGCGGATTTTAACTTAATTTGGAAGATTTTGCGAATATTTCCCTAAATAAGCCGTTTTTCGAGCGGATTTTAACTTAATTTGGAAGATTTTGCGAATATTTCACTAAATAAGCCGTTTTTCGAGCGGATTTTAACTTAATTTGGAAGATTTTGCGACTATTTCACTAAATAAGCCGTTTTTCGAGCGGATTTTAACTTAATTTGGAAGATTTTGCGAATATTTCACTAAATAAGCCGTTTTTCGAGCGGATTTTAACTGAATTTGGAAGATTTTGCGAATGTTTCACTAAATAAGCCGTTTTTCGAGCGGATTTTAACTGAATTTGGAAGATTTTGCGAATATTTCACTAAATAAGCCGTTTTTCGAGCGGATTTTAACTTAATTTGGAAGATTTTGCGAATATTTCACTAAATAAGCCGTTTTTTCAGCGGATTTTAACTTAATTTGGAAGATTATGCGAATATTTCACTAAATAAGCCGTTCTTTGAGCGGATTTTAATTTCATTTGGAAGATTTTGCGAATATTTCACTAAATAAGCCGTTCTTTGAGCGGATTTTAATTTCATTTGGAAGATTTTGCGAATATTTCACTAAATAAGCCGTCTTTTGAGCGGATTTTAATTTCATTTGGAAGATTTTGCGAATATTTCACTAAATAAGCCGTTTTTCGAGCGGATTTTAACTTAATTTGGAAGATTTTGCGAATATTTCACTAAATAAGCCGTTTTCTGAGCGGATTCTAACTTAATTTGGAAGATTTTGCGAATATTTCACTAAATAAGCCGTTTTTCGAGCGGATTTTAACTTAATTTGGAAGATTTTGCGAATATTTCACTAAATAAGCCGTTTTTCGAGCGGATTTTAACTTAATTTGGAAGATTTTGCGAATATTTCACTAAATAAGCCGTTTTTCGAGCGGATTTTAACTTAATTTGGAAGATTTTGCGAATATTTCACTAAATAAGCCGTTTTTCGAGCGGATTTTAACTTAATTTGGAAGATTTTGCGAATATTTCACTAAATAAGCCGTATTTCGAGCGGATTTTAACTTAATTTGGAAGATTTTGCGAATATTTCACTAAATAAGCCGTTTTTCGAGCGGATTTTAACTTAATTTGGAAGATATTGCGAATATTTCACTAAATAAGCCGTTTTTCGAGCGGATTTTAATTTAATATGGAAGATTTTGCGAATATTTCACTATATAAGCCGCTTTTCGAGCGGATTTTAACTTAATTTGGAAGATTTTTCAAATATTTCACTAAATAAGCCGTTTTTCGAGCGGATTCTAACTTAATTTGGAAGATTTTGCGAATATTTCACTAAATAAGCCGTTTTTCGAGCGGATTCTAACTTAATTTGGAAGATTTTTCAAATATTTCACTAAATAAGCCCTTCTTTGAGCGGATTTTAATTTCATTTGGAAGATTGTGCGAATATTTCACTAAATAAGCCGTCTTTTGAGCGGATTTTAATTTCATTTGGAAGATTTTTCGAATATTTCACTAAATAAGCCGTTTTTTGAGCGGATTTTAACTTAATTTGGAAGATTTTGCGAATATTTCCCTAAATAAGCCGTTTTTCGAGCGGATTTTAACTTAATTTGGAAGATTTTGCGAATATTTCACTAAATAAGCCGTTTTTCGAGCGGATTTTAACTTAATTTGGAAGATTTTGCGAATATTTCACTAAATAAGCCGTTTTTCGAGCGGATTTTAACTTAATTTGGAAGATTTTGCGAATATTTCACTAAATAAGCCGTTTTTCGAGCGGATTTTAACTGAATTTGGAAGATTTTGCGAATGTTTCACTAAATAAGCCGTTTTTCGAGCGGATTTTAACTGAATTTGGAAGATTTTGCGAATATTTCACTAAATAAGCCGTTTTTCGAGCGGATTTTAACTTAATTTGGAAGATTTTGCGAATATTTCACTAAATAAGCCGTTATTTAAGCGGATTTAAACTTAATTTGGAAGATCTTGCGAATATTTCACTAAATAAGCCGTTTTTCGAGCGGATTTTAACTTAATTTGGAAGATTTATCAAATATTTCACTAAATAAGCCGTTCTTTGAGTGGATTTTAACTTAATTTGGAAGATTTTGCAAATATTTCACTAAATAAGCCGTTCTTTGAGTGGATTTTAACTTAATTTGGAAGATTTTTCAAATATTTCACTAACTAAGCCGTTCTTTGAGTGGATTTTAACTTAATTTGGAAGATTTTTCAAATATTTCACTAACTAAGCCGTTCTTTGAGTGGATTTTAATTTAATTTGGAAGATTTTTCAAATATTTCACTAAATAAGCCGTTCTTTGAGCGGATTTTAATTTAATTTGGAAGATTTTTCAAATATTTCGCTAAATAAGCCATTCTTTGAGCGGATTCTAACTTAATTTGGAAGATTTTGCAAATATTTCGCTAAATAAGCCGTTTTTTGAGCGGATTCTAACTTAATTTGGAAGATTTTTCAAATATTTCACTAAATAAGCCGTTTTTTGAGCGGATTCGAACTTAATTTGGAAGATTTTGCAAATATTTCACTAAATAAGCCGTTTTTTGAGCGGATTCTAACTTAATTTGGAAGATTTTGCAAATATTTCACTAAATAAGCCGTTTTTTGAGCGGATTTCAACTTAATTTGGAAGATTTTTCAAATATTGCACTAAATAAGCCGTTATTTGAGCGGATTTTAACTTAATTTGGAAGATTTTTCGAATATTTCACTAAATAAGCCGTTTTTTGAGCGGATTTTAACTTAATTTGGAAGATTTTGCGAATATTTCACTAAATAAGCCGTTTTTTGAGCGGATTTTAACTTAATTTGGAAGATTTCTGCGAATATTTCACTAAATAAGCCGTTTTTTTAGCGGATGTTAACTTAATTTGGAAGATTTTGCGAATATTTCACTAAATAAACCGTTTTTTGAGCGGATTTTAACATAATTTGGATGATTTTTCAAATATTTCACTAAATAAGCCGTTTTTTGAGCGGATTTTAACATAATTTGGAAGATTTTTCGAATATTTCACTAAATAAGCCGTTTTTTGAGCGGATTTTAACTTAATTTGGAAGATTTTTCGAATATTTCACTAAATAAGCCGTTTTTCGAGCGGATTTTAACTTAATTTGGAAGATTTTGCGAATATTTCACTAAATAAGCCGTTTTTCGAGCGGATTTTAACTTAATTTGGAAGATTTTGCGAATATTTCACTAAATAAGCCGTTTTTCGCGCGGATTTTAACTTAATTTGGAAGATTTTGCGAATATTTCACTAAATAAGCCGTTTTTCGAGCGGATTTTAACTTAATTTGGAAGATTTTGCGAATATTTCACTAAATAAGCCGTTTTTCGAGCGGATTTTAACTTAATTTGGAAGATTTTGCGAATATTTCACTAAATAAGCCGTTTTTCGAGCGGATTTTAACTTAATTTGGAAGATTTCTGCGAATATTTCACTAAATAAGCCGTTTTTTGAGCGGATTTTAACTTAATTTGGAAGATTTCTGCGAATATTTCACTAAATAAGCCGTTTTTTTAGCGGATGTTAACTTAATTTGGAAGATTTTGCGAATATTTCACTAAATAAGCCGTTTTTTTAGCGGATTTTAACTTAATTTGGAAGATTTTTCAAATATTTCACTAAATAAGCCGTTTTTTGAAAGGATTTTAACATAATTTGGAAGATTTTTCGAATATTTCACTAAATAAGCCGTTTTTTGAGCGGATTTTAACATAATTTGGAAGATTTTTCGAATATTTCACTAAATAAACCCTTTTTGGAGCGGATTTTAACATAATTTGGAAGATTTTGCGAATATTTCACTAAATAAGCCGTTTTTCGAGCGGATTTTAACTTAATTTGGAAGATTTTGCGAATATTTCACTAAATAAGTCGTTTTCCGAGCGGATTTTAACTTAATTTGGAAGATTTTTCGAATATATCACTAAATAAGCCGTTTTTCGAGCGGATTTTAACTTAATTTGGAAGATTTTGCGAATATTTCACTAAATAAGCCGTTTTTCGAGCGGATTTTAACTTAATTTGGAAGATTTTGCGAATATTTCACTAAATAAGCCGTTTTTCGAGCGGATTTTAACTTAATTTGGAAGATTTTGCGAATATTTCACTAAATAAGCCGTTTTTCGAGCGGATTTTAACTTAATTTGGAAGATTTTGCGAATATTTCACTAAATAAGCCGTTTTTCGAGCGGATTTTAACTTAATTTGGAAGATTTTGCGAATATTTCACTAAATAAGCCGTTTTTCGAGCGGATTTTAACTTAATTTGGAAGATTTTGCGAATATTTCACTAAATAAGCCGTTTTTCGAGCGGATTTTAACTTAATTTGGAAGATTTTGCGAATATTTCACTAAATAAGCCGTTTTTCGAGCGGATTTTAACTTAATTTGGAAGATTTTGCGAATATTTCACTAAATAAGCCGTTTTTCGAGCGGATTTTAACTTAATTTGGAAGATTTTGCGAATATTTCCCTAAATAAGCCGTTTTTCGAGCGGATTTTAACTTAATTTGGAAGATTTTGCGAATATTTCACTAAATAAGCCGTTTTTCGAGCGGATTTTAACTTAATTTGGAAGATTTTGCGAATATTTCACTAAATAAGCCGTATTTCGAGCGGATTTTAACTTAATTTGGAAGATTTTGCGAATATTTCCCTAAATAAGCCGTTTTTCGAGCGGATTTTAACTTAATTTGGAAGATTTTGCGAATATTTCACTAAATAAGCCGTTTTTCGAGCGGATTTTAACTGAATTTGGAAGATTTTGCGAATATTTCACTAAATAAGCCGTTTTTTTAGCGGATTTTAACTTAATTTGGAAGATTTTTCAAATATTTCACTAAATAAGCCGTTTTTCGAGCGGATTCTAACTTAATTTGGAAGATTTTTCAAATATTTCACTAAATAAGCCGTTTTTCGAGCGGATTCTAACTTAATTTGGAAGATTTTTCAAATATTGCACTAAATAAGCCGTTTTTCGAGCGGATTCTAACTTAATTTGGAAGATTTTTCAAATATTGCACTAAATAAGCCGTTATTTGAGCGGATTTTAACTTAATTTGGAAGATTTTTCAAATATTGCACTAAATAAGCCGTTTTTCGAGCGGATTCTAACTTAATTTGGAAGATTTTTCAAATATTTCACTAAATAAGCCGTTTTTCGAGCGGATTTTAACTTAATTTGGAAGATTTTTCAAATATTGCACTAAATAAGCCGTTATTCGAGCGGATTTTAACTTAATTTGGAAGATTTTGCGAATATTTCACTAAATAAGCCGTTTTTCGAGCGGATTTTTACTTAATTTGGAAGATTTTTCAAATATTTCACTAAATAAGCCGTTTTTCGGGCGGATTCTAACTTAATTTGGAAGATTTTGCGAATATTTCACTAAATAAGCCGTTTTTCGAGCGGATTTTAACTTAATTTGGAAGATTTTGCGAATATTTCACTAAATAAGCCGTTTTTCGAGCGGATTTTAACTTAATTTGGAAGATTTTGCGAATATTTCACTAAATAAGCCGTTTTTCGAGCGGATTTTAACTTAATTTGGAAGATTTTGCGGATATTTCACTAAATAGGCCGTTTTTCGAGCGGATTTTAACTTAATTTGGAAGATTTTGCGAATATTTCACTAAATAAGCCGTTTTTCGAGCGGATTTTAACTTAATTTGGAAGATTTTGCGGATATTTCACTAAATAAGCCGTTTTTCGAGCGGATTTTAACTTAATTTGGAAGATTTTGCGAATATTTCACTAAATAAGCCGTTTTTCGAGCGGATTTTAACTTAATTTGGAAGATTTTGCGAATATTTCACTAAATAAGCCGTTTTTCGAGCGGATTTTAACTTAATTTGGAAGATTTTGCGAATATTTCACTAAATAAGCCGTTTTTCGAGAGGATTTTAACTTAATTTGGAAGATTTTGCGAATATTTCCCTAAATAAGCCGTTTTTCGAGCGGATTTTAACTTAATTTGGAAGATTTTGCGAATATTTCACTAAATAAGCCGTTTTTCGAGCGGATTTTAACTTAAGTTTGAAGATTTTGCGAATATTTCACTAAATAAGCCGTTTTTCGAGCGGATTTTAACTTAATTTGGAAGATTTTGCGAATATTTCACTAAATAAGCCGTTTTTCGAGCGGATTTTAACATAATTTGGAAGATTTTGCGAATATTTCACTAAATAAGCCGTTTTTCGAGCGGATTTTAACTTAATTTGGAAGATTTTGCGAATATTTCACTAAATAAGCCCTTTTTCGAGCGGATTTTAACTTAATTTGGAAGATTTTGCGAATATTTCACTAAATAAGCCCTTTTTCGAGCGGATTTTAACTTAATTTGGAAGATTTTGCGAATATTTCACTAAATAAGCCGTTTTTCGAGCGGATTTTAACTTAATTTGGAAGATTTTGCGAATATTTCACTAAATAAGCCGTTTTTCGAGCGGATTTTAACTTAATTTGGAAGATTTTGCGAATATTTCCCTAAATAAGCCGTTTTTCGAGCGGATTTTAACTTAATTTGGAAGATTTTGCGAATATTTCACTAAATAAGCCGTTTTTCGAGCGGATTTTAACTTAATTTGGAAGATTTTGCGAATATTTCACTAAATAAGCCGTTTTTCGAGCGGATTTTAACTTAATTTGGAAGATTTCTGCGAATATTTCACTAAATAAGCCGTTTTTCGAGCGGATGTTAACTTAAGTTTGAAGATTTTGCGAATATTTCACTAAATAAGCCGTTTTTCGAGCGGATTTTAACTTAATTTGGAAGATTTTGCGAATATTTCACTAAATAAGCCGTTTTTCGAGCGGATTTTAACTTAATTTGGAAGATTTTGCGAATATTTCACTAAATAAGCCGTTTTTCGAGCGGATTTTAACTTAATTTGGAAGATTTTGCGAATATTTCACTAAATAAGCCGTTTTTCGAGCGGATTTTAACTTAATTTGGAAGATTTTTCGAATATTTCACTAAATAAGCCGTTTTTCGAGCGGATTTTAACTTAATTTGGAAGATTTTGCTAATATTTCACTAAATAAGCCGTTTTTCGAGCGGATTTTAACTTAATTTGGAAGATTTTGCTAATATTTCCCTAAATAAGCCGTTTTTCGAGCGGATTTTAACTTAATTTGGAAGATTTTGCGAATATTTCACTAAATAAGCCGTTTTTCGAGCGGATTTTAACTTAATTTGGAAGATTTTGCGAATATTTCACTAATTAAGCCGTTTTTCGAGCGGATTTTAACTTAATTTGGAAGATTTTGCGAATATTTCACTAAATAAGCCGTTTTTCGAGCGGATTTTAACTTAATTTGGAAGATTTTGCGAATATTTCACTAAATAAGCCGTTTTTCGAGCGGATTTTAACTTAATTTGGAAGATTTTGCGAATATTTCACTAAATAAGCCGTTTTTCGAGCGGATTCTAACTTAATTTGGAAGATTTTTCAAATATTTCACTAAATAAGCCGTTTTTCGAGCGGATTCTAACTTAATTTGGAAGATTTTTCAAATATTGCACTAAATAAGCCGTTTTTCGAGCGGATTCTAACTTAATTTGGAAGATTTTTCAAATATTGCACTAAATAAGCCGTTTTTCGAGCGGATTTTAACTTAATTTGGAAGATTTTTCAAATATTGCACTAAATAAGCCGTTTTTCGAGCGGATTCTAACTTAATTTGGAAGATTTTTCAAATATTTCACTAAATAAGCCGTTTTTCGAGCGGATTTTAACTTAATTTGGAAGATTTTTCAAATATTGCACTAAATAAGCCGTTATTTGAGCGGATTTTAACTTAATTTGGAAGATTTTGCGAATATTTCACTAAATAAGCCGTTTTTCGAGCGGATTCTAACTTAATTTGGAAGATTTTTCAAATATTTCACTAAATAAGCCGTTTTTCGAGCGGATTCTAACTTAATTTGGAAGATTTTGCGAATATTTCACTAAATAAGCCGTTTTTCGAGCGGATTTTAACTTAATTTGGAAGATTTTGCGAATATTTCACTAAATAAGCCGTTTTTCGAGCGGATTTTAACTTAATTTGGAAGATTTTGCGAATATTTCACTAAATAAGCCGTTTTTCGAGCGGATTTTAACTTAATTTGGAAGATTTTGCGAATATTTCACTAAATAAGCCGTTTTTCGAGCGGATTTTAACTTAATTTGGAAGATTTTGCGAATATTTCACTAAATAAGCCGTTTTTCGAGCGGATTTTAACTTAATTTGGAAGATTTTGCGAATATTTCACTAAATAAGCCGTTTTTCGAGCGGATTTTAACTTAATTTGGAAGATTTTGCGAATATTTCACTAAATAAGCCGTTTTTCGAGCGGATTTTAACTTAATTTGGAAGATTTTGCGAATATTTCACTAAATAAGCCGTTTTTCGAGCGGATTTTAACATAATTTGGAAGATTTTGCGAATATTTCACTAAATAAGCTGTTTTTCGAGCGGATTTTAACTTAATTTGGAAGATTTTGCGAATATTTCACTAAATAAGCCGTTTTTCGAGCGGATTTTAACTTAATTTGGAAGATTTTGCGAATATTTCACTAAATAAGCCGTTTTTCGAGCGGATTTTAACTTAATTTGGAAGATTTTGCGAATATTTCACTAAATAAGCCGTTTTTCGAGCGGATTTTAACTTAATTTGGAAGATTTTGCGAATATTTCACTAAATAAGCCGTTTTTCGAGCGGATTTTAATTTCATTTGGAAGATTTTTCAAATATTTCACTAAATAAGCCGTTTTTTGAGCGGATTTTAAATTAATTTGGAAGATTTTTCGAATATTTCACTAAATAAGCCGTTTTTTGAGTTGATTTTAACTTAATTTGGAAGATTTTTCGAATATTTCACTAAATAAGCCGTTTTTTGAGCGGATTTTAACTTAATTTGGAAGATTTTTCGAATATTTCACTAAATAAGCCGTTTTTTGAGCGGATTTTAACTTAATTTGGAAGATTTTTCGAATATTTCACTAAATAAGCCGTTTTTTGAGCGGATTTTAAATTAATTTGGAAGATTTTTCGAATATTGCACTAAATAAGCCGTTTTTCGAGCGGATTTTAACTTAATTTGGAAGATTTTGCGAATATTTCACTAAATAAGCCGTTTTTCGAGCGGATTTTAACTTAATTTGGAAGATTTTTCAAATATTTCACTAAATAAGCCGTTTTTCGAGCGGATTCTAACTTAATTTGGAAGATTTTTCAAATATTTCACTAAATAAGCCGTTTTTCGAGCGGATTCTAACTTAATTTGGAAGATTTTTCGAATATTGCACTAAATAAGCCGTTATTCGAGCGGATTTTAACTTAATTTGGAAGATTTTGCGAATATTTCACTAAATAAGCCGTTTTTTGAGCGGACTTTAATTTCATTTGGAAGATTTTGCGAATATTTCACTAAATAAGCCGTTTTTTGAGCGGACTTTAATTTCATTTGGAAGATTTTGCGAATATTTCACTAAATAAGCCGTTCATTGAGCGGATTTTAACTTAATTTGGAAGATTTTGCGAATATTTCACTAAATAAGCCGTTCTTTGAGCGGATTTTAATTTCATTTGGAAGATTTTGCGAATATTTCACTAAATAAGCCGTTCTTTGAGCGGATTTTAATTTCATTTGGAAGATTTTGCGAATATTTCACTAAATAAGCCGTTTTTTGAGCGGATTTTAACTTAATTTGGAAGATTTTTCAAATATTTCACTAAATAAGCCGTTTTTTGAGCGGATTTTAACGTAATTTGGAAGATTTTTCGAATATTTCACTAAATAAGCCGTTTTTCGAGCGGATTTTAACTTAATTTGGAAGATTTTTCGAATATTTCAATAAATAAGCCGTTTTTTGAGCGGATTTTAAATTAATTTGGAAGATTTTTCGAATATTGCACTAAATAAGCCGATTTTTGAGCGGATTTTAACTTAATTTGGAAGATTTTGCGAATATTTCACTAAATAAGCCGTTTTTTCAGCGGATTTTAACTTAATTTGGAAGATTTTGCGAATATTTCACTAAATAAGCCGTTTTTTCAGCGGATTTTAACTTAATTTGGAAGATTTTGCGAATATTTCACTAAATAAGCCGTTTTTTCAGCGGAGTTTAACTTAATTTGGAAGATTATGCGAATATTTCACTAAATAAGCCGTTCTTTGAGCGGATTTTAATTTCATTTGGAAGATTTTGCGAATATTTCACTAAATAAGCCGTTCTTTGAGCGGATTTTAATTTCATTTGGAAGATTTTGCGAATATTTCACTAAATAAGCCGTCTTTTGAGCGGATTTTAATTTCATTTGGAAGATTTTGCGAATATTTCACTAAATAAGCCGTTTTTCGAGCGGATTTTAACTTAATTTGGAAGATTTTGCGAATATTTCACTAAATAAGCCGTTTTCTGAGCGGATTTTAACTTAATTTGGAAGATTTTGCGAATATTTCACTAAATAAGCCGTTTTTTGAGCGGATTTTAACTTAATTTGGAAGATTTTGCGAATATTTCTCTAAATAAGCCGTTTTTTGAGCGGATTTTAACTTAATTTTTAAGATTTTGCGAATATTTCACTAAATAAGCCGTTTTTTGATCGGATTTTAACTTAATTTGGAAGATTTCTGCGAATATTTCACTAAATAAGCCGTTTTTTGAGCGGATTTAACTTAATTTGGAAGATTTCTGCGAATATTTCACTAAATAAGCCGTTTTTTTAGCGGATGTTAACTTAATTTGGAAGATTTTGCGAATATTTCACTAAATAAGCCGTTTTTTTAGCGGATTTTAATTTAATTTGGAAGATTTTTCAAATATTTCACTAAATAAACCGTTTTTTGAGCGGATTTTAACATAATTTGGAAGATTTTTCAAATATTTCACTAAATAAGCCGTTTTTTGAGCGGATTTTAACATAATTTGGAAGATTTTTCGAATATTTCACTAAATAAGCCGTTTTTCGAGCGGATTTTAACTTAATTTGGAAGATTTTGCGAATATTTCACTAAATAAGCCGTTTTTCGAGCGGATTTTAACTTAATTTGGAAGATTTTGCGAATATTTCACTAAATAAGCCATTTTTCGAGCGGATTTTAAATTAATTTGGAAGATTTTGCGAATATTTCACTAAATAAGCCGTTTTTCGAGCGGATTTTAACTTAATTTGGAAGATTTTGCGAATATTTCACTAAATAAGCCGTTTTTCGAGCGGATTTTAACTTAATTTGGAAGATTTTGCGAATATTTCACTAAATAAGCCGTTTTTCGAGCGGATTTTAACTTAATTTGGAAGATTTTGCGAATATTTCACTAAATAAGCCGTTTTTCGAGCGGATTTCAACTTAATTTGGAAGATTTTTCAAATATTGCACTAAATAAGCCGTTATTTGAGCGGATTTTAACTTAATTTGGAAGATTTCTGCGAATATTTCACTAAATAAGCCGTTTTTTTAGCGGATGTTAACTTAATTTGGAAGATTTTGCGAATATTTCACTAAATAAGCCGTTTTTCGAGCGGATTTTAACTTAATTTGGAAGATTTTGCGAATATTTCACTAAATAAGCCGTTTTTCGAGCGGATTTTAACTTAATTTGGAAGATTTGGCGAATATTTCACTAAATTAGCCGTTTTTCGAGCGGATTTTAACTTAATTTGGAAGATTTGGCGAATATTTCACTAAATAAGCCGTTTTTCGAGCGGATTTTAACTTAATTTGGAAGATTTTGCGAATATTTCACTAAATAAGCCGTTTTTCGAGCGGATTTTAACTTAATTTGGAAGATTTTGCGAATATTTCACTAAATAAGCAGTTTTTCGAGCGGATTTTAAATTAATTTGGAAGTTTTTTCGAATATTTCACTAAATAAGCCGTTTTTTGAGCGGATTTTAAATTAATTTGGAAGATTTTTCGAATATTGCACTAAATAAGCCGTTTTTTGAGCGGATTTTAACTTAATTTGGAAGATTTTGCGAATATTTCACTAAATAAGCCGTTTTTCGAGCGGATTTTAACTTAATTTGGAAGATTTTGCGAATATTTCACTAAATAAGCCGTTTTTCGAGCGGATTTTAACTTAATTTGGAAGATTTTGCGAATATTTCACTAAATAAGCCGTTTTTCGAGCGGATTTTAACTTAATTTGGAAGATTTTGCGAATATTTCACTAAATAAGCCGTTTTTCGAGCGGATTTTAACTTAATTTGGAAGATTTTGCGAATATTTCACTAAATAAGCCGTTTTTCGAGCGGATTTTAACTTAATTTGGAAGATTCTGCGAATATTTCACTAAATAGGCCGTTTTTCGAGCGGATTTTAACTTAATTTGGAAGATTCTGCGAATATTTCACTAAATAAGCCGTTTTTCGAGCGGATTTTAAATTAATTTGGAAGATTTTGCGAATATTTCACTAAATAAGCCGTTTTTCGAGCGGATTTTAACTTAATTTGGAAGATTTTGCGAATATTTCACTAAATAAGCCGTTTTTCGAGCGGATTTTAACTTAATTTGGAAGATTTTGCGAATATTTCACTAAATAAGCCGTTTTTCGAGCGGATTTTAACTTAATTTGGAAGATTTTGCGAATATTTCACTAAATAAGCCGTTTTTCGAGCGGATTTTAACTTAATTTGGAAGATTTTGCGAATATTTCACTAAATAAGCCGTTTTTCGAGCGGATTTTAACTTAATTTGGAAGATTTTGCGAATATTTCACTAAATAAGCCGTTTTCTGAGCGGATTTTAACTTAATTTGGAAGATTTTGCGAATATTTCACTAAATAAGCCGTTTTCTGAGCGGATTTTAACTTAATTTGGAAGATTTTGCGAATATTTCAATAAATAAGCCGTTTTTTGAGCGGATTTTAACTTAATTTGGAAGATTTTGCGAATATTTCTCTAAATAAGCCGTTTTTTGAGCGGATTTTAACTTAATTTTTAAGATTTTGCGAATATTTCACTAAATAAGCCGTTTTTTGATCGGATTTTAACTTAATTTGGAAGATTTCTGCGAATATTTCACTAAATAAGCCGTTTTTTGAGCGGATTTAACTTAATTTGGAAGATTTCTGCGAATATTTCACTAAAAAAGCCGTTTTTTTAGCGGATGTTAACTTAATTTGGAAGATTTTGCGAATATTTCACTAAATAAGCCGTTTTTTTAGCGGATTTTAACTTAATTTGGAAGATTTTTCAAATATATCACTAAATAAACCGTTTTTTGAGCGGATTTTAACATAATTTGGAAGCTTTTTCAAATATTTCACTAAATAAGCCGTTTTTTGAGCGGATTTTAACATAATTTGGAAGATTTTTCGAATATTTCACTAAATAAGCCGTTTTTTGAGCGGATTTTAACATAATTTGGAAGATTTTTCGAATATTTCACTAAATAAGCCGTTTTTCGAGCGAATTTTAACTTAATTTGAATGATTTTGCGAATATTTCACTAAATAAGCCGTTTTTCGAGCGGATTTTAACTTAATTTGAAAGATTTTTCGAATATTGCACTAAATAAGCCGTTTTCTGAGCGGATTTTAACTTAATTTGGAAGATTTTGCGAATATTTCACTAAATAAGCCGTTTTCTGAGCGGATTTTAACTTAATTTGGAAGATTTTGCGAATATTTCACTAAATAAGCCGTTTTTTGAGCGGATTTTAACTTAATTTGGAAGATTTTGCGAATATTTCTCTAAATAAGCCGTTTTTTGAGCGGATTTTAACTTAATTTTTAAGATTTTGCGAATATTTCACTAAATAAGCCGTTTTTTGATCGGATTTTAACTTAATTTGGAAGATTTCTGCGAATATTTCACTAAATAAGCCGTTTTTTGAGCGGATTTAACTAAATTTGGAAGATTTCTGCGAATATTTCACTAAATAAGCCGTTTTTTAGCGGATGTTAACTTAATTTGAAAGATTTTGCGAATATTTCACTAAATAAGCCGTTTTTTTAGCGGATTTTAACTTAATTTGGAAGATTTTTCAAATATTTCACAAAAATAAGTCGTTTTTCGAGCGGATTTTAACTTGATTTGGAAGATTTTGCGAATATTTCACTAAATAAGCCGTTTTTCGAGCGGATTTTAACTTAATTTGGAAGATTTTGCGAATATTTCACTAAATAAGCCGTCTTTCGAGCGGATTTTAACTTAATTTGGATGATTTTGCGAATATTTCACTAAATAAGCCGTCTTTCGAGCGGATTTTAACTTAATTTGGAAGATTTTGCGAATATTTCACTAAATAAGCCGTTTTTCGAGCGGATTTTAACTTAATTTGGAAGATTTTGCGAATATTTCACTAAATAAGCCGTTTTTCGAGCGGATTTTAACTTAATTTGGAAGATTTTGCGAATATTTCACTAAATAAGCCGTTTTTCGAGCGGATTTTAACTTAATTTGGAAGATTTTGCGAATATTTCACTAAATAAGCCGTTTTTCGAGCGGATTTTAACTTAATTTGGAAGATTTTGCGAATATTTCACTAAATAAGCCGTTTTCTGAGCGGATTTTAACTTAATTTGGAAGATTTTGCGAATATTTCACTAAATAAGCCGTTTTCTGAGCGGATTTTAACTTAATTTGGAAGATTTTGCGAATATTTCAATAAATAAGCCGTTTTTTGAGCGGATTTTAACTTAATTTGGAAGATTTTGCGAATATTTCTCTAAATAAGCCGTTTTTTGAGCGGATTTTAACTTAATTTTTAAGATTTTGCGAATATTTCACTAAATAAGCCGTTTTTTGATCGGATTTTAACTTAATTTGGAAGATTTCTGCGAATATTTCACTAAATAAGCCGTTTTTTGAGCGGATTTAACTTAATTTGGAAGATTCTGCGAATATTTCACTAAAAAAGCCGTTTTTTTAGCGGATGTTAACTTAATTTGGAAGATTTTGCGAATATTTCACTAAATAAGCCGTTTTTTTAGCGGATTTTAACTTAATTTGGAAGATTTTTCAAATATATCACTAAATAAACCGTTTTTTGAGCGGATTTTAACATAATTTGGAAGATTTTTCAAATATTTCACTAAATAAGCCGTTTTTTGAGCGGATTTTAACATAATTTGGAAGATTTTTCGAATATTTCACTAAATAAGCCGTTTTTTGAGCGGATTTTAACATAATTTGGAAGATTTTTCGAATATTTCACTAAATAAGCCGTTTTTCGAGCGGATTTTAACTTAATTTGGAAGATTTTGCGAATATTTCACTAAATAAGCCGTTTATCGAGCGGATTTTAACTTAATTTGAAAGATTTTTCGAATATTGCACTAAATAAGCCGTTTTCTGAGCGGATTTTAACTTAATTTGGATGATTTTGCGAATATTTCACTAAATAAGCCGTTTTCTGAGCGGATTTTAACTTAATTTGGAAGATTTTGCGAATATTTCACTAAATAAGCCGTTTTTTGAGCGGATTTTAACTTAATTTGGAAGATTTTGCGAATATTTCTCTAAATAAGCCGTTTTTTGAGCGGATTTTAACTTAATTTTTAAGATTTTGCGAATATTTCACTAAATAAGCCGTTTTTTGATCAGATTTTAACTTAATTTGGAAGATTTCTGCGAATATTTCACTAAATAAGCCGTTTTTTGAGCGGATTTAACTTAATTTGGAAGATTTCTGCGAATATTTCACTAAATAAGCCGTTTTTTTAGCGGATGTTAACTTAATTTGGAAGATTTTTCAAATATTTCACTAAATAAACCGTTTTTTGAGCGGATTTTAACATAATTTGGATGATTTTTCAAATATTTCACTAAATAAGCCGTTTTTTGAGCGGATTTTAACATAATTTGGAAGATTTTTCGAATATTTCACTAAATAAGCCGTTTTTTGAGCGGATTTTAACATAATTTGGAAGATTTTTCGAATATTTCACAAAAATAAGTCGTTTTTCGAGCGGATTTTAACTTGATTTGGAAGATTTTGCGAATATTTCACTAAATAAGCCGTTTTTCGAGCGGATTTTAACTTAATTTGGAAGATTTTGCGAATATTTCACTAAATAAGCCGTTTTTCGAGCGGATTTTAACTTAATTTGGAAGATTTTGCGAATATTTCACTAAATAAGCCGTCTTTCGAGCGAATTTTAACTTAATTTGGATGATTCTGCGAATATTTCACTAAATAAGCCGTCTTTCGAGCGGATTTTAACTTAATTTGGAAGATTTTGCGAATATTTCACTAAATAAGCCGTTTTTCGAGCGGATTTTAACTTAATTTGGAAGATTTTGCGAATATTTCACTAAATAGGCCGTTTTTCGAGCGGATTTTAACTTAATTTGGAAGATTTTGCGAATATTTCACTAAATAAGCCGTTTTTCGAGCGGATTTTAACTTAATTTGGAAGATTTTGCGAATATTTCACTAAATAAGCCGTTTTTCGAGCGGATTTTAACTTAATTTGGAAGATTTTGCGAATATTTCACTAAATAAGCAGTTTTTCGAGCGGATTTTAATTTAATTTGGAAGATTTTGCGAATATTTCACTAAATAAGCCGTTTTTCGAGCGGATTTTAACTTAATTTGGAAGATTTTTCAAATATTGCACTAAATAAGCCGTTTTTTGAGCGGATTCTATCTTAATTTGGAAGATTTTTCAAATATTGCACTAAATAAGCCGTTATTTGAGCGGATTTTAACTTAATTTGGAAGATTTTGCGAATATTTCACTAAATAAGCCGTTCTCTGAGCGGATTTTAACTTAATTTGGAAGATTTTGCGAATATTTCACTAAATAAGCCGTTTTTCGAGCGAATTTTAACTTAATTTGGAAGATTTTGCGAATATTTCACTAAATAAGCCGTCTTTCGAGCGGATTTTAACTTAAGTTGGATGATTTTGCGAATATTTCACTAAATAAGCCGTCTTTCGAGCGGATTTTAACTTAATTTGGAAGATTTTGCGAATATTTCACTAAATAAGCCGTTTTTCGAGCGGATTTTAACTTAATTTGGAAGATTTTGCGAATATTTCACTAAATAAGCCGTTTTTCGAGCGGATTTTAACTTAATTTGGAAGATTTTGCGAATATTTCACTAAATAAGCCGTTTTTCGAGCGGATTTTAACTTAATTTGGAAGATTTTGCGAATATTTCACTAAATAAGCCGTTTTTCGAGCGGATTTTAACTTAATTTGGAAAATTTTGCGAATATTTCACTAAATAAGCCGTTTTTCGAGCGGATTTTAACTTAATTTGGAAGATTTTGCGAATATTTCACTAAATAAGCAGTTTTTCGAGCGGATTTTAATTTAATTTGGAAGATTTTGCGAATATTTCACTAAATAAGCCGTTTTTCGAGCGGATTTTAACTTAATTTGGAAGATTTTTCAAATATTTCACTAAATAAGCCGTTTTTGAGCGGATTTTAACTTAATTTGGAAGATTTTTCAAATATTTCACTAAATAAGCCCATTTTTGAGCGCATTTTAACTTAATTTGGAAGATTTTTCAAATATTTCACTAAATAAGCCGTTTTTTGAGCGGATTCTAACTTAATTTGGAAGATTTTGCAAATATTTCACTAAATAAGCCGTTTTTTGAGCGGATTTTAACTTAATTTGGAAGATTTTTTGAATCTTTCACTAAATAAGCCGTTTTTTGAGCGGATTCTAACTTAATTTGGAAGATTTTGCAAATATTTCACTAAATAAGCCGTTTTTTGAGCGGATTCTAACTTAATTTGGAAGATTTTGCAAATATTTCACTAAATAAGCCGTTTTTTGAGCGGACTCTAACTTAATTTGGAAGATTTTGCAAATATTTCACTAAATAAGCCGTTTTTTGAGCGGATTTTAACTTAATTTGGAAGATTCTTCAAATATTGCACTAAATAAGCCGTTATTTGAGCGGATTTTAACTTAATTTGGAAGATTTTGCGAACATTTCACTAAATAAGCCGATCTTTGAGCGGATTTTAACTTAATTTGGAAGATTTTGCGAATATTTCACTAAATAAGCCGTTCTTTGAGCGGATTTTAATTTCATTTGGAAGATTTTGCGAATATTTCACTAAATAAGCCGTTCTTTGAGCGGATTTTAACTTAATTTGGATGATTTTGCGAATATTTCACTAAATAAGCCGTCTTTTGAGCGGATTTTAATTTCATTTGGAAGATTTTTCAAATATTTCACTAAATAAGCCGTTTTTGAGCAGATTTTAACTTAATTTGGAAGATTTTTCAAATATTTCACTAAATAAGCCGTTTTTCGAGCGGATTTTAATTTAATTTGGAAGATTTTGCGAATATTTCACTAAATAAGCCGTTTTTCGAGCGGATTTTAACTTAATTTGGAAGATTTTGCGAGTATTTCACTAAATAAGCCGTTTTTCGAGCGGATTTTAACTTAATTTGGAAGATTTTGCGAATATTTCACTAAATAAGCCGTTTCTCGAGCGGATATTAACTGAATTTGGAAGATTTTGCGAATATTTCACTAAATAAGCCGTTTTTCGAGCGGATTTTAACTGAATTTGGAAGATTTTGCGAATATTTCACTAAATAAGCCGTTTTTCGAGCGGATTTTAACTTAATTTGGAAGATTTTGCGAATATTTCACTAAATAAGCCGTTTTTCGAGCGGATTCTAACTTAATTTGGAAGATTTTTCAAATATTGCACTAAATAAGCCGTTTTTCGAGCGGATTCTAACTTAATTTGGAAGATTTTTCAAATATTGCACTAAATAAGCCGTTTTTCGAGCGGATTCTAACTTAATTTGGAAGATTTTTCAAATATTGCACTAAATAAGCCGTTTTTCGAGCGGATTCTAACTTAATTTGGAAGATTTTTCAAATATTGCACTAAATAAGCCGTTTTTCGAGCGGATTCTAACTTAATTTGGAAGATTTTTCAAATATTTCACTAAATAAGCCGTTTTTCGAGCGGATTTTAACTTAATTTGGAAGATTTTTCAAATATTGCACTAAATAAGCCGTTTTTCGAGCGGATTTTAACTTAATTTGGAAGATTTTGCGAATATTTCACTAAATAAGCCGTTCTTTGAGCGGATTTTAATTTCATTTGGAAGATTTTGCGAATATTTCACTAAATAAGCCGTTTTTTGAGCGGATTTTAACTTAATTTGGAAGATTTTTCAAATATTTCACTAAATAAGCCGTTTTTTGAGCGGATTTTAATTTCATTTGGAAGATTTTTCAAATATTTCACTAAATAAGCCGTTTTTTGAGCGGATTTTAAATTAATTTGGAAGATTTTTCAAATATTTCACTAAATAAGCCGTTTTTTGAGCGGATTTTAACTTAATTTGGAAGATTTTTCAAATATTTCACTAAATAAGCCGTTTTTTGAGCGGATTTTAACTTAATTTGGAAGATTTTTCGAATATTTCACTAAATAAGCCGTTTTTTGAGCGGATTTTAACTTAATTTGGAAGATTTTTCGAATATTTCACTAAATAAGCCGTTTTTTGAGCGGATTTTAACATAATTTGGATGATTTTTCAAATATTTCACTAAATAAGCCGTTTTTTGAGCGGATTTTAACATAATTTGGAAGATTTTTCGAATATTTCACTAAATAAGCCGTTTTTTGAGCGGATTTTAACATAATTTGGAAGATTTTTCGAATATTTCACAAAAATAAGTCGTTTTTCGAGCGGATTTTAACTTGATTTGGAAGATTTTGCGAATATTTCACTAAATAAGCCGTTTTTCGAGCGGATTTTAACTTAATTTGGAAGATTTTGCGAATATTTCACTAAATAAGCCGTTTTTCGAGCGGATTTTAACTTAATTTGGAAGATTTTGCGAATATTTCACTAAATAAGCCGTCTTTCGAGCGGATTTTAACTTAATTTGGATGATTTTGCGAATATTTCACTAAATAAGCCGTCTTTCGAGCGGATTTTAACTTAATTTGGAAGATTTTGCGAATATTTCACTAAATAAGCCGTTTTTCGAGCGGATTTTAACTTAATTTGGAAGATTTTGCGAATATTTCACTAAATAGGCCGTTTTTCGAGCGGATTTTAACTTAATTTGGAAGATTTTGCGAATATTTCACTAAATAAGCCGTTTTTCGAGCGGATTTTAACTTAATTTGGAAGATTTTGCGAATATTTCACTAAATAAGCCGTTTTTCGAGCGGATTTTAACTTAATTTGGAAGATTTTGCGAATATTTCACTAAATAAGCAGTTTTTCGAGCGGATTTTAATTTAATTTGGAAGATTTTGCGAATATTTCACTAAATAAGCCGTTTTTCGAGCGGATTTTAACTTAATTTGGAAGATTTTTCAAATATTGCACTAAATAAGCCGTTTTTTGAGCGGATTCTATCTTAATTTGGAAGATTTTTCAAATATTGCACTAAATAAGCCGTTATTTGAGCGGATTTTAACTTAATTTGGAAGATTTTGCGAATATTTCACTAAATAAGCCGTTCTCTGAGCGGATTTTAACTTAATTTGGAAGATTTTGCGAATATTTCACTAAATAAGCCGTTTTTCGAGCGAATTTTAACTTAATTTGGAAGATTTTGCGAATATTTCACTAAATAAGCCGTCTTTCGAGCGGATTTTAACTTAAGTTGGATGATTTTGCGAATATTTCACTAAATAAGCCGTCTTTCGAGCGGATTTTAACTTAATTTGGAAGATTTTGCGAATATTTCACTAAATAAGCCGTTTTTCGAGCGGATTTTAACTTAATTTGGAAGATTTTGCGAATATTTCACTAAATAAGCCGTTTTTCGAGCGGATTTTAACTTAATTTGGAAGATT
Organism: Pachydiplax longipennis; assembly: GCA_036926295.1. NCBI lineage: Eukaryota > Metazoa > Arthropoda > Insecta > Odonata > Libellulidae > Pachydiplax > Pachydiplax longipennis. The sequence continues at coordinate 64,780,036 of JAVFKF010000015.1, read as the reverse complement.
TTGCGAATATTTCACTAAATAAGCCGTTTTTCGAGCGGATTTTAACTTAATTTGGAAGATTTTGCGAATATTTCACTAAATAAGCCGTTTTTCGAGCGGATTTTAACTTAATTTGGAAAATTTTGCGAATATTTCACTAAATAAGCCGTTTTTCGAGCGGATTTTAACTTAATTTGGAAGATTTTGCGAATATTTCACTAAATAAGCAGTTTTTCGAGCGGATTTTAATTTAATTTGGAAGATTTTGCGAATATTTCACTAAATAAGCCGTTTTTCGAGCGGATTTTAACTTAATTTGGAAGATTTTTCAAATATTTCACTAAATAAGCCGTTTTTGAGCGGATTTTAACTTAATTTGGAAGATTTTTCAAATATTTCACTAAATAAGCCCATTTTTGAGCGCATTTTAACTTAATTTGGAAGATTTTTCAAATATTTCACTAAATAAGCCGTTTTTTGAGCGGATTCTAACTTAATTTGGAAGATTTTGCAAATATTTCACTAAATAAGCCGTTTTTTGAGCGGATTTTAACTTAATTTGGAAGATTTTTTGAATCTTTCACTAAATAAGCCGTTTTTTGAGCGGATTCTAACTTAATTTGGAAGATTTTGCAAATATTTCACTAAATAAGCCGTTTTTTGAGCGGATTCTAACTTAATTTGGAAGATTTTGCAAATATTTCACTAAATAAGCCGTTTTTTGAGCGGACTCTAACTTAATTTGGAAGATTTTGCAAATATTTCACTAAATAAGCCGTTTTTTGAGCGGATTTTAACTTAATTTGGAAGATTCTTCAAATATTGCACTAAATAAGCCGTTATTTGAGCGGATTTTAACTTAATTTGGAAGATTTTGCGAACATTTCACTAAATAAGCCGATCTTTGAGCGGATTTTAACTTAATTTGGAAGATTTTGCGAATATTTCACTAAATAAGCCGTTCTTTGAGCGGATTTTAATTTCATTTGGAAGATTTTGCGAATATTTCACTAAATAAGCCGTTCTTTGAGCGGATTTTAACTTAATTTGGATGATTTTGCGAATATTTCACTAAATAAGCCGTCTTTTGAGCGGATTTTAATTTCATTTGGAAGATTTTTCAAATATTTCACTAAATAAGCCGTTTTTGAGCAGATTTTAACTTAATTTGGAAGATTTTTCAAATATTTCACTAAATAAGCCGTTTTTCGAGCGGATTTTAATTTAATTTGGAAGATTTTGCGAATATTTCACTAAATAAGCCGTTTTTCGAGCGGATTTTAACTTAATTTGGAAGATTTTGCGAGTATTTCACTAAATAAGCCGTTTTTCGAGCGGATTTTAACTTAATTTGGAAGATTTTGCGAATATTTCACTAAATAAGCCGTTTCTCGAGCGGATATTAACTGAATTTGGAAGATTTTGCGAATATTTCACTAAATAAGCCGTTTTTCGAGCGGATTTTAACTGAATTTGGAAGATTTTGCGAATATTTCACTAAATAAGCCGTTTTTCGAGCGGATTTTAACTTAATTTGGAAGATTTTGCGAATATTTCACTAAATAAGCCGTTTTTCGAGCGGATTCTAACTTAATTTGGAAGATTTTTCAAATATTGCACTAAATAAGCCGTTTTTCGAGCGGATTCTAACTTAATTTGGAAGATTTTTCAAATATTGCACTAAATAAGCCGTTTTTCGAGCGGATTCTAACTTAATTTGGAAGATTTTTCAAATATTGCACTAAATAAGCCGTTTTTCGAGCGGATTCTAACTTAATTTGGAAGATTTTTCAAATATTGCACTAAATAAGCCGTTTTTCGAGCGGATTCTAACTTAATTTGGAAGATTTTTCAAATATTTCACTAAATAAGCCGTTTTTCGAGCGGATTTTAACTTAATTTGGAAGATTTTTCAAATATTGCACTAAATAAGCCGTTTTTCGAGCGGATTTTAACTTAATTTGGAAGATTTTGCGAATATTTCACTAAATAAGCCGTTCTTTGAGCGGATTTTAATTTCATTTGGAAGATTTTGCGAATATTTCACTAAATAAGCCGTTTTTTGAGCGGATTTTAACTTAATTTGGAAGATTTTTCAAATATTTCACTAAATAAGCCGTTTTTTGAGCGGATTTTAATTTCATTTGGAAGATTTTTCAAATATTTCACTAAATAAGCCGTTTTTTGAGCGGATTTTAAATTAATTTGGAAGATTTTTCAAATATTTCACTAAATAAGCCGTTTTTTGAGCGGATTTTAACTTAATTTGGAAGATTTTTCAAATATTTCACTAAATAAGCCGTTTTTTGAGCGGATTTTAACTTAATTTGGAAGATTTTTCGAATATTTCACTAAATAAGCCGTTTTTTGAGCGGATTTTAACTTAATTTGGAAGATTTTTCGAATATTTCACTAAATAAGCCGTTTTTTGAGCGGATTTTAAATTAATTTGGAAGATTTTTCGAATATTGCACTAAATAAGCCGTTTTTCGAGCGGATTTTAACTTAATTTGGAAGATTTTGCGAATATTTCACTAAATAAGCCGTTTTTCGAGCGGATTTTAACTTAATTTGGAAGATTTTTCAAATATTTCACTAAATAAGCCGTTTTTCGAGCGGATTCTAACTTAATTTGGAAGATTTTTCAAATATTTCACTAAATAAGCCGTTTTTCGAGCGGATTCTAACTTAATTTGGAAGATTTTTCGAATATTGCACTAAATAAGCCGTTATTCGAGCGGATTTTAACTTAATTTGGAAGATTTTGCGAATATTTCACTAAATAAGCCGTTTTTTGAGCGGACTTTAATTTCATTTGGAAGATTTTGCGAATATTTCACTAAATAAGCCGTTTTTTGAGCGGACTTTAATTTCATTTGGAAGATTTTGCGAATATTTCACTAAATAAGCCGTTCTTTGAGCGGATTTTAACTTAATTTGGAAGATTTTGCGAATATTTCACTAAATAAGCCGTTCTTTGAGCGGATTTTAATTTCATTTGGAAGATTTTGCGAATATTTCACTAAATAAGCCGTTCTTTGAGCGGATTTTAATTTCATTTGGAAGATTTTGCGAATATTTCACTAAATAAGCCGTTTTTTGAGCGGATTTTAACTTAATTTGGAAGATTTTTCAAATATTTCACTAAATAAGCCGTTTTTTGAGCGGATTTTAACGTAATTTGGAAGATTTTTCGAATATTTCACTAAATAAGCCGTTTTTCGAGCGGATTTTAACTTAATTTGGAAGATTTTTCGAATATTTCACTAAATAAGCCGTTTTTTGAGCGGATTTTAAATTAATTTGGAAGATTTTTCGAATATTGCACTAAATAAGCCGATTTTTGAGCGGATTTTAACTTAATTTGGAAGATTTTGCGAATATTTCACTAAATAAGCCGTTTTTCGAGCGGATTTTAACTTAATTTGGAAGATTTTGCGAATATTTCACTAAATAAGCCGTTTTTTCAGCGGATTTTAACTTAATTTGGAAGATTTTGCGAATATTTCACTAAATAAGCCGTTTTTTCAGCGGATTTTAACTTAATTTGGAAGATTATGCGAATATTTCACTAAATAAGCCGTTCTTTGAGCGGATTTTAATTTCATTTGGAAGATTTTGCGAATATTTCACTAAATAAGCCGTTCTTTGAGCGGATTTTAATTTCATTTGGAAGATTTTGCGAATATTTCACTAAATAAGCCGTTTTTCGAGCGGATTCTAACTTAATTTGGAAGATTTTTCGAATATTGCACTAAATAAGCCGTTATTCGAGCGGATTTTAACTTAATTTGGAAGATTTTGCGAATATTTCACTAAATAAGCCGTTTTTTGAGCGGAGTTTAATTTCATTTGGAAGATTTTGCGAATATTTCACTAAATAAGCCGTTTTTTGAGCGGACTTTAATTTCATTTGGAAGATTTTGCGAATATTTCACTAAATAAGCCGTTCTTTGAGCGGATTTTAACTTAATTTGGAAGATTTTGCGAATATTTCACTAAATAAGCCGTTCTTTGAGCGGATTTTAATTTCATTTGGAAGATTTTGCGAATATTTCACTAAATAAGCCGTTCTTTGAGCGGATTTTAATTTCATTTGGAAGATTTTGCGAATATTTCACTAAATAAGCCGTTTTTTGAGCGGATTTTAACTTAATTTGGAAGATTTTTCAAATATTTCACTAAATAAGCCGTTTTTTGAGCGGATTTTAACGTAATTTGGAAGATTTTTCGAATATTTCACTAAATAAGCCGTTTTTCGAGCGGATTTTAACTTAATTTGGAAGATTTTTCGAATATTTCACTAAATAAGCCGTTTTTTGAGCGGATTTTAAATTAATTTGGAAGATTTTTCGAATATTGCACTAAATAAGCCGATTTTTGAGCGGATTTTAACTTAATTTGGAAGATTTTGCGAATATTTCACTAAATAAGCCGTTTTTCGAGCGGATTTTAACTTAATTTGGAAGATTTTGCGAATATTTCACTAAATAAGCCGTTTTTTCAGCGGATTTTAACTTAATTTGGAAGATTTTGCGAATATTTCACTAAATAAGCCGTTTTTTCAGCGGATTTTAACTTAATTTGGAAGATTTTGCGAATATTTCACTAAATAAGCCGTTTTTTCAGCGGATTTTAACTTAATTTGGAAGATTATGCGAATATTTCACTAAATAAGCCGTTCTTTGAGCGGATTTTAATTTCATTTGGAAGATTTTGCGAATATTTCACTAAATAAGCCGTTCTTTGAGCGGATTTTAATTTCATTTGGAAGATTTTGCGAATATTTCACTAAATAAGCCGTCTTTTGAGCGGATTTTAATTTCATTTGGAAGATTTTGCGAATATTTCACTAAATAAGCCGTTTTTCGAGCGGATTTTAACTTAATTTGGAAGATTTTGCGAATATTTCACTAAATAAGCCGTTTTCTGAGCGGATTTTAACTTAATTTGGAAGATTTTGCGAATATTTCACTAAATAAGCCGTTTTTTGAGCGGATTTTAACTTAATTTGGAAGATTTTGCGAATATTTCTCTAAATAAGCCGTTTTTTGAGCGGATTTTAACTTAATTTTTAAGATTTTGCGAATATTTCACTAAATAAGCCGTTTTTTGATCGGATTTTAACTTAATTTGGAAGATTTCTGCGAATATTTCACTAAATAAGCCGTTTTTTGAGCGGATTTAACTTAATTTGGAAGATTTCTGCGAATATTTCACTAAATAAGCCGTTTTTTTAGCGGATGTTAACTTAATTTGGAAGATTTTGCGAATATTTCACTAAATAAGCCGTTTTTTTAGCGGATTTTAATTTAATTTGGAAGATTTTTCAAATATTTCACTAAATAAACCGTTTTTTGAGCGGATTTTAACATAATTTGGAAGATTTTTCAAATATTTCACTAAATAAGCCGTTTTTTGAGCGGATTTTAACTTAATTTGGAAGATTTTTCGAATATTTCACTAAATAAGCCGTTTTTCGAGCGGATTTTAACTTAATTTGGAAGATTTTGCGAATATTTCACTAAATAAGCCGTTTTTCGAGCGGATTTTAACTTAATTTGGAAGATTTTGCGAATATTTCACTAAATAAGCCGTTTTTCGAGCGGATTTTAAATTAATTTGGAAGATTTTGCGAATATTTCACTAAATAAGCCGTTTTTCGAGCGGATTTTAACTTAATTTGGAAGATTTTGCGAATATTTCACTAAATAAGCCGTTTTTCGAGCGGATTTTAACTTAATTTGGAAGATTTTGCGAATATTTCACTAAATAAGCCGTTTTTCGAGCGGATTTTAACTTAATTTGGAAGATTTTGCGAATATTTCACTAAATAAGCCGTTTTTCGAGCGGATTTCAACTTAATTTGGAAGATTTTTCAAATATTGCACTAAATAAGCCGTTATTTGAGCGGATGTTAACTTAATTTGGAAGATTTCTGCGAATATTTCACTAAATAAGCCGTTTTTCGAGCGGATGTTAACTTAATTTGGAAGATTTTGCGAATATTTCACTAAATAAGCCGTTTTTCGAGCGGATTTTAACTTAATTTGGAAGATTTTGCGAATATTTCACTAAATAAGCCGTTTTTCGAGCGGATTTTAACTTAATTTGGAAGATTTGGCGAATATATCACTAAATAAGCCGTTTTTCGAGCGGATTTTAACTTAATTTGGAAGATTTTGCGAATATTTCACTAAATAAGCCGTTTTTCGAGCGGATTTTAACTTAATTTGGAAGATTTTGCGAATATTTCACTAAATAAGCCGTTTTTCGAGCGGATTTTAACTTAATTTGGAAGATTTTGCGAATATTTCACTAAATAAGCCGTTTTTCGAGCGGATTTTAAATTAATTTGGAAGATTTTTCGAATATTTCACTAAATAAGCCGTTTTTTGAGCGGATTTTAAATTAATTTGGAAGATTTTTCGAATATTGCACTAAATAAGCCGTTTTTTGAGCGGATTTTAACTTAATTTGGAAGATTTTGCGAATATTTCACTAAATAAGCCGTTTTTCGAGCGGATTTTAACTTAATTTGGAAGATTTTGCGAATATTTCACTAAATAAGCCGTTTTTCGAGCGGATTTTAACTTAATTTGGAAGATTTTGCGAATATTTCACTAAATAAGCCGTTTTTCGAGCGGATTTTAACTTAATTTGGAAGATTTTGCGAATATTTCACTAAATAAGCCGTTTTTCGAGCGGATTTTAACTTAATTTGGAAGATTTTGCGAATATTTCACTAAATAGGCCGTTTTTCGAGCGGATTTTAACTTAATTTGGAAGATTCTGCGAATATTTCACTAAATAGGCCGTTTTTCGAGCGGATTTTAACTTAATTTGGAAGATTCTGCGAATATTTCACTAAATAAGCCGTTTTTCGAGCGGATTTTAAATTAATTTGGAAGATTTTGCGAATATTTCACTAAATAAGCCGTTTTTCGAGCGGATTTTAACTTAATTTGGAAGATTTTGCGAATAATTCACTAAATAAGCCGTTTTTCGAGCGGATTTTAACTTAATTTGGAAGATTTTGCGAATATTTCACTAAATAAGCCGTTTTTCGAGCGGATTTTAACTTAATTTGGAAGATTTTGCGAATATTTCACTAAATAAGCCGTTTTTCGAGCGGATTTTAACTTAATTTGGAAGATTTTGCGAATATTTCACTAAATAAGCCGTTTTTCGAGCGGATTTTAACTTAATTTGGAAGATTTTGCGAATATTTCACTAAATAAGCCGTTTTCTGAGCGGATTTTAACTTAATTTGGAAGATTTTGCGAATATTTCACTAAATAAGCCGTTTTCTGAGCGGATTTTAACTTAATTTGGAAGATTTTGCGAATATTTCTCTAAATAAGCCGTTTTTTGAGCGGATTTTAACTTAATTTTTAAGATTTTGCGAATATTTCACTAAATAAGCCGTTTTTTGATCGGATTTTAACTTAATTTGGAAGATTTCTGCGAATATTTCACTAAATAAGCCGTTTTTTGAGCGGATTTAACTTAATTTGGAAGATTTCGGCGAATATTTCACTAAAAAAGCCGTTTTTTTAGCGGATGTTAACTTAATTTGGAAGATTTTGCGAATATTTCACTAAATAAGCCGTTTTTTTAGCGGATTTTAACTTAATTTGGAAGATTTTTCAAATATATCACTAAATAAGCCGTTTTTTGAGCGGATTTTAACATAATTTGGAAGATTTTTCGAATATTTCACTAAATAAGCCGTTTTTTGAGCGGATTTTAACATAATTTGGAAGATTTTTCGAATATTTCACTAAATAAGCCGTTTTTTGAGCGGATTTTAACATAATTTGGAAGATTTTTCGAATATTTCACTAAATAAGCCGTTTTTTGAGCGGATTTTAACATAATTTGGAAGATTTTTCGAATATTTCACTAAATAAGCCGTTTTTTGAGCGGATTTTAACATAATTTGGAAGATTTTTCGAATATTTCACTAAATAAGCCGTTTTTTGAGCGGATTTTAACATAATTTGGAAGATTTTTCGAATATTTCACTAAATAAGCCGTTTTTTGAGCGGATTTTAACATAATTTGGAAGATTTTTCGAATATTTCACTAAATAAGCCGTTTTTCGAGCGGATTTTAACTTAATTTGAATGATTTTGCGAATATTTCACTAAATAAGCCGTTTTTCGAGCGGATTTTAACTTAATTTGAAAGATTTTTCGAATATTGCACTAAATAAGCCGTTTTCTGAGCGGATTTTAACTTAATTTGGAAGATTTTGCGAATATTTCACTAAATAAGCCGTTTTCTGAGCGGATTTTAACTTAATTTGGAAGATTTTGCGAATATTTCACTAAATAAGCCGTTTTTTGAGCGGATTTTAACTTAATTTGGAAGATTACTGCGAATATTTCACTAAATAAGCCGTTTTTTGAGCGGATTTAACTTAATTTGGAAGATTTCGGCGAATATTTCACTAAAAAAGCCGTTTTTTTAGCGGATTTTAACTTAATTTGGAAGATTTTGCGAATATTTCACTAAATAAGCCGTTTTTTGAGCGGATTTTAACTTAATTTGGAAGATTTTGCGAATATTTCACTAAATAAGCCGTTTTTTGATCGGATTTTAACTTAATTTGGAAGATTTCTGCGAATATTTCACTAAATAAGCCGTTTTTTGAGCGGATTTAACTTAATTTGGAAGATTTCGGCGAATATTTCACTAAAAAAGCCGTTTTTTTAGCGGATGTTAACTTAATTTGGAAGATTTTGCGAATATTTCACTAAATAAGCCGTTTTTTTAGCGGATTTTAACTTAATTTGGAAGATTTTTCAAATATATCACTAAATAAGCCGTTTTTTGAGCGGATTTTAACATAATTTGGAAGATTTTTCGAATATTTCACTAAATAAGCCGTTTTTTGAGCGGATTTTAACATAATTTGGAAGATTTTTCGAATATTTCACTAAATAAGCCGTTTTTTAAGCGGATTTTAACATAATTTGGAAGATTTTTCGAATATTTCACTAAATAAGCCGTTTTTTGAGCGGATTTTAACATAATTTGGAAGATTTTTCGAATATTTCACTAAATAAGCCGTTTTTTGAGCGGATTTTAACATAATTTGGAAGATTTTTCGAATATTTCACTAAATAAGCCGTTTTTTGAGCGGATTTTAACATAATTTGGAAGATTTTTCGAATATTTCACTAAATAAGCCGTTTTTTGAGCGGATTTTAACATAATTTGGAAGATTTTTCGAATATTTCACTAAATAAGCCGTTTTTCGAGCGGATTTTAACTTAATTTGAATGATTTTGCGAATATTTCACTAAATAAGCCGTTTTTCGAGCGGATTTTAACTTAATTTGAAAGATTTTTCGAATATTGCACTAAATAAGCCGTTTTCTGAGCGGATTTTAACTTAATTTGGAAGATTTTGCGAATATTTCACTAAATAAGCCGTTTTCTGAGCGGATTTTAACTTAATTTGGAAGATTTTGCGAATATTTCACTAAATAAGCCGTTTTTTGAGCGGATTTTAACTTAATTTGGAAGATTTTGCGAATATTTCTCTAAATAAGCCGTTTTTTGAGCGGATTTTAACTTAATTTTTAAGATTTTGCGAATATTTCACTAAATAAGCCGTTTTTTGAGCGGATGTTAACTTAATTTGGAAGATTTCTGCGAATATTTCACTAAATAAGCCGTTTTTTTAGCGGATGTTAACTTAATTTGGAAGATTTTGCGAATATTTCACTAAATAAGCCGTTTTTCGAGCGGATTTTAACTTGATTTGGAAGATTTTTCAAATATTTCACAAAAATAAGTCGTTTTTCGAGCGGATTTTAACTTGATTTGGAAGATTTTGCGAATATTTCACTAAATAAGCCGTTTTTCGAGCGGATTTTAACTTAATTTGGAAGATTTTGCGAATATTTCACTAAATAAGCCGTTTTTCGAGCGGATTTTAACTTAATTTGGAAGATTTTGCGAATATTTCACTAAATAAGCCGTCTTTCGAGCGGATTTTAACTTAATTTGGAAGATTTTGCGAATATTTCACTAAATAAGCCGTCTTTCGAGCGGATTTTAACTTAATTTGGATGATTTTGCGAATATTTCACTAAATAAGCCGTCTTTCGAGCGGATTTTAACTTAATTTGGAAGATTTTGCGAATATTTCACTAAATAAGCCGTTTTTCGAGCGGATTTTAACTTAATTTGGAAGATTTTGCGAATATTTCACTAAATAAGCCGTTTTTCGAGCGGATTTTAACTTAATTTGGAAGATTTTGCGAATATTTCACTAAATAAGCCGTTTTTCGAGCGGATTTTAACTTAATTTGGAAGATTTTGCGAATATTTCACTAAATAAGCCGTTTTCTGAGCGGATTTTAACTTAATTTGGAAGATTTTGCGAATATTTCACTAAATAAGCCGTTTTCTGAGCGGATTTTAACTTAATTTGGAAGATTTTGCGAATATTTCAATAAATAAGCCGTTTTTTGAGCGGATTTTAACTTAATTTGGAAGATTTTGCGAATATTTCTCTAAATAAGCCGTTTTTTGAGCGGATTTTAACTTAATTTTTAAGATTTTGCGAATATTTCACTAAATAAGCCGTTTTTTGATCGGATTTTAACTTAATTTGGAAGATTTCTGCGAATATTTCACTAAATAAGCCGTTTTTTGAGCGGATTTAACTTAATTTGGAAGATTCTGCGAATATTTCACTAAAAAAGCCGTTTTTTTAGCGGATGTTAACTTAATTTGGAAGATTTTGCGAATATTTCACTAAATAAGCCGTTTTTTTAGCGGATTTTAACTTAATTTGGAAGATTTTTCAAATATTTCACTAAATAAGCCGTTTTTTGAGCGGATTTTAACATAATTTGGAAGATTTTTCAAATATTTCACTAAATAAGCCGTTTTTTGAGCGGATTTTAACATAATTTGGAAGATTTTTCGAATATTTCACTAAATAAGCCGTTTTTCGAGCGGATTTTAACTTAATTTGGAAGATTTTGCGAATATTTCACTAAATAAGCCGTTTATCGAGCGGATTTTAACTTAATTTGAAAGATTTTTCGAATATTGCACTAAATAAGCCGTTTTCTGAGCGGATTTTAACTTAATTTGGAAGATTTTGCGAATATTTCACTAAATAAGCCGTTTTCTGAGCGGATTTTAACTTAATTTGGAAGATTTTGCGAATATTTCACTAAATAAGCCGTTTTTTGAGCGGATTTTAACTTAATTTGGAAGATTTTGCGAATATTTCTCTAAATAAGCCGTTTTTTGAGCGGATTTTAACTTAATTTTTAAGATTTTGCGAATATTTCACTAAATAAGCCGTTTTTTGATCGGATTTTAACTTAATTTGGAAGATTTCTGCGAATATTTCACTAAATAAGCCGTTTTTTGAGCGGATTTAACTTAATTTGGAAGATTTCTGCGAATATTTCACTAAATAAGCCGTTTTTTTAGCGGATGTTAACTTAATTTGGAAGATTTTTCAAATATTTCACTAAATAAACCGTTTTTTGAGCGGATTTTAACATAATTTGGATGATTTTTCAAATATTTCACTAAATAAGCCGTTTTTTGAGCGGATTTTAACATAATTTGGAAGATTTTTCGAATATTTCACTAAATAAGCCGTTTTTTGAGCGGATTTTAACGTAATTTGGAAGATTTTTCGAATATTTCACAAAAATAAGTCGTTTTTCGAGCGGATTTTAACTTGATTTGGAAGATTTTGCGAATATTTCACTAAATAAGCCGTTTTTCGAGCGGATTTTAACTTAATTTGGAAGATTTTGCGAATATTTCACTAAATAAGCCGTTTTTCGAGCGGATTTTAACTTAATTTGGAAGATTTTGCGAATATTTCACTAAATAAGCCGTCTTTCGAGCGGATTTTAACTTAATTTGGATGATTTTGCGAATATTTCACTAAATAAGCCGTCTTTCGAGCGGATTTTAACTTAATTTGGAAGATTTTGCGAATATTTCACTAAATAAGCCGTTTTTCGAGCGGATTTTAACTTAATTTGGAAGATTTTGCGAATATTTCACTAAATAAGCCGTTTTTCGAGCGGATTTTAACTTAATTTGGAAGATTTTGCGAATATTTCACTAAATAAGCCGTTTTTCGAGCGGATTTTAACTTAATTTGGAAGATTTTGCGAATATTTCACTAAATAAGCCGTTTTTCGAGCGGATTTTAACTTAATTTGGAAGATTTTGCGAATATTTCACTAAATAAGCCGTTTTTCGAGCGGATTTTAATTTAATTTGGAAGATTTTGCGAATATTTCACTAAATAAGCCGTTTTTCGAGCGGATTTTAACTTAATTTGGAAGATTTTTCAAATATTGCACTAAATAAGCCGTTTTTTGAGCGGATTCTATCTTAATTTGGAAGATTTTTCAAATATTGCACTAAATAAGCCGTTATTTGAGCGGATTTTAACTTAATTTGGAAGATTTTGCGAATATTTCACTAAATAAGCCGTTCTTTGAGCGGATTTTAACTTAATTTGGAAGATTTTGCGAATATTTCACTAAATAAGCCGTTCTTTGAGCGGATTTTAATTTCATTTGGAAGATTTTGCGAATATTTCACTAAATAAGCCGTTCTTTGAGCGAATTTTAACTTAATTTGGAAGATTTTGCGAATATTTCACTAAATAAGCCGTCTTTTGAGCGGATTTTAATTTCAATTGGAAGATTTTGCAAATATTTCACTAAATAAGCCGTTTTTTGAGCGGATTCTAACTTAATTTGGAAGATTTTGCAAATATTTCACTAAATAAGCCGTTTTTTGAGCGGATTCTAACTTAATTTGGAAGATTTTGCAAATATTTCACTAAATAAGCCGTTTTTTGAGCGGATTCTAACTTAATTTGGAAGATTTTGCAAATATTTCACTAAATAAGCCGTTTTTTGAGCGGATTTTAAATTAATTTGGAAGATTTTTCGAATATTGCACTAAATAAGCCGTTTTCTGAGCGGATTTTAACTTAATTTGGAAGATTTTGCGAATAATTCACTAAATAAGCCGTTTTCTGAGCGGATTTTAACTTAATTTGGAAGATTTTGCGAATATTTCACTAAATAAGCCGTTTTTTGAGCGGATTTTAACTTAATTTGGAAGATTTTGCGAATATTTCTCTAAATAAGCCGTTTTTTGAGCGGATTTTAACTTAATTTTTAAGATTTTGCGAATATTTCACTAAATAAGCCGTTTTTTGATCGGATTTTAACTTAATTTGGAAGATTTCTGCGAATATTTCACTAAATAAGCCGTTTTTTGAGCGGATTTAACTTAATTTGGAAGATTTCTGCGAATATTTCACTAAATAAGCCGTTTTTTTAGCGGATGTTAACTTAATTTGGAAGATTTTGCGAATATTTCACTAAATAAGCCGTTTTTTTTAGCGGATTTTAACTTAATTTGGAAGATTTTTCAAATATTTCACTAAATAAACCGTTTTTTGAGCGGATTTTAACATAATTTGGAAGATTTTTCAAATATTTCACTAAATAAGCCGTTTTTTGAGCGGATTTTAACATAATTTGGAAGATTTTTCAAATATTTCACTAAATAAGCCGTTTTTTGAGCGGATTTTAACATAATTTGGAAGATTTTTCGAATATTTCACAAAAATAAGTCGTTTTTCGAGCGGATTTTAACTTAATTTGGAAGATTTTGCGAATATTTCACTAAATAAGCCGTTTTTCGAGCGGATTTTAACTTAATTTGGAAGATTTTGCGAATATTTCACTAAATAAGCCGTTTTTCGAGCGGATTTTAACTTAATTTGGAAGATTTTGCGAATATTTCACTAAATAAGCCGTCTTTCGAGCGGATTTTAACTTAATTTGGAAGATTTTGCGAATATTTCACTAAATAAGCCGTTTTTCGAGCGGATTTTAACTTAATTTGGAAGATTTTGCGAATATTTCACTAAATAAGCCGTTTTTCGAGCGGATTTTAACTTAATTTGGAAGATTTTGCGAATATTTCACTAAATAAGCCGTTTTTCGAGCGGATTTTAACTTAATTTGGAAGATTTTGCGAATATTTCACTAAATAAGCCGTTTTTCGAGCGGATTTTAACTTAATTTGGAAAATTTTGCGAATATTTCACTAAATAAGCCGTTTTTCGAGCGGATTTTAACTTAATTTGGAAGATTTTGCGAATATTTCACTAAATAAGCAGTTTTTCGAGCGGATTTTAATTTAATTTGGAAGATTTTGCGAATATTTCACTAAATAAGCCGTTTTTCGAGCGGATTTTAACTTAATTTGGAAGATTTTTCAAATATTTCACTAAATAAGCCGTTTTTGAGCGGATTTTAACTTAATTTGGAAGATTTTTCAAATATTTCACTAAATAAGCCGTTTTTGAGCGGATTTTAACTTAATTTGGAAGATATTGCAAATATTTCACTAAATAAGCCGTTTTTTGAGCGGATTTTAACTTAATTTGGAAGATTTTTCAAATATTTCACTAAATAAGCCCATTTTTGAGCGCATTTTAACTTAATTTGGAAGATTTTTCAAATATTTCACTAAATAAGCCGTTTTTTGAGCGGATTCTAACTTAATTTGGAAGATTTTGCAAATATTTCACTAAATAAGCCGTTTTTTGAGCGGATTTTAACTTAATTTGGAAGATTTTTTGAATATTTCACTAAATAAGCCGTTTTTTGAGCGGATTCTAACTTAATTTGGAAGATTTTGCAAATATTTCACTAAATAAGCCGTTTTTTGAGCGGATTCTAACTTAATTTGGAAGATTTTGCAAGTATTTCACTAAATAAGCCGTTTTTTGAGCGGATTCTAACTTAATTTGGAAGATTTTGCAAATATTTCACTAAATAAGCCGTTTTTTGAGCGGATTTTAACTTAATTTGGAAGATTCTTCAAATATTGCACTAAATAAGCCGTTATTTGAGCGGATTTTAACTTAATTTGGAAGATTTTGCGAACATTTCACTAAATAAGCCGATCTTTGAGCGGATTTTAACTTAATTTGGAAGATTTTGCGAATATTTCACTAAATAAGCCGTTCTTTGAGCGGATTTTAATTTCATTTGGAAGATTTTGCGAATATTTCACTAAATAAGCCGTTCTTTGAGCGGATTTTAACTTAATTTGGAAGATTTTGCGAATATTTCACTAAATAAGCCGTCTTTTGAGCGGATTTTAATTTCATTTGGAAGATTTTTCAAATATTTCACTAAATAAGCCGTTTTTGAGCAGATTTTAACTTAATTTGGAAGATTTTTCAAATATTTCACTAAATAAGCCGTTTTTCGAGCGGATTTTAATTTAATTTGGAAGATTTTGCGAATATTTCACTAAATAAGCCGTTTTTCGAGCGGATTTTAACTTAATTTGGAAGATTTTGCGAGTATTTCACTAAATAAGCCGTTTTTCGAGCGGATTTTAACTTAATTTGGATGATTTTGCGAATATTTCACTAAATAAGCCGTTTTTGAGCGGATTTTAACTTAATTTGGAAGATTTTTCAAATATTTCACTAAATAAGCCGTTTTTGAGCGGATTTTAACTTAATTTGGAAGATTTTTCAAATATTTCACTAAATAAGCCGTTTTTGAGCGGATTTCAAGTTAATTTGGAATATATTGCAAATATTTCACTAAATAAGCCGTTTTTTGAGCGGATTTTAACTTAATTTGGAAGATTTTTCAAATATTTCACGAAATAAGCCGTTTTTTGAGCGGATTTTAACTTAATTTGGAAGATTTTTCAAATATTTCACTAAATAAGCCGTTTTTTGAGCGGATTCTAACTTAATTTGGAAGATTTTTCAAATATTTCACTAAATAAGCCGTTTTTTGAGCGGATTCTAACTTAATTTGGAAGATTTTGCAAATATTTCACTAAATAAGCCGTTTTTTGAGCGGATTCTAACTTAATTTGGAAGATTTTGCAAATATTTCACTAAATAAGCCGTTTTTTGAGCGGATTCTAACTTTATTTGGAAGATTTTGCAAATATTTCACTAAATAAGCCGTTTTTTGAGCGGATTCTAACTTAATTTGGAAGATTTTGCAAATATTTCACTAAATAAGCCGTTTTTTGAGCGGATTTTAACTTAATTTGGAAGATTTTTCAAATATTGCACTAAATAAGCCGTTATTTGAGCGGATTTTAACTTAATTTGGAAGATTTTGCGAACATTTCACTAAATAAGCCGTTCTTTGAGCGGATTTTAACTTAATTTGGAAGATTTTGCGAACATTTCACTAAATAAGCCGTTCTTTGAGCGGATTTTAATTTCATTTGGAAGATTTTGCGAATATTTCACTAAATAAGCCGTCTTTTCAGCGGATTTTAACTTAATTTGGAAGATTTTTCAAATATTGCACTAAATAAGCCGTTATTTGAGCGGATTTTAACTTAATTTGGAAGATTTTGCGAATATTTCACTAAATAAGCCGTTTTTCGAGCGGATTTTAACTTAATTTGGAAGATTTTGCGAATATTTCACTAAATAAGCCGTTTTTCGAGCGGATTTTAACTTAATTTGGAAGATTTTGCGAATATTTCACTAAATAAGCCGTTTTTCGAGCGGATTTTAACTTAATTTGGAAGATTTTGCGAATATTTCACTAAATAAGCCGTTTTTCGAGCGGATTTTAACTTAATTTGGAAGATTTTGCGAATATTTCACGAAATAAGCCGTTCTTCGAGCGGATTTTAACTTAATTTGGAAGATTTTGCGAATATTTCACTAAATAAGCCGTTTTTCGAGCGGATTTATACTTAATTTGGAAGATTTTGCGAATATTTCAATAAATAAGCCGTTTTTCGAGCGGATTTTAATTGAATTTGGAAGATTTTGCGAATATTTCACTAAATAAGCCGTTTTTCGAGCGGATTTTAACTTAATTTGGAAGATTTTACGAATATTTCACTAAATAAGCCGTTTTTCGAGCGGATTTTAACTTAATTTGGATGATATTGCGAATATTTCACTAAATAAGCCGTTTTCGAGCGGATTTTAACTTAATTTGGAAGATTTTTCAAATATTTCACTAAATAAGCCGTTTTTGAGCGGATTTTAACTTAATTTGGAAGATTTTTCAAATATTTCACTAAATAAGCCGTTTTTTGAGCGGATTTTAACTTAATTTGGAAGATTTTTCAAATATTTCACTAAATAAGCCGTTTTTTGAGCGGATTTTAACTTAATTTGGAAGATTTTTCAAATATTTCACTAAATAAGCCGTTTTTTGAGCGGATTTTAACGTAATTTGGAAGATTTTGCGAATATTTCACTAAATAAGCCGTTTTTTGAGAGGATTTTAACTTAATTTGGAAGATTTTGCGAATATTTCACTAAATAAGCCGTTCTTTGAGCGGATTTTAACTTAATTTGGAAGATTTTTCAAATATTTCACTAAATAAGCCGTTCTTTGAGTGGATTTTAACTTAATTTGGAAGATTTTTCAAATATTTCACTAAATAAGCCGTTCTTTGAGTGGATTTTAACTTAATTTGGAAGATTTTTCAAATATTTCTCTAAATAAGCCGTTCTCTGAGCGGATTTTAATTTAATTTGGAAGATTTTGCAAATATTTCACTAAATAAGCCGTTCTTTGAGCGGATTCTAACTTAATTTGGAAGATTTTGCAAATATTTCACTAAATAAGCCGTTTTTTGAGCGGATTCTAACTTAATTTGGAAGATTTTGCTAATATTTCACTAAATACGCCGTTTTTTGAGCGGATTCTAACTTAATTTGGAAGATTTTGCGAATATTTCACTAAATAAGCCGTTTTTTGAGCGGATTTTTACTTAATTTGGAAGATTTTGCGAATATTTCACTAAATAAGCCGTTTTTCCAGCTTATTTTAACTTAATTTGGAAGATTTTGCGAATATTTCACTAAATAAGCCGTTTTTCGAGCGGATTTTAACTTAATTTGGAAGATTTTGCGAATAATTCACTAAATAAGCCGTTTTTCGAGCGGATTTTAACTTAATTTGGAAGATTTTGCGAATATTTCACTAAATAAGCCGTTTTTCGAGCGGATTTTAACTTAATTTGGAAGATTTTGCGAATATTTCACTAAATAAGCCGTTTTTCGAGCGGATTTTAATTTAATTTGGAAGATTTTGCGAATATTTCACTAAATAAGCCGTTTTTCGAGCGGATTTTAACTTAATTTGGAAGATTTTGCGAGTATTTCACTAAATAAGCCGTTTTTCGAGCGGATTTTAACTTAATTTGGATGATTTTGCGAATATTTCACTAAATAAGCCGTTTTTGAGCGGATTTTAACTTAATTTGGAAGATTTTTCAAATATTTCACTAAATAAGCCGTTTTTGAGCGGATTTTAACTTAATTTGGAAGATTTTTCAAATATTTCACTAAATAAGCCGTTTTTTGAGCGGATTTTAACTTAATTTGGAAGATTTTGCAAATATTTCACTAAATAAGCCGTTTTTTGAGCGAATTTTAACTTAATTTGGAAGATTTTTCAAATATTTCACTAAATAAGCCGTTTTTTGAATGGATTTTAACTTAATTTGGAAGATTTTTCAAATATTTCACTAAATAAGCCGTTTTTTGAGCGGATTTTAACTTAATTTGGAAGATTTTGCGAATATTTCACTAAATAAGCCGTTTTTTGAGCGGATTTTAACTTAATTTGGAAGATTTTGCGAATATTTCACTAAATAAGCCGTTCTTTGAGCGGATTTTAACTTAATTTGGAAGATTTTTCAAATATTTCACTAAATAAGCCGTTCTTTGAGCGGATTTTAACTTAATTTAGAAGATTTTTCAAATATTTCACTAAATAAGCCGTTCTTTGAGTGGATTTTAACTTAATTTGGAAGATTTTTCAAATATTTCACTAAATAAGCCGTTCTTTGAGCGGATTTTAATTTAAATTGGAAGATTTTTCGAATATTTCACTAAATAAGCCGTTCTTTGAGCGGATTTTAATTTAAATTGGAAGATTTTTCGAATATTTCACTAAATAAGCCGTTCTTTGAGCGGATTCTAACTTAATTTGGAAGATTTTGCAAATATTTCACTAAATAAGCCGTTTTTTGAGCGGATTCTAACTTAATTTGGAAGATTTTGCAAATATTTCACTAAATAAGCCGTTTTTTGAGCGGATTCTAACTTAATTTGGAAGATTTTGCAAATATTTCACTAAATAAGCCGTTTTTTGAGCGGATTCTAACTTAATTTGGAAGATTTTGCAAATATTTCACTAAATAAGCCGTTTTTTGAGCGGATTCTAACTTAATTTGGAAGATTTTGCAAATATTTCACTAAATAAGCCGTTTTTTGAGCGGATTCTAACTTAATTTGGAAGATTTTGCAAATATTTCACTAAATAAGCCGTTATTTGAGCGGATTTTAACTTAATTTGGAAGATTTTGCGAATATTTCACTAAATAAGCCGTTTTTTGAGCGGATTTTAACTTAATTTTGAAAATTTTGCGAATATTTCACTAAATAAGCCGTTCTTTGAGCGGATTTTAATTTCATTTGGAAGATTTTGCGAATATTTCACTAAATAAGCCGTTCTTTGAGCGGATTTTAATTTCATTTGGAAGATTTTTCAAATATTTCACTAAATAAGCCGTTTTTTGAGCGGATTTTAACTTAATTTGGAAGATTTTTCAAATATTTCACTAAATAAGCCGTTTTTTGAGCGTATTTTAACTTAATTTGGAAGATTTTTCAAATATTTCACTAAATAAGCCGTTTTTTGAGCGGATTTTAACTTAATTTGGAAGATTTTTCGAATATTTCACTAAATAAGCCGTTTTTTGAGCGGATTTTAACTTAATTTGGAAGATTTTTCGAATATTTCACTAAATAAGCCGTTTTTTGAGCGGATTTTAACTTAATTTGGAAGATTTTTCGAATATTGCACTAAATAAGCCGTTTTTTGAGCGGATTTTAACTTAATTTGGAAGATTTTTCGAATATTGCACTAAATAAGCCGTTTTTTGAGCGGATTTTAACTTAATTTGGAAGATTTTTCGAATATGTCACTAAATAAGCCGTTTTTCGAGCGGATTTTAACTTAATTTGGAAGATTTTGCGAATATTTCACTAAATAAGCAGTTTTTCGAGCGGATTTTAACTTAATTTGGAAGATTTTGCGAATATTTCACTAAATAAGCCGTTTTTCGAGCGGATTTTAACTTAATTTGGAAGATTTTGCGAATATTTCACTAAATAAGCCGTTTTTCGAGCGGATTTTAACTTAATTTGGAAGATTTTGCGAATATTTCACTAAATAAGCCGTTTTTTGAGCGGATTTTAACTTAATTTGGAAGATTTTTCGAATATTGCACTAAATAAGCCGTTTTTTGAGCGGATTTTAACTTAATTTGGAAGATTTTGCGAATATTTCACTAAATAAGCCGTTTTTCGAGCGGATTTTAACTTAATTTGGAAGATTTTGCGAATATTTCACTAAATAAGCCGTTTTTCGAGCGGATTTTAACTTAATTTGGAAGATTTTGCGAATATTTCACTAAATAAGCAGTTTTTCGAGCGGATTTTAACTTAATTTGGAAGATTTTGCGAATATTTCACTAAATAAGCCGTTTTTCGAGCGGATTTTAACTTAATTTGGAAGATTTTGCGAATATTTCACTAAATAAGCCGTTTTTCGAGCGGATTTTAACTTAATTTGGAAGATTTTGCGAATATTTCACTAAATAAGCCGTTTTTTGAGCGGATTTTAACTTAATTTGGAAGATTTTTCGAATATTGCACTAAATAAGCCGTTTTCTGAGCGGATTTTAACTTATTTTTTGAAGGTTTTGCGAATATTTCACTAAATAAGCCGTTTTTTGAGCGGATTTTAACTTAATTTGGAAGATTTTGCGAATATTTCACTAAATAAGCCGTTTTTGAGCGGATTTTAACTTAATTTGGAAAATTTTGCGAATATTTCACTAAATAAGCCGTTTTTCGAGCGGATTTTAACTTAATTTGGAAGATTTTGCGAATATTTCACTAAATAAGCCGTTCTTCGAGCGGATTTTAACTTAATTTGGAAGATTTTGCGAATATTGCACTAAATAAGCCGTTTTTCGAGCGGATTTTAACTTAATTTGGAAGATTTTGCGAATATTTCACTAAATAAGCCGTTCTTCGAGCGGATTTTAACTTAATTTGGAAGATTTTGCGAATATTTCACTAAATAAGCCGTTTTTCGAGCGGATTTTAACTTAATTTGGAAGATTTTGCGAATATTTCACTAAATAAGCCGTTTTTCGAGCGGATTTTAATTAAATTTGGAAGATTTTGCGAATATTTCACTAAATAAGCCGTTTTTCGAGCGGATTTTAACTTAATTTGGAAGATTTTGCGAATATTTCACTAAATAAGCCGTTTTTGAGCGGATTTTAACTTAATTTGGAAGATTTTTCGAATATTGCACTAAATAAGCCGTTTTTTGAGCGGATTTTAACTTAATTTGGAAGATTTTTCGAATATGTCACTAAATAAGCCGTTTTTGAGCGGATTTTAACTTAATTTGGAAAATTTTGCGAATATTTCACTAAATAAGCCGTTTTTTGAGCGGATTTTAACTTAATTTGGAAGATTTTGCGAATATTGCACTAAATAAGCCGTTTTTTGAGCGGATTTTAACTTAATTTGGAAGATTTTGCGAATATTTCACTAAATAAGCCGTTCTTTGAGCGGATTTTAACTTAATTTGGAAGATTTTTCAAATATTTCACTAAATAAGCCGTTCTTTGAGTGGATTTTAACTTAATTTGGAAGATTTTGCGAATATTTCACTGAATAAGCCGTTTTTCGAGCGGATTTTAACTTAATTTGGAAGATTTTGCGAATATTTCACTAAATAAGCCATTTTTCGAGCAAATTTTAACTTAATTTGGAAGATTTTGCGAATATTTCACTAAATAAGCCGTTTTTCGAGCGGATTTTAACTTAATTTGGAAGATTTTGCGAATATTTCACTAAATAAGCCGTTTTTCGAGCGGATTTTAATTTAATTTGGAAGATTTTGCGAATATTTCACTAAATAAGCCGTTTTTCGAGCAGATTTTAACTTAATTTGGAAGATTTTGCGAGTATTTCACTAAATAAGCCGTTTTTCGAGCGGACTTTAACTTAATTTGGATGATTTTGCGAATATTTCACTAAATAAGCCGTTTTTGAGCGGATTTTAACTTAATTTGGAAGATTTTTCAAATATTTCACTAAATAAGCCGTTTTTGAGCGGATTTTAACTTAATTTGGAAGATTTTTCAAATATTTCACTATATAAGCCGTTTTTGAGCGGATTTTAACTTAATTTGGAAGATTTTGCAAATATTTCACTAAATAAGCCGTTTTTTGAGCGGATTTTAACTTAATTTGGAAGATTTTTCAAATATTTCACTATATAAGCCGTTTTTTGAATGGATTTTAACTTAATTTGGAAGATTTTTCAAATATTTCACTAAATAAGCCGTTTTTTGAGCGGATTTTAACTTAATTTGGAAGATTTTTCAAATATTTCACTAAATAAGCCTTTTTTTTGTGCGGATTTTAACTTAATTTGGAAGATTTTGCGAATATTGCACTAAATAAGCCGTTCTTTGAGCGGATTTTAACTTAAATTGGAAGATTTTTCAAATATTTCACTAAATAAGCCGTTCTTTGAGTGGATTTTAACTTAATTTAGAAGATTTTTCAAATATTTCACTAAATAAGCCGTTCTTTGAGTGGATTTTAACTAAATTTGGAAGATTTTTCAAATATTTCACTAAATAAACCGTTCTTTGAGCGGATTTTAATTTAATTTGGAAGATTTTTCGAATATTTCACTAAATAAGCCGTTCTTTGAGCGGATTCTAACTTAATTTGGAAGATTTTGCAAATATTTCACTAAATAAGCCGTTTTTTGAGCGGATTCTAACTTAATTTGGAAGATTTTGCAAATATTTCACTAAATAAGCCGTTTTTTGAGCGGATTCTAACTTAATTTGGAAGATTTTGCAAATATTTCACTAAATAAGCCGTTTTTTGAGCGGATTCTAACTTAATTTGGAAGATTTTGCAAATATTTCACTAAATAAGCCGTTTTTTGAGCGGATTCTAACTTAATTTGGATGATTTTGCAAATATTTCACTAAATAAGCCGTTTTTTGAGCGGATTCTAACTTAATTTGGAAGATTTTGCAAATATTTCACTAAATAAGCCGTTTTTTGAGCGGATTTTAACTTAATTTGGAAGATTTTTCAAATATTGCACTAAATAAGCCGTTATTTGAGCGGATTTTAACTTAATTTGGAAGATTTTGCGAATATTTCACTAAATAAGCCGTTCTTTGAGCGGATTTTAACTTAATTTCGAAAATTTTGCGAATATTTCACTAAATAAGCCGTTCTTTGAGCGGATTTTAATTTCATTTGGAAGATTTTGCGAATATTTCACTAAATAAGCCGTTCTTTGAGCGGATTTTAATTTCATTTGGAAGATTTTTCAAATATTTCACTAAATAAGCCGTTTTTTGAGCGGATTTTAACTTAATTTGGAAGATTTTTCAAATATTTCACTAAATAAGCCGTTTTTTGAGCGTATTTTAACTTAATTTGGAAGATTTTTCAAATATTTTACTAAATAAGCCGTTTTTTGAGCAAATTTTAACTTAATTTGGAAGATTTTTCGAATATTTCACTAAATAAGCCGTTTTTTGAGCGGATTTTAACTTAATTTGGAAGATTTTTCGAATATTTCACTAAATAAGCCGTTTTTTGAGCGGATTTTAACTTAATTTGGAAGATTTTTCGAATATTTCACTAAATAAGCCGTTTTTTGAGCGGATTTTAACTTAATTTGGAAGATTTTTCGAATATTGCACTAAATAAGCCGTTTTTTGAGCGGAATTTAACTTAATTTGGAAGATTTTTCGAATATGTCACTAAATAAGCCGTTTTTTGAGCGGATTTTAACTTAATTTGGAAGATTTTGCGAATATTTCACTAAATAAGCCGTTTTTCGAGCGGATTTTAACTTAATTTGGAAAATTTTGCGAATATTTCACTAAATAAGCCGTTTTTCGAGCGAATTTTAACTTAATTTGGAAGATTTTGCGAATATTTCACTAAATAAGCAGTTTTTCGAGCGGATTTTAACTTAATTTGGAAGATTTTGCGAATATTTCACTAAATAAGCCGTTTTTCGAGCGGATTTTAACTTAATTTGGAAGATTTTGCGAATATTTCACTAAATAAGCCGTTCTTCGAGCGGATTTTAACTTAATTTGGAAGATTTTGCGAATATTTCACTAAATAAGCCGTTATTCGAGCGGATTTTAACTTAATTTGGAAGATTTTGCGAATATTTCACTAAATAAGCCGTTTTTCGAGCGGATTTTAATTGAATTTGGAAGATTTTGCGAATATTTCACTAAATAAGCCGTTTTTCGAGCGGATTTTAACTTAATTTGGAAGATTTTGCGAATATTTCACTAAATAAGCCGTTTTTGAGCGGATTTTAACTTAATTTGGAAGATTTTTCAAATATTTCACTAAATAAGCCGTTTTTTGAAAGGATTTTAACATAATTTGGAAGATTTTTCGAATATTTCACTAAATAAGCCGTTTTTCGAGCGGATTTTAATTGAATTTGGAAGATTTTGCGAATATTTCACTAAATAAGCCGTTTTTCGAGCGGATTTTAACTTAATTTGGAAGATTTTGCGAATATTTCACTAAATAAGCCGTTTTTCGAGAAGATTTTAACTTAATTTGGATGATTTTGCGAATATTTCACTAAATAAGCCGTTTTTGAGCGGATTTTAACTTAATTTGGAAGATTTTTCAAATATTTCACTAAATAAGCCGTTTTTGAGCGGATTTTAACTTAATTTGGAAGATTTTTCAAATATTTCACTAAATAAGCCGTTTTTGAGCGGATTTTAACTTAATTTGGAAGATTTTGCAAATATTTCACTAAATAAGCCGTTTTTTGAGCGGATTTTAACTTAATTTGGAAGATTTTTCAAATATTTCACTAAATAAGCCGTTTTTTGAGCGGATTTTAACTTAATTTGGAAGATTTTTCAAATATTTCACTAAATAAGCCGTTCTTTGAGCGGATTTTAATTTAATTTGGAAGATTTTTCAAATATTTCACTAAATAAGCCGTTCTTTGAGCGGATTCTAACTTAATTTGGAAGATTTTGCAAATATTTCGCTAAATAAGCCGTTTTTTGAGCGGATTCTAACTTAATTTGGAAGATTTTGCAAATATTTCACTAAATAAGCCGTTTTTTGAGCGGATTCGAACTTAATTTGGAAGATTTTGCAAATATTTCACTAAATAAGCCGTTTTTTGAGCGGATTCTAACTTAATTTGGAAGATTTTGCAAATATTTCACTAAATAAGCCGTTTTTTGAGCGGATTCGAACTTAATTTGGAAGATTTTGCAAATATTTCACTAAATAAGCCGTTTTTTGAGCGGATTCTAACTTAATTTGGAAGATTTTGCAAATATTTCACTAAATAAGCCGTTTTTTGAGAGGATTTTAACTTAATTTGGAAGATTTTTCAAATATTGCACTAAATAAGCCGTTATTTGAGCGGATTTTAACTTAATTTGGAAGATTTTGCGAATATTTCACTAAATAAGCCGTTTTTCGAGCGGATTTTAATTGAATTTGGAAGATTTTGCGAATATTTCACTAAATAAGCCGTTTTTCGAGCGGATTTTAACTTAATTTGGAAGATTTTGCGAATATTTCACTAAATAAGCCGTTTTTCGAGCGGATTTTAACTTAATTTGGATGATTTTGCGAATATTTCACTAAATAAGCCGTTTTTGAGCGGATTTTAACTTAATTTGGAAGATTTTGCAAATATTTGACAAAATAAGCCGTTTTTTGAGCGGATTTTAACTTAATTTGGAAGATTTTTCAAATATTTCACTAAATAAGCCGTTTTTGAGCGGATTTTAACTTAATTTGGAAGATTTTGCAAATATTTCACTAAATAAGCCGTTTTTTGAGCGGATTTTAACTTAATTTGGAAGATTTGTCAAATATTTCACTAAATAAGCCGTTTTTTGAGCGGATTTTAACTTAATTTGGAAGATTTTTCAAATATTTCACTAAATAAGCCGTTTTTTGAGCGGATTTTAACTTAATTTGGAAGATTTTTCAAATATTTCACTAAATAAGCCGTTTTTTGAGCGGATTTTAACTTAATTTGGAAGATTTTGCGAATATTGCACGAAATAAGCCGTTTTTTGAGCGGATTTTAACTTAATTTGGAAGATTTTGCGAATATTTCACTAAATAAGCCGTTCTTTCAGCGGATTTTAACTTAATTTGGAAGATTTTTCAAATATTTCACTAAATAAGCCGTTCTTTGAGTGGATTTTAACTTAATTTGGAAGATTTTTCAAATATTTCACTAAATAAGCCGTTCTTTGAGTGGATTTTAACTTAATTTGGAAGATTTTTCAAATATTTCACTAAATAAGCCGTTCTTTGAGCGGATTTTAATTTAATTTGGAAGATTTTTCAAATATTTCACTAAATAAGCCGTTCTTTGAGCGGATTCTAACTTAATTTGGAAGATTTTGCAAATATTTCGCTAAATAAGCCGTTTTTTGAGCGGATTCTAACTTAATTTGGAAGATTTTGCAAATATTTCACTAAATAAGCCGTTTTTTGAGCGGATTCGAACTTAATTTGGAAGATTTTGCAAATATTTCACTAAATAAGCCGTTTTTTGAACGAATTCTAACTTAATTTGGAAGATTTTGCAAATATTTCACTAAATAAGCCGTTTTTTGAGCGGATTTTAACTTAATTTGGAAGATTTTTCAAATATTGCACTAAATAAGCCGTTATTTGAGCGGATTTTAACTTAATTTGGAAGATTTTGCGAATATTTCACTAAATAAGCCGTTCTTTGAGCGGATTTTAACTTAATTTGGAAGATTTTGCGAATATTTCACTAAATAAGCCGTTCTTTGAGCGGATTTTAATTTCATTTGTAAGATTTTGCAAATATTTCACTAAATAAGCCGTTCTTTGAGCGGATTTTAACTTAATTTGGAAGATTTTGCGAATATTTCACTAAATAAGCCGTCTTTTGAGCGGATTTTAATTTTATTTGGAAGATTTTTCAAATATTTCACTAAATAAGCCGTTTTTTGAGCGGATTTTAACTTAATTTGGAAGATTTTTCAAATATTTCTCTAAATAAGCCGTTTTTTGAGCGGATTTAACTTAATTTGGAAGATTTTGCGAATATTTCACTAAATAAGCCGTTTTTCGAGCGGATTTTAACTTAATTTGGAAAATTTTGCGAATATTTCACTAAATAAGCCGTTTTTCGAGCGGATTTTAACTTAATTTGGAAAATTTTGCGAATATTTCACTAAATAAGCCGTTTTTCGAGCGGATTTTAACTTAATTTGGAAGATTTTGCGAATATTTCACTAAATAAGCCGTTTTTCGAGCGGATTATAACTTAATTTGGAAGATTTTGCGAATATTTCACTAAATAAGCCGTTCTTCGAGCGGATTTTAACTTAATTTGGAAGATTTTGCGAATATTTCACTAAATAAGCCGTTTTTCGAGCGGATTTTAACTTAATTTGGAAGATTTTGCGAATATTTCACTAAATAAGCCGTTTTTCGAGCGGATTTTAACATAATTTGGAAGATTTTGCGAATATTTCACTAAATAAGCCGTTTTTCGAGCGGATTTTAATTGAATTTGGAAGATTTTGCGAATATTTCACTAAATAAGCCGTTTTTCGAGCGGATTTTAACTTAATTTGGAAGATTTTGCGAATATTTCACTAAATAAGCCGTTTTTCGAGCGGATTTTAACTTAATTTGGATGATTTTGCGAATATTTCACTAAATAAGCCGTTTTTGAGCGGATTTTAACTTAATTTGGAAGATTTTTCAAATATTTCACTAAATAAGCCGTTTTTGAGCGGATTTTAACTTAATTTGGAAGATCTTTCAAATATTTCACTAAATAAGCCGTTTTTTGAGCGGATTTTAACTTAATTTGGAAGATTTTTCAAATATTTCACTAAATAAGCCGTTTTTTGAGCGGATTTTAACTTAATTTGGAAGATTTTTCAAATATTTCACTAAATAAGCCGTTTTTTGAGCGGATTTTAACTTAATTTGGAAGATTTTTCAAATATTTCACTAAATAAGCCGTTTTTTGAGCGGATTTTAACTTAATTTGGAAGATTTTGCGAATATTGCACTAAATAAGCCGTTTTTTGAGCGGATTTTAACTTAATTTGGAAGATTTTGCGAATATTTCACTAAATAAGCCGTTCTTTGAGCGGATTTTAACTTAATTTGGAAGATTTTTCAAATATTTCACTAAATAAGCCGTTCTTTGTGTGGATTTTAACTTAATTTGGAAGATTTTTCAAATATTTCACTAAATAAGCCGTTCATTGAGTGGATTTTAACTTAATTTGGAAGATTTTTCAAATATTTCACTAAATAAGCCGTTCTTTGAGCGGATTTTAATTTAATTTGGAAGATTTTTCAAATATTTCACTAAATAAGCCGTTCTTTGAGCGGATTCTAACTTAATTTGGAAGATTTTGCAAATATTTCGCTAAATAAGCCGTTTTTTGAGCGGATTCTAACTTAATTTGGAAGATTTTGCAAATATTTCACTAAATAAGCCGTTTTTTGAGCGGATTCGAACTTAATTTGGAAGATTTTGCAAATATTTCACTAAATAAGCCGTTTTTTGAGCGGATTCTAACTTAATTTGGAAGATTTTGCAAATATTTCACTAAATAAGCCGTTTTTTGAGCGGATTTTAACTTAATTTGGAAGATTTTTTAAATATTGCACTAAATAAGCCGTTATTTGAGCGGATTTTAACTTAATTTGGAAGATTTTGCGAATATTTCACTAAATAAGCCGTTCTTTGAGCGGATTTTAACTTAATTTGGAAGATTTTGCGAATATTTCACTAAATAAGCCGTTCTTTGAGCGGATTTTAATTTCATTTGGAAGATTTTGCGAATATTTCACTAAATAAGCCGTTCTTTGAGCGGATTTTAACTTAATTTGGAAGATTTTGCGAATATTTCACTAAATAAGCCGTCTTTTGAGCGGATTTTAATTTTATTTGGAAGATTTTTCAAATATTTCACTAAATAAGCCGTTCTTTGAGCGGATTTTAACTTAATTTGGAAGATTTTGCGAATATTTCACTAAATAAGCCGTCTTTTGAGCGGATTTTAATTTTATTTGGAAGATTTTGCGAATATTTCACTAAATAAGCCGTTTTTCGAGCGGATTTTAACTTAATTTGGAAGATTTTGTGAATATTTCACTAAATAAGCCGTTTTTCGAGCGGATTTTAACTTAATTTGGAAAATTTTGCGAATATTTCACTAAATAAGCCGTTTTTCGAGCGGATTTTAACATAATTTGGAAGATTTTGCGAATATTTCACTAAATAAGCAGTTTTTCGAGCGGATTTTAACTTAATTTGGAAGATTTTGCGAATATTTCACTAAATAAGCCGTTTTTCGAGCGGATTTTAACTTATTTTGGAAGATTTTGCGAATATTTCACTAAATAAGCCGTTCTTCGAGCGGATTTTAACTTAATTTGGAAGATTTTGCGAATATTTCACTAAATAAGCCGTTTTTCGAGCGGATTTTAACTTAATTTGGAAGATTTTGCGAATATTTCACTAAATAAGCCGTTTTTCGAGCGGATTTTAATTGAATTTGGAAGATTTTGCGAATATTTCACTAAATAAGCCGTTTTTCGAGCGGATTTTAACTTAATTTGGAAGATTTTGCGAATATTTCACTAAATAAGTCGTTTTTCGAGCGGATTTTAACTTAATTTGGATGATTTTGCGAATATTTCACTAAATAAGCCGTTTTTGAGCGGATTTTAACTTAATTTGGAAGATTTTTCAAATATTTCACTAAATAAGCCGTTTTTGAGCGGACTTTAACTTAATTTGGAAGATTTTTCAAATATTTCACTAAATAAGCCGTTTTTGAGCGGATTTTAACTTAATTTGGAAGATTTTGCAAATATTTCACTAAATAAGCCGTTTTTTGAGCGGATTTTAACTTAATTTGGAAGATTTTTCAAATATTTCACTAAATAAGCCGTTTTTTGAGCGGATTTTAACTTAATTTGGAAGATTTTTCAAATATTTCACTAAATAAGCCGTTTTTTGAGCGGATTTTAACTTAATTTGGAAGATTTTGCGAATATTGCACTAAATAAGCCGTTTTTTGAGCGGATTTTAACTTAATTTGGAAGATTTTGCGAATATTTCACTAAATAAGCCGTTCTTTGAGCGGATTTTAACTTAATTTGGAAGATTTTTCAAATATTTCACTAAATAAGCCGTTCTTTGAGTGGATTTTAACTTAATTTGGAAGATTTTTCAAATATTTCACTAAATAAGCCGTTCTTTGAGTGGATTTTAACTTAATTTGGAAGATTTTTCAAATATTTCACTAAATAAGCCGTTCTTTGAGCGGATTTTAATTTAATTTGGAAGATTTTTCAAATATTTCGCTAAATAAGCCATTCTTTGAGCGGATTCTAACTTAATTTGGAAGATTTTGCAAATATTTCGCTAAATAAGCCATTTTTTGAGCGGATTCTAACTTAATTTGGAAGATTTTGCAAATATTTCACTAAATAAGCCGTTTTTTGAGCGGATTCGAACTTAATTTGGAAGATTTTGCAAATATTTCACTAAAGAAGCCGTTTTTTGAGCGGATTCTAACTTAATTTGGAAGATTTTGCAAATATTTCACTAAATAAGCCGTTTTTTGAGCGGATTTCAACTTAATTTGGAAGATTTTTCAAATATTGCACTAAATAAGCCGTTATTTGAGCGGATTTTAACTTAATTTGGAAGATTTTGCGAATATTTCACTAAATAAGCCGTTCTTTGAGCGGATTTTAACTTAATTTGGAAGATTTTGCGAATATTTCACTAAATAAGCCGTTCTTTGAGCGGATTTTAATTTCATTTGGAAGATTTTGCGAATATTTCACTAAATAAGCCGTTCTTTGAGCGGATTTTAACTTAATTTGCAAGATTTTGCGAATATTTCACTAAATAAGCCGTCTTTTGAGCGGATTTTAATTTTATTTGGAAGATTTTTCAAATATTTCACTAAATAAGCCGTTTTTTGAGCGGATTTTAACTTAATTTGGAAGATTTTTCAAATATTTCTCTAAATAAGCC
This sequence comes from Pachydiplax longipennis, assembly GCA_036926295.1. Taxonomy (NCBI): domain Eukaryota; kingdom Metazoa; phylum Arthropoda; class Insecta; order Odonata; family Libellulidae; genus Pachydiplax; species Pachydiplax longipennis. Next base: position 64,748,795 of record JAVFKF010000015.1, on the reverse strand, counting down.
GTTTTTTGAGCGGATTTAACTTAATTTGGAAGATTTTGCGAATATTTCACTAAATAAGCCGTTTTTCGAGCGGATTTTAACTTAATTTGGAAGATTTTGTGAATATTTCACTAAATAAGCCGTTTTTCGAGCGGATTTTAACTTAATTTGGAAGATTTTTCAAATATTTCACTAAATAAGCCGTTTTTCGAGCGGATTTTAACTTAATTTGGAAGATTTTACGAATATTTCACTAAATAAGCCGTTTTTCGAGCGGATTTTAATTTAATTTTGAAGATTTTTCAAATATTTCACTAAATAAGCCGTTTTTCGAGCGGATTTTAACTTAATTTGGAAGATTTTGCAAATATTTCACTAAATAAGCCGTTTTTTGAGCGGATTTTAACTTAATTTGGAAGATTTTGCGAATATTTCACTAAATAAGCCGTTTTTCGAGCGGATTTTAACTTAATTTGGAAGATTTTGCAAATATTTGACAAAATAAGCCGTTTTTTGAGCGGATTTTAACTTAATTTGGAAGATTTTGCGAATATTTCACTAAATAAGCCGTTATTCGAGCAGATTTTAACTTAATTTGGAAGATTTTGCGAATATTTCACTAAATAAGCCGTTTTTTGAGCGGATTTTAACTTAATTTGGAAGATTTTACGAATATTTCACTAAATAAGCCGTTTTTCGAGCGGATTTTAACTTAATTTGGAAGATTTTGCGAATATTTCACTAAATAAGCCGTTTTTCGAGCGGATTTTAACTTAATTTGGAAGATTTTGTGAATATTTCACTAAATAAGCCGTTTTTCGAGCGGATTTTAACTTAATTTGGAAGATTTTGCGAATATTTGACTAAATAAGCCGTTTTTTGAGCGGATTTTAACTTAATTTGGAAGATTTTACGAATATTTCACTAAATAAGCCGTTTTTCGAGCGGATTTCAACTTAATTTGGAAGATTTTGCGAATATTTCACTAAATAAGCCGTTTTTTGAGCGGATTTTAACTTAATTTGGAAGATTTTGCGAATATTTCTCTAAATAAGCCGTTTTTTGAGCGGATTTTAACTTAATTTGGAAGATTTTGCGAATATTTCACTAAATAAGCCGTTTTTTTAGCGGATTTTAACTTAATTTGGAAGATTTTGCGAATATTTCACTAAATAAGCCGTTTTTCGAGCGGATTTTAACTTAATTTGGAAGATGTCTGCGAATATTTCACTAAATAAGCCGTTTTTTGAGCGGATTTTAACTTAATTTTTAAGATTTTGCGAATATTTCACTAAATAAGCCGTTTTTTGATCGGATTTTAACTTAATTTGGAAGATATCTGCGAATATTTCACTAAAAAAGCCGTTTTTCGAGCGGATTTTAACTTAATTTGGAAGATTTTGCGAATATTTCACTAAATAAGCCGTTTTTCGAGCGGATTTTAACTTAATTTGGATGATTTTGCGAATATTTCACTAAATAAGCCGTTTTTGAGCGGATTTTAACTTAATTTGGAAGATTTTGCGAATATTGCACTAAATAAGCCGTTTTTGAGCGGATTTTAACTTAATTTGGAAGATTTTTCAAATATTTTACTAAATAAGCCGTTTTTGAGCGGATTTTAACTTAATTTGGAAGATTTTTCAAATATTTCACTAAATAAGCCGTTTTTGAGCGGATTTTAACTTAATTTGGAAGATTTTGCAAATATTTCACTAAATAAGCCGTTTTTTGAGCGGATTTTAACTTAATTTGGAAGATTATTCAAATATTTCACTAAATAAGCCGTTTTTTGAGCGGATTTTAACTTAATTTGGAAGATTTTTCAAATATTTCACTAAATAAGCCGTTTTTTGAGCGGATTTTAACTTAATTTGGAAGATTTTTCAAATATTTCACTAAATAAGCCGTTCTTTGAGCGGATTTTAACTAAATTTGGAAGATTTTTCAAATATTTCACTAAATAAGCCGTTCTTTGAGTGGATTTTAACTTAATTTGGAAGATTTTTCAAATATTTCACTAAATAAGCCGTTCTTTGAGTGGATTTTAACTTAATTTGGAAGATTTTTCAAATATTTCACTAACTAAGCCGTTCTTTGAGCGGATTTTAATTTAATTTGGAAGATTTTTCAAATATTTCACTAAATAAGCCGTTCTTTGAGCGGATTCTAACTTAATTTGGAAGATTTTGCAAATATTTCACTAAATAAGCCGTTTTTTGAGCGGATTCTAACTTAATTTGGAAGATTTTTCGAATATTTCACTAAATAAGCCGTTCTTTGAGCGGATTTTAATTTCATTTGGAAGATTTTGCGAATATTTCACTAAATAAGCCGTTCTTTGAGCGGATTTTAACTTAATTTGGAAGATTTTGCGAATATTTCACTAAATAAGCCGTCTTTTGAGCGGATTTTAATTTTATTTGGAAGATTTTTCAAATATTTCACTAAATAAGCCGTTTTTTGAGCGGATTTTAACTTAATTTGGAAGATTTTTCAAATATTTCTCTAAATAAGCCGTTTTTTGAGCGGATTTAACTTAATTTGGAAGATTTTGCGAATATTTCACTAAATAAGCCGTTTTTCAAGCGGATTTTAACTTAATTTGGAAGATTTTGTGAATATTTCACTAAATATGCCGTTTTTCGAGCGGATTTTAACTTAATTTGGAAGATTTTGCGAATATTTGACTAAATAAGCCGTTTTTTGAGCGGATTTTAACTTAATTTGGAAGATTTTACGAATATTTCACTAAATAAGCCGTTTTTCGAGCGGATTTTAATTTAATTTTGAAGATTTTTCAAATATTTCACTAAATAAGCCGTTTTTCGAGCGGATTTTAACTTAATTTGGAAGATTTTGCAAATATTTCACTAAATAAGCCGTTTTTTGAGCGGATTTTAACTTAATTTGGAAGATTTTGCGAATATTTCACTAAATAAGCCGTTTTTCGAGCGGATTTTAACTTAATTTGGAAGATTTTGCAAATATTTGACAAAATAAGCCGTTTTTTGAGCGGATTTTAACTTAATTTGGAAGATTTTGCGAATATTTCACTAAATAAGCCGTTATTCGAGCAGATTTTAACTTAATTTGGAAGATTTTGCGAATATTTCACTAAATAAGCCGTTTTTTGAGCGGATTTTAACTTAATTTGGAAGATTTTGCAAATATTTGACAAAATAAGCCGTTTTTTGAGCGGATTTTAACTTAATTTGGAAGATTTTGCGAATATTTCACTAAATAAGCCGTTATTCGAGCAGATTTTAACTTAATTTGGAAGATTTTGCGAATATTTCACTAAATAAGCCGTTTTTTGAGCGGATTTTAACTTAATTTGGAAGATTTTACGAATATTTCACTAAATAAGCCGTTTTTCGAGCGGATTTTAACTTAATTTGGAAGATTTTGCGAATATTTCACTAAATAAGCCGTTTTTCGAGCGAATTTTAACTTAATTTGGAAGATTTTTCAAATATTACACTAAATAAGCCGTTTTTTGAGCGAATTTTAACTTAATTTGGAAGATTTTTCAAATATTTCACTAAATAAGCCGTTTTTTGAATGGATTTTAACTTAATTTGGAAGATTTTTCAAATATTTCACTAAATAAGCCGTTTTTTGAGCGGATTTTAACTTAATTTGGAAGATTTTTCAAATATTGCACTAAATAAGCCGTTTTTTGAGCGGATTTTAACTTAATTTGGAAGATTTTGCGAATATTGCACTAAATAAGCCGTTTTTTGAGCTGATTTTAACTTAATTTGGAAGATTTTGCGAATATTTCACTAAATAAGCCGTTCTTTGAGCGGATTTTAACTTAATTTGGAAGATTTTTCAAATATTTCACTAAATAAGCCGTTCTTTGAGTGGATTTTAACTTAATTTAGAAGATTTTTCAAATATTTCACTAAATAAGCCGTTCTTTGAGTGGATTTTAACTTAATTTGGAAGATTTTTCGAATATTTCACTAAATAAACCGTTCTTTGAGCGGATTTTAATTTAATTTGGAAGATTTTTCGAATATTTCACTAAATAAGCCGTTCTTTGAGCGGATTCTAACTTAATTTGGAAGATTTTGCAAATATTTCACTAAATAAGCCGTTTTTTGAGCGGATTCTAACTTAATTTGGAAGATTTTGCAAATATTTCACTAAATAAGCCGTTCTTTGAGTGGATTTTAACTTAATTTGGAAGATTTTGCAAATATTTCACTAAATAAGCCGTTCTTTGAGTGGATTTTAACTTAATTTGGAAGATTTTTCAAATATTTCACTAACTAAGCCGTTCTTTGAGTGGATTTTAACTTAATTTGGAAGATTTTTCAAATATTTCACTAAATAAGCCGTTCTTTGAGCGGATTTTAATTTAATTTGGAAGATTTTTCAAATATTTCACTAAATAAGCCATTCTTTGAGCGGATTCTAACTTAATTTGGAAGATTTTGCAAATATTTCGCTAAATAAGCCGTTTTTTGAGCGGATTCTAACTTAATTTGGAAGATTTTGCAAATATTTCACTAAATAAGCCGTTTTTTGAGCGGATTCGAACTTAATTTGGAAGATTTTGCAAATATTTCACTAAATAAGCCGTTTTTTGAGCGGATTCTAACTTAATTTGGAAGATTTTGCAAATATTTCACTAAATAAGCCGTTTTTTGAGCGGATTTCAACTTAATTTGGAAGATTTTTCAAATATTGCACTAAATAAGCCGTTATTTGAGCGGATTTTAACTTAATTTGGAAGATTTTGCGAATATTTCACTAAATAAGCCGTTCTTTGAGCGGATTTTAACTTAATTTGGAAGATTTTGCGAATATTTCACTAAATAAGCCGTTCTTTGAGCGGATTTTAATTTCATTTGGAAGATTTTGCGAATATTTCACTAAATAAGCCGTTCTTTGAGCGGATTTTAACTTAATTTGGAAGATTTTGCGAATATTTCACTAAATAAGCCGTCTTTTGAGCGGATTTTAATTTTATTTGGAAGATTTTTCAAATATTTCACTAAATAAGCCGTTTTTTGAGCGGATTTTAACTTAATTTGGAAGATTTTTCAAATATTTCTCTAAATAAGCCGTTTTTTGAGCGGATTTAACTTAATTTGGAAGATTTTGCGAATATTTCACTAAATAAGCCGTTTTTTGAGCGGATTTTAACTTAATTTGGAAGATTTTGTGAATATTTCACTAAATAAGCCGTTTTTCGAGCGGATTTTAACTTAATTTGGAAGATTTTGTGAATATTTCACTAAATAAGCCGTTTTTCGAGCGGATTTTAACTTAATTTGGAAGATTTTACGAATATTTCACTAAATAAGCCGTTTTTCGAGCGGATTTTAATTTAATTTTGAAGATTTTTCAAATATTTCACTAAATAAGCCGTTTTTCGAGCGGATTTTAACTTAATTTGGAAGATATTGCAAATATTTCACTAAATAAGCCGTTTTTTGAGCGGATTTTAACTTAATTTGGAAGATTTTGCGAATATTTCACTAAATAAGCCGTTTTTCGAGCGGATTTTAACTTAATTTGGAAGATTTTGCAAATATTTGACAAAATAAGCCGTTTTTTGAGCGGATTTTAACTTAATTTGGAAGATTTTGCGAATATTTCACTAAATAAGCCGTTATTCGAGCAGATTTTAACTTAATTTGGAAGATTTTGCGAATATTTCACTAAATAAGCCGTTTTTTGAGCGGATTTTAACTTAATTTGGAAGATTTTACGAATATTTCACTAAATAAGCCGTTTTTCGAGCGGATTTTAACTTAATTTGGAAGATTTTGCGAATATTTCACTAAATAAGCCGTTTTTCGAGCGGATTTTAACTTAATTTGGAAGATTTTGTGAATATTTCACTAAATAAGCCGTTTTTCGAGCGGATTTTAACTTAATTTGGAAGATTTTGCGAATATTTGACTAAATAAGCCGTTTTTTGAGCGGATTTTAACTTAATTTGGAAGATTTTACGAATATTTCACTAAATAAGCCGTTTTTCGAGCGGATTTCAACTTAATTTGGAAGATTTTGCGAATATTTCACTAAATAAGCCGTTTTTTGAGCGGATTTTAACTTAGTTTGGAAGATTTTGCGAATATTTCTCTAAATAAGCCGTTTTTTGAGCGGATTTTAACTTAATTTGGAAGATTTTGCGAATATTTCACTAAATAAGCCGTTTTTTTAGCGGATTTTAACTTAATTTGGAAGATTTTGCGAATATTTCACTAAATAAGCCGTTTTTCGAGCGGATTTTAACTTAATTTGGAAGATGTCTGCGAATATTTCACTAAATAAGCCGTTTTTTGAGCGGATTTTAACTTAATTTTTAAGATTTTGCGAATATTTCACTAAATAAGCCGTTTTTTGATCGGATTTTAACTTAATTTGGAAGATTTCTGCGAATATTTCACTAAAAAAGCCGTTTTTCGAGCGGATTTTAACTTAATTTGGAAGATTTTGCGAATATTTCACTAAATAAGCCGTTTTTCGAGCGGATTTTAACTTAATTTGGATGATTTTGCGAATATTTCACTAAATAAGCCGTTTTTGAGCGGATTTTAACTTAATTTGGAAGATTTTTCAAATATTTTACTAAATAAGCCGTTTTTGAGCGGATTTTAACTTAATTTGGAAGATTTTTCAAATATTTCACTAAATAAGCCGTTTTTGAGCGGATTTTAACTTAATTTGGAAGATTTTGCAAATATTTCACTAAATAAGCCGTTTTTTGAGCGGATTTTAACTTAATTTGGAAGATTTTTCAAATATTTCACTAAATAAGCCGTTTTTTGAGCGGATTTTAACTTAATTTGGAAGATTTTTCAAATATTTCACTAAATAAGCCGTTTTTTGAGCGGATTTTAACTTAATTTGGAAGATTTTTCAAATATTTCACTAAATAAGCCGTTTTTTGAGCGGATTTTAACTTAATTTGGAAGATTTTGCGAATATTGCACTAAATAAGCCGTTCTTTGAGCGGATTTTAACTTAATTTGGAAGATTTTGCGAATATTTCACTAAATAAGCCGTTCTTTGAGCGGATTTTAACTAAATTTGGAAGATTTTTCAAATATTTCACTAAATAAGCCGTTCTTTGAGTGGATTTTAACTTAATTTGGAAGATTTTTCAAATATTTCACTAAATAAGCCGTTCTTTGAGTGGATTTTAACTTAATTTGGAAGATTTTGCAAATATTTCACTAAATAAGCCATTTTTTGAGCGGATTCTAACTTAATTTGGAAGATTTTGCGAATATTTCACTAAATAAGCCGTTCTTTGAGCGGATTTTAATTTCATTTGGAAGATTTTGCGAATATTTCACTAAATAAGCCGTTCTTTGAGCGGATTTTAACTTAATTTGGAAGATTTTGCGAATATTTCACTAAATAAGCCGTTTTTCGAGCGGATTTTAACTTAATTTGGAAGATTTTGCGAATATTTCACTAAATAAGCCGTTTTTCGAGCGAATTTTAACTTAATTTGGAAGATTTTTCAAATATTTCACTAAATAAGCCGTTTTTTGAGCGGATTTTAACTTAATTTGGAAGATTTTTTAAATATTTCTCTAAATAAGCCGTTTTTTGAGCGGATTTAACTTAATTTGGAAGATTTTGCGAATATTTCACTAAATAAGCCGTTTTTCGAGCGGATTTTAACTTAATTTGGAAGATTTTGTGAATATTTCACTAAATAAGCCGTTTTTCGAGCGGATTTTAACTTAATTTGGAAGATTTTGCGAATATTTGACTAAATAAGCCGTTTTTTGAGCGGATTTTAACTTAATTTGGAAGATTTTACGAATATTTCACTAAATAAGCCGTTTTTCGAGCGGATTTTAATTTAATTTTGAAGATTTTTCAAATATTTCACTAAATAAGCCGTTTTTCGAGCGGATTTTAACTTAATTTGGAAGATTTTGCAAATATTTCACTAAATAAGCCGTTTTTTGAGCGGATTTTAACTTAATTTGGAAGATTTTGCGAATATTTCACTAAATAAGCCGTTTTTCGAGCGGATTTTAACTTAATTTGGAAGATTTTGCAAATATTTGACAAAATAAGCCGTTTTTTGAGCGGATATTAACTTAATTTGGAAGATTTTGCGAATATTTCACTAAATAAGCCGTTATTCGAGCAGATTTTAACTTAATTTGGAAGATTTTGCGAATATTTCACTAAATAAGCCGTTTTTTGAGCGGATTTTAACTTAATTTGGAAGATTTTACGAATATTTCACTAAATAAGCCGTTTTTCGAGCGGATTTTAACTTAATTTGGAAGATTTTGCGAATATTTCACTAAATAAGCCGTTTTTCGAGCGAATTTTAACTTAATTTGGAAGATTTTTCAAATATTTCACTAAATAAGCCGTTTTTTGAGCGAATTTTAACTTAATTTGGAAGATTTTTCAAATATTTCACTAAATAAGCCGTTTTTTTGAATGGATTTTAACTTAATTTGGAGGATTTTTCAAATATTTCACTAAATAAGCCGTTTTTTGAGCGGATTTTAACTTAATTTGGAAGATTTTTCAAATATTGCACTAAATAAGCCGTTTTTTGAGCGGATTTTAACTTAATTTGGAAGATTTTGCGAATATTGCACTAAATAAGCCGTTTTTTGAGCGGATTTTAACTTAATTTGAAATATTTTGCGAATATTTCACTAAATAAGCCGTTCTTTGAGCGGATTTTAACTTAATTTGGAAGATTTTTCAAATATTTCACTAAATAAGCCGTTCTTTGAGTGGATTTTAACTTAATTTAGAAGATTTTTCAAATATTTCACTAAATAAGCCGTTCTTTGAGTGGATTTTAACTTAATTTGGAAGATTTTTCGAATATTTCACTAAATAAACCCTTCTTTGAGCGGATTTTAATTTAATTTGGAAGATTTTTCGAATATTTCACTAAATAAGCCGTTCTTTGAGCGGATTCTAACTTAATTTGGAAGATTTTGCAAATATTTCACTAAATAAGCCGTTTTTTGAGCGGATTCTAACTTAATTTGGAAGATTTTGCAAATATTTCACTAAATAAGCCGTTTTTTGAGCGGATTCTAACTTAATTTGGAAGATTTTGCAAATATTTCACTAAATAAGCCGTTTTTTGAGCGGATTCTAACTTAATTTGGAAGATTTTGCAAATATTTCACTAAATAAGCCGTTTTTTGAGCGGATTTTAACTTAATTTGGAAGATTTTGCAAATATTTCACTAAATAAGCCGTTTTTTGAGCGGATTTTAACTTAATTTGGAAGATTTTTCAAATATTGCACTAAATAAGCCGTTATTTGAGCGGATTTTAATTTAATTTGGAAGATTTTGCGAATATTTCACTAAATAAGCCGTTTTTTGAGCGGATTTTAACTTAATTTGGAAGATTTTGCGAATATTTCACTAAATAAGCCGTTCTTTGAGCGGATTTTAATTTCATTTGGAAGATTTTTCGAATATTTCACTAAATAAACCGTTCTTTGAGCGGATTTTAACTTAATTTGGAAGATTTTTCAAATATTTCACTAAATAAGCCGTTTTTTGAGCGTATTTTAACTTAATTTGGAAGATTTTGTGAATATTTCACTAAATAAGCCGTTTTTCGAGCGGATTTTAACTTAATTTGGAAGATTTTGCGAATATTTGACTAAATAAGCCGTTTTTTGAGCGGATTTTAACTTAATTTGGAAGATTTTTCGAATATTTCACTAAATAAGCCGTTTTTTGAGCGGATTATAACTTAATTTGGAAGATTTTTCGAATATTGCACTAAATAAGCCGTTTTTTGAGCGGATTCTAACTTAATTTGGAAGATTTTTCGAATATTTCACTAAATAAGCCGTTATTCGAGCAGATTTTAACTTAATTTGGAAGATTTTGCGAATATTTCACTAAATAAGCCGTTTTTCGAGCGGATTTTAACTTAATTTGGAAAATTTTGCGAATATTTCACTAAATAAGCCGTTTTTCGAGCGGATTTTAACTTAATTTGGAAGATTTTGCAAATATTTTACTAAATAAGCAGTTTTTCGAGCGGATTTTAATTTCATTTGGAAGATTTTGCGAATATTTCACTAAATAAGCCGTTCTTTGAGCGGATTTTAATTTCATTTGGAAGATTTTTCAAATATTTCACTAAATAAGCCGTTTTTTGAGCGGATTTTAACTTAATTTGGAAGATTTTTCAAATATTTCACTAAATAAGCCGTTTTTTGAGCGTATTTTAACTTAATTTGGAAGATTTTTCGAATATTTTACTAAATAAGCCGTTTTTTGAGCGGATTTTAACTTAATTTGGAAGATTTTTCGAATATTTCACTAAATAAGCCGTTTTTTGAGCGGATTTTAACTTAATTTGGAAGATTTTTCGAATATTTCACTAAATAAGCCGTTTTTTGAGCGGATTTTAACTTAATTTGGAAGATTTTTCGAATATTTCACTAAATAAGCCGTTTTTTGAGCGGATTTTAACTTAATTTGGAAGATTTTTCGAATATTGCACTAAATAAGCCGTTTTTTGAGCGGATTTTAACTTAATTTGGAAGATTTTTCGAATATGTCACTAAATAAGCCGTTTTTTGAGCGGATTTTAACTTAATTTGGAAGATTTTGCGTATATTTCACTAAATAAGCCGTTTTTCGAGCGGATTTTAACTTAATTTGGAAAATTTTGCGAATATTTCACTAAATAAGCCGTTTTTCGAGCGGATTTTAACTTAATTTGGAAGATTTTGCGAATATTTCACTAAATAAGCAGTTTTTCGAGCGGATTTTAACTTAATTTGGAAGATTTTGCGAATATTTCACTAAATAAGCCGTTTTTCGAACGGATTTTAACTTAATTTGGAAGATTTTGCGAATATTTCACTAAACAAGCCGTTCTTCGAGCGGATTTTAACTTAATTTGGAAGATTTTGCGAATATTTCACTAAATAAGCCGTTTTTCGAGCGGATTTTAACTTAATTTGGAAGATTTTGCGAATATTTCACTAAATAAGCCGTTTTTCGAGCGGATTTTAATTAAATTTGGAAGATTTTGCGAATATTTCACTAAATAAGCCGTTTTTCGAGCGGATTTTAACTTAATTTGGAAGATTTTGCGAATATTTCACTAAATAAGCCGTTTTTGAGCGGATTTTAACTTAATTTGGATGATTTTGCGAATATTTCACTAAATAAGCCGTTTTTGAGCGGATTTTAACTTAATTTGGAAGATTTTTCAAATATTTCACTAAATAAGCCGTTTTTGAGCGGATTTTAACTTAATTTGGAAGATTTTTCAAATATTTCACTAAATAAGCCGTTTTTGAGCGGATTTTAACTTAATTTGGAAGATTTTGCAAATATTTCACTAAATAAGCCGTTTTTTGAGCGGATTTTAACTTAATTCGGAAGATTTTTCAAATATTTCACTAAATAAGCCGTTTTTTGAGCGGATTTTAACTTAATTTGGAAGATTTTTCAAATATTTCACTAAATAAGCCGTTCTTTGAGTGGATTTTAACTTAATTTGGAAGATTTTGCGAATATTTCACTAAATAAGCCGTTTTTCGAGCGGATTTTAACTTAATTTGGAAGATTTTGCGAATATTTCACTAAATAAGCCGTTTTTCGAGCGGATTTTAACTTAATTTGGAAGATTTTGCGAATATTTCACTAAATAAGCCGTTTTTCGAGCGGATTTTAACTTAATTTGGAAGATTTTGCGAATATTTCACTAAATAAGCCGTTTTTCGAGCGGATTTTAATTTAATTTGGAAGATTTTGCGAATATTTCACTAAATAAGCCGTTTTTCGAGCGGATTTTAACTTAATTTGGAAGATTTTGCGAGTATTTCACTAAATAAGCCGTTTTTCGAGCGGATTTTAACTTAATTTGGATGATTTTGCGAATATTTCACTAAATAAGCCGTTTTTGAGCGGATTTTAACTTAATTTGGAAGATTTTTCAAATATTTCACTAAATAAGCCGTTTTTGAGCGGATTTTAACTTAATTTGGAAGATTTTGCAAATATTTCACTAAATAAGCCGTTTTTTGAGCGGATTTTAACTTAATTTGGAAGATTTTTCAAATATTTCACTAAATAAGCCGTTTTTTGAATGGATTTTAACTTAATTTGGAAGATTTTTCAAATATTTCACTAAATAAGCCGTTTTTTGAGCGGATTTTAACTTAATTTGGAAGATTTTTCAAATATTTCACTAAATAAGCCTTTTTTTTGTGCGGATTTTAACTTAATTTGGAAGATTTTGCGAATATTGCACTAAATAAGCCGTTCTTTGAGCGGATTTTAACTTAAATTGGAAGATTTTTCAAATATTTCACTAAATAAGCCGTTCTTTGAGTGGATTTTAACTTAATTTAGAAGATTTTTCAAATATTTCACTAAATAAGCCGTTCTTTGAGTGGATTTTAACTTAATTTGGAAGATTTTTCAAATATTTCACTAAATAAACCGTTCTTTGAGCGGATTTTAATTTAATTTGGAAGATTTTTCGAATATTTCACTAAATAAGCCGTTCTTTGAGCGGATTCTAACTTAATTTGGAAGATTTTGCAAATATTTCACTAAATAAGCCGTTTTTTGAGCGGATTCTAACTTAATTTGGAAGATTTTGCAAATATTTCACTAAATAAGCCGTTTTTTGAGCGGATTCTAACTTAATTTGGAAGATTTTGCAAATATTTCACTAAATAAGCCGTTATTTGAGCGGATTTTAACTTAATTTGGAAGATTTTGCGAATATTTCACTAAATAAGCCGTTTTTTGAGCGGATTTTAACTTAATTTCGAAAATTTTGCGAATATTTCACTAAATAAGCCGTTCTTTGAGCGGATTTTAATTTCATTTGGAAGATTTTGCGAATATTTCACTAAATAAGCCCTTCTTTGAGTGGATATTAATTTCATTTGGAAGATTTTTCAAATATTTCACTAAATAAGCCGTTTTTTGAGCGGATTTTAACTTAATTTGGAAGATTTTTCAAATATTTCACTAAATAAGCCGTTTTTTGAGCGTATTTTAACTTAATTTGGAAGATTTTTCAAATATTTTACTAAATAAGCCGTTTTTTGAGCAAATTTTAACTTAATTTGGAAGATTTTTCGAATATTTCACTAAATAAGCCGTTTTTTGAGCGGATTTTAACTTAATTTGGAAGATTTTTCGAATATTTCACTAAATAAGCCGTTTTTTGAGCGGATTTTAACTTAATTTGGAAGATTTTTCGAATATTTCACTAAATAAGCCGTTTTTTGAGCGGATTTTAACTTAATTTGGAAGATTTTTCGAATATTGCACTAAATAAGCCGTTTTTTGAGCGGAATTTAACTTAATTTGGAAGATTTTTCGAATATGTCACTAAATAAGCCGTTTTTTGAGCGGATTTTAACTTAATTTGGAAGATTTTGCGAATATTTCACTAAATAAGCCGTTTTTCGAGCGGATTTTAACTTAATTTGGAAAATTTTGCGAATATTTCACTAAATAAGCCGTTTTTCGAGCGGATTTTAACTTAATTTGGAAGATTTTGCGAATATTTCACTAAATAAGCAGTTTTTCGAGCGGATTTTAACTTAATTTGGAAGATTTTGCGAATATTTCACTAAATAAGCCGTTTTTCGAGCGGATTTTAACTTAATTTGGAAGATTTTGCGAATATTTCACTAAATAAGCCGTTCTTCGAGCGGATTTTAACTTAATTTGGAAGATTTTGCGAATATTTCACTAAATAAGCCGTTTTTCGAGCGGATTTTAACTTAATTTGGAAGATTTTGCGAATATTTCACTAAATAAGCCGTTTTTGAGCGGATTTTAACTTAATTTGGAAGATTTTTCAAATATTTCACTAAATAAGCCGTTTTTGAGCGGATTTTAACTTAATTTGGAAGATTTTTCAAATATTTCACTAAATAAGCCGTTTTTGAGCGGATTTTAACTTAATTTGGAAGATTTTGCAAATATTTCACTAAATAAGCCGTTTTTTGAGCGGATTTTAACTTAATTTGGAAGATTTTTCAAATATTTCACTAAATAAGCCGTTTTTTGAGCGGATTTTAACTTAATTTGGAAGATTTTTCAAATATTTCACTAAATAAGCCGTTTTTTGAGCGGATTTTAACTTAATTTGGAAGATTTTTCAAATATTTCACTAAATAAGCCGTTTTTTGAGCGGATTTTAACTTAATTTGGAAGATTTTGCTAATATTGCACTAAATAAGCCGTTTTTTGAGCGGATTTTAACTTAATTTGGAAGATTTTTCAAATATTTCACTAAATAAGCCGTTCTTTGAGCGGATTTTAACTTAATTTGGAAGATTTTTCAAATATTTCACTAAATAAGCCGTTCTTTGAGCGGATTTTAACTTAATTTGGAAGATTTTTCAAATATTTCACTAAATAAGCCGTTCTTTGAGCGGATTCTAACTTAATTAGGAAGATTTTTCAAATATTTCACTAAATAAGCCGTTCTTTGAGTGGATTTTAACTTAATTTGGAAGATTTTGCAAATATTTCACTAAATAAGCCGTTCTTTGAGTGGATTTTAACTTAATTTGGAAGATTTTTCAAATATTTCACTAACTAAGCCGTTCTTTGAGTGGATTTTAACTTAATTTGGAAGATTTTTCAAATATTTCACTAACTAAGCCGTTCTTTGAGTGGATTTTAATTTAATTTGGAAGATTTTTCAAATATTTCACTAAATAAGCCGTTCTTTGAGCGGATTTTAATTTAATTTGGAAGATTTTTCAAATATTTCGCTAAATAAGCCATTCTTTGAGCGGATTCTAACTTAATTTGGAAGATTTTGCAAATATTTCGCTAAATAAGCCGTTTTTTGAGCGGATTCTAACTTAATTTGGAAGATTTTTCAAATATTTCACTAAATAAGCCGTTTTTTGAGCGGATTCGAACTTAATTTGGAAGATTTTGCAAATATTTCACTAAATAAGCCGTTTTTTGAGCGGATTCTAACTTAATTTGGAAGATTTTGCAAATATTTCACTAAATAAGCCGTTTTTTGAGCGGATTTCAACTTAATTTGGAAGATTTTTCAAATATTGCACTAAATAAGCCGTTATTTGAGCGGATTTTAACTTAATTTGGAAGATTTTGCGAATATTTCACTAAATAAGCCGTTCTTTGAGCGGATTTTAACTTAATTTGGAAGATTTTGCGAATATTTCACTAAATAAGCCGTTCTTTGAGCGGATTTTAATTTCATTTGGAAGATTTTGCGAATATTTCACTAAATAAGCCGTTCTTTGAGCGGATTTTTACTTAATTTGGAAGATTTTGCGAATATTTCACTAAATAAGCCGTCTTTTGAGCGGATTTTAATTTTATTTGGAAGATTTTTCAAATATTTCACTAAATAAGCCGTTTTTTGAGCGGATTTTAACTTAATTTGGAAGATTTTTCAAATATTTCTCTAAATAAGCCGTTTTTTGAGCGGATTTAACTTAATTTGGAAGATTTTGCGAATATTTCACTAAATAAGCCGTTTTTCGAGCGGATTTTAACTTAATTTGGAAGATTTTGTGAATATTTCACTAAATCAGCCGTTTTTCGAGCGGATTTTAACTTAATTTGGAAGATTTTGTGAATATTTCACTAAATAAGCCGTTTTTCGAGCGGATTTTAACTTAATTTGGAAGATTTTACGAATATTTCACTAAATAAGCCGTTTTTCGAGCGGATTTTAATTTAATTTTGAAGATTTTTCAAATATTTCACTAAATAAGCCGTTTTTCGAGCGGATTTTAACTTAATTTGGAAGATTTTGCAAATATTTCACTAAATAAGCCGTTTTTTGAGCGGATTTTAACTTAATTTGGAAGATTTTGCGAATATTTCACTAAATAAGCCGTTTTTCGAGCGGATTTTAACTTAATTTGGAAGATTTTGCAAATATTTGACAAAATAAGCCGTTTTTTGAGCGGATTTTAACTTAATTTGGAAGATTTTGCGAATATTTCACTAAATAAGCCGTTATTCGAGCAGATTTTAACTTAATTTGGAAGATTTTGCGAATATTTCACTAAATAAGCCGTTTTTTGAGCGGATTTTAACTTAATTTGGAAGATTTTACGAATATTTCACTAAATAAGCCGTTTTTCGAGCGGATTTTAACTTAATTTGGAAGATTTTGCGAATATTTCACTAAATAAGCCGTTTTTCGAGCGGATTTTAACTTAATTTGGAAGATTTTGTGAATATTTCACTAAATAAGCCGTTTTTCGATCGGATTTTAACTTAATTTGGAAGATTTTGCGAATATTTGACTAAATAAGCCGTTTTTTGAGCGGATTTTAACTTAATTTGGAAGATTTTACGAATATTTCACTAAATAAGCCGTTTTTCGAGCGGATTTCAACTTAATTTGGAAGATTTTGCGAATATTTCACTAAATAAGCCGTTTTTTGAGCGGATTTTAACTTAGTTTGGAAGATTTTGCGAATATTTCTCTAAATAAGCCGTTTTTTGAGCGGATTTTAACTTAATTTGGAAGATTTTGCGAATATTTCACTAAATAAGCCGTTTTTTTAGCGGATTTTAACTTAATTTGGAAGATTTTGCGAATATTTCGCTAAATAAGCCGTTTTTCGAGCGGATTTTAACTTAATTTGGAAGATGTCTGCGAATATTTCACTAAATAAGCCGTTTTTTGAGCGGATTTTAACTTAATTTTTAAGATTTTGCGAATATTTCACTAAATAAGCCGTTTTTTGATCGGATTTTAACTTAATTTGGAAGATTTCTGCGAATATTTCACTAAAAAAGCCGTTTTTCGAGCGGATTTTAACTTAATTTGGAAGATTTTGCGAATATTTCACTAAATAAGCCGTTTTTCGAGCGGATTTTAACTTAATTTGGATGATTTTGCGAATATTTCACTAAATAAGCCGTTTTTGAGCGGATTTTAACTTAATTTGGAAGATTTTTGCGAATATTTCACTAAATAAGCCGTTTTTTGAGCGGATTTTAACTTAATTTGGAAGATTTTTCAAATATTTCACTAAATAAGCCGTTTTTGAGCGGATTTTAACTTAATTTGGAAGATTTTGCAAATATTTCACTAAATAAGCCGTTTTTTGAGCGGATTTTAACTTAATTTGGAAGATTTTTCAAATATTTCACTAAATAAGCCGTTTTTTGAGCGGATTTTAACTTAATTTGGAAGATTTTGCGAATATTTCACTAAATAAGCCGTCTTTTGAGCGGATTTTAATTTTATTTGGAAGATTTTTCAAATATTTCACTAAATAAGCCGTTTTTTGAGCGGATTTTAACTTAATTTGGAAGATTTTTCAAATATTTCTCTAAATAAGCCGTTTTTTGAGCGGATTTAACTTAATTTGGAAGATTTTGCGAATATTTCACTAAATAAGCCGTTTTTCGAGCGGATTTTAACTTAATTTGGAAGATTTTGTGAATATTTCACTAAATAAGCCGTTTTTCGAGCGGATTTTAACTTAATTTGGAAGATTTTGCGAATATTTGACTAAATAAGCCGTTTTTTGAGCGGATTTTAACTTAATTTGGAAGATTTTACGAATATTTCACTAAATAAGCAGTTTTTCGAGCGGATTTTAATTTAATTTTGAAGATTTTTCAAATATTTCACTAAATAAGCCGTTTTTCGAGCGGATTTTAACTTAATTTGGAAGATTTTGCAAATATTTCACTAAATAAGCCGTTTTTTGAGCGGATTTTAACTTAATTTGGAAGATTTTGCGAATATTTCACTAAATAAGCCGTTTTTCGAGCGGATTTTAACTTAATTTGGAAGATTTTGCAAATATTTGACAAAATAAGCCGTTTTTTGAGCGGATTTTAACTTAATTTGGAAGATTTTGCGAATATTTCACTAAATAAGCCGTTATTCGAGCAGATTTTAACTTAATTTGGAAGATTTTGCGAATATTTCACTAAATAAGCCGTTTTTTGAGCGGATTTTAACTTAATTTGGAAGATTTTACGAATATTTCACTAAATAAGCCGTTTTTCGAGCGGATTTTAACTTAATTTGGAAGATTTTGCGAATATTTCACTAAATAAGCCGTTATTCGAGCGAATTTTAACTTAATTTGGAAGATTTTTCAAATATTTCACTAAATAAGCCGTTTTTTGAGCGAATTTTAACTTAATTTGGAAGATTTTTCAAATATTTCACTAAATAAGCCGTTTTTTGAATGGATTTTAACTTAATTTGGAAGATTTTTCAAATATTTCACTAAATAAGCCGTTTTTTGAGCGGATTTTAACTTAATTTGGAAGATTTTTCAAATATTGCACTAAATAAGCCGTTTTTTGAGCGGATTTTAACTTAATTTGGAAGATTTTGCGAATATTGCACTAAATAAGCCGTTTTTTGAGCGGATTTTAACTTAATTTGGAAGATTTTGCGAATATTTCACTAAATAAGCCGTTCTTTGAGCGGATTTTAACTTAATTTGGAAGATTTTTCAAATATTTCACTAAATAAGCCGTTCTTTAAGTGGATTTTAACTTAATTTAGAAGATTTTTCAAATATTTCACTAAATAAGCCGTTCTTTGAGTGGATTTTAACTTAATTTGGAAGATTTTTCGAATATTTCACTAAATAAACCGTTCTTTGAGCGGATTTTAATTTAATTTGGAAGATTTTTCGAATATTTCACTAAATAAGCCGTTCTTTGAGCGGATTCTAACTTAATTTGGAAGATTTTGCAAATATTTCACTAAATAAGCCGTTTTTTGAGCGGATTCTAACTTAATTTGGAAGATTTTGCAAATATTTCACTAAATAAGCCGTTTTTTGAGCGGATTCTAACTTAATTTGGAAGATTTTGCAAATATTTCACTAAATAAGCCGTTTTTTGAGCGGATTCTAACTTAATTTGGAAGATTTTGCAAATATTTCACTAAATAAGCCGTTTTTTGAGCGGATTTTAACTTAATTTGGAAGATTTTGCAAATATTTCACTAAATAAGCCGTTTTTTGAGCGGATTTTAACTTAATTTGGAAGATTTTTCAAATATTGCACTAAATAAGCCGTTATTTGAGCGGATTTTAACTTAATTTGGAAGATTTTGCGAATATTTCACTAAATAAGCCGTTTTTTGAGCGGATTTTAACTTAATTTGGAAGATTTTGCGAATATTTCACTAAATAAGCCGTTCTTTGAGCGGATTTTAATTTCATTTGGAAGATTTTTCGAATATTTCACTAAATAAACCGTTCTTTGAGCGGATTTTAACTTAATTTGGAAGATTTTTCAAATATTTCACTAAATAAGCCGTTTTTTGAGCGTATTTTAACTTAATTTGGAAGATTTTGTGAATATTTCACTAAATAAGCCGTTTTTCGAGCGGATTTTAACTTAATTTGGAAGATTTTGCGAATATTTGACTAAATAAGCCGTTTTTTGAGCGGATTTTAACTTAATTTGGAAGATTTTTCGAATATTTCACTAAATAAGCCGTTTTTTGAGCGGATTATAACTTAATTTGGAAGATTTTTCGAATATTGCACTAAATAAGCCGTTTTTTGAGCGGATTCTAACTTAATTTGGAAGATTTTTCGAATATTTCACTAAATAAGCCGTTATTCGAGCAGATTTTAACTTAATTTGGAAGATTTTGCGAATATTTCACTAAATAAGCCGTTTTTCGAGCGGATTTTAACTTAATTTGGAAAATTTTGCGAATATTTCACTAAATAAGCCGTTTTTCGAGCGGATTTTAACTTAATTTGGAAGATTTTGCAAATATTTCACTAAATAAGCAGTTTTTCGAGCGGATTTTAATTTCATTTGGAAGATTTTGCGAATATTTCACTAAATAAGCCGTTCTTTGAGCGGATTTTAATTTCATTTGGAGGATTTTTCAAATATTTCACTAAATAAGCCGTTTTTTGAGCGGATTTTAACTTAATTTGGAAGATTTTTCAAATATTTCACTAAATAAGCCGTTTTTTGAGCTTATTTTAACTTAATTTGGAAGATTTTGCGAATATTTCACTAAATAAGCCGTTTTTCGAGCGGATTTTAATTAAATTTGGAAGATTTTGCGAATATTTCACTAAATAAGCCGTTTTGGAGCGGATTTTAACTTAATTTGGAAGATTTTTCAAATATTTCACTAAATAAGCCGTTTTTGAGCGGATTTTAACTTAATTTGGAAGATTTTTCAAATATTTCACTAAATAAGCCGTTTTTGAGCGGATTTTAACTTAATTTGGAAGATTTTGCAAATATTTCACTAAATAAGCCGTTTTTTGAGCGGATTTTAACTTAATTTGGAAGATTTTTCAAATATTTCACTAAATAAGCCGTTTTTTGAGCGGATTTTAACTTAATTTGGAAGATTTTTCAAATATTTCACTAAATAAGCCGTTCTTTGAGTGGATTTTAACTTAATTTGGAAGATTTTGCGAATATTTCACTAAATAAGCCGTTTTTCGAGCGGATTTTAACTTAATTTGGAAGATTTTGCGAATATTTCACTAAATAAGCCGTTTTTCGAGCGGATTTTAACTTAATTTGGAAGATTTTGCGAATATTTCACTAAATAAGCCGTTTTTCGAGCGGATTTTAACTTAATTTGGAAGATTTTGCGAATATTTCACTAAATAAGCCGTTTTTCGAGCGGATTTTAATTTAATTTGGAAGATTTTGCGAATATTTCACTAAATAAGCCGTTTTTCGAGCGGATTTTAACTTAATTTGGAAGATTTTGCGAGTATTTCACTAAATAAGCCGTTTTTCGAGCGGATTTTAACTTAATTTGGATGATTTTGCGAATATTTCACTAAATAAGCCGTTTTTGAGCGGATTTTAACTTAATTTGGAAGATTTTTCAAATATTTCACTAAATAAGCCGTTTTTGAGCGGATTTTAACTTAATTTGGAAGATTTTGCAAATATTTCACTAAATAAGCCGTTTTTTGAGCGGATTTTAACTTAATTTGGAAGATTTTTCAAATATTTCACTAAATAAGCCGTTTTTTGAATGGATTTTAACTTAATTTGGAAGATTTTTCAAATATTTCACTAAATAAGCCGTTTTTTGAGCGGATTTTAACTTAATTTGGAAGATTTTTCAAATATTTCACTAAATAAGCCTTTTTTTTGTGCGGATTTTAACTTAATTTGGAAGATTTTGCGAATATTGCACTAAATAAGCCGTTCTTTGAGCGGATTTTAACTTAAATTGGAAGATTTTTCAAATATTTCACTAAATAAGCCGTTCTTTGAGTGGATTTTAACTTAATTTAGAAGATTTTTCAAATATTTCACTAAATAAGCCGTTCTTTGAGTGGATTTTAACTTAATTTGGAAGATTTTTCAAATATTTCACTAAATAAACCGTTCTTTGAGCGGATTTTAATTTAATTTGGAAGATTTTTCGAATATTTCACTAAATAAGCCGTTCTTTGAGCGGATTCTAACTTAATTTGGAAGATTTTGCAAATATTTCACTAAATAAGCCGTTTTTTGAGCGGATTCTAACTTAATTTGGAAGATTTTGCAAATATTTCACTAAATAAGCCGTTTTTTGAGCGGATTCTAACTTAATTTGGAAGATTTTGCAAATATTTCACTAAATAAGCCGTTTTTTGAGCGGATTCTAACTTAATTTGGATGATTTTGCAAATATTTCACTAAATAAGCCGTTTTTTGAGCGGATTCTAACTTAATTTGGAAGATTTTGCAAATATTTCACTAAATAAGCCGTTTTTTGAGCGGATTTTAACTTAATTTGGAAGATTTTTCAAATATTGCACTAAATAAGCCGTTATTTGAGCGGATTTTAACTTAATTTGGAAGATTTTGCGAATATTTCACTAAATAAGCCGTTTTTTGAGCGGATTTTAACTTAATTTCGAAAATTTTGCGAATATTTCACTAAATAAGCCGTTCTTTGAGCGGATTTTAATTTCATTTGGAAGATTTTGCGAATATTTCACTAAATAAGCCCTTCTTTGAGCGGATTTTAATTTCATTTGGAAGATTTTTCAAATATTTCACTAAATAAGCCGTTTTTTGAGCGGATTTTAACTTAATTTGGAAGATTTTTCAAATATTTCACTAAATAAGCCGTTTTTTGAGCGTATTTTAACTTAATTTGGAAGATTTTTCAAATATTCTACTAAATAAGCCGTTTTTTGAGCAAATTTTAACTTAATTTGGAAGATTTTTCGAATATTTCACTAAATAAGCCGTTTTTTGAGCGGATTTTAACTTAATTTGGAAGATTTTTCGAATATTTCACTAAATAAGCCGTTTTTTGAGCGAATTTTAACTTAATTTGGAAGATTTTTCGAATATTTCACTAAATAAGCCGTTTTTTGAGCGGATTTTAACTTAATTTGGAAGATTTTTCGAATATTGCACTAAATAAGCCGTTTTTTGAGCGGAATTTAACTTAATTTGGAAGATTTTTCGAATATGTCACTAAATAAGCCGTTTTTTGAGCGGATTTTAACTTAATTTGGAAGATTTTGCGAATATTTCACTAAATAAGCCGTTTTTCGAGCGGATTTTAACTTAATTTGGAAAATTTTGCGAATATTTCACTAAATAAGCCGTTTTTCGAGCGGATTTTAACTTAATTTGGAAGATTTTGCGAATATTTCACTAAATAAGCAGTTTTTCGAGCGGATTTTAACTTAATTTGGAAGATTTTGCGAATATTTCACAAAATAAGCCGTTTTTCGAGCGGATTTTAACTTAATTTGGAAGATTTTGCGAATATTTCACTAAATAAGCCGTTCTTCGAGCGGATTTTAACTTAATTTGGAAGATTTTGCGAATATTTCACTAAATAAGCCGTTTTTCGAGCGGATTTTAACTTAATTTGGAAGATTTTGCGAATATTTCACTAAATAAGCCGTTTTTCGAGCGGATTTTAACTTAATTTGGAAAATTTTGCGAATATTTCACTAAATAAGCCGTTTTTCGAGCGGATTTTAACTTAATTTGGAAGATTTTGCGAATATTTCACTAAATAAGCCGTTTTTCGAGCGGATTTTAACTTAATTTGGATGATTTTGCGAATATTTCACTAAATAAGCCGTTTTTGAGCGGATTTTAACTTAATTTGGAAGATTTTTCAAATATTTCACTAAATAAGCCGTTTTTGAGCGGATTTTAACTTAATTTGGAAGATTTTTCAAATATTTCACTAAATAAGCCGTTTTTTGAGCGGATTTTAACTTAATTTGGAAGATTTTTCAAATATTTCACTAAATAAGCCGTTTTTTGAGCGGATTTTAACTTAATTTGGAAGATTTTTCAAATATTTCACTAAATAAGCCGTTTTTTGAGCGGATTTTAACTTAATTTGGAAGATTTTTCAAATATTTCACTAAATAAGCCGTTTTTTGAGCGGATTTTAACTTAATTTGGAAGATTTTGCTAATATTGCACTAAATAAGCCGTTTTTTGAGCGGATTTTAACTTAATTTGGAAGATTTTTCAAATATTTCACTAAATAAGCCGTTCTTTGAGTGGATTTTAACTTAATTTGGAAGATTTTTCAAATATTTCACTAAATAAGCCGTTCTTTGAGCGGATTCTAACTTAATTTGGAAGATTTTGCAAATATTTCACTAAATAAGCCGTTTTTTGAGCGGATTCGAACTTAATTTGGAAGATTTTGCAAATATTTCACTAAATAAGCCGTTTTTTGAGCGGATTCTAACTTAATTTGGAAGATTTTGCAAATATTTCACTAAATAAGCCGTTTTTTGAGCGGATTCTAACTTAATTTGGAAGATTTTGCAAATATTTCACTAAATAAGCCGTTTTTTGAGCGGATTTTAACTTAATTTGGAAGATTTTTCGAATATTTCACTAAATAAGCCGTTTTTTGAGCGAATTTTAACTTAATTTGGAAGATTTTTCGAATATTTCACTAAATAAGCCGTTTTTTGAGCGGATTTTAACTTAATTTGGAAGATTTTTCGAATATTGCACTAAATAAGCCGTTTTTTGAGCGGAATTTAACTTAATTTGGAAGATTTTTCGAATATGTCACTAAATAAGCCGTTTTTTGAGCGGATTTTAACTTAATTTGGAAGATTTTGCGAATATTTCACTAAATAAGCCGTTTTTCGAGCGGATTTTAACTTAATTTGGAAAATTTTGCGAATATTTCACTAAATAAGCCGTTTTTCGAGCGGATTTTAACTTAATTTGGAAGATTTTGCGAATATTTCACTAAATAAGCAGTTTTTCGAGCGGATTTTAACTTAATTTGGAAGATTTTGCGAATATTTCACAAAATAAGCCGTTTTTCGAGCGGATTTTAACTTAATTTGGAAGATTTTGCGAATATTTCACTAAATAAGCCGTTCTTCGAGCGGATTTTAACTTAATTTGGAAGATTTTGCGAATATTTCACTAAATAAGCCGTTTTTCGAGCGAATTTTAACTTAATTTGGAAGATTTTTCAAATATTTCACTAAATAAGCCGTTTTTCGAGCGGATTTTAACTTAATTTGGAAGATTTTGCGAATATTTCACTAAATAAGCCGTTTTTCGAGCGGATTTTAACTTAATTTGGATGATTTTGCGAATATTTCACTAAATAAGCCGTTTTTGAGCGGATTTTAACTTAATTTGGAAGATTTTTCAAATATTTCACTAAATAAGCCGTTTTTGAGCGGATTTTAACTTAATTTGGAAGATTTTTCAAATATTTCACTAAATAAGCCGTTTTTTGAGCGGATTTTAACTTAATTTGGAAGATTTTTCAAATATTTCACTAAATAAGCCGTTTTTTGAGCGGATTTTAACTTAATTTGGAAGATTTTGCGAATATTTCACTAAATAAGCCGTTTTTCGAGCGGATTTTAACTTAATTTGGATGATTTTGCGAATATTTCACTAAATAAGCCGTTTTTTGAGCGGATTTTAACTTAATTTGGAAGATTTTTCAAATATTTCACTAAATAAGCCGTTTTTTGAGCGGATTTTAACTTAATTTGGAAGATTTTGCTAATATTGCACTAAATAAGCCGTTTTTTGAGCGGATTTTAACTTAATTTGGAAGATTTTTCAAATATTTCACTAAATAAGCCGTTCTTTGAGTGGATTTTAACTTAATTTGGAAGATTTTTCAAATATTTCACTAAATAAGCCGTTCTTTGAGCGGATTCTAACTTAATTTGGAAGATTTTGCAAATATTTCACTAAATAAGCCGTTTTTTGAGCGGATTCGAACTTAATTTGGAAGATTTTGCAAATATTTCACTAAATAAGCCGTTTTTTGAGCGGATTCTAACTTAATTTGGAAGATTTTGCAAATATTTCACTAAATAAGCCGTTTTTTGAGCGGATTCTAACTTAATTTGGAAGATTTTGCAAATATTTCACTAAATAAGCCGTTTTTTGAGCGGATTTTAACTTAATTTGGAAGATTTTTCAAATATTGCACTAAATAAGCCGTTATTTGAGCGGATTTTAACTTAATTTGGAAGATTTTGCGAATATTTCACTAAATAAGCAGTTCTTTGAGCGGATTTTAACTTAATTTCGAAAATTTTGCGAATATTTCACTAAATAAGCCGTTCTTTGAGCGGATTTTAATTTCATTTGGAAGATTTTGCGAATATTTCACTAAATAAGCCGTTCTTTGAGCGGATTTTAATTTCATTTGGAAGATTTTTCAAATATTTCACTAAATAAGCCGTTTTTTGAGCGTATTTTAACTTAATTTGGAAGATTTTTCAAATATTTTACTAAATAAGCCGTTTTTTGAGCGGATTTTAACTTAATTTGGAAGATTTTTCGAATATTTCACTAAATAAGCCGTTTTTTGAGCGGATTTTAACTTAATTTGGAAGATTTTTCGAATATTTCACTAAATAAGCCGTTTTTTGAGCGGATTTTAACTTAATTTGGAAGATTTTTCGAATATTTCATTAAATAAGCCGTTTTTCGAGCGGATTTTAACTTAATTTGGAAGATTTTGCGAATATTTCACTAAATAAGCCGTTCTTCGAGCGGATTTTAACTTAATTTGGAAGATTTTGCGAATATTTCACTAAATAAGCCGTTTTTCGAGCGGATTTTAACTTAATTTGGAAGATTTTTCCGAATATTTCACTAAATAAGCCGTTTTTTGAGCGGATTCTAACTTAATTTGGAAGATTTTGCAAATATTTCACTAAATAAGCCGTTTTTTGAGCGGATTCTAACTTAATTTGGAAGATTTTGCAAATATTTCACTAAATAAGCCGTTTTTTGAGCGGATTTTAACTTAATTTGGAAGATTTTTCAAATATTGCACTAAATAAGCCGTTATTTGAGCGGATTTTAACTTAATTTGGAAGATTTTGCGAATATTTCACTAAATAAGCCGTTCTTTGAGCGGATTTTAACTTAATTTCGAAAATTTTGCGAATATTTCACTAAATAAGCCGTTCTTTGAGCGGATTTTAATTTCATTTGGAAGATTTTGCGAGTATTTCACTAAATAAGCCGTTCTTTGAGCGGATTTTAATTTCATTTGGAAGATTTTTCAAATATTTCACTAAATAAGCCGTTTTTTGAGCGTATTTCAACTTAATTTGGAAGATTTTTCAAATATTTTACTAAATAAGCCGTTTTTTGAGCGGATTTTAACTTAATTTGGAAGATTTTTCGAATATTTCACTAAATAAGCCGTTTTTTGAGCGGATTTTAACTTAATTTGGAAGATTTTTCGAATATTTCACTAAATAAGCCGTTTTTTGAGCGGATTTTAACTTAATTTGGAAGATTTTTCGAATATTTCACTAAATAAGCCGTTTTTTGAGCGGATTTTAACTTAATTTGGAAGATTTTTCGAATATTGCACTAAATAAGCCGTTTTTTGAGCGGAATTTAACTTAATTTGGAAGATTTTTCGAATATGTCACTAAATAAGCCGTTTTTTGAGCGGATTTTAACTTAATTTGGAAGATTTTGCGAATATTTCACTAAATAAGCCGTTTTTCGAGCGGATTTTAACTTAATTTGGAAAATTTTGCGAATATTTCACTAAATAAGCCGTTTTTCGAGCGGATTTTAACTTAATTTGGAAGATTTTGCGAATATTTCACTAAATAAGCAGTTTTTCGAGCGGATTTTAACTTAATTTGGAAGATTTTGCGAATATTTCACTAAATAAGCCGTTTTTCGAGCGGATTTTAACTTAATTTGGAAGATTTTGCGAATATTTCACTAAATAAGCCGTTTTTCGAGCGGATTTTAACTTAATTTGGAAGATTTTGCGAATATTTCACTAAATAAGCCGTTTTTCGAGCGGATTTTAACTTAATTTGGAAGATTTTGCGAATATTTCACTAAATAAGCCGTTTTTCGAGCGGATTTTAATTGAATTTGGAAGATTTTGCGAATATTTCACTAAATAAGCCGTTTTTCGAGCGGATTTTAACTTAATTTGGAAGATTTTGCGAATATTTCACTAAATAAGCCGTTTTTCGAGCGGATTTTAACTTAATTTGGATGATTTTGCGAATATTTCACTAAATAAGCCGTTTTTGAGCGGATTTTAACTTAATTTGGAAGATTTTTCAAATATTTCACTAAATAAGCCGTTTTTGAGCGGATTTTAACTTAATTTGGAAGATTTTTCAAATATTTCACTAAATAAGCCGTTTTTGAGCGGATTTTAACTTAATTTGGAAGATTTTGCAAATATTTCACTAAATAAGCCGTTTTTTGAGCGGATTTTAACTTAATTTGGAAGATTTTTCAAATATTTCACTAAATAAGCCGTTTTTTGAGCGGATTTTAACTTAATTTGGAAGATTTTTCAAATATTGCACTAAATAAGCCGTTTTTTGAGCGGATTTTAACTTAATTTGGAAGATTTTGCGAATATTTCACTAAATAAGCCGTTCTTTGAGCGGATTTTAACTTAATTTGGAAGATTTTTCAAATATTTCACTAAATAAGCCGTTCTTTGAGTGGATTTTAACTTAATTTGGAAGATTTTTCAAATATTTCACTAAATAAGCCGTTCTTTGAGTGGATTTTAACTTAATTTGGAAGATTTTTCAAATATTTCACTAAATAAGCCGTTCTTTGAGCGGATTTTAATTTAATTTGGAAGATTTTTCAAATATTTCACTAAATAAGCCGTTTTTTGAGCGGATTCTAACTTAATTTGGAAGATTTTGCAAATATTTCACTAAATAAGCCGTTTTTTGAGCGGATTCGAACTTAATTTGGAAGATTTTGCAAATATTTCACTAAATAAGCCGTTTTTTGAGCGGATTCTAACTTAATTTGGAAGATTTTGCAAATATTTCACTAAATAAGCCGTTTTTTGAGCGGATTCGAACTTAATTTGGAAGATTTTGCAAATATTTCACTAAATAAGCCGTTTTTTGAGCGGATTCTAACTTAATTTGGAAGATTTTGCAAATATTTCACTAAATAAGCCGTTTTTTGAGCGGATTTTAAATTAATTTGGAAGATTTTTCAAATATTGCACTAAATAAGCCGTTATTTGAGCGGATTTTAACTTAATTTGGAAGATTTTGCGAATATTTCACTAAATAAGCCGTTCTTTGAGCGGATTTTAACTTAATTTGGAAGATTTTGCGAATATTTCACTAAATAAGCCGTTCTTTGAGCGGATTTTAATTTCATTTGGAAGATTTTGCGAATATTTCACTAAATAAGCCGTTCTTTGAGCGGATTTTAACTTAATTTGGAAGATTTTGCGAATATTTCACTAAATAAGCCGTCTTTTGAGCGGATTTTAATTTTATTTGGAAGATTTTGCGAATATTTCACTAAATAAGCCGTTCTTCGAGCGGATTTTAACTTAATTTGGAAGATTTTGAGAATATTTCACTAAATAAGCCGTTTTTCGAGCGGATTTTAACTTAATTTGGAAGATTTTGCGAATATTTCACTAAATAAGCCGTTTTTCGAGCGGATTTTAATTGAATTTGGAAGATTTTGCGAATATTTCACTAAATAAGCCGTTTTTCGAGCGGATTTTAACTTAATTTGGAAGATTTTGCGAATATTTCACTAAATAAGCCGTCTTTTGAGCGGATTTTAATTTTATTTGGAAGATTTTGCGAATATTTCACTAAATAAGCCGTTCTTCGAGCGGATTTTAACTTAATTTGGAAGATTTTGCGAATATTTCACTAAATAAGCCGTTTTTCGAGCGGATTTTAACTTAATTTGGAAGATTTTGCGAATATTTCACTAAATAAGCCGTTTTTCGAGCGGATTTTAATTGAATTTGGAAGATTTTTCGAATATTTCACTAAATAAGCCGTTTTTTGAGCGGATTTTAACTTAATTTGGAAGATTTTTCGAATATTTCACTAAATAAGCCGTTTTTTGAGCGGATTTTAACTTAATTTGGAAGATTTTTCGAATATTGCACTAAATAAGCCGTTTTTTGAGCGGAATTTAACTTAATTTGGAAGATTTTTCGAATATGTCACTAAATAAGCCGTTTTTTGAGCGGATTTTAACTTAATTTGGAAGATTTTGCGAATATTTCACTAAATAAGCCGTTTTTCGAGCGGATTTTAACTTAATTTGGAAAATTTTGCGAATATTTCACTAAATAAGCCGTTTTTCGAGCGGATTTTAACTTAATTTGGAAGATTTTGCGAATATTTCACTAAATAAGCAGTTTTTCGAGCGGATTTTAACTTAATTTGGAAGATTTTGCGAATATTTCACTAAATAAGCCGTTTTTCGAGCGGATTTTAACTTAATTTGGAAGATTTTGCGAATATTTCACTAAATAAGCCTTTCTTCGAGCGGATTTTAACTTAATTTGGAAGATTTTGCGAATATTTCACTAAATAAGCCGTTTTTCGAGCGGATTTTAACTTAATTTGGAAGATTTTGCGAATATTTCACTAAATAAGCCGTTTTTCGAGCGGATTTTAATTGAATTTGGAAGATTTTGCGAATATTTCACTAAATAAGCCGTTTTTCGAGCGGATTTTAACTTAATTTGGAAGATTTTGCGAATATTTCACTAAATAAGCCGTTTTTCGAGCGGATTTTAACTTAATTTGGATGATTTTGCGAATATTTCACTAAATAAGCCGTTTTTGAGCGGATTTTAACTTAATTTGGAAGATTTTTCAAATATTTCACTAAATAAGCCGTTTTTGAGCGGATTTTAACTTAATTTGGAAGATTTTTCAAATATTTCACTAAATAAGCCGTTTTTGAGCGGATTTTAACTTAATTTGGAAGATTTTGCAAATATTTCACTAAATAAGCCGTTTTTTGAGCGGATTTTAACTTAATTTGGAAGATTTTTCAAATATTTCACTAAATAAGCCGTTTTTTGAGCGGATTTTAACTTAATTTGGAAGATTTTTCAAATATTTCACTAAATAAGCCGTTTTTTGAGCGGATTTTAACTTAATTTGGAAGATTTTTCAAATATTGCACTAAATAAGCCGTTTTTTGAGCGGATTTTAACTTAATTTGGAAGATTTTGCGAATATTTCACTAAATAAGCCGTTTTTCGAGCGGATTTTAACTTAATTTGGAAAATTTTGCGAATATTTCACTAAATAAGCCGTTTTTCGAGCGGATTTTAACTTATTTTGGAAGTTTTTGCGAATATTTCACTAAATAAGCAGTTTTTCGAGCGGATTTTAACTTAATTTGGAAGATTTTGCGAATATTTCACTAAATAAGCCGTTTTTCGAGCGAATTTTAACTTAATTTGGAAGATTTTGCGAATATTTCACTAAATAAGCCGTTTTTCGAGCGGATTCTAACTTAATTTGGAAGATTTTGCAAATATTTCACTAAATAAGCCGTTTTTTGAGCGGATTCGAACTTAATTTGGAAGATTTTGCAAATATTTCACTAAATAAGCCGTTTTTTGAGCGGATTCGAACTTAATTTGGAAGATTTTGCAAATATTTCACTAAATAAGCCGTTTTTTGAGCGGATTCTAACTTAATTTGGAAGATTTTGCAAATATTTCACTAAATAAGCCGTTTTTTGAGCGGATTCGAACTTAATTTGGAAGATTTTGCAAATATTTCACTAAATAAGCCGTTTTTTGAGCGGATTCTAACTTAATTTGGAAGATTTTGCAAATATTTCACTAAATAAGCCGTTTTTTGAGCGGATTTTAACTTAATTTGGAAGATTTTTCAAATATTGCACTAAATAAGCCGTTATTTGAGCGGATTTTAACTTAATTTGGAAGATTTTGCGAATATTTCACTAAATAAGCCGTTCTTTGAGCGGATTTTAACTTAATTTGGAAGATTTTGCGAATATTTCACTAAATAAGCCGTTCTTTGAGCGGATTTTAATTTCATTTGGAAGATTTTGCGAATATTTCACTAAATAAGCCGTTCTTTGAGCGGATTTTAACTTAATTTGGAAGATTTTGCGAATATTTCACTAAATAAGCCGTCTTTTGAGCGGATTTTAATTTTATTTGGAAGATTTTGCGAATATTTCACTAAATAAGCCGTTCTTCGAGCGGATTTTAACTTAATTTGGAAGATTTTGCGAATATTTCACTAAATAAGCCGTTTTTCGAGCGGATTTTAACTTAATTTGGAAGATTTTGCGAATATTTCACTAAATAAGCCGTTTTTCGAGCGGATTTTAATTGAATTTGGAAGATTTTGCGAATATTTCACTAAATAAGCCGTTTTTCGAGCGGATTTTAACTTAATTTGGAAGATTTTGCGAATATTTCACTAAATAAGCCGTTTTTCGAGCGGATTTTAACTTAATTTGGATGATTTTGCGAATATTTCACTAAATAAGCCGTTTTTGAGCGGATTTTAACTTAATTTGGAAGATTTTTCAAATATTTCACTAAATAAGCCGTTTTTGAGCGGATTTTAACTTAATTTGGAAGATTTTTCAAATATTTCACTAAATAAGCCGTTTTTGAGCGGATTTTAACTTAATTTGGAAGATTTTGCAAATATTTCACTAAATAAGCCGTTTTTTGAGCGGATTTTAACTTAATTTGGAAGATTTTTCAAATATTTCACTAAATAAGCCGTTTTTTGAGCGGATTTTAACTTAATTTGGAAGATTTTTCAAATATTTCACTAAATAAGCCGTTTTTGAGCGGATTTTAACTTAATTTGGAAGATTTTTCAAATATTTCACTAAATAAGCCGTTTTTTGAGCGGATTTTAACTTAATTTGGAAGATTTTGCGAATATTGCACTAAATAAGCCGTTTTTTGAGCGGATTTTAACTTAATTTGGAAGATTTTGCGATTATTTCACTAAATAAGCCGTTCTTTGAGCGGATTTTAACTTAATTTGGAAGATTTTTCAAATATTTCACTAAATAAGCCGTTCTTTGAGTGGATTTTAACTTAATTTGGAAGATTTTTCAAATATTTCACTAAATAAGCCGTTCTTTGAGTGGATTTTAACTTAATTTGGAAGATTTTTCAAATATTTCACTAAATAAGCCGTTCTTTGAGCGGATTTTAATATAATTTGGAAGATTTTTCAAATATTTCACTAAATAAGCCGTTCTTTGAGCGGATTCTAACTTAATTTGGAAGATTTTGCAAATATTTCGCTAAATAAGCCGTTTTTTGAGCGGATTCTAACTTAATTTGGAAGATTTTGCAAATATTTCACTAAATAAGCCGTTTTTTGAGCGGATTCGAACTTAATTTGGAAGATTTTGCAAATATTTCACTAAATAAGCCGTTTTTTGAGCGGATTCTAACTTAATTTGGAAGATTTTGCAAATATTTCACTAAATAAGCCGTTTTTTGAGCGGATTTTAACTTAATTTGGAAGATTTTTCAAATATTGCACTAAATAAGCCGTTATTTGAGCGGATTTTAACTTAATTTGGAAGATTTTGCGAATATTTCACTAAATAAGCCGTTCTTTGAGCGGATTTTAACTTAATTTGGAAGATTTTGCGAATATTTCACTAAATAAGCCGTTCTTTGAGCGGATTTTAATTTCATTTGGAAGATTTTGCTAATATTTCACTAAATAAGCCGTTCTTTGAGCGGATTTTAACTTAATTTGGAAGATTTTGCGAATATTTCACTAAATAAGCCGTCTTTTGAGCGGATTTTAATTTTATTTGGAAGATTTTTCAAATATTTCACTAAATAAGCCGTTTTTTGAGCGGATTTTAACTTAATTTGGAAGATTTTTCAAATATTTCTCTAAATAAGCCGTTTTTTGAGCGGATTTAACTTAATTTGGAAGATTTTGCGAATATTTCACTAAATAAGCCGTTTTTCGAGCGGATTTTAACTTAATTTGGAAGATTTTGTGAATATTTCACTAAATAAGCCGTTTTTCGAGCGGATTTTAACTTAATTTGGAAAATTTTGCGAATATTTCACTAAATAAGCCGTTTTTCGAGCGGATTTTAACTTAATTTGGAAGATTTTGCGAATATTTCACTAAATAAGCAGTTTTTCGAGCGGATTTTAACTTAATTTGGAAGATTTTGCGAATATTTCACTAAATAAGCCGTTTTTCGAGCGGATTTTAACTTATTTTGGAAGATTTTGCGAATATTTCACTAAATAAGCCGTTCTTCGAGCGGATTTTAACTTAATTTGGAAGATTTTGCGAATATTTCACTAAATAAGCCGTTTTTCGAGCGGATTTTAACTTAATTTGGAAGATTTTGCGAATATTTCACTAAATAAGCCGTTTTTCGAGCGGATTTTAATTGAATTTGGAAGATTTTGCGAATATTTCACTAAATAAGCAGTTTTTCGAGCGGATTTTAACTTAATTTGGAAGATTTTGCGAATATTTCACTAAATAAGCCGTTTTTCGAGCGGATTTTAACTTAATTTGGATGATTTTGCGAATATTTCACTAAATAAGCCGTTTTTGAGCGGATTTTAACTTAATTTGGAAGATTTTTCAAATATTTCACTAAATAAGCCGTTTTTGAGCGGATTTTAACTTAATTTGGAAGATTTTTCAAATATTTCACTAAATAAGCCGTTTTTGAGCGGATTTTAACTTAATTTGGAAGATTTTGCAAATATTTCACTAAATAAGCCGTTTTTTGAGCGGATTTTAACTTAATTTGGAAGATTTTTCAAATATTTCACTAAATAAGCCGTTTTTTGAGCGGATTTTAACTTAATTTGGAAGATTTTTCAAATATTTCACTAAATAAGCCGTTTTTTGAGCGGATTTTAACTTAATTTGGAAGATTTTTCAAATATTTCACTAAATAAGCCGTTTTTTGAGCGGATTTTAACTTAATTTGGAAGATTTTGCGAATATTGCACTAAATAAGCCGTTTTTTGAGCGGATTTTAACTTAATTTGGAAGATTTTGCGAATATTTCACTAAATAAGCCGTTCTTTGAGCGGATTTTAACTTAATTTGGAAGATTTTTCAAATATTTCACTAAATAAGCCGTTCTTTGAGTGGATTTTAACTTAATTTGGAAGATTTTTCAAATATTTCACTAAATAAGCCGTTCTTTGAGTGGATTTTAACTTAATTTGGAAGATTTTTCAAATATTTCACTAAATAAGCCGTTCTTTGAGCGGATTTTAATTTAATTTGGAAGATTTTTCAAATATTTCACTAAATAAGCCGTTCTTTGAGCGGATTCTAACTGAATTTGGAAGATTTTGCAAATATTTCGCTAAATAAGCCGTTTTTTGAGCGGATTCTAACTTAATTTGGAAGATTTTGCAAATATTTCACTAAATAAGCCGTTTTTTGAGCGGATTTTAATTTCATTTGGAAGATTTTGCGAATATTTCACTAAATAAGCCGTTCTTTGAGCGGATTTT
Source organism: Pachydiplax longipennis (assembly GCA_036926295.1). Lineage (NCBI taxonomy): Eukaryota > Metazoa > Arthropoda > Insecta > Odonata > Libellulidae > Pachydiplax > Pachydiplax longipennis. The sequence goes on along the minus strand of JAVFKF010000015.1, from coordinate 64,714,043 downwards.
AACTTAATTTGGAAGATTTTGCGAATATTTCACTAAATAAGCCGTCTTTTGAGCGGATTTTAATTTTATTTGGAAGATTTTTCAAATATTTCACTAAATAAGCCGTTCTTTGAGCGGATTTTAACTTAATTTGGAAGATTTTGCGAATATTTCACTAAATAAGCCGTCTTTTGAGCGGATTTTAATTTTATTTGGATGATTTTGCGAATATTTCACTAAATAAGCCGTTTTTTGAGCGGATTTTAACTTAATTTGGAAGATTTTTCAAATATTTCTCTAAATAAGCCGTTTTTTGAGCGGATGTAACTTAATTTGGAAGATTTTGCGAATATTTCACTAAATAAGCCGTTTTTCGAGCGGATTTTAACTTAATTTGGAAGATTTTGTGAATATTTTACTAAATAAGCCGTTTTTCGAGCGGATTTTAACTTAATTTGGAAAATTTTGCGAATATTTCACTAAATAAGCCGTTTTTCGAGCGGATTTTAACTTAATTTGGAAGATTTTGCGAATATTTCACTAAATAAGCAGTTTTTCGAGCGGATTTTAACTTAATTTGGATGATTTTGCGAATATTTCACTAAATAAGCCGTTTTTCGAGCGGATTTTAACTTATTTTGGAAGATTTTGCGAATATTTCACTAAATAAGCCGTTCTTCGAGCGGATTTTAACTTAATTTGGAAGATTTTGCGAATATTTCACTAAATAAGCCGTTTTTCGAGCGGATTTTAATTGAATTTGGAAGATTTTGGGAATATTTCACTAAATAAGCCGTTTTTCGAGCGGATTTTAACTTAATTTGGAAGATTTTGCGAATATTTCACTAAATAAGTCGCTTTTCGAGCGGATTTTAACTTAATTTGGATGATTTTGCGAATATTTCACTAAATAAGCCGTTTTTGAGCGGATTTTAACTTAATTTGGAAGATTTTTCAAATATTTCACTAAATAAGCCGTTTTTGAGCGGATTTTAACTTAATTTGGAAGATTTTTCAAATATTTCACTAAATAAGCCGTTTTTGAGCGGATTTTAACTTAATTTGGAAGATTTTGCAAATATTTCACTAAATAAGCCGTTTTTTGAGCGGATTTTAACTTAATTTGGAAGATTTTTCAAATATTTCACTAAATAAGCCGTTTTTTGAGCGGATTTTAACTTAATTTGGAAGATTTTTCAAATATTTCACTAAATAAGCCGTTTTTTGAGCGGATTTTAACTTAATTTGGAAGATTTTTCAAATATTTCACTAAATAAGCCGTTTTTTGAGCGGATTTTAACTTAATTTGGAAGAATTTGCGAATATTGCACTAAATAAGCCGTTTTTTGAGCGGATTTTAACTTAATTTGGAAGATTTTGCGAATATTTCACTAAATAAGCCGTTCTTTGAGCGGATTTTAACTTAATTTGGAAGATTTTTCAAATATTTCACTAAATAAGCCGTTCTTTGAGTGGATTTTAACTTAATTTGGAAGATTTTTCAAATATTTCACTAAATAAGCCGTTCTTTGAGTGGATTTTAACTTAATTTGGAAGATTTTTCAAATATTTCACTAAATAAGCCGTTCTTTGAGCGGATTTTAATTTAATTTGGAAGATTTTTCAAATATTTCACTAAATAAGCCGTTCTTTGAGCGGATTCTAACTTAATTTGGAAGATTTTGCAAATATTTCGCTAAATAAGCCGTTTTTTGAGCGGATTCTAACTTAATTTGGAAGATTTTGCAAATATTTCACTAAATAAGCCGTTTTTTGAGCGGATTCGAACTTAATTTGGAAGATTTTGCAAATATTTCACTAAATAAGCCGTTTTTTGAGCGGATTCTAATTTAATTTGGAAGATTTTGCAAATATTTCACTAAATAAGCCGTTTTTTGAGCGGATTTCAACTTAATTTGGAAGATTTTTCAAATATTGCACTAAATAAGCCGTTCTTTGAGCGGATTCTAACTGAATTTGGAAGATTTTGCAAATATTTCGCTAAATAAGCCGTTTTTTGAGCGGATTCTAACTTAATTTGGAAGATTTTGCAAATATTTCACTAAATAAGCCGTTTTTTGAGCGGATTTTAATTTCATTTGGAAGATTTTGCGAATATTTCACTAAATAAGCCGTTCTTTGAGCGGATTTTAACTTAATTTGGAAGATTTTGCGAATATTTCACTAAATAAGCCGTCTTTTGAGCGGATTTTAATTTTATTTGGAAGATTTTTCAAATATTTCACTAAATAAGCCGTTCTTTGAGCGGATTTTAACTTAATTTGGAAGATTTTGCGAATATTTCACTAAATAAGCCGTCTTTTGAGCGGATTTTAATTTTATTTGGATGATTTTGCGAATATTTCACTAAATAAGCCGTTTTTTGAGCGGATTTTAACTTAATTTGGAAGATTTTTCAAATATTTCTCTAAATAAGCCGTTTTTTGAGCGGATGTAACTTAATTTGGAAGATTTTGCGAATATTTCACTAAATAAGCCGTTTTTCGAGCGGATTTTAACTTAATTTGGAAGATTTTGTGAATATTTTACTAAATAAGCCGTTTTTCGAGCGGATTTTAACTTAATTTGGAAAATTTTGCGAATATTTCACTAAATAAGCCGTTTTTCGAGCGGATTTTAACTTAATTTGGAAGATTTTGCGAATATTTCACTAAATAAGCAGTTTTTCGAGCGGATTTTAACTTAATTTGGATGATTTTGCGAATATTTCACTAAATAAGCCGTTTTTCGAGCGGATTTTAACTTATTTTGGAAGATTTTGCGAATATTTCACTAAATAAGCCGTTCTTCGAGCGGATTTTAACTTAATTTGGAAGATTTTGCGAATATTTCACTAAATAAGCCGTTTTTCGAGCGGATTTTAATTGAATTTGGAAGATTTTGGGAATATTTCACTAAATAAGCCGTTTTTCGAGCGGATTTTAACTTAATTTGGAAGATTTTGCGAATATTTCACTAAATAAGTCGCTTTTCGAGCGGATTTTAACTTAATTTGGATGATTTTGCGAATATTTCACTAAATAAGCCGTTTTTGAGCGGATTTTAACTTAATTTGGAAGATTTTTCAAATATTTCACTAAATAAGCCGTTTTTGAGCGGATTTTAACTTAATTTGGAAGATTTTTCAAATATTTCACTAAATAAGCCGTTTTTTGAGCGGATTTTAACTTAATTTGGAAGATTTTGCGAATATTTCACTAAATAAGTCGCTTTTCGAGCGGATTTTAACTTAATTTGGATGATTTTGCGAATATTTCACTAAATAAGCCGTTTATTGAGCGGATTTTAACTTAATTTGGAAGATTTTTCAAATATTTCACTAAATAAGCCGTTTTTGAGCGGATTTTAACTTAATTTGGAAGATTTTGCAAATATTTCACTAAATAAGCCGTTTTTTGAGCGGATTTTAACTTAATTTGGAAGATTTTTCAAATATTTCACTAAATAAGCCGTTTTTTGAGCGGATTTTAACTTAATTTGGAAGATTTTTCAAATATTTCACTAAATAAGCCGTTTTTTGAGCGGATTTTAACTTAATTTGGAAGATTTTTCAAATATTTCACTAAATAAGCCGTTTTTTGAGCGGATTTTAACTTAATTTGGAAGAATTTGCGAATATTGCACTAAATAAGCCGTTTTTTGAGCGGATTTTAACTTAATTTGGAAGATTTTGCGAATATTTCACTAAATAAGCCGTTCTTTGAGCGGATTTTAACTTAATTTGGAAGATTTTTCAAATATTTCACTAAATAAGCCGTTCTTTGAGTGGATTTTAACTTAATTTGGAAGATTTTTCAAATATTTCACTAAATAAGCCGTTCTTTGAGTGGATTTTAACTTAATTTGGAAGATTTTTCAAATATTTCACTAAATAAGCCGTTCTTTGAGCGGATTTTAATTTAATTTGGAAGATTTTTCAAATATTTCACTAAATAAGCCGTTCTTTGAGCGGATTCTAACTTAATTTGGAAGATTTTGCAAATATTTCGCTAAATAAGCCGTTTTTTGAGCGGATTCTAACTTAATTTGGAAGATTTTGCAAATATTTCACTAAATAAGCCGTTTTTTGAGCGGATTCGAACTTAATTTGGAAGATTTTGCAAATATTTCACTAAATAAGCCGTTTTTTGAGCGGATTCTAATTTAATTTGGAAGATTTTGCAAATATTTCACTAAATAAGCCGTTTTTTGAGCGGATTTCAACTTAATTTGGAAGATTTTTCAAATATTGCACTAAATAAGCCGTTATTTGAGCGGATTTTAACTTAATTTGGAAGATTTAGCGAATATTTCACTAAATAAGCCGTTCTTTGAGCGGATTTTAACTTAATTTGGAAGATTTTGCGAATATTTCACTAAATAAGCCGTTCTTTGAGCGGATTTTAATTTTATTTGGAAGATTTTGCGAATATTTCACTAAATAAGCCGTTCTTTGAGCGGATTTTAACTTAATTTGGAAGATTTTACGAATATTTCACTAAATAAGCCGTTTTTCGAGCGGATTTTAATTTAATTTTGAAGATTTTTCAAATATTTCACTAAATAAGCCGTTTTTCGAGCGGATTTTAACTTAATTTGGAAGATTTTGCAAATATTTCACTAAATAAGCCGTTTTTTGAGCGGATTTTAACTTAATTTGTAAGATTTTGCGAATATTTCACTAAATAAGCCGTTTTTCGAGCGGATTTTAACTTAATTTGGAAGATTTTGCAAATATTTGACAAAATAAGCCGTTTTTTGAGCGGATTTTAACTTAATTTGGAAGATTTTTCAAATATTTCACTAAATAAGCCGTTATTCGAGCAGATTTTAACTTAATTTGGAAGATTTGCGAATATTTCACTAAATAAGCCGTTTTTTGAGCGGATTTTAACTTAATTTGGAAGATTTTACGAATATTTCACTAAATAAGCCGTTTTTCGAGCGGATTTTAACTTAATTTGGAAGATTTTGCGAATATTTCACTAAATAAGCCGTTTTTCGAGCGGATTTTAACTTAATTTGGAAGATTTTGTGAATATTTCACTAAATAAGCCGTTTTTCGAGCTGATTTTAACTTAATTTGGAAGATTTTGCGAATATTTGACTAAATAAGCCGTTTTTTGAGCGGATTTTAACTTAATTTGGAAGATTTTACGAATATTTCACTAAATAAGCCGTTTTTCGAGCGGATTTCAACTTAATTTGGAAGATTTTGCGAATATTTCACTAAATAAGCCGTTTTTTGAGCGGATTTTAACTTAATTTGGAAGATTTTGCGAATATTTCTCTAAATAAGCCGTTTTTTGAGCGGATTTTAACTTAATTTGGAAGATTTTGCGAATATTTCACTAAATAAGCCGTTTTTTTAGCGGATTTTAACTTAATTTGGAAGATTTTGCGAATATTTCACTAAATAAGCCGTTTTTCGAGCGGATTTTAACTTAATTTGGAAGATGTCTGCGAATATTTCACTAAATAAGCCGTTTTTTGAGCGGATTTTAACTTAGTTTTTAAGATTTTGCGAATATTTCACTAAATAAGCCGTTTTTTGATCGGATTTTAACTTAATTTGGAAGATTTCTGCGAATATTTCACTAAAAAAGCCGTTTTTCGAGCGGATTTTAACTTAATTTGGAAGATTTTGCGAATATTTCACTAAATAAGCCGTTTTTCGAGCTGATTTTAACTTAATTTGGAAGATTTTGCGAATATTTGACTAAATAAGCCGTTTTTTGAGCGGATTTTAACTTAATTTGGAAGATTTTACGAATATTTCACTAAATAAGCCGTTTTTCGAGCGGATTTCAACTTAATTTGGAAGATTTTGCGAATATTTCACTAAATAAGCCGTTTTTTGAGCGGATTTTAACTTAATTTGGAAGATTTTGCGAATATTTCTCTAAATAAGCCGTTTATTGAGCGGATTTTAACTTAATTTGGAAGATTTTGCGAATATTTCACTAAATAAGCCGGTTTTTTAGCGGATTTTAACTTAATTTGGAAGATTTTGCGAATATTTCACTAAATAAGCCGTTTTTCGAGCGGATTTTAACTTAATTTGGAAGATGTCTGCGAATATTTCACTAAATAAGCCGTTTTTTGAGCGGATTTTAACTTAGTTTTTAAGATTTTGCGAATATTTCACTAAATAAGCCGTTTTTTGATCGGATTTTAACTTAATTTGGAAGATTTCTGCGAATATTTCACTAAAAAAGCCGTTTTTCGAGCGGATTTTAACTTAATTTGGAAGATTTTGCGAATATTTCACTAAATAAGCCGTTTTTCGAGCGGATTTTAACTTAATTTGGAAGATTTTTCAAATATTTTACTAAATAAGCCGTTTTTGAGCGGATTTTAACTTAATTTGGAAGATTTTTCAAATATTTCACTAAATAAGCCGTTTTTGAGCGGATTTTAACTTAATTTGGAAGATTTTGCAAATATTTCACTAAATAAGCCGTTTTTGGAGCGGATTTTAACTTAATTTGGAAGATTTTTCAAATATTTCACTAAATAAGCCGTTTTTTGAGCGGATTTTAACTTAATTTGGAAGATTTTTCAAATATTTCACTAAATAAGCCGTTTTTTGAGCGGATTTTAACTTAATTTGGAAGATTTTTCAAATATTTCACTAAATAAGCCGTTTTTTGAGCGGATTTTAACTTAATTTGGAAGATTTTGCGAATATTGCACTAAATAAGCCGTTTTTTGAGCGGATTTTAACTTAATTTGGAAGATTTTGCGAATATTTCACTAAATAAGCCGTTCTTTGAGCGGATTTTAACTAAATTTGGAAGATTTTTCAAATATTTCACTAAATAAGCCGTTCTTTGAGTGGATTTTAACTTAATTTGGAAGATTTTTCAAATATTTCACTAAATAAGCCGTTCTTTGAGTGGATTTTAACTTAATTTGGAAGATTTTTCAAATATTTCACTAAATAAGCCGTTCTTTGAGCGGATTTTAATTTAATTTGGAAGATTTTTCAAATATTTCACTAAATAAGCCGTTCTTTGAGCGGATTCTAACTTAATTTGGAAGATTTTGCAAATATTTCACTAAATAAGCCGTTTTTTGAGCGGATTCTAACTTAATTTGGAAGATTTTGCGAATATTTCACTAAATAAGCCGTTCTTTGAGCGGATTTTAATTTCATTTGGAAGATTTTGCGAATATTTCACTAAATAAGCCGTTCTTTGAGCGGATTTTAACTTAATTTGGAAGATTTTGCGAATATTTCACTAAATAAGCCGTCTTTTGAGCGGATTTTAATTTTATTTGGAAGATTTTTCAAATATTTCACTAAATAAGCCGTTTTTTGAGCGGATTTTAACTTAATTTGGAAGATTTTTCAAATATTTCTCTAAATAAGCCGTTTTTTGAGCGGATTTAACTTAATTTGGAAGATTTTGCGAATATTTCACTAAATAAGCCGTTTTTCGAGCGGATTTTAACTTAATTTGGAAGATTTTGTGAATATTTCACTAAATAAGCCGTTTTTCGAGCGGATTTTAACTTAATTTGGAAGATTTTGCGAATATTTGACTAAATAAGCCGTTTTTTGAGCGGATTTTAACTTAATTTGGAAGATTTTACGAATATTTCACTAAATAAGCCGTTTTTCGAGCGGATTTTAATTTAATTTTGAAGATTTTTCAAATATTTCACTAAATAAGCCGTTTTTCGAGCGGATTTTAACCTTATTTGGAAGATTTTGCAAATATTTCACTAAATAAGCCGTTTTTTGAGCGGATTTTAACTTAATTTGGAAGATTTTGCGAATATTTCACTAAATAAGCCGTTTTTCGAGCGGATTTTAACTTAATTTGGAAGATTTTGCAAATATTTGACAAAATAAGCCGTTTTTTGAGCGGATTTTAACTTAATTAGGAAGATTTTGCGAATATTTCACTAAATAAGCCGTTATTCGAGCAGATTTTAACTTAATTTGGAAGATTTTGCGAATATTTCACTAAATAAGCCGTTTTTTGAGCGGATTTTAACTTAATTTGGAAGATTTTACGAATATTTCACTAAATAAGCCGTTTTTCGAGCGGATTTTAACTTAATTTGGAAGATTTTGCGAATATTTCACTAAATAAGCCGTTTTTCGAGCGGATTTTAACTTAATTTGGAAGATTTTGTGAATATTTCACTAAATAAGCCGTTTTTCGAGCGGATTTTAACTTAATTTGGAAGATTTTGCGAATATTTGACTAAATAAGCCGTTTTTTGAGCGGATTTTAACTTAATTTGGAAGATTTTACGAATATTTCACTAAATAAGCCGTTTTTCGAGCGGATTTCAACTTAATTTGGAAGATTTTGCGAATATTTCACTAAATAAGCCGTTTTTTGAGCGGATTTTAACTTAATTTGGAAGATTTTGCGAATATTTCACTAAATAAGCCGTTTTTTTAGCGGATTTTAACTTAATTTGGAAGATTTTGCGAATATTTCACTAAATAAGCCGTTTTTCGAGCGGATTTTAACTTAATTTGGAAGATGTCTGCGAATATTTCACTAAATAAGCCGTTTTTTGAGCGGATTTTAACTTAATTTTTAAGATTTTGCGAATATTTCACTAAATAAGCCGTTTTTTGATCGGATTTTAACTTAATTTGGAAGATTTCTGCGAATATTTCACTAAAAAAGCCGTTTTTCGAGCGGATTTTAACTTAATTTGGAAGATTTTGCGAATATTTCACTAAATAAGCCGTTTTTCGAGCGGATTTTAACTTAATTTGGATGATTTTGCGAATATTTCACTAAATAAGCCGTTTTTGAGCGGATTTTAACTTAATTTGGAAGATTTTTCAAATATTTTACTAAATAAGCCGTTTTTGAGCGGATTTTAACTTAATTTGGAAGATTTTGCAAATATTTCACTAAATAAGCCGTTTTTGAGCGGATTTTAACTTAATTTGGAAGATTTTGCAAATATTTCACTAAATAAGCCGTTTTTGGAGCGGATTTTAACTTAATTTGGAAGATTTTTCAAATATTTCACTAAATAAGCCGTTTTTTGAGCGGATTTTAACTTAATTTGGAAGATTTTTCAAATATTTCACTAAATAAGCCGTTTTTTGAGCGGATTTTAACTTAATTTGGAAGATTTTGCGAATATTTCACTAAATAAGCCGTTTTTCGAGCGGATTTTAACTTAATTTGGAAGATTTTGCGAATATTTCACTAAATAAGCCGTTTTTCGAGCGGATTTTAACTTAATTTGGAAGATTTTGCGAATATTTCACTAAATAAGCCGTTCTTCGAGCGGATTTTAACTTAATTTGGAAGATTTTGCGAATATTTCACTAAATAAGCCGTTTTTCGAGCGGATTTTAACTTAATTTGGAAGATTTTGCGAATATTTCACTAAATAAGCCGTTTTTCGAGCGGATTTTAATTGAATTTGGAAGATTTTGCGAATATTTCACTAAATAAGCCGTTTTTCGAGCGGATTTTAACTTAATTTGGAAGATTTTGCGAATATTTCACTAAATAAGCCGTTTTTCGAGCGGATTTTAACTTAATTTGGATGATTTTGCGAATATTTCACTAAATAAGCCGTTTTTGAGCGGATTTTAACTTAATTTGGAAGATTTTTCAAATATTTCACTAAATAAGCCGTTTTTGAGCGGATTTTAACTTAATTTGGAAGATTTTGCAAATATTTCACTAAATAAGCCGTTTTTTGAGCGGATTTTAACTTAATTTGGAAGATTTTTCAAATATTTCACTAAATAAGCCGTTTTTTGAGCGGATTTTAACTTAATTTGGAAGATTTTTCAAATATTTCACTAAATAAGCCGTTTTTTGAGCGGATTTTAACTTAATTTGGAAGATTTTTCAAATATTTCACTAAATAAGCCGTTTTTTGAGCGGATTTTAACTTAATTTGGAAGATTTTGCGAATATTGCACTAAATAAGCCGTTTTTTGAGCGGATTTTAACTTAATTTGGAAGATTTTGCGAATATTTCACTAAATAAGCCGTTCTTTGAGCGGATTTTAACTTAATTTGGAAGATTTTTCAAATATTTCACTAAATAAGCCGTTCTTTGAGTGGATTTTAACTTAATTTGGAAGATTTTTCAAATATTTCACTAAATAAGCCGTTCTTGGAGTGGATTTTAACTTAATTTGGAAGATTTTTCAAATATTTCACTAAATAAGCCGTTCTTTGAGCGGATTTTAATTTAATTTGGAAGATTTTTCAAATATTTCACTAAATAAGCCGTTCTTTGAGCGGATTCTAACTTAATTTGGAAGATTTTGCGAATATTTGACTAAATAAGCCGTTTTTTGAGCGGATTTTAACTTAATTTGGAAGATTTTACGAATATTTCACTAAATAAGCCGTTTTACGAGCGGATTTCAACTTAATTTGGAAGATTTTGCGAATATTTCACTAAATAAGCCGTTTTTTGAGCGGATTTTAACTTAATTTGGAAGATTTTGCGAATATTTCACTAAATAAGCCGTTTTTTTAGCGGATTTTAACTTAATTTGGAAGATTTTGCGAATATTTCACTAAATAAGCCGTTTTTCGAGCGGATTTTAACTTAATTTGGAAGATGTCTGCGAATATTTCACTAAATAAGCCGTTTTTTGAGCGGATTTTAACTTAATTTTTAAGATTTTGCGAATATTTCACTAAATAAGCCGTTTTTTGATCGGATTTTAACTTAATTTGGAAGATTTCTGCGAATATTTCACTAAAAAAGCCGTTTTTCGAGCGGATTTTAACTTAATTTGGAAGATTTTGCGAATATTTCACTAAATAAGCCGTTTTTCGAGCGGATTTTAACTTAATTTGGATGATTTTGCGAATATTTCACTAAATAAGCCGTTTTTGAGTGGATTTTAACTTAATTTGGAAGATTTTTCAAATATTTTACTAAATAAGCCGTTTTTGAGCGGATTTTAACTTAATTTGGAAGATTTTGCAAATATTTCACTAAATAAGCCGTTTTTGAGCGGATTTTAACTTAATTTGGAAGATTTTGCAAATATTTCACTAAATAAGCCGTTTTTGGAGCGGATTTTAACTTAATTTGGAAGATTTTTCAAATATTTCACTAAATAAGCCGTTTTTTGAGCGGATTTTAACTTAATTTGGAAGATTTTTCAAATATTTCACTAAATAAGCCGTTTTTTGAGCGGATTTTAACTTAATTTGGAAGATTTTGCGAATATTTCACTAAATAAGCCGTTTTTCGAGCGGATTTTAACTTAATTTGGAAGATTTTGCGAATATTTCACTAAATAAGCCGTTCTTCGAGCGGATTTTAACTTAATTTGGAAGATTTTGCGAATATTTCACTAAATAAGCCGTTCTTCGAGCGGATTTTAACTTAATTTGGAAGATTTTGCGAATATTTCACTAAATAAGCCGTTTTTCGAGCGGATTTTAACTTAATTTGGAAGATTTTGCGAATATTTCACTAAATAAGCCGTTTTTCGAGCGGATTTTAATTGAATTTGGAAGATTTTGCGAATATTTCACTAAATAAGCCGTTTTTCGAGCGGATTTTAACTTAATTTGGAAGATTTTGCGAATATTTCACTAAATAAGCCGTTTTTCGAGCGGATTTTAACTTAATTTGGATGATTTTGCGAATATTTCACTAAATAAGCCGTTTTTGAGCGGATTTTAACTTAATTTGGAAGATTTTTCAAATATTTCACTAAATAAGCCGTTTTTGAGCGGATTTTAACTTAATTTGGAAGATTTTTCAAATATTTCACTAAATAAGCCGTTTTTGAGCGGATTTTAACTTAATTTGGAAGATTTTGCAAATATTTCACTAAATAAGCCGTTTTTTGAGCGGATTTTAACTTAATTTGGAAGATTTTTCAAATATTTCACTAAATAAGCCGTTTTTTGAGCGGATTTTAACTTAATTTGGAAGATTTTTCAAATATTTCACTAAATAAGCCGTTTTTTGAGCGGATTTTAACTTAATTTGGAAGATTTTTCAAATATTTCACTAAATAAGCCGTTTTTTGAGCGGATTTTAACTTAATTTGGAAGATTTTGCGAATATTGCACTAAATAAGCCGTTTTTTGAGCGGATTTTAACTTAATTTGGAAGATTTTGCGAATATTTCACTAAATAAGCCGTTCTTTGAGCGGATTTTAACTTAATTTGGAAGATTTTTCAAATATTTCACTTAATAAGCCGTTCTTTGAGTGGATTTTAACTTAATTTGGAAGATTTTTCAAATATTTCACTAAATAAGCCGTTCTTGGAGTGGATTTTAACTTAATTTGGAAGATTTTTCAAATATTTCACTAAATAAGCCGTTCTTTGAGCGGATTTTAATTTAATTTGGAAGATTTTTCAAATATTTCACTAAATAAGCCGTTCTTTGAGCGGATTCTAACTTAATTTGGAAGATTTTGCAAATATTTCGCTAAATAAGCCGTTTTTTGAGCGGATTCTAACTTAATTTGGAAGATTTTGCAAATATTTCACTAAATAAGCCGTTTTTTGAGCGGATTCGAACTTAATTTGGAAGATTTTGCAAATATGTCACTAAATAAGCCGTTTTTTGAGCGGATTCTAACTTAATTTGGAAGATTTTGCAAATATTTCACTAAATAAGCCGTTTTTTGAGCGGATTTTAACTTAATTTGGAAGATTTTTCAAATATTGCACTAAATAAGCCGTTATTTGAGCGGATTTTAACTTAATTTGGAAGATTTTGCGAATATTTCACTAAATAAGCCGTTCTTTGAGCGGATTTTAACTTAATTTGGAAGATTTTGCGAATATTTCACTAAATAAGCCGTTCTTTGAGCGGATTTTAATTTCATTTGGAAGATTTTGCGAATATTTCACTAAATAAGCCGTTCTTTGAGCGGATTTTAACTTAATTTGGAAGATTTTGCGAATATTTCACTAAATAAGCCGTCTTTTGAGCGGATTTTAATTTTATTTGGAAGATATTTCAAATATTTCACTAAATAAGCCGTTCTTTGAGCGGATTTTAACTTAATTTGGAAGATTTTGCGAATATTTCACTAAATAAGCCGTCTTTTGAGCGGATTTTAATTTTATTTGGAAGATTTTTCAAATATTTCACTAAATAAGCCGTTTTTTGAGCGGATTTTAACTTAATTTGGAAGATTTTTCAAATATTTCTCTAAATAAGCCGTTTTTTGAGCGGATGTAACTTAATTTGGAAGATTTTGCGAATATTTCACTAAATAAGCCGTTTTTCGAGCGGATTTTAACTTAATTTGGAAGATTTTGTGAATATTTTACTAAATAAGCCGTTTTTCGAGCGGATTTTAACTTAATTTGGAAAATTTTGCGAATATTTCACTAAATAAGCCGTTTTTCGAGCGGATTTTAACTTAATTTGGAAGATTTTGCGAATATTTCACTAAATAAGCAGTTTTTCGAGCGGATTTTAACTTAATTTGGATGATTTTGCGAATATTTCACTAAATAAGCCGTTTTTCGAGCGGATTTTAACTTATTTTGGAAGATTTTGCGAATATTTCACTAAATAAGCCGTTCTTCGAGCGGATTTTAACTTAATTTGGAAGATTTTGCGAATATTTCACTAAATAAGCCGTTTTTCGAGCGGATTTTAACTTAATTTGGAAAATTTTGCGAATATTTCACTAAATAAGCCGTTTTTCGAGCGGATTTTAACTTAATTTGGAAGATTTTGCGAATATTTCACTAAATAAGCAGTTTTTCGAGCGGATTTTAACTTAATTTGGAAGATTTTGCGAATATTTCACTAAATAAGCCGTTTTTCGAGCGGATTTTAACTTAATTTGGAAGATTTTGCGAATATTTCACTAAATAAGCCTTTCTTCGAGCGGATTTTAACTTAATTTGGAAGATTTTGCGAATATTTCACTAAATAAGCCGTTTTTCGAGCGGATTTTAACTTAATTTGGAAGATTTTGCGAATATTTCACTAAATAAGCCGTTTTTCGAGCGGATTTTAATTGAATTTGGAAGATTTTGCGAATATTTCACTAAATAAGCCGTTTTTCGAGCGGATTTTAACTTAATTTGGAAGATTTTGCGAATATTTCACTAAATAAGCCGTTTTTCGAGCGGATTTTAACTTAATTTGGATGATTTTGCGAATATTTCACTAAATAAGCCGTTTTTGAGCGGATTTTAACTTAATTTGGAAGATTTTTCAAATATTTCACTAAATAAGCCGTTTTTGAGCGGATTTTAACTTAATTTGGAAGATTTTTCAAATATTTCACTAAATAAGCCGTTTTTGAGCGGATTTTAACTTAATTTGGAAGATTTTGCAAATATTTCACTAAATAAGCCGTTTTTTGAGCGGATTTTAACTTAATTTGGAAGATTTTTCAAATATTTCACTAAATAAGCCGTTTTTTGAGCGGATTTTAACTTAATTTGGAAGATTTTTCAAATATTTCACTAAATAAGCCGTTTTTTGAGCGGATTTTAACTTAATTTGGAAGATTTTTCAAATATTGCACTAAATAAGCCGTTTTTTGAGCGGATTTTAACTTAATTTGGAAGATTTTGCGAATATTTCACTAAATAAGCCGTTTTTCGAGCGGATTTTAACTTAATTTGGAAAATTTTGCGAATATTTCACTAAATAAGCCGTTTTTCGAGCGGATTTTAACTTATTTTGGAAGTTTTTGCGAATATTTCACTAAATAAGCAGTTTTTCGAGCGGATTTTAACTTAATTTGGAAGATTTTGCGAATATTTCACTAAATAAGCCGTTTTTCGAGCGAATTTTAACTTAATTTGGAAGATTTTGCGAATATTTCACTAAATAAGCCGTTTTTCGAGCGGATTCTAACTTAATTTGGAAGATTTTGCAAATATTTCACTAAATAAGCCGTTTTTTGAGCGGATTCGAACTTAATTTGGAAGATTTTGCAAATATTTCACTAAATAAGCCGTTTTTTGAGCGGATTCGAACTTAATTTGGAAGATTTTGCAAATATTTCACTAAATAAGCCGTTTTTTGAGCGGATTCTAACTTAATTTGGAAGATTTTGCAAATATTTCACTAAATAAGCCGTTTTTTGAGCGGATTCGAACTTAATTTGGAAGATTTTGCAAATATTTCACTAAATAAGCCGTTTTTTGAGCGGATTCTAACTTAATTTGGAAGATTTTGCAAATATTTCACTAAATAAGCCGTTTTTTGAGCGGATTTTAACTTAATTTGGAAGATTTTTCAAATATTGCACTAAATAAGCCGTTATTTGAGCGGATTTTAACTTAATTTGGAAGATTTTGCGAATATTTCACTAAATAAGCCGTTCTTTGAGCGGATTTTAACTTAATTTGGAAGATTTTGCGAATATTTCACTAAATAAGCCGTTCTTTGAGCGGATTTTAATTTCATTTGGAAGATTTTGCGAATATTTCACTAAATAAGCCGTTCTTTGAGCGGATTTTAACTTAATTTGGAAGATTTTGCGAATATTTCACTAAATAAGCCGTCTTTTGAGCGGATTTTAATTTTATTTGGAAGATTTTGCGAATATTTCACTAAATAAGCCGTTCTTCGAGCGGATTTTAACTTAATTTGGAAGATTTTGCGAATATTTCACTAAATAAGCCGTTTTTCGAGCGGATTTTAACTTAATTTGGAAGATTTTGCGAATATTTCACTAAATAAGCCGTTTTTCGAGCGGATTTTAATTGAATTTGGAAGATTTTGCGAATATTTCACTAAATAAGCCGTTTTTCGAGCGGATTTTAACTTAATTTGGAAGATTTTGCGAATATTTCACTAAATAAGCCGTTTTTCGAGCGGATTTTAACTTAATTTGGATGATTTTGCGAATATTTCACTAAATAAGCCGTTTTTGAGCGGATTTTAACTTAATTTGGAAGATTTTTCAAATATTTCACTAAATAAGCCGTTTTTGAGCGGATTTTAACTTAATTTGGAAGATTTTTCAAATATTTCACTAAATAAGCCGTTTTTGAGCGGATTTTAACTTAATTTGGAAGATTTTGCAAATATTTCACTAAATAAGCCGTTTTTTGAGCGGATTTTAACTTAATTTGGAAGATTTTTCAAATATTTCACTAAATAAGCCGTTTTTTGAGCGGATTTTAACTTAATTTGGAAGATTTTTCAAATATTTCACTAAATAAGCCGTTTTTGAGCGGATTTTAACTTAATTTGGAAGATTTTTCAAATATTTCACTAAATAAGCCGTTTTTTGAGCGGATTTTAACTTAATTTGGAAGATTTTGCGAATATTGCACTAAATAAGCCGTTTTTTGAGCGGATTTTAACTTAATTTGGAAGATTTTGCGAATATTTCACTAAATAAGCCGTTCTTTGAGCGGATTTTAACTTAATTTGGAAGATTTTTCAAATATTTCACTAAATAAGCCGTTCTTTGAGTGGATTTTAACTTAATTTGGAAGATTTTTCAAATATTTCACTAAATAAGCCGTTCTTTGAGTGGATTTTAACTTAATTTGGAAGATTTTTCAAATATTTCACTAAATAAGCCGTTCTTTGAGCGGATTTTAATATAATTTGGAAGATTTTTCAAATATTTCACTAAATAAGCCGTTCTTTGAGCGGATTCTAACTTAATTTGGAAGATTTTGCAAATATTTCGCTAAATAAGCCGTTTTTTGAGCGGATTCTAACTTAATTTGGAAGATTTTGCAAATATTTCACTAAATAAGCCGTTTTTTGAGCGGATTCGAACTTAATTTGGAAGATTTTGCAAATATTTCACTAAATAAGCCGTTTTTTGAGCGGATTCTAACTTAATTTGGAAGATTTTGCAAATATTTCACTAAATAAGCCGTTTTTTGAGCGGATTTTAACTTAATTTGGAAGATTTTTCAAATATTGCACTAAATAAGCCGTTATTTGAGCGGATTTTAACTTAATTTGGAAGATTTTGCGAATATTTCACTAAATAAGCCGTTCTTTGAGCGGATTTTAACTTAATTTGGAAGATTTTGCGAATATTTCACTAAATAAGCCGTTCTTTGAGCGGATTTTAATTTCATTTGGAAGATTTTGCTAATATTTCACTAAATAAGCCGTTCTTTGAGCGGATTTTAACTTAATTTGGAAGATTTTGCGAATATTTCACTAAATAAGCCGTCTTTTGAGCGGATTTTAATTTTATTTGGAAGATTTTTCAAATATTTCACTAAATAAGCCGTTTTTTGAGCGGATTTTAACTTAATTTGGAAGATTTTTCAAATATTTCTCTAAATAAGCCGTTTTTTGAGCGGATTTAACTTAATTTGGAAGATTTTGCGAATATTTCACTAAATAAGCCGTTTTTCGAGCGGATTTTAACTTAATTTGGAAGATTTTGTGAATATTTCACTAAATAAGCCGTTTTTCGAGCGGATTTTAACTTAATTTGGAAAATTTTGCGAATATTTCACTAAATAAGCCGTTTTTCGAGCGGATTTTAACTTAATTTGGAAGATTTTGCGAATATTTCACTAAATAAGCAGTTTTTCGAGCGGATTTTAACTTAATTTGGAAGATTTTGCGAATATTTCACTAAATAAGCCGTTTTTCGAGCGGATTTTAACTTATTTTGGAAGATTTTGCGAATATTTCACTAAATAAGCCGTTCTTCGAGCGGATTTTAACTTAATTTGGAAGATTTTGCGAATATTTCACTAAATAAGCCGTTTTTCGAGCGGATTTTAACTTAATTTGGAAGATTTTGCGAATATTTCACTAAATAAGCCGTTTTTCGAGCGGATTTTAATTGAATTTGGAAGATTTTGCGAATATTTCACTAAATAAGCAGTTTTTCGAGCGGATTTTAACTTAATTTGGAAGATTTTGCGAATATTTCACTAAATAAGCCGTTTTTCGAGCGGATTTTAACTTAATTTGGATGATTTTGCGAATATTTCACTAAATAAGCCGTTTTTGAGCGGATTTTAACTTAATTTGGAAGATTTTTCAAATATTTCACTAAATAAGCCGTTTTTGAGCGGATTTTAACTTAATTTGGAAGATTTTTCAAATATTTCACTAAATAAGCCGTTTTTGAGCGGATTTTAACTTAATTTGGAAGATTTTGCAAATATTTCACTAAATAAGCCGTTTTTTGAGCGGATTTTAACTTAATTTGGAAGATTTTTCAAATATTTCACTAAATAAGCCGTTTTTTGAGCGGATTTTAACTTAATTTGGAAGATTTTTCAAATATTTCACTAAATAAGCCGTTTTTTGAGCGGATTTTAACTTAATTTGGAAGATTTTTCAAATATTTCACTAAATAAGCCGTTTTTTGAGCGGATTTTAACTTAATTTGGAAGATTTTGCGAATATTGCACTAAATAAGCCGTTTTTTGAGCGGATTTTAACTTAATTTGGAAGATTTTGCGAATATTTCACTAAATAAGCCGTTCTTTGAGCGGATTTTAACTTAATTTGGAAGATTTTTCAAATATTTCACTAAATAAGCCGTTCTTTGAGTGGATTTTAACTTAATTTGGAAGATTTTTCAAATATTTCACTAAATAAGCCGTTCTTTGAGTGGATTTTAACTTAATTTGGAAGATTTTTCAAATATTTCACTAAATAAGCCGTTCTTTGAGCGGATTTTAATTTAATTTGGAAGATTTTTCAAATATTTCACTAAATAAGCCGTTCTTTGAGCGGATTCTAACTGAATTTGGAAGATTTTGCAAATATTTCGCTAAATAAGCCGTTTTTTGAGCGGATTCTAACTTAATTTGGAAGATTTTGCAAATATTTCACTAAATAAGCCGTTTTTTGAGCGGATTTTAATTTCATTTGGAAGATTTTGCGAATATTTCACTAAATAAGCCGTTCTTTGAGCGGATTTTAACTTAATTTGGAAGATTTTGCGAATATTTCACTAAATAAGCCGTCTTTTGAGCGGATTTTAATTTTATTTGGAAGATTTTTCAAATATTTCACTAAATAAGCCGTTCTTTGAGCGGATTTTAACTTAATTTGGAAGATTTTGCGAATATTTCACTAAATAAGCCGTCTTTTGAGCGGATTTTAATTTTATTTGGATGATTTTGCGAATATTTCACTAAATAAGCCGTTTTTTGAGCGGATTTTAACTTAATTTGGAAGATTTTTCAAATATTTCTCTAAATAAGCCGTTTTTTGAGCGGATGTAACTTAATTTGGAAGATTTTGCGAATATTTCACTAAATAAGCCGTTTTTCGAGCGGATTTTAACTTAATTTGGAAGATTTTGTGAATATTTTACTAAATAAGCCGTTTTTCGAGCGGATTTTAACTTAATTTGGAAAATTTTGCGAATATTTCACTAAATAAGCCGTTTTTCGAGCGGATTTTAACTTAATTTGGAAGATTTTGCGAATATTTCACTAAATAAGCAGTTTTTCGAGCGGATTTTAACTTAATTTGGATGATTTTGCGAATATTTCACTAAATAAGCCGTTTTTCGAGCGGATTTTAACTTATTTTGGAAGATTTTGCGAATATTTCACTAAATAAGCCGTTCTTCGAGCGGATTTTAACTTAATTTGGAAGATTTTGCGAATATTTCACTAAATAAGCCGTTTTTCGAGCGGATTTTAATTGAATTTGGAAGATTTTGGGAATATTTCACTAAATAAGCCGTTTTTCGAGCGGATTTTAACTTAATTTGGAAGATTTTGCGAATATTTCACTAAATAAGTCGCTTTTCGAGCGGATTTTAACTTAATTTGGATGATTTTGCGAATATTTCACTAAATAAGCCGTTTTTGAGCGGATTTTAACTTAATTTGGAAGATTTTTCAAATATTTCACTAAATAAGCCGTTTTTGAGCGGATTTTAACTTAATTTGGAAGATTTTTCAAATATTTCACTAAATAAGCCGTTTTTGAGCGGATTTTAACTTAATTTGGAAGATTTTGCAAATATTTCACTAAATAAGCCGTTTTTTGAGCGGATTTTAACTTAATTTGGAAGATTTTTCAAATATTTCACTAAATAAGCCGTTTTTTGAGCGGATTTTAACTTAATTTGGAAGATTTTTCAAATATTTCACTAAATAAGCCGTTTTTTGAGCGGATTTTAACTTAATTTGGAAGATTTTTCAAATATTTCACTAAATAAGCCGTTTTTTGAGCGGATTTTAACTTAATTTGGAAGAATTTGCGAATATTGCACTAAATAAGCCGTTTTTTGAGCGGATTTTAACTTAATTTGGAAGATTTTGCGAATATTTCACTAAATAAGCCGTTCTTTGAGCGGATTTTAACTTAATTTGGAAGATTTTTCAAATATTTCACTAAATAAGCCGTTCTTTGAGTGGATTTTAACTTAATTTGGAAGATTTTTCAAATATTTCACTAAATAAGCCGTTCTTTGAGTGGATTTTAACTTAATTTGGAAGATTTTTCAAATATTTCACTAAATAAGCCGTTCTTTGAGCGGATTTTAATTTAATTTGGAAGATTTTTCAAATATTTCACTAAATAAGCCGTTCTTTGAGCGGATTCTAACTTAATTTGGAAGATTTTGCAAATATTTCGCTAAATAAGCCGTTTTTTGAGCGGATTCTAACTTAATTTGGAAGATTTTGCAAATATTTCACTAAATAAGCCGTTTTTTGAGCGGATTCGAACTTAATTTGGAAGATTTTGCAAATATTTCACTAAATAAGCCGTTTTTTGAGCGGATTCTAATTTAATTTGGAAGATTTTGCAAATATTTCACTAAATAAGCCGTTTTTTGAGCGGATTTCAACTTAATTTGGAAGATTTTTCAAATATTGCACTAAATAAGCCGTTCTTTGAGCGGATTCTAACTGAATTTGGAAGATTTTGCAAATATTTCGCTAAATAAGCCGTTTTTTGAGCGGATTCTAACTTAATTTGGAAGATTTTGCAAATATTTCACTAAATAAGCCGTTTTTTGAGCGGATTTTAATTTCATTTGGAAGATTTTGCGAATATTTCACTAAATAAGCCGTTCTTTGAGCGGATTTTAACTTAATTTGGAAGATTTTGCGAATATTTCACTAAATAAGCCGTCTTTTGAGCGGATTTTAATTTTATTTGGAAGATTTTTCAAATATTTCACTAAATAAGCCGTTCTTTGAGCGGATTTTAACTTAATTTGGAAGATTTTGCGAATATTTCACTAAATAAGCCGTCTTTTGAGCGGATTTTAATTTTATTTGGATGATTTTGCGAATATTTCACTAAATAAGCCGTTTTTTGAGCGGATTTTAACTTAATTTGGAAGATTTTTCAAATATTTCTCTAAATAAGCCGTTTTTTGAGCGGATGTAACTTAATTTGGAAGATTTTGCGAATATTTCACTAAATAAGCCGTTTTTCGAGCGGATTTTAACTTAATTTGGAAGATTTTGTGAATATTTTACTAAATAAGCCGTTTTTCGAGCGGATTTTAACTTAATTTGGAAAATTTTGCGAATATTTCACTAAATAAGCCGTTTTTCGAGCGGATTTTAACTTAATTTGGAAGATTTTGCGAATATTTCACTAAATAAGCAGTTTTTCGAGCGGATTTTAACTTAATTTGGATGATTTTGCGAATATTTCACTAAATAAGCCGTTTTTCGAGCGGATTTTAACTTATTTTGGAAGATTTTGCGAATATTTCACTAAATAAGCCGTTCTTCGAGCGGATTTTAACTTAATTTGGAAGATTTTGCGAATATTTCACTAAATAAGCCGTTTTTCGAGCGGATTTTAATTGAATTTGGAAGATTTTGGGAATATTTCACTAAATAAGCCGTCTTTTGAGCGGATTTTAATTTTATTTGGATGATTTTGCGAATATTTCACTAAATAAGCCGTTTTTGAGCGGATTTTAACTTAATTTGGAAGATTTTTCAAATATTTCACTAAATAAGCCGTTTTTGAGCGGATTTTAACTTAATTTGGAAGATTTTGCAAATATTTCACTAAATAAGCCGTTTTTTGAGCGGATTTTAACTTAATTTGGAAGATTTTTCAAATATTTCACTAAATAAGCCGTTTTTTGAGCGGATTTTAACTTAATTTGGAAGATTTTTCAAATATTTCACTAAATAAGCCGTTTTTTGAGCGGATTTTAACTTAATTTGGAAGATTTTTCAAATATTTCACTAAATAAGCCGTTTTTTGAGCGGATTTTAACTTAATTTGGAAGAATTTGCGAATATTGCACTAAATAAGCCGTTTTTTGAGCGGATTTTAACTTAATTTGGAAGATTTTGCGAATATTTCACTAAATAAGCCGTTCTTTGAGCGGATTTTAACTTAATTTGGAAGATTTTTCAAATATTTCACTAAATAAGCCGTTCTTTGAGTGGATTTTAACTTAATTTGGATGATTTTTCAAATATTTCACTAAATAAGCCGTTCTTTGAGTGGATTTTAACTTAATTTGGAAGATTTTTCAAATATTTCACTAAATAAGCCGTTCTTTGAGCGGATTTTAATTTAATTTGGAAGATTTTTCAAATATTTCACTAAATAAGCCGTTCTTTGAGCGGATTCTAACTTAATTTGGAAGATTTTGCAAATATTTCGCTAAATAAGCCGTTTTTTGAGCGGATTCTAACTTAATTTGGAAGATTTTGCAAATATTTCACTAAATAAGCCGTTTTTTGAGCGGATTCGAACTTAATTTGGAAGATTTTGCAAATATTTCACTAAATAAGCCGTTTTTTGAGCGGATTCTAATTTAATTTGGAAGATTTTGCAAATATTTCACTAAATAAGCCGTTTTTTGAGCGGATTTCAACTTAATTTGGAAGATTTTTCAAATATTGCACTAAATAAGCCGTTATTTGAGCGGATTTTAACTTAATTTGGAAGATTTAGCGAATATTTCACTAAATAAGCCGTTCTTTGAGCGGATTTTAACTTAATTTGGAAGATTTTGCGAATATTTCACTAAATAAGCCGTTCTTTGAGCGGATTTTAATTTTATTTGGAAGATTTTGCGAATATTTCACTAAATAAGCCGTTCTTTGAGCGGATTTTAACTTAATTTGGAAGATTTTACGAATATTTCACTAAATAAGCCGTTTTTCGAGCGGATTTTAATTTAATTTTGAAGATTTTTCAAATATTTCACTAAATAAGCCGTTTTTCGAGCGGATTTTAACTTAATTTGGAAGATTTTGCAAATATTTCACTAAATAAGCCGTTTTTTGAGCGGATTTTAACTTAATTTGTAAGATTTTGCGAATATTTCACTAAATAAGCCGTTTTTCGAGCGGATTTTAACTTAATTTGGAAGATTTTGCAAATATTTGACAAAATAAGCCGTTTTTTGAGCGGATTTTAACTTAATTTGGAAGATTTTTCAAATATTTCACTAAATAAGCCGTTATTCGAGCAGATTTTAACTTAATTTGGAAGATTTGCGAATATTTCACTAAATAAGCCGTTTTTTGAGCGGATTTTAACTTAATTTGGAAGATTTTACGAATATTTCACTAAATAAGCCGTTTTTCGAGCGGATTTTAACTTAATTTGGAAGATTTTGCGAATATTTCACTAAATAAGCCGTTTTTCGAGCGGATTTTAACTTAATTTGGAAGATTTTGTGAATATTTCACTAAATAAGCCGTTTTTCGAGCTGATTTTAACTTAATTTGGAAGATTTTGCGAATATTTGACTAAATAAGCCGTTTTTTGAGCGGATTTTAACTTAATTTGGAAGATTTTACGAATATTTCACTAAATAAGCCGTTTTTCGAGCGGATTTCAACTTAATTTGGAAGATTTTGCGAATATTTCACTAAATAAGCCGTTTTTTGAGCGGATTTTAACTTAATTTGGAAGATTTTGCGAATATTTCTCTAAATAAGCCGTTTTTTGAGCGGATTTTAACTTAATTTGGAAGATTTTGCGAATATTTCACTAAATAAGCCGTTTTTTTAGCGGATTTTAACTTAATTTGGAAGATTTTGCGAATATTTCACTAAATAAGCCGTTTTTCGAGCGGATTTTAACTTAATTTGGAAGATGTCTGCGAATATTTCACTAAATAAGCCGTTTTTTGAGCGGATTTTAACTTAGTTTTTAAGATTTTGCGAATATTTCACTAAATAAGCCGTTTTTTGATCGGATTTTAACTTAATTTGGAAGATTTCTGCGAATATTTCACTAAAAAAGCCGTTTTTCGAGCGGATTTTAACTTAATTTGGAAGATTTTGCGAATATTTCACTAAATAAGCCGTTTTTCGAGCTGATTTTAACTTAATTTGGAAGATTTTGCGAATATTTGACTAAATAAGCCGTTTTTTGAGCGGATTTTAACTTAATTTGGAAGATTTTACGAATATTTCACTAAATAAGCCGTTTTTCGAGCGGATTTCAACTTAATTTGGAAGATTTTGCGAATATTTCACTAAATAAGCCGTTTTTTGAGCGGATTTTAACTTAATTTGGAAGATTTTGCGAATATTTCTCTAAATAAGCCGTTTATTGAGCGGATTTTAACTTAATTTGGAAGATTTTGCGAATATTTCACTAAATAAGCCGGTTTTTTAGCGGATTTTAACTTAATTTGGAAGATTTTGCGAATATTTCACTAAATAAGCCGTTTTTCGAGCGGATTTTAACTTAATTTGGAAGATGTCTGCGAATATTTCACTAAATAAGCCGTTTTTTGAGCGGATTTTAACTTAGTTTTTAAGATTTTGCGAATATTTCACTAAATAAGCCGTTTTTTGATCGGATTTTAACTTAATTTGGAAGATTTCTGCGAATATTTCACTAAAAAAGCCGTTTTTCGAGCGGATTTTAACTTAATTTGGAAGATTTTGCGAATATTTCACTAAATAAGCCGTTTTTCGAGCGGATTTTAACTTAATTTGGAAGATTTTTCAAATATTTTACTAAATAAGCCGTTTTTGAGCGGATTTTAACTTAATTTGGAAGATTTTTCAAATATTTCACTAAATAAGCCGTTTTTGAGCGGATTTTAACTTAATTTGGAAGATTTTGCAAATATTTCACTAAATAAGCCGTTTTTGGAGCGGATTTTAACTTAATTTGGAAGATTTTTCAAATATTTCACTAAATAAGCCGTTTTTTGAGCGGATTTTAACTTAATTTGGAAGATTTTTCAAATATTTCACTAAATAAGCCGTTTTTTGAGCGGATTTTAACTTAATTTGGAAGATTTTTCAAATATTTCACTAAATAAGCCGTTTTTTGAGCGGATTTTAACTTAATTTGGAAGATTTTGCGAATATTGCACTAAATAAGCCGTTTTTTGAGCGGATTTTAACTTAATTTGGAAGATTTTGCGAATATTTCACTAAATAAGCCGTTCTTTGAGCGGATTTTAACTAAATTTGGAAGATTTTTCAAATATTTCACTAAATAAGCCGTTCTTTGAGTGGATTTTAACTTAATTTGGAAGATTTTTCAAATATTTCACTAAATAAGCCGTTCTTTGAGTGGATTTTAACTTAATTTGGAAGATTTTTCAAATATTTCACTAAATAAGCCGTTCTTTGAGCGGATTTTAATTTAATTTGGAAGATTTTTCAAATATTTCACTAAATAAGCCGTTCTTTGAGCGGATTCTAACTTAATTTGGAAGATTTTGCAAATATTTCACTAAATAAGCCGTTTTTTGAGCGGATTCTAACTTAATTTGGAAGATTTTGCGAATATTTCACTAAATAAGCCGTTCTTTGAGCGGATTTTAATTTCATTTGGAAGATTTTGCGAATATTTCACTAAATAAGCCGTTCTTTGAGCGGATTTTAACTTAATTTGGAAGATTTTGCGAATATTTCACTAAATAAGCCGTCTTTTGAGCGGATTTTAATTTTATTTGGAAGATTTTTCAAATATTTCACTAAATAAGCCGTTTTTTGAGCGGATTTTAACTTAATTTGGAAGATTTTTCAAATATTTCTCTAAATAAGCCGTTTTTTCAGCGGATTTAACTTAATTTGGAAGATTTTGCGAATATTTCACTAAATAAGCCGTTTTTCGAGCGGATTTTAACTTAATTTGGAAGATTTTGTGAATATTTCACTAAATAAGCCGTTTTTCGAGCGGATTTTAACTTAATTTGGAAGATTTTGCGAATATTTGACTAAATAAGCCGTTTTTTGAGCGGATTTTAACTTAATTTGGAAGATTTTACGAATATTTCACTAAATAAGCCGTTTTTCGAGCGGATTTTAATTTAATTTTGAAGATTTTTCAAATATTTCACTAAATAAGCCGTTTTTCGAGCGGATTTTAACCTTATTTGGAAGATTTTGCAAATATTTCACTAAATAAGCCGTTTTTTGAGCGGATTTTAACTTAATTTGGAAGATTTTGCGAATATTTCACTAAATAAGCCGTTTTTCGAGCGGATTTTAACTTAATTTGGAAGATTTTGCAAATATTTGACAAAATAAGCCGTTTTTTGAGCGGATTTTAACTTAATTAGGAAGATTTTGCGAATATTTCACTAAATAAGCCGTTATTCGAGCAGATTTTAACTTAATTTGGAAGATTTTGCGAATATTTCACTAAATAAGCCGTTTTTTGAGCGGATTTTAACTTAATTTGGAAGATTTTACGAATATTTCACTAAATAAGCCGTTTTTCGAGCGGATTTTAACTTAATTTGGAAGATTTTGCGAATATTTCACTAAATAAGCCGTTTTTCGAGCGGATTTTAACTTAATTTGGAAGATTTTGTGAATATTTCACTAAATAAGCCGTTTTTCGAGCGGATTTTAACTTAATTTGGAAGATTTTGCGAATATTTGACTAAATAAGCCGTTTTTTGAGCGGATTTTAACTTAATTTGGAAGATTTTACGAATATTTCACTAAATAAGCCGTTTTTCGAGCGGATTTCAACTTAATTTGGAAGATTTTGCGAATATTTCACTAAATAAGCCGTTTTTTGAGCGGATTTTAACTTAATTTGGAAGATTTTGCGAATATTTCACTAAATAAGCCGTTTTTTTAGCGGATTTTAACTTAATTTGGAAGATTTTGCGAATATTTCACTAAATAAGCCGTTTTTCGAGCGGATTTTAACTTAATTTGGAAGATGTCTGCGAATATTTCACTAAATAAGCCGTTTTTTGAGCGGATTTTAACTTAATTTTTAAGATTTTGCGAATATTTCACTAAATAAGCCGTTTTTTGATCGGATTTTAACTTAATTTGGAAGATTTCTGCGAATATTTCACTAAAAAAGCCGTTTTTCGAGCGGATTTTAACTTAATTTGGAAGATTTTGCGAATATTTCACTAAATAAGCCGTTTTTCGAGCGGATTTTAACTTAATTTGGATGATTTTGCGAATATTTCACTAAATAAGCCGTTTTTGAGCGGATTTTAACTTAATTTGGAAGATTTTTCAAATATTTTACTAAATAAGCCGTTTTTGAGCGGATTTTAACTTAATTTGGAAGATTTTGCAAATATTTCACTAAATAAGCCGTTTTTGAGCGGATTTTAACTTAATTTGGAAGATTTTGCAAATATTTCACTAAATAAGCCGTTTTTGGAGCGGATTTTAACTTAATTTGGAAGATTTTTCAAATATTTCACTAAATAAGCCGTTTTTTGAGCGGATTTTAACTTAATTTGGAAGATTTTTCAAATATTTCACTAAATAAGCCGTTTTTTGAGCGGATTTTAACTTAATTTGGAAGATTTTGCGAATATTTCACTAAATAAGCCGTTTTTCGAGCGGATTTTAACTTAATTTGGAAGATTTTGCGAATATTTCACTAAATAAGCCGTTTTTCGAGCGGATTTTAACTTAATTTGGAAGATTTTGCGAATATTTCACTAAATAAGCCGTTCTTCGAGCGGATTTTAACTTAATTTGGAAGATTTTGCGAATATTTCACTAAATAAGCCGTTTTTCGAGCGGATTTTAACTTAATTTGGAAGATTTTGCGAATATTTCACTAAATAAGCCGTTTTTCGAGCGGATTTTAATTGAATTTGGAAGATTTTGCGAATATTTCACTAAATAAGCCGTTTTTCGAGCGGATTTTAACTTAATTTGGAAGATTTTGCGAATATTTCACTAAATAAGCCGTTTTTCGAGCGGATTTTAACTTAATTTGGATGATTTTGCGAATATTTCACTAAATAAGCCGTTTTTGAGCGGATTTTAACTTAATTTGGAAGATTTTTCAAATATTTCACTAAATAAGCCGTTTTTGAGCGGATTTTAACTTAATTTGGAAGATTTTTCAAATATTTCACTAAATAAGCCGTTTTTGAGCGGATTTTAACTTAATTTGGAAGATTTTGCAAATATTTCACTAAATAAGCCGTTTTTTGAGCGGATTTTAACTTAATTTGGAAGATTTTTCAAATATTTCACTAAATAAGCCGTTTTTTGAGCGGATTTTAACTTAATTTGGAAGATTTTTCAAATATTTCACTAAATAAGCCGTTTTTTGAGCGGATTTTAACTTAATTTGGAAGATTTTTCAAATATTTCACTAAATAAGCCGTTTTTTGAGCGGATTTTAACTTAATTTGGAAGATTTTGCGAATATTGCACTAAATAAGCCGTTTTTTGAGCGGATTTTAACTTAATTTGGAAGATTTTGCGAATATTTCACTAAATAAGCCGTTCTTTGAGCGGATTTTAACTTAATTTGGAAGATTTTTCAAATATTTCACTAAATAAGCCGTTCTTTGAGTGGATTTTAACTTAATTTGGAAGATTTTTCAAATATTTCACTAAATAAGCCGTTCTTGGAGTGGATTTTAACTTAATTTGGAAGATTTTTCAAATATTTCACTAAATAAGCCGTTCTTTGAGCGGATTTTAATTTAATTTGGAAGATTTTTCAAATATTTCACTAAATAAGCCGTTCTTTGAGCGGATTCTAACTTAATTTGGAAGATTTTGCGAATATTTGACTAAATAAGCCGTTTTTTGAGCGGATTTTAACTTAATTTGGAAGATTTTACGAATATTTCACTAAATAAGCCGTTTTTCGAGCGGATTTCAACTTAATTTGGAAGATTTTGCGAATATTTCACTAAATAAGCCGTTTTTTGAGCGGATTTTAACTTAATTTGGAAGATTTTGCGAATATTTCACTAAATAAGCCGTTTTTTTAGCGGATTTTAACTTAATTTGGAAGATTTTGCGAATATTTCACTAAATAAGCCGTTTTTCGAGCGGATTTTAACTTAATTTGGAAGATGTCTGCGAATATTTCACTAAATAAGCCGTTTTTTGAGCGGATTTTAACTTAATTTTTAAGATTTTGCGAATATTTCACTAAATAAGCCGTTTTTTGATCGGATTTTAACTTAATTTGGAAGATTTCTGCGAATATTTCACTAAAAAAGCCGTTTTTCGAGCGGATTTTAACTTAATTTGGAAGATTTTGCGAATATTTCACTAAATAAGCCGTTTTTCGAGCGGATTTTAACTTAATTTGGATGATTTTGCGAATATTTCACTAAATAAGCCGTTTTTGAGCGGATTTTAACTTAATTTGGAAGATTTTTCAAATATTTTACTAAATAAGCCGTTTTTGAGCGGATTTTAACTTAATTTGGAAGATTTTTCAAATATTTCACTAAATAAGCCGTTTTTTGAGCGGATTTTAACTTAATTTGGAAGATTTTTCAAATATTTCACTAAATAAGCCGTTTTTTGAGCGGATTTTAACTTAATTTGGAAGATTTTGCGAATATTTCACTAAATAAGCCGTTTTTCGAGCGGATTTTAACTTAATTTGGAAGATTTTGCGAATATTTCACTAAATAAGCCGTTCTTCGAGCGGATTTTAACTTAATTTGGAAGATTTTGCGAATATTTCACTAAATAAGCCGTTCTTCGAGCGGATTTTAACTTAATTTGGAAGATTTTGCGAATATTTCACTAAATAAGCCGTTTTTCGAGCGGATTTTAACTTAATTTGGAAGATTTTGCGAATATTTCACTAAATAAGCCGTTTTTCGAGCGGATTTTAATTGAATTTGGAAGATTTTGCGAATATTTCACTAAATAAGCCGTTTTTCGAGCGGATTTTAACTTAATTTGGAAGATTTTGCGAATATTTCACTAAATAAGCCGTTTTTCGAGCGGATTTTAACTTAATTTGGATGATTTTGCGAATATTTCACTAAATAAGCCGTTTTTGAGCGGATTTTAACTTAATTTGGAAGATTTTTCAAATATTTCACTAAATAAGCCGTTTTTGAGCGGATTTTAACTTAATTTGGAAGATTTTTCAAATATTTCACTAAATAAGCCGTTTTTGAGCGGATTTTAACTTAATTTGGAAGATTTTGCAAATATTTCACTAAATAAGCCGTTTTTTGAGCGGATTTTAACTTAATTTGGAAGATTTTTCAAATATTTCACTAAATAAGCCGTTTTTTGAGCGGATTTTAACTTAATTTGGAAGATTTTTCAAATATTTCACTAAATAAGCCGTTTTTTGAGCGGATTTTAACTTAATTTGGAAGATTTTTCAAATATTTCACTAAATAAGCCGTTTTTTGAGCGGATTTTAACTTAATTTGGAAGATTTTGCGAATATTGCACTAAATAAGCCGTTTTTTGAGCGGATTTTAACTTAATTTGGAAGATTTTGCGAATATTTCACTAAATAAGCCGTTCTTTGAGCGGATTTTAACTTAATTTGGAAGATTTTTCAAATATTTCACTTAATAAGCCGTTCTTTGAGTGGATTTTAACTTAATTTGGAAGATTTTTCAAATATTTCACTAAATAAGCCGTTCTTGGAGTGGATTTTAACTTAATTTGGAAGATTTTTCAAATATTTCACTAAATAAGCCGTTCTTTGAGCGGATTTTAATTTAATTTGGAAGATTTTTCAAATATTTCACTAAATAAGCCGTTCTTTGAGCGGATTCTAACTTAATTTGGAAGATTTTGCAAATATTTCGCTAAATAAGCCGTTTTTTGAGCGGATTCTAACTTAATTTGGAAGATTTTGCAAATATTTCACTAAATAAGCCGTTTTTTGAGCGGATTCGAACTTAATTTGGAAGATTTTGCAAATATGTCACTAAATAAGCCGTTTTTTGAGCGGATTCAAACTTAATTTGGAAGATTTTGCAAATATTTCACTAAATAAGCCGTTTTTTGAGCGGATTTTAACTTAATTTGGAAGATTTTTCAAATATTGCACTAAATAAGCCGTTATTTGAGCGGATTTTAACTTAATTTGGAAGATTTTGCGAATATTTCACTAAATAAGCCGTTCTTTGAGCGGATTTTAACTTAATTTGGAAGATTTTGCGAATATTTCACTAAATAAGCCGTTCTTTGAGCGGATTTTAATTTCATTTGGAAGATTTTGCGAATATTTCACTAAATAAGCCGTTCTTTGAGCGGATTTTAACTTAATTTGGAAGATTTTGCGAATATTTCACTAAATAAGCCGTCTTTTGAGCGGATTTTAATTTTATTTGGAAGATATTTCAAATATTTCACTAAATAAGCCGTTCTTTGAGCGGATTTTAACTTAATTTGGAAGATTTTGCGAATATTTCACTAAATAAGCCGTCTTTTGAGCGGATTTTAATTTTATTTGGAAGATTTTTCAAATATTTCACTAAATAAGCCGTTTTTTGAGCGGATTTTAACTTAATTTGGAAGATTTTTCAAATATTTCTCTAAATAAGCCGTTTTTTGAGCGGATGTAACTTAATTTGGAAGATTTTGCGAATATTTCACTAAATAAGCCGTTTTTCGAGCGGATTTTAACTTAATTTGGAAGATTTTGTGAATATTTTACTAAATAAGCCGTTTTTCGAGCGGATTTTAACTTAATTTGGAAAATTTTGCGAATATTTCACTAAATAAGCCGTTTTTCGAGCGGATTTTAACTTAATTTGGAAGATTTTGCGAATATTTCACTAAATAAGCAGTTTTTCGAGCGGATTTTAACTTAATTTGGATGATTTTGCGAATATTTCACTAAATAAGCCGTTTTTCGAGCGGATTTTAACTTATTTTGGAAGATTTTGCGAATATTTCACTAAATAAGCCGTTCTTCGAGCGGATTTTAACTTAATTTGGAAGATTTTGCGAATATTTCACTAAATAAGCCGTTTTTCGAGCGGATTTTAACTTAATTTGGAAGATTTTGCGAATATTTCACTAAATAAGCCGTTTTTCGAGCGGATTTTAATTGAATTTGGAAGATTTTGGGAATATTTCACTAAATAAGCCGTTTTTCGAGCGGATTTTAACTTAATTTGGAAGATTTTGCGAATATTTCACTAAATAAGTCGTTTTTTGAGCGGATTTTAACATAATTTGGAAGATTTTTCAAATATTTCACTAAATAAGCCGTTTTTCGAGCGGATTTTAACTTAATTTGGAAGATTTTGCGAATATTTCACTAAATAAGCCGTTTTTCGAGCGGATTTTAACTTAATTTGGAAGATTTTGCGAATATTTCACTAAATAAGCCGTTTTTCGAGCGGATTTTAATTGAATTTTGAAGATTTTGGGAATATTTCACTAAATAAGCCGTTTTTCGAGCGGATTTTAACTAAATTTGGATGATTTTGCGAATATTTCACTAAATAAGCCGTTTTTGAGCGGATTTTAACTTAATTTGGAAGATTTTTCAAATATTTCACTAAATAAGCCGTTTTTGAGCGGATTTTAACTTAATTTGGAAGATTTTTCAAATATTTCACTAAATAAGCCGTTTTTGAGCGGATTTTAACTTAATTTGGAAGATTTTGCAAATATTTCACTAAATAAGCCGTTTTTTGAGCGGATTTTAACTTAATTTGGAAGATTTTTCAAATATTTCACTAAATAAGCCGTTTTTTGAGCGGATTTTAACTTAATTTGGAAGATTTTTCAAATATTTCACTAAATAAGCCGTTTTTTGAGCGGATTTTAACTTAATTTGGAAGATTTTTCAAATATTTCACTAAATAAGCCGTTTTTTGAGCGGATTTTAACTTAATTTAGAAGATTTTGCGAATATTGCACTAAATAAGCCGTTTTTTGAGCGGATTTTAACTTAATTTGGAAGATTTTGCGAATATTTCACTAAATAAGCCGTTCTTTGAGCGGATTTTAACTTAATTTGGAAGATTTTTCAAATATTTCACTAAATAAGCCGTTCTTTGAGTGGATTTTAACTTAATTTGGAAGATTTTTCAAATATTTCACTAAATAAGCCGTTCTTTGAGTGGATTTTAACTTAATTTGGAAGATTTTTCAAATATTTCACTAAATAAGCCGTTCTTTGAGCGGATTTTAATTTAATTTGGAAGATTTTTCAAATATTTCACTAAATAAGCCGTTCTTTGAGCGGATTCTAACTTAATTTGGAAGATTTTGCAAATATTTCGCTAAATAAGCCGTTTTTTGAGCGGATTCTAACTTAATTTGGAAGATTTTGCAAATATTTCACTAAATAAGCCGTTTTTTGAGCGGATTCGAACTTAATTTGGAAGATTTTGCAAATATTTCACTAAATAAGCCGTTTTTTGAGCGGATTCTAACTTAATTTGGAAGATTTTGCAAATATTTCACTAAATAAGCCGTTTTTTGAGCGGATTTCAACTTAATTTGGAAGATTTTTCAAATATTGCACTAAATAAGCCGTTATTTGAGCGGATTTTAACTTAATTTGGAAGATTTTGCGAATATTTCACTAAATAAGCCGTTTTTTGAGCGGATTTTAACTTAATTTGGAAGATTTTGCGAATATTTCACTAAATAAGCCGTTCTTTGAGCGGATTTTAATTTTATTTGGAAGATTTTGCGAATATTTCACTAAATAAGCCGTTCTTTGAGCGGATTTTAACTTAATTTGCAAGATTTTGCGAATATTTCACTAAATAAGCCGTCTTTTGAGCGGATTTTAATTTTATTTGGAAGATTTTTCAAATATTTCACTAAATAAGCCGTTTTTTGAGCGGATTTTAACTTAATTTGGAAGATTTTTCAAATATTTCACTAAATAAGCCGTTTTTTGAGCGGATTTAACTTAATTTGGAAGATTTTGCGAATATTTCACTAAATAAGCCGTTTTTCGAGCGGATTTTAACTTAATTTGGAAGATTTTGTGAATATTTCACTAAATAAGCCGTTTTTCGAGCGGATTTTAACTTAATTTGGAAGATTTTGTGAATATTTCACTAAATAAGCCGTTTTTCGAGCGGATTTTAACTTAATTTGGAAGATTTTACGAATATTTCACTAAATAAGCCGTTTTTCGAGCGGATTTTAATTTAATTTTGAAGATTTTTCAAATATTTCACTAAATAAGCCGTTTTTCGAGCGGATTTTAACTTAATTTGGAAGATTTTGCAAATATTTCACTAAATAAGCCGTTTTTTGAGCGGATTTTAACATAATTTGGAAGATTTTTCAAATATTTCACTAAATAAGCCGTTTTTGAGCGGATTTTAACTTAATTTGGAAGATTTTGCAAATATTTCACTAAATAAGCCGTTTTTGGAGCGGATTTTAACTTAATTTGGAAGATTTTTCAAATATTTCACTAAATAAGCCGTTTTTTGAGCGGATTTTAACTTAATTTGGAGGATTTTTCAAATATTTCACTAAATAAGCCGTTTTTTGAGCGGATTTTAACTTAATTTGGAAGATTTTTCAAATATTTCACTAAATAAGCCGTTTTTTGAGCGGATTTTAACTTAATTTGGAAGATTTTGCGAATATTGCACTAAATAAGCCGTTTTTTGAGCGGATTTTAACTTAATTTGGAAGATTTTGCGAATATTTCACTAAATAAGCCGTTCTTTGAGCGGATTTTAACTAAATTTGGAAGATTTTTCAAATATTTCACTAAATAAGCCGTTCTTTGAGTGGATTTTAACTTAATTTGGAAGATTTTTCAAATATTTCACTAAATAAGCCGTTCTTTGAGTGGATTTTAACTTAATTTGGAAGATTTTGCGAATATTTCACTAAATAAGCCGTCTTTTGAGCGGATTTTAATTTTATTTGGAAGATTTTTCAAATATTTCACTAAATAAGCCGTTTTTTGAGCGGATTTTAACTTAATTTGGAAGATTTTTCAAATATTTCTCTAAATAAGCCGTTTTTTGAGCGGATTTAACTTAATTTGGAAGATTTTGCGAATATTTCACTAAATAAGCCGTTTTTCGAGCGGATTTTAACTTAATTTGGAAGATTTTGTGAATATTTCACTAAATAAGCCGTTTTTCGAGCGGATTTTAACTTAATTTGGAAGATTTTGCGAATATTTGACTAAATAAGCCGTTTTTTGAGCGGATTTTAACTTAATTTGGAAGATTTTACGAATATTTCACTAAATAAGCCGTTTTTTGAGCGGATTTTAACTTAATTTGGAAGATTTTTCAAATATTTCACTAAATAAGCCGTTTTTTGAGCGGATTTTAACTTAATTTGGAAGAATTTGCGAATATTGCACTAAATAAGCCGTTTTTTGAGCGGATTTTAACTTAATTTGGAAGATTTTGCGAATATTTCACTAAATAAGCCGTTCTTTGAGCGGATTTTAACTTAATTTGGAAGATTTTTCAAATATTTCACTAAATAAGCCGTTCTTTGAGTGGATTTTAACTTAATTTGGAAGATTTTTCAAATATTTCACTAAATAAGCCGTTCTTTGAGTGGATTTTAACTTAATTTGGAAGATTTTTCAAATATTTCACTAAATAAGCCGTTCTTTGAGCGGATTTTAATTTAATTTGGAAGATTTTTCAAATATTTCACTAAATAAGCCGTTCTTTGAGCGGATTCTAACTTAATTTGGAAGATTTTGCAAATATTTCGCTAAATAAGCCGTTTTTTGAGCGGATTCTAACTTAATTTGGAAGATTTTGCAAATATTTCACTAAATAAGCCGTTTTTTGAGCGGATTCGAACTTAATTTGGAAGATTTTGCAAATATTTCACTAAATAAGCCGTTTTTTGAGCGGATTCTAACTTAATTTGGAAGATTTTGCAAATATTTCACTAAATAAGCCGTTTTTTGAGCGGATTTCAACTTAATTTGGAAGATTTTTCAAATATTGCACTAAATAAGCCGTTATTTGAGCGGATTTTAACTTAATTTGGAAGATTTTGCGAATATTTCACTAAATAAGCCGTTCTTTGAGCGGATTTTAACTTAATTTGGAAGATTTTGCGAATATTTCACTAAATAAGCCGTTCTTTGAGCGGATTTTAATTTTATTTGGAAGATTTTGCGAATATTTCACTAAATAAGCCGTTCTTTGAGCGGATTTTAACTTAATTTGGAAGATTTTACGAATATTTCACTAAATAAGCCGTTTTTCGAGCGGATTTTAATTTAATTTTGAAGATTTTTCAAATATTTCACTAAATAAGCCGTTTTTCGAGCGGATTTTAACTTAATTTGGAAGATTTTGCAAATATTTCACTAAATAAGCCGTTTTTTGAGCGGATTTTAACTTAATTTGGAAGATTTTGCGAATATTTCACTAAATAAGCCGTTTTTCGAGCGGATTTTAACTTAATTTGGAAGATTTTGCAAATATTTGACAAAATAAGCCGTTTTTTGAGCGGATTTTAACTTAATTTGGAAGATTTTGCGAATATTTCACTAAATAAGCCGTTATTCGAGCAGATTTTAACTTAATTTGGAAGATTTGCGAATATTTCACTAAATAAGCCGTTTTTTGAGCGGATTTTAACTTAATTTGGAAGATTTTACGAATATTTCACTAAATAAGCCGTTTTTCGAGCGGATTTTAACTTAATTTGGAAGATTTTGCGAATATTTCACTAAATAAGCCGTTTTTTGAGCGGATTTTAACTTAATTTGGAAGATTTTACGAATATTTCACTAAATAAGCCGTTTTTCGAGCGGATTTTAACTTAATTTGGAAGATTTTACGAATATTTCACTAAATAAGCCGTTTTTCGAGCGGATTTTAACTTAATTTGGAAGATTTTGTGAATATTTCACTAAATAAGCCGTTTTTCGAGCTGATTTTAACTTAATTTGGAAGATTTTGCGAATATTTGACTAAATAAGCCGTTTTTTGAGCGGATTTTAACTTAATTTGGAAGATTTTACGAATATTTCACTAAATAAGCCGTTTTTCGAGCGGATTTCAACTTAATTTGGAAGATTTTGCGAATATTTCACTAAATAAGCCGTTTTTTGAGCGGATTTTAACTTAATTTGGAAGATTTTGCGAATATTTCTCTAAATAAGCCGTTTTTTGAGCGGATTTTAACTTAATTTGGAAGATTTTGCGAATATTTCACTAAATAAGCCGTTTTTCGAGCGGATTTTAACTTAATTTGGAAGATGTCTGCGAATATTTCACTAAATAAGCCGTTTTTTGAGCGGATTTTAACTTAGTTTTTAAGATTTTGCGAATATTTCACTAAATAAGCCGTTTTTTGATCGGATTTTAACTTAATTTGGAAGATTTCTGCGAATATTTCACTAAAAAAGCCGTTTTTCGAGCGGATTTTAACTTAATTTGGAAGATTTTGCGAATATTTCACTAAATAAGCCGTTTTTCGAGCTGATTTTAACTTAATTTGGAAGATTTTGCGAATATTTGACTAAATAAGCCGTTTTTTGAGCGGATTTTAACTTAATTTGGAAGATTTTACGAATATTTCACTAAATAAGCCGTTTTTCGAGCGGATTTTAACTTAATTTGGAAGATTTTGCGAATATTTCACTAAATAAGCCGTTTTTTGAGCGGATTTTAACTTAATTTGGAAGATTTTACGAATATTTCACTAAATAAGCCGTTTTTCGAGCGGATTTTAACTTAATTTGGAAGATTTTACGAATATTTCACTAAATAAGCCGTTTTTCGAGCGGATTTTAACTTAATTTGGAAGATTTTGTGAATATTTCACTAAATAAGCCGTTTTTCGAGCTGATTTTAACTTAATTTGGAAGATTTTGCGAATATTTGACTAAATAAGCCGTTTTTTGAGCGGATTTTAACTTAATTTGGAAGATTTTACGAATATTTCACTAAATAAGCCGTTTTTCGAGCGGATTTCAACTTAATTTGGAAGATTTTGCGAATATTTCACTAAATAAGCCGTTTTTTGAGCGGATTTTAACTTAATTTGGAAGATTTTGCGAATATTTCTCTAAATAAGCCGTTTTTTGAGCGGATTTTAACTTAATTTGGAAGATTTTGCGAATATTTCACTAAATAAGCCGTTTTTCGAGCGGATTTTAACTTAATTTGGAAGATGTCTGCGAATATTTCACTAAATAAGCCGTTTTTTGAGCGGATTTTAACTTAGTTTTTAAGATTTTGCGAATATTTCACTAAATAAGCCGTTTTTTGATCGGATTTTAACTTAATTTGGAAGATTTCTGCGAATATTTCACTAAAAAAGCCGTTTTTCGAGCGGATTTTAACTTAATTTGGAAGATTTTGCGAATATTTCACTAAATAAGCCGTTTTTCGAGCTGATTTTAACTTAATTTGGAAGATTTTGCGAATATTTGACTAAATAAGCCGTTTTTTGAGCGGATTTTAACTTAATTTGGAAGATTTTACGAATATTTCACTAAATAAGCCGTTTTTCGAGCGGATTTCAACTTAATTTGGAAGATTTTGCGAATATTTCACTAAATAAGCCGTTTTTTGAGCGGATTTTAACTTAATTTGGAAGATTTTGCGAATATTTCTCTAAATAAGCCGTTTATTGAGCGGATTTTAACTTAATTTGGAAGATTTTGCGAATATTTCACTAAATAAGCCGGTTTTTTAGCGGATTTTAACTTAATTTGGAAGATTTTGCGAATATTTCACTAAATAAGCCGTTTTTCGAGCGGATTTTAACTTAATTTGGAAGATGTCTGCGAATATTTCACTAAATAAGCCGTTTTTTGAGCGGATTTTAACTTAGTTTTTAAGATTTTGCGAATATTTCACTAAATAAGCCGTTTTTTGATCGGATTTTAACTTAATTTGGAAGATTTCTGCGAATATTTCACTAAAAAAGCCGTTTTTCGAGCGGATTTTAACTTAATTTGGAAGATTTTGCGAATATTTCACTAAATAAGCCGTTTTTCGAGCGGATTTTAACTTAATTTGGAAGATTTTTCAAATATTTTACTAAATAAGCCGTTTTTGAGCGGATTTTAACTTAATTTGGAAGATTTTGCAAATATTTCACTAAATAAGCCGTTTTTGGAGCGGATTTTAACTTAATTTGGAAGATTTTTCAAATATTTCACTAAATAAGCCGTTTTTCGAGCGGATTTTAACTTAATTTGGAAGATTTTTCAAATATTTTACTAAATAAGCCGTTTTTGAGCGGATTTTAACTTAATTTGGAAGATTTTGCAAATATTTCACTAAATAAGCCGTTTTTGGAGCGGATTTTAACTTAATTTGGAAGATTTTTCAAATATTTCACTAAATAAGCCGTTTTTTGAGCGGATTTTAACTTAATTTGGAAGATTTTTCAAATATTTCACTAAATAAGCCGTTTTTTGAGCGGATTTTAACTTAATTTGGAAGATTTTTCAAATATTTCACTAAATAAGCCGTTTTTTGAGCGGATTTTAACTTAATTTGGAAGATTTTGCGAATATTGCACTAAATAAGCCGTTTTTTGAGCGGATTATAACTTAATTTGGAAGATTTTGCGAATATTTCACTAAATAAGCCGTTCTTTGAGCGGATTTTAACTAAATTTGGAAGATTTTTCAAATATTTCACTAAATAAGCCGTTCTTTGAGTGGATTTTAACTTAATTTGGAAGATTTTTCAAATATTTCACTAAATAAGCCGTTCTTTGAGTGGATTTTAACTTAATTTGGAAGATTTTTCAAATATTTCACTAAATAAGCCGTTCTTTGAGCGGATTTTAATTTAATTTGGAAGATTTTTCAAATATTTCACTAAATAAGCCGTTCTTTGAGCGGATTCTAACTTAATTTGGAAGATTTTGCAAATATTTCACTAAATAAGCCGTTTTTTGAGCGGATTCTAACTTAATTTGGAAGATTTTGCGAATATTTCACTAAATAAGCCGTTCTTTGAGCGGATTTTAATTTCATTTGGAAGATTTTGCGAATATTTCACTAAATAAGCCGTTCTTTGAGCGGATTTTAACTTAATTTGGAAGATTTTGCGAATATTTCACTAAATAAGCCGTCTTTTGAGCGGATTTTAATTTTATTTGGAAGATTTTTCAAATATTTCACTAAATAAGCCGTTTTTTGAGCGGATTTTAACTTAATTTGGAAGATTTTTCAAATATTTCTCTAAATAAGCCGTTTTTTGAGCGGATTTAACTTAATTTGGAAGATTTTGCGAATATTTCACTAAATAAGCCGTTTTTCGAGCGGATTTTAACTTAATTTGGAAGATTTTGTGAATATTTCACTAAATAAGCCGTTTTTCGAGCGGATTTTAACTTAATTTGGAAGATTTTGCGAATATTTGACTAAATAAGCCGTTTTTTGAGCGGATTTTAACTTAATTTGGAAGATTTTACGAATATTTCACTAAATAAGCCGTTTTTCGAGCGGATTTTAATTTAATTTTGAAGATTTTTCAAATATTTCACTAAATAAGCCGTTTTTCGAGCGGATTTTAACCTTATTTGGAAGATTTTGCAAATATTTCACTAAATAAGCCGTTTTTTGAGCGGATTTTAACTTAATTTGGAAGATTTTGCGAATATTTCACTAAATAAGCCGTTTTTCGAGCGGATTTTAACTTAATTTGGAAGATTTTGCAAATATTTGACAAAATAAGCCGTTTTTTGAGCGGATTTTAACTTAATTAGGAAGATTTTGCGAATATTTCACTAAATAAGCCGTTATTCGAGCAGATTTTAACTTAATTTGGAAGATTTTGCGAATATTTCACTAAATAAGCCGTTTTTTGAGCGGATTTTAACTTAATTTGGAAGATTTTACGAATATTTCACTAAATAAGCCGTTTTTCGAGCGGATTTTAACTTAATTTGGAAGATTTTGCGAATATTTCACTAAATAAGCCGTTTTTCGAGCGGATTTTAACTTAATTTGGAAGATTTTGTGAATATTTCACTAAATAAGCCGTTTTTCGAGCGGATTTTAACTTAATTTGGAAGATTTTGCGAATATTTGACTAAATAAGCCGTTTTTTGAGCGGATTTTAACTTAATTTGGAAGATTTTACGAATATTTCACTAAATAAGCCGTTTTTCGAGCGGATTTCAACTTAATTTGGAAGATTTTGCGAATATTTCACTAAATAAGCCGTTTTTTGAGCGGATTTTAACTTAATTTGGAAGATTTTGCGAATATTTCACTAAATAAGCCGTTTTTTTAGCGGATTTTAACTTAATTTGGAAGATTTTGCGAATATTTCACTAAATAAGCCGTTTTTCGAGCGGATTTTAACTTAATTTGGAAGATGTCTGCGAATATTTCACTAAATAAGCCGTTTTTTGAGCGGATTTTAACTTAATTTTTAAGATTTTGCGAATATTTCACTAAATAAGCCGTTTTTTGATCGGATTTTAACTTAATTTGGAAGATTTCTGCGAATATTTCACTAAAAAAGCCGTTTTTCGAGCGGATTTTAACTTAATTTGGAAGATTTTGCGAATATTTCACTAAATAAGCCGTTTTTCGAGCGGATTTTAACTTAATTTGGATGATTTTGCGAATATTTCACTAAATAAGCCGTTTTTGAGCGGATTTTAACTTAATTTGGAAGATTTTTCAAATATTTTACTAAATAAGCCGTTTTTGAGCGGATTTTAACTTAATTTGGAAGATTTTGCAAATATTTCACTAAATAAGCCGTTTTTGAGCGGATTTTAACTTAATTTGGAAGATTTTGCAAATATTTCACTAAATAAGCCGTTTTTGGAGCGGATTTTAACTTAATTTGGAAGATTTTTCAAATATTTCACTAAATAAGCCGTTTTTTGAGCGGATTTTAACTTAATTTGGAAGATTTTTCAAATATTTCACTAAATAAGCCGTTTTTTGAGCGGATTTTAACTTAATTTGGAAGATTTTGCGAATATTTCACTAAATAAGCCGTTTTTCGAGCGGATTTTAACTTAATTTGGAAGATTTTGCGAATATTTCACTAAATAAGCCGTTTTTCGAGCGGATTTTAACTTAATTTGGAAGATTTTGCGAATATTTCACTAAATAAGCCGTTCTTCGAGCGGATTTTAACTTAATTTGGAAGATTTTGCGAATATTTCACTAAATAAGCCGTTTTTCGAGCGGATTTTAACTTAATTTGGAAGATTTTGCGAATATTTCACTAAATAAGCCGTTTTTCGAGCGGATTTTAATTGAATTTGGAAGATTTTGCGAATATTTCACTAAATAAGCCGTTTTTCGAGCGGATTTTAACTTAATTTGGAAGATTTTGCGAATATTTCACTAAATAAGCCGTTTTTCGAGCGGATTTTAACTTAATTTGGATGATTTTGCGAATATTTCACTAAATAAGCCGTTTTTGAGCGGATTTTAACTTAATTTGGAAGATTTTTCAAATATTTCACTAAATAAGCCGTTTTTGAGCGGATTTTAACTTAATTTGGAAGATTTTTCAAATATTTCACTAAATAAGCCGTTTTTGAGCGGATTTTAACTTAATTTGGAAGATTTTGCAAATATTTCACTAAATAAGCCGTTTTTTGAGCGGATTTTAACTTAATTTGGAAGATTTTTCAAATATTTCACTAAATAAGCCGTTTTTTGAGCGGATTTTAACTTAATTTGGAAGATTTTGCGAATATTGCACTAAATAAGCCGTTTTTTGAGCGGATTTTAACTTAATTTGGAAGATTTTGCGAATATTTCACTAAATAAGCCGTTCTTTGAGCGGATTTTAACTTAATTTGGAAGATTTTTCAAATATTTCACTAAATAAGCCGTTCTTTGAGTGGATTTTAACTTAATTTGGAAGATTTTTCAAATATTTCACTAAATAAGCCGTTCTTGGAGTGGATTTTAACTTAATTTGGAAGATTTTTCAAATATTTCACTAAATAAGCCGTTCTTTGAGCGGATTTTAATTTAATTTGGAAGATTTTTCAAATATTTCACTAAATAAGCCGTTCTTTGAGCGGATTCTAACTTAATTTGGAAGATTTTGCAAATATTTCGCTAAATAAGCCGTTTTTTGAGCGGATTCTAACTTAATTTGGAAGATTTTGCAAATATTTCACTAAATAAGCCGTTTTTTGAGCGGATTCGAACTTAATTTGGAAGATTTTGCAAATATGTCACTAAATAAGCCGTTTT
Organism: Pachydiplax longipennis; assembly: GCA_036926295.1. Taxonomy (NCBI): domain Eukaryota; kingdom Metazoa; phylum Arthropoda; class Insecta; order Odonata; family Libellulidae; genus Pachydiplax; species Pachydiplax longipennis. Next base: position 64,670,857 of record JAVFKF010000015.1, on the reverse strand, counting down.
TTGAGCGGATTCTAACTTAATTTGGAAGATTTTGCAAATATTTCACTAAATAAGCCGTTTTTTGAGCGGATTTTCACTTAATTTGGAAGATTTTTCAAATATTGCACTAAATAAGCCGTTATTTGAGCGGATTTTAACTTAATTTGGAAGATTTTGCGAATATTTCACTAAATAAGCCGTTCTTTGAGCGGATTTTAATTTCATTTGGAAGATTTTGCGAATATTTCACTAAATAAGCCGTTCTTTGAGCGGATTTTAACTTAATTTGGAAGATTTTGCGAATATTTCACTAAATAAGCCGTCTTTTGAGCGGATTTTAATTTTATTTGGAAGATTTTTCAAATATTTCACTAAATAAGCCGTTCTTTGAGCGGATTTTAACTTAATTTGGAAGATTTTGCGAATATTTCACTAAATAAGCCGTCTTTTGAGCGGATTTTAATTTTATTTGGAAGATTTTTCAAATATTTCACTAAATAAGCCGTTTTTTGAGCGGATTTTAACTTAATTTGGAAGATTTTTCAAATATTTCTCTAAATAAGCCGTTTTTTGAGCGGATGTAACTTAATTTGGAAGATTTTGCGAATATTTCACTAAATAAGCCGTTTTTCGAGCGGATTTTAACTTAATTTGGAAGATTTTGTGAATATTTTACTAAATAAGCCGTTTTTCGAGCGGATTTTAACTTAATTTGGAAAATTTTGCGAATATTTCACTAAATAAGCCGTTCTTCGAGCGGATTTTAACTTAATTTGGAAGATTTTGCGAATATTTCACTAAATAAGCCGTTTTTCGAGCGGATTTTAACTTAATTTGGAAGATTTTGCGAATATTTCACTAAATAAGCCGTTTTTCGAGCGGATTTTAATTGAATTTGGAAGATTTTGGGAATATTTCACTAAATAAGCCGTTTTTCGAGCGGATTTTAACTTAATTTGGAAGATTTTGCGAATATTTCACTAAATAAGTCGTTTTTTGAGCGGATTTTAACATAATTTGGAAGATTTTTCAAATATTTCACTAAATAAGCCGTTTTTCGAGCGGATTTTAACTTAATTTGGAAGATTTTGCGAATATTTCACTAAATAAGCCGTTTTTCGAGCGGATTTTAACTTAATTTGGAAGATTTTGCGAATATTTCACTAAATAAGCCGTTTTTCGAGCGGATTTTAATTGAATTTGGAAGATTTTGCGAATATTTCACTAAATAAGCCGTTCTTCGAGCGGATTTTAACTTAATTTGGAAGATTTTGCGAATATTTCACTAAATAAGTCGTTTTTTGAGCGGATTTTAACATAATTTGGAAGATTTTTCAAATATTTCACTAAATAAGCCGTTTTTCGAGCGGATTTTAACTTAATTTGGAAGATTTTGCGAATATTTCACTAAATAAGCCGTTTTTCGAGCGGATTTTAACTTAATTTGGAAGATTTTGTGAATATTTTACTAAATAAGCCGTTTTTCGAGCGGATTTTAACTTAATTTGGAAAATTTTGCGAATATTTCACTAAATAAGCCGTTCTTCGAGCGGATTTTAACTTAATTTGGAAGATTTTGCGAATATTTCACTAAATAAGCCGTTTTTCGAGCGGATTTTAACTTAATTTGGAAGATTTTGCGAATATTTCACTAAATAAGCCGTTTTTCGAGCGGATTTTAATTGAATTTGGAAGATTTTGGGAATATTTCACTAAATAAGCCGTTTTTCGAGCGGATTTTAACTTAATTTGGAAGATTTTGCGAATATTTCACTAAATAAGTCGTTTTTTGAGCGGATTTTAACATAATTTGGAAGATTTTTCAAATATTTCACTAAATAAGCCGTTTTTCGAGCGGATTTTAACTTAATTTGGAAGATTTTGCGAATATTTCACTAAATAAGCCGTTTTTCGAGCGGATTTTAACTTAATTTGGAAGATTTTGCGAATATTTCACTAAATAAGCCGTTTTTCGAGCGGATTTTAATTGAATTTGGAAGATTTTGGGAATATTTCACTAAATAAGCCGTTTTTCGAGCGGATTTTAACTTAATTTGGATGATTTTGCGAATATTTCACTAAATAAGCCGTTTTTGAGCGGATTTTAACTTAATTTGGAAGATTTTTCAAATATTTCACTAAATAAGCCGTTTTTGAGCGGATTTTAACTTAATTTGGAAGATTTTTCAAATATTTCACTAAATAAGCCGTTTTTGAGCGGATTTTAACTTAATTTGGAAGATTTTGCAAATATTTCACTAAATAAGCCGTTTTTTGAGCGGATTTTAACTTAATTTGGAAGATTTTTCAAATATTTCACTAAATAAGCCGTTTTTTGAGCGGATTTTAACTTAATTTGGAAGATTTTTCAAATATTTCACTAAATAAGCCGTTTTTTGAGCGGATTTTAACTTAATTTGGAAGATTTTTCAAATATTTCACTAAATAAGCCGTTTTTTGAGCGGATTTTAACTTAATTTGGAAGATTTTGCGAATATTGCACTAAATAAGCCGTTTTTTGAGCGGATTTTAACTTAATTTGGAAGATTTTGCGAATATTTCACTAAATAAGCCGTTCTTTGAGCGGATTTTAACTTAATTTGGAAGATTTTTCAAATATTTCACTAAATAAGCCGTTCTTTGAGTGGATTTTAACTTAATTTGGAAGATTTTTCAAATATTTCACTAAATAAGCCGTTCTTTGAGTGGATTTTAACTTAATTTGGAAGATTTTTCAAATATTTCACTAAATAAGCCGTTCTTTGAGCGGATTTTAATTTAATTTGGAAGATTTTTCAAATATTTCACTAAATAAGCCGTTCTTTGAGCGGATTCTAACTTAATTTGGAAGATTTTGCAAATATTTCGCTAAATAAGCCGTTTTTTGAGCGGATTCTAACTTAATTTGGAAGATTTTGCAAATATTTCACTAAATAAGCCGTTTTTTGAGCGGATTCGAACTTAATTTGGAAGATTTTGCAAATATTTCACTAAATAAGCCGTTTTTTGAGCGGATTCTAACTTAATTTGGAAGATTTTGCAAATATTTTACTAAATAAGCCGTTTTTTGAGCGGATTTCAACTTAATTTGGAAGATTTTTCAAATATTGCACTAAATAAGCCGTTATTTGAGCGGATTTTAACTTAATTTGGAAGATTTTGCGAATATTTCACTAAATAAGCCGTTTTTTGAGCGGATTTTAACTTAATTTGGAAGATTTTGCGAATATTTCACTAAATAAGCCGTTCTTTGAGCGGATTTTAATTTTATTTGGAAGATTTTGCGAATATTTCACTAAATAAGCCGTTCTTTGAGCGGATTTTAACTTAATTTGCAAGATTTTGCGAATATTTCACTAAATAAGCCGTCTTTTGAGCGGATTTTAATTTTATTTGGAAGATTTTTCAAATATTTCACTAAATAAGCCGTTTTTTGAGCGGATTTTAACTTAATTTGGAAGATTTTTCAAATATTTCTCTAAATAAGCCGTTTTTTGAGCGGATTTAACTTAATTTGGAAGATTTTGCGAATATTTCACTAAATAAGCCGTTTTTCGAGCGGATTTTAACTTAATTTGGAAGATTTTGTGAATATTTCACTAAATAAGCCGTTTTTCGAGCGGATTTTAACTTAATTTGGAAGATTTTACGAATATTTCACTAAATAAGCCGTTTTTCGAGCGGATTTTAATTTAATTTTGAAGATTTTTCAAATATTTCACTAAATAAGCCGTTTTTCGAGCGGATTTTAACTTAATTTGGAAGATTTTGCAAATATTTCACTAAATAAGCCGTTTTTTGAGCGGATTTTAACATAATTTGGAAGATTTTTCAAATATTTCACTAAATAAGCCGTTTTTGAGCGGATTTTAACTTAATTTGGAAGATTTTGCAAATATTTCACTAAATAAGCCGTTTTTGGAGCGGATTTTAACTTAATTTGGAAGATTTTTCAAATATTTCACTAAATAAGCCGTTTTTTGAGCGGATTTTAACTTAATTTGGAGGATTTTTCAAATATTTCACTAAATAAGCCGTTTTTTGAGCGGATTTTAACTTAATTTGGAAGATTTTTCAAATATTTCACTAAATAAGCCGTTTTTTGAGCGGATTTTAACTTAATTTGGAAGATTTTGCGAATATTGCACTAAATAAGCCGTTTTTTGAGCGGATTTTAACTTAATTTGGAAGATTTTGCGAATATTTCACTAAATAAGCCGTTCTTTGAGCGGATTTTAACTAAATTTGGAAGATTTTTCAAATATTTCACTAAATAAGCCGTTCTTTGAGTGGATTTTAACTTAATTTGGAAGATTTTTCAAATATTTCACTAAATAAGCCGTTCTTTGAGTGGATTTTAACTTAATTTGGAAGATTTTTCAAATATTTCACTAAATAAGCCGTTCTTTGAGCGGATTTTAATTTAATTTGGAAGATTTTTCAAATATTTCACTAAATAAGCCGTTCTTTGAGCGGATTCTAACTTAATTTGGAAGATTTTGCAAATATTTCACTAAATAAGCCGTTTTTTGAGCGGATTCTAACTTAATTTGGAAGATTTTGCGAATATTTCACTAAATAAGCCGTTCTTTGAGCGGATTTTAATTTCATTTGGAAGATTTTGCGAATATTTCACTAAATAAGCCGTTCTTTGAGCGGATTTTAACTTAATTTGGAAGATTTTGCGAATATTTCACTAAATAAGCCGTCTTTTGAGCGGATTTTAATTTTATTTGGAAGATTTTTCAAATATTTCACTAAATAAGCCGTTTTTTGAGCGGATTTTAACTTAATTTGGAAGATTTTTCAAATATTTCTCTAAATAAGCCGTTTTTTGAGCGGATTTAACTTAATTTGGAAGATTTTGCGAATATTTCACTAAATAAGCCGTTTTTCGAGCGGATTTTAACTTAATTTGGAAGATTTTGTGAATATTTCACTAAAGAAGCCGTTTTTTGAGCGGATTTTAACTTAATTTGGAAGATTTTGCGAATATTTGACTAAATAAGCCGTTTTTTGAGCGGATTTTAACTTAATTTGGAAGATTTTACGAATATTTCACTAAATAAGCCGTTTTTCGAGCGGATTTTAATTTAATTTTGAAGATTTTTCAAATATTTCACTAAATAAGCCGTTTTTCGAGCGGATTTTAACCTTATTTGGAAGATTTTGCAAATATTTCACTAAATAAGCCGTTTTTTGAGCGGATTTTAACTTAATTTGGAAGATTTTGCGAATATTTCACTAAATAAGCCGTTTTTCGAGCGGATTTTAACTTAATTTGGAAGATTTTGCAAATATTTGACAAAATAAGCCGTTTTTTGAGCGGATTTTAACTTAATTTGGAAGATTTTGCGAATATTTCACTAAATAAGCCGTTATTCGAGCAGATTTTAACTTAATTTGGAAGATTTTGCGAATATTTCACTAAATAAGCCGTTTTTTGAGCGGATTTTAACTTAATTTGGAAGATTTTACGAATATTTCACTAAATAAGCCGTTTTTCGAGCGGATTTTAACTTAATTTGGAAGATTTTGCGAATATTTCACTAAATAAGCCGTTTTTCGAGCGGATTTTAACTTAATTTGGAAGATTTTGTGAATATTTCACTAAATAAGCCGTTTTTCGAGCGGATTTTAACTTAATTTGGAAGATTTTGCGAATATTTGACTAAATAAGCCGTTTTTTGAGCGGATTTTAACTTAATTTGGAAGATTTTACGAATATTTCACTAAATAAGCCGTTTTTCGAGCGGATTTCAACTTAATTTGGAAGATTTTGCGAATATTTCACTAAATAAGCCGTTTTTTGAGCGGATTTTAACTTAATTTGGAAGATTTTGCGAATATTTCTCTAAATAAGCCGTTTTTTGAGCAGATTTTAACTTAATTTGGAAGATTTTGCGAATATTTCTCTAAATAAGCCGTTTTTTGAGCGGATTTTAACTTAATTTTTAAGATGTTGCGAATATTTCACTAAATAAGCCGTTTTTTGATCGGATTTTAACTTAATTTGGAAGATTTCTGCGAATATTTCACTAAAAAAGCCGTTTTTCGAGCGGATTTTAACTTAATTTGGAAGATTTTGCGAATATTTCACTAAATAAGCCGTTTTTCGAGCGGATTTTAACTTAATTTGGATGATTTTGCGAATATTTCACTAAATAAGCCGTTCTTTGAGCGGATTTTAACTAAATTTGGAAGATTTTTCAAATATTTCACTAAATAAGCCGTTCTTTGAGTGGATTTTAACTTAATTTGGAAGATTTTTCAAATATTGCACTAAATAAGCCGTTATTTGAGCGGATTTTAACTTAATTTGGAAGATTTTGCGAATATTTCACTAAATAAGCCGTTCTTTGAGCGGATTTTAACTTAATTTGGAAGATTTTGCGAATATTTCACTAAATAAGCCGTTCTTTGAGCGGATTTTAATTTCATTTGGAAGATTTTGCGAATATTTCACTAAATAAGCCGTTCTTTGAGCGGATTTTAACTTAATTTGGAAGATTTTGCGAATATTTCACTAAATAAGCCGTCTTTTGAGCGGATTTTAATTTTATTTGGAAGATTTTTCAAATATTTCACTAAATAAGCCGTTCTTTGAGCGGATTTTAACTTAATTTGGAAGATATTGCGAATATTTCACTAAATAAGCCGTCTTTTGAGCGGATTTTAATTTTATTTGGAAGATTTTTCAAATATTTCACTAAATAAGCCGTTTTTTGAGCGGATTTTAACTTAATTTGGAAGATTTTTCAAATATTTCTCTAAATAAGCCGTTTTTTGAGCGGATGTAACTTAATTTGGAAGATTTTGCGAATATTTCACTAAATAAGCCGTTTTTCGAGCGGATTTTAACTTAATTTGGAAGATTTTGTGAATATTTTACTAAATAAGCCGTTTTTCGAGCGGATTTTAACTTAATTTGGAAAATTTTGCGAATATTTCACTAAATAAGCCGTTTTTCGAGCGGATTTTAACTTAATTTGGAAGATTTTGCGAATATTTCACTAAATAAGCAGTTTTTCGAGCGGATTTTAACTTAATTTGGATGATTTTGCGAATATTTCACTAAATAAGCCGTTTTTCGAGCGGATTTTAACTTATTTTGGAAGATTTTGCGAATATTTCACTAAATAAGCCGTTCTTCGAGCGGATTTTAACTTAATTTGGAAGATTTTGCGAATATTTCACTAAATAAGCCGTTTTTCGAGCGGATTTTAACTTAATTTGGAAGATTTTGCGAATATTTCACTAAATAAGCCGTTTTTCGAGCGGATTTTAATTGAATTTGGAAGATTTTGGGAATATTTCACTAAATAAGCCGTTTTTCGAGCGGATTTTAACTTAATTTGGAAGATTTTGCGAATATTTCACTAAATAAGTCGTTTTTTGAGCGGATTTTAACATAATTTGGAAGATTTTTCAAATATTTCACTAAATAAGCCGTTTTTCGAGCGGATTTTAACTTAATTTGGAAGATTTTGCGAATATTTCACTAAATAAGCCGTTTTTCGAGCGGATTTTAACTTAATTTGGAAGATTTTGCGAATATTTCACTAAATAAGCCGTTTTTCGAGCGGATTTTAATTGAATTTGGAAGATTTTGGGAATATTTCACTAAATAAGCCGTTTTTCGAGCGGATTTAACTTAATTTGGAAGATTTTGCGAATATTTCACTAAATAAGCCGTTTTTCGAGCGGATTTTAACTTAATTTGGAAGATTTTGTGAATATTTCACTAAATAAGCCGTTTTTCGAGCGGATTTTAACTTAATTTGGAAGATTTTGCGAATATTTGACTAAATAAGCCGTTTTTTGAGCGGATTTTAACTTAATTTGGAAGATTTTACGAATATTTCACTAAATAAGCCGTTTTTCGAGCGGATTTTAATTTAATTTTGAAGATTTTTCAAATATTTCACTAAATAAGCCGTTTTTCGAGCGGATTTTAACCTTATTTGGAAGATTTTGCAAATATTTCACTAAATAAGCCGTTTTTTGAGCGGATTTTAACTTAATTTGGAAGATTTTGCGAATATTTCACTAAATAAGCCGTTTTTCGAGCGGATTTTAACTTAATTTGGAAGATTTTGCAAATATTTGACAAAATAAGCCGTTTTTTGAGCGGATTTTAACTTAATTTGGAAGATTTTGCGAATATTTCACTAAATAAGCCGTTATTCGAGCAGATTTTAACTTAATTTGGAAGATTTTGCGAATATTTCACTAAATAAGCCGTTTTTTGAGCGGATTTTAACTTAATTTGGAAGATTTTACGAATATTTCACTAAATAAGCCGTTTTTCGAGCGGATTTTAACTTAATTTGGAAGATTTTGCGAATATTTCACTAAATAAGCCGTTTTTCGAGCGGATTTTAACTTAATTTGGAAGATTTTGTGAATATTTCACTAAATAAGCCGTTTTTCGAGCGGATTTTAACTTAATTTGAAAGATTTTGCGAATATTTCACTAAATAAGCCGTTTTTTGAGCGGATTTTAACTTAATTTGGAAGATTTTGCGAATATTTCTCTAAATAAGCCGTTTTTTGAGCAGATTTTAACTTAATTTGGAAGATTTTGCGAATATTTCACTAAATAAGCCGTTTTTTTAGCGGATTTTAACTTAATTTGGAAGATTTTGCGAATATTTCACTAAATAAGCCGTTTTTCGAGCGGATTTTAACTTAATTTGGAAGATTTTGCGAATATTTCACTAAATAAGCCGTTTTTCGAGCGGATTTTAACTTAATTTGGAAGATTTTGTGAATATTTCACTAAATAAGCCGTTTTTCGAGCGGATTTTAACTTAATTTGGAAGATTTTGCGAATATTTCACTAAATAAGCCGTTTTTTGAGCGGATTTTAACTTAATTTGGAAGATTTTGCGAATATTTCTCTAAATAAGCCGTTTTTTGAGCAGATTTTAACTTAATTTGGAAGATTTTGCGAATATTTCACTAAATAAGCCGTTTTTTTAGCGGATTTTAACTTAATTTGGAAGATTTTGCGAATATTTCACTAAATAAGCCGTTTTTCGAGCGGATTTTAACTTAATTTGGAAGATGTCTGCGAATATTTCACTAAATAAGCCGTTTTTTGAGCGGATTTTAACTTAATTTTTAAGATGTTGCGAATATTTCACTAAATAAGCCGTTTTTTGATCGGATTTTAACTTAATTTGGAAGATTTCTGCGAATATTTCACTAAAAAAGCCGTTTTTCGAGCGGATTTTAACTTAATTTGGAAGATTTTGCGAATATTTCACTAAATAAGCCGTTTTTCGAGCGGATTTTAACTTAATTTGGATGATTTTGCGAATATTTCACTAAATAAGCCGTTCTTTGAGCGGATTTTAACTAAATTTGGAAGATTTTTCAAATATTTCACTAAATAAGCCGTTCTTTGAGTGGATTTTAACTTAATTTGGAAGATTTTTCAAATATTGCACTAAATAAGCCGTTATTTGAGCGGATTTTAACTTAATTTGGAAGATTTTGCGAATATTTCACTAAATAAGCCGTTCTTTGAGCGGATTTTAACTTAATTTGGAAGATTTTGCGAATATTTCACTAAATAAGCCGTTCTTTGAGCGGATTTTAATTTCATTTGGAAGATTTTGCGAATATTTCACTAAATAAGCCGTTCTTTGAGCGGATTTTAACTTAATTTGGAAGATTTTGCGAATATTTCACTAAATAAGCCGTCTTTTGAGCGGATTTTAATTTTATTTGGAAGATTTTGCAAATATTTGACAAAATAAGCCGTTTTTTGAGCGGATTTTAACTTAATTTGGAAGATTTTGCGAATATTTCACTAAATAAGCCGTTATTCGAGCAGATTTTAACTTAATTTGGAAGATTTTGCGAATATTTCACTAAATAAGCCGTTTTTTGAGCGGATTTTAACTTAATTTGGAAGATTTTACGAATATTTCACTAAATAAGCCGTTTTTCGAGCGGATTTTAACTTAATTTGGAAGATTTTGCGAATATTTCACTAAATAAGCCGTTTTTCGAGCGGATTTTAACTTAATTTGGAAGATTTTGTGAATATTTCACTAAATAAGCCGTTTTTCGAGCGGATTTTAACTTAATTTGGAAGATTTTGCGAATATTTGACTAAATAAGCCGTTTTTTGAGCGGATTTTAACTTAATTTGGAAGATTTTACGAATATTTCACTAAATAAGCCGTTTTTCGAGCGGATTTCAACTTAATTTGGAAGATTTTGCGAATATTTCACTAAATAAGCCGTTTTTTGAGCGGATTTTAACTTAATTTGGAAGATTTTGCGAATATTTCTCTAAATAAGCCGTTTTTTGAGCAGATTTTAACTTAATTTGGAAGATTTTGCGAATATTTCACTAAATAAGCCGTTTTTTTAGCGGATTTTAACTTAATTTGGAAGATTTTGCGAATATTTCACTAAATAAGCCGTTTTTCGAGCGGATTTTAACTTAATTTGGAAGATGTCTGCGAATATTTCACTAAATAAGCCGTTTTTTGAGCGGATTTTAACTTAATTTTTAAGATGTTGCGAATATTTCACTAAATAAGCCGTTTTTTGATCGGATTTTAACTTAATTTGGAAGATTTCTGCGAATATTTCACTAAAAAAGCCGTTTTTCGAGCGGATTTTAACTTAATTTGGAAGATTTTGCGAATATTTCACTAAATAAGCCGTTTTTCGAGCGGATTTTAACTTAATTTGGATGATTTTGCGAATATTTCACTAAATAAGCCGTTCTTTGAGCGGATTTTAACTAAATTTGGAAGATTTTTCAAATATTTCACTAAATAAGCCGTTCTTTGAGTGGATTTTAACTTAATTTGGAAGATTTTTCAAATATTGCACTAAATAAGCCGTTATTTGAGCGGATTTTAACTTAATTTGGAAGATTTTGCGAATATTTCACTAAATAAGCCGTTCTTTGAGCGGATTTTAATTTCATTTGGAAGATTTTGCGAATATTTCACTAAATAAGCCGTTCTTTGAGCGGATTTTAACTTAATTTGGAAGATTTTGCGAATATTTCACTAAATAAGCCGTCTTTTGAGCGGATTTTAATTTTATTTGGAAGATTTTTCAAATATTTCACTAAATAAGCCGTTCTTTGAGCGGATTTTAACTTAATTTGGAAGATATTGCGAATATTTCACTAAATAAGCCGTCTTTTGAGCGGATTTTAATTTTATTTGGAAGATTTTTCAAATATTTCACTAAATAAGCCGTTTTTTGAGCGGATTTTAACTTAATTTGGAAGATTTTTCAAATATTTCTCTAAATAAGCCGTTTTTTGAGCGGATGTAACTTAATTTGGAAGATTTTGCGAATATTTCACTAAATAAGCCGTTTTTCGAGCGGATTTTAACTTAATTTGGAAGATTTTGTGAATATTTTACTAAATAAGCCGTTTTTCGAGCGGATTTTAACTTAATTTGGAAAATTTTGCGAATATTTCACTAAATAAGCCGTTTTTCGAGCGGATTTTAACTTAATTTGGAAGATTTTGCGAATATTTCACTAAATAAGCAGTTTTTCGAGCGGATTTTAACTTAATTTGGATGATTTTGCGAATATTTCACTAAATAAGCCGTTTTTCGAGCGGATTTTAACTTATTTTGGAAGATTTTGCGAATATTTCACTAAATAAGCCGTTCTTCGAGCGGATTTTAACTTAATTTGGAAGATTTTGCGAATATTTCACTAAATAAGCCGTTTTTCGAGCGGATTTTAACTTAATTTGGAAGATTTTGCGAATATTTCACTAAATAAGCCGTTTTTCGAGCGGATTTTAATTGAATTTGGAAGATTTTGGGAATATTTCACTAAATAAGCCGTTTTTCGAGCGGATTTTAACTTAATTTGGAAGATTTTGCGAATATTTCACTAAATAAGTCGTTTTTTGAGCGGATTTTAACATAATTTGGAAGATTTTTCAAATATTTCACTAAATAAGCCGTTTTTCGAGCGGATTTTAACTTAATTTGGAAGATTTTGCGAATATTTCACTAAATAAGCCGTTTTTCGAGCGGATTTTAACTTAATTTGGAAGATTTTGCGAATATTTCACTAAATAAGCCGTTTTTCGAGCGGATTTTAATTGAATTTGGAAGATTTTGGGAATATTTCACTAAATAAGCCGTTTTTCGAGCGGATTTAACTTAATTTGGAAGATTTTGCGAATATTTCACTAAATAAGCCGTTTTTCGAGCGGATTTTAACTTAATTTGGAAGATTTTGTGAATATTTCACTAAATAAGCCGTTTTTCGAGCGGATTTTAACTTAATTTGGAAGATTTTGCGAATATTTGACTAAATAAGCCGTTTTTTGAGCGGATTTTAACTTAATTTGGAAGATTTTACGAATATTTCACTAAATAAGCCGTTTTTCGAGCGGATTTTAATTTAATTTTGAAGATTTTTCAAATATTTCACTAAATAAGCCGTTTTTCGAGCGGATTTTAACCTTATTTTGAAGATTTTGCAAATATTTCACTAAATAAGCCGTTTTTTGAGCGGATTTTAACTTAATTTGGAAGATTTTGCGAATATTTCACTAAATAAGCCGTTTTTCGAGCGGATTTTAACATAATTTGGAAGATTTTGCAAATATTTGACAAAATAAGCCGTTTTTTGAGCGGATTTTAACTTAATTTGGAAGATTTTGCGAATATTTCACTAAATAAGCCGTTATTCGAGCAGATTTTAACTTAATTTGGAAGATTTTGCGAATATTTCACTAAATAAGCCGTTTTTTGAGCGGATTTTAACTTAATTTGGAAGATTTTACGAATATTTCACTAAATAAGCCGTTTTTCGAGCGGATTTTAACTTAATTTGGAAGATTTTGCGAATATTTCACTAAATAAGCCGTTTTTCGAGCGGATTTTAACTTAATTTGGAAGATTTTGTGAATATTTCACTAAATAAGCCGTTTTTCGAGCGGATTTTAACTTAATTTGGAAGATTTTGCGAATATTTGACTAAATAAGCCGTTTTTTGAGCGGATTTTAACTTAATTTGGAAGATTTTACGAATATTTCACTAAATAAGCCGTTTTTCGAGCGGATTTCAACTTAATTTGGAAGATTTTGCGAATATTTCACTAAATAAGCCGTTTTTTGAGCGGATTTTAACTTAATTTGGAAGATTTTGCGAATATTTCTCTAAATAAGCCGTTTTTTGAGCAGATTTTAACTTAATTTGGAAGATTTTGCGAATATTTCACTAAATAAGCCGTTTTTTTAGCGGATTTTAACTTAATTTGGAAGATTTTGCGAATATTTCACTAAATAAGCCGTTTTTCGAGCGGATTTTAACTTAATTTGGAGGATGTCTGCGAATATTTCACTAAATAAGCCGTTTTTTGAGCGGATTTTAACTTAATTTTTAAGATGTTGCGAATATTTCACTAAATAAGCCGTTTTTTGATCGGATTTTAACTTAATTTGGAAGATTTCTGCGAATATTTCACTAAAAAAGCCGTTTTTCGAGCGGATTTTAACTTAATTTGGAAGATTTTGCGAATATTTCACTAAATAAGCCGTTTTTCGAGCGGAATTTAACTTAATTTGGATGATTTTGCGAATATTTCACTAAATAAGCCGTTCTTTGAGCGGATTTTAACTAAATTTGGAAGATTTTTCAAATATTTCACTAAATAAGCCGTTCTTTGAGTGGATTTTAACTTAATTTGGAAGATTTTTCAAATATTGCACTAAATAAGCCGTTATTTGAGCGGATTTTAACTTAATTTGGAAGATTTTGCGAATATTTCACTAAATAAGCCGTTCTTTGAGCGGATTTTAACTTAATTTGGAAGATTTTGCGAATATTTCACTAAATAAGCCGTTCTTTGAGCGGATTTTAATTTCATTTGGAAGATTTTGCGAATATTTCACTAAATAAGCCGTCTTTTGAGCGGATTTTAATTTTATTTGGAAGATTTTTCAAATATTTCACTAAATAAGCCGTTTTTTGAGCGGATTTTAACTTAATTTGGAAGATTTTTCAAATATTTCACTAAATAAGCCGTTCTTTGAGCGGATTTTAACTTAATTTGGAAGATTTTGCGAATATTTCACTAAATAAGCCGTTCTTTGAGCGGATTTTAACTTAATTTGGAAGATTTTGCGAATATTTCACTAAATAAGCCGTCTTTTGAGCGGATTTTAATTTTATTTGGAAGATTTTTCAAATATTTCACTAAATAAGCCGTTCTTTGAGCGGATTTTAACTTAATTTGGAAGATATTGCGAATATTTCACTAAATAAGCCGTCTTTTGAGCGGATTTTAATTTTATTTGGAAGATTTTTCAAATATTTCACTAAATAAGCCGTTTTTTGAGCGGATTTTAACTTAATTTGGAAGATTTTTCAAATATTTCTCTAAATAAGCCGTTTTTTGAGCGGATGTAACTTAATTTGGAAGATTTTGCGAATATTTCACTAAATAAGCCGTTTTTCGAGCGGATTTTAACTTAATTTGGAAGATTTTGTGAATATTTTACTAAATAAGCCGTTTTTCGAGCGGATTTTAACTTAATTTGGAAAATTTTGCGAATATTTCACTAAATAAGCCGTTTTTCGAGCGGATTTTAACTTAATTTGGAAGATTTTGCGAATATTTCACTAAATAAGCAGTTTTTCGAGCGGATTTTAACTTAATTTGGATGATTTTGCGAATATTTCACTAAATAAGCCGTTTTTCGAGCGGATTTTAACTTATTTTGGAAGATTTTGCGAATATTTCACTAAATAAGCCGTTCTTCGAGCGGATTTTAACTTAATTTGGAAGATTTTGCGAATATTTCACTAAATAAGCCGTTTTTCGAGCGGATTTTAACTTAATTTGGAAGATTTTGCGAATATTTCACTAAATAAGCCGTTTTTCGAGCGGATTTTAATTGAATTTGGAAGATTTTGGGAATATTTCACTAAATAAGCCGTTTTTCGAGCGGATTTTAACTTAATTTGGAAGATTTTGCGAATATTTCACTAAATAAGTCGTTTTTTGAGCGGATTTTAACATAATTTGGAAGATTTTTCAAATATTTCACTAAATAAGCCGTTTTTCGAGCGGATTTTAACTTAATTTGGAAGATTTTGCGAATATTTCACTAAATAAGCCGTTTTTCGAGCGGATTTTAACTTAATTTGGAAGATTTTGCGAATATTTCACTAAATAAGCCGTTTTTCGAGCGGATTTTAATTGAATTTGGAAGATTTTGGGAATATTTCACTAAATAAGCCGTTTTTCGAGCGGATTTTAACTTAATTTGGATGATTTTGCGAATATTTCACTAAATAAGCCGTTTTTGAGCGGATTTTAACTTAATTTGGAAGATTTTTCAAATATTTCACTAAATAAGCCGTTTTTGAGCGGATTTTAACTTAATTTGGAAGATTTTTCAAATATTTCACTAAATAAGCCGTTTTTGAGCGGATTTTAACTTAATTTGGAAGATTTTGCAAATATTTCACTAAATAAGCCGTTTTTTGAGCGGATTTTAACTTAATTTGGAAGATTTTTCAAATATTTCACTAAATAAGCCGTTTTTTGAGCGGATTTTAACTTAATTTGGAAGATTTTTCAAATATTTCACTAAATAAGCCGTTTTTTGAGCGGATTTTAACTTAATTTGGAAGATTTTTCAAATATTTCACTAAATAAGCCGTTTTTTGAGCGGATTTTAACTTAATTTGGAAGATTTTTCAAATATTTCACTAAATAAGCCGTTCTTTGAGTGGATTTTAACTTAATTTGGAAGATTTTTCAAATATTTCACTAAATAAGCCGTTCTTTGAGTGGATTTTAACTTAATTTGGAAGATTTTTCAAATATTTCACTAAATAAGCCGTTCTTTGAGCGGATTTTAATTTAATTTGGAAGATTTTTCAAATATTTCACTAAATAAGCCGTTCTTTGAGCGGATTCTAACTTAATTTGGAAGATTTTGCGAATATTGCACTAAATAAGCCGTTTTTTGAGCGGATTTTAACTTAATTTGGAAGATTTTTCAAATATTTCACTAAATAAGCCGTTCTTTGAGCGGATTTTAATTTAATTTGGAAGATTTTTCAAATATTTCACTAAATAAGCCGTTTTTTGAGCGGATTTTAACTTAATTTGGAAGATTTTGCGAATATTGCACTAAATAAGCCGTTTTTTGAGCGGATTTTAACTTAATTTGGAAGATTTTGCGAATATTTCACTAAATAAGCCGTTCTTTGAGCGGATTTTAACTTAATTTGGAAGATTTTTCAAATATTTCACTAAATAAGCCGTTCTTTGAGTGGATTTTAACTTAATTTGGAAGATTTTTCAAATATTTCACTAAATAAGCCGTTCTTTGAGTGGATTTTAACTTAATTTGGAAGATTTTTCAAATATTTCACTAAATAAGCCGTTCTTTGAGCGGATTTTAATTTAATTTGGAAGATTTTTCAAATATTTCACTAAATAAGCCGTTCTTTGAGCGGATTCTAACTTAATTTGGAAGATTTTGCAAATATTTCGCTAAATAAGCCGTTTTTTGAGCGGATTCTAACTTAATTTGGAAGATTTTGCAAATATTTCACTAAATAAGCCGTTTTTTGAGCGGATTCGAACTTAATTTGGAAGATTTTGCAAATATTTCACTAAATAAGCCGTTTTTTGAGCGGATTCTAACTTATTTTGGAAGATTTTGCAAATATTTCACTAAATAAGCCGTTTTTTGAGCGGATTTCAACTTAATTTGGAAGATTTTTCAAATATTGCACTAAATAAGCCGTTATTTGAGCGGATTTTAACTTAATTTGGAAGATTTTGCGAATATTTCACTAAATAAGCCGTTTTTTGAGCGGATTTTAACTTAATTTGGAAGATTTTGCGAATATTTCACTAAATAAGCCGTTCTTTGAGCGGATTTTAATTTTATTTGGAAGATTTTGCGAATATTTCACTAAATAAGCCGTTCTTTGAGCGGATTTTAACTTAATTTGCAAGATTTTGCGAATATTTCACTAAATAAGCCGTCTTTTGAGCGGATTTTAATTTTATTTGGAAGATTTTTCAAATATTTCACTAAATAAGCCGTTTTTTGAGCGGATTTTAACTTAATTTGGAAGATTTTTCAAATATTTCTCTAAATAAGCCGTTTTTTGAGCGGATTTAACTTAATTTGGAAGATTTTGCGAATATTTCACTAAATAAGCCGTTTTTCGAGCGGATTTTAACTTAATTTGGAAGATTTTGTGAATATTTCACTAAATAAGCCGTTTTTCGAGCGGATTTTAACTTAATTTGGAAGATTTTGTGAATATTTCACTAAATAAGCCGTTTTTCGAGCGGATTTTAACTTAATTTGGAAGATTTTACGAATATTTCACTAAATAAGCCGTTTTTCGAGCGGATTTTAATTTAATTTTGAAGATTTTTCAAATATTTCACTAAATAAGCCGTTTTTCGAGCGGATTTTAACTTAATTTGGAAGATTTTGCAAATATTTCACTAAATAAGCCGTTTTTTGAGCGGATTTTAACATAATTTGGAAGATTTTTCAAATATTTTACTAAATAAGCCGTTTTTGAGCGGATTTTAACTTAATTTGGAAGATTTTGCAAATATTTCACTAAATAAGCCGTTTTTGGAGCGGATTTTAACTTAATTTGGAAGATTTTTCAAATATTTCACTAAATAAGCCGTTTTTTGAGCGGATTTTAACTTAATTTGGAGGATTTTTCAAATATTTCACTAAATAAGCCGTTTTTTGAGCGGATTTTAACTTAATTTGGAAGATTTTTCAAATATTTCACTAAATAAGCCGTTTTTTGAGCGGATTTTAACTTAATTTGGAAGATTTTGCGAATATTGCACTAAATAAGCCGTTTTTTGAGCGGATTTTAACTTAATTTGGAAGATTTTGCGAATATTTCACTAAATAAGCCGTTCTTTGAGCGGATTTTAACTAAATTTGGAAGATTTTTCAAATATTTCACTAAATAAGCCGTTCTTTGAGTGGATTTTAACTTAATTTGGAAGATTTTTCAAATATTTCACTAAATAAGCCGTTCTCTGAGTGGATTTTAACTTAATTTGGAAGATTTTTCAAATATTTCACTAAATAAGCCGTTCTTTGAGCGGATTTTAATTTAATTTGGAAGATTTTTCAAATATTTCACTAAATAAGCCGTTCTTTGAGCGGATTCTAACTTAATTTGGAAGATTTTGCAAATATTTCACTAAATAAGCCGTTTTTTGAGCGGATTCTAACTTAATTTGGAAGATTTTGCGAATATTTCACTAAATAAGCCGTTCTTTGAGCGGATTTTAATTTCATTTGGAAGATTTTGCGAATATTTCACTAAATAAGCCGTTCTTTGAGCGGATTTTAACTTAATTTGGAAGATTTTGCGAATATTTCACTAAATAAGCCGTCTTTTGAGCGGATTTTAATTTTATTTGGAAGATTTTTCAAATATTTCACTAAATAAGCCGTTTTTTGAGCGGATTTTAACTTAATTTGGAAGATTTTTCAAATATTTCTCTAAATAAGCCGTTTTTTGAGCGGATTTAACTTAATTTGGAAGATTTTGCGAATATTTCACTAAATAAGCCGTTTTTCGAGCGGATTTTAACTTAATTTGGAAGATTTTGTGAATATTTCACTAAATAAGCCGTTTTTAGAGCGGATTTTAACTTAATTTGGAAGATTTTGCGAATATTTGACTAAATAAGCCGTTTTTTGAGCGGATTTTAACTTAATTTGGAAGATTTTACGAATATTTCACTAAATAAGCCGTTTTTCGAGCGGATTTTAATTTAATTTTGAAGATTTTTCAAATATTTCACTAAATAAGCCGTTTTTCGAGCGGATTTTAACCTTATTTGGAAGATTTTGCAAATATTTCACTAAATAAGCCGTTTTTTGAGCGGATTTTAACTTAATTTGGAAGATTTTGCGAATATTTCACTAAATAAGCCGTTTTTCGAGCGGATTTTAACTTAATTTGGAAGATTTTGCAAATATTTGACAAAATAAGCCGTTTTTTGAGCGGATTTTAACTTAATTTGGAAGATTTTGCGAATATTTCACTAAATAAGCCGTTATTCGAGCAGATTTTAACTTAATTTGGAAGATTTTGCGAATATTTCACTAAATAAGCCGTTTTTTGAGCGGATTTTAACTTAATTTGGAAGATTTTACGAATATTTCACTAAATAAGCCGTTTTTCGAGCGGATTTTAACTTAATTTGGAAGATTTTGCGAATATTTCCCTAAATAAGCCGTTTTTCGAGCGGATTTTAACTTAATTTGGAAGATTTTGTGAATATTTCACTAAATAAGCCGTTTTTCGAGCGGATTTTAACTTAATTTGGAAGATTTTGCGAATATTTGACTAAATAAGCCGTTTTTTGAGCGGATTTTAACTTAATTTGGAAGATTTTACGAATATTTCACTAAATAAGCCGTTTTTTGAGCGGATTTTAACTTAATTTGGAAGATTTTGCGAATATTTCTCTAAATAAGCCGTTTTTTGAGCGGATTTTAACTTAATTTGGAAGATTTTGCGAATATTTCACTAAATAAGCCGTTTTTTTAGCGGATTTTAACTTAATTTGGAAGATTTTGCGAATATTTCACTAAATAAGCCGTTTTTTGAGCGGATTTTAACTTAATTTGGAAGATTTTGCGAATATTTCTCTAAATAAGCCGTTTTTTGAGCGGATTTTAACTTAATTTGGAAGATTTTGCGAATATTTCACTAAATAAGCCGTTTTTTTAGCGGATTTTAACTTAATTTGGAAGATTTTGCGAATATTTCACTAAATAAGCCGTTTTTCGAGCGGATTTTAACTTAATTTGGAAGATGTCTGCGAATATTTCACTAAATAAGCCGTTTTTTGAGCGGATTTTAACTTAATTTTTAAGATGTTGCGAATATTTCACTAAAAAAGCCGTTTTTCGAGCGGATTTTAACTTAATTTGGAAGATTTTGCGAATATTTCACTAAATAAGCCGTTTTTCGAGCGGATTTTAACTTAATTTGGATGATTTTGCGAATATTTCACTAAATAAGCCGTTTTTGAGCGGATTTAAACTTAATTTGGATGATTTTGCGAATATTTCACTAAATAAGCCGTTTTTGAGCGGATTTTAACTTAATTTGGAAGATTTTTCAAATATTTCACTAAATAAGCCGTTTTTGAGCGGATTTTAACTTAATTTGGAAGATTTTGCAAATATTTCACTAAATAAGCCGTTTTTGGAGCGGATTTTAACTTAATTTGGAAGATTTTTCAAATATTTCACTAAATAAGCCGTTTTTTGAGCGGATTTTAACTTAATTTGGAAGATTTTTCAAATATTTCACTAAATAAGCCGTTTTTTGAGCGGATTTTAACTTAATTTGGAAGATTTTGCGAATATTTCACTAAATAAGCCGTTTTTCGAGCGGATTATAACTTAATTTGGAAGATTTTGCGAATATTTCACTAAATAAGCCGTTTTTCGAGCGGATTTTAACTTAATTTGGAAGATTTTGCGAATATTTGACTAAATAAGCCGTTTTTTGAGCGGATTTTAACTTAATTTGGAAGATTTTACGAATATTTCACTAAATAAGCCGTTTTTCGAGCGGATTTTAACTTAATTTGGAAGATATTACGAATATTTCACTAAATAAGCCGTTTTTCGAGCTGATTTTAACTTAATTTGGAAGATTTTGCAAATATTTCACTAAATAAGCCGTTTTTCGAGCGGATTTTAATTTAATTTGGAATATTTTGCGAATATTTCACTAAATAAGCCGTTTTTTGAGCGTATTTTAACTTAATTTGGAATATTTTTCAAATATTTCACTAAATAAGCCGTTTTTTGAGCGGATTTTAACTTAATTTGGAAGATTCTGCGAATATTTCACTAAATAAGCCGTTTTTTGAGCGGATTTTAACTTAATTTGGAAGATTTTTCAAAAATGTCACTAAATAAGCCGTTTTTTGAGCGGATTTTAACTTAATTTGGAAGATTTTGCGAATATTTCACTAAATAAGGCGTTTTTTGAGCGGATTTTAACTTAATTTGGATGATTTTGCGAATATTTCACTAAATAAGCCGTTTTTGAGCGGATTTTAACTTAATTTGGAAGATTTTTCAAATATTTCACTAAATAAGCCGTTTTTGAGCGGATTTTAACTTTATTTGGAAGATTTTGCAAATATTTCACTAAATAAGCCGTTTTTGGAGCGGATTTTAACTTAATTTGGAAGATTTTTCAAATATTTCACTAAATAAGCCGTTTTTTGAGCGGATTTTAACTTAATTTGGAAGATTTTTCAAATATTTCACTAAATAAGCCGTTTTTTGAGCGGATTTTAACTTAATTTGGAAGATTTTGCGAATATTTCACTAAATAAGCCGTTTTTCGAGCGGATTATAACTTAATTTGGAAGATTTTGCGAATATTTCACTAAATAAGCCGTTTTTCGAGCGGATTTTAACTTAATTTGGAAGATTTTGCGAATATTTGACTAAATAAGCCGTTTTTTGAGCGGATTTTAACTTAATTTGGAAGATTTTACGAATATTTCACTAAATAAGCCGTTTTTCGAGCGGATTTTAACTTAATTTGGAAGATATTACGAATATTTCACTAAATAAGCCGTTTTTCGAGCTGATTTTAACTTAATTTGGAAGATTTTGCAAATATTTCACTAAATAAGCCGTTTTTCGAGCGGATTTTAATTTAATTTGGAATATTTTGCGAATATTTCACTAAATAAGCCGTTTTTTGAGCGTATTTTAACTTAATTTGGAATATTTTTCAAATATTTCACTAAATAAGCCGTTTTTTGAGCGGATTTTAACTTAATTTGGAAGATTTTGCGAATATTTCACTAAATAAGCCGTTTTTTGAGCGGATTTTAACTTAATTTGGAAGATTTTTCAAAAATGTCACTAAATAAGCCGTTTTTTGAGCGGATTTTAACTTAATTTGGAAGATTTTGCGAATATTTCACTAAATAAGGCGTTTTTTGAGCGGATTTTAACTTAATTTGGAAGATTTTTCAAATATTTCACTAAATAAGCCGTTTTTTTAGCGTATTTTAACTTAATTTGGAAGATTTTGCGAATATTTCACTAAATAAGCCGTTTTTTTTAGCGGATTTTAACTTAATTTGGAAGATTTTGCGAATATTTCACTAAATAAGCCGTTTTTTGAGCGGATTTTAACTTAATTTGGAAGATTTTGCGAATATTTCACTAAATAAGCCGTTTTTCGAGCGGATTTTAACTTAATTTGGAAGATTTTGCGAATATGTCACTAAATAAGCCGTTTTTCGAGCGGATTTTATCTTAATTTGGAGGATTTTTCAAATATTTCACTAAATAAGCCGTTCATTGGGCGGATTTTAATTTAATTTGGAAGATTTTGCGAATATTTCACTAAATAAGACGTTTTTTGAGCGGATTTTAACTTTATTTGGAAGATTTTTCAAATATTTCACTAAATAAGCCGTTTTTTGAGCGGATTTTAACCTTATTTGGAAGATTTTGCGAATATTTCACTAAATAAGCCGTTCTTTGAGCGGATTTTAATTTAATTTGGAAGATTTTGCGAATATTTCACTAAATAAGCCGTTCTTTGAGCGGATTTTAACTTTATTTGGAAAATTTTGCGAATATTTCACTAAATAAGCCGTTCTTTGAGCGGATTTTAATTTAATTCGGAAGATTTTGCGTATATTTCACTAAATAAGCCGTTTTTTGAGCGGATTTTAACTTAATATGGAAGATTTTGCGAATATTTCACTAAATAAGCCGTTACTTAGCGGATTTTAACTTAATTTGGAAGAATTTGCGAATATTTCACTAAATAAGCCGTTTTTTGAGCGGATTTTAACTTAATTTGGAAGATTTTGTGAATATTTCACTAAATAAGCCGTTTTTCGAGCGGATTTTAACTTAATTTGAAAGATTTTGTGAAAATTTCACTAAATAAGCCGTTTTTCGAGCGGATTTTAACTTAATTTGGAAGATTTTACGAATATTTCACTAAATAAGCCGTTTTTCGAGCGGATTTTAATTTAATTTTGAAGATTTTTCAAATATTTCACTAAATAAGCCGTTTTTCGAGCGGATTTTAACTTAATTTGGAAGATTTTGCAAATATTTCACTAAATAAGCCGTTTTTTGAGCGGATTTTAACATAATTTGGAAGATTTTTCAAATATTTCACTAAATAAGCCGTTTTTGAGCGGATTTTAACTTAATTTGGAAGATTTTGCAAATATTTCACTAAATAAGCCGTTTTTGGAGCGGATTTTAACTTAATTTGGAAGATTTTTCAAATATTTCACTAAATAAGCCGTTTTTTGAGCGGATTTTAACTTAATTTGGAGGATTTTTCAAATATTTCACTAAATAAGCCGTTTTTTGAGCGGATTTTAACTTAATTTGGAAGATTTTTCAAATATTTCACTAAATAAGCCGTTTTTTGAGCGGATTTTAACTTAATTTGGAAGATTTTGCGAATATTGCACTAAATAAGCCGTTTTTTGAGCGGATTTTAACTTAATTTGGAAGATTTTGCGAATATTTCACTAAATAAGCCGTTCTTTGAGCGGATTTTAACTAAATTTGGAAGATTTTTCAAATATTTCACTAAATAAGCCGTTCTTTGAGTGGATTTTAACTTAATTTGGAAGATTTTTCAAATATTTCACTAAATAAGCCGTTCTTTGAGTGGATTTTAACTTAATTTGGAAGATTTTTCAAATATTTCACTAAATAAGCCGTTCTTTGAGCGGATTTTAATTTAATTTGGAAGATTTTTCAAATATTTCACTAAATAAGCCGTTCTTTGAGCGGATTCTAACTTAATTTGGAAGATTTTGCAAATATTTCACTAAATAAGCCGTTTTTTGAGCGGATTCTAACTTAATTTGGAAGATTTTGCGAATATTTCACTAAATAAGCCGTTCTTTGAGCGGATTTTAATTTCATTTGGAAGATTTTGCGAATATTTCACTAAATAAGCCGTTCTTTGAGCGGATTTTAACTTAATTTGGAAGATTTTGCGAATATTTCACTAAATAAGCCGTCTTTTGAGCGGATTTTAATTTTATTTGGAAGATTTTTCAAATATTTCACTAAATAAGCCGTTTTTTGAGCGGATTTTAACTTAATTTGGAAGATTTTTCAAATATTTCTCTAAATAAGCCGTTTTTTGAGCGGATTTAACTTAATTTGGAAGATTTTGCGAATATTTCACTAAATAAGCCGTTTTTCGAGCGGATTTTAACTTAATTTGGAAGATTTTGTGAATATTTCACTAAATAAGCCGTTTTTCGAGCGGATTTTAACTTAATTTGGAAGATTTTGCGAATATTTGACTAAATAAGCCGTTTTTTGAGCGGATTTTAACTTAATTTGGAAGATTTTACGAATATTTCACTAAATAAGCCGTTTTTCGAGCGGATTTTAATTTAATTTTGAAGATTTTTCAAATATTTCACTAAATAAGCCGTTTTTCGAGCGGATTTTAACCTTATTTGGAAGATTTTGCAAATATTTCACTAAATAAGCCGTTTTTTGAGCGGATTTTAACTTAATTTGGAAGATTTTGCAAATATTTGACAAAATAAGCCGTTTTTTGAGCGGATTTTAACTTAATTTGGAAGATTTTGCGAATATTTCACTAAATAAGCCGTTATTCGAGCAGATTTTAACTTAATTTGGAAGATTTTGCGAATATTTCACTAAATAAGCCGTTTTTTGAGCGGATTTTAACTTAATTTGGAAGATTTTACGAATATTTCACTAAATAAGCCGTTTTTCGAGCGGATTTTAACTTAATTTGGAAGATTTTGCGAATATTTCACTAAATAAGCCGTTTTTCGAGCGGATTTTAACTTAATTTGGAAGATTTTGTGAATATTTCACTAAATAAGCCGTTTTTCGAGCGGATTTTAACTTAATTTGGAAGATTTTGCGATTATTTGACTAAATAAGCCGTTTTTTGAGCGGATTTTAACTTAATTTGGAAGATTTTACGAATATTTCACTAAATAAGCCGTTTTTCGAGCGGATTTCAACTTAATTTGGAAGATTTTGCGAATATTTCACTAAATAAGCCGTTTTTTGAGCGGATTTTAACTTAATTTGGAAGATTTTGCGAATATTTCTCTAAATAAGCCGTTTTTTGAGCGGATTTTAACTTAATTTGGAAGATTTTGCGAATATTTCACTAAATAAGCCGTTTTTTTAGCGGATTTTAACTTAATTTGGAAGATTTTGCGAATATTTCACTAAATAAGCCGTTTTTCGAGCGGATTTTAACTTAATTTGGAAGATGTCTGCGAATATTTCACTAAATAAGCCGTTTTTTGAGCGGATTTTAACTTAATTTTTAAGATGTTGCGAATATTTCACTAAATAAGCCGTTTTTTGATCGGATTTTAACTTAATTTGGAAGATTTCTGCGAATATTTCACTAAAAAAGCCGTTTTTCGAGCGGATTTTAACTTAATTTGGAAGATTTTGCGAATATTTCACTAAATAAGCCGTTTTTCGAGCGGATTTTAACTTAATTTGGATGATTTTGCGAATATTTCACTAAATAAGCCGTTTTTGAGCGGATTTTAACTTAATTTGGATGATTTTGCGAATATTTCACTAAATAAGCCGTTTTTGAGCGGATTTTAATTTAATTTTGAAGATTTTTCAAATATTATACTAAATAAGCCGTTTTTCGAGCGGATTTTAACTTAATTTGGAAGATTTTGCAAATATTTCACTAAATAAGCCGTTTTTGGAGCGGATTTTAACTTAATTTGGAAGATTTTTCAAATATTTCACTAAATAAGCCGTTTTTTGAGCGGATTTTAACTTAATTTGGAAGATTTTTCAAATATTTCACTAAATAAGCCGTTTTTTGAGCGGATTTTAACTTAATTTGGAAGATTTTGCGAATATTTCACTAAATAAGCCGTTTTTCGAGCGGATTTTAACTTAATTTGGAAGATTTTGCGAATATTTCACTAAATAAGCCGTTTTTCGAGCGGATTTTAACTTAATTTGGAAGATTTTGCGAATATTTGACTAATAAAGCCGTTTTTTGAGCGGATTTTAACTTAATTTGGAAGATTTTACGAATATTTCACTAAATAAGCCGTTTTTCGAGCGGATTTTAACTTAATTTGGAAGATATTACGAATATTTCACTAAATAAGCCGTTTTTCGAGCTGATTTTAACTTAATTTGGAAGATTTTGCAAATATTTCACTAAATAAGCCGTTTTTCGAGCGGATTTTAATTTAATTTGGAAGATTTTGCGAATATTTCACTAAATAAGCCGTTTTTTGAGCGTATTTTAACTTAATTTGGAATATTTTTCAAATATTTCACTAAATAAGCCGTTTTTTGAGCGGATTTTAACTTAATTTGGAAGATTTTGCGAATATTTCACTAAATAAGCCGTTTTTTGAGCGGATTTTAACTTAATTTGGAAGATTTTTCAAAAATGTCACTAAATAAGCCGTTTTTTGAGCGGATTTTAACTTAATTTGGAAGATTTTGCGAATATTTCACTAAATAAGGCGTTTTTTGAGCGGATTTTAACTTAATTTGGAAGATTTTTCAAATATTTCACTAAATAAGCCGTTTTTTTAGCGTATTTTAACTTAATTTGGAAGATTTTGCGAATATTTCACTAAATAAGCCGTTTTTTTTTAGCGGATTTTAACTTAATTTGGAAGATTTTTCAAATATTTCACTAACTAAGCCATTTTTCGAGCGGATTTTAACTTAATTTGGAAGATTTTGCGAATATTTCACTAAATAAGCCGTTTTTTGAGCGGATTTTAACTTAATTTGGAAGATTTTGCGAATATTTCACTAAATAAGCCGTTTTTCGAGCGGATTTTAACTTAATTTGGAAGATTTTGCGAATATTTCACTAAATAAGCCGTTTTTTAAGCGGATTTTAACTTAATTTGGAAGATTTTGCGAATATGTCACTAAATAAGCCGTTTTTCGAGCGGATTTTATCTTAATTTGGAGGATTTTTCAAATATTTCACTAAATAAGCCGTTCATTGGGCGGATTTTAATTTAATTTGGAAGATTTTGCGAATATTTCACTAAATAAGACGTTTTTTGAGCGGATTTTAACTTTATTTGGAAGATTTTTCAAATATTTCACTAAATAAGCCGTTTTTTGAGCGGATTTTAACTTAATTTGGAAGATTTTTCAAATATTTCACTAAATAAACAGTTTTTTGAGCGGATTTTAACTTACTTTGGAAGATTTTTCAAATATTTCACTAAATAAGCCGTTTTTTGAGCGGATTTTAACTTAATTTGGAAGATTTTTCAAATATTGCACTAAATAAGCCGTTTTTTGAGCGGATTTTAACTTAAAGTGGAAGATTTTCAAATATTTCACTAAATAAGCCGTTTTTTGAGCGGATTTTAACTTAATTTGGAAGATTTTTCAAATATTTCACTAAATAAGCCGTTTTTTGAGCGGATTTTAACTTAATTTGGAAGATTTTTCAAATATTTCACTAAATAAGCCGTTTTTTGAGCGGATTCTAACTTAATTTGGAAGATTTTTCAAATATTTCACTAAATAAGCCGTTTTTTGAGCGGATTCTAACTTAATTTGGAAGATTTTGCAAATATTTCACTAAATAAGCCGTTTTTTGAGCGGATTCTAACTTAATTTGGAGGATTCTGCAAATATTTCACTAAATAAGCCGTTTTTTGAGCGGATTCTAACTTAATTTGGAAGATTTTGCAAATATTTCACTAAATAAGCCGTTTTTTGAGCGGATTCTAACTTAATTTGGAAGATTTTGCAAATATTTCACTAAATAAGCCGTTTTTTGAGCGGATTTTAACTTAATTTGGAAGATTTTTCAAATATTGCACTAAATAAGCCGTTATTTGAGCGGATTTTAATTTCATTTGGAAGATTTTGCGAATATTTCACTAAATAAGCCGTTCTTTGAGCGGATTTTAACTTAATTTGGAAGATTTTGCGAATATTTCACTAAATAAGCCGTCTTTTGAGCGGATTTTAATTTCATTTGGAAGATTTTTCGAATATTTCACTAAATAAGCCGTTTTTTGAGCGGATTTTAACTTAATTTGGAAGATTTTGCGAATATTTCACTAAATAAGCCGTCTTTTGAGCGGATTTTAATTTCATTTGGAAGATTTTTCGAATATTGCACTAAATAAGCCGTTTTTTGAGCGGATTTTAACTTAATTTGGAAGATTTTTCGAAAATGTCACTAAATAAGCCGTTTTTTGAGCGGATTTTAACTTAATTTGGAAGATTTTGCGAATATTTCACTAAATAAGCCGTTTTTCGAGCGGATTTTAACTTAATTTGGAAAATTTTGCGAATATTTCACTAAATAAGCCGTTTTTCGAGCGGATTTTAACTTAATTAGGAAGATTTTGCGAATATTTCACTAAATAAGCCGTTTTTCGAGCGGATTTTAACTTATTTTGGAAGATTTTGCGAATATTTCACTAAATAAGCAGTTTTTCGAGCGGATTTTAACTTTATTTGGAAGATTTTGCGAATAATTCACTAAATAAGCCGTTTTTCGAGCGAATTTTAACTTAATTTGGAAGATTTTGCGAATATTTCACTAAATAAGCCGTTTTTCGAGCGGATTTTAACTTAATTTGGAAGATTTTGCGAATATTTCACTAAATAAGCCGTTTTTCGAGCGGATTTTAACTTAATTTGGAAGATTTTGCGAATATTTCACTAAATAAGCCGTTTTTCGAGCGGATTTTAATTTAATTTGGAAGATTTTGCGAATATTTCACTAAATAAGCCGTTTTTCGAGCGGATTTTAACTTAATTTGGAAGATTTTGCGAGTATTTCACTAAATAAGCCGTTTTTCGAGCGGATTTTAACTTAATTTGGATGATTTTGCGAATATTTCACTAAATAAGCCGTTTTTGAGCGGATTTTAACTTAATTTGGAAGATTTTTCAAATATTTCACTAAATAAGCCGTTTTTGAGCGGATTTTAACTTAATTTGGAAGATTTTTCAAATATTTCACTAAATAAGCCGTTTTTGAGCGGATTTCAACTTAATTTGGAAGATATTGCAAATATTTCACTAAATAAGCCGTTTTTTGAGCGGATTTTAACTTAATTTGGAAGATTTTTAAAATATTTCACTAAATAAGCCGTTTTTTGAGCGGATTTTAACTTAATTTGGAAGATTTTTCAAATATTTCACTAAATAAGCCGTTTTTTGAGCGGATTCTAACTTAATTTGGAAGATTTTTCAAATATTTCACTAAATAAGCCGTTTTTTGAGCGGATTCTAACTTAATTTGGAAGATTTTGCAAATATTTCACTAAATAAGCCGTTTTTTGAGCGGATTCTAACTTAATTTGGAGGATTTTGCAAATATTTCACTAAATAAGCCGTTTTTTGAGCGGATTCTAACTTAATTTGGAAGATTTTGCAAATATTTCACTAAATAAGCCGTTTTTTGAGCGGATTCTAACTTAATTTGGAAGATTTTGCAAATATTTCACTAAATAAGCCGTTTTTTGAGCGGATTTTAACTTAATTTGGAAGATTTTTCAAATATTGCACTAAATAAGCCGTTATTTGAGCGGATTTTAACTTAATTTGGAAGATTTTGCGAACATTTCACTAAATAAGCCGTTCTTTGAGCGGATTTTAACTTAATTTGGAAGATTTTGCGAACATTTCACTAAATAAGCCGTTCTTTGAGCGGATTTTAATTTCATTTGGAAGATTTTGCGAATATTTCACTAAATAAGCCGTTCTTTGAGCGGATTTTAACTTAATTTGGAAGATTTTTCAAATATTTCTCTAAATAAGCCGTCTTTTGAGCGGATTTTAATTTCATTTGGAAGATTTTTCAAATATTTCACTAAATATGCCGTTTTTTGAGCGGATTTTAACTTAATTTGGAAGATTTTGCGAATATTTCACTAAATAAGCCGTCTTTTGAGCGGATTTTAATTTCATTTGGAAGATTTTTCGAATATTGCACTAAATAAGCCGTTTTTTGAGCGGATTTTAACTTAATTTGGAAGATTTTTCGAAAATGTCACTAAATAAGCCGTTTTTTGAGCGGATTTTAACTTAATTTGGAAGATTTTGCGAATATTTCACTAAATAAGCCGTTTTTCGAGCGGATTTTAACTTAATTTGGAAAATTTTGCGAATATTTCACTAAATAAGCCGTTTTTCGAGCGGATTTTAACTTAATTTGGAAGATTTTGCGAATATTTCACTAAATAAGCCGTTTTTCGAGCGGATTTTAACTTATTTTGGAAGATTTTGCGAATATTTCACTAAATAAGCAGTTTTTCGAGCGGATTTTAACTTAATTTGGAAGATTTTGCGAATATTTCACTAAATAAGCCGTTTTTCGAGCGAATTTTAACTTAATTTGGAAGATTTTGCGAATATTTCACTAAATAAGCCGTTTTTCGAGCGGATTTTAACTTAATTTGGAAGATTTTGCGAATATTTCACTAAATAAGCCGTTTTTCGAGCGGATTTTAACTTAATTTGGAAAATTTTGCGAATATTTCACTAAATAAGCCGTTTTTCGAGCGGATTTTAACTTATTTTGGAAGATTTTGCGAATATTTCACTAAATAAGCAGTTTTTCGAGCGGATTTTAACTTAATTTGGAAGATTTTGCGAATATTTCACTAAATAAGCCGTTTTTCGAGCGAATTTTAACTTAATTTGGAAGATTTTGCGAATATTTCACTAAATAAGCCGTTTTTCGAGCGGATTTTAACTTAATTTGGAAGATTTTTCAAATATTTCACTAAATAAGCCGTTTTTTGAGCGGATTTTAACTTAATTTGGAAGATTTTTCAAATATTTCACTAAATAAGCCGTTTTTTGAGCGGATTCTAACTTAATTTGGAAGATTTTTCAAATATTTCACTAAATAAGCCGTTTTTTGAGCGGATTCTAACTTAATTTGGAGGATTTTGCAAATATTTCACTAAATAAGCCGTTTTTTGAGCGGATTCTAACTTAATTTGGAGGATTTTGCAAATATTTCACTAAATAAGCCGTTTTTTGAGCGGATTCTAACTTAATTTGGAAGATTTTTCAAATATTTCACTAAATAAGCCGTTCTTTGAGTGGATTTTAACTTAATTTGGAAGATTTTTCAAATATTTCACTAAATAAGCCGTTCTTTGAGTGGATTTTAACTTAATTTGGAAGATTTTTCAAATATTTCACTAAATAAGCCGTTCTTTGAGTGGATTTTAACTTAATTTGGAAGATTTTTCAAATATTTCACTAAATAAGCCGTTCTTTGAGCGGATTTTAATTTAATTTGGAAGATTTTTCAAATATTTCGCTAAATAAGCCGTTCTTTGAGCGGATTCTAACTTAATTTGGAAGATTTTGCAAATATTTCGCTAAATAAGCCGTTTTTTGAGCGGATTCGAACTTAATTTGGAAGATTTTGCAAATATTTCACTAAATAAGCCGTTTTTTGAGCGGATTCTAACTTAATTTGGAAGATTTTGCAAATATTTCACTAAATAAGCCGTTTTTTGAGCGGATTTTAACTTAATTTGGAAGATTTTTCAAATATTGCACTAAATAAGCCGTTATTTGAGCGGATTTTAACTTAATTTGGAAGATTTTGCGAATATTTCACTAAATAAGCCGTTCTTTGAGCGGATTTTAACTTAATTTGGAAGATTTTGCGAATATTTCACTAAATAAGCCGTTCTTTGAGCGGATTTTAATTTCATTTGGAAGATTTTGCGAATATTTCACTAAATAAGCCGTTCTTTGAGCGGATTTTAACTTAATTTGGAAGATTTTGCGAATATTTCACTAAATAAGCCGTCTTTTGAGCGGATTTTAATTTTATTTGGAAGATTTTTCAAATATTTCACTAAATAAGCCGTTCTTTGAGCGGATTTTAACTTAATTTGGAAGATTTTGCGAATATTTCACTAAATAAGCAGTTTTTCGAGCGGATTTTAACTTAATTTGGAAGATTTTGCGAATATTTCACTAAATAAGCCGTTTTTCGAGCGGATTTTAACTTAATTTGGAAGATTTTGCGAATATTTCACTAAATAAGCCGTTTTTCGAGCGGATTTTAACTTAATTTGGAAGATTTTGCGAATATTTCACTAAATAAGCCGTTTTTCGAGCGGATTTTAACTTAATTTGGAAAATTTTGCGAATATTTCACTAAATAAGCCGTTTTTCGAGCGGATTTTAACTTATTTTGGAAGATTTTGCGAATATTTCACTAAATAAGCAGTTTTTCGAGCGGATTTTAACTTAATTTGGAAGATTTTGCGAATATTTCACTAAATAAGCCGTTTTTCGAGCGAATTTTAACTTAATTTGGAAGATTTTGCGAATATTTCACTAAATAAGCCGTTTTTCGAGCGGATTTTAACTTAATTTGGAAGATTTTTCAAATATTTCACTAAATAAGCCGTTTTTTGAGCGGATTTTAACTTAATTTGGAAGATTTTTCAAATATTTCACTAAATAAGCCGTTTTTTGAGCGGATTTTAACTTAATTTGGAAGATTTTTCATATATTTCACTAAATAAGCCGTTTTTTGAGCGGATTTTAACTTAATTTGGAAGATTTTGCGAATATTGCACTAAATAAGCCGTTTTTTGAGCGGATTTTAACTTAATTTGGAAGATTTTGCGAATATTGCACTAAATAAGCCGTTCTTTGAAGGGATTTTAACTTAATTTGGAAGATTTTGCGAATATTTCACTAAATAAGCCGTTCTTTGAGTGGATTTTAACTTAATTTGGAAGATTTTTCAAATATTTCACTAAATAAGCCGTTCTTTGAGTGGATTTTAACTTAATTTGGAAGATTTTTCAAATATTTCACTAAATAAGCCGTTCTTTGAGTGGATTTTAATTTAATTTGGAAGATTTTTCAAATATTTCTCTAAATAAGCCGTTCTTTGAGCGGATTTTAATTTAATTTGGAAGATTTTGCAAATATTTCACTAAATAAGCCGTTCTTTGAGCGGATTCTAACTTAATTTGGAAGATTTTGCAAATATTTCACTAAATAAGCCGTTTTTTGAGCGGATTCTAACTTAATTTGGAAGATTTTGCAAATATTTCACTAAATAAGCCGTTTTTTGAGCGGATTCTAACTTAATTTGGAAGATTTTGCAAATATTTCACTAAATAAGCCGTTTTTTGAGCGGATTCTAACTTAATTTGGAAGATTTTGCGAATATTTCACTAAATAAGCCGTTTTTCGAGCGGATTCTAACTTAATTTGGAAGATTTTGCGAATATTTCACTAAATAAGCCGTTTTTCGAGCGGATTTTAACTTATTTTGGAAGATTTTGCGAATATTTCACTAAATAAGCCGTTTTTCGAGCGGATTTTAACTTATTTTGGAAGATTTTGCGAATATTTCACTAAATAAGCCGTTTTTCGAGCGGATTTTAACTTAATTTGGAAGATTTTGCGAACATTTCACTAAATAAGCCGTTTTTCGAGCGGATTTTAACTTAATTTGGAAGATTTTGCGAACATTTCACTAAATAAGCCGTTCTTTGAGCGGATTTTAATTTCATTTGGAAGATTTTGCGAATATTTCACTAAATAAGCCGTTCTTTGAGCGGATTTTAACTTAATTTGGAAGATTTTGCGAATATTTCACTAAATAAGCCGTCTTTTGAGCGGATTTTAATTTCATTTGGAAGATTTTTCAAATATTTCACTAAATAATCCGTCTTTTGAGCGGATTTTAATTTCATTTGGAAGATTTTTCGAATATTGCACTAAATAAGCCGTTTTTTGAGCGGATTTTAACTTAATTTGGAAGATTTTTCGAAAATGTCACTAAATAAGCCGTTTTTTGAGCGGATTTTAACTTAATTTGGAAGATTTTGCGAATATTTCACTAAATAAGCCGTTTTTCGAGCGGATTTTAACTTAATTTGGAAAATTTTGCGAATATTTCACTAAATAAGCCGTTTTTCGAGCGGATTTTAACTTAATTTGGAAGATTTTGCGAATATTTCACTAAATAAGCCGTTTTTCGAGCGGATTTTAACTTATTTTGGAAGATTTTGCGAATATTTCACTAAATAAGCAGTTTTTCGAGCGGATTTTAACTTAATTTGGAAGATTTTGCGAATATTTCACTAAATAAGCCGTTTTTCGAGCGGATTTTAACTTAATTTGGAAGATTTTGCGAATATTTCACTAAATAAGCCGTTTTTCGAGCGGATTTTAACTTAATTTGGAAGATTTTGCGAATATTTCACTAAATAAGCCGTTTTTCGAGCGGATTTTAACTTAATTTGGAAGATTTTGCGAATATTTCACTAAATAAGCCGTTCTTCGAGCGGATTTTAACTTAATTTGGAAGATTTTGCGAATATTTCACTAAATAAGCCGTTTTTCGAGCGGATTTATACTTAATTTGGAAGATTTTGCGAATATTTCACTAAATAAGCCGTTTTTCGAGCGGATTTTAATTGAATTTGGAAGATTTCGCGAATATTTCACTAAATAAGCCGTTTTTCGAGCGGATTTTAACTTAATTTGGAAGATTTTACGAATATTTCACTAAATAAGCCGTTTTTCGAGCGGATTTTAACTTAATTTGGATGATTTTGCAAATATTTCACTAAATAAGCCGTTTTCGAGCGGATTTTAACTTAATTTGGAAGATTTTTCAAATATTTCACTAAATAAGCCGTTTTCGAGCAGATTTTAACTTAATTTGGAAGATTTTTCAAATATTTCACTAAATAAGCCGTTTTTTGAGCGGATTTTAACTTAATTTGGAAGATTTTTCAAATATTTCACTAAATAAGCCGTTTTTTGAGCGGATTTTAAGTTAATTTGGAAGATTTTTCAAATATTTCACTAAATAAGCCGTTTTTTAAGCGGATTTTTACTTAATTTGGAAGATTTTGCGAATATTGCACTAAATAAGCCGTTTTTTGAGCGGATTTTAACTTAATTTGGAAGATTTTGCGAATATTTCACTAAATAAGCCGTTCTTTGAGCGGATTTTAACTTAATTTGGAAGATTTTTCAAATATTTCACTAAATAAGCCGTTCTTTGAGTGGATTTTAACTTAATTTGGAAGATTTTTCAAATATTTCACTAAATAAGCCGTTCTTTGAGTGGATTTTAACTTAATTTGGAAGATTTTTCAAATATTTCTCTAAATAAGCCGTTCTTTGAGCGGATTTTAATTTAATTTGGAAGATTTTGCAAATATTTCACTAAATAAGCCGTTCTTTCAGCGGATTCTAACTTAATTTGGAAGATTTTGCAAATATTTCACTAAATAAGCCGTTTTTTGAGCGGATTCTAACTTAATTTGGAAGATTTTGCAAATATTTCACTAAATAAGCCGTTTTTTGAGCGGATTCTAACTTAATTTGGAAGATTTTGCAAATATTTCACTAAATAAGCCGTTTTTTGAGCGGATTCTAACTTAATTTGGAAGATTTTGCGAATATTTCACTAAATAAGCCGTTTTTCGAGCGGATTTTAATTTAATTTGGAAGATTTTGCGAATATTTCACTAAATAAGCCGTTTTTCGAGCGGATTTTAACTTAATTTGGAAGATTTTGCGAATATTTCACTAAATAAGCCGTTTTTCGAGCGGATTTTAACTTAATTTGGAAGATTTTGCGAATAATTCACTAAATAAGCCGTTTTTCGAGCGGATTTTAACTTAATTTGGAAGATTTTGCGAATATTTCACTAAATAAGCCGTTTTTCGAGCGGATTTTAACTTAATTTGGAAGATTTTGCGAATATTTCACTAAATAAGCCGTTTTTCGAGCGGATTTTAACTTAATTTGGAAGATTTTGCGAATATTTCACTAAATAAGCCGTTTTTCGAGCGGATTTTAACTTAATTTGGAAGATTTTGCGAATATTTCACTAAATAAGCCGTTTTTGAGCGGATTTTAACTTAATTTGGAAGATTTTTCAAATATTTCACTAAATAAGCCGTTTTTGAGCGGATTTTAACTTAATTTGGAAGATTTTTCAAATATTTCACTAAATAAGCCGTTTTTTGAGCGGATTCTAACTTAATTTGGAAGATTTTGCAAATATTTCACTAAATAAGCCGTTTTCTGAGCGGATTCTAACTTAATTTGGAAGATTTTGCAAATATTTCACTAAATAAGCCGTTTTTTGAGCGGATTTTAACTTAATTTGGAAGATTTTTCAAATATTGCACTAAATAAGCCGTTATTTGAGCGGATTTTAACTTAATTTGGAAGATTTTGCGAATATTTCACTAAATAAGCCGTTTTTTGAGCGGATTTTAACTTAATTTGGAAAATTTTGCGAATATTTCACTAAATAAGCCGTTCTTTGAGCGGATGTTAATTTCATTTGGAAGATTTTTCAAATATTTCACTAAATAAGCCGTTTTTTGAGCGGATTTTAACTTAATTTGGAAGATTTTTCAAATATTTTACTAAATAAGCCGTTTTTTGAGCGGATTTTAACTTAATTTGGAAGATTTTTCCAATATTTCACTAAATAAGCCGTTTTTTGAGCGGATTTTAACTTAATTTGGAAGATTTTTCGAATATTTCACTAAATAAGCCGTTTTTTGAGCGGATTTTAACTTAATTTGGAAGATTTTTCGAATATTGCACTAAATAAGCCGTTTTTTGAGCGGAATTTAACTTAATTTGGAAGATTTTTCGAATATGTCACTAAATAAGCCGTTTTTTGAGCGGATTTTAACTTAATTTGGAAGATTTTGCGAATATTTCACTAAATAAGCCGTTTTTCGAGCGGATTTTAACTTAATTTGGAAAATTTTGCGAATATTTCACTAAATAAGCCGTTTTTCGAGCGGATTTTAACTTAATTTGGAAGATTTTGCGAATATTTCACTAAATAAGCAGTTTTTCGAGCGGATTTTAACTTAATTTGGAAGATTTTGCGAATATTTCACTAAATAAGCCGTTTTTCGAGCGGATTTTAACTTAATTTGGAAGATTTTGCGAATATTTCACTAAATAAGCCGTTTTTCGAGCGGATTTTAACTTAATTTGGAAGATTTTGCGAATATTTCACTAAATAAGCCGTTTTTCGAGCGGATTTTAACTTAATTTGGAAGATTTTGCGAATATTTCACTAAATAAGCCGTTTTTCGAGCGGATTTTAATTGAATTTGGAAGATTTTGCGAATATTTCACTAAATAAGCCGTTTTTCGAGCGGATTTTAACTTAATTTGGAAGATTTTGCGAATATTTCACTAAATAAGCCGTTCTTGAGCGGATTTTAACTTAATTTGGAAGATTTTTCAAATATTTCACTAAATAAGCCGTTTTTTGAGCGGATTTTAACTTAATTTGGAAGATTTTTCAAATATTTCACTAAATAAGCCGTCTTTTGAGCGGATTTTAACTTAATTTGGAAAATTTTGCGAATATTTCACTAAATAAGCCGTTTTTTGAGCGGATTTTAACTTAATTTGGAAGATTTTGCGAATATTTCACTAAATAAGCCGTTTTTCGAGCGGATTTTAACTTAATTTGGAAGATTTTGCGAATATTTCACTAAATAAGCTGTTTTTCGAGCGGATTTTAATTTAATTTGGAAGATTTTGCGAATATTTCACTAAATAAGCCGTTTTTCGAGCAGAATTTAACTTAATTTGGAAGATTTTGCGAGTATTTCACTAAATAAGCCGTTTTTCGAGCGGATTTTAACTTAATTTGGAAGATTTTGCGAATATTTCACTAAATAAGCCGTTTTTGAGCGGATTTTATTTAATTTGGAAGATTTTTCAAATATTTCACTAAATAAGCCGTTTTTGAGCGGATTTTAACTTAATTTGGAAGATTTTTCAAATATTTCACTAAATAAGCCGTTTTTGAGCGGATTTTAACTTAATTTGGAAGATTTTGCAAATATTTCACTAAATAAGCCGTTTTTTGAGCGGATTTTAACTTAATTTGGAAGATTTTTCAAATATTTCACTAAATAAGCCGTTTTTTGAATGGATTTTAACTTAATTTGGAAGATTTTTCAAATATTTCACTAAATAAGCCGTTTTTTGAGCGGATTTTAACTTAATTTGGAAGATTTTTCAAATATTTCACTAAATAAGCCTTTTTTTTTGAGCGGATTTTAACTTAATTTGGAAGATTTTGCGAATATTGCACTAAATAAGCCGTTCTTTGAGCGGATTTTAACTTAATTTGGAAGATTTTTCAAATATTTCACTAAATAAGCCGTTCTTTGAGTGGATTTTAACTTAATTTAGAAGATTTTTCAAATATTTCACTAAATAAGCCGTTGTTTGAGTGGATTTTAACTTAATTTGGAAGATTTTTCAAATATTTCACTAAATAAACCGTTCTTTGAGCGGATTTTAATTTAATTTGGAAGATTTTTCGAATATTTCACTAAATAAGCCGTTCTTTGAGCGGATTCTAACTTAATTTGAAAGATTTTGCAAATATTTCACTAAATAAGCCGTTTTTTGAGCGAATTCTAACTTAATTTGGAAGATTTTGCAAATATTTCACTAAATAAGCCGTTTTTTGAGCGGATTCTAACTTAATTTGGAAGATTTTGCAAATATTTCACTAAATAAGCCGTTTTTTGAGCGGATTCTAACTTAATTTGGAAGATTTTGCAAATATTTCACTAAATAAGCCGTTTTTTGAGCGGATTCTAACTTAATTTGGAAGATTTTGCAAATATTTCACTAAATAAGCCGTTTTTTGAGCGGATTCTAACTTAATTTGGAAGATTTTGCAAATATTTCACTAAATAAGCCGTTTTTTGAGCGGATTTTAACTTAATTTGGAAGATTTTTCAAATATTGCACTAAATAAGCCGTTATTTGAGCGGATTTTAACTTAATTTGGAAGATTTTGCGAATATTTCACTAAATAAGCCGTTCTTTGAGCGGATTTTAACTTAATTTCGAAAATTTTGCGAATATTTCACTAAATAAGCCGTTCTTTGAGCGGATTTTAATTTCATTTGGAAGATTTTGCGAATATTTCACTAAATAAGCCGTTCTTTGAGCGGATTTTAATTTCATTTGGAAGATTTTTCAAATATTTCACTAAATAAGCCGTTTTTTGAGCGGATTTTAACTTAATTTGGAAGATTTTTCAAATATTTCACTAAATAAGCCGTTTTTTGAGCGTATTTTAACTTAATTTGGAAGATTTTTCGAATATTTCACTAAAAAAGCCGTTTTTTGAGCGGATTTTAACTTAATTTGGAAGATTTTTCGAATATTTCACTAAATAAGCCGTTTTTTGAGCGGATTTTAACTTAATTTGGAAGATTTTTCGAATATTTCACTAAATAAGCCGTTTTTTGAGCGGATTTTAACTTAATTTGGAAGATTTTTCGAATATTTCACTAAATAAGCCGTTTTTTGAGCGGATTTTAACTTAATTTGGAAGATTTTTCGAATATTGCACTAAATAAGCCGTTTTTTGAGCGGAATTTAACTTAATTTGGAAGATTTTTCGAATATGTCACTAAATAAGCCGTTTTTTGAGCGGATTTTAACTTAATTTGGAAGATTTTGCGAATATTTCACTAAATAAGCCGTTTTTCGAGCGGATTTTAACTTAA
This sequence comes from Pachydiplax longipennis, assembly GCA_036926295.1. Taxonomy (NCBI): domain Eukaryota; kingdom Metazoa; phylum Arthropoda; class Insecta; order Odonata; family Libellulidae; genus Pachydiplax; species Pachydiplax longipennis. The sequence goes on along the minus strand of JAVFKF010000015.1, from coordinate 64,631,213 downwards.
TTTGGAAAATTTTGCGAATATTTCACTAAATAAGCCGTTTTTCGAGCAGATTTTAACTTAATTTGGAAGATTTTGCGAATATTTCACTAAATAAGCAGTTTTTCGAGCGGATTTTAACTTAATTTGGAAGATTTTGCGAATATTTCACTAAATAAGCCGTTTTTCGAGCGGATTTTAACTTAATTTGGAAGATTTTGCGAATATTTCACTAAATAAGCCGTTTTTCGAGCGGATTTTAACTTAATTTGGAAGATTTTGCAAATATTTCACTAAATAAGCCGTTCTTCGAGCGGATTTTAACTTAATTTGGAAGATTTTGCGAATATTTCACTAAATAAGCCGTTTTTCGAGCGGATTTTAACTTAATTTGGAAGATTTTGCGAATATTTCACTAAATAAGCCGTTTTTCGAGCGGATTTTAATTGAATTTGGAAGATTTTGCGAATATTTCACTAAATAAGCCGTTTTTGACCGGATTTTAACTTAATTTGGAAGATTTTTCAAATATTTCACTAAATAAGCCGTTTTTGAGCGGATTTTAACTTAATTTGGAAGATTTTGCAAATATTTCACTAAATAAGCCGTTTTTTGAGCGGATTTTAACTTAATTTGGAAGATTTTTCAAATATTTCACTAAATAAGCCGTTTTTTGAGCGGATTTTAACTTAATTTGGAAGATTTTTCAAATATTTCACTAAATAAGCCGTTTTTTGAGCGGATTTTAACTTAATTTGGAAGATTTTTCAAATATTTCACTAAATAAGCCGTTTTTTGAGCGGATTTTAACTTAATTTGGAAGATTTTACGAATATTGCACTAAATAAGCCGTTTTTTGAGCGGATTTTAACTTAATTTGGAAGATTTTGCGAATATTTCACTAAATAAGCCGTTCTTTGAGCGGATTTTAACTTAATTTGGAAGATTTTTCAAATATTTCACTAAATAAGCCGTTCTTTGAGTGGATTTTAACTTAATTTGGAAGATTTTTCAAATATTTCACTAAATAAGCCGTTCTTTGAGTGGATTTTAACTTAATTTGGAAGATTTTTCAAATATTTCACTAAATAAGCCGTTCTTTGAGCGGATTTTAATTTAATTTGGAAGATTTTTCAAATATTTCACTAAATAAGCCGTTCTTTGAGCGGATTCTAACTTAATTTGGATGATTTTGCAAATATTTCACTAAATAAGCCGTTTTTTGAGCGGATTCTAACTTAATTTGGAAGATTTTGCAAATATTTCACTAAATAAGCCGTTTTTTGAGCGGATTCGAACTTAATTTGGAAGATTTTAAATATTTCACTAAATAAGCCGTTTTTTGAGCGGATTCTAACTTAATTTGGAAGATTTTGCAAATATTTCACTAAATAAGCCGTTTTTTGAGCGGATTTTAACTTAATTTGGAAGATTTTTCAAATATTGCACTAAATAAGCCGTTATTTGAGCGGATTTTAACTTAATTTGGAAGATTTTGCGAATATTTCACTAAATAAGCCGTTCTTTGAGCGGATTTTAACTTAATTTGGAAGATTTTGCGAATATTTCACTAAATAAGCCGTTCTTTGAGCGGATTTTAATTTCATTTGGAAGATTTTGCGAATATTTCACTAAATAAGCCGTTCTTTGAGCGGATTTTAACTTAATTTGGAAGATTTTGCGAATATTTCACTAAATAAGCCGTCTTTTGAGCGGATTTTAATTTTATTTGGAAGATTTTTCAAATATTTCACTAAATAAGTCGTTTTTTGAGCGGATTTTAACTTAATTTGGAAGATTTTTCAAATATTTCTCTAAATAAGCCGTTTTTTGAGCGGATTTAACTTAATTTGGAAGATTTTGCGAATATTTCACTAAATAAGCCGTTTTTCGAGCGGATTTTAACTTAATTTGGAAGATTTTGTGAATATTTCACTAAATAAGCCGTTTTTCGAGCGGATTTTAACTTAATTTGGAAGATTTTGCGAATATTTGACTAAATAAGCCGTTTTTTGAGCGGATTTTAACTTAATTTGGAAGATTTTACGAATATTTCACTAAATAAGCCGTTTTTCGAGCGGATTTTAATTTAATTTTGAAGATTTTTCAAATATTTCACTAAATAAGCCGTTTTTCGAGCGGATTTTAACTTAATTTGGAAGATTTTGCAAATATTTCACTAAATAAGCCGTTTTTTGAGCGGATTTTAAGTTAATTTGGAAGATTTTGCGAATATTTCACTAAATAAGCCGTTTTTCGAGCGGATTTTAACTTAATTTGGAAGACTTTGCAAATATTTCACTAAATAAGCCGTTTTTTGAGCGGATTTTAACTTAATTTGGAAGATTTTACGAATATTTCACTAAATAAGCCGTTTTTCGAGCGGATTTTAACTTAATTTGGAAGATTTTGCGAATATTTCACTAAATAAGCCGTTTTTCGAGCGGATTTTAACTTAATTTGGAAGATTTTGTGAATATTTCACTAAATAAGCCGTTTTTCGAGCGGATTTTAACTTAATTTGGAAGATTTTGCGAATATTTGACTAAATAAGCCGTTTTTTGAGCGGATTTTAACTTAATTTGGAAGATTTTACGAATATTTCACTAAATAAGCCGTTTTTCGAGCGGATTTCAACTTAATTTGGAAGATTTTGCGAATATTTCACTAAATAAGCCGTTTTTTGAGCGGATTTTAACTTAATTTGGAAGATTTTGCGAATATTTCTCTAAATAAGCCGTTTTTTGAGCGGATTTTAACTTTTTTTGGAAAATTTTGCGAATATTTCACTAAATAAGCCGTTCTTTGAGCGGATTTTAATTTAATTCGGAAGATTTTGCGAATATTTCACTAAACAAGCCGTTTTTTGAGCGGATTTTAACTTAATTTGGAAGATTTTGCTAATATTTCACTAAATAAGCCGTTTTTCGAGCGGATTTTAACTTAATTTGGAAGATTTTGCGAATATTTCACTAAATAAGCCGTTTTTTAAGCGGATTTTAACTTAATTTGGAAGATTTTGCGAATATTTCACTAAATAAGCCGTTTTTCGAGCGGATTTTATCTTAATTTGGAGGATTTTTCAAATATTTCACTAAATAAGCCGTTCTTTAAGCGGATTTTAATTTAATTTGGAAGATTTTGCGAATATTTCACAAAATAAGACGTTTTTTGAGCGGATTTTAACTTAATTTGGAAGATTTTTCAAATATTTCACTAAATAAACAGTTTTTTGAGCGGATTTTAACTTACTTTGGAAGATTCTTCAAATATTTCACTAAATAAGCCGTTTTTTGAGCGGATTTTAACTTAATTTGGAAGATGTTGCGAATATTTCACTAAATTAGCCTTTTTGAGCGGATTTTAACTTAATTTGGAAGATTTTGAGAATATTTCACTAAATAAGACGTTTTTTGAGCGGATTTTAACTTAATTTGGAAGATTTTTCAAATATTTCACTAAATAAGCCGTTTTTTGAGCGGATTTTAACTTAATTTGGAAGATTTTTCAAATAGTTCACTAAATAAGCCTTTTTTTGCGCGGATATTAACTTAATTTGGAAGATTTTTCAAATATTTCACTAAATAAGCCGTTTTTTGAGCGGATTTTAATTTAATTTGGAAGATTTTTCAAATATTTCACTAAATAAGCCGTTTTTTGAGCGGATTTTAACTTAAAGTGGAAGATTTTTCAAATATTGCACTAAATAAGCCGTTTTTTGAGCGGATTTTTACTTAATTTGGAAGATTTTTCAAATATTTCACTAAATAAGCCGTTCTTTGAGCGGATTTTAACTTAATTTGGAAGATTTTGCGTATATTTCACAAAATAAGCCGTTCTTTGAGCGGATTTTAATTTAATTTGGAAGATTTTGCGAATATTTCACTAAATAAGCCGTTTTTCGAGCGGATTTTAACTTACTTTGGAAGATTTTGCGAATATTTCACTAAATAAGCCGTTTTTTAAGCGGATTTTAACTTAATTTGGAAGATTTTGTGAATATGTCACTAAATAAGCCGTTTTTCGAGCGGATTTTATCTTAATTTGGAGGATTTTTCAAATATTTCACTAAATAAGCCGTTCTTTCAGCGGATTTTAATTTAATTTGGAAGATTTTGCGAATATTTCACTAAATAAGCCGTTTTTTATATTTTACTAAATAAGCCAGTTTTTTGAGCGGATTTTAACTTAATTTGGAAGATTTTGCGAATATTTCACTAAATAAGCCGTTTTTTATATTTTACTAAATAAGCCAGTTTTTTGAGCGGATTTTAACTTACTTTGGAAGATTTTTCAAATATTTCACTTAATAAGCCGTTTTTTGAGCGGATTTTACCTTAATTTGGAAGATTTTGCGAATATTTCACTAAATAAGCCGTTTTTTGAGCGGATTTTAACTTAATTTGGAAGATTTATCGAATATTTCACTAAATAAGCCGTTTTTTGAGCGGATTTTAACTTAATTTGGAAGATTTTGCGAATATTTCACTAAATAAGCCGTTTTTTGAGCGGATTTTAACTTAATTTGGAAGATTTTGCGAATATTTCACTAAATAAGCCGTTTTTTGTGCGGATTTTAACTTAATTTGGAAGATTTTTCAAATATTTCACTAAATAAGACGTTTTTTGAGCGGATTTTAACTTAATTTGGAAGATTTTGCGAATATTTCACTAAATAAGCCGTTTTTTGAGCGGATTTTAACTTAATTTGGAAGATTTATCGAATATTTCACTAAATAAGCCGTTTTTTGAGCGGATTTTAACTTAATTTGGAAGATTTTGCGAATATTTCACTAAATAAGCCGTTTTTTGAGCGGATTTTAACTTAATTTGGAAGATTTATCGAATATTTCACTAAATAAGCCGTTTTTTGTGCGGATTTTAACTTAATTTGGAAGATTTTGCGAATATTTCACTAAATAAGCCGTTTTTTGAGCGGATTTTAACTTAATTTGGAAGATTTTGCGAAATTTTCACTAAATAAGCCGTTTTTTGAGCGGATTTTAACTTAATTTGGAAGATTTTGCGAATATTTCACTAAATAAGCCGTTTTTTGAGCGGATTTTAACTTAATTTGGAAGATTTTGCAAATATTTCAATAAATAAGCCGTTTTTTGAGCGGATTTTAACTTAATTTGGAAGATTTTGCGAATATTTCACAAAATAAGCCGTTTTTTGAGCGGATTTTAACTTACTTTGGAAGATTTTTCAAATATTTCACTTAATAAGCCGTTTTTTGAGCGGATTTTACCTTAATTTGGAAGATTTTTCAAATATTTCACTAGATAAGCGGTTTTTTGAGCGGATATTAACATAATTTGGAAGATTTTGCGAAGATTTCACTAAATAAGCCGTTTTTTCAACGGATTTTAACTTAAATTGGAAGATTTTGCAAATATTTCACTAAATAAGCCGTTTTTTGAGCGGATTTTAACTTAATTTGGAAGATTTTTCGAATATTTCACTAAATAAGCCGTTTTTTGAGCGGATTTTAACTTAATTTGGAAGATTTTGCGAATATTTCATAAAATAAGCCGTTTTTTGAGCGGATTTTAACTTAATTTGGAAAATTCTTAAATATTTCACTAAATAAGCCGTTTTTGAGCGGATTTTAACTTAATTTAGAAGATTTTGCGAATATTTCACTAAATAAGCCGTTTTTTGAGCGGATTTTACCTTGATTTGGAAGATTTTGCGAATATTTCACTAAATAAGCCGTTTTTTAAGCGGATTTTAGCTTAATTTGGAAGATTTTGCGAATATTTCACTAAATAAGCCGTTTTTTTAGCGGATTTTAACTTAATTTGGAAGATTTTGCGAATATTTCACTAAATAAGCCGTTTTTCAACGGATTTAACCTTAATTCCGAAGATTTTGCGAATATTTCACTAAATAAGCCGTTTTTGAGCGGATTTTAACTTAATTTGGAGGATTTTGCGAATATTTCACTAAATAAGCCGTTTTTTGAGCGGATTTTAACTTAATTTGGAAGATTTTGCGAATATTTCACTAAATAAGCCGTTTTTTGAGCGGATTTTAACTTAATTTGGAAGATTTTGCGAATATTTCACTAAATAAGCCGTTTTTTGAGCGGATTTTAACTTAATTGGGAAGATTTTTCAAATATTTTACTTAATAAGCCGCTTTTTGAGCGAATTTTAACTTAATTTGGAAGATTTTTCAAATATTTCACTAAATAAGCCGTTTTTTGAGCGGATTTTAACTTAATTTGGAAGATTTTTCAAATATTTCACTAAATAAGCCGTTTTTTGAGCGGATTTTAACTTCATTTGGAAGATTTTGCGAATATTTCACTAAATAAGCCGTTTTTTGAGCGGATTTTAACTTAATTTGGAAGATTTTTCAAATATTTCACTAAGTAAGCCGTTTTTTGAGCGGATTTTAACTTAATTTGGAAGATTTTGCGAATATTTCACTAAATAAGCCGTTTTTTGAGCGGATTTTAACTTAATTTGGAAGATTTTTCAAATATTTCACTAAGTAAGCCGTTTTTTGAGCGGATTTTAACTTAATTTGGAAGATTTTGCGAATATTTCACTAAATAAGCCGTTTTTTGAGCGGATTTTAACTTAATTTGGAAGATTTTGCAAATATTTCACTAAATAAGCCGTTTTTTGAGCGGATTTTAACTTAATTTGGAAGATTTTGGAGATATTTCACTAAATAAGCCGTTTATTAAGCGGATTTAAACTTAATCTGAAGATTTTGCAAGTATTTCATTGAATAAGCCGTTTTTTCAGCGGATTTTAACTTACTTTGGAAGATTTTGCTAATATTTCACTAAATAAGCCGTTTTCTGAGCGGATTTTAACTTAATTTGGAAGATTTTGCGAATATTTCACTAAATAAGCCGTTTTTTGAGCGGATTTTAACTTAATTTCGAAGATTTTGCGAATATTTCACTAAATAAGCCGTTTTTTGAGCGGATTTTAACTTAATTTGGAAGATTTTGCGAATATTTCACTAAATAAGCCGTTTTTTGAGCGGATATTAACTTAATTTGGAAGATTTTGCGAATATTTCACTAAATAAGCCGTTTTTTGAGCGGATTTTAACTTAATTTGGAAGATTTTGCGAATATTTCACAAAATAAGCCGTTTTTTGAGCGGATTTTAACTTATTTGGAAGATTTTGCGAATATTTCACTAAATAAGCCGTTTTGTGAGCGGATTTTAATTTAATTTGGAAGATTTTGCGAATATTTCACTAAATAAGCCGTTTTTTGAGCGGATTTTACCTTAATTTGGAAGATTTTGCGAATATTTCACTAAATAAGCCGTTTTTCGAGCGGATTTTAACTTAATTTGGAAGATTTTGCGAATATTTCACTAAATAAGCCGTTTTTTGAGCGGATTTTACCTTAATTTGGAAGATTTTGCGAATATTTCACTAAATAAGCCGTTTTTTTAGCGGATTTTAGCTTAATTTGGAAGATTTTGCGAATATTTCACTAAATAAGCCGTTTTTTGAGCGGATTTTAACTTAATTTGGAAGATTTTTCAAATATTTCACTAAGTAAGCCGTTTTTTGAGCGGATTTTAACTTAATTTGGAAGATTTTGCGAATATTTCACTAAATAAGCCGTTTTTTGAGCGGATTTTAACTTAATTTGGAAGATTTTGCAAATATTTCACTAAATAAGCCGTTTTTTGAGCGGATTTTAACTTAATTTGGAAGATTTTGGAGATATTTCACTAAATAAGCCGTTTATTAAGCGGATTTAAACTTAATCTGAAGATTTTGCAAGTATTTCATTGAATAAGCCGTTTTTTCAGCGGATTTTAACTTACTTTGGAAGATTTTGCTAATATTTCACTAAATAAGCCGTTTTCTGAGCGGATTTTAACTTAATTTGGAAGATTTTGCGAATATTTCACTAAATAAGCCGTTTTTTGAGCGGATTTTAACTTAATTTCGAAGATTTTGCGAATATTTCACTAAATAAGCCGTTTTTTGAGGGGATTTTAACTTAATTTGGAAGATTTTGCGAATATTTCACTAAATAAGCCGTTTTTTGAGCGGATATTAACTTAATTTGGAAGATTTTGCGAATATTTCACTAAATAAGCCGTTTTTTGAGCGGATTTTAACTTAATTTGGAAGATTTTGCGAATATTTCACAAAATAAGCCGTTTTTTGAGCGGATTTTAACTTAATTTGGAAGATTTTTCAAATATTTCACTAAATAAGCCATTTTTTTGAGCGGATTTTAACTTAATTTGGAAGATTTTGCGAATATTTCACTAAATAAGCCGTTTTTTGAGCGGATTTTAACTTAATTTGGAAGATTTTGGAGATATTTCACTAAATAAGCCGTTTATTAAGCGGATTTAAACTTAATCTGAAGATTTTGCAAGTATTTCATTGAATAAGCCGTTTTTTCAGCGGATTTTAACTTACTTTGGAAGATTTTGCTAATATTTCACTAAATAAGCCGTTTTCTGAGCGGATTTTAACTTAATTTGGAAGATTTTGCGAATATTTCACTAAATAAGCCGTTTTTTGAGCGGATTTTAACTTAATTTGGAAGATTTTTCAAATATTTCACTAAATAAGCCGTTTTTTGAGCGGATTTTAACTTAATTTGGAAGATTTTGCGAATATTTCACTAAATAAGCCGTTTTTTGAACGGATTTTAGCTTAATTTGGAAGATTTTGCGAATATTTCACTAAATAAGCCGTTTTTTCAGCGGATTTTAACTTAATTTGGAAGATTTTGCGAATATTTCACTAAATAAGCCGTTTTTTCAGCGGATTTTAACTTAATTTGGAAGATTTTGCGAATATTTCACTAAATAAGCCGTTTTTTCAGCGGATTTTAACTTAATTTGGAAGATTTTGCGAATATTTCACTAAATAAGCCGTTTTTTGAGCGGATTTTAACTTAATTTGGAAGATTTTGCGAATATTTCACTAAATAAGCCGTTTTTTGAGCGGATTTTAACTTAATTTGGAAGATTTTGCGAATATTTCACTAAATAAGCCGTTTTTTCATGCGGATTTTAACTTAATTTGGAAGATTTTGCGAATATTTCACTAAATAAGCCGTTTTTTCAGCGGATTTTAACTTAATTTGGAAGATTTTGCGAATATTTCACTAAATAAGCCGTTTTTTCAGCGGATTTTAACTTAATTTGGAAGATTTTGCGAATATTTCACTAAATAAGCCGTTTTTTGAGCGGATTTTAACTTAATTTGGAAGATTTTGCGAATATTTCACTAAATAAGCCGTTTTTTGAGCGGATTTTAACTTAATTTGGAAGATTTTTCAAATATTTCACTAAATAAGACGTTTTTTGAGCGGATTTTAACTTAATTTGGAAGATTTTGCGAATATTTCACTAAATAAGCCGTTTTTTGAGCGGATTTTAACTTAATTTGGAAGATTTTGCAAATATTTCACTAAATAAGACGTTTTTTGAGCGGATTTTAACTTAATTTGGAAGATTTTGCGAATATTTCACTAAATAAGCCGTTTTTTGAGCGGATTTTAACTTAATTTGGAAGATTTTGCAAATATTTCACTAAAGAAGCCGTTTTTTTAGCGGATTTTAACTTATTTTGTAAGAGTTTGCAACTATTTCACTATATATGCCGTTTTCTGAGCGGTTTTCAACTTAATTTGGAAGAGTTTGCAAATATTTCACTAAATAAGCCGTTTATTGAGTGGATTTATCTTAATTTGGAAGTTTTTGCAAATATTTCACTAAATAAGCCGTCTTTTGAGCGGATTTTAGCTTAATTTGGGAGATTTTGCGAATATTTCACTAAATAAGCCGTTTTTTGAGCGGATTTTAACTTAATTTGGAAGATTTAGCAAATATTTCACTGAATAAGCCGTTTTTTGAGCGGATAATAACTTAATTTTGGAGATTTTGCAAATATTTCACTAAATAAGCCGTTTTTTGAGCGGATTTTAACTTAATTTGGAAGATTTTGCAAATATTTCACTAAATAAGCCGTCTTTTGAGTTGATTTTAACTTAAATTATGGAGATTTTGCAAATATTTTACTAAATAAGCCGTTTTTTGAGCGGATTTAAACTTAATTCCGAAGATTTTGCAATTATTTCACGAAATAAGCCGTTTTTCGAGCGGATAGCAATCTAATTTGGAATATTTTGCAAAATTTTTTCTTAATAAGCCGTTTTTGTGCTGATTTCGGTTTAATTTTGACGATTTTACAAATATCTTATAAATAAGCCGTTCTATGAGCAAATCAAGGCCTAATAAGAAAAATTTTTGAAACACCTTGCTAAGAAACTGGTATATTTAGCTCGAAATTTTAAAAGCAATTCTTTTAATCTAGAGGACCCCAAAATGTTTTATTTATCTCGATAATGAAAAAATCTACCAAATTTTGGAAAAATTTTCCTGAAAAAAGGCACATTAAGCTCGATATTTGAAAAATCATTCTTATTATGTGAGAGGTTGCTGAAAATAGCGTACTTTGCTTGTTTTTTGATAAATCTTCTCAAAAAAGCTGAAATCTCCTGGTCAAGGCTCATATATTTCAATATTTGAAAATATTCCAAATTATGGCTGAAATCTCTCAAAAGAAACATATTTAGTTCAACATTTGTCAATCTTCCAACTTAAGCATAAAATTGCCCAAAAGAAGAGGTATTAAGCTCAACGTTAGAAAAATCTTACTTTAGATTTCTTCAATTAGAAATGTAATTACATTCATACCAAGAATCAAGTTTGCTGTATGGTAAGGCAATATTAATCATTTTGAGGTTATTCACTAAATAATAGGCAACGGATATCAGATGACTTAATTCACTTTATCTTCAATCACTGGCTTTTAGAGTGGTACCTAATATAATTATAACAGCAACTTCCAATCTCTTTAATATGTATGATTTGTGATTCATTTGTTGCTATGTTAGTATGGCTGAAACTAATATCAATTAGCTCATATTCATTTGAATGATCTTGTATGAATCACAATTTTTTTATTTGAAAGAATCCTTTTCTTTTTATTCTCTACATGAAAATATATATGAATAAATTGAGTAACTCTATAGAATGATCTTAAATCTTTTATTATTATAGAAATTAAGGTTTATGTGCTTGCCTGTGGCTTTGAAACTTTATACACAGTACTTGGAACATAACAAAACTTTGCATAGAGTACTTAGAACAGAAAGATGCCTTGTAGGGAGGAAGTTTGAATTATTTAGGTAGGTAATGATGTTATAAATAGCGCATGGATCTGTCTAAAATGCAAAAAGTTGTATAAAACAACAGGGAAGGGGTAGGGTGAAGGAAACAGCATTGAGAAGGGAATTTTAGCTCACTTTAACCTACAAAGAGGGAGAATTCTCAAAATCATTTTTGGGGCAAATTTTCGCTTAATTTGGAAGATTTTTCAAATATCTGACTAAATAAGCCGTTCTATGAGCAAATCAATGCCTAATAAGAAAAATTTTTGAAACAGCTTGCTAAAAAGGGCGTTGTTGCATCAATTTTTTGGTTAATTTGTAAGATTTTTCAAATACTTTCTTAATAAGCATTTCATGGGACTAATTTTTGCCTAATTTGGAAGATTATGCAATTATCTTACTAAAGAAGCCGTTTTTGGAGCAAATTACCAGCGTACGCGTACGATACAGTTTTTAAAATGGGAGAGAATTATCAAATATATCTACTAATTTTTTAGATCCTCCTGACATTCTAAGTGTCAATTAAAAAAATACAAAGCTGACCCTACCCATAAAAATTGGAAAATATAATCATCATTTATGCATATACATTTAAATATAGCCTATCATTTGATTCATTGTCTATCAGATAGTAGGAAATAATATCCTGACTAAGGGTACTGAATAGAATCTGGTCTCCTTTCTAGTATCTAAAGATTTCAAGATATTCCCATAATGTTTTATAAACTGGCTCTTACAGAATTATTGCAAACTGTAAGTAAAAGGTTTAATAATATTTCTCTTACTAGAGAGCATACAATTTTCAAAATCTATGAATTTTAACTAACCTTATTCCCCTGGAATTGCATTAGCAATATTTACTAAGTAGCATTGTTATAAGTGTTTCAATAGCGGAAGTTATTTCACAATTGGGCCCTCTCAAGGAATCTAACCTAGGATTCCTTCCAAGAAAGACATGTATATCTTCATAATTATGAGATCTTCAAATTGCTGTTGTAGAAAGCACTGTTGGAATTTGCATATAAATTTTGCTTTTATGTGATCCAAACAGATATTGAATAAATGCCAACATTAATCTTTTTATAATTATCAACCAGGGCTGTCCTGAAAATGCTGTCAAACTATGCATCCCTTGGGGCACCAAATTGGTACAGGAAAATTTTGATTTGTAAGAGAAACTAATTCCTTACTCTCCTTCACTGACAAACATCAGGAATCATGTCAAATTAAAAGGAAAAATAAAAGACTAATATTCTTAAATCTCAAAGATAACGGCCTAAATGAGGTAATGGGGGATAGGAAAATTCTTCTTTCATCTTGGAATTCTTGCAAACATTTCATAACAATTGGTTGTCAAGATGTAGCTAATTTGTAAAACGAGAAGCGAGAAAAATCAATGATGTAGTTGTCTCTTGGTACGCACAACAACTTATCAGTGTTTTAGTTTCATCAAAATTCACCAATTGTTTCTAGTAAGGGCTATAAAATAAGCAATCCATCCTTGCAGCAAGAATTACTAACTTATTCTTTCTGGGAACAGCAGAAATTAATTAAGTACCACAGATGCTTGATTATACAAATTAATGAGGAATATTTGCATAATTTGTTTCCATTCATCCTAAACATCCTCTATAGAGGACTAAATAATGGGAAATATGATCCAATTACAGTCCTACAACAATTTCCTAATATCTAAATACTTATTTATGACTACTTTTCCCAGAAAATTATTTTTATCTCCTCTAATTATTCAGTTTGAAATCTGTAAGGATAAAATTCCATTAACTGCTCCATACCTGGTAAAAATGCTATCATTCCAACGGTTTGGAGCCTTTTCATCAATTTATTAGAAACTCTACAGCTATTCTACTTCATCCTTTCCTCCTAGACTTATGTCTGTTTTTTTTCGGTACCTCACTTCCCACGTCATCCTTCCATCTTTTCCTTGGTTGCCCTGCATTTCTTTTTCCCTTTGGTACTTTTTCCCCTCACGACTTTCACAATTCTTTGCTCATCCATTCTTTGTGTTTTAGTTTCCTTCTGTGACCCACTTATTAATGTCTTCTATGCCACAGTGTCTTCTGCTCATCTAATGTCTATAGTTGTAAAATTCATAAATGACTAATAGAGGAAAACATTTCTCATCAGATATGATTAGAGCAAGATAGTTGCTCAAAAATTGCCAATACTCACCATTTAAAATTTTGCATATTAAAATTCAATCTTTATGAAATAAATGACTTTTTATCAATTGCCCTTCATGAACTGACTTCTGTTAACATCAGTGGTTATAGTGATATATCATTTTACTCTCAAAAATCTGCAGTGTGAGATGAATTTGAGAGAGTGAGAAATGAGACAAAATGTACAGATATACAGCATATCTTACTCAGAAGCAGTAACTCATATTTTTCATGTTTTTTGAGCAAACATATTTGTAAAACAACAGATTTTACATTAAAATTCATTTTCAAATTCAGCAACAATACTAAAAGTTGATACTTGGCAAATATCAATCATAAGGTAAAACTTATTAAAGTATTCATTGAATACTTTTTAAAACTGACATTTTAGATAAATTGTCACCAAAGTATCCGTCAAAGCCAAGTAATTAATTTTTTCATGACAAGGAAAGAACTTGTATTTCAACTGAGTAGAAAAAAATAGGTTAAATACGAACTCTCTACCATCAAGTAAGAATTATGTCCATTTGTTGTCCATATTGACACACATTGTACTGATGTACAGAAGCTGTGATTAATATTTCATAAGCTGTAATTAATATTTCCCAAGTTTTCTGAGCTGAGATAATTTACAATAAAGAACATTTTAAATTAAAACTCATTTTCTAATTGAAATATCTCAAAAATTTTATATAAAAATATTTATCAAATCTTATTCTTATGAACTTAAAACATAAAAGTTTTGATAACTTTAATAGTATGTTAAAAAATTTTAATTGAAGTTCATTAAAATAAAAATATTCGAATTTAAAAATTATTTAAAATGTTTGATTAAAAAGTTTTAAAAAGTGACATCTAACCTGTCACTATCCATAATAGCCGAGTAATTTATCTTTTCATGTTAAAAAAGTAAAGAGATTGCTATGTTTAATTTAAAGTTAGCTTATGGCAGAGAGAATATTTGAACTTAAGTATGATAAAAATCTTAAAACTAAAATTCAATTCTAATTGTTCGTGAGACAAAATGTTGTACACTTACTAATCTCAATTTTAAAGTTACATTGGAATTCATAAAGTTTAGTTATATCAAAGATTGATTGATTAAGGTATCAATAGTGCGTTAACATCACCTAGTCTTTAATAAATTGACAGGAAATAAAGTTTTAATGTATTTTAAAAACAATCTAAAAGAACTCCAACATGTTCCATGAATAAGAATTATCTATGGTAATAAGACTTATAAATCACAATATAAATTACTTTCACATTTAATATCAAAGAAATCTAATCATATACGAGAGTATGTTGTTTCTGTAAAATTTGAGTAGAGCCATGTTATTTCCCTCCATGGATCTACAATTACATAGAAAATATTAATTGCAAGTATAAATTAAATGTCCATAATACATTTTCTGTATGAGAGATTATGAGTTAAATGCAAGTATCTAAAATATAGTCTCAAATCTCAAGGTTAACAAACCTCAAAATCAACAACTCTCCTTACATTCAGATTAAAAATCCAATGTTTTCCACCTTCATTTGGCAAAATTAAGATTATTTTTGACAACGTAACTCAACTCCTACATCCTTGCAGTTCATTTTTGAGTCATGACATTTGCAGTTATTGGGGAAACAGAATAATACTTCGTAGGTATATAACTAGAAAAAAATATCTTGAACATTTTAATAACAAAGGATTACAGTTCTCGTTAATATTAACATGTACTGACTTGGTGTGAATGTTTAATTTGCATCTCAATAATGGAGGGGGCTATGGCCACCTGTGACCGACTCTAAGAGCAAGGAGAATACTTTAATGATTCTGAATGAAAAATTTGTACAAAGAAATTATGAGTTCTACATTAATTTGATTGCAAACCTTTGTCTTCCAAAGCAAATAATTGCAAAAAAGTAATTATAAAAAAGATCAGATAAGGACAATTCTAAGCTAAAATAAACATTTTTTTATTCCAAACTAAGGCCTAATCATTTTGGTTTACAATTATTTAATTTTAGCTGTTTATTTTCCTCTCTGTAATGTCATAAATTTATCAACTAAAATTAAGCTTAGTGCATAAAAATAATAAAAATTTATATATCTTTTCTTAGTATGCAAGAAATTTCAATTTCTGCATCTTAATAAACGGGAGATATTTCATGTGGTGCAGGTACTCACAAGCAGCTCCTGCTTTACTTTACTTCAAAATTCTAGCTATTCAATTCTCTAGTTAATCCAAGGGAAAATAGATCTTAAAAAGAAAGTAGGAGCATTAACTCTAGAAGGTATGCTGCATTACTTTAATCTAGCAAGAGTGCAGTTAGATAGCATATTTAATATTGCTCAACCATGAATTCCAACCCCAAATTTAAATCATCCAATCAATCTAAATTTAAACACAATATATCCTTGCATAGTTTCTTATTTTGAGGCAAAAACTATATTTGTTTAGAAGATCAATCTAATTCCTCCACTTAGTTACATGCATGCCAACATAGGCATTTGAGTTATTAAGAGCAGCTTTTTCAGTGTCTGTAAAGAAATGCAAGGTGGATGAAAGTTAAAAAATTAGATTAAATGATAAAGAAATTTTTATTTACATCAATTAAATTTTCAGTTATTTATTTTACAATGAGGGGGCCATTCTGGCAATTCTGCATAGCATTTACCCAAGGCTGGGAGGGAAACCCCTCAAAAACCTCCCTAAGGCAGCATATGACAATCATTTTAATAAAAATACAAAAATAGAAATTTGACAAATCACAAACATAACAACCAATACCTAACTGGCTCAATTACAATTTATAGATGAAGAAATTTAAAAAATTGTACCAAGCTACTACTTGCTAGCACAATTACATTAGGATAACAAGATATTGATTTTAACTAAACAATTCACAAAAATACAATATTTGACTGCTTCTATTAAAACTGAGATGATGGATCAAAACAATTATACTTATCACAATGAAAATGGGATTACACACACACATGCATGCATGCACAAGCACACGATATAAGTATTCTGTATTAACATACACTCAAGCGCGGGCGCTGGCGCTAACACACACACACACAAAACTTCTCAACTGGATAGCATATCATGCACAAGCACACGATATAAGTATTCTGTATTAACATACACTCAAGCGCGGGCGCTGGCGCTAACACACACACACACAAAACTTCTCAACTGGATAGCAAGAGACCCCAGACAATACAAAAAGACCAAATGACCGATTGAGCAGACAATCAAATACATAGGGTTACTTTGCAAACAGAAGCTTCAAATGGAAAAAATTTTAAAGCACTTGGGGAGGTCAGCTTTCCAAGTCAGGTTAAAATTGGCTGATGGTCAAGCATTGAAGTCAATCAGAAAAATATGCAAATCATTGTCCACCAATGGCTGCACACCATCAATAAACACAAAACAATCTGTGCACACTTAAGAAAATTTACTCTTATACATAATGTACCCTTCAGAATTACAATTGTAAATAAATATTTGCAAAATTAGTTGCAATTATTTAATTTAATTAAATTTAAAGCCCGAGAATTAAAAGTCTACCACTTTTATCTTGCCTTGAGGATGAAGAGGATCCTTTGTGTTCTTGCATCTACTGATCTTATTTTCTCCATGCCTGTCAGGGATTGTCAGGCAATTGAGGTTACATTATACTATGTCACTGGATAGGACTGTCACTTTACTGTCACTGAGGTGACTGAACTAAAATTTCCACAAACAATAATTCAGAATCACTTCTATTTGTCCAACTTGCACAATTAGTTTGGGATAAAAGGGTATTCTTACTCAAAACAATGATCATAGCAGTGCTGCCTCAAATGCAAGCCCGCTGGGTTTGCCCCATAAGTTTGTCCTGAGAGTTTTACAGCAACTTCAGAAAGATGCTTAAGAATGGGTTACTTTGGTGAATTTTTTTACATCCTAACAGTCTTATCAAGAGAAATTAATCACTTGAAGTGAGGAGCATTCCTTGCAGTAATGTCACTAACAACAAATAACCAGATCACTGCCCACCAAAGATTGCACTGCACTCCAGGGGTAACACAAAAATATCATGTGGCTCAATACAATGCTTAATAACTTATATTATATAGTTATTGTATGAAAATATATTATTGGCTAAAATTTTAGATTAAGAGAAAAACCATGGAGAAATTAATATCTTGAGATTTAATGCCCTATACTATACGTTCAATATCAAAAATACATCAAAAACAGACAATATATATTAGGTCCAGCACCCCATGCTTATTCAAAACTGCATACAGCATCATCATAATGAGCTGTAATAACATATTGGAAATAAGCCTCTTCAAGCCATGTGTGACTGTATATAAAGCAAGCAAATTGCTTGGAACAACTATGATCAGTCCCCCATGACTTCCCCCATGCCACATGCTTCAGAGTGGCTTGCAGGGTATTTGTGTAGATGTAGATGAATATACCGTAAATATGGCATTTACACAATACACAAGAGATACTAGGTCCCTGTGTTGTACAAGATAAGTATAGTAATTAGAAGACAAAAAATGTATCTTGGAAAAAAATCAAGCAAACAGCAAAAGGGTGTAGCAATGTCACAGTAATAACAATGAATAAACTTAATTGAACATTACATAATTGAGCACAAGATGTTCCTGATGGTAGAACCAGTCAAATTAATGGAAGTAAGGGCAATTCCCCTTAAGTAGCAAAGGCCTTTGCTAGGACCAAAATATAATTTAGAAAATTATGCCAGGAAGGGTTTTACAGCAGAAAAAACATTACATGCAAGCTTCAATAGGTTTATACCTTTACATTCCCTTATTTCACAAGTAGCTGGGTATTAATAACAAACAGGAATGCAAATTTGCAGATAATGGAAGTTTTCAGGACCAAAATCATACCATAAAGTTCAATACCAGTACATGTTGTATTATAAACACTAAGTAACATTCATTAATAAGGGTGCACCCAAACAGATAGTGGAAACATTAGCATTCATATAATACATACATTTAAGATTGGATAGTTCTTGAATGAGCCTATATATATTATAAACCTTATTAGTTAAAAAAGAATGAAAATTAAGAACCTTAATTTTTCTACGATTTGTATGAAGAGAATACACAAGAGAAAGATTTATTATTTTCCCTCTCTTGCTCACGAATGTCTGCTGCTATATGGAGAAAACTTAATGGAATTTATGCATACAAGTTTCTTCAGCTAAAAAGAGGATTTAAAAATCAGAATTTCATATCAAGATTATGTTTTCTGCCGATTCTTGATATAAAAGTATGAGATTCAGAATTAGTTATCTCATTTAGAATCAAAGCAATTTTTCATTATATTTTCATCAATAACTCATCATTACAGTCTTACAATTAAGTAATAATAATTTCTTTAATGTGAAAAGGAAATTTGAAAGGCCAAAGAGATACACAAATATTTTAATAATTTTCAGATTTCCAAATATAGATTGGTCACAAAATACTCAGGATATCCTGAGTGTTCCTGAGGAATTCCCTGTAGGATTTAATTAGCTGCAAAATGACTCTCTACCAATCTTTTTATCATAATGTATAATAACAAGGAGAGAATAATCAATTAGCATTTATAATCATGGGTTCAAGCCTATAGGTGGTAGTAAAACAGCATCTTGATGATAAATACTTCCTTTTTAATCATTTTTTCATATTTCAGTAAGTTATCTAATCATCCTCTTTATGAATTATTATTAAGAATTAAAACTCTACTTAACTGAGTAGGTTACCAAGATATAACAAATATGAAATTAAAGGACCAATAGTAACTTTAATGAATTTTCAATTTTGCTATGCAAGGGTTTCCTGAAACGCCAAGAAATATCTAACAAGTAAAATTTTCTTTGGGAACAATAGTATACAATAATTAAAATTTAAAAATTTGGAATTTGACAACATTGGATAATATCATCTGCTTTGCTGAGTGTAAAAGGGACTTAATTAAGATTTAAAGAGATGCATTTCAACAAAATAAATATTGAGATATTGATTAGCAGCCAAAAATTTCTATCATTTGTGGATTTCATGGATTTTTCAATGAAATATTTGAATGACTCCATGAGTTACCTCTAGATGACAAGGTTATAACTTGCATAATAATTCATATGTAAAGGAATGAAGATAAAGTGATTGTGTACCATTAAGAAAACCTGTAATCACTGCATATATATGGTTCTAATCTTTAATGCCACTTACAAAAAGATATCCCCGATCCAACTCTGCAGATCTTAAAGCCAATATTCCCAATAAATCACAAAGATCTCATTTAGCTGAAGATTTGATCTTCTGAAATTTCAAGAATATTTCTCACTTAATAGTTTCTAAAAATATAGTCATACAAGAAGAAAAATTCTTTAATAAAATCATATCAGACAAAAGAGCTTATATTCCTCACAAGCAAAAGATTTATTAATTTCTTCATTTATAGCCTTTTGTACAAGTAAAACTGATATTTTGACAAACTTTTCAAAAGCACATTTCCATATTGAGAAAGAAATACCTTGTAACATTCTTTTCCAAATGAATATTAGCATAAAAAAGATATCTTGGATGGTAATGGTAAAGGAATTAAATTTTATGAATCATTGCTTGAATTAATGTGGGAGAAAGTAAACCTACTGTAATATTAATCCTGTGCTTAATAATTATATTTGTTAACTATTCAAGTTTTTGCTTAACAGTCTTTCATGCAAGTAAAACCGCCTTTAAATACAGTCTTTTGTTTATAATAAAATTAATTTGTGGAAAAAGTACAAAAGTTTTCTTACTAATTATGGAATATTTCCACAAGACAACGCCTGAAACTGTGAATTTTAAACATTGGATATTACTTGATTCTGATCTAAGATAAAGTATTTAGAGTGGTTGCTTCACTTACAAAATGCCAATTATTCTCTAAAAGTGTTAAATTGTATTGGTAATTTATTTTTCCAAAATTGTCTGCTCATCACATTGTCATGTGTTCCTTGTTTACTTTGTCAGTGCACGTGGCACACTTGTGTGTGTTGTGAGCACTTCTGTACCTTAGTTGTTTTTCACACCATCTGTACTGTACTACCACGTGTTCAATGGCATGAATAAAGAAGGATATGGAATGTAGCTACTTCTCTCTCTTTTCTATGATTCCAATTGCTTCTTAATCATCCATATTCTAACAGGTTATGGGCATGTAAGAATGAATTAAGAATAAGGTGGACTGATGGAATATATATTCTGAGTCATGTTGAATGAATGAAAGCTGTGGACATTATAATCAATGAGAATAATATAATTTCTGATGTTCCAAAAGATGCTGGAGGGACAGAAGCATACCCATTGGTCTGAGCAATGGAAACAGTTGGACTTGAGATTGGGCCCAAAGGTGAACAGTCTTTGATAGAAGATGAGCTACCAGACCCTGAGGTACCCTTGTCAACTGATTCTGTTGATAATGAGGTATCGAAGGAGGGAACCTCACCCCATAGAATATCCTGATTTCATACTCCATCAGGCAATTATGGAGGAAGGTAAGGAATTGACAGTAGATGAGGCATTAAGATATATCTTAGATTCATAGTTTAAGGGAAGGAGAACAAAGTATGTTTGCTGAAAAGAGCAATGTATGGTCAATATTGAAAGTCATCAATTCATATCCAAGAATAAATCTTGTCTGACATGGATTTTTAAAAGATTGAAAAATGAATGCATTTATTATAAAAAGGGCAAATCCATTCTTGTAATGGCGTTATATGTTGATGAATTTTTTTATTTTTTGCAGTGACTTGAGAGAGAGATTAACTGAAGAAGCAGCTCATATCTGAATTTGAAATGAAAGATTTAGGTGATGTAAAGAGCGTGTTGGACATGATAGTGCGCAGGCAAAATGGCAACATTCTGCTGGACCAAAAAAGGTATACAAGATGTCTTGAGAAAAACATAACATGTCTTATTGTAAACCTGTCCGTACACCAATGGAGCTAAGCCATTAGCTATCCAAAGGTTCTTAGAACAATTCGGATGTAGATATCAGCAGATATCCATACCAGCAATTGGATGTTTGATGAACTTTGGTGTGTGTACTCAACCAGATTTGCATTCTGTGGGATCTCTAAGCAAATATAATAGTTGTTTTGGGTTAGAGCACTGGAAAAATGCCAAGTTAGTACTAAGATATTTAAAGGTTACATTGAACCATGCTCTGGTGTTTAAGAAAACTCATGAAAGTATTGTTAGTTTTGTGGATGCTGACTGGGCTGGCAATAAGTGTGATAGGAAATCTTGCAAAGGGTTTGCTTTCAAATTGGCATGCTCTGCTATCTTGTGGGAGAGCCATATGCAAAGGACTGTTGCCCAGTGCAGAGGCTGAGTATATGGCTCTTTCCAAAGCACCAATAGAGTGCAAGTTTCTCCATAATTAATCTAGTTGTATTTTGAGGAAGGAGGACACAGTTGTTATGTTTAATGACAATCAGTCAGTCCAAATGCTTCGCATGAATCAAATGTTTCATAGTGGGACAAAACATATTGACATTTGTCATCACTTTGTTAGGGAAGCTGTAAAATCTAATGTTGTGAAATTGGGTTAGTTTAACACAAAATATGACACCTGATATTTTAACTAAACCATTAGCTAAAACTAAGCATGAAAAGTTTGTTCAAGGATTGAAACTATTGGAAATGTAGCTTCAGGGCTAGTGTTAAATTCTACTGCTCATCTAAATTTCCACAATTTTGTGCTTATCACACTCATGTATTCCTTGCTCTTTTTTGTCTCTGTGTGTGGCACACTCATGTTGTGTGCACTTCTGTACCTTGGTTGTTTTCAGCATCTTCTGTACTATACTACCATGTTTTCAATGGCTTGAATAAAGACGCATTCTAAATGTATCCACTTCTATCTATTTTCTGTAATAGCAATTAGGTCTGAATCATCCATATTCTAACAGAATAGTAAACTGTTCTCTTAGTAAAAGATATTTCCTTTTATTTGACAGTTTAATCAAAATTAACAGATAAGCTGATTTTTAGCTTTAATTTGTTTTAGAAATCGGTTGAACACAATAGTTTGAAAGTCGGAGCTAATACTGCAGGCAGTCAAAGGCTTGGAAAGTATTTTATGTTGCAGTTGGAAATTTAGAAGGAGTCCTAGAATTAGAAAGCTCATCCAAATTATTACATATGAAATTTAACTTTCAAGATATTCTAAAAGGTAATTAATAAACCTGCTATGCATTTTCAACCTCATGACTTTAGATTCTTCAAAAAATTTCATTAAATCCTTTTCCACTTTTCAAAAATTTTATTCTCATGACACTCAGAATTGATGTTCTCACAATTTATAATTTAAAGGAAGGTCAGACATTAGATTCCATCAACCTAATGTAAGGTCATTGTATTTTATTATTAAAAATCTGTCAATCTTAGAAGAAAAGTGGATTTTTCCTTTTTATTGCAGACACTTAAAAATGATCACTCAATGATAAAACCCTATTTTCCCTCCTATTTGGAAAAATCTTATTACTTTCCCTTTGATCACATTATACATGATGCTATTCCTCGTAACTCACCCTCCTATCCTCTAACTTGACTAAAACTGTCCCTCTTATTCACTTCTCTGGTACCTATCTCATAAAACTAAATTTCCTCCTAAAAAACAGTCCAATCACTCACAACTCGTACACTTCAAATGGATGTAAATTGATTAAATACTACATGACAAACAATTAAAAAGGCCTTAAAGTATATGTTAATGAAAACCATTACCAATCAAGATGCATGCATGCAGAACTAATCTACCAATAACAATACCAAAGCAGTTAGGTCTACTAAATATCACATGCACGTCTAGCAACAAAAAGGAAAATCCATTTCTATAACCAGATTTGGCATTTAGAAACAATATCTGATATTCTTTCTTAATCCATTGCTTCTTTACTGCCTAAATATTACTTCTGATACTGAAAAATCAACATCATATACTAAAGTATTTCCACTTGGTCATGAGGTGAAAATGTACAGTAGGATTTATAATTATGATTGATACAAACTCAACTCAACAAACCGGCCGTGGTGGCGGAGTGGTTAGCGTGCCAGCGCGTTAACGCTCCAACCACACGGTCCCGGGTTCGAATCCTGGCTAATCGGATTTTTCCGGTTAGGGAATGGTTGTCTGTGATTGTCTCACGCCGATAAGCCAGGCTAGTAACCTACTTAAAGGCGTTAAAAGTTATTACTCAGAGTACCAGTACCAAGCCTCGATTGGGGCGTGGTACTGAAGGAAACAGGCATAAGCCTAGGAGGAAAGAAGGAAGAAGAAGATACAAACTCTTGGAGGGAAAATAAAAAGGCAAGTATTTCCTACTACAACTGAATTTCCGAAATTACTCATTCAATAGCAAACATCTAATCTTGCAACCCTGAGAAGATCCTGCAATGACTGATCAATGATCCAATCCAAATTAATTTCAATAAACCAATCAATCAAAAAATGTGCTGTTTACGAGATGTTCCATGAATATTTATGCACAATATCTATACTAAGACAACAGTTCAGCAAAATATTTAAATAATTTGTCCTAATTTTAAATATCAAAATTCTATGGAGTAAGAATAGTTTAAAATATATGTATATCAATAGTTGAAGGATATTTACATGACTTAATATTTGTCAATGATATCACAAAGTATTCTTACCAATTTAAATAGCAGTGGTTCACTGTTGATAACATTAAGAATTCAGCTTAAATCATTACAGGTTACATTAATCATCATGGGCCAGTGGTCGCAAAAAGTAGACTTTAGTCTGTGGGTGTGATTATGCCCAGTAATTCTCGCATGTTTTTATTGTGTTAAGGGCATGAACTAACTAAATCTAAATCAAGCGAGGGTTTTGCAATTATTTTGGTAATCGAGATGTTTATTTTGAATCTTGCCGCACTCAAATGCCACTATGTATGTTATCTACATTTACATCTTAACCCTGCAAGCCGACACTGGCTCATGGCAAGGGGTGTAAAACACCGAAAACGTTGTGTTATGAGAGTAAGTTATGTTCATAAAAAGACTTCTGGTCTTATTAACCTCAGCTTTTTGTGTCCTATTTGACCCCGACTGTTATTCCACAATATCCATTGCCTAAATTATAAATCACCATAGTATTTGTCTTTTGCCTCTCTGCAATTACGCGCCATGGCTCGAACATATGGCATTAAAAAACTAAATTCTTTCCGTTAAATTATCTTTTGTTAAGAACATGTCATAAAGCTTTAGCGTTATGGAGTGTTAAAGGACTTAATTCAACAGTTCAAGGACTTCCTAGTATGGAAGGTGATTGACAATTTATAAGAAAACAGATTAAATTTGATATTTAAATAAAGGAACCGTGATGACCATTTGAACTTATAAACAGATTATATCATCGCCGTCATTTGAAAATATTGAAAAATTATCAGCCAATTTACTTTGACCAAGGTATGAGTAGAAAATCATGTTTTGCGGCAGTAATTAAATCGGCCGTTGGGAACGTGGTACAAATCATGATGACTTTTAAAGGAATTGAAAGATATCTTAACTCATACTCATCACGAGAAAAATTAGTTACCGTAATTTAAAATAAAATTACAAACAGAAAACATGACTACGTCTAGTTAAAATTATTCAAGGACTGCAGCATTTTTGTTGTAAATTATACCAAACTTGAATGACACGGCACGGCTATTATATCAAATAAGCCAGAAAACATGACTATATTATTATTATTACTAGAATTACCAGTTGTCATACCTATCATTATTGAGAAAACAAATATATTAAGCGGAACGAACATCAAAATTTTGTTCAACTTTCATTCGTATGGAGAGGTGTTCAGGGCCACGCATGCGTTTGAAAATCGGAACAATTAGATAAAAAGTCACGGGTGGTCATCGAGTTGAATGCGAAAGCAGTGCCGAAGAAAAATGCATCTTTCTCTTAAACTAATAAGGAATGAGCTAGGTTTACAAAAATTTGAATCGATCCGCGAGGTTTGAAATGCAATGATGCAATTTTAGAAGAAAATTACACAAAACATCAGATTCGGCGAAACAAGTACATGGCGGAAACGCTGACGTGTCTCACTACATTAATTTTAAGCTTGAAGGTCCAGAATTGGTAGATTCACTCAGACGGTTTCATGGCATAGGCATATATGGGATTCGAATAGACTCACTCAGACTTACCTCACCATTTCGTCTGCGTGCCATGATTGGGCAAAGATCGTACCAATTATTTACGACTAACACGAACATGCAAGAGCTACTGAAACTAGGAAATCACCAGAAAGCATGGTTAGTCGACATATGCGACCTTTTCTACTGTCGAATCCACTCTGGTCGAATCTTACTTTAGGACCCTCCCGATCTATCGAATTGAAACTTTGCATATGTCCTCACCCAATTCTAACGTGTAATCACATCTTAAGAAAACGCTCCATTGACATATGAAAAATGTATTTAAATCCATAATCCTTCATGTAAACTGAAGTATTGAATTTGCAGTGCAGTTTTCGCCTTTTATGAGCATGTAGTAACAGCATCTCCTCGGTAGATGGAAGAGTGATTGGCAAAGGGAGAATCTTCGCTAATGCAGAAGTGAGAATATACGAAAAATTAGCCGAAAAAGCCAAGAATGTAAAAAATTACTTCATTGCAATAATTCATTAATAATAATAAATAATTAATATTAGTCAATTAAAAATATTTAAAATGACAGAAACTATTCATATGGAACGGTGAACATTTTACTTACAAAAATTTCTGAAGGTTGCCAAACAAATTAACGCGGAAATCAGAAACGAATGCCTCCTCTGCTTCAGTTATAATAAAATTTATACAAGTTTGGATGATCTTATATAGCTAGTTTATTTCCCTTTCAAAATGACGGATAAATGTAATTTGTGGAAATATGTACTACTGTTATGACATACATGATCCCTAATCCTTCTGAATGTTAGACAATTAAAATTATCTCTCTTCACTAACACAGCGCTTTTACATATTGCAAATAAAAATGAACTGAATCGTTTTCTTACAAAATATTCCATTTCATCCCCCGTAAAGTTAATCTATAGCCTTCACAAAAATATCGAAGTGGTGAGGATTTGTTTATTTAGTAGCGAAACAACCCAACCCAACTCCTCCCCCCTACTAGAGGGTTAAATTCTTTAAGGAAAATATCATGCCGTCCTCTGAAAGGGGATTCGTTCTCTCTGAAGCTCTGAAGTCTGACCCCTCTCCCTCCCTTAGACAAATCCTCCCCTATTTAGAAGATAATTTGTAGTCGTAAATGATCAATTAATTAATTCATATATATTAATAAATCTTCTAAATTGGTAACTATTTTGGCTGTTATATTATATTTTGTATTGATGGCTATCAAAAGATAAACTGAAGATTTGTATTCGAATCTATTTTATAAATAAATTAATAAATTATTAACATCGTTAACCTTGATGTTCTTCCACAAACCAGGCACCGATATTATTTTAAGGTTTGCTTAATAGAAAAAGAGAAGTTTTTTCTAAATTAATTAATTAATATTAATTATTTATAAACTTTGTTAACTTTAGGAGAATATTTGTTTTTGAAGATAAATTCATTAGTACTAATTATTTATTGACATTTTAACATTTTTTGGAATATAATTTATTAATTAATTCATTAATATTTTTTAATTATTAACACTGTTTACTTTTTCGGCTGTATTTTCGTACGATTTATGCGTCGAAAGCGCAATTCTGGGCGAGTTCAACGCAAAGGAAAGGAAAATGGTATATGCTAGAAGTGAAGTTAGTTAGTATCTCCCTGGCAGCAGCTGGAAAAACCTCCAGAAATGGCATGAAAAAGTGCCGAAAATCTTGGAAAGATGGTCATATTCTAAGAAGTAATTCTCAAAAACTAGAAATGCCACCGAAATTATTATAACATATTTTAAATGCGCATTTATTGCCCTTTCTTTTGGTGTAAAACTATAACCGTACAATAAATCGTTTGTTCACATTTTTTCCCCTGGTGTAGTGAAATCGAAACTTTACCGGGAAACTGGCCCGAGAATCGGACTTACTTGTATGGTTTGCACTGAACGTTTCATCACCCTACTCCAAATTTCGAATTTGCAAACCTTAGAAAAGTATTGAATAAACTTGTTCTCATCTTAAACGGCGCATGAGAATTGAATTTTGACAGTTTGAATTTTTCGGGATGGCCTGAAGACTTCATATATATTGTCTGAAAGATTCAATTTTTATTTTTCTTTACTGGAAAATAAAGGAACTGTGCAAATGATAAGCGTTTATATTATCAGATAGAAGAAGCTATTTTACGACTTTAAAAGAATAAAGATTGCTTCCAGATATTATAGGAAAGGGCATATTTCCTTATGGTCTCGGTGGCGTGGAGGTTAGCATTCCAGATTAGCAACACCAAAGTTGCCGGTTTCGAATCCCTATTAGCTTGTGGTTGCTTGTGTTATATAATGTAATTCATTATTAAATTGTAAGAGTGAACTTGTAAGATTAAAATTCGGCTGAAATGAATTCGTGTTTATGCTCCTTCTCTAAGGTTAATAAACCACAGGAAAGCACTTTTCAAATCTCTATCTTCGAACGAGTTTCTCTTTCGTAAGGTAATCTTTTGATGGCCTCTGGAACACTCGAATTTGAATCAAATTGTCCTTCGATGGAGCGATAAGATTGAGAGAATATTATCGAAGGTCAGGAAATCGACACTGCAATTTCCTTTAAGGAATCTTGCCTCAATTACGAAGTAGAAATATCATTCGTTCTTGATGTTTTACACTGGTTTTCCCTGTGTTAGCCACTTCAGAAATTTAACTGTGTAAATGGAAAATTACCGGCAGCTGAAACTTCTAGGTCGCGGATCAGAGGGGTACGTAAATTAGCTTAACAATGACGTAAATAAACAATGAAAATTTATTGAAAAATCGGAATTTGCCATAGAAATCATAACTTAGCTGTTTTCTATCGCAATTTTACTGTACTGTAATTCTGTGGTATTTTAACGGTCATAGAGATTGTAATCTTTGGGCATTTGTATTCGGTCTTGAAATATGCATTTATAATTCTCTCACTGGATAAAAATTGCGAGTATTTGCAGTTGATTTTTATGTGTAAGGCACAGTATTCGAAAAAAATTAGCATTTTCATTGCCTATACCTTACACTTCTGAGGAAGTTAGAAAAAATATTTTTTTAGGATTGTTGGACTTTATCAAAGATTATCAGACAGAAGAAAGGTTGTATTGAAGGAAGTCCACCTTGGAAAAATGACTATGAATGACAAGGAAATTACTTCGAATGAAGTCAAAGTTCTATCTATGCTTAATCATCCTAATATTATAAAATATTATGACAGTTTCTTTGATAATGATTCATTGAAAATTGTGATGGAATATGCACCCGGAGGTACTCTACATGACTACCTTAGGATGAGGAATTCAGCATACCTTCCAGAGGAGGTAAGCCATTATATTATCATTACTAGCACTAACATCACTCACACTAAACAGAAGTGATTATTTTCTTAATTTTTGATGAAAAACTGGTTAATAGTATTTTATATCTACAAACTTGTCTCATTGCAAAGTTCCAAATACCATTGTATGACATATATTTCCATATGTGCTTAATTTTTCACTCTCTACCATTGATTATCTCCTGAAAGGGGCAAGTAATTTAAGATGCACTCCTGAGATGTTCTCACAGTGGACAGAGCATTTATAGCTATGCTGATAAAATATTGCCTTAAGTGTGTGAAAAAAACTCTTACCACTATAAGTTAAGGAAAATATACTTCCAATTTAAATGGTTAAGATACAGATGTCATGTAAAATTCTCTTTATTAATTAAGGCTGATTTAAACAAGAATATGGGGGATAATTGCTGTCTCATGAGTTTCCTTTTTAGATACGCAAATATGATTTTATGTTCTAAAATTACATTTTTTGCCTACATGAATTTATTCATGCAATATCTTAAATAATTTTATCAAGTAGAGTTTATTCAATTAAAGACACAAAAAATCTGACTCCATCCAAACAAAGGAAAAAACCATGCAACCTATTTTGAGGGTGCAATCTCTGTATTAGGCAACTAGAATAAATCAACATACAATGTATAACATTTGTTCTGGCTCTCTGGTGAGGCAGTGTCCTTTTGATTTTTCACTGGTCTTTTCTTTTCTGTGGATGTTTGTGTATACATATTGTAACACTATACACCTATTATGAACCTCTCATTAATTCCATATAAGTTATTTTGGATATCCTCTTGATATTATATTCTTAACTTGGTGGTAATCTATGTCAAGCAAACTGAAATAGTTCAATATACTTTCTGATCCAAACTAATCCCTCTGAAAGATTATGAAAAAAGCATCACAGCACCATTCTTCCTGATAACACCTTGTGGTTTGATGTGCATGTTTAAGTTGGCCTCTTAAAATGTTACATTAAAAGAATTTCATCATTATTGAGTTTTAGCTTCTTATACCTTAAATATTTTGCTTATTACAGAGAAAATTTCTAGGATGCTCAGTTTGTATTGAAAAACCTAAACTCAAAAGTGGGTTGGTCACTCACACTCAACTATTTTCTTTCAAGGAGGCCCTTTACCTTTTTGCCCAGATAGTGCTTGGAATCCACCATGTGCATTCAAAGAATATCTTACATAGAGATCTGAAGACACACAACATTTTCCTCACTCAAAACAAAGAAATAATAAAAATGGGAGATTTTGGGATTTCTAAAGTGATGAACACAAGAAGCAAAGCAGTTTCACTAGTTGGAACTCCCAGTTATCTTTCTCCTGAGCTATGCGAAGGACTGCCTTATAACGAAAAAAGTGATATCTGGGCACTTGGCTGCATCCTGTATGAGCTTCTGTCCTTGAAGAAAGCATTTGATGCTCCTGTAAGTCAAAAATTTTATTAAAAATCATGCAAAAGCTTGTCAATAAAGACTATTTTTGCTTACAAAGTAAGATGTCTTGAAGTATCTCACTAGAAAAGTATCGTTCTCTATCTATATTGACAAACCTGTACTAATGATTGACTCTTGAATCTTATAATGTAGTCAGTACATAGCATCTGTGATATTTTGATTTCTTGGGTATGTAACTCATTATTACTGAATTTGTATTTATAAAAAATAAAATGATGCATCGAAATAGAAATTGCATCAATGTTAAGTTTGTAAATTTTTTCAAATATTGATTGGTACTCGGTGCATCCAGGTTAAATATAAAAAAGTGCATTATAAAGATACTGAGTATTCTATAGCATTAATGAGAATAACTTTGTATTAAGGCTCAATGTGAGTATGTAATAATACTCTCTTGACAATAAAACAGTAAATTAGCCTTTTAGTACCTAATGTACATAATGTCTTACATTATATTAATATTCCCAAGATACATCTTTGGCTCAGTGCAACAATTGACCATGTAAATGTACTCTTTTTTTAATATTTTAAAGCAAAATCAGTGGTAATTAATAATTAGGTGAAATGAATATTTTTCTAAAATTTCCACTTCTAATTTCTATTCTTGTTGCACCAAATTATTTATAACACAAGTAAGGTTGAAATTTTCAATAAAAAATTTTAATTCGATTAATATTACATTACTTAAGGTATAGTATATGGTAAATTTGGGTATGAACAAGCATCCATGACATATGATTTGTAAATAATTTCCATTAATATATTGCTGCAATTGATAAGTTAAAGCTATCCATTGATTGGATTCCAAGTTTAACTTTCTTGCAGAAACGTAGACTAATTGATTCATCCTATTTTCTCTTCCTTGATATTTATTCCATTAGTTTTCCACTTTTGTTGATTGACCTTTTGCATGATTTACAGTTACAATAATAATTGAAGCTGCTTCAAAATCAAAGTTTCAGTACGTTCAATCATCAAAATTTGTCTTTAGGTTTATCATTCACAAATAACTTGAGGGATAGTATTTAATTGTTCATATCAGTTCATCTCTTTCACATGGATATATCACTTTCCTAACACTCCTTGTACATTTACTATTGTCTGTGAATTATTGACTTTTTAGACACTGTCAGGAATAGTGACAAAAGTGATGCAAGGATCTATTACTATAGAAGATGAGTGGAAGCCTTCAAAATGCACTTGCAATTTACTTCACTCCCTTTTGAGAAAAGATGCATCCCTTCGTCCCTCAACAGCAGTGCTATTTGCTCATCCAGCACTCATGACAGTCTTCCCAAAACTAGTGACCTTGGGGGCAATGTCACCAATTCAGCCATTGAGAGGTATCTTTTATTTCACTTTTTGTGAATTTTAATCAGGGGAGAAGCAGAAGAATTTTTTGACTATGCTTTTATTAGCTTGTTTGCTTGGTCAATATTTAAGAAGTTGACTGAGTAATTAATTATAATGAAATTATATTCCGATAGCATTCATGATACTCAGGTTGTTCTTGCTAATCTGTTGTTGTTGTTAAAAATGTGTTTAATCACTTATTTCTGTCTAAATAGGGTCCACTTAGCTTGAATCATGAGATAGAAGTTAGCAGTTTGCTGGAAAATACTTTGAGGGGCTGTTCAAGAAGAGAGGACATCCATTTTTACCTTTCAGTTATTTATTTTTCCTAACATGTATACTTTATTTTATCCATAGTTTAAAATATTATTAATAATTCAAAATTGCAATTAAACTTTCACAGCAAAATTACTTCTAATATGTACAATTATTAAGGATATCTTTTGTGAAATTGTCTGCTTTTAAAATTACGTGGTCACCAAAATTTAATCTAAAACTCATCTGATACTCATTTGAAGTATTTCTTTCTACCTGTTATATTTCTTGTATGAATTCAATGCTTTATTTATTCTATGTAAATGAACAGGATAAAGAGTTGGAGAAAAGAGTATTTGGTATTAACTTTTAAACTTGTTGTCAATATTATGTTGGGAAATGTTTTATAATGGCTTTGAATTATTATGATATTCATTTCAGGCCTATAATATGAATTTTATTCACCACTTTAAGTTAGATAATTTATAAATCAATGAAAAATAATGGATACTTAGTGTTTTTTCTCTGAGAAATAGACTTGGGGCTCTTATGAAACTCGCAAGTTCTAATCTGTGATTTATTGATAAGTTTCTGTTTATTTTTCTTTGCATTTTATCCTAACTTTTATATTATTCTTCAATTTGCTTTAAATGAGCTAAAATATTCACATTGATTTCTAAACCATCTCATGAATCTTACCCTTATTTCTTATTCATATACCTTAGTTATCTCAGTACATATTTGTAGCATAAAAGTAATATGGATAAGCCCTGACCACTGAAAAAATGATATCATGCAGTTGAAATACAACTCCTATATTATGCTCATTCAGAAAGTGGCAGCAATCATTAATAACCACTATGTTATTGAGTTTGTTAATCTTTTAATAGCTACCCAAAGAATGGATTATAATAGGTCACTTTGCTTCTCATGCTACATCCTCTCTGCATGAAAAAATCAACAACATGTATGTTGTATATTGAAATCAAGGAGTTTCTTTCAACAAAATTTTGCAATAAAAAGCATAGATTCATCTCTAAGAAATCTCTGATCATATTTCTCACTGAAAAATTTTCACATACAGCAAAATATGTTTAAGACGCTCCCAGTTAAAATATTAGCCACTTACCATTCTTTCCCATCCCAGGTCTCTTTCACATAAAACATGGTAAAAATACTACTTAAGATATAGAAAGAAGAAGTTATTTCGCAGTGAATTTCATATAGGAAACATTCTCAGGCCCATCAGCATCCTGAAGATGGGTGCAGAGTACATGCCCAAATCACCCATTATACTGAAAGAGACTACCTAGTTGGTGGCCTTCTCTGGTTTACTGCACTACTTAAGATGCCTAGCTTTCCCTTAATATGGTAATTTCTCCCATCCCAAGATGCACTGCACCCTCCTCAAGCCAAATGTTGGTCGAGGATCAACATTTTATTCATCCTCCTCTTGCATTATCTCTAGAATGGTTCCTTGTGAATTTCTTCTTTGGAATGACTAATAATCTACAGCCATCTATCAGAGCTGATATGAACTTTGAAATAGTGTTAGGTCTTCTTTGTCACTTTTTCTCAGGGAGCATGTTTGATTACAAATTCATTTTTTGGTGTTTCCTTTCATCACAATCATTAGTAGTAAATATATCGAAAAAATCAGAGAAGGAATTTTTAGTGGGCTGTTGAGTGAAGTCTTGGAGAGTGTTGGCCCTCTCACCACTGCTATTAGGAAAATTCTTACTCTTCCATAATTGTCTATGTATAGATGAAGCTGATTTTACCATTTATGGTCAAATCAGCTTCATTATAGAATGTTAAGTTGCTATGATGGTTTCTTTGTGCAAAAAGCAGATCATTCTTAAAATATAATGTAAGGCAACTAGCATCACACAACCCAGTAATAACAATACCCACTTAAGATGTAGTTTCTGCTTTGTCCACTGAAAAGCATCTTAGCCTGGTTTTACTGTATTATCCCTTGCATTGGCTATGATTAAAGTGAAACACTGGAATCAAAAAAAGGTGAATATCTGGTTAAATGAAAGAAAGCAATATATTTTGATTGGTTCTTATCATATGATTATGAACACCTCAGGAAGACCGAACTGAAATCCCCTATGTAAGTATCGATCTTGGGTTTCCAACCAGGTTAATTCTGGTGACATTGCTATTGCCAACGTTTCGATGACACTGTCATCTTCCTCAGGGCTGCACTGCAGGAGTATATAATTTATTTATAGGGGATACGAATTCTGACTATGTTTCACAAGCGCCGTCGACGTCAGAATTTACGATGTACTGGCCCCACCCTGTAGATGCCAGAATAATTCAGACATCGACGCTAGGTGTCATGGGTTCGATACCAGAATGTCCCAAAAATCGCAACTTTCCCATAAGAATGCATTGCGCGGATGTTTGAAAAAAATTTTGAGGCACTTATCGGTAATATAGAGAAACCAAAATCTCGGAGGTTGAAGTTGAGGTACTCTTATATGGTTCTAATGGAAAAAATGTTGCCAAATAACCGTGATTTCGACGACAGGTGGGTGCAAAATTCTTCCATAAAAAATGCATTGCTGGAATATTTGAGATTTTTTTTCAATGCCCTACCGATGAGCTGGAAAGATGAAACCCGGAATGGTGACAGAGGCGTTTGAAAACATTTTTTAATGAGGTTCACCGTTCCTCTAGTGGTCCTTGGTTCGATGCAAGAGCGTCCACCATGCATTTCAAACGGTTCCTATTCCACCATGCATTTCAAACGGGGAAAACGGAATCTTATTTTGGGACCTTCCCGATAAGATATTGAATCGAAACTTTGGAGCAAGTCAGAATGGCACTTATCTAATATTAATATGCAGTTTTCTCTCACAGAAGGGTCCTGAGTTCGACCCCAGGCGGTCTATTGCGCGATTTTTTCCAAACTGTTTTAAGGCCGTTCTTGGTGCGATAGAGCAATCAAAATCACGGTTTTTGCAGATGAGATGGTCTTCCATAGTACCAAAGGAAGAAATGTGACCACATGACCGTGTGTTCGACGCCAGGTGGGTTCGAAATGCTTCCGTAAGAAATGCATTGCTGAAATCTTTTACAATTTTTTTAAATGCCTTCCCTATAAGCTGGAAAGATAAAACCCGGAATGGGAATAGAAAATGTCAGAATGGCGCTTATCTAGCATTAGCATGCAATTAATTCTCACGAACGGGTCTTGAGTTCGACGCCAGGCGGTCTCTTCGCGAAATGTTCAAAATTGTTTGAGACCTTTCTCCGAGTTATAGAGCAGTCAAAATCATGGAGTTTGCAGATAAAGTCATCTTCTATAGTACCAGTGGAAGAAATGTTACCAAATGACCGTGAGTTCGACGCCATGTGGATGCTAAATTCTCCCTTTTAAAATGAATTTTTGCGATTTTTAAGAATTTTGGCTTTCGCGATAGCATGGAAAGATGAAATTCGGAATGTGAACAGGGGTCATATATCACTTATCTGAGAATAATCGGATACTTACGGTAAATTTTCACTGATTAGCTTGCAGTATGCAAGCAACTTTTACTCGTATTAACTATAGTCATGTGGTATTGATTTTGAGAGAATACATATTTAAACTTAACAAAAAATACTAGTTCTAACGAAAGTGATAAAATGATAGAAAACATCATATTCAAACTAACTGGCATAAGTTAAGAGCAAATGCACATCAGTATGGAGGTTGCTCATGTAAACCTCTATTTCATGAATTTTCCTTACAAAATATTGTCATTATCTCCACAGTCATTGAAATATTACATTATTATACTTGTATATTTTACATAAAAACAGACAAAACTAAATATTTACAGTTTTTATATAAACCCTTTATTTATTTTGATAATGGACATTTTTTCAACAGAACAAGTTATATTTAAAAATGATGATTTGAATTGCATTCCATTGCAATGAGAAATTATTATACAAGTTAGTTCACATAATTTCCAATTGAGAAATTGAATGGCATCAAAAGTAAGTACACTTTTACTAGACTGCAAACAAAAAAATGCTTCCTTTGATATCACTATTGATATGCCAGCAATTATTTTGTTAATCCTAGTTATTTAAATAGTCCCAAAAATTAGTTTTAGGTAAAAGAACGTAGATATAATAATTGTGAAACACATTATTTATCTTATAGTTTCCTTCGATTTCAATAATAGATCCAGCATCACACGAAAATTTTCCCAGAACTTAATCAAAATGTGAAATACTTAATTACCATATATACCCTCAAATAAGACGCTGCGAGGTTTATAGGACTATGTTCTTAATCTGTCATAATAAATACCATGGAAATTTTATACCATCCTATAAGACTCACTCTGCTTTTTAATCTTAATTTTAGGGGGAGAAAAAGCGTCTCATACGCGGGTGAATACGGCGCTTAAATAAACGGCTGCTTCTGTTTTGTCTTGATCTTACCCATAGCAAGTCTATAATAGCTCAGTTAAAATATACAATATAATACATCTTTGCCTATAGCACGCCTTTGTTGAAACATCCGTAAATCGGAGCGTGATCATCCGACTTGTAAATACGTACGCAACACTCTGATCAAGATGAGATCACACCAATGGAGATCCGTTGACTTCCCTGCTGAGGCTACGGGTTTGCGTCACCGGAATTCTCCTCTCCCGATTACCTTCGTTAGGAGCGACCTCTGAAAGTAGAGGTACGTGTTCCATTCACCGAGGATTCACTGTCATTGAGATACTAGCCGATAAGCGAGGCGCGCTGACTTCCTTAGTTCACGATGAAAGGAATTCGAGGGATGTTTCCGTTGCTGGTCGCCTTCTGCATTGTCTCGGTTATCGCCCAGAAGTTAACGGAGCCGTCTTGCAAGACATCGGCTATAGTCGAGCAAGGATCTCTGTCGGTTCGTAGCTCCAGAAATCTTTCCGGAGAATGGGAGACCACTATTATCACAGGAGATCTGTTTCAGAATACGCCGGACGGGACGGTGGTAGACTTCAAGCGGAGGGTGTTTGAGTGCGATGGGAAGGAGTTTGTGAGGACCGTCACAACAATCAAAGGTGCCAGAATATCATACGTGAATTAAAATTTGAAGATCAAGCTCCGATCTATAGGTTGCTTTAGGCAATTCACTGTGTTACTCGGAAGATTATTTTTAATACGATACGATTGATAAGTACATAGTGATATACTCTGTTCTTTTACCTTTACTAAGGTTTATGTATTCTCATTCAAGGTGGTTACATAGCACAGTGCATCCCAAACTTTTGTCTCCCATCTTTACATATTTATTTAAACTTCGACGAATACTAAACCACGCACTTGTAGATCTAATTGGAGAGAGGAATCCGCCTAGCCAAAAAACGCTGTATTTTTTATCATGAATTTTCATTAAACGACGATAAATTTAGAAATTTTAAGCTCTTATAAAATGCGACTTTGGAGTTAATCTTTGATATTTATTATTATAATAGGAGGAAATGCGAATTTTGAGGAAAAAACTCCTTTGATTGTTGAACGGCTTACCAAGAGCTTACAGCACACTGGTTTGGGAGCACTGACGTAACTTATTTCTTTGTCTAATTTTAAGGCGATGACACTTATGAAACGATGCACTGATCAAATACGAAAAGAAAATCATCGAAGAGGATATCTTAATGGAGTTTGTTTCTTTACAGGGAAAAATACTTTGAACAATCACAATGGAGAACAACAAAAGGGATGGAGGCGTCCAACTCAGAAGTTGCAGAACGGTGTAGTAACTCTTTTATAATTTTCCTTTTCCCCATAATGTATGTACTAGCTAGATTTCAGATTTCAAATTACTCAGCCTCCGTTTCGAAGTAAAATTATACACGAACTGTCGTGTCTAAACTTTTAATTAAATAAGTGTTAGGCCAAGCTTGATTGTTTTCCTAACCCATGGTTATTTCAAGAACCGAAAGTTATATTAGACATTCCTTGGGATCGTGAGGTTTTAACTAGTCTAAACAGTGCATTATATACTGATATAATCACATTTGATGACAATATTAAGATAAGGTCAATTACTAGCTAGATTGGGATAGCGATATTACAGTTTGTCAATTTTACTTAAAAGTAATTTAGATAGGATTAATTGTAAGCGAATAGGCAGATGTCATGAAATTCAATGTAGCAGATACATTTCTGCTTTATTAAATTTCAAAGCAAAACTTTTTTGGTATGCATTTGCTCTACTCGAGCAGTATGCAAATATTTATTGTCTCTAAATTAATGTATTAGACTGGATTGGAATAAAATTTTTATGCAGCGGTTTCATAGCCGAAGTTTTAACTGAAACTGAAGTATTCACGTAGAAAGCAAAATAGCATATTGATCCTTGCAACCCTATGTTTGCTAGAGAACGGTTCTCTTTGGATCAAATATTAAAAGTTTTGCATCATTTCGTTTAGGGTTCCAAAATGAAAAGAGAGAGAGGCTAACTTTCTACGAGACTGGAGGCAAAAATACGGCTATAAGCAGGGACAGGAGGACTGCAATAAGGAAAAAGTAAGTGATACACCTTTCTGCTGCGGTATCTTTATGAATGACCTATTTTCTATGCGTTTCTTCGTAGAGTACAAACTTTTCATTTACTTTGGTCTCATCCTTTCTCATGGCTGTGATAATATAAAAGGCGATTAGATGAGAATAATGCTGAATAATAGTATTAATCTTGGTCGCTTATGAAAGGTGTTGTTCATCGGATCATTGTACTACACCTACAAAATCTTTCTGTTCTTATTCCTTGGTCCCTCAAATACTGATCCCTATTATTAGATCGGTCGTTATAATGCCGTACAATTATAAGATTGACTTTTTTAGGTGCATATAGTGCATTTTTTAGGTGATAATGTAGACGACAATCATTTGTAGTTTTCGGACGCACACAATAATGTGAAACGTATGAAGCGCATTGTTAACCTCTCAATTTTTTCGATAGTGGTGACCAGGAGGAGGGATTCGGAGGTTTGATCACCAACCGACCGATTTTTAAAGACGAGATATTTGAGGTGAGATTGGACAAGCGACTTTCCAGGTACAAGGAATCTCTCGGAATCGGTGTGACCTACCACACTCCGCAGAATATGGATTTCCTCGAAACTATGCTGTGAGTGATCAATCCGAATTTAATGCTTTAATTTTCACGGCTGATTATTTTCCATAGAGTTATTCGATATTATGGATCGCGTTTCTTTTGAGCTGGGCTGCCGTCTTATCTTTAGAGTTATCTGATCCGTTTTTCGTGAATTACTTAAATACTGCTCGTTGTGAATGTTAGCCTCTCAATCAAAATCAAAAATGTTCTTCTCTAGTAATAATTGAGCAGTCATAAGTTTTCATAGCTCATAGCAATTTTAATCCACACTTGATGAAAATGTTAGTGGAAGCTTTTACTACCTTAGTTCAATGATTGATACGGGAACTTGCTTAGGGGGTTTATTGTATTCTTATTATAAATTAAAAATAGCATTAGTGCTTTTATTCTCTCCCAGTGAATTCTTAAAATTCCGTATCGTCATGATAAATCAAATAAATGTAAAATTAACGTAGATATACTATGTTATTATTACTTCAGTTTGAGCTAAACCGGATTGGAAAATCTTCAAGAGAAGGGCGAATCCCCCTTATGAATGCCAATGCCTTTCTATCTAATTGTAAATTAAACATAGTTTGACATCGTGGCGGTGGCCAAACATGTTTTTGAATTCCGCCCTTCCGTTTATTGGAGCGCCCATTACTTTTATTTTTTTATTTTAGAGATCATGGCTGTAGTTACGGGCAGAATATATGTAAAGGTAAGAGTTGACAAAAGAGAGGTAGACACGAAGCCAGATAGAGAACGTTCAGATAAAATATCCCTCTTCAACAAAAAGAATTTGAGGAGGAAAGTGAGTTGTGTATTTGTTGATTTGGATTAGGAGTATGACATGGTAAACAGGAGTCAGATACTGTGAGCCTACTCCTCCATAACCTTTTCTAACTTTCCATACGTTTTGACCGCGACTTTCTTGGTATTGGCGTTTCCTAACCAGGAAAAGAATTATTAATCATGTTAAATATGTAAACTTAATCAATATAATTTTAAAGCATATTTGCTTAAAATTTTGATGCTGCATTCACTTAGAGTGCCTTTAAAGCATATAAAGTTAACTTAGACTGCAAAGAATGGTTTACCTGCATCAAAATTTGTCAAGTACCGTTTTCTTACCATAAAAATATCCCTACGGAGGAGTTTCAAGCAGAGGAATGTTTGATCGGTTCTTTGTGAGCAATAAAGTGTTGCGGACTCGTTTGGGTTTGAGAGGAAAAGTTGAGCAGCGTTAGTGTTTCACGTTCGACTGAGGTGTTCAGCTTGGTCATGGATATAGGCTGGGTGAATCTCTAGAGGTATGAAATATCTATTAAAATGATTTTGCGAATTTTATGAATTTATTAATAAAAATAAAATCTGTTGATTCTTTCATTCTGCCATCTTCTGTTTCGGTAAGTGGTAATAATGAAGGGACTTAATCAATGAAACAACCATATCCAAACTAGAATTTAAACCCAGGACTTCAGCGTTGTCATATATTTGTGAGTGAGGCCTGTCTGTTTCCGTTCTCATCTATCGCTTCATTTTCAGATGTGGGACGATAATGTTGTACGACGTTCGAATATTCGAAAATGGAGTGGTCACTAATCAAAACTACGGATCGAATCTGGAGAACCTGAAGGTAACAGATTAGAATCTGATTCTCTTCTATTTAGAATTTACGTTTTAAATACTACTGGATTCTTTCATTCTTTTCCATTAATTATTGAATAAAATTAAGCATAATTTACATTACCAATAAACTAAATGATAATACTGGAGTTAGATTGACGGATGATTTGACCTCAATTCATAATAACTGATTGACGTGTGTCCACTTTTCTTAGTTTTTAAAACATTTTTACGAAATATTTCGAAAAAAGACCTCTGGCTCCATCACTATCAAACAACAGAATTTTCCGAAAGAGATACGAGCTAGTGGTACGACGGAGAAAATATTTAAACCGTTTTGGTGACTATGCAGAAATTGTGAAACTTAAGGAAAATAATCCTTATTTTGATTTTTCTATCAACTTCTATCAATTTCAAATAAAAAAATAGACACCCGAACTTCCCCGTTTGTCCTCACATATAATTAAACAACGCACGAGGCTAGTTGGAAGTGAACCTCTCCAATAAAGGGTCACATAATGATGATAATATTTTTCTTTGCAGACTGGTGATCGTGTAGGATTCTCGAGAAGAAGCGATGGGGATGTGCGCTTCTTAGTGAACGGGGTAGACCTCGGAGTTGCCAAGTCCAAAGTCAACTACCAAATCCATGGAGTGCTTGACCTAAGAGGATCCGCTTTACAGGCTACGATTATCTCGCCATAAATACTGTAATTTATAGTTTGAAATTATGTTTGAATCAGCGACAGTCTCGGTCGGCTGTTGTACAGTATAAAATGATTGATGATCCAGAGACATTTCAAATAAAAATTTACTACCTTTTTCGGCTGTGGTTAAGCTTCAGTGAATGAAAGGATGTCCTTTCGTTGAGAAAATACTGTTTTGACTTGCTTTTAATCTGCTGATACTGAATATCAATCGCAGTCTTTCACGTTTTAGGCTCCATATTAAGCAGGTCAAACACTGGCATTCGATTAATATTTGATCGATTACATAAGGTGAAAAAAACAATGGATCCTTTGTGGTTTTGCGATCGATTCACTGCGTTACCAAAGAATTTGATTAGATTTTTATCAAGTTTTAATTTGCAATTTTGTATTTTTACAGTTTTGATCCAAATATGAGGACTCGATTTGTGATATGGTTTTACCCTGTTGTATTTCTCATTATTTACAGTATTAAAATGATTTTCTCAGTGAAAAATTTTTTGTTAAGAAATTTAATTTGCTAAAATAGCATGAAGTGACGATGAAAATATGGTAGGAATGATTTTTTTGCCGTGTATAATTTTTCCTTTCTGAATAAAAGCGCGTAACTGATTTTAAGAAAAATATTCAAGCAACAGCTTCGCTTTTCTGACCATGTTCCGCAAGCGCCGTCGACTTCAGATTTTTTCGACGTACTGGCCCTACACTCTAGATGCCAGAATAATTCAGACATCGACGCTAGCTATCATGGGTTCGATACCAGAAAGTCCCAAAAATCGCAATTTTCCCATAAGAATGCATTGCGCGGATTTTTGAAAAAATTTTTAAGGCACTTATCGGTAAGATAGTGGAACCAAAATCGCGGAGGTTGAAGTTGAGGTAGTCTTCTATATTACGAATGGAAGAAATGTTACAAAAAGACCGTGAGTTCGACGTCGGGTGGATGCAAAATCCTTCCATAAGAAATGCATTGCTGAAATCTTCGACGATATTTTTAAATGCCTTCCCGAAAAGCTGGAAAGATAAAACCCGGAATGGTGACAGAGGCGTGGGACCTTCCCGATAAGATATTGAATCAAAACTTTGGAACAAGTAAGGATGGCACTTATCTAATATTATTTTGCTATCTTCTCTCACGGAAGGGTCCTGAGTTCGACGCTGGGCGGTCTTTTGCGCGAA
Organism: Pachydiplax longipennis; assembly: GCA_036926295.1. Taxonomy (NCBI): domain Eukaryota; kingdom Metazoa; phylum Arthropoda; class Insecta; order Odonata; family Libellulidae; genus Pachydiplax; species Pachydiplax longipennis. The sequence continues at coordinate 64,588,625 of JAVFKF010000015.1, read as the reverse complement.
TTTTTGCAATCTGTTTTGAGGCCGTTCTCGATGAGATAGAGCAATCAAAATCACGTTGTTTGCAGATGAGATGGTCTTCCATAGTACCAACGGAAGAAATCTTACCAAATGACCGTGTGTTCGACGCCAGGTGGGTTCGAAATCCTTCCGTAAGAAATGCATTGGTGAAATTTTGGACGATTTTTTTAAATGCCTTCCCGATGAGCTTCAAAGATAAAACCCGGAATGGTGACAGAGGCGTTTGAGATATATATATATTTGTTTGTCATATATATATATATGAGGATCGAATTCAAGGTTTGGAAGTTTCCACGAAATGGTCACAAACAATCGATAAACCTACGCAATATTGGTAGCAATTAATTGTATAACATTGTCCAATTAAAAAATCGCAATGACTTATCGCTTAACTTATTTTGCGCCATAATTTTGACTTCTGTTACAAAATTTCCCAACGTGCCCTATCTGCCGAAAATTTTCTTGATGTCCAACTTTATTTGGGCTTGCTAGTAGCGAGAATATACTTATCCTACTTATTACAAATATCCTCAGCCTGAATACCACTTCATTTTTGATCTTACCCAGAGCAATCAATTCTGATCTAAACAATCGTTTAAAAACTGAAAGAAACGACAAATATATAGAGAAATAACATCGTTGGAATATAAAATCAAATAGTATCAAGAAAATCATTGTCAAGTAGAGAAAATAAAAATATTTTTAACCGCTGGACTGATTGCGGGTTAAACTTTCTATTTCCATAACATTCTTCCTAGTTTATGAATGTCATATTTTCTATGTTCCAGGTTGATAATATCAAACAATTTTTCTTTCCTATGACCTCCGATTTTGTCCTTGATTATCGTGAGATAAAAAAGACTTTTCTTTGCAACTCGGTGACCTCTATAGCATTAGAAGCAACTTCGAGTCAAACGTCAATTCCAGGATTTAAGAGTCCTAGAAGAAACCTCTGAGTACTGCCAGATGTCCCTGAAAGAGAACAATCCTTGAAAATACAACTAGTTAAAAACATTTTCAGAGGGGTAAAATACCGTAACGTTTAAGCAATTCAACTACCTTCTCCATAAATCAAAAGGGTGAATGAAGTCTAGTTACATTCGCAAACCCCAGCATTCTCTCGGGGTGGCGTTTAGCTGCCTGCTCATCCCTAAGGTGCTCTTACGAGCTTTCGCCTTTCCTCATTAGATGAATACAAATATCCGGGGAAACAGAATTTAACCATGCTTTTTGGGGCAATGTCGAAATCGCGGGATATCATTTTCGCTTCGTTGACATCAGATATGAAAATACGCGTAATCAACTTTCGAACCTTATTGGTGCTCTTGGGATTCTCGATTTTGAGCTCATTCACTGCAGATGTGGATGATGGAGTGTGTGTGGCAGGTGAAGGTGAAAATGAAGAAGAGAACTTGATTATACGTCTGGTAAGGGACAGAGGGGGAATCTGGACGACTTCGGTGGTGACAAACGACTTGCTTGGAGATTCGGTAAATGGCACAGCAGTGGACATCAACCGTAAAATTTTCGAGTGCACTGGGCTGGAAGTGGCCGTCATTAAAGCTATCATAGCAGGTGAGGAATATTTTTAATCTTAAGAACATGCTATAAAACTCGGCGGTATGCCCATACGTATTCATGAAAATTGGAAATCGTGGAAATAAATTTTTCTATCATCAGTCGTATGGAATATTATTCTTAAATCAGCTGTTGAATCATTCACAGCTCGAAGTAGTAAACATTCCATGAAAACTTTTAATGACTGTTACTGATTTACTGAATTATAAATCGAATAAGCGAAATAGATTGTTAAAATTTAATCTTTCAAAAAAATGAATGGATTATATTCTTATCAAATGATTGTGGACGGCTTAGATCAAGGACGGAATATCAAGAATATTCCACTTTTATTACCGATGTAAACTCTTATATCCTTGATTGCTTGATAATGATTTTAAAGTAATAAAACAATATTATTAACAATATAGCAATAGCGATATAATTATAGTAACATTATAATTATATTATTATGTCATTCCTGACAAGGTAATAGCAATAGTTAGGACAGGTTTATTATGTACATACATTAGGGAAAATGTTTGAAGTTTGGAAAAATAATATACCGGAAGTAAAATTTAGGTTTTATTGTAGAAATAGATAAGATCTGAATTTTTAACATAGGTTAACTAAATTATTCTAATTCTTTTACTAGTTCCCAAAAACGCCCAAAAGGACCAGCTGAAATTCTATCCCACTGGAGCAAAGAATGTAATAATTTCCAAAGATGGACTTACAGCAAAACGAATAGAGTAAGTGTCTATATACATCAATTAAAGTAAGTACCTTTTCCCTCTATTTAATTAGATCAAATGTTATTGAAACAATCTTCAGTAAAAGATATGGTAGATAAAGATTATCTAGAGCAGCAGTTTCCAACTAGTAATCCACAAACGACTAATGGTCTTTAAGGACTTTTAGTTGTTCTATGAAGAAATTTGGGCAGTATTTTCAACAAAATATGCTTATGTTTCCCCTTTGTAACAGCAATTAAAATAAGTCTGAATGTCAGCTTGACATACAATTTATTCTCCATTTGGCAGTGACATCACTAGAGCTAAGAATCCATGGAATTTTTTTTTTGACAAGCAACAGAAAACATCACACCACTATTATAATTCAATAAAGGCATTTCATCATATTAATAAATAGGAATTTTATAAGGATAATCATTTTATGTGAGTTTGTACCTTTTTAAAACACTTCATAATAGTGGTCCATGGGATCAAGACTGTGAAAGCTCAAATGTTTAGGAAGTACTAATCTAGAGGCTCTCTTGTAGAACTCCAGGAAAGCCTAATATGATAAATTAATAAGGGGAAATCCACATCTCAGCATGTGCTGAGCACTCAATATGTTTATTGCTGTTCAAATGAATGATATTTTCATTAGATTCATTGAATGATTATTTCATTAGATAGTCCCTCAAAAAGTTTTAAGCCAGTAAATAACTGTAAATTGTAGAAACTTCTCGAATAAAGTAGTAGTATGAATATTTGATTTATTTGAATATTGGTTTTCATTGTAAGTTTAAATGAGTATAAACAGCATCTAAAACACTATTAATAGTTGATAGAAATTTTTATTTACCCGTTTAGAATCAACAGGCTTTTCAGTACCTTTATAACTGTGACTGGTTATTACTATGTAGGTTTCCATGGTGTTAGTTACATGAAATCTGCATATCTCAGGATGCACCACGATAAGTATTCTTTGTGACAACAGTGTCTTCAGGAGGACTCCTGCAGGATTGCTGGCAAAACCATCATAAATATGACCTAACGATTAATTCCTCTGTTAAGATAAAGAATATCGCCCTTTGAATATTTCATCTTATTTCACCTGTATACTTTTTGGTCTATGATATGTCAAGAATAAAAAGCTTCTCAATCGTTACTGCTGACCTCAACTTGATGATTCTTTAAAGGGAGTTAGAGACAGAAAGGCTTCTAATTAGTATTAACATTGATAAATTAAAGCATGACTTTCTGAAAAGAATTTTCAAGCATCTTTTGAAAAAATGCAATAAATAAGCAACTTAGATCAATTAATTTTAACTAATAAGATCTTAAAGCATCTCCAAAAGTTTTATTAAAAGTTTTAATTAAGACATTTTATATTTCTATGTTAATGCAATATTTTATAAAACTTGGATTCGTAAGATTAATAATTTAAAAATTACTAACTGAAGTACCTTAACTCTCAACTGAGAAAATGTTGAAACTGACGATATTGATATGAGTCTTGATTGAATATGCTTCTTATGAAACTTGTCTGAAGATTCTACGATGACTCTCTTAAATTTTCCATAGAAATAGAGAGTGAAAACAATTAATAATGAATGAACTATCATTGCTTCTAATACATTACATTACCCTTTGAATCTCCTGGGATCCAACCAATATTACAGATTAAAAAATTCTATTAACCAAGGAAAGATTTTTCATTATAAGCATATTTGAAGGTTTTTCGCTGATTCTGTTTCTCGAGTTTAAGGTGAAAATAAACCCACACTCAAATCACAATATGGAATAGATGAATAGCATGTTGATTCTTAATATGAAGTAAACGTTGATGGTTGCAATAAAAATTTCAATTACTCTACCCTTATGAAACAGTAGATAGATAATATAAAGCAAGCGACATAGAATTATATAAGTACTTAGCTGATCTACTGGAAAGATATGTGACATTAACAAATTAGAAAGGTATAGTAGGTTGCGTACACCCCCCGCCACATGCCGAATGATTCACAATATATATATTAAGTTTTCTGTTGTCACAAAGAATACTTATTGCAGTGCATCCTGATTGTGAGATATGCATGTTTCACTATAACTGGCTCTTATGAAGTGTAATGATGTATATGTATATATAAGAGTAAAATTTTCTTGCATACTGCAATCAATCAGTTCAAAGCAGTACCTTACCAAGTAATGCCTCAATACAATTTTGAAAACTTCGCGCAAAAGACCGCCTGGCGTCGAATTAAGTCCCCGATCTTGCGACACAATTGCATATTAATATTAAGTAAGTGCCATTCTGACCTGTTCCAAAGTTTCAATTCAATATCTTACCGGGAAGGTCCTAAATTAAGATTACGCCATCCCCCTTTGAAATACATGGCAGAATAATAATGACGCTCAGGCATCGCACCAAGAACCGTCAGAGGAACGGTAAACAGCGTATATGAAACATATGACAATCCTCTATATACATTCCATTTATATCATTCTCGGTTATCGGATAAGCATTAAAAATAATTGTCATGATTGACCGCCATGCATTTTATAGCGGAGAATTTTCTACCCACTTGGCGTCGAACTCACAGTCATTTGGTAACATTTCATCGGTTAGTACAATAGATAACAACGGCATCTCCAACCTCCGTGATTTTCACTGTTCTATCGCTCCGAGTAAGGACTCAAAACAACTTTCGAAAATTCGCGCGATAGACCGCCTGGCGTCGAACACAGGACCCGATCGTGAGAGACAATGGCATACGAATGTTAGATAAGTGCCGCTCTGACGTGTTTCAAAGTTTCAACTCAGTATCTTATCGGGAAGGTCCTAAAATAAGATTCCGTTATTCCCATTTGAAATGCATGGTAGAATCGGAATGACGCTCTTGCATCGAACCGAGGTCCACTGCAGAAACGGCGAATAACATGAAAGAATGTTCTCAAACGCCTCTGTCACCATTCCGGGTTTTATCTTTCCAGCTTATCCAGGAAGGCATTTAAAAAAATCGTCAAAGATTTCAGCAATGCATTTCTTACGGAAGCATTTCCAGCCCACCTGGCATCGAAGACACGGTCATTTGGTAACGTTTCTTCCTTTGGTACTATGGAAGACCATCTCATCTGCAAACACCGAGATTTTGATTGCTCTATCGCATCGAGAACGGTCTCAAAACAGATTGCAAAAATTCGTGCTAATGACCGCCTAGCGTCGAACTCAGGACCCTTCTGTGAGAGAAAATAGCGAATTAACATTAGGTGAGTGCAATTATGACTTATCCCAAAGTTTCGATTCAATATCCTATCGGGAAGGTCCCAAAATAAGATTCCGTTTTCCCCGTTTGAAATGCATGGCGGAATCGGAATGACCGTCTTGCATCGAACCAAGGACCACTAGACGAACGGTGAAATTCATGAAAGAATGTTTTCAAACGCCTCTGACACCATTCTGGGTTTTATCCTTCCAGCTTATCGGGAAAGCATTGAAAAAAATGTCAAAAATTGCAGCAATGCATTTCTTATGGAAGAATTTTGCACCCACCTGGCGTCGAACTCACGATCATTTTGTAACATTTCGTCCTTAAGAACCATAGAAGACTACCTCAACTTCAACCTCCGAGATTTTGGTTCCTCTATCTTATTATTAAGCGCCGTCGACATCAGATTTTTACGACATACTGGCCCCAACCCGTAGATGTAAGAATAATTCAGACATCGACGTTAGCTATCATTGGTTCGATACCAGAATGTCCCAAAAATCGCAATTTTCCCATAAGAATGCATTGCGCAGATTTTTGAAAATTATTTTGAGGCACTTATCGGTAAGATAGAGGAACCAAAATCTCGGTGGTTAAAGTTGAGGTTCTCTTCTATGGTTCTCATGGGAAAAATGTTGCGAAATGACCTTGAGTTCGACGCCAGGTGGGTGCAACATTCTTCCATAAGAAATGCATTGCTGCAATTTTTGAAATTTTTTTTCAATGACTTCCCGATAAGCTGGAAGGATAAAACCCGGAATGGCGACAAAGGGGTTAGAAATCCTTTTTTCATTAGGTTCACCGTTTCTCTAGTAGTCCTTGGTTCGATGCAAGAGCGTCATTCCGATTCCTCCATGCATTTCAAGCGGGGAAAACGAAATCTTATTTTAGGACCTTCCCGATAAGATACTGAGTTGAAACTTTGAAACACGTCCTAGTGGCACTTATCTAACATTCGTATGCCATTGTCTCTCATGATCGGGTCCTGTGTTCGACGCCAGGCAGTCTTTCGCGCGAATTTTCGAAAATTGTTTTGAGTCCTTACTCGGAGCGATAGAACTGTGAAAATTTCGGAGGTAGGAGATGCTGTGGTTATCTATTGTACTAACTGAAGAAATGTTACCAAAATACCGTGGGTTCGACGCCAAGTGGGTGTAAAATTCTCCGGTATATAATGCATGGCGGTCAATTTTCACAATTATTTTTAATGCTTATCCGATAACCGGGAATGATATAAAATGGAATGTACATAGAGGATATTTATATGTTTCATATACGCTGTTCGACGTTCCTCTGACGGTTTTGGTGCGATGCCTGAGCGTCATTTCTATTCTACCGTGAATTTCAAAGGGGGATAGCGTATTCTTATTTTAGGAACTTCCTCATAAGATATTGAATCGAAATTTTGGAACAGATCAGAATGGCACTTACTTAATATTAATATGCAATTGTGTCGCAAGATCGGGGACTTAATTCGACGCCAGGCGGTCATTTGCGCGAAGTTTTGGACATTGTTGTGAGGCTTTTTTTGTACGATACTACATTCAACTGATAGCTTGCAGTATGCAAGCAACTTTTACTCGTAATAGATAAAGTTATGATTGAGTAAGAGAGTAACTGTAAATAAGGCTTTCAGAATAACGAATCAAAGTATCATATTGCAGTAGAGATTATTGAAATAGTTTTCTGAGATCCTTTGAAAAATTGTTGCATACTGATTCAGAGAAAATAGAGTATCAAACTTCATCCGTATGCACATCATTTTACAGTATTTAAAATCTGAAATGATGCTCATGAATGATTCTTAAATTTATTGTTATCTGACACATGTATGTATAAGTTTATTCTAATTACAATATAAATAATTCCTTAAATTAATCTGCTGAATTTATTCCATTTGTGTCTTAAATTTATAATTTATATTTTCTATTTTCTCATGATGATAATGCAGTATAGCAGATGAAGGTTATGCAGGTGTCCTGACTGACAAACCTCTTGACAATGAGCAACTCTTTGAGGTGAAGTTAGATAGAGTAATAGAACTATACACTTCATCTATAGGAATTGGTATTTCGCGATTTACCCCAGAAACTTCACCTTATCCTTCCTGGATGTCGTAAGTAGAGAGATATCATTATTTACCTCTTAAAAATATACTTTGCTATTGAGATATTTCAAAACATGTTACTTCAAATGAAATAATGCATGAATTTGAGCTAGGTTAGTCCTATCACATTGCTATTATTGTCATCAATAACTGAAGTTAGGATTTTTCATGCTTTACTTTAGGTATCTATTTCTATTTTGTATATTTCTATATCAGATCCTAAGTTCATGAGCAAATGGAATGAAACATTCATGAATTATTCAATACTGGAAATTGCGTGCCATGTCTCTTTATTAAAAGTATTAATTTTGTAAAATTCTTAATTTTTGTTCAATTTCTCCAGAATCTTTGTATTGTTACTATATGTAATTCCATTAAAATATTTAATTTGGTCTATATCAATGTGGCTATGCATACTCATGTTTTTGAAACTCATTTTATTTATAATTCTCTTGTTTTGTGCCTCAATTTTCAATTAAGGGGATCATTTCATTAGACTTGAAAATCTCATAAATTTCTTTCTTTATCATTATAATTACATTATGTATTGTCTAGAAGACCTTTATCCCTTTAACCAGAAATTACATGCTTATTTTTAGATATAGTGAAATTCATTTGAAGTCTTGATTAATTTCTGTTGTATTTTAGGTCTGGTACAACTATGCTGTACAATAATCAAATATTTGAAGGGGGCACTGTTAGTGAGCAATTCTATGGGACTAATTTAAGAAACTTAAAGGTAAGAAATTATAACGTACAATATCATTAGCCATTCTCTATCTTCCTTCTTTATTACTAATGTAAGTTAACTTTATTACTGGAATACAACCTGATGCTCAACTGATTGCTAGCGACTCAATTTACTATGCAATAGGTATGAACATTAACTTTCATGGTTACATAATCTCTTTCAACTCTACTTGTGGACAGAATGTTTATAACAATTTTAGTATAACTATATTTTTAATGTAATTGATTATAGTAGTACCTCATTGACCAATTATACCTTCATACTTAAAAAATATCACACCGGCATAGGGAACCGAAATACCTCACCGATAAAAACTCCTGCTCTATTTAAAAATTTACCCAGATAAGAGACAAAATTTGCTTTTTGTAACAAAAAAATGCTACTCTATGTAAACAGCCAGCTTTGCTTCACCATTTCTCTCTGATGCTGTAGCACTGATTGGTACTAATTATTCAATTATTTACAGGTTGGTGATCGTGTTGGAGTAATGAAGAAGAGAAATGGAGAGCTTCACTACTTCATTAATGGTGAAGATAAAGGAATTGCAAAAACTGGAGTGAATTATGAAATCCATGGAGTCATAGACTTATTTGCCAATGCAGTTCAAGCTAGTATAGTCTGAATAAGGCTCACACAAATAAAATCTCATCATCATATATATAGAGATTTTTCTTCAAATATATATTTTGATATATTTAAGTAATAATTATGTTTGACTTTCGTTTTTTATTTCCTACTTAGAATATAAATAACAGAATTTTGCGAGATTTGAGCGTTATCTTGGAAGATTTTTCAAATGTCTTGCTAAAATACGAAAGTTTTACTGTATTTGAGTGTTATTTTTGATGATTTTTCAAATATGATGCTAAAATAGCAGAAAATATTCATTGCATACCTAATATTCATAGCATTACTAATATTCATAGCATTACCAATTTGCAAATGAATATTTTCCATTTGATTTCGATCGCTTGATTAAACTTAAAACTTATATTTATGAAGAAATTAAATAAAGATTTAATTCTAGTATGACGTTTTTAACTAGAACAGTAAAATCATTGAGGAATTGCTTTAGTCATTCCTGTTGCTAGTGCTCTGCCAAAACTAGATCATGAAGGCTTATGCTATCGAGAAGTAACTCTATATTCCACCAAATTTCTCTATTCCTATAGCTTAGAAATAGATAGAGAAGGCATTTTAGATGAAAATCCTGGCGATATTGATGTCTGCGTAGCATACATCAATATCGCTATCAATAAGTTCCCATAATTAGCATTTGCCTATTTGAAATTTGGAATATTTTATACATGTTTATCTAGATAAATTTACTGTAGTACTCCCAAAAACAAAATTAATTATAAATTTTTAAATCAAATAGGGTAATAAAAGAAAAGATAGACGGCGGTGAATTTCATAGATTCGAGCGGAGGCGCCGATGCGCGCTCACTATTAGGGCTGGATTCCGAAAACTGTTGTTCTTTTGTAATTCATTGTCACCGCTGCTGTTCTTGTCCGAATTCGGCAGTCGACAATAATATACAGCAATCAGAGATCCTCACGCTGAATCTCGTATTTAAAATGCATCGTAGAATATTTTCGGAAGCTATTCCTAGCAAAAATCTAGGGTCTATTCCCTAGATTTTTGCTAGGAATAGGGTGCTTATAATTCTTCTTTCATATTTTTCGGTCCTTCCCCAAAAATTCATTCATTCATTTAAATCTTTCTTTTTTCACATACAAGATATTTTTTTTTCCATTTTCTAAGTTTGCTGTATACTTGGCGCATCCCTTTTTTGTGTTTTTTTGCAATTTACATTCGATCTGCATTTTCCCCATCTCTCCTCCTTTCTTATGTTTGTTTATACTTCGTCAACTATAAAAGGTAACTCATGCATTTCTTAAATCTTAGGAAAGAATATCTCATAGGTGGGACTATAGGAATGTAGCCTCCAGCATTACATTTTAGAAATAAGTGACATTGCATTTCTCGTTACCTTCGCCCTAGATTATTCACTTTGGTGGCTCTAGGAGAAATCAGATAGAACCTTGCATCGTATTCCTAAGGTGAGGTTTAAACATGCTGGTTCTCCACTGATCGCGAGGGCTTGCTTTGGCTTGATTCGTTCCACGTGTTGCCGAAACGGTCTATGTCATTGCAGAGATATGAAAAAGGTTGGATTACCAATATAATAACAGTATGCGATGGTTTTCTCAGATCTCACTGTGAACTCTTTCAAATGTGATTACTGTTTAATCTTAGAGTGACTGTTTGTGCCACGCGATTAGAATACGTGAAAAGTTTATTCCTCTCTTTTTACTACGAAGAATTATAAGCTATATATAATAGATATAGCAACTTCTCCAGATATCTATTATATATAGCTACCTCTCCGGATACACCTATATATATACAGGGGATACGAAATCTAAGCATGTTCCACAAGTGCCATCAACGTGAAATTTTTACGACGTACTGGCCCCACACTCTAGATGCCAGAAAAATTCAGGCATCGACGCTAGCTATCATGGGTTCGATACCAGAAAGTTCCAAAAATCGCAATTTTCCCATAAGAATGCATTGCGCAGATTTTTGAAAATTATTTTGAGGCACTTATCGGTAAGATAGAGGAACGAAAATCTCGGAGGTTGAAGCTGAAGTAGTCTTCTATATTACCAAGTGAACAAATGTTACAAAATGACCGTGAGTTCGACGCCAGGTGGGTGCGAAATTCTTCCATAAGAAATGCATTGCTGCAATTTTTGAAATTTTTTTTCAATGCCTTGCCGATAAGCTGGAAAGATAAAACCCGGAATGATGACAGAGGCATTTAAAAACGTTCTTCCATGAGGCTCTTCGTTTCTCTAGTGGTCCTTGGTTCGATACAAGAGCGTCATTCCGATTCTACCATGCATTTCAAACGGGGATAACAGAATCTTATTTTAGGACCTTCCCGATAAGATACTGAGTTGAAACTTTGAAACACGTCCTAGTGGCACTTATCTAACATTCGTATGCCATTGTCTCTCATGATCGGGTCCTGTGTTCGACGCCAGGCAGTCTTTCGCGCGAATTTTCGAAAATTGTTTTGAGTCCTTACTCGGAGCGATAGAACTGTGAAAATTTCGGAGGTAGGAGATGCTGTGGTTATCTATTGTACTAACTGAAGAAATGTTACCAAAATACCGTGGGTTCGACGCCAAGTGGGTGTAAAATTCTCCGGTATATAATGCATGGCGGTCAATTTTCACAATTATTTTTAATGCTTATCCGATAACCGGGAATGATATAAAATGGAATGTACATAGAGGATATTTATATGTTTCATATACGCTGTTCGACGTTCCTCTGACGGTTTTGGTGCGATGCCTGAGCGTCATTTCTATTCTACCGTGAATTTCAAAGGGGGATAGCGTATTCTTATTTTAGGAACTTCCTCATAAGATATTGAATCGAAATTTTGGAACAGATCAGAATGGCACTTACTTAATATTAATATGCAATTGTGTCGCAAGATCGGGGACTTAATTCGACGCCAGGCGGTCATTTGCGCGAAGTTTTGGACATTGTTGTGAGGCTTTTTTTGTACGATACTACATTCAACTGATAGCTTGCAGTATGCAAGCAACTTTTACTCGTAATAGATAAAGTTATGATTGAGTAAGAGAGTAACTGTAAATAAGGCTTTCAGAATAACGAATCAAAGTATCATATTGCAGTAGAGATTATTGAAATAGTTTTCTGAGATCCTTTGAAAAATTGTTGCATACTGATTCAGAGAAAATAGAGTATCAAACTTCATCCGTATGCACATCATTTTACAGTATTTAAAATCTGAAATGATGCTCATGAATGATTCTTAAATTTATTGTTATCTGACACATGTATGTATAAGTTTATTCTAATTACAATATAAATAATTCCTTAAATTAATCTGCTGAATTTATTCCATTTGTGTCTTAAATTTATAATTTATATTTTCTATTTTCTCATGATGATAATGCAGTATAGCAGATGAAGGTTATGCAGGTGTCCTGACTGACAAACCTCTTGACAATGAGCAACTCTTTGAGGTGAAGTTAGATAGAGTAATAGAACTATACACTTCATCTATAGGAATTGGTATTTCGCGATTTACCCCAGAAACTTCACCTTATCCTTCCTGGATGTCGTAAGTAGAGAGATATCATTATTTACCTCTTAAAAATATACTTTGCTATTGAGATATTTCAAAACATGTTACTTCAAATGAAATAATGCATGAATTTGAGCTAGGTTAGTCCTATCACATTGCTATTATTGTCATCAATAACTGAAGTTAGGATTTTTCATGCTTTACTTTAGGTATCTATTTCTATTTTGTATATTTCTATATCAGATCCTAAGTTCATGAGCAAATGGAATGAAACATTCATGAATTATTCAATACTGGAAATTGCGTGCCATGTCTCTTTATTAAAAGTATTAATTTTGTAAAATTCTTAATTTTTGTTCAATTTCTCCAGAATCTTTGTATTGTTACTATATGTAATTCCATTAAAATATTTAATTTGGTCTATATCAATGTGGCTATGCATACTCATGTTTTTGAAACTCATTTTATTTATAATTCTCTTGTTTTGTGCCTCAATTTTCAATTAAGGGGATCATTTCATTAGACTTGAAAATCTCATAAATTTCTTTCTTTATCATTATAATTACATTATGTATTGTCTAGAAGACCTTTATCCCTTTAACCAGAAATTACATGCTTATTTTTAGATATAGTGAAATTCATTTGAAGTCTTGATTAATTTCTGTTGTATTTTAGGTCTGGTACAACTATGCTGTACAATAATCAAATATTTGAAGGGGGCACTGTTAGTGAGCAATTCTATGGGACTAATTTAAGAAACTTAAAGGTAAGAAATTATAACGTACAATATCATTAGCCATTCTCTATCTTCCTTCTTTATTACTAATGTAAGTTAACTTTATTACTGGAATACAACCTGATGCTCAACTGATTGCTAGCGACTCAATTTACTATGCAATAGGTATGAACATTAACTTTCATGGTTACATAATCTCTTTCAACTCTACTTGTGGACAGAATGTTTATAACAATTTTAGTATAACTATATTTTTAATGTAATTGATTATAGTAGTACCTCATTGACCAATTATACCTTCATACTTAAAAAATATCACACCGGCATAGGGAACCGAAATACCTCACCGATAAAAACTCCTGCTCTATTTAAAAATTTACCCAGATAAGAGACAAAATTTGCTTTTTGTAACAAAAAAATGCTACTCTATGTAAACAGCCAGCTTTGCTTCACCATTTCTCTCTGATGCTGTAGCACTGATTGGTACTAATTATTCAATTATTTACAGGTTGGTGATCGTGTTGGAGTAATGAAGAAGAGAAATGGAGAGCTTCACTACTTCATTAATGGTGAAGATAAAGGAATTGCAAAAACTGGAGTGAATTATGAAATCCATGGAGTCATAGACTTATTTGCCAATGCAGTTCAAGCTAGTATAGTCTGAATAAGGCTCACACAAATAAAATCTCATCATCATATATATAGAGATTTTTCTTCAAATATATATTTTGATATATTTAAGTAATAATTATGTTTGACTTTCGTTTTTTATTTCCTACTTAGAATATAAATAACAGAATTTTGCGAGATTTGAGCGTTATCTTGGAAGATTTTTCAAATGTCTTGCTAAAATACGAAAGTTTTACTGTATTTGAGTGTTATTTTTGATGATTTTTCAAATATGATGCTAAAATAGCAGAAAATATTCATTGCATACCTAATATTCATAGCATTACTAATATTCATAGCATTACCAATTTGCAAATGAATATTTTCCATTTGATTTCGATCGCTTGATTAAACTTAAAACTTATATTTATGAAGAAATTAAATAAAGATTTAATTCTAGTATGACGTTTTTAACTAGAACAGTAAAATCATTGAGGAATTGCTTTAGTCATTCCTGTTGCTAGTGCTCTGCCAAAACTAGATCATGAAGGCTTATGCTATCGAGAAGTAACTCTATATTCCACCAAATTTCTCTATTCCTATAGCTTAGAAATAGATAGAGAAGGCATTTTAGATGAAAATCCTGGCGATATTGATGTCTGCGTAGCATACATCAATATCGCTATCAATAAGTTCCCATAATTAGCATTTGCCTATTTGAAATTTGGAATATTTTATACATGTTTATCTAGATAAATTTACTGTAGTACTCCCAAAAACAAAATTAATTATAAATTTTTAAATCAAATAGGGTAATAAAAGAAAAGATAGACGGCGGTGAATTTCATAGATTCGAGCGGAGGCGCCGATGCGCGCTCACTATTAGGGCTGGATTCCGAAAACTGTTGTTCTTTTGTAATTCATTGTCACCGCTGCTGTTCTTGTCCGAATTCGGCAGTCGACAATAATATACAGCAATCAGAGATCCTCACGCTGAATCTCGTATTTAAAATGCATCGTAGAATATTTTCGGAAGCTATTCCTAGCAAAAATCTAGGGTCTATTCCCTAGATTTTTGCTAGGAATAGGGTGCTTATAATTCTTCTTTCATATTTTTCGGTCCTTCCCCAAAAATTCATTCATTCATTTAAATCTTTCTTTTTTCACATACAAGATATTTTTTTTTCCATTTTCTAAGTTTGCTGTATACTTGGCGCATCCCTTTTTTGTGTTTTTTTGCAATTTACATTCGATCTGCATTTTCCCCATCTCTCCTCCTTTCTTATGTTTGTTTATACTTCGTCAACTATAAAAGGTAACTCATGCATTTCTTAAATCTTAGGAAAGAATATCTCATAGGTGGGACTATAGGAATGTAGCCTCCAGCATTACATTTTAGAAATAAGTGACATTGCATTTCTCGTTACCTTCGCCCTAGATTATTCACTTTGGTGGCTCTAGGAGAAATCAGATAGAACCTTGCATCGTATTCCTAAGGTGAGGTTTAAACATGCTGGTTCTCCACTGATCGCGAGGGCTTGCTTTGGCTTGATTCGTTCCACGTGTTGCCGAAACGGTCTATGTCATTGCAGAGATATGAAAAAGGTTGGATTACCAATATAATAACAGTATGCGATGGTTTTCTCAGATCTCACTGTGAACTCTTTCAAATGTGATTACTGTTTAATCTTAGAGTGACTGTTTGTGCCACGCGATTAGAATACGTGAAAAGTTTATTCCTCTCTTTTTACTACGAAGAATTATAAGCTATATATAATAGATATAGCAACTTCTCCAGATATCTATTATATATAGCTACCTCTCCGGATACACCTATATATATACAGGGGATACGAAATCTAAGCATGTTCCACAAGTGCCATCAACGTGAAATTTTTACGACGTACTGGCCCCACACTCTAGATGCCAGAAAAATTCAGGCATCGACGCTAGCTATCATGGGTTCGATACCAGAAAGTTCC
Source organism: Pachydiplax longipennis (assembly GCA_036926295.1). Classification (NCBI taxonomy): domain Eukaryota; kingdom Metazoa; phylum Arthropoda; class Insecta; order Odonata; family Libellulidae; genus Pachydiplax; species Pachydiplax longipennis. Next base: position 64,572,735 of record JAVFKF010000015.1, on the reverse strand, counting down.
AAAAATCGCAATTTTCCCATAAGAATGCATTGCGCAGATTTTTGAAAATTATTTTGAGGCACTTATCGGTAAGATAGAGGAACGAAAATCTCGGAGGTTGAAGCTGAAGTAGTCTTCTATATTACCAAGTGAACAAATGTTACAAAATGACCGTGAGTTCGACGCCAGGTGGGTGCGAAATTCTTCCATAAGAAATGCATTGCTGCAATTTTTGAAATTTTTTTTCAATGCCTTGCCGATAAGCTGGAAAGATAAAACCCGGAATGATGACAGAGGCATTTAAAAACGTTCTTCCATGAGGCTCTTCGTTTCTCTAGTGGTCCTTGGTTCGATACAAGAGCGTCATTCCGATTCTACCATGCATTTCAAACGGGGATAACAGAATCTTATTTTAGGACCTTCCCGATAAGATACTGAATTGAAACTTGAAACACGTCAGAGTGGCACTTATCTCACATTCGCATGCCATTGTCTCTCACGAATGGGTTCTTTGTTCGACGCCAGGCGGTCTTCTGCGCATTTGTTGATGTTTTGTGGTCTTTTTTGCTACGGTTCTACATACAACTGATAACTTGCAGTATGCAAGCAACTTTTTCTCGTGTATTCAAAATACATATAGGGGATACAAAATCTAACTATGTTCCACAAGTGCCATCAGCGTGAAATTTTTACGGCGTAATGACCCCATCCTGTAGTCACCAAAATAATTCTAGCTATCATAGGTTCGATACCAGAATGTCCCAAAAATCTCAATTTTCCCGTAAGAATGCATTGCGCAGATTTTTGAAAATTATTTTGAAGCACTTATCGGTAAGATGGAGGAACCAAAATCTCCGAGGTTGGAGATGCCATGGTTTTCTATTGTACCAGTGGATAAAATGATACCAAATGACCTTGAGTTATATATATTCTATGGTGTCTCATGGACTTCTTTTTCGCCTTTTGAAATTTCGAATACGGTAATTTGTTATATTTATACTCAAAAGACTTTCAAAGGGGTAAACAAGAGTAATAGGCGATGGTGAACTGAAGATGGGTTCCTTGAGAATGTTTCGAAGGATGGTAAAAGGCCAGTTGCAATCAAAGCAAAGGCATCAATTAACGAAGGATACCAGATTCAAACATCGTAAATCGTGCAAGATGAGAGCGCTTATGAGAAATCGTGACGGAGACGTAATAAACGAAATTGGAGTAGATGACCGAGTAAGTAAAGCTAAGATCATGTATGGGCTAAGAAAATCTATCAAAAATACTAAGTCACAAACAGAGAACAAAGACTCACAAGAGAACAGGAGAGAGCATCAACTTACACGTACATCAATTATAAATTTAGTTTAATGAAGAGTTAAAATTAAATATTAGTAATATTTTTGCCACTTCCCTCCTGGAAAAATGGACGTGAAAAAAGTTCGACTGCATAAGAACTGGTCCTTGTTTTCTGCTGAATAGTAAGGAATATCTTCATAGCACAATATTTTCCACCAATAGTGGAAATGGTTCACCACCCAAGCCAGAAAACGTTTATTAAAATTAATCACATACCTAATGATAAATTTCAGAAACACGAACGTTCCTACTGTAGACAAAAATTGTTGCTTCTATTTTAAAATTAAGTGCACTGGGTCATCTCACGAAGTATTTGCAGAAATATTACTAATTAATTAAATTCATAATTAAAGCCAATAAAATGATAGGGAATAATTTCATTGGCAATGATTTTATTCTGAACGGAGGAATCCTTTCTTTTGAAAAGATTCGGAGGGCTTATCGGAGTGACAGCTGCAGCCCTACAACGATAGCAAAATGGAAACTGACTCGAGTTCATGCATGGCTTATTTTTTTCAAAAAATTTTGTGAAGCTGGCAACATAAACATTCTGTTTTTCTGCGGTGGTAGTCATCCGAGCGAGTTACTCCATCGGAGAGCTTACATTGTCATCAGCTCTCCCGACAGCTGATTTTATAGGGAAAATAAATCATTAATTTGATCCCTTGAACAGTAAAAGTAATTACTCAATTGCCTTTTCTAGAAAGAGGTGAAAACTTTGAATTGATGCAGGAAGGTTTGTGAATGATGAGGGATCTTAAGTAAAGTCATCCCTCAAGGGACCCTCCTTTCGAGGGTTTCCTTAAACTAAGTTTCCTAATTATAAATTCGGTTCTGGAATTATATCATTCGATTGGTAATGAAGGCAGGTTTCCTTTAAAAATCTGCTGAAATCACCTAAATCATCAAGTTACGATTCAGATGCTGATCGGGTCCTTAAGCATAAAAAGTGGGCTCCAGCGACCCTTATATGAATTTTCCAGGAAGAATCAAAGAGGAAATCACAAAATCTACCTCCTCTTTGGATGAGCGGGCTAAGCTATGAGCTACAAAAATATGACAACAAAGTCCAATCTGTGAGACAACTGAAATATAAACGTGATGCATTCAGGTTAAATTTGATGTCAAGTTGCACCAGGGTATCAAACCATAATATGGTTCAGCAAAAAAGCCAAATATCAATTTAATTTCAGTTTTGCTCCTTCTACCTGTGCTGAACATATTCAAACAGTTTCTTTTTCACGAGGTCCATTGTAATACTATTACTGTCTGTAAATTTGTTTCATTATTTCTAACTTTATCATTTACATAACATTACACTACATTTTATAATGAAACTTAATACTTGTTGGTTTGCAAGTTGCAGTTACACAGGTGTAGTAAACCTTCTACACTTAAGTAAAATGTGCATTGTTATAAACCAAAACTTGGAACAGAATAAATAATGGTTTTCAGTTTCATTGATTCAAGCATTTTAATTTATCAATTCAAGTCTAGTTTTCACACCAGCAAAAATAATATTATTTTTTCGGTTTTAATTTGATTTTGCTTCAATGCTGTGACTACATGTGCTTGCGCATATATGCTACATAACCTAGGATTATAAAAGCACCATGGTCCATTTCTCAAAATTAGGCTCATATTTAGAGGTCAAAATAGGGAACTAAAAAATTTTGCATCCCTAGGGAAAAACAAATATGAAAAAATCAGGTTGTGCCAGGAACTAAACCCAGGTCTTCCACTTTTCAGGCACATATTCTAGACAAGTAAGATATCTAACTAGAAAACTTTGCCACTTTGGGAGACTATAAGCAAGGACTGGTGGTTTCCACTGTATGGGTGATACCTCAACTAGGAGATACAATGTATATGAATATGCTTGTAATGATGCCACTCATCCATACAAAACCACCAACCCCTGCCTAAAAGGTCTCCCAAAATGGCTTGTTGAATATTGATCTTACCTTCAGATTTTTTTGTGCACATATTTACATGCAAAGTCACATTTCAGCATCTACCTTAAAGTTTATATGCCATAACATTCAGACATCAAGCAATTTGTAAGTCAAGGTACCACTGTATATCAATACCTTCTCAACATAGGAGGAATTAAAAATGCTATGTTGGTGATTAATGGGCAATTCTCCACTTTCTCTGCAATGAATATGAAGGAGGAAAGTAAGAACAAGAGAAAATACTGCTCAAGTTTTCTATTTCTACAGATAAAAAATATTTTTACATATAAATCTACTGGAAGAGTTAACAGTGTAGTTTTTGATGTTATTATCATTAATCATGTTTTTACAGTTTATTGCAATGTACTCGACACTCTTTGGCACCATATCTTGATAAATTCAAGAAAATACAAATTCAAACCTGATATCCAAGTTTGCAGACAATGGTAAATGCCACCCAAAAATTCAATTACAACAACCACCGACAATTTAATGACTCACAATAGGTGAACTTTAGGAAGTACAGAGACTATTCATGTCTCGAACCACATATGCAACACTAATATATGAACAATACAAATTATAACTTTTAGAAAACTCTAACTTTTGAGAAACCTGGGGCAGTTAAATCTCTTCAAATAACTATATTATAACCCTCACCTATACTCTGAAGCCAAGCTTTTCATTTATGAGGATATTGGAAATAATATCTCTGGATAACATTAAATATATTTAAGGGATATTACTCCCAGTCTTACATGATATAACAGACATTTAAATTATTTAAGAGAAGAAATATTTTTCCGAGTGATTGCAAATTATTAATCCCATGAATATACAATTTTAGAATTTCCAGTATATATACCAACAATAATTTGCTAACTTCATCATACAATTACAAGAACCAAGAAATCAAAAGCTGACTTTGAATCCTCAAGTTTCCAACTCTTATGAAAACTGTCTACCGAAAAGGAAAGGATTGTTATAAATGATAGTTTTCTCAATATAAATAAAATATGACACTGAATTTTCATCCATTTCATCCCTGGAACTATAGCTGAAATTTGAGATTTTAAAGGGACGATTGCTCTCAGGAAAATGCAAAACGCAAAGTAGAAAGCACCACATTACTTTGAGTATACAATGATTAATTTCTATCTCTAAACTACAGCCAAGGTCAATATCTGTTAACATTCTACATAAACAGATAATAAAATCTGCTTCATCAATTAATGTAATGAAGAAAAAATGCTTTACACTCTAATAAACAGCAACACTTATAAATTCAATGCCACAGACATAGATACAGCTATACAGCCATACATTTTACTGCAAATATTTGGACATCTATTCTAATGTAATGTCCAAAATGCTTATGCATCTTAAAATTTAGGCAAACAAACTTAGGAAGATATTTGCTTTAATCTAAGCCAGAACAGGAAGAGAACCTAGTACAAAATAGAAAATAATTGTAACAGGGAATCATCTATGTAAAATTTTAGTAAAAATAGACCATTTCAAAAAAAGGTCAGAGTATATTTATCTAAAAAATATATGTATATAGTTAATTTTAGAAATTTGGCTTAAATGAAAAGTATTGGAGGAATTTTTCAAGGAGAGTGAGAGACAGCTGAATCGAAACGCTTGGGTAATATTTCATGTCATAATTTACACAAATCAATAATCAAACACCACTGTTAAGCATTAATATATATGTATATATTACACAAATACATTTACCTCAAAAATTACTTTAATTACATGAAAATTTGGATGAAAAATCTAGGACACAGAAAATTCATCAAAATAAGGATGAATTGATGAGTTAATTAATGATCACAAAATTATAAGACTGTATTAATATATTTTAATATAAAATTACAGAGATAATATTTGAATCACTATCCTGAGTGAACTTCAGGAAACCAATGTTCCTTGGAAATTAAAAGATATGTTAACCACATAGATATAGTTTTGCATGCACATTTAAGAAATGCAAAATTTACTAAATATAGAAAGGAACATATAGAAAATTTATGATTGTGAGATGCATCAGAAGGTATGATTCCTTTAAATTAAAATGTTTTTATGGACAACATATAAACATTTTATGCTAAAATTAAAGCTTGAAAAATATAAATAATGAGAGATAAAACACTACTTATTTTTAATGAACTATTCTCATATTTAATCAATATTCAAAATCCTAGAAAAATTATTAATTAAAAGATAAAATAATAATTAATTATGTACATAATATATTCAATGGCCTACAGATAACTCATGACTGATTCAAAACATGATAAACTGAATTCATATTATTAATTTTAAAATCAATATAGATCCCAGATTACAAGTAAAATAACGTTAAAGTATACATGATAATATATGCAAAAAATTCATAATACATATGCAACCAAATTTTGAGATAAAACACACTGTTAATTCTGGCATCTTCCCTTATCAGCTAAGAAATTAAATATATCAATCTGTCAGAAAATACTAAAATTTTCTTACATCTTGGCTTTGCTTATTCTTACTAATTTACCACTGGATATTATACATTAGATAATATGATGGGAGAGAGAACTTGACAAATAAAATATTAAATTTATCATCAAATAAAATAGTGATACATAACATTTATCATCAAAGACTTGTTTATATTATGAAATGGAACTTATTTAGTTGGGCGGTTCTTCAAACTCTCACTGGTTATAGTTAAGGTAGTACACAACTTGAAATCCATCATTGTCATCACTGATTTTTTTAATAATAAACTATTGAAACTTTACTAACTTTCAAATCTTTAATTCATTAGTTATATCCTCCTGGATTTTATTTTCATAACATTAATATATATTTATATATTTTTGCTCTTTGCAAACTGAATAAGATTTTTACATCATAAATTGGAAAAATATGCTATCAATTAACACTTGAATAAGCACTGATAGGGATTTTTCCACAATTTTTAATGCGAATAATAGCATTTTGCAGATGATTCAATAAAAATTGAAGAATATAAGGATTAGTACAAGGAATATGAGTTAAGTAATGCATAAATAATAAAAATAAAAAGAGAAATATGATCAATACTTCTCTGTTTAATTTCATTATTATAAATATCACATAATAGGCCAATTCTCTGTTAAGCTTTACTGGTACAAATTTCAGATAAGTATGGGGATATAAATCAATTGAATGATCATCTTGTTTAAATCAAAGTGGTGGAAAAATTCCTCGATGATTAGATTGTCAATTTTAACAAACATGAGAAAAATAGTAATTTATGCAACATTTTTTATTGAAAGGGATTGAAATGGGTATTTATCCCACCTGAATTTTGTCAACACAGTAGCTATCTTAAATTAAAAGCAAGATATACATGTCGTAACTATTACATCTAAAGTATACATCACAGAAATCTTGTTTGTCTGGATAAGAGAATAGCTTACCACCTCGAAAAGATGGTAACACTAGAAAAGTGAAACAAAATTATACAACACTTACAGACATTCTGTGAGTAAAATATCCAATACAAACAGAGCAGATGTTTGCAATCAATTGATAAAATCTGGCCTTCACAACAGAGAGCTTTTTAATAGCAGAGCACAACATAATTCATATGGAAAAATATACTTAAAAAGTTATTTATCATTTATAAAAATTGAAAATAGGATGGTTGGTAGAAATGTGTCCACTTTTCCACTACAAATACAGAGGCTGATGCTTAATTCCAATACAATATATATGCAAAATAACTAGAAGGTATCTTCGAAAGAAGGAAACCTTAATAAACCTACGTCAGTTGATGTCAATACAAAATTTAACAATATTATTAATAGATGGGACATCACGTTGTCTGGACATTCAAGCAAGGAAACACAATATTAATCATAAATCACCCATCCGCCATTGAGGCAGATCAGATCTTTCAAATCACAACAGCAAGAAAATCTCATCTGGCACTCATTTCAACACAAGTTTGGTAGAATACCATGCACGCATAAAATATTTTTATGGATTATGAATTTGCTCACTAGTTGTTTCCATATTCAACAGTCATTTCACTAACCATAAATTCTTAAATCTTAGACAATCACAATAAGAAGTTCTGTTACCTTAAGGAAGCTGCGTGTCAAAAATAACAGTTGGCGGTAGTCAAATGCAAAAGCTGGAGCATAAGGAGGATACCTTGGTACTCTTATCTCCTTTCTTCTCTCATGGCCATCATTTCTTCATGTCCTTCCGGTTATTAGAACCTTTGCCATTGTTGTTACCTCTTCCATGGTGGGATGAATGACTTGAAGTTGAAGATACTTTAAATCTAGTCTCTTCTTTCTTAACAGCTGAGTTCTGAGAAGGAAGAGGAACAGCAGCTCTCTGATCTTCCATTCTTCCAGACTGCAAGCGCATAATGAGGGAAAAGAAATCCTCATCGGGAACTGTGGGGCCTCTGGAAGGAGCAGCTGCAGGAGTAGGCTCATCACCATTTGGCGGAAGGGAACTTCGTTGATCCTCTAAGCGTGTACCCTGTACAGATATTCCAATGGTTTCTATGAGGTACTAGGTAAATTTTAGCATTCGATAATTAAATTAATATCCCTTTCAAAGGATAATATAACTACTGTAAGGCTTATTTCATCCGCAATGCGTACTATAACTACTTTAGGATAAGTAAGAATACAAATAAGTAATAGATTAGTAATAGCTGCATGCAAATGTTCTAAATTTGTATTGAAATATATATTTTGTTCAACAATAACTTTGAACAGATCATCATTAAAAATTTTCAAACTGATTAAATCAAATACAAATTTAAGTGGAAGCTTATGTTTTATTTACTCTTATTATTGTCTCAGTTTTCAATTTTCTACATGAAATCCATATGAAATTTTTATGTTGGTAAGAACCAAAAATAATTTACCTTTCAAAATGACTATAGTTATGATATTGCATATATCTAATCTAAAGATTTTCTTGATTATAAATTTGAAATGCTTTCTCAATGGAAAGACTATAGTAAATAAGAGAAGAGGAAAAATCTCCCACATTTAATACACATTTCCCAAAATTTTGAGAGATTTATCCATTATATATAGCTAACTCTCCGGATATACCTATACCTATATATATATACCTACCTATATATATATAATATATATCTATTATATATCTATTATATATAGCTAACTCTCCGGATATACCTATATATATATAGATATATATATATATAGGGGATACGAATTCTGACCATGTTCCACGAGCGCCGTCGACGTCAGATTTTTTCGACGTACTGGCCCCTCACTCTAGATGCCAGAATAATGCAGACATCGACGCTAGGTGTCATGGGTTCGATACTAGAATGTCCCAAAAACCGCAATTTTCCCATAAGAATGCATTGCGTGGATTTTTAAAAATTATTTTGAGGCACTTATCGGTAAGATAGAGGAACCAAAATCTCGGAGGTTGAAGATGAGGTAGCCTTCTATGGTTCTTATGGTAGAAATGTTGCCAAATGACCGTGACTTCGACTCCAGGTGGGTCCGAAATTCTTCCATAAGGAATGCATTGCTGCAATTTTTGTCATTTTTTTTCAATGCCTTCCCGATAACCTGGAAAGATCAAACTCCGTGTGGCGACGGAGGCGTTTGAACACATTCTTTCATGAATTTCACAGTTCGTCTAGTGGTTCTTGGTTCGATGCAAGAGGGTCATTCCGATTCCACCATGCATTTCATACGGGGAAAACGGAATCTTATTTTAGGACCTTCCCGATAGGATATTGAATCGAAACTTTGGGATAAGTCATAATTGCACTCACCTAATGTTAATTCGCTATTTTCTCTCACAGAAGGGTCCTGAGTTCGACGCTAGGCGGTCATTAGCACGAATTTTTGCAATCTGTTTTGAGACCGTTCTCGATGCGATAGAGCAATCAAAATTACGGTGTTTGCAGATGAGATGGTCTTCCATAGTATCAAAGGAAGAAATGTTAGCAAATGACCGTGTGTTCGACGCCAGGTGGGTTCGAAATGCTTCCGTAAGAAATGCATTGGTGAAATCTTGGATGATTTTTTTTTAATCCTTCCCGATAAGCTGGAAAGATAAAACCCGGAATGGTGACAGAGGCGTTTGAGAACATTCTTTCATGTTATTCGCCGTTTCTACAGTGGTCCTTGGTTCGATGCAAGAGTGTCATTCCGATTCTACCATGTATTTCAAACGGGAATAACGGAATCTTATTTTATTACCTTCCCGATAAGATACTGAATTGAAACTTTGAAACACGTCAGAGTGGCGCTTATCTATTATTCGTAGGCCATTGTCTCTCACAAATGGGTCCTGTGTTCGACGCCAGGCGGTCATTTACGCAAATTTTTAAAAATTGTTTTGAGGCCTTTCTCTATGCAGGAGACTATTCAAAATCACAGCATTTGCGTTTGAAGTAGTTTTCTATAGAACCGGTGGAAGAAAGGTTACATATGACCGTGAGTTCGATGCCAGATGGATGAAAAATTCTCAAGTTCGAAATGCATTGCGGCAATTTTTAAGATTTTTGCTGGATAAGCTTCAAAAATGATACCCGTAAGGGAAACTTATTGTAAATTTTCACCAATTAGCTTGCAGTATGCAAGCAACTTTTACTCGTATATATATATATTTATAGGGGATACGAATTCTGACCATGTTCCACGAGCGCTGTCAACGTCAGATTTTTTCGACGTACTGCCCCACACTCTAGATGCCGGAATAATGCAGACATCGACGCTAGGTGTCATGGGTTCGATACAAGAATGTCCCAAAAATCGCAATTTTCCCATAAGAATGCATTGCGTGGATTTTTAAAAATTATTTTGAGGCACTTATCGGTAAGATAGAGGAACCAAAATCTCGGAGGTTGAAGCTGAGGTAGTCTTCTATAGTTCTTATGGTAGAAATGTTGCCAAATGACCGTGACTTCGACGACAGGTGGGTCCGAAATTCTTCCATAAGAAATGCATTGCTGCAATTTTTGACATTTTTTTCAATGCTTTCCCGATAAGCTGGAAGGATAAAACCCAGAATGGTGTCAGAGGCGTTTGAACACATTCTTTCATGAATTTCACAGTTCGTCTAGTGGTCCTTGGTTCGATGCAAGAGGGTCATTCCGATTCCACCATGCATTTCAAACGGGGAAAACGGAATCTTATTTTAGGACCTTCCCAATAAGATATTGAATCGAAACTTTGGAATAAGTCATAATGGCACTTACCTAATATTAATTCGCTATTTTCTCTCACAGAAGGGTCCTGAGTTCGACGCTAGGCGGTCATTAGCGCGAATATTTGCAATCTGTTTTGAGACCGTTCTCGATGCGATAGAGCAATCAAAATTACGGTGTTTGCAGATGAGATGGTCTTCCATAGTATCAAAGGAAGAAATGTTAGCAAATGACCGTGTGTTCGACACCAGGTGGGTTCGAAATGCTTCCGTAAGAAATGCATTGGTGAAATCTTGGATGATTTTTTTAAAATCCTTCCCGATAAGCTGGAAAGATAAAACCCGGAATGGTGACAGAGGCGTTTGAGAACATTCTTTCATGTTATTCGCCGTTTCTGCAGTGGTCCTTGGTTCGATGCAAGAGTGTCATTCCGATTCTACCATGCATTTCAAACGGGAATAACGGAATCTTATTTTATGACCTTCCCGATAAGATACTGAATTGAAACTTTGAAACACATCAGAGCGGCACTTATCTAACATTCATATGCCATTGTCTCTCACGAACGGGTCCTGTGTTCGACGCCTGCATTCAACTGATAGCTTGCAGTATGCAAGCAACTTTTACTCGTATTAAACAAAAGGACAAGGCAATGTGTATCAAATCAAATCCAATATTTAGTACTTTTGATTCAAAACTTGATCGATTTACTCGTTTCTCTTAGAAGTGAAAAAGCATCATTCACACAGCACTACTTCTTAGTTCTATCATTCTTTCTAACACCAAAAAAATTCTATGAGATCTCAGACCTTAATAAAAATGAAAAACTTAGAATACAGATGAATATGTAATACTATTAAGATATGATTGTGTGAAATACCAGACACAAAATCATCCACATTACTGCATCTGTATTATATTTCAATCTATCAAGATATATAATGTAGAGAAAGAGTAGATATAGATCTAAATTTTGTTTACTTTAAGACCATAAGTACTTTTTACCTGGCAGCGCATGAGCATTTCAAAGAATGAATCATCAGGTGGGGCTGTAGCAGGTCCATCACCTGGATTATGAGAAAGGGAATTGCTGGGCATGGACAGACGTTGTAGTGCTGGGTGGTTATGAGGTGATGCATTCCCCGAAGGAGGATGCAAGCCAGGGAGATGAGGAAGAGCTACTCGTTGTTCATCCATTCTCTTACTCTGCATTCCAGCTATTAAATCCAACAGCTCTTCTTGCAGTTTGTTACCTCCTTCTGCTCCATTGTTTCCAGCACCAACAGATAAGTCTAAAGAACAAAATTTTCATCAAATCACACACATTCCATAATGATGCACTAACTAAACCAATCAAAAGATTACATTATTTAATAAATAAATTCTGACCATTGTTTGTTAAAACTGGGCCTTTATTATTTCCATTACTGTTTGACAGTGCACTTTTGTGGACTGTGCTATTGTTAAGGACTGGAACTTTCTCACTGGAACTACTGTGATTGCTAACATTGTTATTGTTGCTCAGAGCAAAGTTATTTTTCACAAGTGCAGTAGACTGAGCTAAATGCACTTGATTTTCCTTGTTACTATCAGCTACTGTCAATGAACAACGCTGGTCATCCATGCGCTTGGACTGGAATCTAGACAGCAGGTCGAAAAATGATTCTTCATCATCTAGATGACTTGCACCAGCCTAGAAAATGAGAAACATTATTTGTTAGAATCTAAAGAAAACTTCAGTAATATACAATAGAAAGTGAATATAATTCCTGGACGTAGACAAACAGTAAAAAGTTTCAATTAAATTATATATTAATGTACCCAGTAAACAATTAAAAGAGCTGTATCACTCATCATCTCATAGCTTATAACTGAGAAATTTCAAGGACTTCCTTTCAAACTTTTAACTAGAGGTTAGATTAGGAGAAAAATCAAATGTATATTATTATATATTGATGAACATGTTAAATATTCTGTCATAAAATGAATCCTTTACTGCCAACTCCTTTTCACTTACATCAAAGATGATATTGTATTCAAATGAACATATACTGCTAAAATAACAGTCTTGAGATAAGAATTGCAGAAAATGAATCCATTTCTTTTACTTCCAAAATAAACACCATCAGGCAACCATAAAGACTCATTAATTGTCTTCTTCAGAGTAGAATGATTTCTTTTCAAAAATAAAGATACATGTTTTGCATCTGATAGAATTCTTATTACAGATTATTTATTTTTAGCTCAGTCTGTGTTTCCATGTGTAGGTAGCATGAAACATATCTCCATCTTAAGCTGATAAAATTTACCTTAGATTCAGTGGCTGCTGCAGATGGAGATGGCAAAGGACTATGCCCTGCTGATGCCGTCTGCAGACTGCTTGCAGAGCCTCTTTGTTTTCCATCTGGAGTGAGCTGCAATTGACATTACACATTTCAATATTTTTGCATTAAAATCATTATCATCTCTGTAATGAGAAATGAAAAGTAGAATCTAAAATGCATAAAAACAAACAAAAAAACTAGGCATTTTCTTTATACCTATGGATTGCTGACATGCAGAACTTCCATTCTCTACTAAATATAATAATGTAAATATTAAGCAATTCATTCTGCAGCAAAACAGATTCTTAAAGTAATTTGGAATTGAAGAACATATTTCACAATATAGCCTACCCAAAAACATACAGAACCATGACATTTTCAGAACTTATATAGATAATAAAGCAACATGCTAGGCTTCTAATTTACTGAAATTTATTTCATAAGCCAATTACTAATCAAAGTTAAGGAAAGCAATGACATAATACTCAAGTATTTAATCAATGTTTGACAATAGTTTCAAATTATAAGACTAAAAATCGCTCAATTTGTAGCAATTCTAATCTTTTTCCCAAGGCATGATAGTGGGGCTACAGACCTCTTCAACAAAAACAAATTAATATCTATTTATATTATTAATCAGACTTCATGAATGTTTGCAAAGATTTTAACAAAGAAGTATTCACATACCTTGAAGAAAAACCCATGAACAAACAGATATAGGGCTGTTAACAAACATGGAATATATCAGAGCTGCCAATAGTAAACATGGAAACATGGTATGTGATACAGCAGACAAAATTTTTCAAGGAAACCAAAATAAACTATGAAATAACAAGGAAATATTATATATAAAGAAAATAAATTTTAGAATTTTATTTACAAATTTATAAAACTATATCTGAGCTCAAATGAGACACAAATCTTTATTTGAAATAAGATATATTAGACATTAAGGTACCATTTCTTAGACAAAGAATGTGTTGAAGCCATGTAAATAGTAAAAACAGTGATGAGTTTGTGATATTTTCCATAAGTGAACTGTGATTATAAATATATAGAACTCTCATAAAAGAACATAAAAGGTTAATTACCCATATAGATTGTAGCCTCCATTATGATTACATGAATAAGGAAAAACCAAGATAAATGAAAATCAATTTGATTATGCGAGAATACACTCACCAATCTACTCAAGTATAGATTCAACCAAAGAGCAATGAAATAAAAATAACTTGGGTTAAAGATGAATGAGGGAAATGAATAAGGAGTCCAGAAAAGTAAACACAATAACTCCTGCACAGCTTCTCTTAGAGTGCATTTGAATATTAAATCCCAGGGTATTTTAAATTTATAACTAAAGGAAGACTTTCTTTACATCACTGCAATATCTCAGCATATACTCAAAAACACTGATAATATTTAAGTAATAACTGAAAAACGTAAACCAGCTTGGAAGTAAATACGCTTCTAGCTTTTATGAAAATTAGTAACATATAGGTACAATTTTAAGTAATTATCAATATCCACATGGAATGCTTATATATAACACCTAAATGGGGAAGAAAGTTTTAAATCTCATGGATATAAATGTGAAAAATAATACATAGTTTGTAATAATAAAGAAATGTAACTTAACATATCAAGTGAGACATTTTCAATTATATAAACGAATTTTGTTTTGGTAAACTCAAAGCTCAAATTAAATCACAAGAAATGCCAATTTAATTCCATTACTTCAAAAACATTTCCTCAAATCAGGTAATCCAGTTTTTAATTTCAATTAATCTGAATTTGCATGGTCTAACTTTACATTTCCTTTACTTTCGAGGTTAAAAGTCAATTAAAATTTTTAAATGTTTAGATGATTTATAAATTAAACACACATTAGAAAACAAAGAAAAATGTAACTGAAGGACTTGCTATGAAGTGCATTGAGTAAAAAAACATATATGCTTCATGTTCTTTCCTTCACTGTAAGTTTTTCTACCGATATATACTAGTGAAAGTATACTCACAATCAGTAAACATAAAATAAGTCCCTTCTTGAGACACAAACTGTGAAATGAAACAATGGGAATACATTTTCGTAGGAGCTTTATATTAAGTGAATTATTGCAATCACCATTTTTCTATCTAAATGTTATGAAGAAATAAATGAATGCCAAAAAGGCTAACTTGAAAATAACTTTCATAATAGGCAGATAGAGGAAGTATGCTTTCTCAAGTTAGAACTTTCCTGAAGTTTTAGAATATATTTTATAAAAATTCAATGAAGGGGTTACTCAAAACTTTATAAGTGATTAAGTATTCAAACTACAAACAATTTTTACTGCATTAAAATGAAAGAGGTAATTTGCTTATGGAAGAGTTTGTATTTCAAGATTCTTAGACTAATCACTCAAAAAAATATTGTCATGCCATACTTTCAATCCATTCAATAGAACATAACAAAGCAAATATATATGTTGCAATAAGACATTGACTAATCTAGCATTACCAAACTATTCAAATTTATAAAATATTGCATTCACAATTGCTGGATTGAAACAAATCTCACTATGTAGTAAAAGAGATAGTAACAATTACTTTCAATTTACCATGATTTACTGGATTGGGATCGATGGAGACTGCTTAGGGATGGGTTTAAAGGGATAAACAACTACCTAACCTTTATCAAATCCAGTTGTTCCATGCTTTTTCTCCTCACCCTGTTCCTCCAGTCAGGAGATGAGGTTGAAATAGGCATTACACCCTCTTGTGTTAGATTCTCAACTCTGCTCCTGGAATCTTGACTATCCCTATCACCATCAGGTGACACACAATCCAGAGATCCACCTGGAGGGAGTCCTAACACCTTTCTCAAGTCCCCAACGTTCATCTGAGCAGTTGCCTGGCCCATTTGATCACCAATCTAAAGGAAAAGTTATTCATTAGCCATTTACCCCTAACCATGATCCCATTTCTCAAAAAAGAAAATTTATATATATATATATATATATATATATATATATATATATATAACATACACATGTAATAACTGCTTTTGTGTAATTGTATATACAAGCTTAAAAATATTATAGTCATTATACCTCTTTGGAAATTTCAAGATGCTTTGTGGCAAAATATAGAGCTTTTTCATGGTTTCCCATTGCTGAATGTGCATTACCCAAGCTCCAGCAAGCCCGACCTAAAATAAAGATGTAAAAATTTTAAAATATAACGCCATTTGATGAAGTAAAAGAGTTTCATTTGAGTGAAAAAATAGTGGTGCATATTTATAAAATCACTCTTTAAAGGGGAAAATAGAGGTGTTTATATATTTGTTGATAACCAATGCTGTTGAGAGAAAACTGAAGAACCTGATAATGTTTAAAACATCTGCTCTTCTTAAGAATTCGCCCTATGTTTAATAACCATAACAAGTTTTCCAAAGATTTACTGACAAGAAAAGTTGTCACATAAAGGTTCTCGGTAGATTAAGAAAAAGGGTAACTTGTAGCGATTATAAATGGAAAATCACCTTCACCAACTCTATCCATCAACTCTTGAGCAATTCTAAGATGTCTGAGGTGATAATCCACAGCTGTAGGATAATCTCTTAAAAGAGTGTAAGTATTTCCAAGACTGTAGCATGCTTGAGCTTCTACTGCGCGATCTCCTAAATCTTGAGCAAGAACAAGTGTTCTCCTGAAAAAGAAAAATTATATGCTCAAAAATTTGAAGGAAGAATGTAAAAGATTTATCATTATTGATTGGTAAAGAAAAAATTAAAGAAATCTAACTATGTGAAATTAGTGTTAAATAGTTTACTAAAACTACATTTTAATATTAATGACTATAAACTGAATTACTGTTCTATTTCCACATACTTGTAATGATCAGCAGCAACTTCAAATTCTCCCAAAAATATATGAGCATTCCCCAAGTTACTATGAGCACGCCGTTCTGCAGCTTTGTCTCCAAATTCACGAGCAATTTTTAATCTCTAAAATAGAATGAAAGAGAACAGAATAAGAGAGAATATTTTACAATTCATTAACCAATTTAAACAGGCATATTTATCGATGGTGAAAACAAAAAATGAACCTCATTATGGTAACTAATAGACTGGGTAAAATTTCCAAGTAAATAATGAGTATTCCCCAAATTTCCACAAGCACGTCCTTGTGCAGCTGTATCTCCAAGTTCTCTCATTAATCGTAAATTCTCTCTGAAAATAAAATTTTTCATTAATTCTACGTAAGCATTAAACCAAATTAAAAATAGCAAAGAAGCTCAACATAACAAGCATTTCTTTAGAATAAGGATGAAATTTATAACAATTAACTTATAAATCCACTATCTCACTCATAATAATAAACAGCCTGCTGCAAACAAGATCTAACTTCTTCTGGAAATTCTCCTGGGTCTTGCTGCCCTAATCTTCCAATGTGTTTGCCTTTAGCATGATATACATTACCCAAGTTGTAGAGAGCTCTTCCTTCACCAACCTATACAAGTAAATTCAGTTGATTAGGCATTCTTGTTGGTATGTTTCTGAGAGTGAAAACAACGGGAAAACATCTAACCTTGTCATTCAAATCTTGAGAAATTTCCAAGTGCCGTTTACAGCATATCATGGCTTCATCAAATTTTCCCATTACTTTTAAAGTATTACCTAGATTCCCACTAGCCTTAGCTTCCCCTAATTTGTCACCCATAGTCCTAGATGAAAAGAAAGATTGATAAGTTCGAGTCTCGACAAAAAATGAAATTCTAATAGATATTAGTACAATATTTTCATACCTAGCTAACGTGAGATCGTGTTTATGGTACTGCATTGCCTTAACATAATCTCCTAAATAGAAATAGGCGTTTCCGAGTTGACTATAAATTGCGCTCAAAGTTCTTAGATCATCCGTTCCAGCTGAAATAGCAGCTTCGAAATATGCTACACCAGCTCTGCAATCTCCAGCTTTACATAATCTCTCACCTTCTAATGCAAGTTCTAGGCATGTATTACCATCCACCCCACTCTGCAAGAATAGTTGACAATGAAACACAAATTCTTAGATTATACGCATGTATGCATAAAATAACTCTTAAAATTCGTGAAAAATTCGCAAAAACCGTTAAATATTACAATTTTCAAAGTAAACTTTCTACCATAATCTACGAATAAACATACAAGTGAAAATATATGAATAACGATTGAACTTACCCCACCAACACAAGCGAGTTTATCTGTACTAGCTGAAGACATTTTCGTACAACAAAACTATTGTTTCATTTTAAACAAACACAAGTAAAACCGATGATGCTGAGAGACGGTACAAGACCATTCTCTACTGTCGATTCGATAAATTTCACCTATTAATGAAACACGAACAAGGTAATTTGCGATCAGCTTAACAATGGCAACTCACGATCCACTTTCTCATGAATTATCGTTGCATCGGACGCACCGATCAAGATACGTGTTTACTCTATTAAGAAGACATAAACGATAAACAAAACAACCATGAATATGATTCAATTGGGTGGGGGCGAGAAGGGGATGAGAGGTGATGTCAACCGCTCCCGATCTCGCTCAGAGCGAGATTGAGAATTTGCTGCTAAAATGGCGGTGAGACAAACTTTGTCTTCTGCAAATAGATGTGAGTTTTGCGAATTTATTTTTTAATTCATCAGTATTTTCTGAAAATTAATAATCAGTAATTTTACTTAGCTTGTCCGTATAAAAGACAAAGATTTTCGGAGAGTAATAGCTCCCCAAGTTCGTATACTTCATACGCATTTTATGTTTCTCTTTCAAGGTGGTTGCCCTCGTATATTAAGCTCCAGGTTCATCTCTAAAAAGGTGTATTTCAGTACCCAGAGATACTTATGCACGCGACTGAATAAAAATAGTGGAGATGAATCACATATGGGCTCGTCTAGAACGAGGGAAAGATATGATGAGTTAGCTGCCTTTCACATCCCAACATCGGCTTTTCAGAAAGCTTTACTAGCGTTTGGTTCCGCATCTATATCATTATTAGACCCTACGAGGCCTGGTAAGATATATAGAGGTTTTTCTAGCCTTGTCCTCTCGTTTTGGGTTAAGATTCGAAGAACTCAATTCCTTGACGTGTCTATTATCGTGAAATGACTATGTCTATCTAAGGATTCTACCTCCTCTTTTTATAACAGTTTACTCTTATTATTTCATTGATTTTTGATCGTACTCTATGACATTCTTAAGAGAAAGTTGAAATAGGCCTAGCTCGTCACCAGTCGTAGATATGATCCTCATTCCGTGTGTCTCATCCATAATTATTTTATCGAAAGGTAAGTGTAATTCTACATGTTTATATACGTTTCTCTAAATATATATATTTATTTATTTGTTTATTTAGAGAAACATGGTGAAGAATTTTATTTACTTCAATACAATTGTTCATATTGTCAAAGCTAGACAAACTATTTTGTAGGTGGAATTAACTGAATATAAAAAAATTGATCATACTAGACAAAATTTTGGATGGGAAATGACCGCGCACTGCAAAAGTATTTAATATACTGTACATATTGCTCTCAGTTTGTTATTGAATTATAAGTTCATAGTATTGTTTCTTATTTCTCCAAAAAATATTAAATGGCGAAGTATTAATATAATTCTAGGTAAGAATTAGTATTCTAGGACACGAGATACAACATAGCTTCTCTTTAAAAGTTAGTCTATAACACTGTTTCCTGCAGAATAGTTGATGTTGTTGCAACTGACTTTCCATTCCTTGTTATTGTGGAGCAAAGATATACTTTCTTTGATCTAGCTGTAATTATATATGTTACAAAAAATTCTAATAAATTTTAATTAGTTGTAGATATCAGTTAGATGGCCTTTCTGATAAGTCAATCGACTTCTTAATTTGTCAACTATTCACTAGTGAAAATTTCGAAAAATAATGTTAATTTTCGTTTTTAACTGGAATTTCAGAAATGATTGCTGTTTTAGGAGAGACTACTGGACATGCTGCACTGAAATACATTCACAATGTAATGGCACATGATAAGGAAGGGCTAGAAATATTAAGGTAAATGTTTGATATCTTATAATCTGAAATACTTTATTCACAATTCATCAGCTGTTTTGAATAGGATTTGGGCATTGTTATTTCTCTACTTTTAGGTGAGCATCTTTGTATCTGACAATCCCATTATGAGTCACATAGGACAAGGACAATATGTTTTAATAGGACAAATCTCCACCTCATGATCCAACAAAATTTTCATTTAAATTTACCATTTATTATGCCCATAATTGTCAGCCCTTTACTAATTAGAGCTGCTATTATGCTGCATATAACTAATATTTATTTGGATTATTTTCATGAATTTAACCATGCAAGCCACTGAAAATTCTTTAGTAAGTTTTATTCACAGCTTGAGTAACATCTTTTATTTAACCTACTAGAAATGCCTCATCCTACTAGTGCCTCTCTACTCACCTAGTTCTTTAAAAGATTTTTAAATCTGATAAGATATAAGGATGCATCATGCCATCAATTGCTTAAAATGTACTCTTTTGCTAGTTCTTCTTGAATTAATCAAAGGCCCCTTAACTTGTAGCAGATGGGCCACTTCAAATTATAGAATGTGCTAAGCATGGAAATCTAATAGAGCTTCTTTTGATGATATTTGTATTGTACAGAGGGGAATTAGTAATAACTTTTTATAAGTAAAAAGGTAATTTAAATATGCCATTCATTGCAACTGCAGCTGACTGGCAGGTGTTTTTTAATTGAATCTCCTTTATATAATATACAATTTTTACATAGGCTGCATGAAAATCTTTCATCTAAATGTGGCCAAGAGTTTGAAGACCCCTTACTCAACCCATCTAATTCATTAATTAAAAATTTTAACTTACTTTTGTAAGTTCTTGAGAAGCACAGTGCACCAAATGAACACACTTGAGAAATAGGTTATATGCTGGGGATAACAATTGTGAGGAATCTGTGGAAGAAAACAATTATATGCTGAATGTAGATATTTAAAACCAGAATAATAAAAATGTTATGATCACTTTATGAAGCAATAGCTTACATGTCTCTAAGGAAGGATTCATTTGCTTAATAAGGATTGAAAATTTAAAGTTTATAAGAAAAATGCTATATTTTGGAGAATTTATTGATAATATCACCTCCTACTTTAGCTAAGATGGAATCAGCCCTTTAATTATAATTGAGATCATTATAAAAATAAATTTTTGTAACCATTCCAAAGTGTAATGATGAATCAACTAAGTAGGAGTGCAACTTGTGAATTCTCTTAGGCATATCCATAATATATATAAATCGAATTTTAAATAATTCATTTCCAGTGAAAGACCAAGAATAAATTCCAGAACTGTGGATTTGGAAGCACTTAGTAATATGCCTGAAGGAACCCTGGGAAAAGTTTACTCAGATTTTCTTAAAACTTATGTAAGATATTAATGATATTTATTCTTGTGAACTTGTTCCCCAATTCATTTACTTAAAGAAAAATTACCTTCATTAGAGCTCTGTATTAGAAATTGTTTATGTTTTCTTATATTTGTTTAGGCTAAATATATCTCAAAATAACTCAAAAAGCAAAATTTTTAAATTCATTGACAAATTTATTCCTCAAAAGTTTAACAATGCAGGATTATCAACTTTACAATCCTTTGTTTTTCTATTTTAGTGAGATGATAATGAGAAATTTAATGTAATTAACTAGTAACTTAAAAATTTTCTGAAAAGTTCAAATATTTCTGCTGCAAACAGTCAAAATCTACAGTTTTTAAATTTTGAACTGTGAAATTCATGATCAAAACTGATAAGTTTGTAAATAGTTTTGAAACTTTATGGAGTAGTTCCAAAGGAATTATAACCTACACTGATGAATTTACATTATTGTTACATTTATGATGTAACAGTGTATGAAGTATTGGTGGCGTTTTGAATATGAAGATATAGGTATTCTTACTATACATTTTTGTTTCTACATATTTTTACAGAAAATTACTCCAGATTCCCGCCAGACTGTCCAGTTTGTAGATGACATGGAGTTGGCCTATGTTATGCAACGGTATCGAGAGGTACATGACCTTGTGCATACAATATTGAACATGCCTACAAACATGTTGGGTAAGAAACATTGATAAAATGTACATTTAAGGATATGTTCACTTCTCTGTGGCAATGCTTCTTATCATGTGTACTATAAGTAAACTCTTGGTGGGCTTCACAACATCCTAGGATTATATATTTTTTCAAATTTTGTATAACATAAATGTTTTATTTTGCAAGATATTTTCTTTTGATGGGATTTTTTAAGGAGAGCTGCAATATTATGCTATTCCATACTTTTGGCTGCTTCTTTTTCTTTTTCAATTTAGGACAAAAATAATAAAGTTGCAGTTTAGTGTAGCAAAAATCTTGAGTGAAAATGTGTGCCATGGAAGACAAAAGGTTGAGAAGCACTGCTCTATGACATGTCTTAGTCTTTTAAAGGAATCTTCATTTTTAAATGAGTACAATGTTTCAATGAATGATTCTTTTCAGTTATATATACTACTAGCTTGCATAAGTTTATCTGATACTTATTTGCTGAGAAATAATACATCACAGTTTCTTATTGATGAGTCACAGAAGTGACAAGGCTACCATAGGACTATTGCTACGGAATGATATTTCTTATTCCTATGCAAGAATTCATATATACTCAGAAATGAACACTCTTGCTACTCTTTCTCACATTTTGCAATTTTAAGAGCCTACAAGTTTCATTTATAGGTAGGAAATTAGAAACAGAAAGTTTCCTATCTACTCATTGCTAAATAAAAATAATCTAAGGGATCCCAAAACTTAGGTGCCTGGAAAATCTTAGATGAGTAATGTCTAAAACAAGATCTATTTTGATGAATGATTTTATTTAGCATGATAAATATGAATAGTAGCGTATGGTAAATGGTATGTTATATTTTGGTTAAACTAGACTGCTTTGATTGAATTTCATGTTGTTTTCTAAATAGGTTAGGTCTCAAATTCTTTTGCTTTATGAAATGGATTCTATTAGTCCAAATTTTCTGTTTGTTCTATTTCTGAATATTTTCAAATATTCCAATAAATAAATTATATGAATTTTTTATGAGGTTGGTGATTTTAATTTTTGTTTATTGCAATCAAAGCAAGCCAAGATCAATAAGATTTGAAAATTTTTTATTGTATTAAACGGATTTTTTTATCCATGTGTTTTTAATCAATTCTGTTAATTTTGAATGAAATTTTATAGGTGAGGTGGCCGTGAAGTGGGTGGAAGGTATCCAAACTAGGCTTCCTATGTGCATCGGAGGAGCATTACTTGGTCCCCTCAGATATGGACCTAAGTATGTATGCTTTTTGTGTCTCCTTTTTTTTAATGGCCAGCATTGATGCACCATGAAACTATTTCTTTTCTTAACATTATGTTCATTTAGGTAATTTAGAGATAATGCCTTTTGCCAATGAGACATTCCTTTGCATGGATGTATTTCTTCATTGTAAATGAATGCACTAAACTAAACTAAAAACCAAGAAGGTTAGTTTTTTTGGTGTATATTTTAAGCATGATTTCTCACTTCTCCTGAATATAATTAGACGTATCCAATGCCTAATAGTATGTTTTTTACTCTGGTAATGATTATGATTTTTCCATAATAAAACTTTCATGAGTCAAGTAATACATCCAGAATGTCTAATTGAAAGAATTTAGTATCATTTTCTTATTATCGGGTATACGTTAACATAAGTTAAGAATGTCTATCTACCATATTCTCCCATTTTTGATAATACTAAGTCCTCACATTCATTATAAAGATAGATATTCTCTTTCTAATAAAATTTTCTAACTTGATCCACTGCTTAAATGTTCTCTAGTTACTACAACTCCACAAATTCCATAAACCTTTTAAAACTATATTTGTGTGGCTTAAGGCCACACGCACGCACACACACACACACATAATATTTTTAACCTTTTTAATCAAAGCACTCTCTTGGTATTTGAAACTAATTCATACATTAAACTATCTCATTTTTCACCATCTGTCTTAGAGTCTATTATTTGAATATTGTTTTAATTTCATAAGACAGAAATTAAGTAATGAATATGTTGTAAAAAATTTGTTATGATCTTTCTCATCATAGGTTCCGCCATAAGTATGTGAAGTATTACTTGCCATGGGCTATCAAAACAGGATTTGAAGCCAAGTTTCTTATGAATGTATTCTATGAAAAGAGATGGGAGCAACCTGTATCAGAATTATTAGAAGAATTGAATATAAGGCCTCTTGAATTAAAATGAAGAGAAATATTGTAATTTGATGTAATTTGTATTTCTATTAAATTATGATGAACAAAGAATAATGGTTAAAGTAGAAAGTGAATCATTTTTTTCCTCCCCAAAGAGTATTTATTCTCATAGCAGAGAGTGAGGCAGCTCCTGGTGTCACCGGTTGAAAATTGAAACCTACAGCAAACAAAATGATATTACTTACACGTAATTGGTTCTAGTTAAGATTAAAGCAAAATTGTGCTAATCTGAGATTTACCTTGTCCATCTCCATGAGGTGATTGATGTTTAGATGGGTTTGAGAGAGGCATTTCCTCCAGAAGTGTCTTTGGACCAAGGGAGAATTCTCTTGGATTTGATTGGTTCCTGGCCCCTTTCCCTATTTCACTCAAACAGGAAGTCAAAGCAGACCTTCGCAATGCACTACAAGTTACCTGAGAAGATATCATACATGTTAACAATAACAAGACTTAAATACCTATTGTGAGATTTATTAAGAATAATTATATCAATCTATGCTACAAAATTCTTATACTGATATTTTTTCTTTTTAGACCTCTTATGATTTATAATGTGAGAATTACCTCATTCCTGTAAATAAAACATGTTAAGGAATATCATTTCAGATTAGTTGTATAAGGGGTATTCAAATGAAAAGGTATGACACGACACTGTGAGTATAATTTAAAAGTAATCACCAGAAGCCTGAGCACAACCATCCCACTTTTTAACGAGCTGAAAAATTCCCTGCTCCCAGAATTCCTGTGGCAGTGACAAGAGCAAGTCTTTCACTGACTGATCATGTGTTCCATCCAATTTGCACAGCAGTGCATTTAAGGACATCATGGTGTTCACATTGTAAAATTTTTCAGTTGAGGAGCAGCAAGGTGTCATCAGATTTCTGACAGTGGAAGGTGTTAAAATGGCCAATATTCATTGCTGGATGGTGACCATATACGCGTGTCCATAGCCTATGCAAGTCCATCAAAAGCAAAAGGCTAGGGTTGATCACAGACGGAGTGATTCTACTCTACGATAATGCACATCCACACGTCTCCAGGGTCACACAAATTGTCCTGGCCAAGTCCAAGGGGCTTAATTATCCAACCTACAGCCCCAACATATCATCCTGCAACTTCCATCTGTTAAGTCTGCTAAGAAAACATCTCAAAGGGAAGCACTTCGACTTGGATGACAAACTGAAGGACACAGTGAAGGACTAGCTCTTGTCACAGCTACAGGAATTCTGGGAGCAGGAAACCCTTCGGCTTATGAAATAGTGGGATAGTTGTGCTCAGGCCTATGGTTATTGCTTTTGAATGAGGCCTCAGTTATACCCACTGTACGGTTTCATACCTTTTCATTTGAACACCAATATCTAAAATTTTTGTGAAATTTCTAAAGGAAATCAAGCTTGATTTCCCATGGATAACAATACTCTTTTAGAGAATGAAGCTGAAAAACTGAGTATTTAAGTGAGAACAAGAGGAAATCGCTACAAGGGAGAATTAAGAGAAAACATTAACTAATCTCTTTTGTGATATCAGTTTTTTTAATTTGACATTATTATCTGATCCATAGGCTGAATCAGCTAATATTGCATTATCTTATCTATCATTATATTATCATATCATCATTATTGCCCATCATATAATCTGAGGAAGAAATATTTTCTTGATGAAATTTAATTGCCAATTTCAGTTAGCTTTTTCTTTCAAGTCTTTGGATCTGTCTGGATGGCCAGGGGACATCATCCATTGTTTAACTTTAGAGGTATATTTATATACTCAAGTTGGGCTGTGATGGTTGGTAACACTGTAGTTTCTTATCCCATCTCTTCATTTGAAACTTAGGTTTCAAATGTTGAGTCATAGCTAGGTCGCATACTAAATTTATTCTGTGGAATTGTACAAGTTTACCATTGTACAAGTTTTGTTTAAGTTTATTTCTATACCAAAAATCAAGACTGAGGTAGCTATTCTTCTTTAATTCTTGTAAAGGCATTGAAAAAATATCTGCTGCTATAACATGCTGCCTCTTCTTCTCTGACAATGTCTATGAATTTGTGCTATTTGGTTGAAGTTGTCAAACTTCTCCCATCTCAGCTACTTTTAAATCATCATCTACCTCAGAATTTAATTTAGTTTATTAATTTTCATATCTTTATTCTTTGTATGAAAGATCATTTTGAGATTTAGTATGACCTGCCATTTTCTTTTCAAAAACAAATCAGCGATAGGTTTTTATTTTCTCATGAGAATGCATTCTGATATTTAATTTAAAGTTAGTTAGCAACCTCACCTATTGTAACCTGAATGATTTAGATTGTAGTAGGACTATTTTCATACATTCAAGATGTATAATTTTTACAGTTAATGTTTACTTTAATTTCTTTCCTCTATTCCCAAACAGCTTTTCCCCACTAGCTTTCTTTTCAGGACCCATTTTTCATGGGGTAGAAAATTCATTCTATTAAATAGAGTTGTGCATAATATGATTACATATGCAAAGGGGATATAATATGTTTCTAGAATCAAGCTTTACTGCACTGGGGATAATTTCCAGGGAAAATTAATCCAACATTATTGCAACAAAAATTGCAGACAAATTTTCATGCATGACATGTACAAAAAGCATTAGGGGAATCTTTTAGGAACCTTAGAACATTTACATACATACACAAAACAGGAAGTTCATAAACATAAAAAATTTAGATAAAGCTTTTAGTGTTGCTACTATACAGAACAAAAATATCTTCATCCAGGTAAGAAATTCGAAATTATGTTAATTAACAAAATTTATGCATTTAGATTTGAATAGATTTTTCTGATCCCTGACATTTACCTGCAGCTTTTGATATTGCTGAATTTTTTCTCTGAGTTGCTCAGCTGCCTCTTCAGCTCGTAGGGTTTGATTTTCCAACTCCTTTTTAGCATCTATAATTATGATATGGTTAATCAGTTTTTTTTAAGAGGGCCATAATGAGATAATTAAGCTTAGAAAATTATTCCCCTTACTATCCAATTGCCTTTTTAATCCTGCAACCTCAGTTTTTAATTGAGTTATGCTTGACTCATAAAATTCTTCAAGCTGATGCTGCCTGTCACGAATTTTACTAGCAGTTGTTTCTTGATAAATTCTTTCCTGATGAACCTGATAACTCCAAAATGAAATAGCCCTAGTCGCTATGTCTAGAATAGTTTCAGGCCTAAGACCAGCTAACACCATCTGCATATAGAATATTCAAAGAAAACAAAACATTTCATCTTCCCTCGAAGCAAGAGTCAGCAGCACAAGAACCTACGCAAGTTGTCTACATTTGAATATCAACAATAATGATGATGACACTCCAGAATTATCTAAAAAGGCTA
The DNA here is from genome assembly GCA_036926295.1 of Pachydiplax longipennis. Lineage (NCBI taxonomy): Eukaryota > Metazoa > Arthropoda > Insecta > Odonata > Libellulidae > Pachydiplax > Pachydiplax longipennis. The sequence continues at coordinate 64,545,233 of JAVFKF010000015.1, read as the reverse complement.
CAACCAAATATAAAAAATATGCTGAAAGAATATTTTGAATTTACCGATTTAAACTGCTCGGTTGGATTCAAATTCGTCTTAATGATATCATATTTTGCTGCAAGAGGAGTACTACAAGCTGGACAAATATTATTTTCAGGATCTCTTGAAAATTCACGTGCCCCATCGTCCTCGCAAAATGCATGAGAACAACTGGTTACCCAAATCATTGACGTTAACCTCTTTCTGCATCTCTTAAAGTTACACACTAAATCTGCATCAGCCATGTACTTTTACTCGAAGAAAGATCAATAATGCTAAATTGAATAGGCGATTGTTACTATTTTCTTCAAATTCGAAAACCGTGCCAACAGGGACAAATGAATACGATGAAAACACGACATCCACAAAAAAATGAGCGTAAAGCAGAGTAAAGCGCAATGTTTACTAGAATTGTTGGCAATACGAATTGGTTCAGCTATGTCTGGGACATGGCAAGGATTCACTGAGGAAGATATTAAATTAATGAATGGAAAGGAAACACAGACAACCGGTGAGTTATCAATTTATGATAAACCGTCATTTTTTTTGATCGGCGAATTTATGTTTCTACTTCCATAAATCTTTAACCAAACATTACTAAATTGATGTTGATGGTAAATTCTGAATAGGTGATTTACGATTATCTGTAGGTAAACCTCCTTTAAGGAAAAGTGCGAAACAAAAAATCGTTGATGGGAAAAAGCAAAACGTTTTCAAATCCTCTACCGAAGTAAATAAATCTTCTACAGTCGAGGATATACCTAAGGAAGCCAGGTTATCGTCTCCTAAGGTAAGAAATGGAGGGGAAACATTCAATTATTAGATTCATTCATTGGTTTTTAATGAAATGCTTTTACCAGCGTAAATTGTACACAATTAGCTGCTTTATTATTTTTATATCATCCCCATGCTCGTAGGTGTCACCAGTCGGAAGTGAAAAAAATAACGCACCAACACCCACAGTAAATCATACTGATGAGGAGTATGTGAAAAGAAACGAAGATATTACTTCTGAAAAGTTACAAGCAACAGAGGAAACCCCAATCATAAATACAGTGTGCCTAAAAATAAAAAACAATGTAGAATATGAAGTTCTAGGAAACGAGGTGAAAAGTACTAGTGGTTCACTGTCGGACTTTCATTTTCGGCAGAAACTGATGGAAGAACAAAATCGCAAAAGGAAAGAACTTTTAGCCAAAGCTCTAGCTGACAGGTTAGTTAGAATTAAAATCTATAAATATTATTAATCCTAGGAAATAATGGTTACAATATTATATATTTTACTGAGAAGATCCCCTCTGTTATTACTAACAAAAGCAGGCATGGGAAAGAGAAGAATGATAGGAATGCCTAGCAGCTGTTTGAGGCCCAATTCTAATTTTTCAGGGAGCAAACAACATATCACTATGAAATGTTGCTTTGCCACCTATCATTCTTAACTGGTTATTGAAATAAATCTGCAAAGGTTGAGAGCCATAATGATGTATGAGTTATACTTGTATTTATTAACTATAGCTCTTAGGATACTTATTTGTTTACTATTACTATGAGCTGCGAAGGCAGAGTTTGAGGCCTGTGGAAATTTGCATCCAGACCCTTTGGTAGATCCCTAAAAACAAACATGTTTTTTTTTTGCAAAAATTGTTAGATCAAACATCATTATTTTGAATTAATTTAAATTTGTCATGAATGAATTTGATGTAATTTAGACTATCCTTTTCATGAAAAGTAATTTCCAAAAACATGTCAAATACATTGTAAAATTTTAAGAGGAATAAGGTGACTGATTTAAAGGGAGTTTTTATATGATACACTTACGCACGACTCACTTACGCACAGTACCTCCTACCCGACTAAACACAATCTAAACCAGGTAGCAGTCAGAATTAATGTTAAGTGGTTTTTTTCAGGGCTTACACCCACTGTTGAATCCACCTCTGTTAACAGTGGTGGTAAATTACTTGCTTTACGAAATTGAACTTGTCAATCCTTATAATATATCAATCAGTACCTTATCAATGGTCAGCCAAGCATAAAGCTCTTTCATGGATGTATTTATGGAACTCTTTTAATAAATTATCCCCTTGACAAACTTTGAATGTGTCCACATTTTAAGCTTATACAATGTAATTTCTAATCTCTTTGAGAGTAATCCTCATTGTCCTGAATTGCGAAGCTTCTCAAATTCTTGGAACTGATGGGTTAATATATCTTACAATGGATGTGTTTATTTTCAGCTAAGGAAAGTCCATCGTTATTTTACCATTAGGAGAAAATATCATATACATGTATTTAAGACACTCTACAAATGTTTGCATGTTTATTTTTTTAGAAAGAAGAAAACTCGTGCTGAAGCTCATCGTCTACAGACAATTCAGGAAGAACTGCAAAAGTTGGATAACTTACTTAGCAATGATGTTTCTATTCTAAGGAATCAAATCGAGGCAGCATGTTTGGATTTTGCTGAAGCACAGTGCGTAAATATAATTATTATGAGGTAGAATTAGAAGTAGAATTGTAGAAGGAGTAGAATTTGATCCATGAAAATTGTCTTTTGCCCAGAAAAAGATACGACAAAGCTGAAAAAGAGTTCCTTGAAGCCAAACTAATTTTGTTTAGCAAGATGGAAAGAAAAGAACTTCTAACTGGTCATTTGTGCACTATAATAGAACAGAATGAGTTAAGGAAGGCCAAAAAACTTTCTGAACTCATGGAAAAGTTAGAGATGGCTTCTGTGAATCCAGATGGAGAGGAATTTCAAGAAATCATGGTGAGGATTCAACCACTTATCTTATGAGTTGCTGCAAATTTCAGAGGATGATTACAAGTTATAATTTGAGAATCATCCTGGTTTATCACTCTTTCTATTTTCACTTGTCATCACCTATTAGGTATGTCTTTCCTCCAACATCATAGATAATTTGAGCCCAATAATAATATAACTTTAAATTCATAAAAGTTAGGAATTGCAATGAATACAGCTGCTGTCTTATCTCTCAGAGGTCGATGGTCCCCTTCCAGAAATTTCTTAATTTTTCTAGCTTTAACATTCTACTGATATTTTATCGGTTAGCAATATAAAAACAAACAATGCATCATAATATCATAGAGGTAAGCTTAATAAATCTGCATAAAATTTCAAATAAACTTATGTGAAATTACATCTTGTAGCTCATAACTTCTCTGATACACAAATGTGGACATGTATGTAATCATGGCTTGAAATAAAGCTTTTTAAAATTAAAATAACCTCTTAAAATTTTAACTACAAACTCTCATTTCTTTAAACAGTTATAATATTGATTACTTGAAACAACATACTATCCTAAAAGTTCTCTTCACTGAAACTGAGGCAACCCAGGGAAAGCCTGCCTGCCACATTTTGATTGCCTCTACCTACCTTGCCATTGTTCTGTAAGGAAATGCTTATCCTGCATCTCTCATGTCATGAAATCTCATGTAGACATACATGACATGGCCAAACAGCCTGTTAAAAAATAAAAGATCATGATTACTTTAGACTGCAACTAATGAACAACTCATTTCTTCCCAACATGGCATACACACATAGTTATGCATGGGTCTTTCTGCTGAGAGGTAGGTTAGGTATTGAACTACTATGTGATATAAGCAAGTATTGCTGATTATGTTTCATGGCATGCATACAAGGCCACTATTAAATTTTCAACCTTCATATGCTTACCTGTATGATAATAATGATGATCTTATCATTATTGGATTGATTTTAATCTAATTAGTCTACTCTTACAATCAACCCTTGTAAATTAGCGAAGTAGCAATACCCTGACTGGATTTAAACATGGGACTTCAATACATCTAAGGTAGCACACTAACCCTAATGGCACCAAGGCCAACTATGGATATAGATAGTTTTGTCAAGGGATTGATATCAGTTCCTCTTACTGCCTCTCCTACTATTGCTAGGTTTCCAACTCTTCCAGTAATCTGGTTCAGTCCTTTTTGAGCAAAGCAAATTGGATGTGCCAAGTGTAAAAAACAGGTGAAAAAGTGTTACCTAAAACCTATGTTTTTCAGCATCCAACATGTGTACAGTCTCTGATGAATAATGGTTAAGCTACAAATGGAGAATTATTATTTAATAACCTTTTAAGTACATATTTTTGTACAAAGTAATGTACTTTGGCATATTTTTAGTTGTTAATGTCATAGATAAAATTGCATGAGTGATATAGGGATGTAGAAAATTTCACATTAATTTTTTCCAGAAATAACAAAACAACGGTTGCACAGAATTATCATTTGAAGTATTAAAAAATATTTAAAATTGCACAAAAGGAAAATTAAATGTATGAAAACCTTTATTGCTTCAATTACAAATAAACTGGACAAAATTTTCCATTCTAAACACAGTTGTTGAAAAACAAGTGTAGATATAGATTGATTATGCCAATGGAGGCAGATTCATGAAAGAAATTTGACATTTTGTTTTTATTTTATAAATAAAACAGTTATAATTGGTTCTAAACTTTTTGGTTCCATCACATATGTAATGACATAAGGGATTTCATTTCCATTTGGTAGTGGTGTGAAGAAAGAAATGAGTTGAATAATTTTTATTTCTTACTGTCATCAAATTATCTGAATTGAATATTTCCAGAGTTTTTGTCCTTTTTAATCAGTTGAGCTTGATTTAAAAAAATTAATTCCTATTAATTGTTTAAATTTTCTATTTCATCCTCAAGGAACAATCCTTCATGAGCTCTGAGAGTATGCCCGTTGGTACAATCAAAGATCCCAAATTGAGGAATAAAGCTCATGAATCACAACCAATTGAAAGTACAAATGAGAAATCCAGCATTATACAAGAATGTGAAACTGGCCATGCTGAGCCTGCAGCTGCAGCAGAAAACCCCTTGCCAACCGATTAAATGACTGATTGTCAGATTTAAATGATAGAGTTATGAATAGGAGTGTTTTGCCTTTAATAACTGGAGCACTCTCTGTGATATTTATTTTTATCATACAACTATAATTAATGTATAAGCTGAGCAATAAGAAGTTCCATCCAGTGTTAACTATCACAATAATTCATCTGTTAAAATGTGATAGTAAAGTCTTTATAGAGAGCTTTACTGAAGTTCAAATAGAGATCTAACAGATGTATATGGACATGATATCTCATTTTAAAATTCGAATAGTTAGCAGAAAAGTTAAATTTATTATGTTCCTATTTTTAGGAAACCAATATAAGATTTTTTGATATGCATCTACTTAAATATAAGTATTCTTCAAATACTACTGCAATACAAATATATTAGGGTATAACATAATTCCTCTTGCATATTCAACCATTCATTGTTTCACTCCGATTGAATTTAATTTTCTTATATTATGCTAATTCTTTAACTGTTGCTAAGTCAGCAGTTACATACATCAACTTTTACATCTCTCACATCTTGAAGTAATGGCATGCTTTATGGATATGGCTGCTCAATATTTTTTATTTTACTTTCTAAAAATTGTCTAATTTGCTGGTTTTGTTTTTATTAATGAAACCATTTTCTAACTTTTTTGTATTTATATATGCTAGCATTGGCACAAGATATGATTTCCACCATAATTTTGATTGGATTTGGTTGTTTGATTTTAATCTTATTGGTATGGTTTATATGATAAAAATAAAATTCAAGTGACAATATATCTATGAAAAGCACAAGTATAATTGATATATGGTGTGATATGGATATGAAACGCATGAAAAATTTTGAGATTTATATTTTGTAAATAACTTTAAACTCTCCAAAGAGAATTTGAAATGAATAATATTTTTATAATTATGAAGTAGAATTGAGTTATATTTATACACATATATCACTTGTTATTCCTCTATGTAATGTAAATTTTGCAGCAAATAATTATTTTTTATGAAAATGAAACATTGTTTTCTTCTTGTTAGATATTCATAAATTTTGTGTGTTGCAGCTTCTAAACAGCATGTTATTAGGTTGCTGCATAATTTCTGATCATCATTGTTATCAGCATTTGGTAATTGCAATTGAAGTCATCAGCTCTTGCTGTTTTCTTGATTGAGACAAATTTTTGACAATAATGATCAATATATCTTCAGTTAAATAAATTCTATCACGAAATTTGCTCTTTTAAATTTCAACCACCAATATGATAGAAATTATGCAATGACACAGTTTTACTGCTAGTATAATCTTTTGGTCTTCCTGAGTATTATAAGCATTTTCTTTTATTTTTTGCATCCACTGAAGTTTCCAGTAATCATTTTAATTCCTATCAACTTACCTAAAATAGATTGTGTGTCTAAGACAATGAATGTAGTTCAGCATATATGTGATTATCCTATGTTTGCTCTCCAATTATAACTTGCTATGTAATGTGATATAAAAATATTGTGAATTAATTTAGAACATAGACACCATTCTTATAATTTGTAGTAGGATGCAACTAATTTCATTTATGAGAAAAAATTAGTAGATACTCCTATATACTTCCCCTTGTTCAGTATGGCTTGTTTCTTCATCTTGCCTTTGATACCTTGCAGTAAATGATAGAAATGTAGCATATATAATGTTATCATGTAATTGGAGAACAGGTTAATACTTGCAATTTATGAATTGTGATTGATTAAGACTGACATGGTATATTGTGGCATAATTTCCTGTATATAATGTTTGCAGAAGCTGAAATTCTCTGAAGTATTTATTACTCTGACAAATGTACCAAAGGAAAGTTTTAAGATGTATCTAGTTTAAGATAAGGTAATTTCAGTTGAGATCTATCTGAGCTATGGCTCTCAAATTTAAGTATAGTGTAGTTAACTCCTTATGTACGGCTCAGTTACAGTTCCTTTCTTCCTGATGGTCTTTGGGCATTTAATGAAAATAACTAATCTTGTAAAGTTTTCTGTAAAATAAGTCCATTACTTATTCTCTGGTTATGTGACTTTAATTCAGTGGTACTAGGTTCTAAATCTTCCTTTAACATACATTCGAAATTTGACATTTAAATGTTAAAACCTACAAATAAGTGCAATAGGACAAATTTAATTTGAAATCTGTCTGTATCATATACTAATGACGTCCTTGAGGAGTTAAAAAGAATATTCATTCTCTACTCTTCAACTAACAGATGTGTCTTACATTTTAGCACATATAGTATAACAACTGTAATGGAAAATATATCCAATAAATAAAATATATTTAAAATTTTTAATACTTGATGCTATCATGGTTAACCTGAGATACTAGCTTGGTACGAACATAGTTAAATAACTCAATACACTTATTAGTCTTTCCACCAGATGGGTAATGATATTATTTATGTGTTTAAAAGGATTAAATTAAATCAAAAAAATTTTTAATGATTTCCTTGATTTATTTATTTTGATTTCACCATGAAACTCATTTTAAGAAAGCTTTAGAATATCCAAGTCTTTCTTTCAGATTTGAAAACATGGTGAATTATTGCTGTCAAACCCAGTATTTCCTCTTGATTAAAATTAGTTTGCCACATCACATTGCTCTTTATTTCAAAACACATATCTATTCAGTTTTGGTATATATTTGGACTAAATAAAATCATATTTAAAAACTGTGAGTCATTTATTTATCCTCTCCAAGTTCCTAGGGAGAATAATCATGGATAATATCCCAAAAGGAATTATTATAATGCAAAATCCTTTTATATCACAAATTTATGTAAGAAACTTTTTTGCTTAAAAGTGAATGTATATGTAATTCCTCCTTAAGAAGGAATTGCATTATATCTATTAATTCAGTTCATGGTTGCCAAGTTAGGTTCCAGATTTTATCACCATCCTTCCTGTTTTACTCATGAAAGGTGTTTCAGAATGATGATTAATATGATTCCATATAATGGGTGTTGATAGTGATTGCTATTTGGTTTTGGCCTATTTCAAAGCCATACCTTAACCATGCTTGATGAACCCTGCTCTCTGGAAGTCGATTAGAACTGTTTTGGAGACTTAAGGATAACATCCCTGAAAAATTAAAAAGTAAACATTTCGTGGCTATTTATGAATTTTTATAAAAAGAAAGAGTGTGTGTATTTCATTCCTGGGGGTACTGTTGTGCAAATGACACCAATCCTTCACTATGTGAATAAATGTCAATACCATTTTCTATTGGTTGGCTATCTACCGAAGGGTGTCTTGGGTGTAAATAACTAACTAGGCCCCTTCTTACATATAAATAGTTAAAAACCTGCAATATGAAATATTACCCTTCTAAATTAGGGTCCCAGATGGTATGCATTCACAGAAACACCCTTGTTGTCCAATAATGTATTTGCCTTAAAAAGGTAAGTTTTCAATCTAATTAGATATGATAGTATGGAAGAAAGATATAAAACCAGAGTAGGCAACAAAATGCTACATATTGTAGCTGTATTGAATGGTTTTCCTGGTAGCTTTTACTGAGTGTGAAATGCCATGCATCTGCACAGAATTCATTGGAGTTTATTGTTACCTCTTTAAAAACAATCCATTTACTCAAGTGAGAAGCCAAATGGAATGTATCAATAATAGGTAAACGTCCTGATTACAATGACAAAAAGTAACAAGAAAAGTCCATGATCAGATCATGATGAAACAACCCAGCAAGATCTAAATCATCCAGTGAAGAAAAGAAGGCATGTAAATTTCTTTTTGCTAATGTTATAGAGACCAAAGATATATTTACACACACACTCCTTTTACAGCAGGGGAGGAACAAGAGGTGCTTCAAATGAATTCGGTAGTATGATGCAAGGAGAAACATTTTTTTACTAGAAGGTCCTTTATTCATAAGCATACTCAATGTTTATGAGTTATTTATTATTAGGTATTATTATGAAGTATTTATAAGTGATGCTTTTATATAACTTGATAAAACCCGCATAATATCGAGGCTCACCACTAACGCTCCCTTTATGGCGGTCCCTGAACTAGCGCCTCATCGTAAATCCGCCCCTTTCGCTTAGATCTTGCATACATAAAATATACGAAAATTTAAATCAACTTTCCCAGTGTATTATGTTTAGATTGAAGAATTTAAGAATTACTTGAGATAAATCTCGGAGTACTCGGACTACCGCAAACCGGTCATAAAAGTGCTAAATTATGTGACATCTATAATGACTTCGGTGGATGGTCATTACAGAAATATTGCTTTCAATTGTAATTCTTTTTGATAATCAGCCTTCGAAGGCGTTGTCTGCGAAAAATTTAAACGGAACTCGATCTCATTAAAATTCATATTCTAAGAGAGGCTCTAGAAATTATAGCGATACTCATTTAATTAAAACGCCGAATTAATGCCGCGTCGTCCCAAATGGCCCTGGTGGATCTCATAAATTTCAACTCGCGTAAAACTATGACTTCTTATAGCCAACTGTAAGATAAATTTTCCATTTTAGCGGTAAATAAAACATTGGCAACTTTTTCCAGCATAAAATTTTTACGAGCGGAGATTAATGTTCTGGATATTCTTATCGAAGAAAACATTCGTACTTTCCGGGTAATTCTATAGACTCTGCTTTCAAGGTGTTTCATGGTAAAAGCATAGAGTGCGTTACCAGTTCCAAAGAGTACGCTGTTCCTCCTCGAGGTGTCACCTTGCTCACAGGTACCACCGCGGTGATTTCACCTGTTGGGCAGTGACTGAGAAGCTGACTTTGATTGTAGTGTTTGTTTGGCTGTGGTGGCGACGTGTTGCCCACCTGGTCATCTGACGCAAGTGATCCGAGGATTTACTATCGTGCTCAGGAATTCGTTCTATGATGCATACAATTTGTTAATGTTGTGACATTAGTGATCTTTTATTTCCAAGACAATCTTAATCCAAGTTGAACAATGTGAGTAATATTTCATTCCCTGCGTGACTCAAGAACATTTCATGGAAAATATTGTGGACAAGTGTTTTCTAGAAGTGGTTACTCGATGAGAAGGAAGTGCTTGTCAGAAAAAGAGGATAGTTAGAGGTTTAAGTGTACTGAAAGTAAGTATGAACGACAATGAAGCTATTAAACAATCTATTTATTTACTAAAATCGTAAAAGTTCTTCAGTCTGTAAAGTTTTAATCAAAATTTCCTCTGATAGGGTAATGTGTATATTTAAAATACTTTATTGGACCTTAAGCTATTACTGGTTATTACATTGTAAATTTAATTTAAGGTATCATAAAATTAAGTATTTCAATATTTCTTTCTGAATGAAAGAAAATAATTTCTCGAGAAATATTTCTGACAATAACCACATCGAGTCAATTCAAAAATAACAAACTGATAGAAGTGCACGAGAGAATTTTTATAGATTGGCGTACTGATTGTCCCCTAGAGTTATTTTCAAACTCGGTGGGAACATTGACCCCTATTTAGAGCCCTCGCAGAGGAGAGTTCGGCAAGTTTTGTGACCTTGCATCCGCACAATAATGTGCTTAATTTAGACCCGATTTTAAGACACGTGTAAAATTAAAGTCCTTTTACTGTGACATACAGTCAAAGATAAATTAAGAGCGTTTTAGGTCCTGGATAAGCGCGCTATTATAACAGGAAACGAAATTATTATTTTTATTACGGGGAATTATAATTTCTCTTTCAGTTGCAATGGAAATGCCGATTGAGGGCGATATCACAGAACATTTGACTAATTTTTGTCCTAAACATTTTAATGGTGCGCTTCCGAATAATAGTAATTCTTTAAACATCAATCTAGAGGTTTTCTCCTCATTCTTTCTCCTCATCATTTCCTAAAGGTGACCCAAATGTCTGATTACGAGCGGATCAAGCGCTCATGCCTGAAGCGCGGAGAGCTTTGGGAGGACCCGGAATTCCCAGCTGTTCAGGCATCGGTATTCTATCATCAAACACCTCCTTTTCAATTCATCTGGAAGAGACCGAAGGTGAGTAACGATCTTTGTAAAATGCATATAGTTTAAATGGAACGATTCATTTCAGATGACGAGCTGAGAAGAATACCGAAAGATACATTTACTAAATAAGTATTGAAATCACGAATGAAATTGAATACATATGGTAGTGGGAGACGAATTTCAGCATTAAAGATCAGAATATGCGGTATCTTCCTTAAAAAAGGTGATGAAGAGGGCACGTATTGTGTTACTTCTAAGTAACCCAAGCATGCTTATATATCAGGCATTCTCGGCCGTTGAAGTCTCCGGAGTTCTCTTAGATTTTACGCTCGTATACGCTTCTCGAAGTATTCTCGTTCATTTTGGAATAATATATGAGAAGGTAGATTAATTACTTTTTTAATCTCTAAATAGAAATCAGGGTATGAGAATTCTTATGATAACATCGAGTTAACATCAATCGAAGCCTGATTCTGCATATAAAATGCTGCAAACGTTCCCAAGTTTCCACTGAAGGAAATCATTTTGGAAAGTATTCCTTTGAATTTCTTCTAAATCCTATTTTTGGAATCAATTACCAAAAATAATGAATTAATAAATGATTAATTACTAGTAATACTAGACTCACGGTAAAAAGAATGAAATCATGTATCACAATCCTACATATCCAAAAAGATCATCTTATCAAGTTTATCTTTTCTTTTAATTTTAAATTTGATTGAGCTAGTGAGCCATTCCTCTTATAGAAAAACAGGTGTACGAGTCGGGCATCGATAGCTTCAGGAAACATCGAACCAATGTGGAATATTTTAATTCTTGCATTTCGCGACTAAAAGTAAATTTCTCGAAATCGCAGTGAATAATGGTATCTAATACAAAGTGATAGATGGCACAAGAACGAATCAAGCAACGCTTAAGAATGCGGCTTTTAGGATTGTGTGACTTTGCGTTCCAGTTTATGAAATGTTTTATAGAATTCAGTAAGTAGAATTCAGATTATCATAAAAGGTAAATATATAAATATTTACTCCCACCACCTTAGTATACGCTATCTCTTTTCATTTCCTAAAGTAATCCTAATAATTCATTATCCAGATACTCAACTGTAGAAGTGTGTTGAGTGGGTCATTTTTGACTTATTTAACGTTTCCTTGCCTCAAATCCCTGGCAAAATCGAAACTTCTCTTTAAGACAAGCGAAAACGAATGCATGAATCATTACCAAATCAACCGTAACGAGAAAGTTTTCACAAAACGACGTCGGAGCCACAATACGGACGTAAATTAAGCTTTTCGACGTAATGAAAATTATCGTGCCTTGAGCTTACTTTGTTATGCATTCATCTCTGAAATGGGTTTTCATGTTTTTAGTTGGTAGTCGAAGATTTATGTTATCTTCCTCTAAAATGAAGTGTTTTGCGAGGTTGCCATCTTGGTCTCGACTCGAACCCGGCACAAATGGATGAGGCGACCGGTCGAACCAGCTTTTCGTGGAGGCGCACATTGAAGCTAGGGTCCCTCGTTCCCATTGGTTTCTGGCGTAATTATCGTTTCATTCCATCAAGGTATTACTAGGATAAATAAAGAAATTTAGCTTAGGAGTTAAGGGATCGAAAAATCTTGACAACTTTGCATTATATGTGTAATAATCCTAATAACATAATGAACTGTCTCATGCTGCTCATCAACCTGCTTTTACTATTAAATGATGCTTATTTGGAATGTTAATTAAACAATAAAGTAAAGTTTAACAATATCTGTTGTGTACTACAATTGAGATGGAAACATGTACATTAGTGAGCTTTTTTTAACTGTTACATCATAGTTTTGGAGATTTCCTTCTCCCATCAATTGAAAAGCGTTTCAATTTTATGGTAATGCGTAGTAGTAATGGAAAAGCGGTGGTAATATAATAAGTAATACGCTTTTCTAATCAAACTTCAGCAGTACAGATATAGGCGATATGGTACTTTACAAATTCTTATCACCGATGGTGTTTACTGATATAGGAAGATTTTATGGTGCTGCCATCACGAATATTTAGGAAAATTTTCAATGAATATGGAAGGAATTACTAAAACTACACCTGTAATTTGCATTTGGATTAATAGTTTTTAGAGATGATGACAACGCTTATTCAATTGGCTTCTTTGAAATAGGTTGGCCGAGGCTATGATCGAAAGAATCTAATGCTAAGTGCAAACGAGGAGATATTTCTTGCAGAATATCTGAAATATTTTAGCATCACTTAATATGACCAATTCTGTCAAAGCTCAACTTGAAGTCTGCTATTCAACTATCGTCATGGTAGCAATTTCTCCGTTAATCCTTTCAGTAAACTTAGGTAGAAAGATTGGAAAATTCCGACGATGATTTTCATCTTCTGATGGGTAGAACTCTTCAAGCGATCTCAGAAAAGAAAAATATCGCAACATGCGGAAAATAAAACTACTCGGTTGCAAAAAGAGATGCGATGAGAATGACCCGGATTTCCTCTTTACAATAAAATAAGGACAACTGCTAGACCCTTGGCTTTAAAGGTGTTTTTAAGGAACTAATGAATCCTTACAGACTAGAGTCCTAACATGAAGAATACAGAGGCACTCATGCGAGAGCTGTTTTTTAACAAAGCTGACGTTTTTTTGTTAAATAAATTATGAAATAATCTATAATTCTGCTTCACTGCAGTGTTTTTGTTGTAATCGTTAAAGAAAATTGATCAAAAATTTTGTTATAACTTTCATCAACATAAGTTCTACATTAGTTTGAGATTAAGCCAAGAGAAATGTATATAACAAAAGAAGTAAACACATTATGTGGATTGGATAATCCGTTGAGTGCGTGACGCACAGGAGCAAGTCACCGGAGGCTCTGCTCGGCTCTTCGCGGTTGTAGACTCGGTCAGTCGACCACGAAACTCAGCCATAATAGAGGACCAGAGGCTACGTATTGGATTTCATATCTCGTAATCACGTCAAAAGGAATGAACCCTCTTTATTTTGGGTCGACCGATTCTCCTCTCCAGTTTCAACATACCCCAAGATTGGAGTGCCTATCGGGATCACGTTGTGATGAAATTGGCACCAGGAAGTTAGGCGGATATGGCGGTCCTTTTCGCGACACTTCAGCAATCTCTTCTATTACCGTGTTGTTGTGCCTGGGAGAAAAGTTTACGATGCTGCTCACGTAACTTTATAATAGGAAGAATGGTAAAATAACTTAGCAAATTTCCGCCTTTAGGCATTTCCTTCTTTCAGTTTCTGGTGGAACTTTGCTAAGTTATTTGACCATTCTTTCTGTGACGAAGTTCCACAAAGTTGGTAGTAGGCTCCTACGATTGAATTTATAATGATTGAAAATGATCAATTTATAATAATAATCGGATGAATTGTAAAATCGCCCGCGATAGCGCATTGTACAATTGATTCATTCTGGGGAAGAAGATTCTACAACTGAATCAGCTCCTTTCACCACCTTCGCTGCATTGTGTTGGGTTGCATGGGGGCAGGAAATTCCTTGGATAGAAAAGAATCTCGTGCTGCCAATAAATCGATAAAATTGCACCAAACAACTTTAAGCTAGATATCCTCGATCAAACAAGTCTGCTAGGGAGGAAATTTTGCAATTGAATATATTTGTGATGAAGATTCTGCAATTGGTCAAATCGGGGGGAGGGGATCCTGAAATTTTAGAATTGGTCTTAATAATCATTATATCCATAATAATCATGTCCACATCTCGAGAGTGACGAGGTTGTTCGAAAAAGGCTACCGGATGATTCTTGAGATAGAAATATCTGGATAGCCCAGTTTATGATGCGTTACTTTATGAATTTTGAAAGTTTCCACTTTTGTTTCCAAGTTGATGTTGTAGAAAAGAAATATCTATCTCTAAGATATCTGTTAGATTGCCGCTGAGGAGGATGGCTATGACCGTGTCAAGTATCGCTCAAGTTTGGGAGACGAGAAGATAAGTCCACGTACTAATTAGACAAAATGGGATTACAACGTTTTAATGGAAAATATCTTTTACTGACTTATACCTCAGAATCATACTTTTCAGAAAAAGTTAGCCGACGAGGGTTCTATCTTCTTCATTCCCTTCTAATACTGCCTTTGCTTTCCATCATTCTATCTTCAATCTAGAAATAAATTTGCCGAATCCTCCACGCCTTATCGAAGATGTCTAACTCGATCTTATGAACCTCTTGCAAAAGAACTTCGGCGAAGGTTGAATTCTCCAAAGATTTGTCAAAATCACCAAGTTCCTCTGTTTATCCTTTTAGGCTCAAAGAGTATTTACAAAAACTGCTTCTCCTCTGAAGTCATCAATTCAATTTAAATTCTTTTACTAGTACTTTTGCATACATAAAGAGGCGAAAACGGATTATCAGTGATTCGCAGAATCGGTGGTTAAACAGCATATGCTTACCGGTAAACGACAGTGACTTGAGTCGTGCCAGTAGAAGTTCTTTCGAAGTAATTTGAGTATATTATTATAGATGATAATATACCTTGTTTATCAATAAGACAACAATCAGAATTCTTGGAGTATTGAATCTTTAAAAGGAATTTCTTGGGAAATATTTATGATGAAACAAATTAAAACTGTTTTATTTATTTCCGAAATTTTTCCTTTGCTACGACAGTCAACGAACAGCTGAATATACATGCCAAATTTTGCGATTTTTTCGCTAGGTCTAGCTATTTATTTCTATTTTCAGTAAGATTTTACTATTTCGGCGACGTCTTGTTAAGTTTTACTTGTACAAAAATCAATATAGCATAACGTTTCTTCCACAAAAATCTTACGGCTCACATTTCTTGAATTAATTTTATAATTCAACTGATAAAATATTCGATATCATATAATGTTATAGCTAATTTAATTTTTTCAATTTTTAGTGACATTTTTAAACGAGTTTGACGACTTTTTAGGGTGCATCTAGCGAAATTATCAAAATTAAATCTGCAGATCGGTCAATCTAGTACAAGAGACGATTTTTGACTTCATGTTGGCTTCCTGTTGAATTGAGAGTGACCTTAAGGTAGTTAAAGATCGTAGATTTTTATGATGTCACTTACAACTTGTTAGACAACAAGCTACAGGTGAAGTGAATTCTCTCAATGAAAGAATTCACTTCACCTGTGTCTGAAGATGGTTCTGAATCCAGTCTTTTAGGTAATTAAAGCCGAGGGAAGATATTCCTGTGAGATGAGCACGACTGTTTAGATGCAGCTCCTCCCGCGTGATTCTGGGAGAATGATTCATTGGAACTCCATGACACAGTAATCCGCGGAGGACGCGGTAGAAGGAAGGAGGACGAGACGAATGGACGTTATAGGCATTTTAGCACGCGGCATCTGCATACCCGCTCGGCAACTCTGGCGTAAGGAGGTCTCCGGCCATCCGACCTAGAACTAGACGAGCGACCTTCTTCCCCAATTGGTCCGTTATTTACTCGGCGCCGATGTCTATAAATTTTCTTTTCGAAAAAATATCGTGCTAGCAGTCTGGGACGGAATTCAAAACAAGTCGCTGCAGCGCAGTTGAGGACAGGATGTTGTTTATGTTGTCTTCGATTTGAAGTACTTCACTAAGTCTCCGATAAAAGTTATACTCTCTTTATGAACATGGAAGTATCCATCGACCCATTTATTTCCCTATTCTTATGTAACTGAAAGGGCGTACGAAAGACACGAAAATAATGGGGGGTGCAGAGTGGGTGATAGTAGTCAGTAAAGAATTACGATAATATTTATAAGAACGTAATATTCGATCTCCTCTCTTTGACCATTGATGAAAAATATTAGATACTGCAAGATAAATTCACTCGTTTACAGTTTCTCATGACATTTACTTTACTTTTAATATTTATTAATTACTACGGTACTTCAAATCTTTCTAAATCTGTTCTAAATCCCTCCATCTGACGTAGCATCAATCCACCTATTCGTCACTTTCTGACTATAATTGTTTGTAAAATTCTATGCGGAAGACATCCTAGGCGATTCACACGCCAAGGGCCGTTTCCCCCTTCGGCCGAATTTCCATTGTTCGTTGTTATCAAGACCACCAATTTGCCCAACTACCCTGCGAGCTTTAGCCAGGAAGGAAAATTCCACCTGTGCTTCAACCATTTCCGGGTTCCGAAATTCCTCTTTTTCCACGAAGGCGCTAATTTGTCTTCGTAGCTGTGTGATTCGGAAGCTTTAGGTTTGCACGATATCGAATTAAAGCTTAGATTAACTATCAAAGTTGAAAATCCTTATTTCTGGGTTAGAATCTCCAGAGAAATAGTAATGTTTTGATTTTCGCTATATAACTTCAGATAGAAAAGATATCGTGTTTTTTAGAGCGGAAAAAAAGGACAGTATTATTTGGATAGCAATTCGTAAAATGTTTCTTTCGAGTACTTAACAATTTGGACGACGGAAAGTTATTAAACTCAGAACGGACCTCCGTACTTGTTTGTAACAAAAGTGAAAAATATGGACATGAATGGGACGCAAACCCCGGGTCTTCCACGTTCTGGGCAGTTATTCTAATCCCTTAACAACCAGTTATCGGGTTCATTCTAATTAGCGGGTTATTAAACTATCTTTCAACGTTTGGTATTTTACTCATTTCTCCACGCTTATCTCGACAACTTCCTCAGCATATGAAGTACGGCTAATATTTAATCTATTTAACCTGTCACAATGAATAAATACCGTGTCATTGCTTCAACTTTTTTTTACCTAGTGGAGTTCCATTTTTCATCCCGTTCGTCACTTTCTCCTCCTATTTTATGCTTTTTCTCTTGTTTAATTCTCTTATTTTCCCACAGCATAGTCGTTATCATAATCCACATCTCTGCGCGCATTCTTACTTATCTTGCTATCACTATCTCGATTTCCCCGAACTTTTCCATCTTTCCTTGTTCTCTTTCCGTATCATCTTCTATCAATCTCCGTTACGCAATCCGCCTTCCAACTGAACTGGCTTCACCCCAAATTCATTTATTTTAACTTGCGCGATCTTCAACGTGCACTTATTTTTCTAAACACGGTATCAATAAGGAGAACTTTACATACCACCTGAGTCAACCCTGAGGAATCGGTGTCTTTACTCTTTATGTAAATCAGGAAGTGGTGGATAAAAGCATACGTTCTTTGCGTTTATGTTTATCCCACAAATATAACAGGACTATTTCTGATCATGGAATCTAACAAGTATCGGTTTTTGGAGTTTCCTAATGTACTACATGGCTAGTATGCGAAGGAGTTCATCATTACGAATTGCAGAGATACTGTGAATAAATTTTCCAAGGACTTAAATATTTCATTTACAAACTTTAACTAACTATATATATATATTGCTTAAATTATAGTCAATATCGATTTATAAATAAGAAAATAGATTAATAGAAAAGAGTGCATTAGATTAATTGGCGGTTATTATTTAATCGATTAATTCTCGAAAGATTTCATTCTGAATGATTTCTAAAGAAATCTTATCAAAAAGCTTCCTTACTTATACACTTCCTTATATATATAACTTCCTTACTCATCATTTAATTAATTTACTGGACAAATGAAATACTTTGTATCAATTCTTTCATTTGTCCTGTGATGGAATTCCACAAACTAACGGCGGATACTATTGATTTTAATTGATTTAATTTTTTGTTACTTTGTCAACATTTATTGCTATATTGTAATTTTATAGGCTGAACAAAAGATGGAGCCTCAATTTCGCCAAATTAAGTCTAAGGACTAAGGTCATTCTACACTGTGGTGTCCTGGCTAACCCGTGTCTCGGGAGGACCATAATCAACACATACATTCCTCACCTTACATCACACTTTTACTCTACTACTCCTTTTGCACTTCCATCCCGTCATAGATGACGGAGTCTTTACTAAGCCCCGCTGCTTTTCTAGAGTACTCATATGGGGGGTGAGCTTCTTCACGGCGTGCATTGTCCGAGAGGCAAGGTGATCGGGTGGGATGCAAGGATTTCGTTCGTCGACGTATCCCGCCGTTCACCGGAACGACGCTGACCTCGTTTCACGCAACAGGGAATATTGTTACTGCTTTGGGAGATGAGTTACTTGAGCTTCGCCATCATATGTGATTTTCTAGAGCGTTGCCCTTCATCCTTTGTTTCCTCGCAGATTAATGCGGAAAAGAGGGCACCGAGAGCTAAATTTCCGGACAAGTGTTGCGGGTGACATACCTGGAGGCGATCTGCTAAGAATTTCATCTAGTTGTAAGAGAGGAATGAAACGAAAGAACTATACTAAATGATTGTTTTCAGTTGAGATCTTTCTTTGGCAGCAAAGTTATTACCGGAGGCTAAAATTTGTAAAGATTAATCTTGCTTTATTTCCCGAATACGTAAAAAAGCTTTATTTTTTCATTGGATTAACATATGATTTCATGCTGAATGTTTGTATTTACTAGGACAGTTAACATAAGAATAAATCGAATACAAATTTAAATGTACTAGCTGACTGTGCTGTTTTATTCCATACTCTATGTCTCCTAGGAACTGAGAATTTGATAATTTGTAATTATTATATTTATTCGGGAAATTAAATTCAAAGTAAACTCGATTCTACAGATACAAATTTTGTTAATTGACATTAGAATTGTAAATATTTTCGTATTCTGTTCATCAATTTCCAAAGCAGCATTCATTATTTTAAATTATTTTCGCTAATATGAGGGTTGACACACCACAAGCAGGGATGAATTTCGCCCCTGGGTGCAAGGACCACTTTTAGGCCCCACCAAAAGTTAATTCATCTTAAAAAACGACTAAACCTCTTTTTATGGACATATTTAACAGCTTGCACCTATTCTTTTGCCGACCACAAGAGGTGAGGAAGCTGGAAAAATGTCCGAAGGTTTCAAATGCCGGGAGGAAATGAGAAAGGAGGGTAAATTCTCCTTCTTCTGGTAACCCTACGTGCAGAGAAAAACTTTGTTCCGATTAAAGAAAAATAATTGGAAGAGAAGAGAATTAAAAACTATTTTCTGGTAGGAATTCAATGTGTGGACAGGGTAAGCATTGGTTTTCAGTAGTGGCACACGTGGCGTGTATCGATTCCATTCTATACGCGATTAATGGTGAATTTAGAGAAGCGGCTGAGTATTCTACGTCAGATCGAATTGCAACATTAACGTTGTATGTGAGAATTCATTCAAGGTTCCGCATCGAGCATTCTGATCTTCATTATAGCATTATAAGAAAGAATGCTGCAACTCTTCAAGCAAAAATCTGTCAGTATAGGGATAACGATGAAAAAAATCGATTAAGATATTGAGAACGTCATGAAATTTCACAACTTAAGGAAAAATAGAACATATTAGTTACGGGAGACGATAATTCTACCTAAGAATTTTCTATCGAATTCGCGATATTTTTTTCCAATAAAATATCATTTGTGAATACGTCACCGTTTCTCTTCTTAATGCTTTAATTATCATTCTATTTGGTAATTTGATGTAATCGGTTATAAATTAATCCGCTAGGAATTTTTAAGAGATGCTAGTGTATTGAATTTCTAAATCGATAAGATATACCTAGTTGATAGGATATCTGATTTCGGTTAACCCGATTTAATGTTCGGATAAAGTAAATAAACCTTAATTATTTGATTCAGATATCTTCGGAATGATCTAATATTACCCAAAAACAAACCGAGTACATTCAGAATTCGTCCATGTCCCCTTATCTAAGATCATCATTGAAATAAGACTAGAAAAAAAGATACTGAATTGAAAAGACATCGAAATAACATTTATGAATCGAAAGAAATTATAAGATATCGAAAGAAATAAGATTAATTTCAGCAATTTAATTCAACTACTTGCGATGGAATGTTTACTTCTCTACAGCTGAGTTGAAAATTATCTACAAGAAATTATGTTCTTAATTTAAAATAATTATATATAATATTTCCAATTCCTCCGCATCAGTTTATTTAATTTGCAATATTATTTTAGGTAATGGTGGGCGGGAATCCTTTAAAAATTCAATTGAGAATTCTAAATTTCTTGGAAAAGATGATCACGAGTTGAAAACTAATCTTAGACAGCAAATAACGGATTTAACAAAGTGTTATTTCCTTACTAGAGATATTTTGGAAAGGAATAAGTTACCTGGATCTGGAATAGCGAACAACGACTGTGGCTAGAATTCATCCTGGAGAAAATATGGGTCTCAGAATTCCCTTAAAAACAAAAGTTACTCGAGTTCGCACCACAGAATCGCTGAATAAAATCACGCAATCTTTTTATCACTTTGACTTGGTGGTTGGTGGATCATATTAAAATACCATACCGTTCAATATTTAGTTTGTCTCAAAGGGCCACTCTAAGCGGATAATTAGAAGCGAAACCATTTCAGCCGGATACATCGCTAATGGGACAAGAGTGAAGTCATTTGGACGAGTGCTATTTATTTCTTTTCCGAGATTAATAAAAGAGATTTTCCGCCTCTGATGATACGGCGGAAAGGAAGCGAAGAAATGGATAGTGAGATATAGAGTGCTTAACTTATAGGAGAAAATTGAAGTGAGAAAGGCAAAAAATAGGGCGGACGGATTTTAAAAAATGAAAGGCGGAGGAAGATGGCCGCGGGATAAAATAACGGCAGGAAGTATAACGAGGTGAGAGAGAATTGGCGAAAGTTGGATAACGAAGCGAAAATGAAATAAACGACTTAGATTTTTTGCGCCTCTGAAACTAAGGAAAAGCGAAATTTCTCGGCTCGATTGCGACCTCGAAATTATTCAAATTTGCCTTCCCTCGATGTTCAGCTCGTTTTTTCCATCGACCCATCCCATATGCGATTCAAATCGCTCCTTCAAATTCGCGCACGGTAGCGGCAGAAGCGTTTAATGAAAATGCCTTTATAGATTGACGCACTCCCGAGTCTTGTTTCTGACGTGTATTACAGATGGTCTTTAGAAGATGGGATCCAGCAATAAGGCAAAAAGCTTATTCTTATACCTAAAACCGGATAATTAATGAAATTATTCACGTTTAAATCGAACGCTTGACTGAACCAACCTTTAATTATATCGAATTAATTTATCAATTCATATCTTTTACTGTCTGTCATATTTTTATCGAAGAAACAGAAATTTTGAATACGCCTTGGAAATGTGATTTTTTATCAAAAAGTATGTTTTACCAAAGTAATCAAGTCAATCTACCTTTCCAATCTTCACCGCACAACTCATTCGAAAGGTATTGAATTGCAAATGCAATACCTTTCGAATGCAGTTAAAATGCTGGATTTTTAACCGAAAAAAGTTTCTCTAAAATATTCTCTAATTAAAATTCT
Source organism: Pachydiplax longipennis (assembly GCA_036926295.1). Taxonomy (NCBI): domain Eukaryota; kingdom Metazoa; phylum Arthropoda; class Insecta; order Odonata; family Libellulidae; genus Pachydiplax; species Pachydiplax longipennis. Next base: position 64,522,992 of record JAVFKF010000015.1, on the reverse strand, counting down.
GGAATTAAGAAAGACGTTTATTTTTAAGGTAAAATATGAAACATCAAAGGACTTCTTAATGCATTAAATATAGTATTGTTGAACGTGAATACGATATAAATATTCTTATGTGGGTTTCTAAAAATACTTCTGTAGAATCTTTCTTATGAAATGATGAAATTGCGCTATTAAGTGGCATATAAAGAGCATATTTCGATGCGAAAAAAGAAAGGGTACTTCAAAGGAAAGGCAGCTCCTGTTTTCTGAAATCGTTATTACGGTCGGTTGATGAAGGCAAACATTCGTACTTTCTCCTTTCATTTGTGAACGATTTCATCATCATCTTCGAAGTTGGTTTGGAATTGAAAGAAAACCTATATCGAGGATTTATTTACGTTGAATTTTTATTAACTATATATTAATAAAATAAAAGGACGATCAAAGTTACTTTCTATTCTTTCTTTAGTGAAAAGATATTCGGCAAATCTAAAAATCGATGAATGAATTTTCAAGTTGATGGAGCTGCAGTCGGACACAAATATTTGAAATAAACCAAACTTTGAAGTTCTGTTGTTGCACGTTGTATACGAATATTGTCCATTTTTCGAATGACAATGTAAGTTTCAACCTTTTATGAAGAATTTTTTAAATGATGACATTACGTTTCAGACTACGCTGAGGACTGATTATAATATTTTCGGGATATAAGTTAATTTCGGTGAATCTAAATGGTAGTATTGTTAATGTCTGCTTTTCGGATCGAGTCAGATTATGTTCGTTGAATTATACTGAGGTATTTATTGTAAGAAATAAGGTCCATCGGAGGAAAACTCAAATACGTTTCAACTGAGGGAGTGAGACTTAGAATTATATAGAGACTAGTTAGATAAGAGAGACAAATTGTAGGCTCATTGCCTTCAAGCCGCAATAGGTTAACCATGACTTCAAGATTAATCACCAATAGGATTCGTCATTCCTAACTTGTAGTGATAGTCCCGGGAACAAAATTCTATCCGTCTCACAGAAATATTGTACAGCTAGTTCCAAAAAAAACTTACCACCTAAGCCGCAACCCGCATAACAGACGTGAAGCTCGATGAGAGCGAGTCTAGAGTTTTCCACGCATTCTATTGGCTCTTGGAAGGAGGAGCATTCTGACGGCGCCTTTTTAAACCGTTGTGAAACGCGTTGAACGTATTTGTACCGTCTTTATTAGCATGAAATCTAGTTTAAATTTAGTGTTAATTTTTACTGTCAGCAGCATAGTATTAAAAAATGAATGGAAATCGGATCTCCTTATTTCGGCCTGAAATTTCTGCGTAATTCACCTTTTTCTGTAGGCATCGGGTAAACTTAATTTAGCTGCTTCAATTATCCAATAAAAAATTATGTCATTGCAAGATTAAAAAGGATTATATTATTACGTTTTTTATGCTCTTGACTCCTACAGGAAGAACTTTTAAATTTATTTAGAGGAAATTCACGACTATGACTTAAATAGAAAGATGAACGAAAACTCAGGAAGGAGATAAAGAATAATTAGGAATAAGAACACAATCAACTGTATGTAAACTAATTTATGTTGCAGAAAAATGCTATCGAAAAGGGGAGTATGAAAAAACTTCGATACCTACTGAGGAAAGCAAAGATGAAAAGAAACTTTATCTGGACAAATACACTGAGAAAGAATCATTTCAAGTCAACCTGGTAGAGAGCTCTGAAAATTAGACCCAAAACACATTACAATAAAGTAAACCAAGTAAATTACTGTCAACTACATCAGATAATTACATCAAATATTACAAAAATTTTAAATACCACCAAATCAATTGATAGAAAGTAAAATATTAATTGGTGTGCTATCATCATTTTCTAAGGTAATTGTTTAAAATTCAAATTGCTAATTTAATATTTTAGAAAATAACATAGATATTAGAATAGTAGCACAATTTAAATACTGAAGGCTACAAATTTTTTTCACGTATCGAATTAAAAATTAATTTACCACGAAATTAACGCCAGCATCTCGTAACATTTTTCCGAAAATATTGTTCATTGCCAGTCCCAGAAAAACTATCCCTTTAATTAAATCAAGTTCATGTTACTTGCAAAATTATGCTGTCCCAACTTTTATCTGATGCTAAATCTCTTTCTTGCCCCGTGGTGCAAATTTTGACTCGATTTCTTCGCAGTTGAATTATTCTGCAATACAGAGAGGTATAAAATTTGCTTGGTACTACAATTAACAGAGCATTAGGTAATTCAGAATATATGCATCAACATGCCATTCTGTTCTTACTTCCATCAGGCATTCGTGATGATTGTATCAGATGAAGCATTATGATTTTGAGATGAGATTTGGCTGTTTCTGACAAATTCCCGTCTGAAGTTTTACTGAGTCTTTCAGAGAGAGCGGAGGACCTCCACTCTGGCCCTAGGAGTATCCCCTATTCATTCCTTTGTTGTTTCTTTTTCTTTTGTTTCGTCCATCGAAAGGTATTATCTATTTTCTCAAAGGAACCATAAAACGGCCGATGGATGAAGGTGAACTCCTCTCTGAGAAAGAAAACCCCCTTTTCGGCATATTGTGGATGGTCGTATGTATCCGGAGTAGCGAATTTGAAAGCGCTAATGAGGATTACCGACCGCACCCCTGCTGAGCAGGTATCCAAGGTTAGGGTATGGTGGCGGCGACCGATCACAAGTAAGGTGGGAAATGGTGGATCCGCGATTTGTAATCTTCGCCGCGGGTATTCCCTTAGGGAATGAAGATATTCAACTCTATTTTTGAGGTAGACGACCTTTCAGGACTTCTTGCAAGGAATCCAGATGGTTAAGAAACAACAGTTAGTATGGCAAATCAGAACCTTAAGACTGATTTGCATATTGCAGATAAATACCAGGTTTTTGTATACTTGCATATTGCAGGTTTACATGTTGACATTTGGTTTATTTATATTTACATTAATACCCCGCGATCCACCGGATGACGTATGTCAGGGGGTGTGAAAACACCCACAACACGATTTCCATTGTTATACTGAAATGATTTTCAGAACTATGCGCTAGGTGAAAGTGAGACTAATGATTAATGATCGCTGCTTCGGTTTCTGAATGCCTCAAGTAAACTATATAACCCGAATTGTTTGAATGGTGTATAATATGTATAATAATTAAAAGAAAAATCACTATCAATAATTATGAATGATGGGTAAAAGGAGTCATGGAAGAACACGTTAAAAATAGAAACCAACGGATGGTAACCGTACTTACATGAGAATATTCCTCTAATTCTCATGATTCATACGTTAGCTGTTAAAATATTCTTGGTTCTATATGTAATCCATTACTCCAATATTCACTTCAAGGACCTTCGTAACACCCTCATCCTAGGCACATCATAATTCTCTACGAACTCTGCGAAGAAGTTTTTTAAATTTTTTTATAGTATTTTTAAATAGAATTGCAAGGAAGATCATTCCAGTTAAAATAGGACCTTCGGAAAATCTGAACGATAACATAAAGTTGACAATGTTTGGGTGCATCATATCAGAATTAGTATCTCTATATTCTGCTTTTAAAGTGAATGGTATAAACTGTATTAGATTATACTAAATAACTAATGCAATAACAAAAATGAAAAAATAAGTAATGCTGCCTATCGTCAACTTATATCAATCAAGCTCTTCGTCAATGATTGTTTACTTTATTTATATAAATTGTTTTTTATGCTTTATTTTGTCCCTACATTGAGCTAAATATTTCGCAGTTTGAAATAACTTGAGAAATGAACAATGAACTAGAGAAACGCCATCTAATATTTATTCCTTACGCTTACGAGAACCAAATCGTTTCACTTCTCTTATAACATCTATGATACAAAATAGATAGAGCGTTGAAGATGATCTTACTACATCGACTAAAGTTTCTATTATCATGTCACTAAAATATGACTTGCAACGTAAATATGGAATTTTAGATACTCCGCATATTCAGTGTCGCAGAAACTTGAAGTTTATACGCCGATTACAGATAAATTACATCTCTAAAGTTAGGTAAGATTTAGAATAAACCATTGGCTTGCATAGATAGTAATACCAATGTTAGCAATTTTTATCGGTTTGAAAAAACCGAACTCTCTTTCCAAAATAAATTGCTGATAAGAAGATGGTTTAGGTTCTGGCTTAGTAAACTACTCGAACTTTCTTATAGAATTAAAATATTGGTACGATACATTGAACATCGCTATTGTATACAATTTCCGAGATCCTGGGAATTACTAATGCATCAGAAGGAAATTTCTGAAAGTATGATAAGCCATGGGCGTTATATCCTGTATATTTGAATGTTAACCATGTTTGACTAAGATATTACTTAAATTGGATAAATGAGTAGTTTCTCTGAAGGCTGTCATAAACGGAAAAAATATATGTTGGATGAGAAAATTGAGAAGGTGAGTGAGTGGGTTATACTTTTAAAAGAGGTCGTTGCTCCTACTCAAAGTAACCAATTGGTCAACGAGGAACGCAAGAAATGCCATTATCTATTGTGATTTATCAAAAAATCTGGAATTAACATACCTCTTACACTTTCGGTTGTTAAATTCATGTGAGTGTATGTATTACTGTTGCCGTCGTTTCTCACTTCCCTATCTCTATCAAAGCAGGCCCCCTTTTGAAGTCCTGGTGAACTCATTGCTTTAACCACTTCTTCCAATCACTCCTCTATCTTGCTTTTCAAATTTGTCATGGAATGTGGAGAGATGAAAAGTTTCTCATAGCCATACATTTTAAATACGAAGGAATATTTTCAATATCACCGAGCGATAAATATGTAGATAGACTAGCCATACCAAACCACCGCCCATTCATCTCAATCATTAAAATTCTGTCGAAAAATATGAGAGTTACGTAGGGCCAGCCATCAACCGAGGGGAGCAAAATTTCAACATGAGCCTTATATGTGCTTCTATCCCCGTGTGATACTTATAGGGTTGGAATTACAGGTAAAAAAGCCCTAAAACTATTTCACTAAGTTCCTATTATTTCGCGTATTTTTAACGTTTTCTACATTATAATAATTGTAAACGTGATAATAATAAACAGTTGAAATATAAACAATGCAAGTAGTTTTGTATGCATTCAAAATTAATTGAAAATTTTACATTCATAGCTTACAGTAGCATTCAATGAGCATTATGACAAAACCTCATTCGCCCATATCTTTTTGTGTATTTTAGAACTTGATAAATACGAGAGAAGAACGTTTAAGAACGTAATGGTTTGTGACTGCAACCATTTCAAGAGGAATCCACAGAAGAAATCACGTTTATTCGATTCACACTTCAATGACACCAAAAAAATTCATTTTGGATTCAAAATTAATGTGAAAGATGGTTTCTCGTATCCGTCATCTTTATTAATTCAGGAAAATCGATCCTAGCACATTTTCTATCAATTGATTTGGACGGTGTATTAAAAATACCAACTGCATAGATGATAAAATCTACTGATTTTTTACCGATCGAGTTTTAATTTTGATGCTTATCAAATGAAACAAAATTTATTTAAAATACGCAGAGAATGCCTCAAGACTTCATACTACATATTTACTTATAGATTTTTTATGTATTTAAAGTAATAGCATAGATATGGCCATGAGTTCGCCTTACTTTACTTGTGTAGATTGCATTCACACAGGCTGTGATAAAACAGGTGATCGATATGGACTCCTTAGGTATATAATTTTAAAGGCTAATAACTCTTCTCTTGAACGATGTATAATATTATCTACTATTATAATATATAATACGACCCATTATAACCGCAGAGTTTTGCAAACGAAGGCGTCGAATTCGAGGTCTATACATTTTGGGTCCGACACTGATTCAAACTGCGCGGAAATTTTCCTCCTCCCATCTCAGTCCTAAAAGCTCAGAGCGGCTCAGAGGCAGATTTTGCAAAAATTTCCTTCGTCCTGCTTGTGCCTTTCGTCTCAGACTCGAATTTTATGAGGGGAAGGGGGTTTGCCTCGGTTTCCTATGAATAACGGGACCTCGTGTGCGATGGTTCCCTCGGTGCGAGAAGCAAAGCTAGAATATGTACTGATTTGTAATAACCATTTTATAATAACTGAATTCTTGCATTACAACATCCATATTGTTATAATACTATTCTGCTACGCCAATGCCACCAAACTAAGGATACTAATAAATCTTTGCAATATCAATAATGCAAATAAATCCATTTCAACTCTGCAAGCGGAGCCAGGACAGAAGCAGACTATCTCCTCCATGTTTTTCCTCTCTCTCTCTCTCTCACTTCTTAAGGCTCGCACGGAGGAAATTCACTGCCTGTTATGCGGGTTGCGGCTTAGGTGGTAAGTTTTTTTTGGAACTAGCTGTACATGAGATCATGTATTCTCATTTACCAATGACAACATTAAGTCAATCTTAATATTCGCAAACTACATTAATGTTTTTCTTATCTAGTCTTATATGTTTATTCCAATCTTCTTTTATTTTCTAGGAGCTGTGTAGCCGTCCAGTGTTCGTCCACGATGCCCCTGCTCAGTTTGATATTATACCCGGAAAAATGGGTAAGTAAATGTTCAATTTATTAATGTGTTTACAGTCGAGTAGCGTCAAATTTCTTAATTTTATTTATAATACATTTAAGCATTAAATGAAAAGATATTTAATTGGCTGAATGAATATTTATTATCTAAAAGAATTAATCGAAAAGTATTCCGAAGTGGAAGTATACATTAAGAAATTTGGAAAACTTATTAGAAAAATTTGATAAATTCTTGCGTAAGAATCTAGTAGACTTGGTTTTTCCAGCGGATTTCGAGGGAATGAATCCGACTTCCATAATTCAACGCATATTCATAACAAATTCCTTCTCTTTCATGCGATACTTTCACAATTTTTATAATCATTACGACAAATATTTTATGCAGTTTCTTCGAACATATTTGTAAATACTTTGCGTAGAAAATACCATTCTCACAAAAGGCACAATTTTACGACGAAGACGCTTTTATACATGATGTTGCTATGACTCATAGGATATTGCTTACGGGTGAAGGGAAAAATATGTTCAAAATCATGGACACTTTAAAACTTGATTGAAGCAGAGGTAGCAGGGCGGGGGTAAAACAAGTACAGCTAGTTCCAAAAAAAACTTACCACCTAAGCCGCAACCCGCATAACAGACGTGAAGCTCGATGAGAGCGAGTCTAGAGTTTTCCACGCATTCTATTGGCTCTTGGAAGGAAGGCGCCTTTTTAAACCGTTGTGAAACGCGTTGAACGTATTTGTACCGTCTTTATTAGCACGAAATCTAGTTTAAATTTAGTGTTAATTTTTACTATGTCAGCAGCATAGTATTAAAAAATGAATGAGAATCGGATCTCCTTATTTCGGCCAGAAATTTCTGCGTAATTCACCTTTTTCTGGAGGCATCGGGTAAACTTACTTTAGCTGCTTCAATTATCCAATGAAAAATTATGTCATTGCAAGATTAAAAAGGATTATATTATTACGTTTTTATGCTCTTGACGCCTACAGGAAGAACTTTTAAATTTATTTAGAGGAAATTCACGACTATGACTCAAATAGAAAGATGAACGAAAACTCAGCAAGGAGATAAAGAATAATTAGGAATAAGAACACAATCAACTGTATGTCAACTAATTTATGTTGCAGAAAAATTCTATCGAGAAGGGGAGTATGAAAAAACTTCGAAACCTACTGAGGAAAGCAAAGATGAAAAGAAACTTTATCTGGACGAATACACCGAGAAAGAATCATTTTAAGTCAACCTGGTAGAGGGCTCTGAAAATTAGACCCAAAACATACTACAATAAAGTAAACCAAATAAATTACGATCAACTTCATCAGATAATTACATCAAATATTATAAAAATTTTAAATACCACCAAATCATATGATAGAAAGTAAAATATTTATTGGTGTGCTATCATCATTTTCTAAGGTAATTGTTTAAAATTCAAATTGCTAATTTAATATTTTAGAAAATAACATAGGTATTAGAATAGTAGCACAATTTAAATACTGAGGGCTACAAAATGTTTTCACGTATCGAATTAAAAATTAATTTACCACGAAATTAACGCCAGCATCTCGTAACATTTTTCCTAAAATATTGTTCATTGCCAGTCCCAGAAAAACTATCCCTTTAATTAAATCAAGTTCATGTTACTTGCAAAATTATGCTGTCCCAACTTTTATCTGATGCTAAATCTCTTTCTTGCCCCGTGGTGCAAATTTTGACTCGATTTCTTCACAGTTGAATTATTCTGCAATACAGAGAGGTATAAAATTTGCTTGATACGACAATTAACAGAGCATTAGGAATTTCAGTATATATGCATCAACATGTCATTCTGTTCTTACTTCCACCAGGCATTTGTGGTGACGGTATCAGATGAAGCAATATGATTTTGAGATGAGATTTGGCTGTTTCTGACAAATTCGCGTCTGAGGTTTTACTAATTCTTCCATGGAGAAAGGAGAACTTTCCTTTCCTCCACCCTGGCCCTAGGAGTATCCCCTATTCATTCCTTTGTTGTTTCTTTTTCTTTTGTTGCGTCCATCGAAAGGTATTGTCTATTTTCTCAAAGGAACCATAAAACGGCCGATGGGTGAAGGTGAACTCCGCTCTGAAAAAGAAAACCCCCTTTTCGGCATATTGTGGATGGTCGTATGTATCCGGGGTAGCGAATTTGAAAGCGCTAATGAGGATTCCTGACCGCACCCCTGCTGAGCAGGTATCAAAGGTTAGGGTATGGTGGCGGCGACCGATCACAAGTAAGGTGGGAAATGGTGGATCCGCGATTTGTAATCTTCGCCGCAGGTATTCCCTTAGGGAATGAAGATATTCAACTCTATTTTTGAGGTAGACGACCTTTCAGGACTTCTTGCAAGGAATACACTTTAAGATGGTTAAGAAACAACAGTTAGTATGGCAAATCAAAACCTTAAGACTAATTTGCATATAAACTCCAGGTTTCCTATACTTGCATATTGCAGGTTTACACGTTAACACCTGGTTTATTTACATTTACATTAATACCCCGCGAGCCGCCGTATGACTTATGTCAGGGGGTGTGAAAACAACCACAACAGGATTTCCAAATGGTCCTGAAATGATTTTCAGAACTATACGCTAGACTAATGTTTAATAAGACTAATGATTAATGATTGCTGCTTCGGTTTCTGAATGCCTCAAGTAAGATATATAACCCGAATTATTTGAATGGTGCATAATATGTATAATAATTAAAAGAAAAATCACTATCAATAATTATGAATGATGGGTAAAAGGAGTCATGGAAGAACACGTTAAAAATAGAAACCAACGGATGGTAACCGGAGTTACATGAGAATATTCCTGTAATTCTCATGATTCATACGTTAGCTGTTAAAATATTCTTGGTTCTATATGTAATCCATTATTCCAACATTCACTCCAAGGACCTTCGTAACACCCTCATCCTAGGCACATCATAATTCTCTACGAACTTTGCGAAGATGTTTTTTAAATTTTTCATAGTATTTTTAAATAGTAATGCAAGGAAGATCATTCCAGTTAAAATAGGACCTTCGGAAAATCTGAACGATAACATAAAGTTGACAATGTTTGGGTGCATCATATCAGAATTAGTATCTCTATATTCTGCTTTTAAAGTGAATGGTATAAACTGTATTAGCTTATACTAAATAACTAATTCAACAACAAAAATGAAAAAATAAGTAATGCTGCCTATCGTCAATTTATATCAATCAAGCTCTTCGTCAATGATTGTTTACTTTATTTATATAAATTGTTTTTTATGCTTTATTTCGTCCCTACATTGAGCTAAAAATTTCGTAGTTTGGAATAACTTGAGAAATGAACAATGAGCTAGAGAAATGCCATCTAATATTTATTCCTTATGCTTACGAGAACCAAATCGTTTCACTTCTCTTATAACATCTATGATACAAAATAGATAGAGCGTTGAAGATGATCTTACTACATCAACTAAAGTTTCTATTATCATGTCACTAAAATATGAATTGAAACGTAAATATGGAATTTTAGATACTCCGCATATTTAGTGTCGCAGAAACTTAGAGTTTATACGCCGATTACAGATAAATCACATCTCTAAAGTTAGGTAAGATTTAGAATAAACCATTGGCTTGCATAGATAGTAATACCAATGTTAGCAATTTTTATCGGTTTGAAAAAACCGAACTCTCTTTCCAAAATAAATTGCTGATAAGAAGATGGTTTAGGTTCTGGCTTAGTAAACTACTCGAACTTTCTTGTAGAATTAAAAGATTGGTACGATACATTGAACATCGCTATTGCATACAATTTCGGAGATCCTGGGAATTACTGATGCATCAGAAGGAAATTTCTGAAAGTATGATAAGCCATGGGCGTTATATCCTGTATATTTGAATGTTAACCATTCTTGACTAATATATTACTTAAATTGGATAAATGAGTAGTTTCTCTGGAGGCTGTCATAAACGGAAAAAATATATGTTGGATGAGAAAATTGAGAAGGTGAGTGAGTGGGTTATACTTTTAAAAGAGGTCGTTGCTCCTACTCAAAGTAACCAATTGGTCAACGAGGAACGCAAGAAATGCCATTACCTATTGTGATTTATCCAAAAATCTGGAATTAACATACCTCTTACACTTTCGGTTGTTAAATTCATGTGAGTGTATGTATTACTGTTGCCGTCGTTTCTCACTTCCCTATCTCTATCAAAACAGTCCCCCTTTTGAAGTCCTGGTGAATTCATTGCTTTAACCACTTCTTCCAATCACTCCTCTATCTTGCTTTTCAAATTTGTCATGGAATGTGGAGAGATGAAAAGTTTCTCATAGCCATACATTTTAAATACGAAGGAATATTTTCAATATCACCGAGTGATAAATATGTAGATAGACTATTCATACCAAACCACCGCCCATTCATCTCAATCATTAAAATTCTGTCGAAAAAATATGAGAGTTACGTAGGGCCAGCCATCAACCGAGGGGAGAAAAATTTCAACATGAGCCTCATATGCGCTTCTTATCCCCGTGTGATACTTACAGGGTTGGAATTACAGGTAAAGAGGCCCTAAAACTATTTCACTAAGTCCCTATTATTTCGCGTATTTTTAACGTTTTCTACATTATAATAATTGTAAACGTGATAATAAACAGTTGAAATATAAACAATGCAAGTAGTTTTGTATGCATTCAAAATTAATTGAAAATTTTACATTCATAGCTTACAGTAGCATTCAATGAGCATTATGACAAAACCTCATTCCCTCTCTCTTTTTGTGTATTTTAGAACTTGATAAATACGAGAGAAGAACGTTTAAGAACGTAATGGTTTGTGACTGCAACCATTTCAAGAGGAATCCACAGAAGAAATCACGTTTATTCGATTCACACTTCAATGACACCAAAAAAATTCATTTTGGATTCAAAATCAACGTGAAAGATGGTTGTCTCGTATCCGTCATCTTTATTAATTCAGGAAAATCGATCCTAGCACATTTTCTATCAATTGATTTGGACGGTATATTAAAAATACCAACTGCATAGATGATAAAATTTACTGATTTTTTACCGATCGAGTTTTAATTTTGATGCTTATCAAATTAAACAAAATTTATCTAAAATACGCAGAGAATGCCTCAAGACTTCATACTACATCTTTACTTATAGATTTTTTATGTATTTAAAGTAATAGCCTAGATATGGCCATGAGTTCACCTTACTTTACTTTTGTAGATTGCATTCACACAGGGTGTGATAAAACAGGTGATCGATATGGACTCCTTAGGTATATAATTTTAAAGGCTAATAACTCTTCTCTTGAACGATGTATAATATTATCTACTATTATAATATATAATACGACCCATTATAACCGCAGAGTTTTACAAGCGAAGGCGTCGAATTCGAGGTCTATACATTTTGGGTCCGACACTGATTCAAACTGCGCGGAAATGCTCTTCCTCCCATCTCAGTCCTAACCATAAGCTCAGAGCGGCTCAGAGGCAGATTTTGCAAAAATTTCCTTCGTCCTGCTTGTGCCTTTCGTCTCAGACTCAAATTTTATGAGGGGAAGGGGGTTTGCCTCGGTTTCCTAGGAATAACGGGACCTCGTGTGCGACGCTTCCCTCGGTGCGAGAAGCAAAGCTAGAATATATACTGATTTGTAATAACCATTTTATAATAACTGAATTCTTGCATTACAACATCCATATTGTTATAATACTATTCTGCTACGCCAATGTCACCAAACTAAGGATACTAATAAATATTTGCAATATCAATAATGCAAATAAATCCATTTCAACTCTGCAAGCGGAGCCAGGACAGAAGCAGACTATCTCCTCCATGTTTTCCCTCTCTCTCTCTCTCTCACTTCGTAAGGCTCGCTTGCAGGAAACTCACTGCCTGTTATGCGGGTTGCGGCTTAGGTGGTAAGTTTTTTTTGGAACTAGCTGTACATATAACAAGAATACACGAGTTTATTATTACGAAAGTGTGAATGTTTTTGCTCTGGCTCCAGCGATAGTCTACAAAAACACAACTTTCCCGATTGGTGATTATAAACGCCGACATGAATTAAGGAAATCTAAAATGCTACTGGATATATATAATTTGAACTATTTGAAACTGTTCTGACGATGAAATTCTTTATCTTAGCTCCATTATTATGTTGGGGTCCAGATTTACTTCCATTCGAGAACTTTATACAACTTATTAATATATTCAGGTGATTAACATGATCTTTAACTTCGTTTGACATTTGTCATTTTAGTATTTCTTTGATGTTGATTTCGGAAGCATAATTTATGCACAACAAAGAAACGCATCCAATTTGGAAAGGTAAATAATATATAAATGGAATTGGAAAATCACATTTTTAATTCCGAATTAATTCAGAAGAATCGGAGAAACGAACAAGGCCACGAATTCTTTTAAAACTAGGTGAAGTAGAAAGTTCTTAATCCTTTCTTCTTAATTAGGAATATTTTATTCTTGTGAGGTCTTTTTTCGAGTCGTTTTTTGCGTATTTTTCTAAAAGTTTGATCTTCTATGGAGAGAAAGCAGTTCAAATAATTAAAGACAACGCTTTGACATAAATTTAAAATCTTGAAAGGAAAAATACTTGAAAGAGAGCGGGAGAAAACGAGCTCACGATCATTAGAAAGGTGGATAGATATGCCGACAGATGGAATGCCGACGTGATAATATCCGAGTTTCTCCTTTCGACATTTGTTGAACGTCCGAGAAGTATATCAAGAATTGTGTACATAACTTAGTGGACGCACACCGTGTGTTATGCATGCATACTACTTCATTTCAACACCGCACTCGATTTTCGATATATTTTAAGTTGACTTATTTCGGAATCCTGGATATTTTTAATGAGATCGAAATTACTCATCGTATTTGAGCATTTTCTTATAAATTTCAGCTAAATAAATTATTTAATATCGTATCTATGATAAAATAGCACTTCGGCAAAAGCTGAGAACTACACAAATATCCTGTTTCGAACCTTTGGAACATGTTATATACATCTTATTGAATATTCCTGCCCTTAAAGAGCGGTAATACTAATTACATTCGCATACCGTTGCATTACATGAATTCCTCTATAAATTCATGTCACTAACCGTTTCGTATCTTGTTATTCTTGAAATCATTTGTGACGGCGGCGGATGTTTCAGTACCTGTCTAAGTACAGTACCTGTGAGTTTTAGTCCATCATGTAGAATCAACAAAAACTTAGACTTTTCTTGATTTTTCAAACAGTTAAATAAATTTGTTTTGTATGGTTGCAAATATCGTATTCATTAAGAATAAATTTTCTCCCATTAAATGCTATTTATTCATTTATTTTATTTTTTACTTTTAGCAATTTCGCTAATATTTTATCTTGTTTAAACAAGCTTTTTCACAAAAAACTAGTTCCCAATACTTCTTATCATCAGTAAAAATGAATTTTTACGAATGAAATCCTACGTACTTTTGCAATTAGGCTTTTCTTGCAATATGGACAAAAATACATAGAACTTTACTCCAATGGAATCCATAATTGCTGACTAGAAAAGCAGGAAAGAAGTAGTCTTTATTTATTATTAGTAGAAGTAGTCTTTATATTATTTATTATTTAATGAAAAAGCTTGTTTATATTGCAAGAATAGCCTTATTAAGGCTATCGATATGCGTTATCACTTGATCCGACGATTAAAATTGAGATTTGTAGCTTACATTAGAACATTCAACTACAGTTTTCCGCTATCCAACTGATTGGAAAAATTGAAACGCAGTTAATAGGTTTTATACGAATGACGATTCTTATCTTTCTAATTTCCCTCCAAAATCATTGAGAAAATATGTGCAAAACTAAAATAGATTCGAGAAAACTCTGATTCGTACCCTGACGACTCATTGTTTCACGTGCCAGATCGTCATGAAGTGACCACATAAATATCATGGCACAGTCTATTCCTTACGGGAGCATGGGACACGCTGTTCTACTAGAAATCAGATTTATTCTATGCTGAATGTCTTCAAAATCAATTATCGTCAACTTTCTTTTTCTGTGCAAAGGTCTCAACAGCCTATAAGTAATACATGGGACCATAAGATTTACGTGGCCGTTGGACGATGTGTAAAATCTTTGACGCTTGAAACTGTGAATCGCCACATCGGGTTTTCTCTTATGTGATTCAGTTTTCAAGACAAATTTATCGAATGATTTCGGAGAGAAATTAGAAAGATATTCATCATTACTCGTATAAAACTTATTAATTAACTATAATGCGTTTCAGTTTTTCTAGTCGGATGGCTGAAACTGTAATTGAAATCTTCTAATGTAAGCTAAGAATCTCAGTTTCAATAATCGGATCGGGGAAAACCGCTTAGAGGCGACCTGGAATTCATGCAATTCGAAGAAAAATACATAAGATTTCACTCCCATCTAATCAATCATTTCTGACTAAAAAGCTGAAAGGCACTCGTTTTACAGCACGTTTAAAAAATTGCTTAAAAAGCTTGTTTAAACTGGCTAAAATATCGGCGAAATATCCAAAAATAAGGAATAAAGTATATAAATAGCAATCAATCTGTGTTTTCTATTTTTGATGAAAACGATATATAGTAAACAAATATATTTGTTTGAACAATGAAGAAGAGACTTCTTTTGGGGCGTATAGCTTCACGCCATATTGTTTCACGCATACGGTGTAGGACTCGCGCCATCGGACTCTTGGGTTAGTCACACTTCTTCCCTCCCTTTATTCCGTGCATGATTTCTCTCGATCGGGAGGCGCGGCAATGCAACTTCCGACACAGGGGCCTTCCACGCATACTGATCGACTCTCGTCCTCCGCCCCCGCATTCCTCCCTTCTGGTTCGGTGCTATTCCACACTCCGTCGCTTCGCTCGCTTGTACGAGTTTCCATCCGAAAGAAGTACAGAAGGCGCGAGTGATGGTTTTATTTCGACTTCTAAAAAATGACTTCTTTTAAAAACTTCCGATTTGAAAGCTCGCTTCGCGTGATAACGTAAAAATCCTCCAGAAGATTAGGAAACAGGACGCCAAGAGTTTCCTTCATATACGTGTACATATCTGAAATGATTAGTTTGATTGATTTAACGTTTATCCTTATAATTCACGATGTTCCAACAGTCAAAGTCACTCCCAAATTTAGTCCTATTATAATCAAAGTAAAGAATTCATCGAATTATCTTATTACGAGTTGTGTACATCATAATTATCATCATATATATTAAGTATAATATAACGATATATCTCAAGTATTGACCCCGAAAACCGTTTGCTACCTAATCCCTCGACCAATATCTACAAATAATAAGAGCTATGAGAGGAGAATGAGGCTTACTAAGCGAGGTGAGGTCCTCCTTGCTTTCCTCGCTGAGCTAGAAGACTACAAGCGGAGCAAGTCCACGTAGGAGATGCATCAATGAATCTACGAGTCACAATTTTCGTAGTATCCCATAAAGAGAGACCTTAATCAGTGCCATTATTCAGCATTATTCATACCTTAGTAACTGTCATATTATCACAGCCGCGAATAAAACTTAGAGAAAACTTATTTTTCGCTGACTTTTGTCCATCTTATACCAAAATAAAAGTAAAGGAATCTACTCATCACGATATCGTAGCAGGAACATTATTTTAAATTATTCCATTATGTAAGAGTAGAAATGACTGTTACCAATCTTTATATAGCTGCATTAGTGATTAGCCCTAAAAAAACCTTCCGTTTTAATTATCTATTTCAGGTGAATGTAGAAATCATACTGTTGCGTGTTTAGAGTTAACTATTTAGTGTTATGTAAAATTTAAATTATCCCTTCGGTATTTCAAGTGCTGCTTAAAATGTAAACAAGAAAGAGGGACAGTTGCGTTATATAGTATTCGGAAATCGGTCAAGAGTGTTCACAAGGTCTCATTATGGGAATCTGCTATTTAGTATAGAAACGAGCCTGTAGACCTTCAAACCTTAAAGCGAAGTGAGTGAGGTTTTGATTCGATTAACGGTAGCGCCCCCTCGAAAGGTCACCTTATTTAAATACCTATCGAAACTTGTTTAGTATAGATTTTATGGAACAACATTGTGCTTACTTAGTCTTATCGAAAGACGTGAACTGTGTGGTATCTTTAATTGAAAGAAGTATAAGGTCCTCGCAATTTATTAATAAAGCTTTGAATTAATCTTAGCTGTCTACAAAACTCGTTAGCCAATAATAATAATAATGCAATTCATTTGAATCCCTAGGCGAAGAAAGAAGAATACTCTGCATTGCTTTATGACGGAATCTACCTACTCGTTACCCACTGTGTGGAAATGTCATAAATTTCGGATCCGAACTTGTACATCTCCTGAGTAATAAATGAAAGAAGTGGATTTAAGAATCTAAGATTTCACTTGAATTCCATGAATGGGTCTACATTCGATCTAAATTATACCTGAAACAAACACTTTAGAACACAATTGGACGACTAAGATTCGCAAATTTATATGCAGCAGTAAGATCTTACTATACATGAGTCCAATCTGCTATTATTCGCTATTACTTCGCTCTCTGTTACCAAAGATATTGATAATCCATGGCACCGTTCAAAACTTTATTGCAACTTGAAAAGCACATATATTTATTACTATATGAAGATGGAGTTGAAAGAAAATCAGTGACGGGGAAAATACAACCATTCTTTCTCCTCTTATTGTGTAAAAAAATAAGTATGCTTCATTGGCAACCCTGATTGCTAAAAGACCCACACAATATAAATTAGACATGGAAACAATGAATGATTCGTGGCGGGAAAATATAACGGTCGTCCGTGGTATTAAAATTGACCATCAATAGGGGGTCAGACAAGTCAACGGTCAAGCTTTACTTACGGGGTTTTCTAAACCCGGAACCAAATTTTTATGGATATAACGTTCTTTGTCAAGTTCATTGTTATAAATTGTGATTGTGTAATTTTTATTCTCTTTTTATGGACTTCATTTTCTATAAGGGGTTAATTATTCTATTTCATTTCCCGAATGTTAAATAAATTACGGGTTTCTTAAATTGTATTTGAAGAAAACAAAATAATTTTGATACGGGTATAATGCCGAGCAATAAACACAATTTTGTGGATGTATGTAAAATAAAAATAACAGTATGAAACAATAGTATTAGCGAATTTCTTTCACTAACTTTAAATAGAATTTTTAAGCTCATAAAATTGACCAGTCAAAATCTATTTTAAATCTATTCTATCAAAATCTGCGATATTGATTTTATTGATGAAGCGCATTTAAAAATCTTTGTATATTTTCCCAAAGTAGTAAAAATACCTTCAAAGCAAGTGAATTTGTAAATTTCTTACAGAAGAGGAGCGAATTATCTTAGCTCAGCCATCCATATACCTTAAAACAGAGAGAGTTTTCGATTAAGCTGCACACCGATAACACAAAATCTATTGAAAATCTATATTAAAAACTATTGAAGCTTCAATATCATCACACGATGACGTACAATGTACAATGTACATTGATTGCTGATTGCGAACACGAGAAGAATAGATCTTGAGGACTGCTTTAAGAAAACTAAGTAATAGTAAATAAAAGCGAAGTAAGACATTATGCGTCGAATAAGGAACGAAAGCGTATGTCCAATGCAAACCGTAATTAAATAACGACGGAGAATATCTTTAAAAGTGAATAGATACGAAAAAAATCTATGACAAGAAAAAAGAATGTATGGTAATGATCGCCAACTTGGTCTTTACCGTCCTCTATTGGTCGTTTGAAGTTTTCATTTGGACGCTGAGTATATCCTAGACAATAGTCGATAAAAACCGATCTTCGAGGCTGACAACGAGTGTAATTTCATATTTATGGAAATTCAACTGCACCTCGGACGAAAAGCGTTATTATAAGAATGATAATTTATATAATGAGATAAATATATTAATATAACAGTGTAAAAATTCTCGAATACATCCTGTATCCTTATATTGTACTTAATTTTGCATTTATTAGCATTCGTATTTTGTATTGCATTTGACGAAGACACCAATTTAAAAATCAATGTTTGGCTGTATTGAGCAAATGTACGGCGATGATAGGCATTATTATTCTTCACAATAATTTCTTGTTTGATAACTTTCATAAGCGCTGAATTAAGCTTTGCGACATTAGTTGGCGGTTGGGAAATCGTACAGTACAAAGATTGGCTCCAGGAAATAAATTGGGTAACCATTAGTCTATGACATATATACCTAACCCTCGATTTGTGCAGTGGACTGGTCGCAAAGAAGTGGCATAAAATCGACTTAATTTTGTATATAAAATAAGAGTATAAGCTCCCAAAAAAGTTTGAGAGGTGGTGAATTTATTTTTATTAACATTTGAGTTTAATTTGACGAAAAAGTGAAGTGATCAATAATATGAATAAAAATTAATTCTTCATCAACTGCTGTTGTAGATACTATTTCATGTCTGTTTTCCTTGACATTAGGAATTTTTTAAAGTTCATTTTATGCTGGTGGTTATCACTTGATAAAAGAACTGTTTTCCAGGTACAAGCAGAAAACCAATAACAATTCATATATTTTCAATTTTCATACCTACGTATTTAATCGAACCGTAAAAATCGGAAATATATCATCGTACTAAACATTTCTATGTATATACGCTTCCCGTACAAAACAAGAGCCGTAATAATTAGATATCGTGCAAATTATGAGTTAGATGCACGAGATGAAATCGTATAAGAAATTCCTGACATCATGATGTTTGTAGATAATGTCTGAGAGATCTGCCTGGATCATAATTCTCCATTACATACTTTGAAAGTAGCAGATAAAGAAGCCAGTATCATTAATTCCATTTATGTCTTAAAATGAGGAGTTTTCTTTGATTAAAATATTTCCTCATATATAATAAGTATTTTCACATTAGTAATTATGAAAAGAGACTTTTGAAATTGACGCCGAATGAGGTATATACCTTTTCGCAATGTCTCAGAGGATTGGTTTTTGTTACCAAAATATCCTACAGTATGAAACATTGTGAAAAACATGAAAATTCCTTCCGGAAAGGTAGAAAATACTCAAAAGATTTGCGGCTGAAAACTTGCCTTTAAGATTCTAATTGATGTATCCGGCTATGAGAAAGGCCGTAAATAAATGACAAGAGAAATTCAGAGGCACGATTCCTCAGTAATTAGTCGCCTATAGAAACCAATAGAAATGAAGAGTCTTCGCAAAACAAGAGTCGCCTTCAAGTGGTTCTCTCGAGTCAGTGACCTTGAAATCGTCCGAGAGGCCAAAACGAATACAACTGCTTTCATCTTTCTCAAATAAAATTTATTCGACGATTAAGAGTAGAAAGTGCCTTTCTTTCGTTACGACTCTTTTAACGCTGCTGGCGCGTCTGAAGGAAAATCGTGTCCATTCCAAGGAAAGAGAGATGAACGACCGACGAGAGCGGACACAAATCCTCAAGTCTGAAATAAAAACGGTCGGAAAGGGTTTTATAGGAGCACATCTTGATCGATGCCCAAATTTATGACTCCTCCAACATCTCTTCTCCATCTCACCTCTCGTGACCTACTCATCCTCAACTCTTTCTTTTACCCCCGTTCGTTCTTTTGCTGACGTCTCCGAATTCCTTTTGTCTTTGTTGTTGTGGTGTTCGTCTCACAGAGAATGGAAAGAGGCCTTTGTTGGAGAAACGATGTCCGTTGGGTTCTTAGAAAACATTGGCATGCAAAGGGATGCTGCATCAGTGCTTATCGTGTCTACCAAGCGTGGGAAATAATTCCAAGGGACGCGGCTTATTTTGCAGGTTGTAAATCTATCGGTGATTTTATGGTTTGCCAATAAGAGTAATAGGCAGTGTAACTGATGTTAAAAAAGAAAAGAATGCGGTAGAAAACAATAAAATACTGAAGTAACCACCAATCGAAGCGATTTAAACCGCTTTTGTCTTCGGGTTGTAATTTCATATCGACATAAAGAGTTTTAGCTCTCTTAAGTCTTAAAAATTGAGGATTATTCAAAAATCTGAAAGCGTGAATTGAATCGAATCTGTCTAATGAATAAAGAAATCAGAAGCGCTTTGTTTTTATCTCCGGTAAAACTTCAATCACGAGGTTAAGCTCATAAAAGTTCTGCCTTGAAGATCTTTGAACTAATTTTAATAAAATTCTAATACAATCCGTAAGGAGATTAAACTCAATACCTCCAGCCTTCACTTGATGGAATTCCACTTTAACAATTATTTTTATTTCTCAAAATAAAAACAAAGTCAGGGTACAAAGTTGGGTTATAGTTTTTTTTATTTTGAGATTGGTTTTATAATTGTAAATTGTATGAATTCTTTCGCTTGTTGCATAGGCGCCGATGACATTGGCGTGATGTTGCTAATTGATTCAAAATTAAATGATAAAAGTATTGATACGTTTCCCGGCTGTGGGTATCACTCTTTCACCCGTTGAAAATGGGAACAGAAGTCATAAGCAAATAAGAGATAATTTAAAGTAGAATATGCGAAGAGAAATATTGAGTTAAATCTAGTCGTCGTTTAAAAGGTGTATTCGATCAATATTTTGAGAGGCATATTAATCTGTAATTCAAGAAATCTGGTGGAATCGCTAAGATAATACTATTCAGTTTCTTCAAGAAAATAACTTTCTTTTCGTCGCATCTTTTGTAATATCTATCACTCGGTAGCAATAGAATTCACCCCTCTCCAAACGTACATATTTTGCATATCCTCTTGCGATTCTCAATGGATTGTGAGCAAGAAAGCGGACCTTCCTTTGGAATCTTTCTCTGCGGCCACTCCCAAACAGGTGAAAGCGGACCGTCTTTATTTGACCCTCTTCTATTTCGTTCTAAACGTCCTCCATTTCGAACGATCGAATCGGGGTAAATGGGCTATCGAATTCTTCGGAATTCTACGTAATATCGTAAGTGCGTATGGCTGAAAAGACTCGTCACCTCTGAATGTCGATTTTATGCATTGCGATCGTTTTCCGTTCCAAAATTCGGTACGTTGGAAGGTTTCAGTCGCGTTTAATTTAACGAAATTTAACGCTTCCACTTCAAATGTAGTACCCAAATCTCATGAAGTACTCTGATTCCATATTGTCATAGAGGAATCTTTGAAAGGAGATTAAAATCTCGACTGCGATTCCTTCATATATTCAGGGAAAGCGCGTTTACGGAAGACGTAATAGCTATTTCGCATCCCCTTAATACTTCGGCTGATCTGATAATGAGCTTAAAACAAGAGAAATAAATGCTAAGAGACTATTTCTTTCTACGAACGATACGCCTAAAAGCTAAAGAAGTAGTCTAACAAAAGTGAAAAATAGCGATATTGGAACACAGAGTCATGTCGCTCCTAAGAAAGTATCTCAAACGCCTGGTCACCACATGTCAAAAGGCACCTGCTGCCAAGCAGGTATGTACATTTAGATGTACGGTTATGAAACTTTTCTAAAATATTATTCAGAAAAATTATACCAAAGATGTGAGTATATTTTGATTGCACTCAAAATTACTTCCACAGCTATTAATTTTTTAAGTAATGGAAAGGTAAAAGAACGTTTTCATAAAAGAATCGTTTCAATATTAAATTCCTAAATCTTACAAATAGCGAGAGAATAAAAATCTGAAATATTTTACCACTTTCCGTCAAAACACCTTTGGAAGGTTCCTATGGAGAGTTAAACCTAAATACCTGAAAAGGAGAAGTAGTTCAGTCACTTTTCGTAATCGATTGGAAGCTTTGGCCAATAAATTTTGAGATAATCGTTATTCAGTCAAGTTATGGGTCAAATTCCGCTCCAGTTCTACCCTTTGGTCCAAAGGGAACGATTCAGTCTTTCAAAAGATTGGAAAATTCCGGAGAGTTAGCGAATAACAACTCAAGATTCCTTACATAACCACCCAGTAATAGTAAGTAAATAAAGTAACACAGCAAGTGTAAGCATCTCATAAGAATCATTTACTGAGGTGCTTAACGGTTAACAAATAATTTCCTCTACAAAATCGAAAACAATAGAGTAAGTAATTTATCTACTTTGGATTCGTATGTTTTTTTATTTACTGTGTGGGTATGAATTTAAAACACAGCAAGGAAATGTCTGTTATCGGGAGATATGTCATTGAAACTGTTTTCTATGAGATAAGGTATCAAGAAATGATGAGACACTTCTTTTCTAACACAAAAGTATTTTAAGTCTCTGATAACTTAATCATTCTCACCGTTTTTTCCTGACCCGGACTATTTTTCAAATTATCTTCGAATTGAGAGAGAAAATTGCATTTTCTATTGAATTATTTGAATGGATGAAATCACAAGAATCAGTTTGATTATTTTTGCTGTCTCAGTATCGAATTTTTTCGTCAGTAACTCCGTTATGATGTAACAGAGTGAATTGTCAATAAATATGCATGTTTTTACGTTTTGGCTTTAATGCTTTTAATGCATAAAGGACGGAGTAATGTTAAACGTAATTTGATCGACTATACTTGAACAGTAAAAGAGATCTTGTCGCTCAACCAATAATTTATGTAGCATGTTTATGTATCCATTCAGTTTGATAAAAACTCTTGGAGTAACTGTATCTAAAACAAGCTCTGCGTATTTTCATGTTCGTGAAGGTGGGGTACATGACCTATCCAGGTATAAATTCGTGACCGCTTTACTGTTAAAATACCAGAAAAGTTCTCAGCCTTCATGTTTGGGCGAAAATTCGTCGACTAATACCGTTAAACAATAAGGGTAAAAGTTGATTTCTACGGTTAAACTTCTAGAGTTGAAGGAGACGCAACTCGTATTTTTCTCACTACTTCCGGGAAAATATGAAGATTGAAATCGGTTTGAACGGCGGCGGAGGACCGCATTCCTCTGGCGTTCCTAGATTTTAGTATCCGTGGGAGGAGCGCATCGACGTCTTCTGGGCCGCATCTCGTTATTCTTTTTTTCGAGACCACGACCTACATAAGGAGAGGGGAAGCGGGATGGTGAGGTCATTGCATCGCGTGTTTAGGAAAGGTCACTATCGATCTCCCTCAATTATCGATGTCTTTTCTCCGCTTCTTTCATTCTCACGAGCTTTTTTCGCTTTTTCATCGAATATTTCCTTCGCTTCCGTGTTTCTGAGGAGCGTATCTTTTCACGGCGGGAGATTCTCTTTGTTTGGCATCGTGAGTTCGCGCGAATAAAAACCAACTTTCTTTTTCCGTCTTTCATCCTCCCGAAAAAAGGGATTCCGTCGCCGCTTCAGCAAGCGGAGAGAGAGCGCTGGATCGCAGCTTCTCTGATCGTGAATGTTCGCCGAAAATACCAAAAGGAAATGCGAATTCCGGACAGTTTTTAAAATACTTAAGTCTGTCCAATTTTATCATGTTTGACTAATTCTAAAAGTGATAGCTAATCATTTTCATAAAGGGAATGTGGTAAATAGTGTGTGATAAGACTTTTCCATAATTGTAGATGGTAACAATCTGTTGTATTTGGTATGTAGAGCCTCGGACAGGCCTCTACCATTTTCAAACATTTTTCAAAATTGCACATTTGTCTGTACTCGGTCGTACTCTTACCATATAATAGATCTACTTGGTTTAAATCCACAAGTTTGCGAATCACTTTATTTGTAAATTCGCGTTTATTAATTCCTTCCTCGAAATCTTCCTCTTACTTCAATTCCATTTCATTCCTCTGATATGGGCTATCACAACAAATATCCGATCTTCCGCATTCATTTTCTTAAAGTTCTGAAAAGGAATAAAAATATTAGAAAAACTTTGCGTATGAAAATAATGTTTAGTATACCTTTGGCGCATTTCAAATGCTAAAAGTAAATTTCAAATTCAAATTTCAAAACATGATAAACATAAATAGACTTGAGAGTTTAAAAAAAGTGTTTCATTTCACAGAAATAGGTACTTTTGTATATTGTATGATTTTAGTAAGGAAATCACGAGTCTCTATATTCCTTCATAAATATTGTTTCCAAGAAATAATAGCTCAAAGCGGTTTCGTGAAAACTCACTCCTGCCAATAAAGGATTCCTTGAATTCTCAGTTTTAAGAAGGTCAGATTGAGCTCGAACAATGGGTATTGCATATGACACATACCATGTCTCCAGAGTGATTACTAATGATGATGATCCACTTAACATTACCTCATGTAAACGGGGTCCTTAAGGTCAAGGCCACTACGCTGTTTGCCTCAACCATGGATGTCATGAATCGGTATGCCGAATGCCATCCTCTCGAGAAATGGGAGTGAGTCTAATCAGAAATCTAATTGAGGAAATGATTGGGGTTGCCAACTGAAAGATCTTAACCCGAAGACATTTGTCTTCAACCCTAATCATCATCATCTAACTAGTATTATCTAAATAGATACGCTTTTTCTGTTCACACGCTCCAGTAGCGGATTCATAAAGAAGATGATACACTCCATTTATATTTAAATATCCTCAATCGTGGTAGGTTAATTATGAATAAATACTACACATGCAATAACCTTGATCTCTTCAATATATGTAATGTGATTCGTACTTTAAGATTCATGTTGAACAGGGTAGTTCATTAGGATAATTTATTTTTTAAAATATAATAAAAAATATTGTTTTTTATTCTGTGGAAGATACCTAGATTTTGGATTTACTCAGTACAATGAGTTCAAATTTAAAGATATCCATAATATTTTATTCAAATCAACTTTTCTTACGAGAATGTTATGTTGCTAATTAAATATCTGAGTAATTGAATCGTTTGCTGTCTTTCTTGCGCTTGATTAAGTCCCACAGATAAGATCTCAACCTGGAGAAACATTGCTTTACATGGAGTCTCCGGGTTCAAATACCCCTGCAGGCAACCCTAGAATTTCCCCTTATATGTATTGCGTATTGTCTGCATATATTTTCTCCATGTATCTTTGCACTTGATACACTTAGGCTTACCATACATCCCGTTTCGGCCCGTATTGTCCCTGTTTAGAGATATGGTCCCTATAATTGCTTCTTCTAGTCCTGATTGGATGAAAATTCATAGTTATTGCCAAATAAAAGTTATAATTAGTTAGACAGAACATCCTGCTTTAACTTATTTCAATATCGGAAGTATTGGTTGCAATCGGGATAATGCAACTCTACGTATACTCAATATTAAAATTATATCAAAAATATTTTATAATTTTCGAGTCTGAGTTCACAGTCTACACGACCAAAGAACGACTTCGTAGATGTGATTGTGAACTTGTTTACGCATTGAACTTCAAACATGTTTAGTATCAACATCTGTATGTATGTACAAACTGATGATTCACTGACTGTCCTGTGTGCATCGTAATATTATGAAGGAGTGTGGTTTTTCGTTCCCATATTGGATATGACCATGATTATGCTCCAACTCAATTTTTCTATCATTAAACTGTCCAATTCTCACTCAGAAAGACGATGATTATCTTTAATATCTTGGGCAACTGTTTAGTTTTCCTGTACGCATAGACTGCGATATATTTCTAGAACTATACCAATTTTGCTAATCAAAATCTCTTCTTCGCATTTACTGAAATTCGCCTATTGTTTTGGACATTTCTGCCAAAGCCTTTCAAATGAAAACAGGAGAGAGCCATGCTCTAGGGGTTTGGATTGTATACAGAAAGGCACCGAGAGGAAGAGATTAATTTGTTTTTCTCTTGTGGTTCGTGCAAAAATGATACTGCTTGTGGTTTCGAATCGACGCGTGTTGCGGCACCGGGCGCTTAATAGCTGAGCAGTATCGACAGCGGAATTATTTTTCCAGCTCATTTTACAGCGCTTATCTCATTCTGTCCTTTGATGTACCTGAAAAGATCGAACCACCTATGCAGAGGATCATTTACTCTCTCGTAAAAATTGCCGGTCATTATCGGAGAAGAGACGATCTCGTATATATATATACCGTTGTTTTAAATAGAATTAGAAGTTGATACCTTTGCAAAGTATACCGTAGATGATGCAAGCAATTACAATGCGACCAAGAGAGAATCGCGTTATATGCGGGATATCGTTTTAGCCTGGATATGACTTATTTCTCACAAAACAGAAGGGAATGGTGTTCGAGCTCTACATTTTAAAGTAAGTCCTTTACTCTCCTAATACTCCTTTTAAAGCGAAAATCTTTAGATTTTTTTTATTTTCCATACCTGTAGAGTATCCAGAGAGTCCGCGAACTATTCTTGCGTAATACTGGTTGCCTTCTCGTCATATATTTTGAAGGTTGCTCTTCTTTTAAGAGAGTAAGAAGAGCCAACCTTCGTTGCTTCATTTTTCAATCTAAAATGAAACAGTTTTAACCAAACAGACAATAGGAAAGAACGATGAATATTTTAAACAACAAGACCGTATTAGAGCACGATCTCTCCAAGACTAAGCTGAAAAAAACTCTGGTTTACTCGACATGTGAGATTGCGAAGAAAGAAGCCGAGCGACAATTAAACCCATCGTTCTCCCTTGAGACGTGAGTGATGGGGAAGAGTTAGAATCGGCTTTGACAGTGGAATGGAAATTGTTCCGCGAGAACTTCATTTTCTTCCCACAGAATTAGTCATCGCGAGCAGGAGACTCAAAGGAATTAAGACGAGGCTAAGCAGGGGAGGTGAGCGGATTTTGTAAACAATATTTGGTCAATCGAATGAGTCTTCAGATCTGCTTTCCTCGATTAATATGCTCTGATGGCTCATGTTGAGGAATCCGAATGAATTCAGGATAGAAAACAAATATTTAATTTTACGAATTTAATTTCTAATGAGAAGCGAAGACGATTAACTTCTGAGGAGGTCTATTCCTCATTTGTATAAGGTTTACTCATATCCATAAGGTTCACAGTTACAAGAAATTAATTTGTCTCGTAAAATTGGTTTCATAAGCGGTTTTTCTTATATGTTGCGTCCCTCCGCAAAACTAATTTCATCAACTGGCAATTCCAAATTACAATTAGTCCATCTCCCATGTCTTCCCTCCCACAAGCAGCAGTTCTCAGACGAATTTCTTCATAAACGCGAGTTACAGCTAACAGCTCACTTCATACAAAAAAGCAAGCTCGAAATGTGTTAAAAAAGGAAAGATCCGCTAATTATCTCTAAAGAATATATCCTTTTCCTAACTGATCAAAACAGCAAAGAGTCCAAAGTAGAAATAATTGTGAAACTGTTTGCTTAACAAATTCACAATTTATCGACCAAATCGACGATGCCCAAATCCTCCAATTTAAATCCTTCAAAAAGCCTCCTAAAATCCTTCGAGGACCTCAATAAAACTGTTTGTGGACTCTCAATAATATATGTATTACATTTTTTCGAACTTTTAAAAGAACGACGAATTCACGAGTACTTATTTTTCGCTTCAGAAAAGAATTTTCCTTATAGAGCAAGTCTCAATAACATATTTATAGAATATACTATATAATTAACATCACTATATAATTCATGGAGGCAGTAATCATAATTCAATATTTGTTTATCTCTGTCGTAGTGAAGCAATCGAGTTTTCTATGGCATAGATTTTTATGCATTTAGTGAAAAATAAAATTTTAATTCTCATAATTGGGAGGGCCTCGGTCTTACATTGGCGCTTAGGGCCTCTGATTGTTTAAATCCGTCCCTGATAGTATGATAGCTTTGATCTAAAAAGATGAAATATGATTTGTGCTATACTTAGTTTGTTTTAAATTATCAAAATTCAGGATTCAAATTTGTAAACAATCTATTTGGAAGCAAACCTGTCAAAGTGACGTACATATTTCGTAAAAGCAGAGCTCAAGAGGCCGTTGACCTCAACCACACAGTTTTTCATCATTTTCTCAATTCTCGCGACTTCGGTTTCTAAATTTTTTATCGAAGAGGAATGTCACCCTCTCTCTATCCTATTGTTATATTTTTTATTCAGGATCCGTTAAAACCACCGAAAAAAATGAAACGGGTTCCCTAAAATTCCGCGGTCATAATTTTGAGAATCTGACGATGCGGTAATTTTCTCCTACGTAACCTCCAATGGTGTTTCAGAATCTCCTAAAAAAGTACTTTTTCGTAAGAGAGTCATCGCATGAGAAACCCATGAAATAAGGAATGTGGAAAGATAGTTTCTCGCTGTTTTTCTGTTCTGTGTCTTGCTTACTGACGACGCGGAGCAAAAGCGTCGTCATTTTTAAGGTAATACAAAAACTATTAGCGGAGGGATAAGTTTCTCTTTGTGGCGTGACAAATTAAAACCTGCTTTAGATTTTGAAGTAATAAAGAATAGTAAAACCTCCATCTGTTGTTCCCATATTTGTCATTTTCCCTGATCTATCGTTCGTTTTCTAGTCCCGTCCAAAGCCCTTAAGGAGTTGTAAATAAATCAAAAATAATAAATTCGTCTGCCATAGAGCTGTTATTTTACCGCATTACCATACAGATATCTTGATCCTAACATTTTTTTCGAACCTCAAGATTCTTGGAGAAAAAATTGAAATCCTTTCCTTAAGCTCACGGCACTGAAGACCCACTCGTCACGAGTACAAACTGATAAATGTAGAAGAATCCTATTGGATTTAAAATAAAAATCTGCAAGAAAACTACCATCGCGAGTACCTTCAAGAATTAATGAATTGTCTACAGCAAGATGAATCTTTTACTTTCTTGATCAATATTTTAGGGTTATTTTAGATATGAAATTTACAAGTTCTCTTATTTTTTTAATAGTAACCGAGTCTTCATTTCTCTCACCCATTCTTTCGTTTTTCTCAATTCCTTCAAAAACAACAGATGCTACTGTGAATGCTTTTCCTTGAAAGATCCTTTAGAGATGAGCTTTTATTGAAAGTAACAATTGCTCGGACACCAATTTCCGTTATATATAATTTCAGAAAATAATGTCACTGATAAATTCTCAGCGAATGTATTGTAACTATGGTCGCAAATAATGTTTACGCATTAAAATTAGAGCGTTTATGATTTTTGTTGAATTCCTGTCATCGCTGAAGCCCATCCTGTAGGAAAGTCTGTAGTAGGAAACATGGGAAGATATTATTTCACCGAAAGATGCCCATAAGGTTCT
Source organism: Pachydiplax longipennis (assembly GCA_036926295.1). Taxonomy (NCBI): domain Eukaryota; kingdom Metazoa; phylum Arthropoda; class Insecta; order Odonata; family Libellulidae; genus Pachydiplax; species Pachydiplax longipennis. Next base: position 64,493,341 of record JAVFKF010000015.1, on the reverse strand, counting down.
GTAAGGAAATGGTGAAGGAATCATCGTTTCCCTTAGCAACGGAAGTGGAAGTCTTAAACCAATCAAGCGGAGAAATGGCGAAAGTCATTCGCAAGAGTGGTTTCGACCTTATGCCAAGGACTCCATGCTCTTTCATTTCTCCCGAGCCTCATTCCAAAGGACAGGAAATGTCTTTTGTGGTTGGGGATCCACTTTTATCTTCTTGGTTTGCATCGATTGCTTCTGGTGATCTGTCTCCACCGTGAAATCTCTTTGCCCATTCAATGCTTTTCTACCAAAGTTTGATCTTCATTTTTAACACGAACGCTAGACAGAAAGAATGATTATTCTCTTTATTTATCGTATACTTAATGAGTTTCAGTAATTGGATTTGATGCTCATATATATCATGGACCACAATCATGATTTCAAAAATATATAACTCTTGAGGTAAGCATATCAAGATTCCTGAAGAAATTTCCTTGAAGAAATTCTCTATATTCGTTTTACAACATAATTGTATTGTTTTATATGGCGTTTTCGATTATGGATCTTTTTGGAAGACTATGAGAATAAGATTGACAGTTGGGGATCAGCACGGTTCTAGGTTCCTTTTGAATGCGGTTTTATGTCTTTCCTTGCCTATCGATCCATTTCTAAGGTCCCAGAGTTGTGGCTCTTCGATTTCCTATATTTTATAAGGTAAGGTGATTCACGTTCCTTGGTCCTATTTTTCCAAACAAATAAGGCATTCTAAGTTCATAACGTAAAATAATGTCGAGGTAAATATCTAACCCACAAGCTAGTAGTATGCAAGCAACGTTTAATCGCAATTACATACATTTATGTAATTTATATTTATAACCATACCTATGGTTAAAATTGTTGATGGTGCCTGTTTTACTCCAGTTACCACATTACTGCGAAGGAAAATTCGAACCATTTGGGATTTTTTGCGTCATTAATGAAGCGAAATTGTCTAAATGACCAAGGCGTTTTCGAAAACATTTCTGAAGACGGAATCGAATGATGACGCGGCCCTGAAATGCCTTTTTTCGTTGATTTCGATACAGCTCTCAATTGCGTTCGTGTGAAAGGGAGTTTATAACTCACAGCTTAATGTTCCGAATAATTTATTTCTAGGATGACAGTGGAGGAATATTCAGAAAGTTTGGAGAATGAGGTGATGTCGTAAGATAAGCTTTCTATGATGGAGGTTTTTATAATTAATACCGCCAGTTAATGATTACCGCTCGATTTTCCATCAAGGTCGAACGTTACCGTGACTTTCTAAAAAGATTTCAGCAATGCAGCACATTCTGAAAAATGACGTTGGTACGCTAAGCAATATATGAAATTTACAGTTTATTGGAACCAAATGGCGTGAAACTATATTCTGCGTCACGAGTTGGATCGAACACACCTGATAGTATCTCCCTCAAGCACCGTTCATTCCATTGCTTGTGCGTCATTCACTACCCTCATGAGGAAAAAACAATCGGTCCATTGCTTGAAGAATGTTTTCTTGACGTGCGCAAATAAGAAGTTCCTGGAGGGGCGTTGCCACCATCAGTTGCTGCTGAGAACGCCCTCTGTTTCTGCGGCGATGGTTGGGAGTGGTACCTGAAGGTCGCGGAAAAGCCTCGACGGTCGAAATAACAGGAGACGTGGTCGGGAATGCAACCTCGGACGCTAATAATGATCCGAAAGCCCAAAGATTTCGTCATCCACCTCGATAATTGAATAACAACCTCATAACTGAAATATACTTCACATTTAAAAGCAAAAACAACTTTTGCACTTTGGTAGGTTCCATACAGCTATCTCCTTGAATTTTTTATTGCATGCTGAATGGTTATCATGATGAAAGTTGATTAATAATATTTTTAAACGATTTTTAAGAATAGAACTCCTTACACAGTTTAATTAACGATACATTTTTCTTGCAATGTCTTTTGGTTGGATATTCATAAGATTCAACTCTTGCGCGCTGCCTAATAATGAAATGAACGAAAAGTTCATTCCCTGCAAAGTTCATAGTCAGTGGGGTCCGGAAAATCTATGGATTTTTTCCTCAAACGATAGTTTCAAGGGTCCATGAATTTCGGAGAATTCCACGTGTTGGGAATAGGTAAATAGATTCTACCTGAATTTCCATACTTCTTTATTATTTTACTCTTATGGCGATGTTAGGCCAATATGGCTTCCCTTATACCTACCTCTCTTTTTATTACATGATAATTCTTAACTATTTCATGAAGAACCATTGACAACAATGAGACTACATCCAGAAAAATAAAACAATAAATATAGACATAAAGAAATTAAATACTAAATAGTTGGATTATATTAATAGACAAAAATGTAGATAATTAATTAAAAACATATATACAGACTAGAAATAAATAAAAATAAATCTTAATGGGGGAAAAATTCCTTGAGTGACGGTTATTTGGAAACCAATTTCTTTGAAGATGCCGATATCTTATGTGAAGGATATTCATCCTCATAATTCCATGAGTAGACATCAATTTAAATTTAACCAAAGGAATTCCTTCCTAACAACTCCATCATGCAGACGTCTATTCTAAATTTAATCTCGTCCATAATGGTGGTCGATTGAAGAATGTTGTTTGGGTCAAATGAAGCCATAAAGTCGCTGTTGATATCATTCCAGCCGTAAAGAACCTATTTTCGGTGTAAGAGCATCTAAAAAAGGAAGTGGAAGTAAGCTGTAAATTTGTTCGTGATAAGATCTGATCATTCATTCCTTGAGAATCACGAAGCTGTTGTTTCTTTGCCTTCTTCTCTTTCTTCTCCTTCAGATCGCAAGGGCCGAAAAATAGCCGATCATCGAGTCACTTCGTTTGGCGCCATTCCTCTCGAATGCATCTCGTGAAATCGCCATTTTCGAGGAGGGACAGGGCATTTTGGCGGAAAGATGCTCCAATGAGTGCCTAATCAATTTTCACTTAAGTTAGCAATCGACTTATATAACACATCAAACACTTATATCTACAATAATAACTATACGAATTTATATATATTCAATACCGTACATTACCCATAAATCCCAGAAGATATCGCTCAGGAATACAAGATAATTTACTTAAATATTAAAATTTTGTAAAATATAACCATGAAATTGACCCATAAATTCCTTTTTTGAGTTAATTGTCGAGAAAACTCAACTGCTAAACCCTGTTTTATATCAACCTCGGCAAACTTATGAAATAATTCTGTCAAAACCTATTCCGCACGTAGTCCTTTTCGTTTGAAATGACCCCAGCTGCGAGGTGCGGTTGTCGTCGGGTATTCCTGCTAATCCTTCTTTTCTACTGCAGTGCGCCATATTTCGAACAGTTTTTTCAGTATTCATAAGGAAATATTATGAGATAGTTTTTTGTAACATTCATTGAGGTTTCTCGCAATTCGTGACGGAAATATGAGATAATTGGGTAGTTTTAATCTTAAAACCAAGGATGAAAGTCAGAATGAGGGCGGTTGCCCGGGAAGAGGAAACGAGAACTGCCACACGGTGCGCTACAACTTGGGTACTTGGGGTCATCGCAGGGTCATTCACTCAGCACGTATTGTTTCAAAGAGGCGCTTCTTTGAAAGGGAGCCATTGGTTCATAAGACGCGCAGCGAGCGCATGTGTCGAACAAACGGCTAAAAATTCAATCGCGAGGGAGCCCACGCTTTGTGGGGTCGCCCACCTGTCTGCATTGCAAAGATGACGTGGGAGGCCAAGGACTTCCTACGCGACAACCAAAGGGCGTTGCGTTCTCCTTCATCTACTGCCTCTCTTGCCCAATAATCACACTTTCTTTCCTTTCACTCTCGATCTTATCTTGTCGATTCTGAAAAGAAATAAAATGGATATTTTGCTGAGAATGCATTATAACTTTTGACTACCACAAACGTAATCTTTAAAAAGAAGCAATTCAGTTCGATTCGGGTCCGTTTTTATCAAATGCTTCCACGATCGAGAAAGACGTCACGCGACAGCTGTACAACACCTTTCTTATTGGTCAAAAGTCAGGGTAGAACTGCAAAGCAATCGATATAATGACTCTCAACTATATTTTCTGAGCTTTTATATACGAGCTGATCTTGCTAGTTGTGTGATAATGATATCATCAATAATAGTAACGAGGATGGATGTGAAGGTGTGACTAGATAATGAGAAGGATACATAGAGGTGTTTCGTGAACATATTTTGCAATGATTATTACGATACACGCAAATTTATTTGATTTAGCTGTAAACTTATATTTTCAAGGTGATTAATTGAAATCTTATCATGGACACCTTTGATTTAAAGCTTAATTAAAATTTAATTTATATGCTACTTCAGTGATGTCATGGCCATCTCACTCGATTTGTTTCCTAATTCTACGATCGGATTAGCATTATTTTGCGGAAATCATTATAGAGGGTACGTTGTACATTGCAAAAATTCCTATAGCCGCAACAATAACCATCCTCCGAAGAAGAACGTGATTGCAGAAGATACCTCGGAAAATTGTAGCAGATGATGCAAAGGACGTCTCGTTGACACTGAACCGAAAAAAATAGATTAATAGAAATATTGATTCAATGAATCTCATATATACTTGCTAATTCTCCTAAATTACTAATAGGATGCTAATTCATTCATAGATTCCCATGCTACTACATGCGGTATGGTATGCAAATTTATAGAAAGGAATTTTTTATTACATATAATTTTGTAATTAAATTGATTTGATTAGTAAATTAGTTTTCGTTAGAAGCGTGCTTGCATAAAATGTGCTATGTGAATTTCTGGTAGAAAACTGAAAAACCAAACAAGAGTAACGAATACATAATTTTCTGCTACTTGACTTTCTAATCAATGATTGATACGATTTGATTCGGATCGAATTCTGCAGACGTCGATTCGGTTCGAAATTTTGTCGAACAAAAAAAGTAATTCGATTTGAAATTTCGAATATTCGCACCATGTAGAGAAATACACGAGTTTAGAAACTGGGAGATGGTAAGTGAACGTGATAAATGTTCTTTATTTACCAAAGCTTTCTCGTAAATGTTAAGAAATTAACATCTTTCTGTAAAACCAGACTGAAATTCCTAATTAAAATTCAAACTGCACGTTTCTAACGTGTAATTGATCATGCTCAATGCCTGATATTTTGATAATCAATGTACATCTGATGAGGTTTCTCCCTTTATATAGCTAATGATATAAAAGTACAGCAAAAATCTTTTAAGGCGCTCCCTTTTAAGACGCGTTCCCAAATGCACTGCAATCCACTTTAGTCAATGCTTTGTCTCATTCGATAGACCAAAGTATATTTTACATTATCTGCGTCGCTGATATCTCTGTGTCTCTAAAACGGTTCCTAATGATGAGTACCCTCTATGGAATGACTAATTTTATGAGAATAAAATGAAGGCATAGAGAACCGCTAGAGCCGATGCGAACTCTGAGTTAGATCTTCTCTATTTCCTAATAGAAGAACTAAAATTAAAAAGTCGCTTTTTGGTGTTTCCATTCGTAACAATCTTAAGAAGTAAACAGATCGCAAAAAAGGAGTGTTTTGTCGACAGGGGGCAGTTGAGTAGTCTCGGAGAGGTGGTGATTCTCACCCACCACTGCTGTTAAAAGATTCGTTACTCCTCCATTATTGTCAATCTGGTAAAATCGGCTTCGTTGTAGAGTGAAAAATTACCAAAATTAAGGAACTAAGACGCTCTCTTCGAACGAAAAACAGATCATGCTTAAAAAAATTACGTAACGAGAACAAGCATTGCACAATCCGGATATAACGTCATCTCGCTTAAGACGCGGTTTTCGCTTGATCCCCCGAAAAGCGTCTTAATTGGGTTCAATGAAAGAACGCAATGAAGTTTCTGAGATGTGAACCCGTCTTAGCTAATGAACTCTCATCACCAGTAAAAAACAAACACTTGGATGTCTGATTATTTCTTGATGGAACAGCCTCGCAGAGCCCATCCCTACGAAACAACCGATGGAATTCCTCATTTGAATGTGAACAAGGAAGAAAGCCATATCATTGAAGATGGCGAATCCGTCTCTCGAGTTTTCTCCTCTAGGATTGCATCTCTTGTCGTCCGCTAATTATGCCGCCTCTGGTCGCGTTTAACGACCTCCCTGTGGCGAAGGCAATGGTGGAGAGGCAAACTCGTTTTCGAGAGGGCTTCAAACGCCGTCCATATGAAAATGACCGAGAAAAGCAGTTCGCCGAGTAGAATATGTGACAAGGTTCGTTTCTCACGGAAGTTACTCCGTTAATTGCTTACGAATCTCGGGATCGTTATGAGAATCCGCTAGATTTAATTCCGCCTTCTGGTTCATGCCTAATGCTCCCCCGTATGGGAATTTTGGCCGCGTAATTTCGTAATTCCGTTGTTTTGTTTCCATTCAGACACACCGGTCTTCGCAATTAATCGCCTACTCGGGCATTGTGCAGCACCATTAACGAGATTATTTTTAATTAGTAAAATGCATAAAGGAATTGCAGCGGGGGTGTCAAAGAAGGATGCCTTCTTAATTTCCTCTGAGCGTGACTGTTATTCCTCTGAGGAGGAGAAGCAAGAAAAATGACTTGGCGCTGGGAGATAAATAGACGTCTCTAAACTCGGAGATTTCCATAAGCCAGTCGTAATTCGGTGCTGCCACATTCAAGGTATTTCTTAAGCATTGTATTACCTTTTAGTAAATTTGAATTTACATTTCCATTGACCTAGCGTCGCAGAGTTGAGAATAACTGATTTCTCATGGAACTCTAGAGAACCCTGCGCACTAAAAGAAAATTTTCCTTGCCCCTCAGCCACAAAGAGAAATTTAACAACTTTAGTGTTTAGGGAGACGGTCTTTAATTTTTTGTCGTGAGCGTGATCAGAGGAATTTTCACGTTTAAAGAAATGGAAGCGAATTTTTAAGTTCGACCTCAATAATCCTTTATACAATAATAAAAATATTTTATCACATTGAACTGAAAGTCAAACTCATTTCACAATATTTGATTGGAACGACTATGACGAACAATTCTTTCATTATTAAATTAATTAAACGTCCATCTTTCTTTATTATAACTCTTTAGATCAACAAAGTGCTCAAATGCGACTTAACAAACAAGACTATAAAGTAATTTCGACTAACGAACTGCTCTTTAAGGGAAATTAAGGAAAGAAAGGAAATTAAGTCAATTCAATTACCTTCTTCCCCATTCGCATAGGTATGCTTCAGTTACAGGGTTGAAAGAAACTGTAAATCGCTAACAATATTGCTTGTAAATTGACATATTAACACTTTTTTATTATGACATTATTGTGTCAAGTCAATTGACACAATGTAAAGACATCTATCATATCAGTTCTTCCTACGACCTATTTTCCTTCAGAATACAAGACACAGAATTATTACATAAATGCATGCGTATGCATTGAGATGAAAAATCTGAATATTCACTGACCAAATGTCAAACGAAAATCAAAGAAAATTTAAAGTTGCACCAACACATGCAAGAAAAATGTAGAAACATCTTGTTTAGCATAAATCATTCATAAAAGATAGCAATTTCCGAAAAGTTTCTTTAACACTTTCTTCCAGAAGAGGATTGTCTGAGCGTAACCAGTAGTTGATTCGGAACAAATTTAACAGTCTATATCTTGAAGAAGTTTCTTTCAGTTTCAGAAGTTTCGGACAATTTTCCCTGAAGCGCTCCTTCGAATGTATCGTCCACTTTGTGGTCGACAGTTGCAGTGGTTTTCGTACACCGACTTACTATAACTCTTCAGAACTTATTTCTTTTTGAAAATAAATCCGTCGGCCAATGGAGAAGTTGACTGCAGAATTTCTTACCGATGGGACTTATTCTTAGGCAGGGACCAATAGAATTTCAAGCTTTGATGCGTGTTATTGTGAAGAAAATAATAATACATTGTAGTTTTCACAATCCGTCCAGTTTCGACTCTAGCGAGTCATTTCTATGTTCACATGTAATTCTGAAAAAACAATTAAGATTAATGCTAAGGAAATTAAATAGTATTGTTCAACTTTTCTATGGCGTTCCACAATTAAGGCTAAGTCACATCTTGATGATATGTCTTCTTGTATTATTCTATACTCTATATCTATATTCGTTGTCGAATGATTTTCAAAGGAAATGCGAAAATTTTTATTCGTGTTAAATGTAAAAATCTCCCACTCCAACATTGTGGAAAATTGGGTAAGCAACTTCTGTTCAGCTTACTTATCATGTTTCTCGGTTTCCCTTACAATTGAACAGTGTCCGGCGCGTTAATACATCTCTTTTTAGCTTCTTAAACATTCACGGAATGAATTTCAGCGCTGAATTAAACGTTTGTATGAGATTATACAAAACTTTTTCTTCATATAGACGAAGGTTTCTAATGGTTATGGGATTATAGTTTCTCTCGGTTTCTTCAGCATATTCGAAGTCCTCACTTAATGTTGAATTGGCTAGTGTCTCTTTAAAGACGAAAATCACTTCCTAAGTCCTAAACTGTGAGCGAATTCACTCAGCTATCTATGGTTTTCGGTGATATGTTTCGCGCCCATGTATAAAAGCCCGCTATCATAACAATGTCTCCAGTAATTGCAATAGCAAAAGGTCCAAGTAAGTAGTATAATTCTTCCCCGTAAAAGTACTTTCTTAGTTTCTGAAGAAGTGATTCGCACTTCATTAATTCTTGGTAAACGTGGGTGAAAAGGTGTCCTCGTCAGCGATGAAGTCTCTTGGCCTCTCTTCCACTTCATCTTTCAAGCGCCAGCAGAATATCTTTCTCATTTTCCCTTTGGTTTCTCTCACTGCTCCACCATATCTTTTGTCTTAAGTCCAAAGATCGGAATGATTTCAGCGCATTGAAATTCGCCATGAAATTATTCATTCTCCGCGGATATATTCTTCAGGAGAATAAGAAAAGCTACGTTTCTCAGGAATATTCAATCTTTTTAAGCAGAGTTAGCCTTCAAGAAAATAACAATAAAATCAAGAGGAATTCCAATTCCACCAATGAAAGTTTAAACGTAACATTATTTACAATAGGTGATTCGTATCCCTCGTAAATAAATTAACTTAACAGCTAGAGTATCAGCCCAGCAAGGGAATATCCGGGTTTGAATCCCGGTCACGTTATGTTTTATCAGGTTCGTAATCGAATACTGCAAATTAGGTGAATGAGGTGGATAACTAACGTTCCATATTCGAAAGGTTTTATTTTCAATCGCTCTTTGCTATGAAGGTACTTAGTACTAAATACTTAGTATCGACATAACAATTTGTAATTCGAGATTTGTATAACTTACGAAAATTCGAATCGACTTCCTTTGTTCGACAAAAGTTTCAAACCGACGTCTGCAGAAATTGATTTGAGTAAAATCGAATCAAAGATCGAATACAACTTTAAGTGGCGGAAAATGTATTTTCCTTACTCTTTTCTTTGTTTCGTTTTTTTTTAATTTGTACGTGAAAATTTTATGGCAGATTTTGTTTTTATGAAATCTAATTTACCAATCAAATAATAACATTTATGAATTTATAACTAACAAGGAATCTTTATTATAAATTTATTGCGCGGATGACGACGATAAGCAGAATTTGAAATAAATGTGAGTAGAGCTTAAATTAAGAACTGAGAAATAAACGAACAAATCGAATTTTGGTCATCCATCTTTGTTCGAATAATTTCAATCAATTCGAAGTCAAAAATCACCATGGTGTATATGCAGAGTAACTGCATTGAAAAAAATTCTCATGTGTTCGTTCAGTAAGATGAATTTTTCGCAAATAATTATAACTGAAAGCATTATGGCTATATCTCATTATAAGAAGTCCGATTTTATAGTTCATATTCCTAAAATTCGTTAAAATAATTCATTTGGGTTAAAATTAAACATTCTGGTTAGAATATATCATACTCCAAGTATTGGATGGATAATTAGACGATATACACTTGTTAACATGTTGTCCAAATCCAGGTACGGTCCTCCAAATCGATTCAAGTAATATTGAAATTCAAAATTATCACCCGAAGGTATATTCGTTGTACGTAATTTTGTATGCGGTTCTTATCGTTTTAAAATTTACTTATAACAATCTTGTAAGATGAGTCACTCCAAAGAAAACTAGGATCGCTGTGATCATCCATTTGTCATTCAACTCAGTCACTTTCATTCTATCTACAATCCTGAAAAGAGCCCGCCGGCAAAATTACATCTGCAATCGAGAAAGAGGAAGGAGTCGTTTTTGCTTATAGAACAAGGAATAAAAATGCATGATAAAGTGAATTTCGTCAGGATTTCCTCGTTTCTTAAGTCCGAGCATAACGAACCTCGGACGGAACCAGTTTCGAAATGTAAATATTATGGACCGTGATCACCCTCTCATTCTTTGCAGGTGACCGATGGCTGGTGTCTTGCCTCGGCGTCCTTTACCTGAGCAAAGGACTTTTCTACCGAGTCGTTCCCGCCGACCAATCGTTCGATTCGGAAGGAGGGGCCGGTGGCGGCGGCGGCGGCTATGCAGGCGTCTTCCGCTTCCGCTTGTGGTGGTGCGGCGAATGGACGGAGGTTCTTGTGGACGACAGGCTGCCCACCGTGCACGGCCGATTGGCCTTCCTGCAGGCACACCTCTCGGACCAGTTCTGGCCGGGCCTGCTGGAGAAGGCGTATGCGAAGTGAGTAAAGAGCCGCATGGAATTCGATCGCTCGAAAAATCACCACATCTGAGAAGCTTAACCGAGTCTCCATTACCAAATTCGTCTCTGAGAGAAGTTGAATTTTCAGTTTACATAAATAAAGACTATCAAGCAAACATCTATTATACAATCCTACCGCGAGTCTATTACCCTATCGGTTACTGACGTGTATCGTTTGCCATAAAAATGAATTCTTAAGCGACTTGTTCTAGCATATATAGTATTTCCCTGATCTTCCTCGAAGTATCATATAAACAGGGAGGACACGTTAACGTTTTACAGGAACGTACTTTATCTTAATTTCTTGAGTAAATTATGCATTAAAGGCAATTAAGACATATAATAACGTAATATGTCCCGTCGGACTTTTTTCAAGTCTATTCTTACTTGGGATTTTTCCTGGGTGCACGCCCTAAGTACAAAATCACCCTTTACCCATTCCTTGATAATATGTAATGAAACAGTAGGTATAATTATATATAAAATATTTAATAACACAGATAATACGATGGTACATACATATAATCAAGTTTTCCTAAGACGAAAAGACTAGATAGATTTTAAACTTTATCGCTGATTGACGACATTGCAATAACTATTCGGAAATTTTTAAACTTTCATTCCTCAGTATAAGTGAGCATGTTACTAGGGATGAACTTCGCCTTGTTAAAAAGTTCTATTTTTTTGCTATTGACTTTAAACATCGTGACAACACCATCAGCGCATCTTCCAAAAGGTTTCGACTCTGTTGTACCTTGATTTAAATATTTCTTCACAGTACATATAGTAGTCAAATTTCAGCGGAGAAATTACCGAAGAAAAAGTTTGGCATAATCCGGACGCACATCGTTTTAAGCGTAGTAATAGTTAGAATCCTTTATCTCAGAGATGTCCCCATCCTACGCAGAGCACATTTGTCGGATTTAAACTGGAATATTTAGTATATACATCTCCGGCCCTATTTCCTAAGTCAAAAAGATTAATGAAATTATCATAGAAGAGAAACTGAAATGAGAGTGGAAAGTTCTCGAAAGAATGTATTGTACTCAAGAGAGATTCCTTCCCATGAAGGAAGTTAATGGTCTGCGGCTAATCAACTGAATTTTCCATTTTAAAAATAAAAATGTATTCCTCAGCTTAGCCTATACTAAGTAAAGGAGAAGTTGTGATGAAAGATCCTTCTGTGTGCGCGATAGGAAATAGAAATCATATTAGGGAAAATTAACAGTGAAGACGTAGTGTCATCCTAGCTTTCATTCCTTTCATAATCTACTCTACTATATAACAACGTAATGATTAGATTGAATGCCCCTCAAAATAGGGAATAGAAATAATAGAAACCTTTCTAAAATGAATGACGAGTTAATATGTTAGATACTTCTCTTACGTATTTTTAACGAAATCCAATACAAATTAGAAAGAATCTATTGAACTCATTGCGCAGAAATCTCTAAAATACTGTAAAAGGGTATAAGCAGATTATTAGTCTGCTTTCCCCGTCCTTTTTAATTGTTTTCTTTCAGAAATGGGGTGCTGTCCTTAAGATGTACTCTTTTATTTTTAATTAAGATGAATATGGAGTTCTTTCGCTATTTCAGTGGATCCTATTATTAATAATACATCACGCTTTAGGAATTTCGAACTTGCGAAATCGTTCGAAATATAAACTTGCTGCACTTTCATTTTGGGTCGGGAACCGCCACGAGTCCTAACTGCCAATGATTACCGGTTCTTATGCTCTTATTTAGAAGAAAATCTACGGTCCATCACTGCTTTTATTCATTCATTTAGTTTCCAAGATATTAGAGTCTCTTTATAAAGCTCGGGTACCCAAAATCGTATGAATAAGAAAAAGAGGGCGATATCTCAATCAACAAATACTATATTATTATATATTATTTTAAGTCAATTATAAATTTACAACATGGATCAAATGCATTTAAAGGTACATTTACTTATAATATTAGGCTAAAATTATATAGTTTTATAAAGAATGTTCCCCTTGACAAGGAACCTTAAGCTAATAAATATCTATTAATACTGAAGGAAATCAATATGGTCAGACATTACTTTTTGGAAGGCCTAAGCACAGAAGTGGTAAATTTTCCACACAAACAGTTATGCTGCCGAAGTACGCATGAAGATGTTACTCTGTTGGCGAAACCAATCGACATAATTAAATTTTATGGAGCTTTTAGTCTCTTTTCTTCTGTTATTCTCATCTATTATATTTTACGGGTTTCTTTTGTTATTTCTATTCATGGTGTCCCAAAGTTTCAAACAATACGACATGATTGTTACATATTGATGAAGAAATGGCATTGTAGTACGCTAAGTTATAAGGTAAATATTTGTACATAAAAATTATTTTCGTTAATATAGTTCTATAATAATTATGAATTTCTAAGACTACGCTATCCTTAAAGCACAGGATTAATTCTTATATTCATCTTGACTTGAGATACATTTCACCAAAACACAAAAATGTTGGATTTCCTTAGTAATCCCTTGGTTTTGAAGAAAACTACATTAGGATTATAATTAATAAAATATTGAAAGTTAAAATAAAAATCTGTTGATCATCAATGAGCCAAGAATCTTTTATTTGCTAGATATATTGCATAATAATCAATTGCTTCTAATAATAATATATCAAATATACCTTCTAGGAATAGTGACACAACGAAATTACAAGTTGAGGTAATTCGGGAGATATACATGGATTTAAATTATTTGCAAAATTGGAAGATAAGCTCTAAATTAACTCATAATGATGTCATTAACACTGAAATCCTTAAAGGGCAGCCAAGCAAAAAATTTTAAGGACCTGTGGGTAAAAAGTGGGTATTTGATTTCATAAATTTATATGTAATTTTGCATATTATGAATTGCTTAGTGGAATTACATAGTTCATTTCGTCATTTAAATGAGTGAATAAAATAATAAAATTCAGACTTCAAACTCTTCAGCGGCGCAGCTCCGAATCGGCCGAAATCAATTTCTTTCCGGCTAAAAATGGGATAGCGATATGCAAATAGAATTATCTACCTTAAATTACTCTTACAAAGAATTGGATGTATTTACTTTGCAATTCGATCACTTGAATGTATTCCGTTTTTTCGAGTAAAGCAATCTTTGCCCTAAATTCTCTAAATTCGGAGAGATTGCGAAACGGAACAAAAGAGAAACAGAAACTCTCGGAAATACCCGCAAAAGTAAAAGGAACACCAATATCTTTAAACGCATACAGCATATGTATCTGCCGCAGCGTAAATGTTAGTGCGATAAGTAGGCCGTAAAAGTATCCCGCTTTCGGTTATGAGCAGTTGTGTCAACTTTCCGTCGGCCTTCGTCTTTGTCTTTGAGAGCGAGGAATCGAGACAGCCGAGAACGAGAGCACGACTTCGTTGAAGTTTGGAAACTCATTTCAGAACTTTTGAATAGAATCCGAGCATAATAACCGAGGCGTAACGGAACGAAAATGAAACGGCTAGTGACGAAATCCGAGATTACTAGCGAAAGCGTTTCGAAGAGACGCGCCTTATCTTTTCCGGGCATAGCTCCGTGCTTTTAATTGCTCAATGGCGATTGTTTTGTAACAGCGGAATAAGGAAGGCATTTCCATTAAAGAAGTCTCCCCAGTGGTCGAATTGGGTTGGCCATTCGCATCACGGAGACGGAAGTGGCGCCACTAGCTTCCGCCATTGTCTAATGTCATCTTGCAAAACGACAGGAGATTCACCAAGATAAGTCATCGCCGATAAAAAAGCGCTTTCGATTGCTCAATGATTCGGTCGGAAAACATTTCTTGATTGGATTTGCATTCTAAATAGGTGATGCCTCACCAGCATGCATGCGTAGAAACTTCCTTCCTACATACGCATAGATAGTGGACTCTACAATAGGTTTTTAATCACGTTCAACAAACGTAAACATTTAAATTAATTCGGTAAATACATTATGAGAATCATGAATTTCGTTTAAGTATATGGATATCTCTAAATTCCTATCCAAATAATCCACAAAGCAGGGTTTCAAATACTCGTATACCAGTTGTCTCAGATCAGGTTTTAAGTAAAATTTCTATTTAATACATAATTTATTACTAAGGTTACTTTTTACGCTCACGCATCATATTCACGAATACGAAAGTTTAGGAGTACTCACCACACTGATATATCTTTTCTCGATTAAGTCTCAAATTATTTATTTTTGGGAAAAGATTGACATCTGCTCAAGGAAAAAGCATTTTAGTCAGAGGGGTTGACATTAAAGCTGCTGAGGAAACACAACTTGCTCGAGAATTTGATATTTGATAAAATTGTCATCAGAAAATGTCATAAGTGTTGCGCTGTACAATTTCATACACATAGATTGCTTAAAAGGTCTATTATCTAGATTTTCCTATCTCTTAATTGAATTGAAGTACATTTTCAGTTAATCCAATTGTCAAATATGGTGAAAGAAAAGTGCACTATTTTTTGATTCGCAAAGAGAAACGTCATAAATTATTCACTATTAAACAAGAATCGTTCGAAATTGTCCTCCATTATATAGGTAGATATTTTTGATATTCTGAAGCTACAGCTTTTGGAAATTAATATTCTCCATTTATGGTAAAGCTTTCCTTTTGAAAGGATTTTAAGATAAAAGTTGAACCTTTTCAAACTTGAAGTTTAACATACAAGTATCGTTGATACCTTTTGTGATCTCCACTTGTTCCCTAAGTGACTTTCAAACCCAATCGTGAATAATCTGAACTTACATACGCAAATACTGCTGATATTCCTATATCTGAATCCTTATAGAATATTTGTCGCACATATATAATAGCTGATAGAGTTAATAGATGTACAAGTTGTGCCAACTTCAGCATTTGACGGAATTTTATTCGGGGAAAAAATTAAATATTTTAACTAAAAGTCACTTGTAAGGCAATATTAATGTAACCGCTTTCGAATTTTTCCGCTACTTCCTATCTTATCAAATTGCTAAAAATTATTATTCAGCCAATATATGGGAAATGTTATTACACATTCTTCATAACTTTTAAGAAGAATAACACTAAAAATACGATAAATTCAAACAACTAATAAAGTACAGCGTTATTTGCAGGAACTTATTCATACTTTTATTCTAAAGAATAAACTAAAATTGACATCCACAGAAATATTTAAGACTAATTTTAATATTCAATGATTGTTTTATAACCATTTTCTGTGATCTTCGTCAATTTTTTATTATTCTTAAGAATAAAATGATGAGACACTCTATTTGTGAAAATCTGCGGTAAAGAATTAACTTTCTCCTTAATTACCCTCGGAGATTGAAAAATACTCGTCACAGCAACTCGTTTCCCAGTTGTTTTCGGGTTAATACACACTTTCCTCGTCCTTCTTGTTGAATACTTGGAATACCTTTCTTTGGTCGCTCGTCTCCTATGAAGATTGTGCTTTCTCTTCCTTTGTCGCTCCTTTCATCTATCCCGATTTTCTCGGTTTTACTGCTCCTAGTCGATAGAAGTGGATTGAGAAACGGATTCTTTACTTTCTCCCGTGGAATCAGATGCAGCGCCTCATCACATCCATGGAAGATATCAATTGGTTGGCGACACATCTTCGAATCGTCCCAGTTTTCTCCTCTCAATTGAGCGAGGCACGTCCTGCTGTTGATACTCTCGAGTAATGGCCGATAAACCGTCTTTTATCTCTTGTGCTCACTCGTTATTCCGATGGTGTTAAGTGAATCTCCTGAAATACTACTGATGGCGTTCCAGCATTTCCCTCCTAAATTTCTTTAGAATATTCATTTTCTCCTTACTTTTGAACGATCTAACATTTAAATGATCTCCATTGGTCCATTTTCCGGAAATAATGGTTTGATGCAGTGGGTCAAACTTGGATTCCTCCAAGTCCTCACGTGAGAATATCAAGGTGAGTGTCGTTTTCGTAATGAAACGCATACAAATAACCTTTTTTGAACTTGAAACCACTCTCGTTCTTATTCATAAAAAATACCCAGAAATTAAAAAGTATGCCATAGGATTCCTAAGCTAGTTCGGAAGTACGTACAATCTACGTCGTACATGCATAATAATGCAAACAATTATTTTCATGCGTGAAATAGCTCACATGGCAAGACTAACCGATTACGTATGTTGACAATTATTAGCTCTAAATCTCAAGAAACGAACTAAGGCAAGTTTTCGATCAGAAAGTATGAAAAACAGTAATATTTCAAATTTTATATTTTATATCATGAGCTATAATATATTTTTCGATCAATCAACAAATCATAACAATAATCGTATACATTAGGCCCATTATTACCTCTTTATATTTCCTTTGGATTCATCATTAGTCATATATTTTCTTTATCTAAAAATTGGTTTCTCAATAGTGAACCAAAATAAACCAAAATGAACAAAAACTTGGATACACTCCAATCTGTAGTTATGCTTAATATTTTGGTGAGATTATAGCCCGAAACTGGGACGGTGATTGGGGTTTGGTTTTTGTAATTCATTCCTTTATCATATTATCAGTTTAAGAAGCAGAATTAATAAAGTTTAAATCAACAGAATCAGTTTCTGTTTTATGTTAAATATAGCATCATAGTACAGTAGATAGCTTACGCTTTGGAAGTTGAACATATCTCAGATAATTAACCGTGATCTGCAGTAATTTCATCTTACAATAGTCTTAACAGGCACATATACTACGTACATGAATAATAATATTATTATTACCAAATCGTTTTCATTAGTGATACATTGAGACCCTTTGTTATGCATAACCTCCGAAAAGTTAAGAGATGGCTGCTGAGAAAGAGCACACAAGAAATATACTTCGTGAGTTTACGAACCTAAGTTATTTTAAGCCTTGATAATACCAGTTTTCTTCACAAAAAGGTTCTTTGACGATATTGAAAAACGTCTACGTAACCCAATTTCGTCTAATGGACGACAGACGATATACGTAAACAAAATTAGTTGGTTGACGTCAGATGCTCTTTGTGGAATGCAATCTTGTTTTCGCAGAAATGAGTTTTGGAGAAGTTGAAATAAACGTTTCTGGTTAATCCTATATTACGTCTAAATTACGTGCCAAATTGCTGTGATATTTTAGCGCTTTAAATCGAGCTCATGGTGAAACAAGTGTATTTAGTTTGAATGCATACATGGGTTGTGTCGGATTACATTATTTAAATTTCTTGCTAAATAAATTGTTTCTTTTATTGAAGATAAAATCTTTAATCCCAATTTTAAAACTGTTAAATTTATTACAAGTTTATCATCTTTGTTTGATTTTTTGTAATGAGTGGTTCCAAACTTGACTTAAACAAGGAAACTATTATTTAACACGTTAAAATAATTATGACTACGGTAACCATTATTTAGTACGCTAAAATATAGAATTATCAGGTTCTGTCTTAAATCCTCGGTCGATCATATTGCGATTCCAAATGCAAGAATTTTTTTCTCTCTTCAACATTTAATTAATCTTTACTTCGACTGTAATAGAGGAGGAATTATTTCTCGTTTGATCCTAAACTATTTCCTTTCCTATATTACCTGAGCTCGAATTTCGACCTGTTTAATACACGCCATGCCTTTAACCGTTAATCTAAAATATGTAAACTTTTCCATACACCAAGGTAAATAATATTACTCATGGCCATGGAAAAAGCGTTACATATGTATGCTAAATGGAAGAACCGAAAATGAGTCGAACGGGATGTGAGAAAGGTAAACAAGAGATGACTGATATCGATTATGTTGGGAGCTTCTTGTTTGATTTAACGGTTTTCACAAATACGCCAAACCATACCTAAGTTTGTGAAACGAAAGACAGACCACAGAAATCTAAGGAATTTCTTACGTATTGAAGGTGAGAGCTAATATCCAGGGAGAACTTCCAAGCGTTATATTTGACGCAATAAAGTTTTAGTCTGCCGGAAAGTTTGGGGAGGCAGCTATTTTTTTGCTAAGATAATATGCAGGTAAAAATTTAAGAGTATTCAAAAATATGATTGATGACGTTTATTTTTTAGGGTGGGGATAATAGGAATGTCATAGTATTTATCATTTTCTGATTCAAATATTTGTTCCAAATTATTTTTCAAAGCATATATTTCTCCCAGTTTGCATTGTTTCAGCAGGTTGTGTGTTTACGTTCATCTACTATAAGATTCTTAATTATGTGCCCCTAGAATGGCTGAATTAATTGCATGCGTAGTAGTTATCGCATGGAATTGCACACCAAATTGAAGATAAATGTATATTCTCTTCGTAGTATATTTTTCGCAGACGCAGATGGAGAAGTAAAATTCACCACGAAGAAATATTTAAACCAAGGTAGCCAAAGAACGGCTCTATTGGCTAGTCGCGGCTTTTTCATAGTATTTAAAACCAATTGAGTGAATAAAAAATACATTTCCAAAATATAAGATAAAAGAGAAATAATACACGTGTACATCTGAATCCAATGATGTAAGTTTAATCCTTCAATAGCTTAGAGCCTCATCAAACCTAAATCTGGTTGGGCCCCATTCTAAGAGTTCCAAATTTAATTCCGAACTTGCTAGGACTGGATTGTCGTCGTGCGTCATCCAGCTTAATTTTCTCCATTTGGGTAAAAGTGCTTAGGTATGCGGGTCAGCGGGCGGGGTAGCAAGGCCGCCAACGACGAGAAAGAATTCCAAGTATATCATACGAATGACCGGTCGGCCAGGCAAAACATCTATCGCAGCAGAACCTCGTTCCGGGTTTTAACGCTTTTCGACTTGGGGAAGTGGGCCACGTGGACAATGCGATTTCTCCTGCGCAAAACCTCGTTCGTTTCCTCTTTATCAAAACCCTTTCCCTAGACCCTTTAACTCCGCCCATCTACTTTGATGGCTGCTTTGGTAAAAAAATATCAAGCTGTTCCTGGAACGGTATATATAACGATTCCTTTACTATCCGTCGGATCAATCAAACTCTTATCAACCTACTTTCCCAAAAAAGAAAATATGAGTAACGTTTCTTGCTATATATCCGTGAAGAAATCGTTCATTGAAGGGGGGGGGGAGGAACCTGGAACATCTCTATTCAGATACATGCAAGTAGATATTTCGGTAAAACTATGTCACTTTGCCTTGATGACCAAAAAAGATAACTTGAGATAACAATTAGTAAGTAAAGGAAAAGGCAGCACATAAATAATTATTTTCCATGGTAGCATTTTTGATTACAAAGTGTACGCTCTGAAGTGTAGAACTTCATTAAGAGACCACGTGAAACTGGAATTTTTCGGTTCCATTCATATCTATTGATTTTCAGAGCCATTCTCGTTGACTACAAGATAAATAATTCCGGAGGCGTTAAATGCCGGAGAAAAACATTTCCAAGATCTTCAAATTCCATAGAAAAATAAACAGGGGGACAGAAAAACTAAGAGGTAGACATGTTTCGGCCAAGATGAAACTTGTTCAGTGGTAAATGCATAGTGCTTTTTATAATAAATAAGAAACTAGTTTCCCCTGGAAAAGTAGTTTCCCTTTTCATCCTCACGGAATACCACCAAGTCAATCGTTTAT
Source organism: Pachydiplax longipennis (assembly GCA_036926295.1). Taxonomy (NCBI): domain Eukaryota; kingdom Metazoa; phylum Arthropoda; class Insecta; order Odonata; family Libellulidae; genus Pachydiplax; species Pachydiplax longipennis. The sequence goes on along the minus strand of JAVFKF010000015.1, from coordinate 64,473,052 downwards.
TGATAATTCCACTTATCATTGCTACGACGCGGAATGATCCGACTAATATCGTGCGTTGTTCTAGCTAGAATACATTTCGCAAAAATTTAGCATAGCATCCATAGGTCTGTAGACACAAGTTTACCGATATATGTTTGGATCGCATCATTTACGACTCTCGCCGCCTGTTTCTCTCGCCACTCTCTCTTTCTGTCCTATCTAACCTCTCCCTTTCTACCCCCGATCTTAGAATTCCCATAGAAAAATGACGTTTATATGGGGCATTATTCTCGCGGGAATGTTTCTTTTCTCGTTTGAAAATCGAGGCGTTTCTCGTTCTTGGATCTCTCCTCGTTCTCTCCGCACTTTCTGTCTGCCTCTTAGGACAAAATAGGTCCTTAGAGTTTTGGATACTTACTTATATCTCGTAATTAATTTCATATTATTGTTTTTTGCAGCAGTTTGTCGCAGCATTAATTACCAATTTTAATTTCCAAAATTTTAACTAACTAACTACTACACTGCGTAACCTCATGTCCAAGAGAACGGAAATAGGGCATTCAAGCTTTCTGTCCACCTTCTATTACACACATACCAGACCTTCAATTCTGTTCATATAGTCTGCAAAATTCTCATTCCTTTCCCTCCATCATCCTCTCTTAGAGCGTCCCTTAATATTAGAAAAGCGTAAGACCCAAGAATTAATCTGGCCTCCTTGGCCGCCCCAAGATCGAAGGTTTACTTGCGTTCCTAAACCTGCTCAACCATTTGGGTATAAAGACCAGTAGTAACTGGAAAAAGAATGAAAACTAGGAGTATTGACTCAGAAAAAGTTTTGAGAGCATATATATGCTATTCCTTATGGTACAGTCCCTGTTTTCTCCAATGCATGTTTACTTTTGATGGCCCGTTATAAAATTGCAGACAATAGGCACGGAAAGACACAGTTTCGGTTAGAAAAAGTCATAATTCATTTAAGGCAGCCGGTAAAAAGTCACATCTTTGTCAGGCAGAGCTCAACAGAGGATTTGAGTGAGCATATGTTTGAGAGTGATAACTTCGAGTTCCCATAAAGCCTCATAAGTAGCTGTTGGAATTGATCATTATGCTTGTGTATGAAATTCTTTTAGGTACAGTGACATTCGATGAAAGAATTATTTAGAGAAAAATTATTAGAAATTATAAAATTCTAAGAAATTTATCTCCATGAATTATTTCTGTCATTTTTATAACACATTCGCCCTCGGTGAAAGCGGTTCGATTCCCGGTGGGAGACCACGTATACGTTAATACCTCAGTTGTCGAAACACTACCAACGGAAAAATTAAAATATAAAGCGAAAATGTTTACCGGAAATTTCCAAACCACATTTCCTAAAGTAGGAATAAAATACTACACAAGAGTAAGCAAAACCTGTTTCTCCGCGGTAAAATTTAAAAAATTCTTTCCGAGTCGAATTTGTTAACCTTATGAAACTATTAACCTTTCTATTAAAGAAAAAATAAGAAAATTTGCTAAAATTGTCTTTTTCTGTGACTTTTTTATCTGGATTGATTTTTTTGTTTCGTATCGTTTACTTCATTTTCTGTTTCAGGCTTCACGGGTCCTACGAGGCGCTAAAATACGGTACAATGTTGGACGGATTAGCGGACCTAACTGGAGGCATAACGGAAAGTGTGGCGATTAGAAGAGACCCAACCACGTGCGGTCGACTGTTAAATAAGCTGCTCGAGATGACTTCGATAATAACGTGCGCGGTGCACCCGCCTTCTCAAACTCAAACGGTAACTTCAATAATGAATTATGAATACAATAATCACAATTAACATCGAATGAAATTTCGAATTCGTTACTTCCACATCCTTCGTGGATGAATTATTAAAATTATGTTCAATGTGAAGTTGGTAAATCGTAATCCGAAACATTGATGCTAAATCCTCCCTTTGGATGGTAAACTCCCAACTTGGGTGAACATTTCCACATGTTTTTCGTAGATTTTCAAGGATGGTATATTCAAGTATTTATTCCAATGTAAGATCTCAATATGATCAATGTCAGCACGCTCGTAAGACATAAAAGATACTTTCATAGCCTTCTGTTTTCATCAAAATGAAGAAAAAACAACGTTGAAATTTTTAAATTTTTACAAATTTGGATTTACATCCTGATATAATTTTCTCTGCAATTCCTTGTATTTTCTGTGCATCTTTCACCTCAGTGATACCAAAAATTTTAATTTAAATTGACTTTCCTAGTCCAGAAATAATGAAGGTTTCATTTGCACTTAAAGTTCATGCAGGGCTGAATGAATCTAATTTTCCATTTGAAAGGAAACTCCAGTTAAACTTCAAGGGGCACTAAAAATCCAGAGCATAAATTGGACCTTGAGTATTCCAATCCTTTTAACAATGCTATCAGTGGAGGAATTAAATAATTTTCAATTTTTCACCTACTTATTCCTATGGAGTATACTACCTTGCATTTCAGTAATGACTATGTACATACTTACCTTTCTATTAGTAATATTAAGTACTTCTATTAGTATTATTCTAATTTAAAAATGTTTGTGATTTGTTTGATATTCAATAAAAATGAAATATTTCATTAAGCAAATAAAATCTGAAATTATATTCCAATCATAACAAGGGGATTGCAGCACCTAAGGGTATAATCCACTAAATATAGAATTAGGCATATTTAGGAACCGCTTCAGAGAACAGAGAAGTATTCTAAGAAGCAGTTCACACAAACTGATGCAAACCAGCTTAATTCCACCACTGAATGCTATACTAATTAATATACATAGCTAATAACTTTGCATCTATAAAGAGGTCACTACTATCAGTGGGCATCCACAGCGACTATCAATATTATCAAATATTAGTCTACTGAAGCAGCTTTTGGATAACTAATCATCATCTACTACCCTTGTTGGTGTAATCACCTCTTTTTGTCTTAGTCATTGCACCAACATGTCTTCACTTAAAAAAATAAATAGCACCAACAATTCAGTGTCTATCTATAAGATATGTTTTATCATAATGAATTACAAAGTGCTCTCTACACTGTACTTTCACTTATAGGATAGACACAGCTAACTACTTAAAAATTTCATTACAAGCATATCCAATTTAAGTTTTGCAATCCATGTTATCAAATATATATGAAGTATCAGCATTAGATTTCTTAATATTTAAAATTTGTTTTCAATGTCTTTACATGACTTGAATTGAATAGTTTGAGAGTGCTAATAGTTGATTGCAGGGGAAAGAAGGAAAGTAAATTTTTGTATAAAATCCAAAGTTTTATAGCACTATAACTATGACAATAAGTAAATAATAATTCATAGTCAGTTTTTCCACCAAATTTAGTTTCCTTGTATATGTACACTTATCAAAATCACATTTATTACGTTTTATAATTTTATTCATCCTTCCTTTTACTCTAAGATTACATATAATCATTACACCAATATTATTATAAAAATAATAATCATGCATGAAAATATTACTGCTATTAAATTATTAAGAACTATCAGTTCTTTTTCATGCCACAACTTATTCACACAATTTTCAATGACATTATAAAAAAGACTGTTTGAAAATCACTCAAATATTCTGTATCAGTTTTCAAATTCTCCATAAAATGAACCTCACTGAAGATTAAGTTCATCATAATGTGTAAGGAACTTGAAATAACATAAAATTTGATTTATTTCTTAAAGTAGATTTGGCAATACATAACAAATCTTTCCATTACACTCTTACTGAAACTATCAATTTTATTCCAGCTGCGGAATCAACTGGAGAAGCTAGCTAATGGAATACAGATTGGCACTAATTATAGACTGTATGCCTTAGAAAGGGTAATTTATTATTTCTATCACTATATAGAATATCATAACTGCAGTATTAACATGTTATTTTTCTGCCTTTGAAAGCAAATGTGTCATTCTATAAACATTACCTCCACCTATCTTGCAACAGATAAAATACAAATGTTGCATTGTATTAACATGTTCATGCTCTAAGCTAAGAGAATTTAATTACTTTTAACTAGAAACTAATGTAATGGGAAAAAAATTTCAAAACTCTGAAAATGACTGGCCATTGGATAAGTAATGCCCCAAATAAATTATCAATGACCACAATCAGTATTTCTAATTACTCGCGGCATTTAGATTTTTCATTTTACTAATAAATCATATTTTTATGCAGATCTAGTAAATAACATTTTTATTTTCCTTCCTCTTACCAGGTGGAGTCATTCAATGGTGAGCCAGTACAATTGGTAAGACTTAGGAATCCAGTTGGCAGTGGATCAGAATATGTAGGAGCTTGGTCTAGAGATTCCCCAGATTGGGATGAAGTTCCTCCAAGGGAAAAGGAGCGTTTGGCTATTCGCCATATGAATGATGCAGAGTTTTGGTGAGATTCTAGTTATATCCTCTAAAGCATAATGCATTTTAGTTAAGTTAAACAATATTTATGCATTGAAGTGCTGGTTTGAGGAATGTCAGCTACATGTTTTGTTTTTCGGGGGCATCTGTTCCATTTCATTAAAATGAACTTTCAAATGAATTTCTATATTAAAGAAAATTTACTCTATTCAATTTATTATTATAAGAATCTACTGTATGTTGAGCCCAAGTCGATAGTATGGAACACTAATTATTCAAATACATAGACAAACATAATTTCATGCAGTTGGAGTGACATAGATCACACTTACACATTGCACCAACATCAATACAACATAAATTACAGTGGAAAATTGTAATTGAGATATGCGTTTGTGTTATAATACTTTCTTAATACTAGTTAGTATCAACAGGTCCTTTCATTAAAAAGCTGCCAGTTTGCATTAAAACTGAGGGTTTTTAAACACATTATAAGCTCCATGTAATTGCAAAAACCATGCTGTAAGGTAGATGGTTATAGTAATTTTTGATGGGTAAAGCAGGATTGTTAAAGGACTTTGAGAGCTGAAGTCATTTTGTACATGGGATTCCACCACGAATTAAACCTGGGACTACTTTTGCTTTTACACTACTTCTGCTGGATTAAGCATTATAAAGAATAATTCAAAATTTCAATGTCACATAAATTTGTACATTACTATTCATCTACATTAAGATTTTCAAACATGAAATGTAATAACAGTATTCAGAGAGATAGTTTGTATATATCAAAATTGCTATAAAAATTTTCTTCTTTCTACAGGATGTCATATTCAGATTTTGTAAAAACTTTTTCACATCTTGAAGCAGTTCATTTAGATAATGATACAAGTCGTGATGAGCCTTCTTTACATCATAAAAATACATGGCAAATGAGATTATATCAAGGGGCTTGGCAAAGGGGAGTATCAGCAGGAGGATGTAGGAATAATGTTGGTGAGTTTCTGCCAATAAACCTAACTTCTGGAAGACTCTAATTTAAAATTTTATATCAGTGAAAACAGAATTGAATTTTTACAATAAGTTACCTGAAAGTTGAAAAATTATTATATTATTATTTATAAATTACTTGAAGGAAAACCATTCACTCACCTCTGATGATGACAGCTTGGATACAGAAATAAATAAATAAATAAATAAATAAATAAATAAATAAATAAATAAATAAATAAATAAATAAATATATATATATATATATAAAAGTTAATGAGTTCATCATCAATTTTAAGATTCTATTCATTGACTGAGTTCTGTGTCCATTTTTTATAATTTTAGGCACTTTTAAATTAGTCATTTGCAAACATTTCGGTTTGAGTTTGAAGTTTGTTCCTTTGGCAGTTTTCATTTTCACAGCCATAGTTGGATCTCAGTCTTTGTATTTCAGTAAATTACTCCTTACATGTCTAAAATCATTGGTATCTGTAATCAAACTGGAGGTGTTAATTAACAATTTTTTTCAGACACATTTCACATAAATCCTCAACTCCAATTGATTCTTAGTGAAATGGAAGAAGTTATTGTCTCTCTCAATCAACACAGCATAATGGAGCCTAAGGTATTTAACATTATCACAATCATAAGTTCACAAAATTTAACAATTACAGGAGCAAATTTTATAATTGTTTTTTTTGCAGGTTATTGGATTCACAGTATATTCATTACCAAAGAATAATAATGAAAATATTGGCAAAGCATTTTTCAAAAAAAATAAGTCACTAGTAAATTCTCAGTACACCAACAGTCGGCAGGTAAATATTTAAAGATAAGCTTTTCTAATTTTTTAAAATGTGTTGGTTTTCATTTGATGGCAACATAACGTGATTATTTCTTAGGTTAGCCACCGGTGTCAACTTGAACAAGGAGGATGTTTGATTCTACCAACAACCTTTGAGCCAGGGCAAGAATCTGGTTTTACTTTAAGGGTTTTCTCAAGTAAACCTCTTAAGCTAAAGTAAGCTATACAATCGCCTTAATTTATGAAAATTTTCGTAAGAATTAAGTGAAAGATGTAACATAAGGGTAGTCAATCCTTTTTCTATCTAGCCATATTTGAAATTACTTCTCACATAATTATCTTGTCATCAGACTGCAGTTGGAAAGGAAATTACTAATCTAATTGATTGAAATTTTTGCATTAATGTGGAACAAATATAGAAAATATGCAGCTAACATTCAGTTGATCTTACATAATATGTACCATCCACCATCAATTTTTTAGCCTTTTTTGGCCTTATGCTTGTCTTTTATATGTATGTATTCATAGCTGCTAATTGTTATTTAATCTATTTTCAACTCCAATTCTTTAATTATATCCATGTCTAATTTCAGGTTACTTGATACATCACCAGCATTGGTCAAATCAGCAATTATGAAAGTATGTATTGATCTTATGAGTATATCCTTTTTTATGTTAATGATTTATAATACTGACAAATTATCACCAGGCACCACCAACATTAGATGGGAAGAGTTTTGGACAGTATGAAGCTGTTTTTCTACAACTAGCAGATGAACACCGAACTGTAAATGCCTTTGAACTACAGGAACTACTTGATGCCTGTCTTCCTAATGGTAATTAAAGGATAAATAAATTAACTTATTCAAATACAACTGTAAAAAAGAAGAAAACCACATTCTTGATATTTTTGCAGATTACATCAAGAGCTGTGCCTGCATGGAAGTGTGCAGACAGGTGGTTTTAGCAATGGATGTATCCTTTTAATCAAAGCAAGACTATTTTTTACATGTTTGTGACTCGGTAATGAGACTAATATGTATCACTTATGTAACAGAGGATCATTTAGTTATCCCTGTTAAGGTCGTTAAAATATTTATTCACTCATGAAAAGTATTTGGTATCATAGAATCAACTGTTTGGCATACAACTTTATAGTAGGACTCTATAAAGGAACTGATAGAAAAAGACAAACTCTTACCAGCCATAGAATTTATTGCAAAATGACTATGGTTTGATTGTTACCTGATGATGTTTGCTAAGGATTCAATATCAAGTATCATTATTCAATTAATTAAAGCTGTAATAAAACATTCATTTAACATTTTAATTGATCATACCCAGCCAATAAATATGAATGAAGAAGGGGCTCCCGGATAGCTGTGTGGGTAGCGTGTTTGACTTCAATTAAAACAGTCCTGGGTTCGATCAATGGTGGGAGCCTATGTGCGAAATGATCTCAGCTGTTGAAGCACTTTTCACAATACTACTACCACTGCATGAAGAAAAATTGGTTATCCTATATTTTTTGAAATGATCTGAAACTGTATGCACAACACTAATAGCTTTGTATTAGTCCTTAACCTTATACTAGAACTCAGGAACTGGTCGACTCAAATTCTCAGACTTTAAAGATCTAATGTGCAGCCTCAAATACTGGCAAACAGCATTTAAGAATCATACTAGAGAAAAAACAGGAATATTGAGAGCAGAAAGACTGAGAGATGCTCTTCTTGAAATAGGTAAATGCTGATTTGATTTTCTGCTATTAGGCTGATATTTATTAATACCTGTGTTCAGTAACTGCCATGAATTGTACTTTACAGGATTCCAGTTGAGCACTGACGTTCTCTCAATTTTAATACTTAGATATATGCGAAAAGATGGAACCCTTCGCTTTGGTGATTTTGTGTCAGTCATACTTCACCTGAGTGTGGCTTTTAGTGAGTTAATTTTTTATTTGATGCATTTTTGGCTGTATTTAATATTAGAATTATTAACCATTTCCTCTTTTTTTCAGATATATTTGAAGCAAAGGATCCTTTGCAAAATGGAAGTGTCAAACTCACATTAGCTGAGGTGAGTCTGTAAGATTTTGTAAATTACAATTACTTTGCAAAATCAAGAATGTCAACACAATCTATTAAGTTCACAAGAGTAACTAATATCAATAATCAACTTATTGTTAACTAATTACACAAATTTAATCTTTAAGCAATAATTAAATAATGATTTTCTTAGAGAAAATGTACATCCAAAGTTTAATTACAAGAAAATGAATAATTTGAATGGTAAAAAATGAAATATTTTTCCTGCCATACTGTTGGTATTAATATCTCATGCCAAATATTCTGAGTTTTTGATACTAATAACGAAATAACTTCAAATATTACAAATTCATTTTAAATAGGTAAAGTTATAGAGTGATAAAAGTAACTGGTGCTGACTGCTTGAGGGAAAAACTGTTTCAGTAACATGCTAAAACCCAGAAATGAAAGTTTAAGTAACAAAATGGTAAAATTATTATATTATTAATATCATAATAGTAATATATTAATTTCATGTTACCTTTTAGTGGCTAAAATCCTCACTCACATGCTGAAGAAACATTATCATGAATTCCTGAAGGAAAATGGTGATAAACGTTTTGGTGCCGCTGCTGAAATTCAGCTCTGAAAGCCCAGATTATAAGGAAACATCTAATGAAATTGCAGCATTTTACTTGAATATTTAATTCAAGACTGTGTAAATGCTAAGAAGTTATTTGAAAAAGGGGTCATATACCTTTTTGAGTGTGTATAACAGTGTGAGCCTGGAGTTTTGTATAAAATTTTGTATAAATAAAGTTATATCTATATTAAGTATAAGTTCTATCATTTTATTATAACATTTTAAGCCAATAAGAAAATTTTGTAACTTGCCACATTATTATTACCATTATAACAAGTAAGTTATAAAAAATGGACATTGTGGTCTAGTAATGATTAATTTATAAAATTTCTACAAAATATGAATATAAGATTAAATAACTAAATAACTATACAAAGTACATGCTAAGAATTGTCAAAAGAAAAGAAAAAGGCTGTACTACTGTATCTTACTATACGACAGAGCTTTTATACTCAACTGATGCCACTAATGAGCTGTTAAGATGCAGTATAGTGCTCAATAATATGCCATATTTTGAGCCCACAAGATATACATGGGTGGTCTGAAAAGTTTCTGACATTTCTCGACATGTTTTCTGAAAAATCTGCGGTCAGAAACTTTTCATATGACCCTCGTATTTGTGGATAATTCTGAAAAATAATTTTTTTGTTCTCAAACATCAATACTTCACTAATATATAATTTCAAATATTTAACATTGTAATAACACTTCATCTGCATTTATGTTATCTTCTTTACTCTTTCAAATTCATATTAAATCCAACTTTGGTACATACCTACAAGGGTCGTTCCAGAAGTACCCGACATAACAAAGAAACATAAAATTTGGGAAACATATATTTAGTTCTCAACATGGTCTCTTTTCCGCTCGATATACTTTTCCCATCGATGTTCAATAGTTTTGATACCTTTTTTATAGTGAGAATTGTTTATTTCCACAAAATAGCTATCAATAGCAGACTTCACCTCTTCATTGCCGGCAAATTTTTTACCATCGAGCAATTTTTTCAAGTTCGGAAATAGAAATATATCCGAGAAGGCTACATCTGGCAAATAGGGTGGGTTAGGAAGCAATTGGATCTTTAATTGATTGATATTGGCCCCCGCGATAACGGATGTGTGAACTGGTGGATCGTAATGATTAAACAACACTTTCTTCTTCGTCAAATGCGGACGTTTTTTCTTGATTTCATCCGTAAAACAATTTAACAAGTTGGATTAATACACTCTGTTGATTGCCATACCTTTTCGAAGATAATCAATGAAAATCATCTCACGTGCATCCCAAAAAACTGATGACAAATAAACCTCGTTTCTATTTCCCATTTAGATGCTAACCAGATTCCTGCAAGTTTTATCCCTGGCCCATAGAGGGATTTGAGACACAGTCTAACATAGGCGCCCCGCCTAGGAGCTGCTGGTGTCGCTCTCCCGACGTCACTTTTCCTTCCAATAGGCATTAAGTTAAAATGTTTTTATTGAAAATGAATTGATAGGAAACGTAATATTCGCGTATTACTAATTCCCTACAAAAACGTACAAGTTAATAGATAGTCCAACCCAACCCCAAAACCAAACAAAGTTCGAGCCACTTTCGCAATAAAAAAGCACTGAATTAAATTGCACAGAAAACTTAGTTGCATCGAGTTCGGTAAGTAACTGAAAGAAAAATAAAATACAAAGAATACGCCAAAAAAATATGCCTTAATTGCATAAGTTTATAGATTTACATTCTGTTAATACATTTTTGAACTACAAATGTCAATGAAAAAAGTTTTTCATAAAAAATAAGATTGAAATCTGAACATGGTAAAGAGAAGTAAAACGATCAGTTAAATTAAAAGTAAGATCTAAGAGTCACTGAGAATATTAAATAAATAAATTAACGTATGAAAAATGAATGCTTTTAGATTGAGGAATTTGCCGAATCCTTGTTAGAGGGACGACGGCCTTCGCCCGTCGTCCCTCTGAATAGGGAAGGCACGCGTTGGACGACCCGCGCGTGCCAATTGCCACTCTTTTCGTATAAGTTACACTAATGTTACACCCGTTCACGCAGCAAATTGCCGGATAACTTATCCTTTGATTCCGACATTTTGCTTCAGGACGAAAGCGCAAACAGAAGCACAGAACCAGGAGAGAGTACGGAAACCGCTTCAAAATACTCCCGGGAATCTCCAACTGTGAGGGAAAAACACTGTTGCCAATGTAAAATATTTTCAGAAACCATGGCCAAGGCTGCCACTCAACGAGATTAAAAATGGGTGTCTAGTGCTGCCATTTGAAATGTCCTCGGGTAACGACCAGATAAAACAAATGACTGTGTGGCACGCCCTTAGTTCTAGCGGTTCTAGCCACCCTCAGTTCCGGTCGGTTCCGGTTACGTCCCGCTGAACACGTAAAATTTAAAAAAATCTAATCTCGAGTCAATGTAAAGATTAACTCGTTGAATGAATTATATTAAGGAAGACACAGATTCACATAGAAATTATTTCTCTCTATTTCATACTAATTTGAATATGAGTCATCTACCCACCTTGCATGAAATCGATAGAAGTTGAAAGGATAAACGGCAGGCGCCAAAAATCAATATTCAAAATTTTAGAACGCGCATCGAGGCAGGAGTAGGTCAATCCTCCCTTCACGTTTGTATAGAATAACGATAGTAATATATAAGAAGTTGGTTTTTATCCGCACTATCAGAATTATCAACAAAAATTTCCAATGTGGCATAATAGTTTTATTATGCGGAATGGGATGCAAAGATAATTTCTGTGATAAGTTTATAAGTATGGATGTCGAACTCTTGGAGGATGTGGAACCGCCTTATTTAATAAGTTTATCAGATTCTCAAGTAAGCAGTCATGATATTCAATCAGACTGTCACTCTTCAGATACATTGGAAGTTAGTAGTTCAAGTGAGAACAAAGTCAAAGGTAGGTTTTATTACCCAGAGAATGAAAAATTATTTGAAGAAAAACATCTCTCAGCTGATTACGAGGACGATGTCACTTTCAAACCACCCATGGATTCATTTGCTTCTGGATTTAAAATGCAGGAATTGAAATTCAATGACAGGGGCTCTAAGAATTTTTGTTGTTGTTTCCATAAGGACAGGATAACTAATTCAGTTTCATCATTAAATTTAAGTACATATGGCATTGATTGTATTTGCGAAGCTAGTAAAAAACATACTAGTATACATGAATGTGGAAGAAATGGTTTAAGTAAATCTAAAAGGTGTGTCAGTCTTCCAACTCTTAATTTCATCCCTGAACACAAAATGATGTACACTCTACGCAGAGTTTTGCAGAATATTCCTCATATTTACAAACATTTAGAAGATTCATTTATGAAGATAGCCTTACTTGTTGCAAATACATATTCATTTGGAAATATCTTGATCAAAACTTTACTTGAAAAGGTTCATTCCTTGCAACTTGCTATTAAAGAAAAGGATACACTAATATCTGAACTTATGTATAGTTATGACAAACTGATAATGAAGCATGCTGAAGCAGAGAATAAAATAGACAGAATGAGGTTTGATAATTCAATATCAGAAGGACATTCAAAATCAAGTTTAAACTATAATGCACAGAGCAAGATTGATACAAATTCCATTGCTTCTCAAGAGATGGTAAATGATTTTCTTGGTGCTGGTTTACATAAAAAGCATAAAGCTTTAAAGGACAGGAATGACATATTCCCAGAAGTTAATGCTCAAAAAAGAATAAGGAAATTGGAATCGTGTAGAAATAAATGCAACCACAAGCAGGTAAATACTTTTCCTATTTTTCAATATGAAGGTTTTGGAGTTTCTTTGCTGTTGTGTACAGCATGGTGATGTAGCTACTTCAAATGGTTATTAAATTAGTTTACTTTTCAGAGAGAAGCTTTGTATGGAGGGACTGGACTTGATGTTAAAACTTCAGATAAAGAAATAGCTGATTCTCAACACAACAAAGACAATTTTTTGCTTCATAGTGATCTGGATTTTCATATATGTGAAGTAGACAATAAAATAAACATAGAGATAGTGGAAAAAGATATTCTTCGCCCTGAATGTACAACTTATCGCAAAAATGATGTATTTTCTGATCATGATTCATTCTCACATAGTGAAGATGAATCTCTAAGGAGTCTGAGAAATCATGAAATTTTAAGAACTGCAAACCCTCTGCATTCTAAGAAATCTTTAAAAAATAACTTTAACAATTCATATAACAAAATAATCACTTATGCCAAAACTAAGAGAGAATTAGCTTCATACCCAGATTTTCATAATCTTATGTATGAGAGAAACGAAAATGATTCACATGAAAGTTTACTAAATCTTGATATACAGAAAGTGGAGGAGACATTTATAAAGTCTACTAAAGAGAAAAGTACCATTATGCTATCTCAAAATAAAAATATTGAGGTAAGAAAAACTATTTCATTGTTAGTTCTCTGATTTACCAATTTTTAGAAGTTTAACCATAGAAGCATCCAATCCAATTTTAATCTAATCAAATTGCTTGCACTTTATAGGTTAATGATGCCCAAAGTATAGACATTGAAAATGTTGGTCTTACTGATAGTAAATTAGAGTCCATTTCTACAGACTACATTTCTGCAACTCATCCCCAAGCATTACTAGACAACGATAACAGCTGCCAGACTGAAAATGATAGTTTTCCTGAAAATCCTTCTGGCTTGCTTAACAATGTTCTGGTCCAAGGCAAGAATGCACTCAAAAGAGAAGAAAAGTTGATGTCAAAATACTTTTACAGCAGGATTCCAGATTCAAACTTTAAAATAAGTCTTCTTGAGTTCAAGGAAACAAACCCAGTTGATAACAAAATTCAAATGGATGTAACAAATAATTTTGAAGGAATTTCAACAGATGATATTGCACTGCTTAAGAAGCAGCTAATCTTCTCTAAGATGGAGGAATCAGATAGTTCAGCTAGTTTAGGCAGTGTAAAACTAGAGGCATGTGACTGTTGGAATGACCTACCCTCATCTCAAATTATCAGAAGTTATAAACAAGACACTCTTTCTATTGAAAGTGAAATTGCAATATCTCCTCTTCTCCTGGATTTATCATCTTCAGATGATTATTCATCGCCGATAATTGGGACAGATAACCAAGGTTTGTCTACTTTTATACCATTTTTAAAAAGAACAATAAAACTGCATTACTTTGGCCTGTAGGCCGAGCAATAATTTTAATTTTGTAGATTATTGCTACTGCTACTAATTATTTGGGCAGCACTTAATAAAGTATTGTGCTACCTATCAGTCACACAGGTTAAAGGACACCCTTCCTGTATATAGGTGTCAATATCTGGCTAATGTATCAATACAAACGCAAGGGAGTCTTAATGAAGATCATACGATTGTAAAAAATTCTTTACTGTAACCAAAAGTGATCTTGGTTCAACTCTAGGGCTTACAAAGATTTTTATTAAAATTTTTTTCATTTTTCTTAATTGCAAGATATCTTCATTTGTATCACATTTAACCTTCTCCTTTACTTCAGTAAATTATAATGAAATAGCTGTAATCTCATGATTTATACAATAATATTTATCATTTTACTGCACATAAGTATACAAACTATATATATATAATTGTTTCAAATGTAAAAACTTGACATTGAAATATACTTCACTTTGTTCCTCTCATAGTCATTGAGAATATCTATTACAGAGAGTGATGAAAGATTAAAATCTCTTGATGACGCTGCAATTGATGATGGAAAAGTGAAAGAAATGAGCCAACTTGAAATGAATGCTAAATTTGGGTAAATTTTCTTAATGTTATTCACAACTTTTTTACTTTATATCCAATTCAATACTAAATAATCTCAAAAGTGACTGGCTTTCACCATCTGCCCTACCCCTGGCAAAATTAAGTTCACAGAAAATTAAAAATTCCTACCCTGTTTACATTTTTGTAATCTTAAACTTAAATATGTTAAATTAAACAATTTATATAATACTTTATTCATTCAAACTAGCTTACTCATCTTATGCTTCCTGAATCCTAAGCACTAGCTCATTCTCTGAGAATTTTTTTCTACTAAAAATTATATAAATATGTAATACTAAAAGTTAATGAAATGTATTATCTCAAATTAATCTTATTGAGGAATTAGTGTTTCGTAAGTAATTCAATAATATATTGTTAATTGGTGAATTAAAGTATTTTCTTTTTAATAAAATAACTACATTATTTTCACTTTAATACTGTAGGATACCACTTGGAGATTCATCTAGAAAGATTGTGGAGAGTATGCAGATTGCTGCTTCAACTGACAATAGTCAAAAAGTAAACTTCATTCTGTGCATTTGAATAAAATGTTCATAATTACCCGATAAGTTTTGAAAATATTTTTCTTTTGCAGAAAATATCTCAAATCATGAACACTCTGAATAAAATTGACAAGGCAGCCTCTGAATTAAAGAGTAAAACTGAAGGATTGAAAAATTATCTAGCCTTACAATTAGATAACTTATCTTTATCTAATGTGAGAAGAAGATCAAAAACATGAAAAATGAAATGAAGTGTCTGAATTGTTAAATTTTGCTATGAATTTTGATAAATAAATAACATGGCATGAGTATGAATGTTAAAAATGCTTAACTCTTATAATCCTCTTTTTTTTAATGGAATGCATACTTTATGAGTGAAATATTGTTGTTTTTCTGAAAATATTTTTTTAAATTTTGATTAATTGTTAATTTTATGAGTATCAAAGAAATTTTTCTATGAAAGGAAGTATTTCATGCAACTTTCATGAACAACATCAAGTGCATCATGGCTATAATAGTTAATTATGTCTGTACTACTACAGAGACCAAGAAAACTTTGCTATCCTCCCTCATGCTCAAGATGCTTAAAATATATGAGCCATATCTACAAAATATTTTTTTAGGATTGTAGGTTTTATTTATAAAGGTAAAAGTTTGGGTGCCAACTGGTTATTAACATAAGCAGACAAATGGTACATAATTTTGAAATTAATTAATTTACATTGCATTCTTTTTCCACATGATGTTTCAAAAAGTAAGCAGTTAAGATATCTTGTAAGATTTTCATTATTACAATAAATTTGAAGGTCTAATTTACATGTGAACTAAGAAAATGAAAGGGTCCATGAATCTATAAATTAACAAAGAGATAAGAATGCTTTGGGATAACTGGTTTAAAAATAAATAAAACTGACTTCATCTATCAATAGAGGACATGGAATATCATTATTTTTTAATGATTTGTAAACAAAAAGAAATAAAGCATATTTCGTAGAATATCATCTTAATATCCACTCTTGAAAGAATACATTTAATAAGAGTTAGAGGACTGAAAACTTGGTGTTTCAACAATATACAATTTCACAATAGCAAATTCATAGTCAATACTTTTTAAATTCTGAAGTACTTTTAAGTATAATCAAATTGAAAACTTATGTTTCCTGTGAAGAAATATATCTTCAGTTTGACTTCAAATCTGACTTCAAGAAATGAGGGAAGGATTTGGGTGGCCATGTATGCCAAGTGACTACATATATTGTATGTATGATAGTAATTAATACAAGGCATATATCTTCTATCACAGAAGTAACTTTCCCTTCCACAATGTATAGACAATGACCATAAGCTTTCAGGTGGCCTGTATTTGTTCTTAATCTGGGCATTAATTTAAGAGTGGACATGTCCAATGAATCAAAAATTACTTTGTTTTTGTTCCACAAAAATATATATTAAGGAAACCAATTTCAACTAAATATAGTTATTGTTAGGCCACAAATATGAAAAGTGACAGAAATAAAATTGATCTGGGATAGGTAGGTTGATGATTGAGGGAGTTGGGGAAGGTGGTTGATTGTTGACAGCAGGAAATTGTTTGTTAACTACAAACATTTCTTCTTAGCTTTGGATCTTGCATTCTGGAAAATGTTTTACCTCCATCCTAAAGATCCATAAGAAGGAATAGGAAATATGTAAATTGAGATAATAAAGCTTTACAAAGATTTATGATTTATTCAGAAATTTTCAAATCACTAATGTATATGTAGAAACCATATATTGCACTTCATGGGGGACTTCACTTGCTTATTACAGTTATTTTATTCACAATCACAAATACGTGTCATATCTGGGTATGATGGTGATGTATCTTCAGTCACATTTGTAAATGAGTTTGTCAAATGATTGACATGCGATTGTAAATAACGTATTCTTGATTGAGCTTGCTCAAAATTCTCAGACAGATTATTGATATGGCACTGCATCCGTTTTCTTGTCTGAAAAAGACTTGATTGATAAATATCTCAAAAGAAGAAAAAGTAATTGACTGCAAATGTATCAGCTCACCTCATCTCTCTCTGACTGTGCAGCATGAGCCGTTGCTCTGCTTTGGGCTAATTGCCTTTCAAGTTCTTCTACCTGAGCTTGATATGATCTTCGCACAGTTTCATAACGATCTTTAGTTTTGGCTATATGTCTTGCAGATTCTTCCCTGATATTCTCCAACTGATTATTTAACTGCATTATTTCTAAGCTCTTCTCTTCAGAGCATCTTTTAGATTGAGCTGCTAGTTCTTCTAACCTTTTCATGTCATTGCTGTTAAATTTAACAACTTTTGTTATTACACTGAATAGCATAATTAAAACATGTTACTAAAAAGTAACACAGTAATAAAACTAAGATTATGATATGCACTAAGCCAGCCAGGCAATAGTGAGCTCAGGGGTATGGTTTGCTACTGCCATATGGCAGCAGAGCTTCTACAGCGAGAAAAGCATTTATTTTTGTTATTGAAAATGTATCATTTAGATAGCTAGGGATCTTACTATTAATATTTGAATATTGAAACAAGGAGCGAATGTTTATTGTTATATTTATGACAGGGAGAAATCAATAACAGCTATGTCTACCAACTAGTTAAGGTCGTGTGTGAAGTTCTCTGACTCAGCCATTGTCCTTAGGGTGTTAAGTACTTGGATCAAAGTTTGTCAACTTTATACATAATTCAATTTGGGACTACTGTTTCCTGATTATTCAATCCTTTTTGATGCCTGAGTTCTCAATGCCCTGAGGATGATGACTGATTTAAGTATTAAAACATAAAAAATGAAAGAACTATACTGGTGGAGAACCCAAAAAAACCTCATCCAAATTAGATACCAAGAAATGGAATCCGAATGGTCCAGAACACCTAGCTTTCACTAAAGTGATTGAAACTATTTAAGAGTGATGACATTAATTTCTCTGCAAGTAATTTAGTATGAATTCTCTGCCTGATTAGACCTTAGAATTTATACTCTGAAAATTCACCTTCAGTTTTACCACTAGGAGGCATATGTAATGAACTGTTGTTCTTGATAGAGTTAGTGAAAATATTCTTTAACTTCCCTCTAAAATGAAGATGTAGTCTGGTTTCAAAATAAAGAGGCAAACAGGGTAAATGGACAAAGCAGCACAGAACATGCTGCATTATCAAAGATAATAACCATACATGGAGTAGAAGTCTGTAAACACAAGTGTGTATCAATTATATAGTTTACATTGTTGATGATATCAAAATGTTGACTAGTCCAACATTGTCTAAGCCTTCCAAGTTTCCCATTTTATAATGCTTGATATCAAAGAATATATATATCACTTGATGTGCAGTTTTATATCAGTCCAGGTCTGTTTCACAAAAAATACATGTTAAAAATACCACTTAAAATGCTCTGCTATGAGGCAGATTTTCCTGTCCCCACTGCAGCAATCCTGTTCCTCTTTTGATGGACCAAAACCATTATTTTAGTTGCCTCTGCTCTCCTCTCCTGTTTTGCCTAGTCTTTAATTGGGTTCTTTTTCACCATATGGTATGCAATGACTAATTTTGAGGGAATAAAATGAAAATATTGTGGAACAGAAAAATCTCTATCACACTACTGAAGCCAATTTCTGAGTGAGATATTCTCTATCAGTCCCATCTCAACTCAGAGGATTAGAATAAAGTCACTTTGTGGTGTCTCTTTTTATTGCAACCTACTGTTTTAAACATACCAAATAAACCAGAGTTTCAGGGTGGTATTTGGAGAGCTGTTAAGCTTAGTCTTTGAGAGATCATTTGTATGACAGCCTCTCACTGCTGAAAACAATTCATTATTCTTTTCTGTCTACCTTGTAAAAATTATTTCCCTGTGCAAAGAAAAATTGCCAAAAGAAAGTAACAAAGGAAGGGGCCTCTTTGTCTGGAAATCAGAAAATACTTAAAAATATGACAAGGCAATCAGTGTAACAACAATATTTTGTACGCCCTCTAGATACCCTATGTACAGTTGTGGAAAGTTAAGCAAGCTAAAGAATGTACCAGTTTCATTTTAAGGTGTGAAACATCTATTTGGACATAATACAGTCCCAAATAAGCTTTTTATTGCTTTCCAATGTGCAAAAAATAAAAATTATCCCATCCCGCTCACAACACAATTTTCACTCTATCTTCTGAGTAGTATACAATACAGGTTTTACTGTATACCCCTAGGAATTCCATCAATTAAAGCAAGTTATGTTCCATTCAACACAAAAAGTTCTCTCCATGACTTTATGTTGAGGGATAGAAAATAATTCTGGGTATCAAAATGGGTATCAAAAATCTGTTGGCTAAATATCCTAGGGTCTAAAAACTAAATTACCTTCTTCTTGAATAGGATTCTTATAATTATTCTGATGAGATTTGCAGAGTTAGATTACATTTTTCCCTAAAATTTTTATCTCCATTTTAAAATGAACTACACTAAAAAATTTTACTTTTGTTTGTTATTTAAGTCCTGTAGGTCCTTGCATTTTTTCTCCCATGCTTCTGCTTTGGCTTTAAGGGACTCAAATTGGTTGATCATTTCATCATGCTGAGACCAAAATCTGTCTAATTTTTGTTCAGCTTCACTTTTCTGTAAAATAATATGATTCAGCCAAATACAAGAAAATGAGGAAAATTATTATCATTGCTAGCTGAAGAAGATATTTTCCTCACTTTAGTATTGGCTTCTTCAAGCTGCATTGTTAATTCACAAACTCTTTCTTCTGTTTGTTTTTGCTTCTGCAATACATCTTGTAGTCTACACTGAGTTGACCTCAGAAGTTCTGGTAGTGCTCTTAATTCTTCCAGCTTTTCTTGGAATTGGCACTGAATATTTATGGGGTTCATGTTATTAGAATAAGAGATGAGAGCTATGCTATTACTTTTGTACATATTTTAGTGTTGAATCTGATGGTTGATAAGATATAAGTATAATTAGGTTTGAAATAAGGAAGAAAATAGTTTAACTCTGACAAAAAGATCTTTTTACTGGATAGAGGTCAGTGTACTATTCATTTAGTTTGTCTCAGTCTTATTCATGATGGCTATAATTTGAAAGCAACTATAATAGAAATGTTAACACTGGCATTCATATTGTCCAATATTTATTTAGTACTTCGAAAAGAGTTATCTATAAAGTCAATGTGGAGTACTTAAGCAGACTCATTCCAATTATAGCATTCTCACTCAGTGAAGAAAGTAAGACAAACTACTACTACTGACTCCTCCAAGTATGCCCTATATTGTTATAGTGACTAATGTTTGTGGTTACAAAAAGGCTTTGGAGAGAATACTTTTCTGAACTGAATTTATAATATCAATGACAAAATTATCTCTTGTAAAGAAGACAGATTAAAACATATTCTGCTATCACTATTGATACTTCAGGTATGGTATATGAGATAATTTTTCTGTATATTCTCTTTAAGTAAAATAAGATGATATGGTTATATGATATGCTAAAACTGATAAAACTCAAATGGTAGAGAGTCAAGGTGAGGGTCTGATCAAAGTGACAAATGTTTGATGTATACTGCATGAATGATATAAATAAGAGAAACATATTTTAAGGGATATCAAATACATATATCATCCTTCTTTCCAACAAAAGTTCATCATTACCATTTACATGATACCAAAATTTGTCACTTACATTATTTAGACTGAACAGCCTTCATGGCTGTTCAGTCTAAATAATGGTTGAATGAAATACATGCAAACATTTTCTGAAGTAAACATTATTTCTTACCACTATAAGTTTACAGTTTACATTGTTAGAGTTGAAACACTATGAGATATGGTTAACAAACTCAAAGGTTAATAATATGAAATCGTTAAAGGTATGGTATCCAAATATAGATACAAGAAATGAAAGAGAAATGATTAAGTTACTAGAACTCAAACCCAGGTATTCTATCATTACCAATGATTACCTTAACTCTCTGCATTTCTTCTTCCACTTGCAGAGTTATTCTTTTATTATCAGCATCCATCAAATCTATTTGTCTCCGTTGCTCTTCTACTTGCTGTTGGGCTAGCAAGTACTGAAAGAACCCAAATAAATTAATTAAGTATGATAATGCAATACAGTTTATTTGGAGTAAATGCAAATTATCCATTACTTTTCCTCTATAGTATTCTTCTTGGTATGCTGACTCCTGTTGTTTTACATTCAGTTCCTCTATCTCATCCTTAGCTTCTCGTAACTGCTGCTCAAGAAATGTTACTTGACATGCTTGTCCTTTCGATCCATTTGTCTGATTTAACGTTAAATAATGAAAATGATTATCTTTGAAATGCTTAAGTTTTAAAGAAGCATAAAACTATCCTTCCTACCCTATCTTTATCACTCTCAGTTAGTTTTTCTTGCAACTCCTTTATCATTGCTTCAGCTTCTTTTAGATTCTTAGCCTTCTCATCAATTTCTAAAAGTAAATTTTGATTTTCTACCTGCAAAGCAGCAACTTGACTAACTTTAGTTTTGTAATCCTCCCTTACTCTGGTATATTGTTCTTTCAGTTGTAACATTTTCTCATTATTCTTATCGGGATCATTTTGAGATGGACAGGTGACAGGCTACAAAATACATAAACATACTTGAAAATCAGGTGAATTGTTTGAAGAGTGGATAATAACTTACGTTCCATGAACAGAAAAATAAATAAAAAAGTAATTAGTTTACAACCAAAATACAAAAACCAACAGGAAAATCTATTTTATTCATGAACTGCATCACATATCACATTATATTTCATTTGCGTAAATGTTAGCTGATTTTCACATATACCTTAAATCATAATGACATACTAAATCAAAGTTAAGAATGAGCCAGTTTTGAACAAGCATCTATTTACTTACTTGAGCCTTCAGTGATACCGCTGCTTCTTTCAGTCTACATCTTTCTACATCTGCCTCTTTGCGCGCAGCTTGCACAAATTTCAGTTCATTCTGAAGACATTTCACCTGATTTTCCAGACGAGAAAGGATGTTTGCCTGGAAGATTTTAAGAAATAATTAAGAATGAATTGAAGGCAAAGGCGAAATGAAGGAGAGGGCACTCACATGGATATTACAGTCTTCATTAAGCATTAATAATAATAGATGAAGGAAAACTTATAAATTTTTGTGGGAGAAATTTTTTTAGTAGAAGTATTTTGAAAAGAGCTTCGACAACTGAGGTCATTTCGCACGTGGGCTCCCATCGGGAATCGAACCCGGGACCGCTTTCATTGAAGTAGCCACACGGCTATCCGGGAGCCCGAGATTCTTTTTAGTCTATATAAATTACCATATTTCTCTGATTAAATAAATGTAGACAATGTGAGTCGCAATAAAACCCGGTTAAGACGCTTTCCAAGGGACACCCGCGTCTTACAGCGTTATAACCGGGTTATGTGATGTTGGTTCCTTATATATTTTTGAAGAATGGTCTGCTTTTCGCATAAAGAGAACGTTGCAGCAAACTGCGACCTTCTCTTTGTGCTGAATTTTGCTCATTTTCACTCAACAATGAAGTAGTTTTCACTAGATAGACAATAAGGGAAGAATACGGAATCTTTTAATAGTAGTGGTAAGAAGGTATTACAGAGGTATTATTATCATCTCTCCAAAACTACGATAAGCAGCCTATAAAACACTGCTCTGTCTTTCTGGTTTATTATGTATGTTTTAAAACTTGGGTTTGAGAAGAAGGGAAATACCGCCAAGTGAATTTTTGATCTTATATTCTGCTTTGATCGTGAAACAAAAAAGATATCACTCGAGTTCTATCAGCTCCGACAGTGGGATGGAGGTCGCCCAGTTTCCCGATATCTTAATTTTATTCTCACAAAATTTGACATTCCAAAGAAGAATTTCGCTAGGATCCATTATAGACATAAGACGAAGCGTGAAAATACGACACTGATAATGTAAAAATAAAAATTGGTTTATCGAATAAGGTAAAAAAGAAGAATCTTAAGCGAGAGCGTCTTAACCGGGTTTTACTGTATGTATATCTCGCCAATGCGTGGGCAGCTTGCATTTAGTACAAGGATGGCTAAGCTTTCGTGGTGAGAGTGCCATATTTGATAAATATAATGGATTTGTATCCTGATGCCAAAGCAGCATTTTATTACATCAACGATAGGATTAAGAATTAGTAACTGACGTAAACAATCGTTGATTGTCATTATTAATGAACAGAACTAAGATTTGTTTACCTTAGGCTTTCATTATTTATGTGAATAATACATAACAAAGAGTATGCCATTTGTCCTGCCTGCCAAATTAATTTCTCGCGTACCATAGGTTCGCCTCCCCTGGCTACTGGGTTCTATTTGAAATTCCTATCGCAACAGCTTTTTCTAGTCAATCGAGAAATTCGTATCGATGCCGATTGCGTTGATTTTTTTACGATCAGGAGATGAAAACAATATTATCACTTTATTGTAATTACTGCTAAAGAATCTGTGACATACGCTAACATCGTCCAGGCGTCACCTTGTATCGTTCCATCGGATGTAATTTTAAGTGCGCATCATAAATGAGAATTTAAGGATCTCCCCCTGAGGATGGCTGCTGAGTCTGTGGCCGAAACGTCGGTGGCAAACACCAACTTAACCCGGCTGAGAACCCAAGAGGAATTTTTTCATTACATTCGCCGGGAAAGAACGAAATATGAAATAAAATTTTATACTATATAAAAAATAAACTCTATATATATATATATATATATATATATATATATATATATATATATATATATATATATATATATATATATATATATACACACACACACACACTACCCCTTAAAATTTGACAAATATCTAGAAGTTCAAGGCCAATGAAAAGAATTACAGTTGATATTAATAGTATGGTAATTCGAGGAGTAAGAGATTAGATTATATAAGCCAAAGATAATCATAGCGTTTCGGATGTATTAATGCCCAGGAAGCGGCTTTCACAAGTTGGTCAAATATAACCAGTTCGATGCACCATTATTTCTTGCTCCAAAATATGCATAAACGTTCGCGAGTTAAGAGAATATGGCACAAGAAAATTCAGACAAAATATTGAAAATAAAAAATAACATGAATTTATTCCATGGAAACCCTATGATGAAACTGTGATTTTAATTAAGGCTAAGTTTGGGTTAATAATGGTTAATACCAAGAGAGACTTAAAGAAATTATGTCAGTGAAATAACTCATCTAGGCTGTTTTCACTACAATACTAGGTAGAGTTCGCAAAATCAAAATATCAATCATTTTATCCCTAATATTGCAACTTTATTCTTCAAAGACAAGATTTAGAGCAAATTTCTTCATCGCTTTAATAAGGATTTTATTTTTAATGCTCCTGGGACTTATTTAAATCCATGATTCGAAAAATTCACTCGAAATGACTGAATCCATCCTAATATTCCTATTACATTCATATTTACAGAAATTTAAATTCTGTTTTAAGTTTCCAAATTTATAAGCCACTTTGGTTTGTTTGAAGAATGCGAGCTTAAAGAAATACTTATAATAATTTGCTTTTTAGACATTTCATAATTACTGTGCTGTTGTTGGTCTAAGGTAAGATGAAACTAGATTAATATATTATTTAAGTTTTAAAGTAATAATAATGTTGTAACACTATGATTAGGTTTTGACTCCTTAGCATAATCAGCAAAGGATTAATGCTAAATAAAATATTACCTACCTCCATTTTTTTCCCGCATTCCTTCTTGCTTACCTAAAACACAAAAAGAACGTAAGTTCAGTTATCTATCGATAAGATAAAAATACATATACTTTTTACAAATTTACCGGTTTTGGTTCTAATTTTTCGTTGAGTTTCTTGTTTTCCCATACCAATAATTTCATTTCATTTTGTAACTGATTATTTTTGCGCTTGTATTCTTCAAGAGCTTGCTCCTTTGCAAGAATTTCCTCTTGTAATTGATATCTTGAAAAAGGAAAAAAACATTACTTCGGGAAATTTTCGGTTAAATGTTAGATAGTCGACATATGTAGGAGACCGTGTTGTTTGTAAAAATGTTTACACCAAACACAAAATACGCGTTCAGAAAACAACTAATAATAAAGGTTATAAAATCTCAATTGATATTCTTCACTACTAAAATTTATTTCACATATCCGAGTTGCAAGAAGCATGGAAGGAAGTGATTTCATGGATAGATATAGTTTATCTTACGTAAAATCTCATTTAGGAGCAAGACAACTCCAAGTGCTTCTTATTTTTCTCCCTTGCATAGTCCTCGAAATAGTACCCACGGTCGACGAAACCAGTAGCGTATTCGAGTTTAGGAGAGGAACAAAGGTCATTTACCACTTTTTCAAAATTAAAGAACGAAAAGGTTTTTCCACGCCACTTAC